>CM070721.1:27475947-28840849 GCA_036346275.1 Otatea glauca | reverse complement strand
AAAGGAAGGAAGGCGTGATTGGGGTTACGCAATAGAATCACTCATGATGCCACCCTTGTTGGAGGTTTTGAAAGGAATTGCAAAGTAATTTTTCTTCAGCCCCTCACGCAGCTAGAATCCGGCTCCCCCAACGACCTTAGGGTCGCTCTTGGATGGATAAGGTTTCAGGAGGTAAAATGGCGAAAGAGATCAAAATGGGGTTAATGCCTAGGAAGGCTTCAGAGATGAACGAAAAGGAATCTAAGGATTGAATTGGGATTCAAGTTCACCAATTCAATCTCATAGAAGAAGAGGAGACCACGAAGGATAGCGAGGCGGAAGGCCCAGCCCACACTGAAGAAAGATTCAAAGACCACTACCTCTTCGTGGCGAGGAGGGGATTTGACTCACCGGCAATGCGCACGGGCAGACAAGGCGAAGTCGGGAGGATCCCATCATCCACCATAGACCGCAGCCTCCTCCATGGTGGTCGGGTCGCCCAACTCGGGCAAAGGTCGCGAGGAAGAAGGAGAAGACATCTTCGAAAGAAAGATCTACGGCGGCGTGAAAAATATGAAGAACCCTAACGGCGGAGAAGTCAAGAAACAGGGAAGCGAAGAGAGCAGAATGCGCGCTAAAGGGATGAACCGTCGGGCGCGCCTAGTTTAACCTTTAAAGGAAGGGAAAATTAGGTTTTCGCCAACCAAAGAAGAAAAAGATTGCAAAACATCTCGCCTTCCGAATTCCCTATAAATGATTTGGCAGTGCCCGACGCTCGACTCACGGAGGCAAAGCGCGGCTTGACCAAGTCATGTTTGGGACACGCCGCCCCCATGATGGGATGTTTTCCCACTTACTGCGCTAAGCGGACGTGGGCGCCCTTCAACCCGGATAAAAATATATCTTCTCGCGATATGCCCCACGATGGGCCGTAAGGTGGTTACCGCATGTTGGAATCATATATCACTGTTGAGCCTAAACGGGCGTGAAGTCCAATGGCATGCCCCAAGAGGGTCGAAAAGTCGGCGTGCGTCAGAATAAATGAGTACGGATACCATTCGATAAAACCTTGATATGTCCCAAGTTGGACTGAGTCAGATCCCACACTAGCCTGACACAGTATCACTCGCCATGAGCCAAGAAAATTAGGTATGCTCCAAAGTTGAGCCTAAGCTATATCCTACGCCATCGGATATGTACCACTCGGCCAAAAGCCACGTAAACCCCGACACGCTCCAAGAGAGCTAAAGCCATATCCAAAGACCATCGGATATGGGTATCGCATCACCATGAGCCAAGAAAACTGTACTCTCAAGAGAGCCTAAAATGTATCCGCCATCACTGGATATGGGAATCACTCGCCAAAAGCCAGATAAATCTCGATACGCCCAAGAGAGCCCGAGTTGTATCCGATGTCACGGTATGAGTATCACCCGCTCATGAGCCATGCAAGATCTAATATGTCCTAATTGACCTAAGATGTATGTTGCGCCAATGATCCGAGTATCGCTGGCCGAGGGTTGCGGCGCCTTTGAACAATGCGCTACGCGACGAGCCTAAGATACGCTGCGATAAATGGAAGCGGATATCATTCGATCAAAGGACCATGAAAGCTTCGAAACATCCCAAGCAGGATCTAAGTTACGACAAACATCATTCATCGAGAATGCTTTAAAAACGTATTTCTTTATTTATATAAATCGCCTAGGCATTACACTTGGGAGATATTTTTTACAGGAAGGGGGGCCTATACTTCACTGCGACGCATATGGCCCAACGCTTCCACGAGGGCTTCCCTGGCCCTATAAAGGACAGGAAAAATCTCGAGGAAAGTGTCGACGGCGACGCAATCAAGAATGATGGCGGCATCCTCCATCATTTCAAACCATGGTGGTCGCAAATAGCGCCCATTCTTTGGCTGCACCGGGATCCTAGATGCTCGATATTCCTTCTCCTTCTTCAAGCGATGAAGAAAATGGAAATGTGAAATGTAAAGATAGAGAGCTAAGTGGGAAAAGATGAATTATGCACCGGTTCGCCTTTATAGCCGATGTGGTGAGGACGGATTAAATGCACCAGAGTCGAAGGATTCTGCTAATGTAATTTCGTAAGCCAAAGAGTTTTTCAAGAAATGAGTTGACACGAAAATCAGGACGACCTTGAAGACTATCCGGTGGTTAATCACGAAGAAAAAAGATATTAAGAATTTCGCTTTGGGCGGGAAGAAGAATTCAATTCGCATCCGAAATACGTGTCACGTCCGCAAGGTCACTCACGATAAAATTCGTTCGACAGAAGGATATACTCAGTTGAAGCAAAGATCAAGGGTTATATTCGAGTCCTTCATAATCCACTCGCCGCAGGAAGAAGCCTTCAAGTCCATTAAGAAACTAATCGGCGGATTATATACCAAGCTCAAAACAATAATGTAAGTTGGGACTTAGCTAGAAGCATAGCAACTGGATCATGAATCACTCGGGGGCTACTGTGGAATATAAGGATCCAGATACCCTCACGATCGGCTCGGAGACATCCGAGGGATAAGCCCAAGAGGAAGGCCCAGGATGATATCCCCCGCACCAGGCCCTATTGCCGTGCGCCAGGGGGTACATCCCATAGATAGTTGAGAATGTATTTGGATGTAAAAGATATTGTTGTAATCCGAGTCGTTTATAAAGAAGGTAAAGATGTAAGCTCTATCCTGTAAACGACTAGAATCTTGTAAACCGATTGGCTTCTCCTAACCGATCAAGACTCTGTAGTCGCACCACCCCAAAGATATAAGGGAGAGGGCAGCATCAAGATAGGCATCAAGCCATAGAGCATAGCACACCTCATATCGCCCTGAGCACATCACGCTTTGAGCAATCTTAGATCCATATACACAAAGAATATAATCCCAGCGCCACAGACTAGGGTATTATCTCTCCGCGAGAGCTCAAATCAGATAATCCCTTGTCTCGTGTGACCATCGAGTTTGACATCTAGCGCCTGCCCTATAATTTCATTGCCGACTACAAAAGTCGACACTAATCTTCTCAACCACCGCCATCGGTGAGTATCCTCGCCACCGACTCCAACCATTGTATTCAACATAGTGTGTTATACCCGTGTGCCCCTTCCCATCATTGAAGCATCACTAGAAGTCATTGCCACCACCGCTTCATCGCCCAAGATCCACCTTAGGTCGTCGCTACCCACGAAACCCATTTCATCAACATCGCCTTGTCGAGTTGTCCTAGGTGTGACCTTGAATACACCTAGAAACCCTCGCCGACAAAACCCAAATGAGCATGTCATCATCACTAACCTGGTCCCAAAGCTGCCACACGACATGGCAACAACACAAGCTTAGTCTAGATTGGTCGTGGACTTTATCTATCGTGGATCGCTCTTGACATGTTGGGACCACATGTTAGTGTTTGATAGTATTTTCTTAAATTCGAGAATAAAAGGATTTCATAATATTTCCTAGGGCCACATGTCACCTCCGATGTAAAGGAATATTCTTCCTTCTCTCTCAATTTCCATAATTTTCTTGTTTGAGAAATCTTCCAATAGCACATTCTCCTTCATATAACTCCAATTGAGTCTGCTTCAAGTTTTGTTTTGCCTCAATTTTGTTTTTTTTGCTTTTCATCAATCATTCGTGATAGACGTGAAGTGCCAGGAGCATTCGAACGACAATAGTTGACTCAAGATCAAGACTGGGATCTATTCCAGTGCAAGTTGTGCATTGACTATGTTGAACATAGTTTTGCAAAAATTATTTTGCTTCAAGCTATTACATGCTAGATCAAATTACCAACTGTTTAATTATTTTGGGAATTAGTTATGCAACCTACTTGAATCAGACCTACCTTGTCATTTGCTATACTATGATCATTTGTCACCCCAGGTTGGTTAATTACTAATTGGTCATTATTATATCACCAACGTAATCGCTTTAGAAAGTGAATAGTGTGCTTATCGATGCAAAGGAGTTATTGATCATTTTGAAGTGGAAATTTCAAACATGACAAATTGTTTATGCAATATCTTTATGATAATGGTGTATCATTTGTTGTCAGACGACGATATGACTTTGATGGCATGTGTTGCACTAAAATCAATAGGAGTGGTAAATAATTTAGAATGAGTCAAGTGATGAGGCCGTGTGCCTGATGGGTCTTTGTGACATTTGGTTAGAGATTATATACGAATCAATTGACATAGTTAAATGTGGACAAATAGATTGGAAGTCTTTTATTGATCAATTAAGGACTTAACCTTTTAGGCCATTGAACTACGCTATTCATACAACCACATGTCTGAAATGTATCAGATCTAACTCAGTAAATTATAGAGTCTCGACATGTGATACCTGAGGTGGTAGATTAAGTTTTGTGCCCGATCGGGGAGGTTGTATGTGGCAGTGGTGCCACATCTTGAACGGTTATTGTTCTTAGTCCATCAACAACTCCCTCCCATTCTTCTGCTTTGTGTGAGAGTGGAATGGCAACATGTCAGGACCCGAATATGCAAATCCGGACCCTCTGTGTATATCGCACTAGTTCAGGATCACGCTAATGCACACAGGCTAAACATAGATGAATATCACAAACATACATAGTGGAAACAAAATAAAAAACTTTATATATTAAATAATACCTGTTGACTGACCTTATGGTCAACTTACATGACTTTGCCTCACAAGGCTAAATAACACATTAAACTGTAGCGGAATGAAAACGTAAATAAACCCCTCAGCATACCACAGCCAACTAACAAGGCTCGCACCCAAAACATTCGTCTCCTCCTGCTACTCCTCCTCAAGAGCCGATATAGACTCTCAATCGGTGATTTGTTGTTAGCAAGGGTGAGTACTTAAAGCACTCAACAAGTTGTGCACAGAATGCAATTCTAACATAACTATATGCAAGGCTTATTCAACGGAATGACTAACATGGTTGTTTTGCAACAAAGCAACATTCGTAAATGAATACAATAAGTAGATTGATAAAATAGTAAAACAAATAACAATAATAAGTAATTTTGCAGTTCTTTCTCAAATATACATGGCATCCAGCCCTAAGTCAAATTCTAACTTTCCAATAGCATCCAACCTTCCCATCTAAGTTTTAATTCTACAAAATCTACCCTTGACAGTAATTCCTGAGCATTGCTCAATACCGCGAGCACGGCTATCCAAATAGATTTACACTCGCAGAGGTTATGCGATTTACCCACACGACATGATTATCTCTTGTTGCCAAGCTATTAACACACTTCCTTTGGTGTGTCGGGCTAGAAACCATGACAAAGCATTTACAAAGCTCGGCCTTAACCTAGTACTACTCGTTGAGGTTTTAACACCGAAGTGTTAATCGCCAAAACAGGCTCTTCTTCTTGCGCCATGTGAGTTGATCCGTGAACTCTGGACTCACATGGCCATTGATAGTACAAAAGCTAAAACATTGCTAATTAATCACCTAGGTTGTTCCATTCCGATATGTTGTTGCATGTTTGACTCAGGTCAAAGGCTTACAAGGTTAAGTCCTTAAGATGATTAGGGCAAGACTTCCACATACCCTGTGCCCTTTGGCCCACCTTGGCACACTGCCTCTTGCCACTTGCCCTAATCTAAATGATTACCACCCCTGTTGATTACCAAGCACCACAAGCTATCAACAAGTCAACATTGTTATGACATCCTCGCAACTACAACTCAACATCATTGTGTGACAACACCGACACATCAATTCATAATCATGTTCCATATTCCATTAGTCAAGATTAACTTTTGGTATTTCATATGACATGTGATGTACATGGCATGGCTAAGCATACTAACACGATCTAACCAACCCATGTTGATTTTAATATTGACCAACTAGTAGTGAACCAATCTAGGGTGACAATGAATCATGGCATACAAACAACAAGGTAGGGTGTAGTTTAATTAGGTAGATTAACTAATTCCTGAACTATTTCGAAATAGTTATACACATAAAATAACATACATAAAGTAAAACAATATAGCAATTTTGTAAACTGGGTTCGACATGATCAAAGCACAACTTGCCTTAGAAAAGCCCTTATTCTTGCTCTAGATCTTGGTCTTGACGATGGGAACGGTGGCTCGATCTTCCGATAGGTAGTAGTATATCGATTGATGGAGAACTCGATGTTGATGATCCGTCTTCAATTAGAACTGATTTGAACCCTGCAATTGATACACTACGGCTCCATAGTTTATCAACAACGCACAAACATGGTTGACCTCGCCAAGAAGGCTAATTCCTGCTTGCAAATCGAGAACACAAGTAAGAACGTAGAAGATTCAATCTGAAATTGCGAATTATATTAAGAACATGAGTTAGGGTTCCACAAACCGATGTAAGATGAAAAACAGACAAAGTCTAGTTGTAATCTAAGCAAAACCCAAGTATCTAAGGTGACGGCTATTGAGTATATGAGAGGGAGGGATGTGAGAGGAACAAGCTAGAGTTGTGTGCGGCTAAGGGGGCACACAACCTGAGCTTGGACCCCACATGCTTACAAGTCCATTGACTCAGATAAGGAAGATATGCCCATTTTAATGCAAAGGATGTCTGCTGACTACGAACTGAACACAGAGCCTAAATTGTGGACGACTTGGAGTCCATCTTAATTTGGCATGGCAAGGGTGGAGTCCAACTGGGGATGTGGTTGCATGGAGGTGATGGAACCCTTCTCTGAAAAGTGCGCCAACTTGGAGTAGAGGTGGTCGGTCTGACTTGACATCAATCAATTGTGCCAACAAACTGAGTACTTGTGGCTGTCCTATTGGTGCTTCTCACATGTTCCTAAGTAGTAAAACATCATAAATATTTAGTAGCATCTCATCCTCAATATCATTATTATGAACAACGAGAAACGAGCGCACCTCATGAATTAATTTATGTGCACGAGCTCTTGTCATAGGACCATGATGTATGCAAATATCCAAAAGAGTGATGTCCTCATCACTTGAGTCATTGATTCCTCCTCAGACGCTCCGAGCACTTCGACGTCTACGTGTAATAAGAGAGAATACCAAATAAAAAACAAAATAGAGAGAAAATAATCTCTAAAAATCAAATAAAATTCACAATTAAATAGATCTCAATTTTACAATTTTTTGAAAATTTCAATCATCTCAATCGGAGCTCGTATAAGGCAGAATGAGCTCACAAAAGATTAAAAAATCTAAATATCAGAAAATTAGAAAAATAAATATTAATCAAATTATTTTTTTATTGAAAAAGCCTTTTATTGCATCACACTGATGTCAGCATGACATCACCACCATTGCGGCACTGACATGTGGGCACTGGTCTATGCACCCGGTCCACGGGACCAGATTCGTCCACCGTGGACCCGGTACACCCAGCCTTGTCTCACCGACGCTTGGGACCGCACACGCTGACGCAAAGCACACACGCAAGCGCTAACACAAGTGAACACGCAAAGCACACACGCAAGCTGATCTGGCCACCACGTGTCATCCATCCACACTCACCACCTCGACCACAGCGACGTAGCGCCCTAGGGTTGCCTCCGGCGACCGACGATAGCATCCTCATCAAGATCATCTCCTCGTGAACCTTATGATGCGGTCCAATCTGATCTGTGTGTAATGATATGGTGATGGCGAGCTTGGCTTCTTGTTGAGTCGATGAATTGATGACTACCCGAAGAAGATTGCATGTGCACTTGGTAGACCAATCAACGATGAATCCAACTCGACACATCTCAAGTCTTGAGCTTCACGGATGGTGACCAATTTGACGTTTTCCCTTCTCGATGGTGCTTGCGAGTTCTTCAAATCCCAGTGAAATCTTGATACAATCTGAAGAAACAACTTGGAGCTTTGATTGCTTGATCCCTGGCGATGCCGATGCACTCATTAAATAGCCACAAGAGTCCGCACCGCAATCGATCCGAAGGTCGTGTCCATGGTGGCCACAGAACCCTAATCAGAATCTTCATCCGTGACAACAATGGAGGCATCGACACATGTTCCAATCCTTAGGCTCCCATCACTCATGACGCGACGCACGCACGATCGTCCGATTCAAATCCAGCGGTTAAGAAGCTCCATACCCCCTGGCTTGAAAATGACCGCTTGATTCACATCCAACGGCCAATGATCAACTTCTAGAAAATAGGCCACTGGGCTGACACAAAGGCTGCACAGTAATGGGCTCTACCTATTATTGCTTATGGGTTTTTATTTTAAAACAATACAGGTAATTCAACTAATTAATTTAAGGAAAGTAAAAAGTCAGGAAAAATTCAAGAACATTCTCATAAATACTTTAAGACATTTAGAACACAAATAAAATATTTTTAGCTAAATTTTATTTTAATTTTCTCTATAATTAATTAGTTTTCAGGCTAATATACATAATTTTAAATAAATGCAAATAAAATCCAATAAATTAAAAAAACCATAAAATGAACAAATAACATAATAAATTAATAAAAAACAAAAATTGGGATGTTACAAACCTCCCTCCTTAATAGAATCTCAATTCTAGATTCAGACTAACTAAGGAATAGGTTAGGAAATTCGACTTCAAATTCTCTTCACGCCCCAAGTAGCTTCACTTTTTGAATGTTTGCTCCATTGAACTCGCAAAAAGTGAATCGACTTGTTTCTAGTCTTGCGCCCATTACACTAAAAATCTTGATCTACTGCTTTTATAAGTCAAATCTTCCCGCATCTCAATTGCTTCTAATGGTGTCTACTCACTGGCACTCTAAGGCACTTCTTAAGCTACGACACATGAAACACATCATGCACTTCGCCAATGATCATGTAACTCTAATTTCTAAGCAACATCTCCTCGACGACTTAAGATCTTGAACGGACCAACATATCTTGGTGCAAGCTTCCCTTTAACGTGAAACCTTTTGACACCTTTAAGAGTGGTAATTCTGAGATACACAAAATCATCGGCTCTAAGCTCAATTCACTACAACAATTATTAGCATAACTCTTTTGTCTTGACTGAGCTACTTTAACCTCTCTCTGATTATAGCAACCTGCTCTGCGACCTCCTTGAGAATATCAAGCCCGAACACAAGACACTCTCCTGTCTTATTCCAATTTAATGGAGTACGACAAGCAACCTACCCTGATAGTCGTTGTTGTAACCGACTCGCATGTGGCAAACTTTATCCCATGAAGTAGCGTAAGCTAATGCACAAGCTCTCAAAGATATCCTCTAGAATCTGATTAAGTCTCTCACTCTAACTATCTATCTGTGAATGATACGCTATACTGAAATTTGAGCGAGTTCCTATTGTTTTATGTAGCTTACCCCAAAACCTCGAGGTAAATTGGGTACCTCTGTCTGACACTATCTTCTTCAGCACTCCATGCAAACACATAATCCTTGACATATACAACTCTGCCAAACGAACTCCTGAATATGTAGTCTTTTTGCTGGTATGAAATGAGCAACCTTGGTCAAACGATCAACAATGACCATATAGAATTATAATCATTCTGAGTTCTAGGAAAATCCTTAGCACTATGGATTTTATTACCAGTTTGCCTCCTAATTCCACTCAGAAATCTTCAACAACTACCACGAACCAAGAGGTCTTTGATGCATTGCCTTTACTTTCTGACACACACCACCTAGAGCAACGTGCTCAGCAACTTCACATTCCATATTAGGACATCAAAACATTTCCTTAGGTTCCTGATACATCAAGTGATGAATCGAATACGTTGTATCATGAGCTTCTTCCAAAATCAATTGCTTAAACTCCTTCTTGTTCGGTACACAAATTCGACCTTTAATCCACATGGTACCCTGACCTTGAAAATGAAATCCTTGGCTAAGCTTTCATTCTTCTTAGATTTGATTCTGTTGATCTTTTCATCATCCTTCTGACCTTCTCCGATTTGATCTTCTAGAATTGTCTTTACTTCCAAAGTAGCTAAACATCCTTCTAAAATAGTTTCCAACTTCAACTTATGAAATTCCTCGCATAACTCCGATTAATCATCTAATACTAGCATGTTGGCACTATGGCCCTTACGACTCAAAGCATTAGCTACCACATTAGCTTTCCCTGGATGATAGTGGACTACAATATTATAATCCTTTATCAACTCTAGCCATCTCCTCTGTCTCATATTGAGATCCGATTGAGTGAATATGTACTTCAAACTCTTGTTATCTGTATATATCTCACATCTATTTCTAATGAGATAATAATGCCACAACTTCAAAGCATGCACTATGGCAGCTAATTCCAAATCATGTGTTGGGGTAATTCTCTTCATATGGCCTCAATAGCCTTGACGTATATACAACATCCTTGTCATTCTGCATCAATATGCATCCAAGACCTTGTCTAGAAGCATCACAATATATATTAAATCTATTCTGTACATCTGGCAACACTAACATAGGCACTATTGTTTGACGTTTCTTTAACTCCTGAAAACTCTTTTTGCACTATAGCATCCATGCAAACTTCCTCTCCTTTTCAACAACTGCGTAAGTGGCCTCACAATTGTTGAGAATCCTACAATGAATCGACGGTAATATCCTACCATTCCTAGAAAACTACAGATCTGGGTAACTAACTCCGGTTTTTCCCAATGCATCACAGCTTCAACTCTGCTTAGATCAATAGCAACTCCTTTCACAGTCATCACATGACCAAAAAATTCAACCATTTCTTTCCAAAAGTCACACTTCCTAATCAGAAGGCATGTACCTGTTGCTCACGCAGCCTTTCCAGAACTAACCTCAAGTTTTCTGCACACTCTTCTCTCCACTAGGAGTAAACAAGAATGTCAACAATGAACACCACAACAAACTTGTCCAAATATTCCATGAAAACCTTATTCACCATGTTCATTAAATATGCAAGAGCATTGGTCAATCAAAAAGACATGACCGCAAGCTCATATTGTCCATATCGTGTAGAAAATGTAGTCTTAGGAACATCCTTCGTCGAATCTTCTACTGATAATATCCTAATCGAAGGTCCATCTTAGAGAAAACTCCGGCTCTTCTCAACTGATCAAATAAATCATCGATCCTGAGCAATGGATACTTATTCTTGATCGTTACCTTATTAAGAGTGCGATAATCAATACACATCCTCAGACTTCTGTCTTTCTTCCTAACAAACAAAACAAGAGCTCCCATGATGATGAACTAGGTCTAATAAAACCTTTTTTCGATAACTTTTCGATCTGTTTCTTCATCTCAACTAACTCATCCGTAGGCATTCAATACGGTCTCTTTGCTATTGGCGTTGTACTAGACACTAACTCAATAACAAACTTTATCTCTCGATATGGCAGCATACTAGGTAGATCCTTAGGAAAAACATCTGGGTATTCTCTAAAACTGACAAATCTTCTAAACTAGCAACCTACACACTGTTTACCATCAACTGACCATCAAGAACTACGATCGCTTGAAATTTCACTTTCTCGCCACTAGGGCTTTGAACTGACACCACTCTTCGGTCATGATCCAAAATAGCTTTATGTTTAGACAGCCAATCCATTCCAAGGATAACATCTAAGGTCTGGATATCCAATAAAATAAGGTTCGCTAGGAACCCTACTTCATCAATAAGCAAATGAACTTCCAAACATCCTAGGTTAGGTCAAGCAATAACTGAGTTCCTTTTGACAACGGCAAATCTTCTGAGCTAACAAGCTTCACGCTGAACACCACTACTCTGACCATCATTCGACACGCATCATTTTCAGGCGAACCGTCAACACAGGTGAGTACTTAGAGAAACATCTGACCCTTCATTTTCCATTAATGTTTTTATTCCAAAACTTCACATACCATCATATCAACTATCTTTACTTTATTTCTTTCAGCAAGAAAATCCTTACATGGAATTCATCACTAATCTCTTTCTTTTACAAGTAGAGTTATGACACTTGCACAGGGTAAAATCATTATTCTAGAGTTCCTCGATTCAAAGCTAGTGTCGGGTTTTGAAAAGGTGGAGTTGAGATTGAAGTGAACCTGCGTGATTGCTTTCTTTTGAGGGCATTGCTGGCAAAATGCTCGGCATATGATAGGTATAACAGAGTTTAGGTGCATACTTCCTCCTTGAGCATTGTTGACTGTGGTAGTGTCTTTGTTCGATGCCTCTTTTTAACCGATTCTCTAGCAAACTTCTCTTACAACTTTACCACTCACTCTTAGTGTTATGTACTTGATCGAGGTGACTTGAATGACCACACCACAGGAGATGCCTGCCTTCTCTGTGGCATCGATTATAATAATGACATTTATCACGACATCCGTAGCACATAACGATCTCCTGTTGTGCTTCACATGAATTGTATGATCAATATTTCCCTTGTGAATCGTGGTTTGTCGTTTTATAGGGCAATCCCTAGCCCAATGACCTTCTTCATCACACAAGAAACATGCTATTGGTGATGGCTATTTACTACTTTCCTGATGAAGGTTGACAGGATCAAAGTGTTGCGTCTTTAGCTCTTCAAATGACACAGTATATACAATTGGTGTTCCACATCCTTTTGATGGTTCTTGAGCAACTATGGCTCAGAGATTCTCTTGCTAATTCTGGGTCACAGTAGTAATTATCGGATATAAGGGACATTGAGCTAGGCAATGATCTCGACCTTCACAAAAGTAACATGTGATGTCACTCATAGGACACTCTCCAAGGGGATGATTTCCTTCACAGCTGGAGCAATTAATTGCATGCTCATCAACGGTATGTCCTATTTCACCACAACGAATGCACGCACGATCTTCTGACTTTTTGGTTGACAACACTTCAAGGAACAATATTGGAATCTCATATAGGGTATAGGAGTAGCATTTCTCTGATCCGAATTCACCATGATCACACTGTCCTCCTGTGAAGCAAAGAGATAACAAAAAACAGTAACATCTTCTAGGAGATATTCTACAAGGCTTCATGGATAGCACAATATTTCTTCCACCATTCAGCAACAATTCCCTAACCCATTAGTCAAGATGAACTTTTGGTATTTCATATGACATGTCATGTACGTGGCATGGCTAAGCATACTAACACGATCTAACCAACCCATGCTAATTTTAATATTAACCAACTACTAGTGAACCAATCTAGGGTGATAATGAATCATGGCATACAAACGACAAGGTAGGGGTGACAATGAATCATGACATACAAATGACAAGGTAGGTTGTAGTTCAATTAGGTAGATTAACTAATTCCCAAACTATTTTGAAACAGTTATACACATAAAATAACATGCATAAAGTAAAACAATATAGCAATTTTGTCAATTGGGTTCAACATGATCAAAGCACAACTTGCCTTCGAACAACCCTTATTCTTGCTCTGGACCTTGGTCTTGAGTTAACTATTCCTCCTTAGACGCTTCGAGCATTTCGACGCCTACGCGTGAACGAGAGAATACCAAATAAAACTAAAGCTTTTAGAAATTTGAATCACCTCAATCGGAGCTCGTATGACTGAGAACAGCTCACTAAGATTCAAAAATCTAAAAATCGAAAATTAGAAAACAAATATTAATCAAATTATTTTTCTATTGAAAAAGCCTTTTATTGCATCATGCTGACGTCAGCATGACATCACCACTGGTACGGCATTGACATGTGGGCACTGGCCTATTCGCGCGGTCCACGGGACCAGATCCGTCCACTGTGAACCCGGTGCACGCGGCCTTGTCTCACCGACGTGTCGAACCACACACGTTGACGCGAGCGCACACGCAAGCGCTGACGCGAGTGACCACTCAGCGCCACTTGAGCCACGCGTGCTGATCTGGCGCTATTCTGGCTACCACAGGCCATCCATCCGCACTCATCACCTCAGCCACGCCGACACAGTGCCCTAGATTCACAACCAGCGACCGGCGATAACGTCCTTAGCAAGATCATCTTGAGCGATGGCGAGCTCAGCTTCTTGTGGAGACAATGAACCGACGACTCCCTGACGAAGATTGCATGTGCACGTGGTAGACCAATCGATGACAAGTCTAACGCGACAAATCTCAAGTCTTGAGTTTCACGGATAGCGACCAATTTGATGTTTTCCCTTCTTGGTGACGCTTGCAAGTTCTTCAGATCTCGGTGAAATCTCGATGCAATCCATCTGATATGGGGGGTGGCCTGATCTTGCGATGACGAATATGATAACTTGGAACCGTGAACCCTGACAAATACTGGCGCCAACCACCGTCTCGATACGGCAACCTGCGACACGTGAATTCGCCCAAGAACACGATTTGATCTCGCCTACTTGACCACGCCGAAAGTAGACGACGCTTCTTGCAATCACCCCAAGAAGTTGCAAGAGCAATGTGATAATTTCAGATTGGAACTCCTATTCTAATGGGGCATTGGAGCACAAGCCATAGAATCAAGAGTATATGTTTAACTGAAAATTCGTGGTTTTTTACAATGGAGGAGTACACATATATATACACATATGAGAGGGGCATGAATTGTATAGGTGATGAACAAGATTGATTTTATTCTGTATAAAGACACGCTACAATACTTGGACAAAAGAATACCATATGGAGTGCTCATCTAGTTGGAAACAATCTCTTCTCTCCATGTCATGATGATCTCTTCCTTTATTTGAAGTTAATGAATTTTCTCCTTCCTTTCTTTCTTCTCCTTTCTTCTTTCTTGTTTCTTTCCTTTCTTCTTTGATGGCGATATGGAAGGAGATGGAGGGTTATATGAACAAAGGCATGTGAATAGTATTTTCATTTGGCTCCCGCCTCCTCGCTTCCACTAGGGTCCACCGTAATACATTCGCAATTTGGCTCCAATAATGATTTTTGTGCAATCTTCATAACGAATAACAAATAAGCACCCTCTATTAGGTAGTATAAAATACTCGTGGAAATATAACAAATATTGCTTAAGGAAATAATTCACCTGCTGATATTTGATGCGGCTTAGTAATTCTTTCCAATTAATTCAAATACTAAATCGGAAAGTACTTGACGTGTGCATATCCGCATCACCAACGAAACAACTTGGGGCTTCAATTGCTTGATCGCTAGCAACGCCAATGCGCTCATTAAATAGTTGCAAGAGTCCGCACTGCACTCAATCCAAAGCTCTTGTCCATGGCGGCCATGAACCCTAATCAGAGTCTTCATCCGAGATGACAACTGAGGCATCGACATGTGTTCCAATCATCTAGCTCCCATCACTCACGACGTGTCACATGCATGATTGTCCGATTCAAATCCATCGATTAAGAAGTTCCATACTCCCTGGCTTGAAAATGACTGCTTGATTCGCATCCAACGCTTGACGATCGGCTTCTAGAAAACAGGCCACTGGGCCGACGCAAAGGTCGCATTTGCATCGCTTATGGGTTTTTCTAGGAGTTTTCTTTTAAAACAATTCAGGTAATTCAACTAATTAGTTTAAGGCAAATAAAATATCAGGAAAAATCCAAAAAAATTCTCATAAATACTTTAGGACATTTAGAACTCAAATAAAATATTTTTAGCTAAAATTTATTTTAATTTTCTCTATAATTATTTAGTTTTCACAAAAAGCTTATTTTAAATAAATGCAAATAAAATCCAATAAATTCAAAAAAACCATAAAATGCACAAATAAGACAATAAATTAATAAAAAGTAAAAACTAGGATGTTACACAAGATCAGGCTTATCGGAAGGTTAAATGTTCAAACAGAGTTTTCGAAAGATTTTATTATGATCTTCTTAGTCGCACGTCAGAGAAAACATATCATGGTCGGCATTAATAGATTAAGCATATCTTGTGGGTAAACTATATAACCTCTGCAGAGTGTAAAACTATTCAATAGTCGTGTTCTCGCTATAGGCTCTACTCAGAATTTTAAAAGGGTTAGATTTTATAAAACCAAAACTAGAAAGAAGGTCAGTGCCAAGAAAAGGAAATGGTGTAGGCCGTGTGCCAATTTAACTTGAGAAATCTCTGAATAACTTATTATTACTATTATTTTTTCACTTATGGTTTCAATCTATTATAGTATTCAAATACTAAAGTCTATTTTGCACAAAAGTAACCATTACAATTATATTTTGAATAAGCATTGAATGTAGTTATTAGATTTGCATTCGGTGTACAACTTATTGAGTACTCCAAGTACTCACTCTTGCAATAATCATCGATTCGTTGGAGAAGAAGAGTCAACACCAGCTTTGGAGGAGGAGTAGCATGAAGAAGCTGATTACTAGGATTCGAGCCTAGTTGATTGCCTGTGCAGGTCAATAGGTTTCCGCTGGAGTTTATTTTCATTCTACTGTAGTTAACTTATTTAGTACTTAAGCCCTATGTGCTTAATAAATATAAATTCAACCATAATGTTAACTCACTATTTATTTATTTATCAACTTTAGTTTGTTTATTCTTATTCTGTTGTGTATGGAGTTCGTATTACATCTATGTTATCACTGTGTGTACTAGCATAATCTTAGACTAGTACAATATGTATAGGGGTCCTGATTTGCATATTTTTATCCCGACATGGTGGCAAAGGTTGGCCTCGCATAGAGTAGTGCCCTGCTATTCATCTTCTTCTCACGATGCCGCACTAAAAGTCATGATTATACCCCAAGGATGGTTTGCGATGTTTCTAGTATGTCGTTGTACTAGCTTCTTGATTATGCGATAGAGATGAAAAAACCGAATGGGGCCGTGGCAAAGATTGGCCTTCATGAAGCAAAGGTTTGACTTGTTTTTCCTTTTTTGAAAAGGCAAGGCATTGACTATTCATGTTCTTCAGACGGATGCCATGCCAAAGCCGCTGGCTCATTCGGCTCAACATGGACAGCCCCCTGCAAACAGCTACTAACCGCAGTTAGGACCAATCGATTTTGTGTCCGAACCTAATAAGCAATAGTGTCTAATTTTATTCAGCTTCTTTGAATCCATTTATGATTCATAGTCGTAGCCTAAGAGTATAAATACCTTGGTAGTCGTGGTGGTTTGTAAGAAGCCAAGCAAGCAAAGAACCAATAGTTGTGTCTTGTGCTTCTTCCATGTTTTTTCGACCTTGGTGTTCCGCATAACAAGTGGTATCGAGCTTCAGAGCATATGAAAGTAGATGCCAAGGTGCACGTAATCAATTTGAACTTCATAGCTTGGGATCTATATCATCTCAATTCCTCAGTGGAGGTGCCATCGACGGGATGATGGCAAGAAAAGAAAGCAATGTCTCATTGCAATATCTGTTGCTCACACGGAGTAACTATGCCTCGCGGTCATTGAAGATGCATGTTAACCTGCAGGCACAAGGCATGTAGGGCACCGTGACGAGCGGCAACATCGATGACCGAATGTATAAGATGGCTCTCGCCGCATGGGAGATGCTTAGAATGATGCACATGGGTGTTGAATGTATCAAGGAGGCAAAGATCCAAACCTTGAGGAGTGACTTCATAGTGATTCGCATGAAGGAAAGCAAGTCAGTGGATGATTTCACAATGAAGCCGATGACAATCACTAATGGCGTCTGAGCGCTAGGCGAACGTGTGGAGGAGACCACCAGCGTCTGCAAATTAATTCAGATGGTTCTAGCAAAATTTTTACTAATTATAATGTCAATCGTGCAATTTAGCGATCTTAAGACCATATCTGTTGAGAAGCTAGTTGGTCGCCTCAAAAATTTTGAACGGAGGGTTCGAAGTACAATGACAAAGAAGAGCAATAGCACTTGCTACTCACGCACTCAGAGTGGATGGCACACATCAAGAAGAACGGGGGAGGGGAATCTTCTTCCATCTTGAGGGGTTGCGCGAGAATAAAGAAAGAATAGCAAGGCTACGAGGAGGACACGGTCATGGCCATGAGCATGGCAAGGGTGGTTATGATGACACCTTACCATCAAGAAAAGCCAACCGAAGCACTGGAGGTGGCAAGTATGAAAGCAAAATCAAGTGTTTTAACTGTGATATTTATGGCCATTATTCATCGGAGTGCCATAAACCACACCGTAATCGTGATCAAGATGAAGAAGCTAATCTCACCAAGCACAAGACGCACGAATTCTACCCTACTCCTTTCCATGTATACATAGGGGACACATGACATGGTGCTAATGAATGTGGAGAAGGTGACACCAAGGCTAGCTTTGCATCGATGGTGAGGAACATCTCATGTCCAACGAGTGGTACCTAGATAATGGTGCCAAGAACTACATGATGGGGCAGCAGCTTTATGTTCAACAAGCTAGATGAAAGCATGTACGACAAGTCTAATTCGTGACTGATCCATAGTAGAAATCAAGGGTAAGGATCAATCCTTCTCCTGCAAAAATATAGAACAAAGGTGCACTCTCTCGAGGTATATTTCATGCCGAGCCTTGCAATAATATTGTAAGTCTTGGGCAGCTTGCAAATGATGATTGCAGGGCGGTAGTGTACTATGCACAGTTCTTGGTCTACGAGCACAGCGGCAGACTTCTCATAAACATGAAAGCATCCAAAAACAGGTTGTAAAGATTTAGTTAGAGACAAGAAACCCGGTGTCTCTCATAGCCACTTTGGAGGATCCTACATGGTGGTGGCATGCGTGCTTAGGGAATGTGAACTTCCTTGCCCTAAAGCATATGGTACAAAAGGAGATGGTGCTAGGGTTGCTGAAGATCGACCACCCAACGCAACTGTGTGAAGATTGCTTGGTGGGGAAGCAAATCAGAAACCCATTCCCTTCACAAGTGAACCATCGAGCGGAGAAACCGCTAAAACTTGTATGCATGGATTTATGTGGACCTATATATAATTCCACACGTGGAAGCTAGTAACAAGTACTTCATACCCTTGGTGGATGATTTTAGCAGATATATGTGGGAGCAAATGCTGAAATCTAAGGATGAGATTTTCAGCGCATTCAAAAAGTTCAAAGTACTCCTCGATAATGAGAGAGAACTCAAGGTGAAGGTGGAACACCAAAATCGTATTCACCACAACTGACTAGTGTCGTGAAATTCCAAAATCAGACTTTGAGTCCGAACCTAATAAGGAATAGTGTCTGATTCTTATTTGGTTCTTTGAGTCCATTTCTGATTCATAGCTATAGATTAAGGGTATAAATTCCTAGATAATCCTGAGTTTTATAAGCAAGCAAGAAAGCAAAGAATTATTAAAATATTAGTTGTGTTTTGTGCTTCTTCTAAGTTTTTTCTGACTTGATGTTGTGTGAGTCACCTTATCCGCCAACACGCCGCCACTACCACTCATGGTCGGACTCAATTTCAACTAAATAAGAAGGGAACATCCACCTTCCAACACCCATAAAGGAGGATCCTCATAGTTTACTAGGTGGGTTCCCATACACTTCTGTCGGGAAATATGTTGTTAAGAAGAGCAAAGAATATTAATTATCGCACAGATCTTGTGCTCTTTCACAACACTTTTGTGAACAATATTATGCGTTACAGTAATTAAAAGCTATGCAAGCGTGACACTGAGATTTTCTTACAAGGGTGGACTCTCGTAGGTGCAGGGGAGCCGGATCGTTCAAGGTTAGCGCAGGTTGACAGCTTACGCAAAAATTGAAGAGGAACCAACCATCCCCTCCTAGCTTGTCTAATCAGACCAAACATCCCATAGCTTATCTAATTAATGTTGGGTTTTGACAAGAATCTGTCGAATTTTAAGCCGTTTGCAATGCATCTCCCCATCGCCAAAGATTGTCGTTGTCCTCGACCCGGCCAAAGGAGCTTTGTCATCTTGGCCCCAATGGCGCAGTTAGTGTTAGTGCTTTGGGTTTTACCGGCGAGATGAATAAAAGCTTACCATGAGGAACAACATAATTAACATGTCATTGTAATACAGAACATAGTAATTTCTTTCATGAAGGATACACATCCTAGACTATAACGGTTGCATCCAATAGGGAACTTAACAAATCTTGTTTATTTGTTTCACTTCTTTTTTGCAACTAGTCGGCGGCAAAACTCTCCAAGAGCCCAAATTGGGTACAAGTTGCAGTAATTGCCGTAATTGAAGTATAGGGAGCGGTTGGAGCTTCCAACGTGTTCCTGTCATCAAAGGTGTCATAAGGTCAATTGCAACCAAGGCTATCCGGATTGGTTTTCTAGGTAGGATTATGTTCGTGTGGGTATGATTGGATTGTAGGACCATGGCAGTATCATACTTCGAAAATCGTTAGATTAAAGATCATAGATCTACACCATTATTTTATAATTACTAGGATCCGAAAAAAATAGTCTTACACCTGCAAACCATGATCATGGGACCTACGAACTATTAATGTATATAGCTTGAAATACCTCTACGCATTCATGCATACATGTTCATGGTTTCTTAGTCATATATGGTAGGAAGACAACTCCTGCATGAATGCATGGACTAGTGCTCAGTGTAAAAAAAAGTTTAATTTGAGCTAGATGTGTCAGTTGATAGCACTTAGAATACAGATAATACGCTATGATTCCCATCCCAGTAAATAATACTTCTGTTTATTATTTAGTGAGAGAGCATAATACTTCTATAGGGACCCCAAAAATCAAGACTTACTTGTTGGGGAAACTCTCCTGTATCTTGTTGCATATTAATCAATTCTTTTGCAGATGATATATTGGTGTTGGATCATGTTCAACCTGTTTAG
Organism: Otatea glauca; assembly: GCA_036346275.1. Classification (NCBI taxonomy): domain Eukaryota; kingdom Viridiplantae; phylum Streptophyta; class Magnoliopsida; order Poales; family Poaceae; genus Otatea; species Otatea glauca. The sequence goes on along the minus strand of CM070721.1, from coordinate 28,820,226 downwards.
AATGCCCGCGACACAAAAATAACATGTGGTTATAACAATAGCTTTATAAGTATTATTACCTTTGCAAGTCAACAATGAAGAAAACATACCGCCAAAGATAAATTAATGCCAACATTGCCCAAGCAAAGGTTCACTGCATGAGGACTACTAGCCTCCACATAATCCTATCAAATATTGGAGTGGAAACCATCAAATTTACTAAGCTTTGAACAAATCAATATTGACAACATATCGATGGTTCCTAGGACTAGGTTTCATCAATTTTGACGTAGTACATCTCCCAATGTAGAACTCTTGCATAATGTTAAATGGCTAGTTATTATGTAGAATTGTAGATAAGGAATTACCAACACTAAAGTTGGTTGCTTGTATAATGAGGCTTTAGAGATCAGCGTGGAAAAAATCAACCTTTAAAAGAGCAAACAGAATTACACTAACACACCAAGACGCAATTATCTCGCCGCTGTAATTTCACTACCCTCAAAAGACTATGCCATCACATCAGACAAAACTAATTTCACTTCTCATATGACAACACCATTTGTCATCGATTATACACAAATGAGCAAGAGTGGTATATATGGAACTTGTTGCACAATATAGGAGTAGTGAGTGCACATTAATAGAGTTTTTTTCTCACTTGCCCATTATCACGATATTTGGCTAGAATCGTCCATAACGACAAAAACAGAGTCATTCAACAAAATTTTCGCGTAAACTAGATTTAACCAACTGATTACATCTCAATACTAACTGGATATTATGCACAAACGAGGACTACTATCGTTGAATTCGCTTTCAACCAATGATTTGAATTTCCTAGCTCTTTTGGGGTTTTGTTGGTTCTATACCAGTAACCTGCTAGAGACAACTAATGGCTCCTAGTGGGTGACAACCAGTCAGATGACGAGAGATTGAGATTGAAACAAGCATGACCTTCTCAAACCCTAAAGAAAAGTATATGGTTAGATCCAGAAAAAAATTAAGAATTACCTCGCCACTAGAAAGATAAGTCTCCCCATCCACTGCATTTAGTTGCTTTGACAATGAAAGTTGCAAGCTTTTCTAATGGAAAACTATTTTCATAAGTTCTTCCAAATGCAACTAATCCTTTTATCGCAAAGAATGTCCCATAAGTGAAACATATACCCCAATAGCCAAACTCGTTAGATAATAAGTAGTGTAATTATTGACTGCAAACATTAGAAGTTGAAATAACTTGCACCAACAAACAAGATGATTTTACATACCATGAGCCATCCTTTCGTTGTTTATTCTCAATAAACTGAAGCATTTTTAATACATTTTCCTATCTCTTCTTTGCGGTACCCACGATAAAGCTCTCTGAACATATTTAGAGCTTGAAGCACCGATGATGTGCATTCAACAGATCTATCAATTGTTGAAGATGATAAGTTAGTCCTCCATGTACATTAAAAAGGGGAACAAATGGTATTTTCTTCAAGCAATAAGATATTTTCATCCTTACGGATAATCAACAACAATGTTGAGAAAAACCTCGTAAGGGTTCGTAACCTATTGCCAATGAAATCCATGTTAGCGCAAAGTCGTATAAGAACAAGAATAGCATTTGTATTCTGAATAGATGTACACAAGATGCTAACCCATGAGGAGCATAGTGATAAAAAGAAAATAATAATCCTGCAATTAAAATTTATTTCACAGTTCCTTATATTAGATTATGTCAGTAGTCTATCTTTTCTATTTATATTCTTACACCTAATGGGTTCCAAGATTATGCGATGTACCACTGATTAATCGAGCCATTCACTAGAATTGGATATTCTTGTTTTGGTCGTCTGTAGATACTCAATCAATTATGATTCCACCGATAGTTCTTATTATTTGCAAAGTTACATATACAGGTGAGAACCACCAATTCCCAAAGAGGTTTGGGAAGTATTATAGCTATAACACTGGGTCCAAAACCGCTCAAAGCTTAGTCCATCATGGGGCTGGTTCACTCATGAATAACACCTTGTTTACACTTTTCGCCCTTGTTTCGCTGCAAAAGGTTAAACCAAGGTGTTACATTTGCACCTAGCAGGTATTATATGTTACTATAACTCATTTTACCTAGACAAGCAATGTAGAACTAATCCCACCACCACAAATCAATATGTGCGACATGAGCCACCACACTAATGGGCCGAGTATTACACTCACCCCTCTTAAGGGCTAACACCTCAAAGAAGATACCACATACATTACAGTAACTATCCTCTGCACACGCCCATGCATCTAGTACCGTGGATATACCATGACATTGCCCACCTGCACCCACATGCACCATGTGTTGTATGCCCATGCTCCTGTCCCCATATGCGCCAGGCAATGATGGTTGATGCTCGATACCATTTGTAACACCGGTCCAAATCAGCCTCTAGTCTAAACCCAAATGGGATGAACCACGCACTCGCACCAACCCACTGATGCTTTTGTCCTTGTCCTTCATAAAAGGGTTAACCTGGGGTTTGAAGTGCATTTGACAATAGGGTTTCTATGTTGCTGTCTCTCACCCTCAACAAGGAACGTGAGACTATCTTCACAACACTTACTCATGCCCTACATGGACCTCATATACACTCACCCTCAAAGGATACAATGTCCTCATCAATAATATACCCAAACTGGGGCAAATGACTAAGGCCTCCTCTCTTGGTTCACATCCATGTGCCCAGTCTGGCAAATATCACATGTCATGTGACCACTCATTTGGGCCCACATGTGCCATGTGCTATATGCTCACATCCTGACCTGCACGCATGTGTAACTGCAATGGTTGGCTCTGATACCATCTATAACTGCATGGGATGTGCCACGCATGTATAGCACTCTACTTACACTTTCGTCATTACTTTGTTTAAAGGGTTAATCCAGAGGTGCTGCTTTTGGACCCAGAATGCATTATATGCTACTACCACTCACTTTAGACAAGCAATGTGTGACTAATCCCGCCACCACAACTCTACATGGGCTGCATAGACCACCACACTAATAGGCCAAGTTATTACATTAGCATTCTGTCTGTTTGCATTTTTAAAATTTTAAAATTGATAAATAGTAATTCCAGCGAAGAACTGATAAATTCAATTGTCTAGATTAATTTATGAAATTGAAATCACCTGGCTTGCCTTGGGTTGTTGGCAGATAGCTAGATACTGAATTTCTACCCCTAGTTACTTGTACTAAAATATCGAATCCACATGGAATTGGTGCACTTTGTTTTCCATACAATAAAAGAATTAACTTTGAAACACTCACCTCTATTAATGATGTAGTTCTCTTACACTCAGATGTAGAAAAAGTTCCATCTTTGTTCTTCAAAGGGAAAAAGTATGATCAATAACCTTTCATATGAAGTACAAGGTCAAATTGTTTTAAGAGAAACTAAAACAACTTCAAAGAAAAGTCATTATTTAAAGAGTACGTAAACTTATAAACCATACAAAAGCATCAACAAACAAACCACAACAATTTCAATCAAGTAAGAAATATTTAAAGGAGTGAGCATGACACATATGTTTGCACATCTTGCACTTTACATACTTTTTTTAACATCAATTGTACTCCCTTTGGTCACAAGGATGTCGCTTTGGACATCGTAATAATTCCCAAAATGCAACTTTAACTACTAATTTTGTTGATGTAGATTTATAAAACCTAATAAAATTTTACTTTTAAAAAGTTTCTTTTCAAACAAATCTATACGTAACATTTTTCACATATCCAATCGTAATATTGAAAAAGATATTGATAGTAAAAGTTTAGAAAAGTTTTAGTCAATGTATACTAAAACATTATTCTTCTGACTGGAGGGAGTATATCATAAGATTGGGAGTGCTGGAATATATATATATATATATATACATATATATATATATATATATATATATATGCCGAAATGGGGCACCATGGAGCCTTGGCTCTATGATTTCAAATACGCGGATTCAAGTTAAATTCGGGTATATTTTTCATAAAGTTTAGTTTTAGGGTATATACTCATCTATAACAATTCAAATAAAACACATACCTTTGAAAAAATATACTTGAATTCAAATATTTTAAACGAATTTAGATTGCATGCTTTGATGATTTATATATATAATCAGCACATACCTACAATCAAACTATCATCAAAAAAGGAAACTCTAGTTTAAATTTCAGTTCAAACTTGTTTGAACTAGTTAGTAAACTAGTTAAACTCAACATCCTAAAAATTTCAAAAAAATTATATATACAATGCATAGGAGAATATACCTATTTTGTATCATGGAGCCCAGGCTATATATATATAGTTATATACATATATATATAAAGCCCATTTTGTACTCCCAGGTGTATGTACTCCCATACCTCTATTCGATTGATCATTCATTAGTAGGCTTGTGTAACAACTTCCTAATCAGGAGAAACCAGTTTACAACTTCTACTTATATAGTATGCTCACTTGCGTGAATAAACCGCTAATGTACAAGAGAGTAGAGTACATACTTGGTATTATGTTTTCATTTTCATATATATATATATATATATATATATATATATATATATATATATATATATATATATATATATATATATATATATATAGAAGGTTGTTTTGTACTCTCGAGTAATGCTCTCATACCTCAACCCCATTGATTTACTTTGTGATGCGCCTAATTAGTTAGTGCCGCATGCATGGATAACTACTCCCATTAACATCGCGGTTGCACACTCAAGCATTTGTGGTGGGAGTAGAATCATAACCACCTTTAGCTTACATGGAAGATCAGCATGCGCACTACATTTGTTACTGGATTGAATCGAGTACGTGACTCTAGTAGTACATGCTATTTTCCTATATATATATATATATATATATATATATATGTATGATGGCAAAATGGGGCAGCATGGGCATGGGTACCATAATTTTAAATGCATGAATTTAAGTCAAATTTGAATATATTTTTTCAGAACTTTTAGTTTTAGGGTATATACCCATCTATAACAACTCAAATGAAACACTTAGCTATGTAAAAATATACTTGAATTCAAAGATTTGAATGAATTTAGATCATATGCTTTACTGATTTATATATAAAATCAGCACATACCTACAAACAAACTATAATAAAAAAAAGAAAACTCTAGTTTGAACTAGTTAGTAAACTGATTAAACTTATTATCCTAAAATTTTCAAAAAAAATTAAATACAAATATATAGGGAAAATACCCATTTTAGATTATGGTGCTCAGGCATCATGGTTCCTCAGGTAATTGTAATATATGTGTGTGTGTATATGTAAGGACCCGAATCCATCGATTCAACCCACCGTGTTTATCGTGACTATTCCTGTGATCAACGCTTAGTGCACACAACTTAACATTGGTACATATCACATCATACACAACGATAATAGAATAATAGTTCATTTATTGATATAACTAAATGTATGATCTTATGACCAACTTACATTATTAAGCCACGCAGGCAAGACCGAAAATATAAACTAATAATTAAGCAAATGGAAAGTAGAAACGTAGGTAGCTCATCACCACCACAGCAACCGACAAGGCTCTAATTCTAATGACTCGTGTCTTCTTGGACTTCATCTTCCAACACAGTGTAGATTCTTCAACTGTTGATTATTGTTGTTTGGCAAGGGTGAGTACTTAAAGCACTCAACAAGTTGTGCATGTAATGCAATTCCATGTATCTATATGCAAGGCTTATTCCAATGGATAGGCTATCATGGCTATTTTGCAATAAGCGAGATTTATGAACGAATACAAGATATAGATTGTAAAGGATGTAAAACAAATAACGATAATAAATAAATTCAAGATTTCTCAAGTAAACCAAGTTTCCAATCCTAAGTTAAATTCCATCTTCCACATGGCATTCCGCCATCCCAACCAAGTTGTCCAATTAATTAAGCTAACCCTTAATCAGAATTCCCGAGCATTGCTCAATACATGAAAGCACGGCTATCCTAATAGTTTCACACTGCAGAGGTTATGCACTTTACCCACGTGATACAACCAAACACCACAAAGGCGAGTGATTATAACAAAGCCTTTACAATGCTCTATCTTAACCCGATACTACCCGCTAAGGTTTCAACATCAAGGTCTCAGAAACCACATCCAGTGCCCCCTCTTGCGCCATGTGAATTACACTCGACCCGAACTCACACCACCACGATAGTATCAAAATTAAGACTTTGCAAATTACTCACTAGGCCGCCCATACCGCACATGTGGTTGCATGATTGACTCAGTCAAAGGCTTGCAAGGTTAAGTCCTTAGTGTGATCAAGGCAAGACTTCCACATACCATCCGCCCATCGGGCCCACCTTGGCCTCCTCGCCTTGCCACTTGCCCCAATCTAAGTTATCATCACCCGCTTGATTACCAAGCACCACGTGCCATCAACAATTCAACATCGCTGCGTGACATGACTCGCCACAACAACTCAATCTCGTCGTGATCCCACATGACACACAAGTTCATAACATTGTTCCATATTCCGTTAATCAAGATTAATTAACAATGATTCTCGACACATGTGATGACGTGGCATGGCTAAGCAACTAATACGGTCTAACCTCCAATGTTGATCATAATTATTAATCAACTATATTAAACCAATCTAGGGTGACAATGGTTCATGGCATATAATGACAAGGTAGGGTATAGATCAATCTGTATTTTAGCTAAACCCAATCTAATTTGAAACAATTGTATATTTGAAATATATGCAATATTGTAAAACAAACATAGCAATTTTATAAACATGGGTTCAACATGATCAAAGCACAACTTGCCTTGAATAGGTCCTGATCTTGATCTGAAGCTTGCTCTTGGGTTGCTTGATCTTCCTCCAAGCGCCGCACAATTCAACGCCTACGCTGCATCAAAGAGAAAAGCAAATAAATGCCAAAACAGAGAGCAATTGAACTCCAAAATCAATTAAAATTCACCATTAAATAGATCTCAATTTTACAAATTTTTAGAAACTGGAATCACTCAAACCGAAGTTACGATGCAAAAGATATAGCCTTTGAAGTTTGAAATAAATATCAAATCGAAAATCGTAAAATACGAATTAACAGATTTATTTTTATATCAAAAATCGATTTATGACGTCAGCGTGACCTCATGATGACGCTATCATCACGGAATTTCCAATCGAATATTTTTCCAATTGAAAATGTAATTATGACGCAAGCATGACGTCAAGATCGTCTCGGCCAATCCCACGCCGACACGCGTCCTCGGCGCATGGATCGAGTCTCACGAACTCGTCGTCGCTTACGGTAGACTCGGCTCACGACGCCTTCGGCACCAGCGCCGACACGCGGCCGTCGCGATTGGCTCAACCTCAGCGGTTCGATCCGATCCGACGAAACCCGACGGACGGTCATCAATCGCGAGCGACGTGGCAACGATCGCCCATCCAATCTAGATCCGACGGCTTCCGAGCTCCTGGTCCAAATGATGGCGGCGCGACGGTGATGTCTTACCGGACTTGAAGACGAAGACCAAGGCGGCGGCGTTTGCGCGCCTCCGCGAGGGCGAGGTAGAGTAGTCGACGCGCGCGCTTCGGTGAGTCCAGATCTCGAGTCCACACGATTTAAAACCGACGAACCGGCGACGTGCTTGAGCAAAAACTTCGCGCCGCAGACTTCAACTCCGCGAGCTTGCGGCGACGTTCTACTGGTTGCTCTCGCGAAACTTTCCACCTAAAAGATGCGGCGCCGCTTATAACCTCGGCGCTACCCTCCTTTTATAGCCTCGGCGTCCGCGCTCCACACGGCGAAGAGTCCGGCGGCGCCACGGCGATGAACTCCGAGTCCAGATCGGAGACGACAATCGACGCTTGCGACGCGTGTCCAGATCCGACGGCTAAAACGCTGCACACACACGCCTCTCTTCGACCGGCCGGATCGCGATGAACGGCCGCCGATCTAGGGTTTCTCGCGACGGCTTCGGCCGACCGGGCCGCACCGACGCTGGTTTATAGCCAAGACAAGTTGTTGGGCTCGCCCAACACTGCTCAAAAGATTTTTTAACAGCTTTCCAATTAAACTAATTCCAAAATTCCTTTAATTTGTTTTAGGCAATAAAATAATCGTGAAAATTCCAAGAAAAATCTCAAAATACTTTGAGACATTCTCGACTTAAATAAAATATTTTTGACAAAACTTTATTTTGACTTTGCACAGATTTAAATACTTTTGAATAAAAAGCAATAAACCCAAAATAACATTTAATTCAAATAAATCCGAAAAATCCAAATAAATTCCAAAAATCACAAATGCACTTTTAAACAACAAAAACTTAATTAAGCCAAATTTTGGGATGTTACAAACCTCCTCTTATGTAATCTCAATTCGAGATTCGTGGCTAACTAGAGAATAGGTTCGAATTTCGACTTCAATTCTTCTTCTCGCCCCAAGTGGCTTCACTTTCGTAATGATTGCTCCATCAACTCGCAAAGCTTAATAGACTTGTTTCGGGTCTTGCGCCCACAACATCCAAAATTCGATCGTTGCTCTTTATAAGTCAAATCTTCTTGCGACTCTATTGCTCCAACGGGCTTGCTCTGCTGGCACTCGAGACACTTCTTAAGTCGCGATACATGGAATACATCATGCACTCGCCAATGACCGAGGCAACTCTAATCGATAAGCTACCTCTCCTCGACGGCTCGTAATCTTGAACGGACCGACATATCTTGGTGCAAGCTTCCTTTAACGTGAAATCTCTTAACGCCCTTAAGAGGGTAACCACGAGGTACACATGATCTTCTCGTTCAAAACTCAAATCTCGACGACGATTATCGGCGTAGCTTTTCCGTCTTGACTGTGCTATCTTTAATCTCTCTCGATCATTGCTACTTGACTTTCGCGCTCTTCGAGGATATCCGCCCAAACACCAAACGCTCTCCCGCCTCGCTCCAATTCAATGGAGTACGACAAGCACGCCCATACAATGCCTCGAACGGTGACATTTGTAGGCTAGCTTGATAACTATTATTGTAATCAACTCGCATATGGCAAACATTTATCCCATGTCGAGCGTAAGCTAAGGCACAAGCTCTCAACATATCCTCTAAGATCTGATTTACTCTTTCACCGACCATCCGCTCATGGGTGATATGTCAGATCAAATTCGACGGGTTCCCATTGCTTCATGCAACTTATTCCAAAACCTTGAGGTAAATTGGGTACCTCATCGACACAATCTTCTTTGGCACTCCATGCAAACATACAATCCTTGACATGTACAGTTACGCCAAACGATCTCCGAGTAAGTGGTCTTTATCGATGAAATGAGCGACCTTGGTTAGACGATCCACGATAACCCAAATGGAATCGTAACCTTTCGAGTCTTAGGTAAACCGTGATAAAATCCATCCCGATTTCCTCCCACTTCCATTCCGAATTTTCAACGGTTGCAACAAACCAATGGGTCTTTGGTGCATAGCCTTTACTCTCGACACACGTCGATAATGCAACATGCTCACCACTTCACGCTTCATTTTTGGCCACCGTAATCTCTCCTTCAAATCTCGTACATTTTAGCACTTCTGGATGAATTGAGTACTTTGAATCATGCGCTTCCTCAAGAATCAATTGTTTTAATTCCTTTTATCCGCACACAAATTCGCCTTTGAAGAACATAGTTCCTTGTTCGTCCAGAGTGAAATCTATGGCTAGGCCTTCTTCCTTTTAGCCTTGATTTTTGAAATTTTATCGCCATCTTGTTGACCTTCTCTAATCTGATCCTCTAATGTTGGTTTTACTTAGCGCAGCCTATCATTCCTTGCGAACGACCTCCAATCTTAACCTCTCAAATTCCTTGCATAATTCGTTGATCCTCCATTGACAATGCATTTGCGCTATGGCTTTTTCGACTCAGGCATCCGCCACCACATTGGCTTTTCCAGATGATAATGGATTCTACATTATAATCCTTAATTAGCTCAAGCCATCTTCGCCGCCTCATATTCAGTCGATTGAGTGAATATGTATTTCAGACTTTATGGTCCGTATATATCTCACATCTATTTCCTATGAGATAATGACGCCATATCTTTAAAGCATGCACTACGGCAACTAACTCCAAATCATGCGTTGGGTAATTCACTTCATGCGGTCTCAATTGTCTCGACGCATAAGCAACGACTTTGCCTTCTTGCATTAACACGCATCCCAAGCCCCGCTCAAGCATCGCAAAGAAATGTCAAATCCATTCGCACATCCGCAACACTAATACGGGGTCATTGTTAAACGCTTTTTAATTCCATGAAACTTTTCTCGCACTCCGGCCCATGCAAACTTCTTCTCTTTCTTTAACAATCTGCGTAAGGGTTTAGCAATTGTCGAGAATCCTTCTATGAACCGACGGTAATATCCCGCCATTCCCGTAAAACTACGAACTGAGTAATGCACTTCGTGGCTCCCAATGCAACATCAAGGCCCACTTTGTCGGGATCAATCATGACTCCTTTGGTAGTCATTACATGACCGAGAAATTCAACTTTCTCCTTCCAAAATTCACACTTGCTAAACTTAGCATATAGTTGATGCTCGCACTGCCTAAAACCATTCTCGATGTTCGCATGCTCTTCCTCCGCCTTCGAGTAAACCAAGATATCGCCTATGAAGACTACAACAAACTTGTCCAAGTAATCCATGAAGACTTTATTCATCATGTTCATGAAATATGTCAGGGCATTAGTCAATCCGAATGACATGATCGTGAACTCGAATGTCCATATCGCGTAAAACGCAGCCTTAGGTACATCCTCCGCCGGATCTTCAATCGATGGTATCCTCGAACGAAGATCTATCTTGAGAAAACTCAGCTCCTCTTAATCGATCAAATAAGTCGCCGATCCCGGCAACGGATACTTATTCTTGATCGTTACTTCATTAAGTGCACGGTAATCGATGCACATTCTAAGACTTCCATCCTTCTTGCGAACAAACAAAACCGGGCTCCCCACGGCGATGAACTTGGTCTAATGAAACCTTTCTCTGCGCCTCAATCGCTTCTTCATTTCCACTAACTCATCAGAGGCATCCGATATGGTCTCTTTGATATCGGTCTGCACGGCGCTAACTCGATGACAAACTCGATATCACGATCCGTGGCAATCCCGCAAATCTTCCGAAATACCTCCGTATTCTCTCGCCATCGCACATCTTCCATGCCGATGGCTTTCACATCGCTGACCGTTAATCGCCGTCCCAATCGCGGTCGCTGAAACTCCACTTTCTTGCCACTAGGGCCTTCCAAGGTCACGATCCTTCGCCACAATCTAAAACACCTTTATGCTTGGACAGCCAATCCATTCCAAGGATGACGTTTAGGATTGCGATCTATCAAGATAAGATTCGCGAGAAATTTATCCCATCCATAAGCAACTTAGCTCCCAAACACCCAAGGCTAGATCTAAGCTCAGATCCCGGGCTTGACTAAGAGCACACACTTAAGATTCACCACTTTAAATCCATTCTTGGTTGCAAAACTTTGAGAAACAAACGAATGCGAAGCTCCGTAATCAAACAAAATCAGAAAGTGTTCGAGTTGACCAAGAACTTACCCAAGACGACGCCTCGTAGCTTCCCGAGCTCCATCGGCGTGATGTGGTTGATTCTTCCACGCCTCGTTGATCGCGGCGTTGCTCGGCTTGGCTTGGTGCACGATTTCCTCGATGTTGGTGCTTTAGCGTGTTGTTCCTGTGTTGAAACGAATCGGTGTGATGCCTCCTTACGTGGACACCTATTTGAAAAGTGCCTGGCTCATTGCAAGTATAGCATCTCTTCACCGCAGATCACGATTTCTCCCGTGCATTGTTGCCTTGCGCTGGGTCCGAAATTCGATTGGCGTATGCGGTGTAGGGGTTGATGTCTTGTTCCTACCGGTGGTTGAAATCTAGCAAATTGTCGGGTGACATCCTCAAACGTAGATGGTTTGGGCGCCCACCCCGATTGTTCATCAAGCGCTTACGGTTTCACCTAGCTCTTTGCGCTTGTCCTCTAGGATTAAAGCCTTATTTACCACCTCCAAAATCCGGAAAATTGTGGGTAATCAGTCCCCACTGCGATCTGAATTCACCCTTCATGAAACGAGATCGCTTAGCTTTATCCGTCGCTACGCCCTCGGGGCATAACGAGCTAATCGAGTGAATTTATTCGTATTCGCCACCGGTTGGCCTCCTTGCTTCAAAGCTCAACTCCTCCTTCTTAAGATCCATCATTCCTCCGGGACATGATATCGCGGAAAGCATTAGTGAACTCCTCCTGTGTTATCTCTTGCGGGCTCCATGAGCGCACAATAATTCTCCCACCATTCTCGGCGGTTCCTTCAAGTTGATGAGAGGCGAGAGCACCTTCTCATTGCCCTCACACCGAGTGATGTGCGCTTCTTCTCAATGGTCCTAAGCCAATCATCGGCTTCCAAAGGGTTCACGCTTCCAGAGAAAGTTGGTGGCCTAGTCCTCATAAAATCCGATAGCTTGGACATAGGTCGAGGTCCACCATGATTGTTCCGAGTTGCAGGATTGTTGTGGTTTATTCTTTGATTGGTCATCTCTTGATCTCCGCATCATTGTTCGTGATCGCTTGAGTCTCAGGCTTTGCAAGGAATGCTCCCAGATTCTCGCATGTCCATCAAGGCGGTGGTTGAGGGCCTCCATCATTGGGATTGTCATTCGACGCATCCACTTCAAGCACCGTTGTTTCTCGAGTATTCACCATCCGATGATTGCCTCTTAGGTTAGGAAAGGTAGATGTAGCATAGATGAGAAGTAAGAATTTCTAAAACGGGAGATAGGTTATACCCAAACTGAACAATTCTTTATTTAACTTGGTATGGCCGCTTATTTAAGCCTACAAGCTCGCAACACATACCGCACACTCAAGAATACAAAGAAGCAAACTAAACACGCAACCTTAACGCCCACTAGAAAGGTAAAGACTAACTTAAAGACGCGACTCACACTCGAGTCTCAACACACCTCAAGGTCGACACTCACTCATCCACCACCACAGGTCGAGACGATCCGCGCATACACCGGCGGGTGGGTGGCATCGGAGCAAACCTATCCCGATGACCTATTATCGGGTCCTCTGCAACAACGGGTCCGCACTCCCTCCGCTCCCACTCGCCTCCTCTGATCCTCCTGACTCCTCACCGCTCCTCGAACTCTCCGAGTCACGCGCCCACTCGCCCTCAATCGCCTCCGTGGCCTCTCCTCGGTGATCATCCCGATGGTCAAGCACGGTCACCTCGAGCCTCTGCTCGCTACTCGAGTGCCTCGTATACGCCTCCAGCCTCTGGGTAGTCTCTCTCATATGATCCTCCCGGCAAGGGCGAACTCGCAAGGTGCGTCGCCAGAGCACACTCGCTCCCTCGATCCGCTGCCTTCGCATGCTTGAACGTCTGGGTGAAGTCGAACACCGAGTCGTGAAGCTCGTCGGCGTAGTCGCGGCAGACACGCGCAAGAGCAAGTCGAGCGACCTCTGAATTGCAACCTCGTGCGAGAATCTTCTCGCGGAGATGTTGATTGGCTCGCTAGCTTCCTCGCTCTCCCGAGCGTAGATGATCAACTTGCAAATAAATCCTCGGTGTACACCATTCACCGACCACCGCCTCCTCGGTAAAGTGGACGATAGAAACCTCAAGCGTCTCAAGTACTCTCCACACTCCATGGCGAGCCGCCACTTTATCTCCTCAAAGGTCGGAACGATCGGCATCCGCTCCACAAGAACTTTGAATAAGTTCTCCACCAAACGGCAAGTAAAACGGTAAATTTAGCAAAGGCGAGAAGTAGAGAATGAGATGAGTCGAGAGGGTTTTATTAGTCAAGCTTAGATTTTCTTTTAGAAAATAATTTTGGACACACTCAAGACACCTCCAAACTATCTAGGCCAAGACCTACAACAAGATGCTCGATACCACCTCAGAAGGACCCGAATCCATCGATTCAACCCACCGTGTTTATCGACTATTCCTGTGATCAACGCTAGTGCACACACTTAACATTGGTACATATCACATCATACACAACGATAATAGAATAATAGTTCATTTATTGATATAACTAAATGTATGATCTTATGACCAACTTACATTATTAAGCCACGCAGGCAAGACCGAAAATATAAACTAATAATTAAGCAATGAAAGTAGAAACGAGGTAGCTCATCACCACCACAGCAACCGACAAGGCTCTAACCCTAATGACTCGTGTCTTCTTGGACTTCATCTTCCAACACAGTGTAGATTCTTCAACTGTTGATTATTGTTGTTTGGCAAGGGTGAGTACTTAAAGCACTCAACAAGTTGTGCATGTAATGCAATTCCATGTATCTATATGCAAGGCTTATTCCAATGGATAGGCTATCATGGCTATTTTGCAATAAGCGAGATTTATGAACGAATACAAGATATAGATTGTAAAGGATGTAAAACAAATAACGATAATAAATAAATTCAGATTTCTCAAGTAAACCAAGTTTCCAATCCTAAGTTAAATTCCATCTTCCACATGGCATTCCGCCATCCCAACCAAGTTGTCCAATTAATTAAGCTAACCCTTAATCGTAATTCCGAGCATTGCTCAATACATGCGAGCACGGCTATCCGAATAGTTTCACACTCTGCAGAGGTTATGCACTTTACCCACGTGATACAACCAAACACCACAAAGGCGAGTGATTATAACAAAGCCTTTACAATGCTCTATCTTAACCCGATACTACCCGCTAAGGTTTCAACATCAAGGTCTCAAACCACATCCGTGGCCCCTCTTGCGCCATGTGAATTACACTCGACCCGAACTCACACCGACCACGATAGTATCAAAATTAAGACTTTGCAAATTACTCACTAGGTGGCCCATACCGCACATGTGGTTGCATGATTGACTCAGTCAAAGGCTTGCAAGGTTAAGTCCTTAGTGTGATCAAGGCAAGACTTCCACATACCATCGCCCATCGGGCCCACCTTGGCCTCCTCGCCTTGCCACTTGCCCCAATCTAAGTTATCATCACCCGCTTGATTACCAAGCACCACGTGCCATCAACAATTCAACATCGCTATGCGTGACATGACTCGCCACAACAACTCAATCTCGCCGTGTGATCCCACATGACACACAAGTTCATAACATTGTTCCATATTCCGTTAATCAAGATTAATTAACAATGATTCGACACATGTGATGACGTGGCATGGCTAAGCAACTAATACGGCCTAACCTCCAATGTTGATCATAATTATTAATCAACTATATTAAACCAATCTAGGGTGACAATGGTTCATGGCATATAATGACAAGGTAGGGTATAGATCAATCTGGTATTTTAGCTAAACCCAATCTAATTTGAAACAATTGTATATTTGAAATATATGCAATATTGTAAAACAAACATAGCAATTTTATAAACATGGGTTCAACATGATCAAAGCACAACTTGCCTTGGAATAGGTCCTGATCTTGATCTGAAGCTTGCTCTTGGGTTGCTTGATCTTCCTCCAAGCGCCGCACAATTCAACGCCTACGCTGCATCTAAAGAGAAAAGCAAATAAATGCCAAAACAGAGAGCAATTGAACTCCAAAAATCAATTAAAATTCACCATTAAATAGATCTCAATTTTACAAATTTTTAGAAACTGGAATCACTCAAATCCGAGTTTACGATGCAAAAGATATAGCCTTTTGAAGTTTGAAATAAATCTCAAATCGTAAAATCGTAAAATACGAATTAACAGATTTATTTTTATACTGAAAAATCGATTTATGACGTCAGCGTGACCTCATGATGACGCTATCATCACGGAATTTCCAATCGAATATTTTTCCAATTGAAAATGTAATTATGACGCAAGCATGACGTCAAGATCGTCTCGGCCAATCCCACGCCGACACGCGTCCTCGGCGCATGGATCGAGTCTACGAACTCGTCGGCGGCTTACGGTAGACTCGGCTCACGACGCCTCGGCACCAGCGCCACACGCGGGCGTCGCGATTGGCTCAACCCAGCGGTTCGATCCGATCCGACGAAACCCGACGGACGGTCATCAATCGCGAGCGACGTGGCAACGATCGCCCATCCAATCTAGATCCGACGGCTTCCGAGCCCTGGTCCAGCGATGGCGGCGCGACGGTGATGTCTTACCGACTTGAAGACGAAGACCAAGGCGGCGGCGTTTCGCGCCTCTCGCGAGGCGAGGTAGAGAAGTCGACGCGCGCGCTTCGGTGAGTCCAGATCTCGAGTCCACACGATTTAAAACCGACGAACCGGCGACGTGCTTGAGCAAAAACTTCGGTGTCGCAGACTTCAACTCCGCGAGCTTGCGGCGACGTTCTCTGATTGCTCGCGAAACTTTCCACCCAAAAGATGCGGCGGCTTGCGAACCTCGGGCGCTACCCTCCTTTTTATAGCCTCGTCCCGCTCCCACACGGCGAAGAGTCCGCGGCGTCACACGGCGATGAACTCCGAGTCCAGATCGGAGACGACAACCGACGCTGCGACGCGTGTCGAGATCCGACGGCTAAAACGCACACACACACGCCCTCTGCGACCCGGATCGCGATGAACGGTCGCCGATCTAGGGTTTCTCGCGGCGGCCGGCCGATCGGGCCGCACCGACGCTGGTTTATAGCGACAGTTGTTGGGCTCGCCCAACACTGCTCAAAAGATTTTTTAACAGCTTTTCCAATTAAACTAATTCCAAAAATTCCTTTAATTTGTTTTAGGCAATAAAATAATCAGAAAATTCCAAGAAAAATCTCAAAATACTTTGAGACATTCTCGACTTAAATAAAATATTTTTGACAAAACTTTATTTTGACTTTGCACAGATTTAAATACTTTTGAATAAAAAGCAATAAACCCAAAATAACATTTAATTCAAATAAATCCAGAAAAATTCAAATAAATTCCAGAAAATCACAAATGCACTTTTAAACAACAAAAACTTAATTAAGCCAAATTTTGGGATGTTACAGTATATATATATGTACATGTATATATATATATACATGTATGCATATGTACATGTACATATGTATATGTATATGCATATGTACATGTACATGTATGTGTACATGTATGTGTATGTGTATGTGTATGTGTATGTGTATGTGTATGTGTATGTGTATGTGTATGTGTATGTGTATGTGTATGTGTATGTGTATGTGTATAGGAGAAAGTTGAGAAACTTTAGCTACAATTTGTTTGCACCATAGCCATTCCCAATATTCAACTAACAAGTTATGAGTTCACGGCAACAACAGAAAATTAAAAATGGGAAAGAAAGATACAATGGATCCATACTGCAGTGTCTGCAAGCTAATCTCACTGCCTCATCGCACTACCACTGCCCGCAAGATGTTCAACAGAATGCCCAAGAGTAGACCTGAGCATGGCAGGCCTCTGAAGGCAAATTTGGGTCAGGGCAGGCCTAGAAATTGTAGCCCATGACCGATGGAGGCCTGGCCCTACCCCAGCACTGGCTTGAAGGGACCCAAACCAAAGGCTGTGTCCAAAACAATGGTTGGCATTCGGATAAAAGTTTCTCAATTTTGTAGGATAAGATGGTGATTTTGAGTCAGTTAAAATCCTTTGAACTTGTGGAATGGTGAAATAAGTTGCAGGCACAAGAGCTCAAAAGGACGGGTTGGAGTGTGTAATCTTTTGAACAGAATAACTCAAAAATTACAGAGAAGAAACACAAGGACATGACAAATGCAAGTCAAAGTCATACCATAAAAGAAAGTAAACAATCCACTGCATCATACAACCTCTCTCTTTTTATGGGATCTCCTACAAGATCGTGGGAGATCTTTGATAGCAGCAATAATGCCTAAACAAAAACAAATTATTAGAATAAAATTCCAGTATGCACTTACTGACATATGAACACATTATATAAGTTTGCACACATGCACACTTCAAAAAAATATTTCCATAAAAATTCATGAAAGCATGACATGTAGCACAAGCGCACTTGTGAATTTCTGTGCAAAAAGATGATAAGATATGCATAATGCATAAACGGAAAATCAAGACCGAGTGTATTTTTTTATGTATGAGAGTTTTGCTTCTCTTTTGTGTTTTTTCTATAGTTCACATTCATTTTACAACCATCCTGATGTGCAAACTATAACGGTGCAGATGCACCTGATTAAGTTCATAAAATCAACATTCTGATTAGAATCAATAAAACCGTAACTACTTTTGTGATGAACTATAGATCCAAGAGTATATCAGTTATATCTTTACCAGGAAAGAATATTTCCCACTTTTCTATATTAAGACAAATTGTTAAAAGTAACTTGTCTTGACCTGAAGTGCTTCTGCAGTACAATCAGATACAGACCATCCATTATCTGCTGTCGAAAGTGTCCATGAACCTTTCGATCTATGGCGGTAAAAATTTTCGTTGTTAGGGTGGTTTTCAAGAACCTTCAAGGAAAAAAATACATATCAAAATTTAATATGCAAATATTATTTTATTTTGCAAAATCTAAAAATATAAGAGATAGAAGATTGAACCTGAGAACTTTTTATAAACTCATGGGCTTTCCGAAGTGTTTGACCAAACTCATTAACAAGGTCTGTCGAGCAATATGCTTGAACAATAAAAGATATTTCCCAGCTTTGACAACCATCGTATACCTGTCATCAAGAAAGTTTATTCAGTGCCTCTTTATTAAAAAAAACAATGTTGTTTGTCAAAATAGAAAGAACATAAACATAACACTTAAAATGCATGGCCTCTCTTCAAATTAAATAATGAACATACGTATGTACGTAATGAAGCTTTCTCATAAAAAACGAAAGCGTCAGCTATATGAGCACATCACTAGAAAGAAATGACTATTGCTAAATGTTCATGAATCATTATCAAAAGTAGTATCACCTCCTTCTATTGAAATCATGGAAAGTATTTAGTTGACGGAGTAAGTTGAATTATCTTAAGACATACATTTCAAAGAACCGTAAACAACGGTAATACAGTTCTAAGTACATCTATGGTACTATAGTACCTGCTAAATAGCTTCTCTGAAGTTCAAAACCAATCGCTACATAGCTCGTAAAATTTGTTGATACATAGCTTAGTTAAGTAGAGAATCTAAATTAGAGTTCTAAATAGCTAGCTATAGCTCTTTTGGACCTCAAACACGAAGGTACATCCTAATGTTTTGTTATATTACCTATAGCTAGCAATAACTCTACTATTTGACGTAGCTTGTAGCTAATGATAGCTCTGCTATCTTACATATATATCCATGTGCCAAAACATTGGACTCATGTTGAAATCCAACATTTCGAAAAGGCCTAAATGCATCTCTTATAAGCATGAACTATGAGAAAATCTAATAAAAGATCTCATCTTGCCTTTTTTTCAATAATTCAATATTCGTATTTCTCAGTGATGAAGTATTTGTTAAAAATATTATGATATAGTAATCATTTATGGTCTTTTAAACATATATTAATATGTTTGTTGATTCCGAACTTGACTCATATTGTTATTATAAAAATAACAGTGCCCTTCAAAAGTATGATACTTTTATGATTTTTTTGGACGTGACTTATATTATATATTTATTTAAAAAATAATAATAATAAAAACACAACAAAGGATAGCTTTCGCGATAGTTGTTGTAGCTTTTTTCAGACTTTGTCATGAAGCCGCGAAAATCGCGATTTAAAACCTTGATCCAAATTATAATTATAATATAAAGTGAAGGCACCTAGTTTGAAAATCTAGCTCTATTCCAAAATAACGCCATCGCTCATGTGAAACTAGGCCTTCTCAGGCATTCTCTGACATAATCAAAAGGAGTAAGTACAAGATGCGCACAAGATACTACCTGTGCCTTCATCCCATCTTCTGCAAGCCATAAATAATCATAGATCCTTGGAAGATGCAACTTGAATGCATCTGAATTTGGATTCTCTATCCAACAACAGATCATATCTAGTGCCTAAAAACCAAGAAATGTTGTCAATGAGTTAGTAATAAATCATTTAAATTTGGAGGAATAAAAATAGTTTCATATCCCAAAAATAGAACAGCAATTTTAGACCCAACTCTACCGTACATCCGATCACACCTCACCTCGCCCCACGCGTCACCATGTGTATAGGTGCCGGTAATAGCAACAGTAAATCAGCTCTTTATATGCAGTAAACATAGGCAAGTACAATAGTAAAGTCAACTACTGGTTAATAGTAAACTAAAAGCCAATTTGTACAATAACTGTCTCTAAATGTTTTCTCTTAATGTTGTGCAATAACTAACTTTTCTCTCTTGTACATAGACAAAAGCTGATGTGTACATGCTAAAAACCAGCTGACGTGACTTTATTGTACATGCCCTAAAGTAACATGCGGTAAACAAGTTGGTCGTGCAATATTCCATCAAAAGTGTGCAGTAAACCAATAGTCAAAAGATGCAGTAAATTAATCGACGTGATTAATTTCACAGCTCGAAGGTCCATAATTCAGTGCAATGTTTTCCTGCACTTTTTGTTGGATCTACTACAATGGGGACATGTGCCAATGCTAAAGTATTCTTCACAACTTTTACGTCAGCAGTGTGAATGACTGTAGCAGAGATGCTCGATTGGCAGTGTAGAGCACCATGGCGCATGGTGGTTCTGCTGCAACAACGACGTGCGGCGGTGCCACAGGGAGAGTGGTGCACAGAGGTTTAGTGCAAAGTGTCAAATCACGTGGGATGATGCATATGTGGCCTTTTAATATGTCATGGTTTGATGCGAAATCTGTGAAAGCTCCCTATAAATAAGGAAAATGACAAGAGGGGGTACCTGGATGCAAAATGGCTTATGGGTGTGTACAATAAAAAGTGGATTATAGTGGCGTAGTTCATAAAGATGGTGACGTTTAGGGGTTGGATTTATTCCATTTGAAATTAAATGATACTATCGACTGAATCAGTTTGAAATAACTCCGGGATAGTCCCAGACAAAAAGTTTGGTCCTACCGAAACGAATTAGATTTAATGGAGTACCAAACTTTTTGTTTCAAAAGTAGCAAAACTACCCATTATTTTGTTGGAAAGCTCTAGCAAGCAAACCACAATTTCTGCACACATTACCTTATCAATCGGACTTAGACCGATGTATTTAGTACTTTCATTTTCATAATGGATATGTTTTATAAGGTTGCTCAATGCTGTATCTCTTAACTTATTAACTGGCCAACAATTTAACAATCGTTCCACAATTTTATTAAGACAAGTCCAAACAACATTTTGCACCAATGACGGAGGATAGCGAAGGTCTTCCTGCATGAAACAACAAAAAATAACATAGAATCAAGCAATTAAGAAAGCTATGTATTTTTTATACTAGAAAAATATTATGTAAGCTAGTTTCTTATATGAAATCAAGGTAGTCATTCTATTACAGTAAAAAAAATTTAACTCAAAATGAATTGCAACATGTATAGATGCTATAATTTGCAAAGAAAAACTAATTTTTGTTTTAGATATTCACTCTGCTATTTATTGACTTAGAGAAAGCTTATGATAATGTGTCAAGAAAGGTCATATAGTGGATTCTTGAAGAGAAGAAAGTCCCAACAAAGTACATTACCTTAATCAAGGATATGTACGACGATGTTGTGACTAATGCTAGAGTATGTGATAGCTATACAAATGACTTTTCTATTAAGATAGGTTTACATCAAGGGCAAACATTGAGCCCTGACATTTTTGCCGTAATGATGGATGAAATCACATAGAAAATACAATGAGAAATTCTTTCATGTATATTTTTTGCTGATGATGTGGTGCTAATTGACAAGAGTATGGTAGGTGAGGATAGGAAACTAGAGCTATGGAGTAAAACCCTATAATCGAGGGGCTCTAGACTTAGTAGGACTAAAAGTATATGAGGTGTGTTTTCAATAAAGCTATGACAGATGATAGATATGTTAGTTTGGAAGGAAATGCTGTGCTAGGAAGGAAGTGTTTCAATATTTGAGATCGATGCTACTGGTGACAAATGAGATTGATGAAGATGTGAGCCACATAATACGAGCATGGTGGGTGAAATGGTGCCAAGCATATGGTGTCCTATGTGATAGAAAAGTCCCTCAAATTGACTTAGTCCACGAAAACACGCTGTTCCACCGTGGACTCGAGATACTGTGCTGTGGACCGGCTGATGTCAGCATGACATCATCGCGATACGTGGGCCAATCAAATTGTGCCACGTTGCTCAGTCTATGGACCATGCCCACGACACACGCCTGTCCACGGTGCACCCGGCGCACGATGTTTCGATACCCGCACCGACACGCGTCGCACATCCGCGAGACGATCCAACGGTCAACGCACTACACACACGCGGCTCAATCCCGATCGTCCGATTAAATCTAACGACCATAGCTTTACCCGAGCAGAACACTGCTGATGATGCATACGTGGCACGATCTGGACGGTCTGGTGGAGATCCGACGGCTGCGCGAAGCTCAGAAGCACGGCGATGTCGCGGCGGAGCTGAGTTCCCGGAGACGAAGACGACGACGGTTCCGACGGCGAACTAGCTCCTCCCGACGACGAAGAGGTGGCAGCTCCGGCGCGGCTCGACGCGGTGAACCCGAAACTGGAACCCACATGGCGGATGGAGGCTTGACGGCGGCGAAACGGCGAGAAAACGAGCGGCGGTGCTACAAGGAACTACGGCGAGCTCTCGGGGCTAAACGCTGGTGACTCCGGCGAAGAGGCTAGGCTAGCAGACGCACACTGGGATGGCGATCCTCGGGGTGCGGGCGATGGCTTTTATAGCCTCGGCATGCGCGCAGGGAAGGAAACCCTATGCAATCCGCGGCGGAGATGGCGCCAGTGGCGAAACGGAAACCGGATCGGAGACGACGACTGACGACCGTCCAATCCAAGATGAACGGCCACGATTGATTCTCGGGCGATACGATCCGATCCGCTCTTTCCAAATCCAACGGGCAAGATCTAAACTTACCAGAACAACGTGAAGCGATCCCGACCGCTTGATCTCGATCCAACGGCTCACGCGCCAGGGTTTCGCCGAGGAAAAAGGATCGCACGATCCGATCCAACGGTCCGCACGCGAGGCGGCGGGCGGGCTCGCGGGCAAGATTACCGGGCACAAGCGGTCTTGGCTTCGCCAAGTACTATTCATCGATTTTCAAAAGCT
Organism: Otatea glauca; assembly: GCA_036346275.1. Lineage (NCBI taxonomy): Eukaryota > Viridiplantae > Streptophyta > Magnoliopsida > Poales > Poaceae > Otatea > Otatea glauca. The sequence continues at coordinate 28,796,981 of CM070721.1, read as the reverse complement.
TTTTGATTTAGAATAATTCCCGAAATTAGATTAATTCATTTAAGGCAATTAAAATATCAGGAAAAAATCCATGAAAATTCTCATAAATACTTTGAGACATTTTGAGTTCAAATAAAATATTTTTGGCAAAACTTTATTTTGACTATGCAGATATTTAATTGGTTTTCTCAAAGAGGCTAATTACTTAATTCTTAAAATAAATTCCTATAAATCCAGAAAAATCCCAATAAATCTCAAATTGCATAAATGACAATAAAATAACACTTAAAGCAAAAATTGGGGTGTTACAAACCTCCCCCCTTAACAGAATCTCGACCCCGAGATTCAAGGTTGACTAGGGAATAGGTTTGGAAATTCTGACTTCAGGTCTTCTTCACGCTCCCAGGTTGCCTCATTCTCAGAATGGTTGCTCCACTGAACTTTGCAAAAACGAACTGACTTGTTCCTGGTTCTGCGGTCCATGACATCCAAAATTCTCATCGGCCGCTCCTTGTAGGTCAAATCCTTCTGCAACTCAATCTCTTCCAAAGGCGTCTACTCCGCTGGTACCCGAAGACACTTCTTGAGCTGTGACACATGGAACACATCATGCACGCCTGCCAGTGACTGCGGCAATTCCAACTGATAAGAAACCACCCCTCGACGGCTCAAAATTTTGAACGGCCCAACATATCTTGGGGCATGCTTTCCTTTAGCATGGAACCTTTTAACTCCTTTCAAAGGGGTAACTCTAAGATACACAAAATCGTCTGGCTCAAAACTCAATTCACGGCGTCGATTATCAACGTAACTCTTTTGCCTTGACTGCGCGATTTTCAACCTCTCCCTTATCATAGCAACTTGCTCTTCAGCTTCCTTGAGAATATTAGGACCAAATGTCATACGCTCTCTTGTATCATTCCAATTCAGCGGGGTACGACAGGCACGACCATATAAAGCTTCAAATGGCGACATCTGCAAGCTAGCCTGGTAACTGTTGTTATAGCTGAACTCTGCATACGGTAAACATTTGTCCCATGAAGTAGTGTAGGCTAAAGCGCAAGCTCTCAACATATCTTCCAAAATCTGATTTACTCTTTCTGTCTGACCATCGGTCTGTGGGTGATATGCTGTACTAAAGTTCAATCGCGTTCCCATAGCTTCATGCAATTTATCCCAAAATCTCGAGGTGAACTGAGTACCTCTGTCTGACACTATTTTCCTAGGTACACCATGCAAACACACAATTCTGGCTATGTATAATTCTGCTAACCGGTCTCCTGAGTAAGTTGTCTTAACCGGAATGAAGTGAGCAACTTTGGTCAATCGATCCACAATGACCCATACAGAATCATACCCACTTTGAGTTCTTGGTAACCCAGTGATAAAATCCATGCCAATTTCTTCCCATTTTCATTATGGGATTTTTAATGGCTGTAGTAAACCTGCTGGTCTCTAGTGTATTGCCTTAACTCTCTGGCATATATCACACAAGGCAACATGCTCAGTGACTTCACGCTTCATATTCGGCCACCAAAACCTGTCCCTTAAGTCCTGTTACATCTTGGCGCTTCCTGGATGGATTGAATACTTGGAATCGTGAGCCTCTTCCAAAATCAATCGCTTAAGCTCGTGCATGTGGCACAGATTCGACCCTTGAACCACATGGTACCGGTCATCCATAATAAAATCGCCACTAATCCTTTATCCTTTTAGCTTTGATTCGTTGATTTTCTCATCATCCTTCCGCCCTTCGAATCGATCCTCAAGCGTCGGTTTTACTTCCAATGCAGCTATGAATCCTTCTGGAATCATTTCCAATTTTAACTTCTGAAACTCCTTACACAGCTCCGATTGATCTTCTTGTACCATCATATTTGCAACGTGGCTTTTACGACTCAAGGCATCAGCCACTACATTAGCCTTTCTTGGATGGTAGTGGATTCCCATATTATAATCCTTGATCAGTTCCAACCACCTCCTTTGTCTCATGTTAAGATTTGACTGAGTAAAAATATATTTCAAACTTTTGTGGTCCGTATATATCTCACATCTATTTCCAATGAGATAATGACGCCATAATTTCAAGGCATGCACCACGACAGCCAATTCCAAATCATACGTAGGATAATTTCCTTCATGCGGTCTTAAATGCCTTGACACATATGCGACCACTTTACCCTCTTGCATCAATACGCATCCAAGACCCTGTCTTGACGTATCACAGTATATGTCAAAACCATTCTGAACATCAGGCAATACCAACACTGGGGCTGTCGTCAGACGCTTCTTTAACTCCTCAAAGCTCTTCTCACACTCTGACATCCATACAAACTTCTTTTCCTTTTTCAAAGAATTGCGTGAGAGATCTTGCAATTGTTGAGAATCCTCTATAAACCGCCGGTAGTAACCTCGCCATTCCCGTAAAACTACGCACTGCGTAATGACTTCGATCGCTCCCGCTCAGACTGTCTCCACCTTGCTCGGCCCATCGCCACTCCTTTCGCAGTCATCGCATGACCAAGAAATTCAACCCTCTCCTTCCAAAAATCACACTTGCTGAACTTAGCGTACAATTGTTGTTCTCGCAACCTTTCTAAAACCAACCTCAAATGTTCATCATACTCTTCTTCTGTCTTCGAGTAAACCAGGATATCGTCTATAAAGACAACAACAAACTTATCCAGATACTCCATGAAAACCTTATTCATCATATTCATGAAATATGCCGACGCATTGGTCAATCCGAACGACATAAATGTAAACTCGTAATGTCTGTATCTCGTCGAGAATGCGGTCTTCGGAACATCTTCTGCTCGAATCTTCAGTTGATGATATCCTGAATGAAGGTCTGTCTTGGAAAAGACTCCTGCTCCCCTCAACTGATCAAATAAGTCGTCGATTCTTGGCAATGGGTACTTGTTCTTAATCGTTACTTCATTAAGTGCTCGATAATCGATACACATCCTTAAACTTCCATCCTTTTTCTGGTACGGGCAGCATAACATCATCATCATTTCCTTCCCCTACTATTGGTCAAGATAATCTAAAACAATTCCAAGGACCATTAACACGTGCCCGTGCTAAACAAATCAATCAACAGTGAATTTGCTCCTTAATAAGAACTACTTTTCTTGTGAGAGTCACCGCTACCTAATGCAACTATTTTAACTACTCTCGGTATGAGCGTGATGAAAGGAAGTGTGAACACCCAAGAGAAGATCAAGAGAAGCAAAGACAAATTACCATGCAAGGTGGGAACACGAAAGAGCTTCACTCGGCCTTCAATGACAAGTCTGAATTCAAATGGACCTAGAGAATGCAAATGGACTCGGTTTTGGGCGTGTGAGTACTTGATGGAAAGATAATTTCGTGCCCTTTCCAATGGATCCAGCCTCATAATTAAATTCCATTCGAGCTAGCCACAGCATTGAAAAGCGTATGACGGTCTCCTCTTGTGTTGGGTCTTTGCGCCACCATTATGTTTGGTCCTTGCCAACCTTTTGTCTTCCTCTCTCTCCTATATAGAGAGGCACCCTTTGTGTTTTGGTTGGACAATCGAATATTGAAATAGATATGCTATGCATGTTCTTGGTTTTTTCATGCCACGGTCAAACATCTACGAGATTGTGCATTCCTTCCCTTTGTTCGGCAAGCTCTTTGTGATTGCAGCGAGGATTGTAATCCGCTTGACTTGGTTGAGTGGACAACGTGAGGTTGGGCGAACTCCGTCTTTGCAGTTGTTGCACTTGCAACGGTTGGTCGCACAAGATTTGTCGTTTCACGAGTATCTTCGATTCTACGCCGTGAAGGTCGGGCACCCCTCGTATCATTTTCCTTACAAACAAAACTGGCACTCCCCATGGTGATGAGCTTGGCCTTGCAAAGCCTTTCTCCAACAGCTATTCAATCTGCTTCTTCATTTCTACTAGTTCATCAGTAGGCATCCGATAGGGTCTTTTTGCTATCGATGCTGTTTCAGGCACTAACTCAATGACAAACTCGATATCACGGTCTGGCGTCATCCCCGGTAGATCCTCTGGAATTACATCTGGGTATTCCCTGACCACTGGCACTTCTTCTATGCCGACGACTTTTACGCTATTAACCATTAGTTGACCATCACGAACTGTTGTCGCTTGGAATTCCACTTTCTCTCCTCTAGGGCTCTCAATGGATACAACCCTTCGACCGCAATCCAATACTGTCTTATGCTTTGTCAACCAGTCCATACCGAGAATAACATCTAAAACTTGGGTATCTAACATGATCAAGTTCACTAGAAACTCTACCCCATTAATTAGCAGCTTAACTCCCAAGCACCCAAGGCTAGATCTTAACTCAGATCCCGAGGCTTGGACTAACATCACGCATTTAAGATTTTTCATAATCAATCCATTTTCAGATGCAAAAGCCTGAGAGACAAATGAATGCGAAGCTCCCGAATCAAATAGACTGTTGTAGGTACTGAGTTTACGAAAAACTTACCCAGCACAACGTCTGACGCTTCCTGAGCTCCATCTGCGGTGATGTGGTTAACTCTACCCCGAATAGTAGCTTGAGGCGTTGCTCCTGCCTGTCAAGATCCTCGGCTCGCTCCCGTCATTGGCGCCTTAGCAGGTGTCGTTCCAATGTTGAAACGCACTGGTGTGATACCTCCTTTCTGGGGACATCTGTTGGCATAATGCCCCACCATTGCAATCAGAGCACCTTCGGCGGTATCACGCACTCCTCCTTGAGCATTGTTACCCTGAACCGGCTTCTGATAACTCTGTCCCGGTGGTCGCGGCGCAGGTGTTGCTGGTTTATTGACAGCTTGCGGTTAGAACCTAGCAAATTGTTGTGGTGTCATCCTCATTCGCAGGTGGTTAGGGCATCCACCTGGGTTGGTCATCAAGCGCTTGCGATTCTCCCCAAGTTCTTTGCGCTTATCCTCCAGAATCAAAGCCTTGTTTACCAATTCTTGAAAATCCGGAAAAGTGTGGGTAATTAGCCCCACCTGCAGCCCTGAGTTTAGTACCTTCATGAAGTAGGGCTGCCTGGCCTTGTCCGTCGCTACGTTTTCAGGAGCACAGCGGGCTAACTGCGTGAATTTATTCAAGTAATCAGCCACCGGTTGGCCTCCTTGCTTAAGCGCCCTGAACTCTTCCTTTTTCAGGTCCATCATCCCTCCCGGTACATGATACTAGCGGAAGGTGGTTACAAACTCTTCCCATGTGATTTCCATGAGTGCCTCATGAGCGGCACAATAGTTCTCCCACCATTCTGCAGCTGTTCCCTCTAGCTGATGGGATGCGTAAAGAACCTTCTCATGGCCTTCACATTGAGTGATGTACAGCTTCCTCTCAATGGTTCTCAGCCAATCATCTGCTTCCAAGGGGTTGACATTTCCTGAGAATGTTGGCGGTCGGGTCCTCATAAAATCTGACAGCTTGGAGTAAGGACGAGGCCCGCCATTGTTGTTCTGGGCAGCAGGGTTGTTGACTGCAGCCATATTGGTCATCTCGTGCATCATTGTCCGTGATCAAGCGAGTTTGCGCAATGAGAAAAACTCCCAAGTTCTACATATCCACTGGCGGTGCTTGCTGCGGTGGTGCTCCTTCATTGGGATTGTTGCTTGGGCGCAGACCACTTCCTGAAGCTCCGTTGTTGCTGCGAGTGTTCACCATCTGCTTGATTGCTTCTTGGGTTAGGAAAGATAGATGTAGCATAGATAAGATGCAAGAATTTTTAAGGCGGGGGAAACAGGTTAAACCCAACTTAAATAATATTTATTAATACTTGGTATGGTTGCTTACAATGCCTAAGGGCTTTGCAACGCATACTGCACACTCAGCAGACAATTAAGAACCAAACTAAACATGCAACCTTAACGTCTACTAAAAGGCAAGGACTAACTTTAGGACGCGACTCAACACTCGAGTCTCGACACAACTCTAAGACTGACTCTTACTCATCCAGTCACCCTGGCTGAGACTGATCTGGCGCATACACCGGTGGGTGGGCTGGCATGGGTGCGAACCCATCCTGGTGACCCTCTGCTGGCTCCTCCGGCTCCCACTCACGCTCCTCGGGGTCTTCCTCTTATTCTTCTTCTTCTTCTTCTTCGGCAACCCCATGTGGCTCATGAACGACCTAGTCCGCCACATCCTCGCTAACTTCAAGGCCTCCTCCAGCTCACTGATGACTCTGGCTGCTGAGTCACGGGTCTTCTGAAGCTCTCGCTCGGTCACCCTCAGCATCTCGTACACTGTCTCCAGCTCCTGAGCAGTGTCCCTCAGGTGCTCCTCTTGGGAGGTGGCGAACTCAACAAGGTGTACTGCAGTAGCACACTCCCCCTCCACGATCCGTCGACGCTGGCACGCTCGCACTGTCGGGTGAAGCCGAAACATGGTGTTGCGAAGCTCGTAGTCGTAGTCGTGGCTGATCCGTCGAAGAGCAAGTCTGGCAGCCTCCTGAATTCCAGCCTCGTACGTGAACCTCTGGGTGTTGATGTGGATCGGTCTGGTGGTCTCGTAGCACTCTTGAGCGAAGATGGTCAGTTTGCAGAAGAACCCCCGATGCACACCGTTGACGTTCCAGTTGCTTCCTCGGTAGAGCGGACGATCGAAGCCTCCAATTACTTGAAGAACTCTCCACAGCTCCATGGCATAGCCACCCTGCCTCGACTCGAAGGACTGGAAGATTGGCATCTATTCAAAACAAAATTTTGAATAAGATCTCCACTCGAAATGGCAACGGAAAGAAGGTAATTTAGCAAGGATGAGAGTAGAAGAATGAGATAAGCCAAGAGTTTCTTATTAGTCAATTTTACCTTTTTCTTTAGAAAATAATTTTGGACACTCCTAAGAGATACCAACTACCTAGGGCCAAGACTTATAGTCAGTATGGCTCTGATACCACCTCTGTCGGGACCCGAATTTGCAAATCCGGACCCTCTGTGTATACCGCACTAGTCCAGGATCACGCTAGTGCACACAGTCTCAACATAGATACTATCACAGTCATACACAGCGGAATATAGCATAACTTTAATAATTAATAGTAACTGTTGTTTTACATGATTATTACCACACAGGGCAAAAAAAAGAAATAGCAAATAAGCAGCAGCGGAAAAATAAATAAGCGTAGTAGCTCCCCAGTTCACTGCAGGCAGCTGATGAGTCTCGGACACACAATTTCTTAAACATTGTTCCATATTCCATTAGTCAAGATTAAGTATCAACATTCGGACACATGTGATGACGTAGCATGGCTAAGCAATCTATGACGGTCTAACTAGCCCATGTTGATTATCAATATTAACCAACTATTAATTAACCATATTAGGGTGACAATGAGATCATGGCATATAGTTTACAAGGTATGATTTGATTCAAATAGGCATATTATCTAATTCCCTGATTAATTGAAATCATTTATACACATAAATATCATGCATAATTTTAAGAGACAAAATAGCAATTTTGTGAAATCAGGTGCAACATGGTCAAAGCACAACTTGCCTTGGAGTAGGTACTGGTCTTGCTCTGAGCTTGGTTCTTGAAGCAACAAATCTTCCTCCGGATCGTCGAGCAGTTCAACGTCTACGCGAAACGATGCCAAAATAGCAAATAAATACCAAAACAGATAGCAACCAAAACTCCAAAAATAAAATAAAATTCAGCAATAAATAGATCTTGATTTTACAAATTTTTAGAAATTTGAATAACTCAAATCCAAGTTAAAATGCAAAAGATATGGCCTTCTGAAGTTTGAATAAAAACTAAAAATACAGAAAATAGAATTTCCGATTTTCCCGAATTATTTTTCTACGGGAAATTATAGATTAATGCGCAAGCGACACGTGGCTCCGGCACATGGACTTAGTCCACGAAAACACGCTGGTCACTGTGGACTCGAGATACTGTGCTGTGGACCGGCTGATGTCAACATGACGTCATCGCGATACGTGGGCCAATCAAATTGTCCCACGTCGCTTAGTCTATGGACCATGCCCACGGCACACGCCTGTCCACGATGCACCCGACGCACGATGCTTCGATACCCGCACCGACACGCGTCGCACATCCGCGAGACGATCCAACGGCCAACGCACTACGCACACGCGGCTCAATCCCGATCGTCTGAATAAATCTAACGGCCATAGTTTACCCGAGCAAAACACTGTTGATGATGCAGACGTGGCGCAATCTGGACGGTCTGGTGGAGATCCGACGGCGCGCGAAGCTCCGAAGCACGGTGATGTCGCGGCGGCGCTGAGTTCCCGGAGACGAAGACGACGACGGTTCCGACGGCGAACTAGCTCCTCCCGGCGACGAAGAGGTGGCAGCTCTGGCGCGGCTCGACGTGGTGAACCCGAAACTGGAACCCACACGGCGGATGGAGGCTTGACGGCGGCGAAACGGCGAGAAAACGAGCGGCGGTGCTACAAGGAACTACGGCGAGCTCTCAGGGCTAAACGGCGGTGACTCCGGCGAAGAGGCTAGGCTAGTAGACGCGCACTGGGATGGCGATCGTCGGGGTGCGGGCGGTGGCTTTTATAGCCTTGACATGCGCGCAGGGAAGGAAACCCTATGCAATCCGCGGCGGAGATGGCGCCAGCGGCGAAACGGAAACCGGATCGGAGACGACGACTGAAGACCGTCCGATCCAAGATGAACGGCCACGATTGATTCCCAGGCGATACGATCCGATCCGCTCTTTCCAAATCCAACGGTCAAGATCTAAACTTACCAAAACAACGCGAAGCGATCCCGACCGGTTGATCTCGATCCAACGGTTCACGCGCTAGGGTTTCGCCGAGGAAAGAGGACCACACGATCCGATCCAACGGTCCGCACGCGACGGCGTGGCGGGGCTGGTGGGCGCGACAACAATAGGCAGCCACAAGACAAGACGATTGCTATGCTTGACCCAAGATCGCTCACCGATTTTCAAAAGCTTTTTGATTTAAAATAATTCCTGAAATTAGATTAATTCATTTAAGGCAATTAAAATATCAGGAAAAAATCCAAGAAAATTGTCATAAAAACTTTGAGACATTTTGAGTTCAAATAAAATATTTTTGGCAAAACTTTATTTTGACTATGCAAATATTTAATTGGTTTTCTCAAAGAGGCTAATTACTTAATTCTCAAAATAAATTCCAATAAATCCAGAAAAATCCCAATTAATCTCAAATTGCATAAATGACAATAAAATAAAACTTAAAGCAAAAATTGGAGTTTTAGATGTCGTCCCAAGGAGCCCCCACTCGGAGTCTCTTAGGGGTGTTAGCACTCGGGGGGGCACAACCGCTGACTCATGCCCACTAGTTGGTGCTACTATGCCTTCTTTGTTGCTCGTGCGAGGTGTCATCACTCGGTACGCCACCGAAGGTCGCTACTTCCACTCGGGATAGTCTACCATCTTTGTGGATTAGGTCGGCCATGGCTTAGGCCGGCCGAAAGAAAGATGAGGTGACCAAGAAAAGAAAGAAGTAGCTGGTTGGGAGAAAAAGAGGAAAAAAAGAAAAAGGAAGAAGGAAAGTAAGAAAAAGGGGTGGTTTCACTACTACAGAATTGTACATCAGAATCGGTTTTTATTTGTCATTACCGTCGGTTCAAGTGGCGTCTGAAGTCTTTAGATAGTGATGAGGTGGAGTTATCACGATCGGTTTTGGCCCGATTGATAAAGACTCATTAGAATCGATTCTTAGGTGAAACCGATTCTGATGAACACATTATCACAATCGGTTTTTTCGAATAACCGATTCTGATAAATGGTCATCAGAATCGGTTCTTTCAAGGAAGCGATTGTGATGACCCCATCATTAGAATCGGTTCTTGTGTGGAACCAATTCTGATAACGTGGTTATCAGAATCGGTTCCACGAAAGAACCGATTCTAATGAGGGGGTTATCACAATCGCTTCCTTGAGAGAACCGATTCTAATGATGGATCATCAAAATCGCTTTCTTCCAAGAACCGATTGTAATGGTATGGTTATCACAATCGCTTCTGTCAAAGAACCGATTCTAATGATGTTGTTATCACAATCACTTTCTTAAAAGAACCGATTCTATTGATCGACCATCAGAATCAGTTCCTCATAAGAACCGATTCTAATGATAGGGTCATCACAATCGCTTTCTTCAAAAAACCGATTCTGATGAGACGTCATGAGAATCATATACATGGGTTGTGCCAATTTTGCATATTATCCAAAATAGCATATGGCATATTAACAATGTGCATATATCACATTCACAATACAGAACACAGAATGCACATGTCACATTCACAGAACACGAACACGTAAATTGCAATACATATAGCCCATTCGTTCACAATATACAAACACAAACATGCTTAACAATCAGTACACGTGCATATATATCACATTGACATATACAATTAATATTGTTTCCATATGGACTAGTAGGACGATTCAGGATCTCTAAACCTACCATCCTCCTATATAATTTGTATGTGAAATGCTAAGTATGCATGTACACCAACATGTGTTGCATGACATAGAAGCCGCACAGGTCATCGCTGCCCTGTTGATGACACTGTGAAGAGAGAAAAAGAAATTAACACACGAAGATTAGATGTCAGAAAAAATTAATCGTATATATGCTAGGCACTTGTATCGTGAATCGCTTATACTCCAACGTCTTTCCCTTTTTTGTCATCGTGTGACCCTCCTTCATCGACATAGTCCGAGAAACCCCTACATATATTGGAGAGATGCCATTGAGTACAAAAAAATATAGTTAAATTTAGAAAGTGTTAGGTTATGGTAATGTACTTACTTCTGCAAAGGACACTTGATCGCAGTTTCTTCAGTTCGTTAGCAAAAGTTCGAGCTGTCGCCGGAACACTTCAACCTGTGATATACATTGGCAATGCAGTTTACAAAGTAAACCCCAAACATTTGAAACACAACTACAAAAGCTATTGGATGATTGTTACAAGTAATGGAACCAAGTCAAGCTAAAGTTCTAGCGAAGGTGGCTATGAAAGAATATTTAAGCGCACAACCCTCTACCATGATATACTTGAGGATTTACTACAAGTTAAGGGTTATTCACTTGTAGCATTTATCTCTTGCTAAGAAGTCAATCTTCCTTAGAGTGCAGGTCAAGATCTAAATGTAGCGAAAGATGTAAAACCATAGAACTAGTTCCACCATCGAATCTTACCCTCGGATGCGTTCTCTTAACCCATCATCGTAAAGATTTGATCTTGCATACCCAAATATATGCACTTCACCGATTGTAAAATCTCTAAATGCATGAAAATATCGTTGTAAAAAGTAAAATGTGGAATACATTATAGATATATTGGTTTCAAAATGAAGTGTCAACTTTGAACGTATTTGACATTAATGTTATCAGAAGCTATGAAGCATCCAATAATTTTTGAGGGAAAGCATACAACCGATGCATGTTAAAGGAATCCCTATGATTCGGCCGAGACCAATGTTGTTAATCAATAACCACCCAAAATGGGGCAATGGCAATGGTGCTACTTTGATACTGTGTTTCCTTATAAATGCATGGTATTTGGACTTGATGAATCTTGTTGCATACTCGTGAATTGTGTGAACAGTGTGAAACAGGAGGAAGTTTGATGAATCTTGCGAAATGTGAAACAGAGGAAATTTTTGGTCTAGTTCTTCTCTTGATGAAGATATGCCAAATTTGTTTTCTTTACTTTGCACCATCAAAAATTTATCTCAATGATGTGTTCTCTATTGCGGTAGAGAGCCTAGATGATGCCATCCAAATTGTAAACAAACAACTAATTTTTTACCTCCGTGAGCTCATAGTCCGACTCTAAACATACATTGTAATATATAAGTCATCCTCCTGCCTTATGTGTCGTATGGCAATGGGGCTTCCATATTTACCACATTTATCGAACACCTTGCATGCCTCATTTGCAAAATCAGATTACCAGCTTGTAGACTGAGCACACTGCCCATTCTGTAGTTGAGCATTCTATAAAATTAAGCTCCGGATCTTGCTTCTAGACTATTTAGTCTCTAGATCGAGTATCATGTGTAAACTTTTGATACAAAAACCTAATAGAAAGGTCGCCGTGGTGGCCTATGGTCTGTGCTTGTGCAACTGAACAACAATTAAAAGAAGTGAAACTGAGACCAGTGGCAAAACCGAAACCAGTTTTAACCAGTGGAAGAGCTAGAACATGAACATCTCCCTCTCACTGGCTGTAATGCAATGGAAATCGTCTGCATCCATCAACCAAATAGAGGGTAATCCGTACTGATAATCCTCTACCAAACAGCTCAAACCACACAAAAGCTCACAAACACCCGCATCAAAAAACCCCAGACACAACTGAATAAATCGAGCAACAGCATCTCATCGGCGTCGGGATAACAAGCCCCTCCTAAATATCACCGCCGTCCCAGCGAGGCCGCGGAGCCGGCAGCGCATGAGCCAACGCAGGCGGGTGGGGCGGCGGGCGGGTCGGCGGTGGGGCGTCGAGGCGGGGCGGGCGTCGCGGCGAGGCCTCCGGCCGGGGCAGCGCGTCGGGAGGTAGCTAGGGTTAATGAGAGACTGATGCCTGCGCGCGTGAACAGGGCAGCTGCTCGCGGGAATAAAATGGGGATACTTGCATCTCAATCGGTTATCCTAAAAACTGGCACTGATGCTTTAGTTTTAGTATCGGTTTTGTAAGAAAACTGACCCTAATGTTAGTCATCAGTGTCGGTTTTACAAAAAAAAACCGATACTGTTGTTTAAATAGCTGTATCGCTTTTCTAAATAAAACCGACACTGATGTGTCTCAATATCCGTATCGCTTTTATAAATAAAACCGACACCGATGATGCTTCAATATCAGTATCGCTTCAAATAAAAAACCGACACTGATGTTAGTCATTAGTATCGCTTCACATAAAAAACTGACACTGATCTTAGTCATTAGTATCACTTCAACAAAAAAACCGACACTGAAGCTTCAATATCCGTATCGCGTTTTTAAAGAAAACTGATTCTGATAGATCTTATCTCAATCGGTTCTCAGGAAAAACCGACACTGATGTAGTTGATTGCACTATTGCCTTTCCAAACAAACCATTAAGTCTAAATTTTCAGAATTAGATCCAATAGTGAAAAACTTTTGCAAATATCGTTGGAATTATTTGCAATTTTCCGGATATATACTTTGAGATACTACAAATCTTTTCCAAAAAGAATTTTGCAAAAAAAGAGTTAGCATTGAAAAAAGATGCCAAAATTCACTTTCTAGGCATGAATTTTCCTTAAATAGTTGAAAAGTTAGAACTTTCTCAAATGAAGTCCAAGTTTTTGAAAATTTCCAAAAATGATTTCATATAGCTTAGCCTCATTTCTGTGTCTCAGAATTATATAGATTGTACATCACATCGAGACTACACATCGTCAAATGGAATTTTCTTTCACAACATATGGCACAAAGTGTAGGCATAAAGAGAAATTGCATTTCCATCAAAGCCTCCAACAGTAATTCACCATGGATTTTTACTTTGAAAGCATTGCAAACTATTTTACATACATAATACAACACTGAGATTAACAACAAACATTATAATAGTCCATTTATTTACAATACTGCTGTTCATGATGATCTACTCACATGTAATTGGCTCCATGTGTGTCGTCATCCCCGCTAAGACAGGCCCCATTTGCAAATGAAGGTATCTCATCGAATTGGTTAAACTCTTCTTCATCTACAACATATTCAACTCCTACGATCCGTCTCTTGCCCTGAAGAACGACGTGCCACCTCGGATTGGACGGATCACACACGTAAAAGACTTGAGTTGTTTGCTTCGCAAGGACGAACGGATCACACACCTAAACTTTATTCATGACATATCGAAATTACCTAGTGCAAAATTGAAGTGGTTTAAAGAATTGCTCACATTTCGAAGAAAAACACAAATGAGGGCAAAAAGAGGGGAATCTCCTCAAGATAGGGTTTCAAATTTGCCCTCTTAAGACCCACCCATGAGGACTTCAAATTTTCTCACCGAAGTATTGCTTCCAACCACACAATATGAGATGTTTTCTCGGGTGGCGGTGGAGAAATCTCCTCTGGAGCAACAACAGAGAAGAGTTCAATGCGAGTGCTATATATGACCTAGCGAGGCACATCAGAATCAGTTCTTTTCAAGAAGCGATAGTGATGTGAACGGTCATCACTATCGGTTCTTTTTAGAGAAGCGATAGTGATGAGCACGTCGACATCAGAATCGGTTCTTTTCGAGAAGCGATAGTGATGTGCACGGTCATCACTATCGGTTCTTTTTATAGAAGCGATAGTGATGATCATGTTGCACATCACTATCGCTTCTTTCTTAGAACCGATAGTGATGTGCACGGTCATCACTATCGGTTCTTTTTATAGAAGCGATAGTGATGATCACGTGCACATCACTATCGCTTCTTTTCTTAGAACCGATAGTGATACATATGCACATCACTATCGCTTCTATCAAAAGAACCGATAGTGATATGGACGTGATCATCACTATCACTTCTTTTGTTGGAATCGATAATGATGACTGTTCACATCCCTATCACTTTTTAGTTCAGAACCGATAGTGATATGCCTAATGTTACATCACAATCACTTATAATCTCAGAACCGATAGTGATTATTACTAACACCTCTCCAAAGTTATTTATCACAATCGTTTTTTCCTAAAAACTTAAGAACCGACACGGATAGAGCGATAGTGATGTGCCGTTCTGTAGTAGTGTTTGCTATTTTGCTGGGGTTTTTCATGTTTTTAATCGCATATGTATTAGAGATGCTATATATGTGATTTGTATTAATATTGAGATTAATGTCATTGTGGAGATACACATGGCATAGATCTATGATCGGTATTGCTCCAGTTGGTTTTATGAGATGACTTCAGAGGAGATTGAAGTTGTGAGGAAGTAGGAGGAGGACGCCATGATAAAGAAAGTAAAAGAGAAGAGGAGTGCAATTGTTGAGTCAACTTTCTCACTGGTCAAACAAGGTGATATGAGAAGTATATTATAGGACCTTTTAGTGACATGTATGATTGGTTTGAGTGTTAGTACAGGATCATCAAAATTGAAGTTAGAGCTAATGCCGAATGATATGAAGTTAGAAGGGAACAAGAATTACACAAGTTGGTCTCGAAGGGCTCAGCTAATTATGAGAATGAAGGTAGTGGAGCACTACCTATAGAAGACTTGTGTTGAGCCTGTAGACAAGTTAAACATGGATTAGATTATGTGGAACACCAACTCTGTGGTGGTGGCTTGGTTGCGACTTCAATCTCTCCATCCATCGCTTAAATGGTGGAGACGATGCATAATGCAGCAGAGATGTGGAAGGCGCTTAGCAACATGTACTTTGGGGCAGGCAATGTGATGATGGTGGTGGATGTTAAGGGTAAGGTGGAAGCTCTAAAACAAGAGGAGAAGACCATCCAGTAGTATACTAGTGAGTTGCAGTAGCTATGGGTAAACTTCGATCACTATGATCCACTGTAATTGACATGCGCTGGTGATATTGAGGTTCGCAAATTGTGGTTGCAATGCAGTGAAGAGACTGAACCTAGAATTTGAGAGTGGGAGAGCTGCTATGTTTCACTTAGTAAAATTACCTACTATGGAGGAGGCGATTTCAGTTATGGTGCTGGAGGAATTTCACCTACAAGTGATGGGAGAACAACCCAGTCAGATCTTCATATTCTATACCTAATGATAGGGAGTGCTACAACTATAGGGTAAGAGGACACCTGAGTCATGCCTATCCTCTCCCACGATTTGATGGAGGCAAAAGTGGAGATCATAGCAGTCGTGGTGATTGTGGAGGCTGACGAGGAGATCGTGGAGGTTGAGGCAAGGGCAGGGGTGGCCCTAAAGCCATTATGGATATGACAGAACAAAGCATATCTATTACTCTAACAAGCGAGCAGGATATGCAGTGGGAGCAATGATAGAAAGAAAGCATTAGAATCTTCTTAAGATTCTATGACAGCACCTATAATCTCCTTTAGTAACATTACCAACTATGCCCACATGGGCGAAGGTACTGATGCACAGGCGAATGCATCCACATATAAGCATCATCGTATTGATTGGATCATAGATTCAAGGGTATCTAAGCATGCCATAGGTTCTCTTAGGACATTTGTATCCTACATTCCATATACACATTCTGGAATCGTTCAGATAGCTGATGAGACCTCTCAGCTTATTTAGGGAGTAGGATCTGTAGAGTGCACACCATCTATTGCTTTATCCTCAGTTTTACATGTCGCACCCTTTTTGGTTAATCTTCTTTCAGTTAGTTCCATCATCGATGAATTCAAATGCACTATCTTATTTGATGAGGACTCTTATTTGTTCCAGGAGAAGAGAACTAGGAAGAGAATTAGGAATAGAATCAGGAGTAATGGATTGTGGTATGTTGATCAAGTGGATACAATATTGGCTATGGCTGCAAGAGGGGTTGAGGAAGAGGTTTTGCTGCATCATCATTGTTTGGGACATTCTTCGTTTGAGAGTTTGAGTCAGATATATATTGTTTTGTTTTATAAAGTAGATAAGAGTAAGTTTGTGTGTGATGCTTGTGAGTTTGGAAAGCATTCACGGTCTACTTACAGTAGTATTGGTCTTCATTGATGTGAACTTTTTATATTAATACATTATGATATTTAGGGTCTATGCTTAGTTACATCTGTTAGTGGTTTTAAGTTGTTTGTTGTATTCATTGATTATACTAGTATGACGTGGAACTATATGATGAAACACAAAAGTGAGGTCCTTCGATGTTTTCAGGTCTTTCATAGGTTGGTGGCTACTCAGTTTTATATGAAGGATCGAATTCTTCGAATAGACAATGGAACTAAGTATGTTAACAAGGACTTCATAGCATATCTCTCGGAGAATGAGATATTTCATCAAACCACTTGTCTAGAAATCCTACCTCAGAATTGAGTGGCTGAACACACTCATGTTTCAGAGGAATGTGCTGAAGAGATTCTAGAGTGAGGTGGTGATGACGACAACATATCTTATTGATTGCATGCCGTCTCAAATATTGGAGTGAAGTCTCCCACTGAACTTCTTTTCGATCAATGGGAGTTCAAGATTCCCCAAAGGTGTTTGGTTGTGTGTGCTTTATGTGGGTTAACTGGCCAACGGTTGGCAAATTTGGTCCTTAATCTGTGAAGTATATCTTTGTTGGATATTCATCTAGTCAAAAGGGATATAAGTGCTGGAACTCAATGGAAATGAAATTGTTCATGAATATAGATGTAATGTTTCAGGAGTTTGAGCCCCACTACATGAGTAGCGGTGATCTTGGTCAATTCTTAGAGGTGTTTTCTCCTATCACCGATGGTGACAGTCGAGTGGGAAAGTACAAGGAGATGGAAAGTGAGAGTGATAGACGAGTGGAAGAAGTTGTTGTTGTAGGTATAATTCCATGTACCTCTCCAATTTCGAACCTAACAAAATGCACAAGAGATGTCACAGCCCAGAAAAACTGAAAGTTTCTCAGACATGACACTTTAGGAGACTTGGGGAGAAACAACAGCCATTATCGTTGGCACCTACACTATCAGATGAGCAAGTTCTACCGAAGGAGCTAGGGAGACACGGGAAGAAACCACAACTATCGTTAGCACTTGAGAATGTTCTCTCAAAGGAACTACAACCTGAACAACTGGTGATTCTAGTTGATTCTATCCCAAAACTCTCCTCAAGTCTCTCTCCATCAAGTTCGTTGCCTCCCCTTGGGGCAAGTGGTAATGTTCCTTCTAATTCCTCTCATTTAGAGTTACCTCTTGGACAACGTATGTCAATTAGAGCTAATTCTAGAAAGTCTCTACCGCGGTATGGCTTTGAGCATGAACTTGCAAACTCCATCTCATATTTCCATATTTCTCCTGCATAAAAAGCATTCATTGCGTCTCTCCAGGCAGTGCATGTTTCAAAGCATTGGCAAGTTGCTAAACAGGATCCTAAATGGAAGGATGCCATGAAAGAGGAGTTTGCTGCACTTCAGAAGAACAATACGTGTGATCTTGTTACACTTCCAGTATGAAAGAAAGTTGTGGGAAACAAATTGGTCTTTTTGGTGAAACAAACTCCTGAAGGCAAGGTCGATAGATGCAAGGCGAGGTTGGTTGCAAAAGGCTATAGTTAGACATATGGGATACACTATGATGAGATTTTTGCACCAGCAACAAAAAAGAGAACAACGAGGATGTTAATTTCTTGTGCTATTAATTTTTGGTAGCCTCTTTAATATTCCATCCGTCCAAAAATATAAGGCGTATTTTGACTTTGCACAAGGATTAAGGTTGCATTGAAATTGAGAAAGGTTTGAGAGAAAATGACTTAGATGTTCCCACTTAATTGTCCTGGAAGATGAGAGATCATACTTTGTGTGGGTGGTAATGAATAAATGCATATGGTTGAGAGAGAAAAAATAGGGGTATGGAAGGAAAGGTCTCATTAAATCTACATGCACGCCTTATATTTATGGACAAGACTAGCCTTATAAACTTGGACGGAGGGAGTAGTTGATTGTGAAGAACACATTTTTCCATGGTGATTTGCATGAGAATCCAGCTGACAAGGATACCTCCTGGCTTTAAGAATAAACATACCATCGGAAAGGTGTGTAAGCTTAAAAATCACTATATGGCCTAAAGTATTCTCCACGAGCATGGTTTGATAGATTTAGAGGTACAGTTTGTGGTACAGGCTATTCTCTATGCAATAGGGATCATACAATGTTTTACAAGCATAGAGAATCACATATCACAATAATAGTTTATGTTAATGATATTGTGATAACCGGAGATGATAGTGAAGAAATCAAGTGCCTGAAGTAGAGACTAGGAGAAGCATTTGAGGTAAAGGATCTAGGACCTCTTCAATACTTTGTTGTAATTGAAATCCCTCGGTCTCTAAAAGGAATAGTTCTCTCATAAAGGATGTACGTCCTTGATCTGTTAATAGAGATAGGTATGCTTGGGTGTCGCTCTATTGCTTCACCTATTGATACAAATCATAAACTCTGTGTTGATTCTGGTGATCCAGCTGACAAGGAGGCTTATCAAAGACTGGTTAGGTGTCTCATCTATTTGTGTCATACAAGACTTGATATTTCATGTGCAGTGAGTGTAATAAGTCGATACATGCATAATTTTTTTGGATCCTACGATATTTTGAGAGCAGCCTTATGAAAGGGCTTTAGATTAGGAAGAATCAACACTTGAATGTGGAAGGATTGTGTGATGCTGATTGGGCAAGCAATATAGATGATAGAATGCCTACATCTTGATACTCATCATTGTAGGTAGCAACCTTGTGTCATGGAGGGGTAAGAAGTAAGAAGTTGTGGCTCGATCTATGGTAGAGGCAGAATATAGCATAATGGCATTAAGATTGAGTGAGATGACCTAGATGAAGAATCTATTGTCTAAACTTTGGGTTTTGAGGAATGGTCCCTTGATATTGCATTGTTACAATAAATCTGTGACCAATATTGCTAATAATCTAGTACGGCATGATCGTACCAAGCATCTTGAAATCGATAGGTTCCTTATCAAGGAGAAGTTGGATGATAGAATACTAAATGTAACATCCCAATTTCTCCTTTAAATTTTTTTTGTGCAATTTAAGATTTTTGGGAACTTTCAGGATTTTATTTTCAATTTAAATATTATTTTGGAATTCCCTTTGGTCAAAAAGTATAATATGGAAAAATTTAAGTGATAGTTTGCCAAAAATATTTTATTTGAGTTTTAAATATTTCAAAATATTTTATGGAATTTGTTTTGCAATTTTCCAAGTATTTTTGCCATTTATTTGAAGCTATTTTCATTTTCTACATTTATTTAAATAGGGGAAAAAAATAAAAATCTGGTTTTTCAGTTGCGTGCCGAATCCTTGCACCTTGGCCTAGTTCTGTGCTGCCTGCTTCTCGGCCCAAGCCACCAACTAGTTCGCTTGCGTCGTGTGCCATTGACATTCGGGGCCCACATGTCAGGCCTTTCGTCCCAGTTCGTGTTTGAGACAGACACTATTACCGCGTTCACTGTCACCTCCTCATTGCGTTTCGACCAAGGCAAGGTCTCCTATGCCTATTTAGGGTGCACCTCCACTTCACCTTGATATTCCGAACCAAAGCCCTAGGTGGTTCGCCCTTTTGCGTCGTGGTTTGCTTAGATTTTGTCAAGATTAATGTGCGCTGCTAAGATGCTTTCACCATCGACTCTTTGTCTCCAGTGAGTTCTAGTGCTTGAGCCTTGTTCCATTGAGTTCACCTTGGTATGTTCTAGTCCGTGCTCACTTTAGTTTGGTCGAAGGAGGAATGGTGCGATGTGTCAACGTTGAGCCTGAGCTACAGCCGCCTCTTTGTGTGCCGCCACCACCAAAGTGAGCCATATGCCGCGTTGACCGCACCGCTGTGTTGAGCACACCGCGATCTTGCAAATGAAACCAACCACTGCCATTGACGGCGACCATAGGATCGAGGCCACGATCGACATGGCGTCGTGAGTTCGATATGTGGGGCCCAGATGTCACCCTCTGGAGCCCTTTTCACTTTTTAAAAATAAATAGGTGAAATTCAGAAATAGTTGACGATGTTAGCATGACATCATAATTTGATTTTTCTTTAGAAAAATAATTCAAATTTTTTTAGAAACCCTTTTCTTTTCTTTTTCTTTTTCTTTTTTTTTTACTTTCAATATTTTGAGAGTCTTTTATCCTTCATGCAAGCTCCGATTGAGGCAATTCAAATTTCTAAATTTTTCTAAATTCAAGCTCTTTATTTTGGCGAATTTTATTTGAATTTTTAGGTTGTTTTCTCCATTTTGTATTTATCTTGGTATCCACCTTTCGTTTCTCATAGATCTTGAAGTGTCGGGAGTATATGTGGGTGAATATTTGACGCAAGCTCAAGGTCTAGATAGGGATCATGAATTATTCCAAGGTAAGTTATGCTTTGATCATCTTGAACCCTGTTTTACAATTGCTATATTGTTTTAATCTATTACATGTTATTTTATGCTTAGATCTATTTTCAAATAATTTGGGAATTAGTTATTCAACCCAATTAAATTATACCTACCTTGTCATTTGTATGCCATGATTATTTCATCGTAGGATGGATAATTATTAGTTGGATGCTAATAGATTCCAACGTGAGTATGTTAGATCATGTGTAGTTGCTTAGCCATACCACATATAACTGATATCTTTTAGAAGTGCAAATTCAGTTTGACTAATGGAATATGGAGAACATGTAACATCCCAAAAATTCATCAAAATCAAATACAATGTCTAAATTTGCATTTGGCCTTTATTAGAAACTTTGGCATTTTCTAAAATTTTCTATAATTATTACATGTAAAGAAAAGGCTTCTAAATTAAACCAAATAACGTTTTGAATTTCAAACTATGATTCCAAGCAAATAAAATGTTTAGAGGTAATTTATATGAATCATAAATAGTCCTCAGACACCTCCAAAAAGTTTTAGAAAATTTTGAATTCATTTGTTGCCTCTAAAAAATAAAAAACGATAATTCTGTTATAGGATAGAGGTGCTATTTGATTTTATAAAAATCCACATGGCTTATCATGGTCTGAAATGTTTATAAGAGCAATAGTATTTGCTTATTCACAAAAATTTTGAAAATTTTTAGCCTAGTTTGTTAACTCAAATAAGTTCAGGAATTATAGCTACCAAATAAAAAGAAAAATCAAAATCTTTTCCCTCCACTGCCAAGTGGGCCCTACACATCAGCTGGCCACCTCATTGGCACATAGGTCCCACCTAGAAGCAAGTCCCACCCCCCTTGGCCCACCTGCTTGCCCACTTTCTACTCTGCTCACATGTGGCAAGCTCGGACCGCGCTCTGCTCACGCACAATACTCTCAGGCCGCGCCCCCCACATCGCAGCGGCACTTTGAGCCCTCCAACCTCGAACCCCTTGCATCACATCACGTCTCACTCTTCCCTGAACCTCACGCACACCTCCTCCCTCCATCCCGTGCCCTACCTCTCTTGTGCGCCATGCGTGTGCTCCGAGTGCCACCTTGCCACGCTTGGGAAGAACCTCTCCGCCATGTCCTAAGCCATGCCGTGGCAGCCTTGAGTGATGTGACCATGCCGGCCCAGCAAGCCATCCTTCTACCTCAAGCCAAGACAAGGGCCCAACAACTTCTAACGCTCCAAGCCCAGTCCGAGATCAAGTCCAATTCGTTCACGAGTCCAGATCGGCCGCCAGGAGTAGTCCAACTAAAAATGTCCATATCTATGTCATACGAAGTCTGTTTGAGGCTTTCTTGGACTCTACAGAGAAGCCCACGATGAGAGCTTTCCAACGGAAGTGGTTTCATAATCAAACTCCTTCTGGATCGACGGAAATCATCAAAACTATATGACATACAGAAACTGCCAGGTGCTGCGACACCTCTACTTGGGCCCAAAGGCCTTGTTCGACCTAGAGTTGCACGACCAACCCGTTGGCCGCCTCCCTTGCCCTCATCCTCATATATATTTAGTAGACATCACTAGAATAGATGGGTTTTGCTTAGATTACAACTAGGCACTTTGTCAGTTTTTCATCGTACATCGGTTTGTGGAACCCCAACTCGTGTGCTTAATATTATTCGCAATTTCAGATTGCATCTTCTACGTTCTTACTTGTGTTCTCGATTCACATGCAGGGATTAGCCTTCTTGGCGAGGACAACCGTGTTTGTGCGTGGTTGATAACCAACGGAGCCATGGTGTAGCGATTGCAGGGTTCAAATTCATTCTGATTAGAAGCCGGATCGTCAACGTCGAGTTCTCCACCAATTGATTTAGTACTACCAGTCGGAAGATCAGGCCACCGTTTGCATCAAGTGGTATCAGAGCCACGATTGCCCGATAGGTAATTCTTGTATCCCCACTTTTGTTTTGCCATCGTCTTAGAGTCCAGAAAAATTGCCTCATGAAAAGTTCATCATCGGTTCCGCTGTCGACAACCTCTTGTGCCTTTGCAATTTTCGTTTGAGTATCGCTTTGTTGAATTTGTGTCCATTGTCTTCGTCTTGTTGCTGGTTTGAGGTCATGAACTTAGTTTCTAGATGTCTCTTTCCGTTGCCCTAGTTCTTGTTTGCACCATTAGTCATCCCACCACCGCCAACCCCAGAACCGAATTGAGTCTTACTCGGTTTGTCCTTGTCACCGCTTTGCATTATATATCCCACTTCGGAAGCCCTAGATAGGTCGTGAGCCACCTTGTGTCAATTGCCCTACACCGCTGGCCACCATTTTTGACCCGCGATCCTATTGCTATTTTAGCCCTAACCAGAGGGAAGAAGCGAAGTCACAGGCAATTCTAGATTGTGCAGTGTTCAGTAAAACTACCATAACTTTTGTATACGAACTCCGATTGGGGCATACATTTTTTGTTTCGAAGAGGATGACGACATGCATCTAAAAAATCCATAAGTCCTTGGGCTTGTGCAATTTTGGACCCTCAAAATTGGCTTCTAAGACTGAGTTCTAGACCCTAGAAGTTTCCTGTGCTGTTTTTATTAATTTTTCGGTCATCTGTTTAACGTTTTCTCTCGTTCCAAAATGTGATATTTTTGTTTTAACTTTGAGTTAAAAGAAAGGAAAAAAATGAAAGTGCAAAAAAAAGAGCCGCACTGAAAAAAATCAGAGAGAAGAAAAGAAGCAAAAAGAGGGAAAGAGAAGCAGATAATCAGAATTGCTTGCATCCTTTGAGTCCTATGTGCTTTGATATATCCCTTGCTAGGTTGAACTAGTTCTAGGAACACTTTTAGGCTAGCAACTATGACAAGTACGTTGGACATTTATTCAGCTTGCTAATCTGATTTCGATATGGCTTATTCCTTACTACTAAATATTCCTTTTCGAGCTCCACATACTTCTTATCAGTTCAGGTTCTCCTTTGCAATCGCCTCACTCACGCTCCAGTCACGGTATCACAAACCAGCCACCGGTCGTACCACCTGTTGCTTTGGTAAGAACATTTGTAAGAGTGTGGTAAGACGCGTGAGAGTTTGTGATCGCACTGTCCAGTACGTA
This sequence comes from Otatea glauca, assembly GCA_036346275.1. Lineage (NCBI taxonomy): Eukaryota > Viridiplantae > Streptophyta > Magnoliopsida > Poales > Poaceae > Otatea > Otatea glauca. The sequence continues at coordinate 28,772,892 of CM070721.1, read as the reverse complement.
GTAGTTGATAGGGGTAATACTTTGTGCTATCTTCTATTTTCTACTAGCAATGGTAGGGGTATCGAAGGAACTGGACGGTAACTAGTTTGTTCTTCATAACGAGCTCCGAGAGATGCTTCGAGAGATGAATGAGACTATGAACAAACAAATTCAAAACATGGAGAATGCACTTGACAGAAAAGAGCATAAGCACCAACCCAACTTTAATTCATCTCCTTCTGCTGGTAAAGGTAAGAATTTTCTAGTTCTTCCTTCTTATAGTGGATTTGGTGTTGATGCTTATATTGATTGGGAAATAGAGGTACATAAAATTCTTTCGCAATGTAACCTGTTTAATAAACGAAAAATTAAAGTTACCACTAGTGCATCAATTTGGTGGAATGATTTTTGTGCTTATAAGACAATACCACAAACATGGAAAGATATGAAATGACTTATGAGAGATGAATTTGTTCCTGCTTATCATTCTAAAAAGTTACTTTAAGAATTGCAATGTTGTCAGGACCCGGATTTGCAAATCTGAAACCCTTTGTTTATACTGCACTAGTCCAGGATCACGCTAGTGCACACAGTGGAAACACAGATGAAATATCATTCCATACAATGAATTAACTAAAAAAGAGGCAAATTATTATTAAATAGAGCATCAGACCTTATGGTCAAAGTTTACATCACTATGCCTTAAGGGCATAAGAAACAAATAACTATTGCAGTAAAAAAGATAACTTGGGCCATTTGACATGCCACAGGCAATCGTCTGGGGAACGCCTTCCTAATCCACATAGTCTTCATAATATTCATCCTCATGATATTCATTATTTCCTGGTCCTTCCTCAGCAACTGATCAACAAAGGGGTAAAGCCGTGAGTACAAAAGTACTCAACAAGCCGTAGGGAAATGATGCAATATATTCGTGCAAGGCTTGACAATGGATAGTCATCTGGTTCATTTGTAGAAAGCAATAACTTGAATTGAAATACAGTAAATAGATTGAAAGCATCTTTATGAAAATATAATAAATAACTGGTAAATCAATGGTAGACAACATGAACACAATGGCGAGGCATCACCCTACACCATCTAAAATAATTATCAACCACCAAATTCAACAGCATAACTTTAGACAATAAAACAACAGTGAACTCCCCCATTCACATCCCAACAATTCTACCACCCAACATTTCATGAGACACTCTATACCTTATGTGAAATTCCCGGGCATGTCTATGATCGCGGATGCGGCTATTCGAATAGTTTTACACTCTGCAGAGGTTGTACTACTTTACCCACAAGACATGATCATCTCTTTGTGCAATCGATATTAGCACACTTCCTTTGGTGTGCCGTAGAGAGATCATGACAAAGCCTTTACAATGCCCTGTCTAAACTCGGTACTGCCCACTAAAGTTTCACCCCTCGGGGCCCCCTCTTGAGCCATGTGAGTCTACCCGTTCACTCGGGAACCCACACCACCAAATGGCAGTACTTAAGGCTAGACATTGCAAATTAATCAGCTAGGTCTGTCCCATACCAGACTTATGGTAGTACGGTTAGGCCCAGTTCAATGGCGCACAAGATTGAGTCCTTAAGTTGTCTCAGGCAAGACATCCACATCCCAATATGCGAGAAAGCAACCCCTTTACTGCACGATCACTTGCCTGAGGGAAAACAATTCGTTCAACCAAGACCAATGGCAACCCTGCCATGGTACAACAAAATTTACAACAGTGGCTATCGGCCACAATTCAATATCTCATTAAGTTAAGATTAACATTATTCATCATATGATATGAATCCCATCGTATAACTGAGCAGGTCTAAGCATAGCTATGATAACCCAGCGTTGGTAATATCATCATGTTCAACTAGTAATGACCCAACCTAGGGTTAACAATGGATACATGGCATCTCAATAATCAAGGTGACATGATGACAACTAGGTACATAGCTATTCCCATGAAATAATCATTGATACACAATTAGCATGCAATTGTATAAAACAAATTACTTTGCAAACATAGGATCAATATGATCAAAGGTTACGACTTGCCTTGCTGATCTAGTGCTGAGTCTTGGTCTTCGAAGTCTCCGTTCGCTCCCTCGGAATTAACGTCTACCGAAAAAGAAAGCAACGAATACAAATAAATACCAAATAGAGACTCAAAAAAGCTCAAAATTGAAAATAAATGTCTTTGAAAGGCAGAGCTCAATTTTAGAAAAATTTAGAAATTTGAATCGCCTCAATCGGAGTTCGTATGAGAGAGAACGGGCCTTCGAAAGATTAAATTCAGAGAAAAGGCTGAAAATCAGAAAAATTCGAATTTCCTGATTTATTTATATATTGGAAAATCGATTTATTGCGCAACGCTGACATCAACAATCAATTTCCCGAAATAAAAATAAATCTAAAAACCCTTATTTCACTAACATACGGGACCCACGGTCTATAGACCGAGTCCATAGGCTTGCGCTAGGGTTAACATAGCGATGGTGCACTGCGTGGTCGCTAACACGGTGTCGACATAGCGGCGACGCGATCGAGCGTGTGTCGCGCATCTAGCGGCTTGGTTAGATCTGATGGCAGAGAATCAATGCCACGCCCACAGCGATGTGGAAAGATCTGGTGCACTCGCTGACGATTGGATGGCCTGGCTTTGCGTCGGAGAACGACGGCGAGGGCGGCGGCGCTATTATACCGGACGCGAGGAAGAAGACACGGCAAGTGGCGGAACAGCGACGGATCGGGCGCATCGTCATGAGGATCCGGAAGAGGGAGATGCGGTCAACGCGAAGAAGCAAGCGACTTCAGCGGAGACCAACCGGAGTGGCTGGACGACGGGGAAAAGAGGCTTCGGGCAGTGGTGGAACTTCCGCAAGGAAGATCTCGGTAACATCAGCGTCTCGGGCGACGAGAGAAGAGGCAGCGGGTGTGGAGCAACAGATCAAACCTCGGATGGGGGTCCTCGAGGCCTTAAATAGCCTCGGGAGGCGGGTGTGACCCAGACTTCGAGATGGCGGCGGTGTGCAGCTCACGGAGACCTGGCAGCGGCTAGGGTTTCGCGAGTGCGCGCGACTGGGCCGAGCTGGGCCACGAGAGGGCTGCGGAGATGGGTCGGACGAAGCGACTGAAGAGATTCGGCCCGAGAGGATTTTTTAAACAAAATCATTTTTCAATTTAAGAAAATTCCAGAAATTCGAATAAGAGCAAATATTAAAATAAATAACAAATAAATTCATAAAAATCTCCAAAAATACAGAAAAAATCCTTGAGGCGTAATGAACTAGATTAACCAAATTAAATCTTTTCATTAATAGAAAATTCAAATTAAGCTTGATTAAATTGGGAAAAATGCAAATGGTTCATTTTCAAATTCAAACTTTCCAAAACACAAATTTTTGGGAAGTTACAAATGTTTACAACAATGTGATAAAACTGTTAAGGAATATTACGAGGAATTAGAAACTTCATTGTTGCATTGTGTTTAGATAAATATGAAGAAGCTAAGGAAATAAGATTCTTAAATGGACTTGACAAGAAAATTCAGAGTATTCTTGTTGATAGGGAATACAATTCTCTCTCTAGTTTATTTAATATTGCTTGTGAGGTTGAAACTCAAATTGAACATGAAAAACATCTTGCTGAAATTAATGTCTATAATTGCAAAAATGAGCAATTTTCTTTGGAAGAATTGCATCTTGTCGAGTTTCCACTTGCTACTAACTTTTCACATGACATTGAGAACAACAACGAGAAGGAAAACACGCCAGAGAAGGAGGAACAGGAGATACTTGCTGTCCCATGTATGCCTCAAGAATGTATAGATCATGATATGCCTAAATCGGCTGAGGTAGAAAACAAAGGTAACAACATATGTGCTATTTTCACACGAGGAGAGAATTCTGTTGATGTGCTAAATTTGGCCACTAGTGGTGCTATGCTAGAACAGCAGTTAGTGGACACTCAAACTGAATCACCTTTGTCACAATATGATTGTCTTGTTATCCATAGTGATAAAGAAGAGTTGTGTGCTAATGTCTCATTTATATCCATGCCTCAACTAGTGAATGAACATGTCAGTTTTATTTCTGATCTAAACATGTGTGCTGAAAATAAACATGTTATTCACCTTGCTAATGAAAAGGATGAGATTAAATTGTTGTCTTCCTTGAATACTTTGGATTACATTGAATTTTATGTCATTTGTGATCTCAATTGTTTAGAAGAGAGATTTTCTATGTTTGCTAATTTGTCATGATCATCCAATGTTAGTTTTCATGCTATTGTCAAACATAATGATAAAAGAATGTACATGGTGCATCGAGTTTATATTTGTACCATTTTGAAATATTCTTTTAATGTGCCACACTATCAACTACCAAAGAATATGTTGGTTTCTTTGCCGCCTCTTGTTACTAAACTTTTGTAGGCCAATGAGCTTGAGTCAAGGATGACTCAAAATCAAGAATGGGAGGATGATGTGACCATGCCGGCTCAGCAAGCCATGCTTCTACCTTAAGCCAAGACAAGGGACCAACAACTTCTGACACTCCAAGCCTAGCCCGAGATCAAGTCCAATTTGTTCACGAGTCTAGTTCAGCCTCCAGGAGCAGTCCAACTAAAAATGACCATATCTAGGTCATACGAAGTCCGTTTGAGGCGTTCTTGGACTCTACTGAGAAGCCCACGACGATAGCTTTCCAACGGAAGTAGTTTCATAATCGAACTTCTTCTGGATCGATAGGAATCATCAAAACTATATGACGTACAGAAACTGCCACGTGCTGCGACACCTCCACTTGGGCCCAAAGGCCTTGTATGACCTAGGGTTGCACGGCCAACCCCTTGACCGCCTCCCTTGCCCTCTTCCTCATATATATTCAGTAGCTGTCACTATAATAGATGGGTTTTGCTTAGATTACTACTAGACACTTTGTCATTTTTTTTACCGTACATCGGTTTGTGGAACTCCAACTCGTGTGCTTAATATTATTTGCAATTCCAGATTGCATCTTCTATGTTTTTGCTTGTGTTCTCAATTCGCATGCAAGGATAAGCCTTCTTGGTAAGGTCAATCGTGTTTGTGTGTGGTTGATAACCAAAGGAGCCGTGGTGTAGCGATTGCAGGGTTTGAATCCGTTCTGATTAGAAGCCGGATCATCAATGTCGAGTCCTCCACCAATCGATTTAGTACTACCTGTCGAAAGATTGGGCCACCGTTCGTATCATTGAGCCATCCTTTTCCTATCGTGGCAGTGCACAACAGCGCTGACTCTCTTCATTCTAGAGCTAGAGTCGCTACCCGTTACATCGCCCTACCACCCATGCCCACCTTATCCACCAAAGACGATGTAGCATCCCGCTGCACCACCGAGAGCCATAGCACATGTGCATGCATTCCACACTAAGACCCCTCTATGTTGGTGTTCTCTTCCTTTTGTCCGTTGAACCAAGTTCACGGGCTTGTGCGCCAAAACTTCTCCCTATGCCTATAAAGGCCCAACCATGGATGCCATTGCCTCCCACACCCTTTGCCTCTCCCCTAACCCGAGACCAACACCAATTGCGTCACTATACAATCTTTAGCCACCGAGCAACTGAGAAGTAGGGCGAGCTCAGTCGAGCCAACCGGTGAGTTAAAATGCAATTACTCTTGCTCAAAGATAACTCAGAACCCCCTGATCACTTTTCTGCACTTGAATTCTGATTGTGTTGTTCGAAGCACTGCCACGCCACTCTCTTCTTCTCCAACTCCGTTCGCAAGCCACCAAGCTCCCTCAGTCTTCCTTCGATCCTGAAAGGTATCAAAACGGGACATGAGCTCCTCATGGATCCTTTTCCCCCTCTTTCCCAAGGTTAAGCATGCTTAACTTTCTTCCATGTCTATCCATCGATTCTGCTGCTGCCGTGAGCTCTCTCTAGTCACCATCAGCTGCCACCAACCGATCCCCTGGCGTGTCGTCCTCCCCTCTAGATTGCACTGCCAATGGTCGAGCTGAATCGGCCCTCCCTCGTCACCGGTGAGCTCCACCACAGGCTCCTCCACTCGCGGGTCACTGATAGGTGGGCCCCACCTATTGCGTGCCCTGTGCCCCCCTCTCACCAAGTCACTACCATAGCGGTCCCACCTGCCAGCCTTTTTACTAAAGCATGTTTTGCTAAATGTAAGTATGATATGTGGGTCCTGATTGTCAGTCGCTAAAATTTCATCAAAAATCCGAGAAATTTGAAAGTATGTATTCACTATTAGAAAGTGTATTTTATCATTTTATGTGATTTTTACTACATACAATGTTCAAATGCTTATAACTTTTGCAAATAGGCTCTAAATTTAATCAAACCAGTTTCTAATTTTTTATAAAATCCTAAAATTTCTGCTTCTAAACTAGTTTCTAATTTATAATTTGACCTATATTTAGATTTAAATTATAATTAGAATTATTCCAAGTGCTTTCAAATTTATAATGGTTATAACTTCTACAAATAAGACCCAAATTTGATGAAACCAACTTTTAAATTCAAATAAAATAATAAAATTACCATTTATTTAAAAAAATCAAATTTGGGCTCTATGTAAATTAAATTACTAATAAGGATAATTTGTAGCACATTCTAAATTTAAAAATCCATAACTTTTGCGAATGAACTCCAAATCTGGCAAAACCAATTCCTAAATTTTTCTAAAAATATGAGCTCTCTATTTCTGCAATAATATTTGGATTCTTTTGTGTCTTGTTGAATTGCGAGTTGACATCGATGCTTTGGATACTTTCGTTGTAAACTCCGACTCCACCCCCGAAATCAGCAAGCAAAGAAAGCACCCATTTGATCATGTTGATCCAAGTATTTGACTTAATTTATATTGTCTTTGTCAAATTTATTTATGCATGCGTATATTTTCCGTAAATTGCTATATTTTGGGTACTAATAGGTATATACCTGTCATTCATAGAATTTCCTTAATAAATATTGTCATGTCGATCTTGATAACCTTAAGGTAGGTTTAGACCTTATAGAAATGTCAGTTGGGTATAATCAGATATTATGCATCTACTTAACCATGCTTTAAACTTGGGATAATGAAATGGTAGTTTATGGTATTTTAGTATAAAAATAAAAATACAACTATGTTTTGATGTGGGCGAGATATGGCAATAGCCAAAAGTGCATGGGACTTGCACGTAGTGTAGGGGGAGTGTTCTCACCTGGGTTGGATTAAGGACCAAAGGTAGTGTCTGCAAAACCCAAGATAGCGGCAAAAATAGTTGGTCATGTATTGTGTGTAAACATATACGCCTCTACAAATTGTAAACTTTCCGAAAAGCCGTGGTCATGGTCATGAGCGGCTCTAGTACGCCAACACTAGTTAGAGTTTTATGTTTTCATAAAAAGGGTTGAAATGAAAATATTGTGAAAGGTTGTTTTCAGATATTAAGCCAAGAGATGGAAACGGGTGGTTTGATACCGCAATCATTGAGGACTATGAGTTGTTATATTTTGTTGTTCATACTTGCTATTTATATATCTATCAAATTGCTCTTACAAATTCCGTTTACAATCTATTACTTGATATTCATGTTACAATTTCACTTTATGCAAATAAACTTAGTAGCCTCTTATTGACTTAGCCTGTGGCATATTGATGGATTATCTACGAAGTTTCTGTTCCGCTGTTACTTTATTTTTTAGAGTTTAAGATTTGTGTGGCCTCATAATATAAAGTCAACCATAAGGTCAATCAATTGTCTTTTACTTAATAAATAGATTTTTATTATTGATGTATATGATTGTGATATTTCATCTATATTGCCACTATGTGCACTAGTGTGATCCTGACTAGTGCAGTGTATTCAGAGGGTTTGGATTTACATATTCGGGTCCCGACGGAAGTGGTATCAGAGCCATACTGACTGTAGGTCTTGGCCCTAATTAGACCAGCCGTTCCTTAGGATCTCCTGTAAATCAAAGAGAATCTCATTGAGAGCGAAATTCAAAGCTCACGGGAAGGAGTTCATCAAATAGTGTAATATCCCAAATAGGTTTGTGCTGTTTTGGGCAGATTTTGGGGTATGTGTGTGCTGTTTTGGCCTCGCAGGACTGTTTATAGGTCGCCAGTGGTTGGTTTTTGGCCCATGGGGGGAGAACTTTGCCTTAACCCTAGTTTTCCTTCCCCCACCCCTCCCCAGCCATTTCCATCCCCACCCTGCCGCACAAACATCCCCTCCCTCCCTTGGCCGTGCGCCTCTCCTTCCTTGGCTGTGTGCCCCTTCTTCTCCCCAGGCCGATCTCTCCTGTCTCCCTCCTAGCTAGTCTTGGCTGACCCCTAGCTCCTCCTTGGTGCCCTAACCCTATCCTTCCTCCCAGCTAAACTCCCTTGCTACCTTGGTAGATTGGCTTGTAAGGAGGATTGCAGATCACACGGTTTGTAGGGAGAGTTTGCATTTCAACGTTGATCTCGCGGGTCTACGGGAAGGTATAATTGGTTTACTTGGTGGTGTGGGTTTTGGTTGTTGTAATCTAGTTTTGCCTCGCTTGGGTTTACTATTTTATTGTTGTTACTAAGTTTGATTGGAGAAATAGGTTTGGGATAGTTCTAATCTCGTACAATGCTGGTAGCAATTTTAGATCTGAGTTTCGAAATAGTTCTGGTCATTTTCAGAGGGGTTGGCTTTTGTGAATGTTGTAGATCATTGTCTTAAGTTTAATTAGAGACTAAGAATATGAATTTTTGTTAAGTGGTTTAAAAGTTATAGACTTTTGAAGCCCTGCTATCCAAAATTTGTGCCTGTTAGTAGCAACCGCGGTAATTAGCAAATTACGGCTAATTAGAGGCCAAATTAAATCATTTTAACAACTATAGATAGCTAGGAATTTTCTAGTAGATTTAAAAAATATTATATTTTGCTTAATTTGGAGTTGTATAAAAATAGTTACGAAATTGTGAAGTCTGCTGTGTCTAGGTTGATGACAGATCGGTTTTCTAGGTTGAATTCAAGGGATTTGATGTAGTCAATGAAAATGATAGGTAACTAGAATATTGTAAGTATTCTTATGTAGTTTTTATAAAGTTAATGAGTTCCTAGTTTTGGGCTCTTGAAATGAAATTTATGGTATTCTGACTGTTAGGACAGTAAGGGGTTAATTGACTGTCAAGAGTGATAATTTATCCTGGGGATGGTGCGTAGTTGCATTATTGTTATTTTTTGTGTATGTACTGTTGTGGCATATTTTTGAGAAGGTGTGTTTGCTATATGTGGTGTGACTCCGGGGGTGGCCTCAAGCTCACGCCCCTCCTCTTCGCGTGGTAAGGAGGCAAGTATATCGTACAATTGAGGATGGCTCGAAATAAGATATGGTGTTTATTGTTAAATTTGCTTTCATGATGAGTTATATAAATTATTGCAATTGTTAGTATTATTTGTGCTCCATCCTTGTGATGATGATACATGGGAAATGTAAAATTGACATATTATATTGCATCATTTGCATTCATGACATGAAAATAATTCGAGCCAAGTTAGTGAAAAAGTTATATGAGGTCATATGACTAATCCGGAGTGCTCTGTTGTAAGACCTACCAAGTAATCCCATCCACGGGGATGGATGGGAGTGAGACCTACTTGTAGGCCCCTCCACTGAGATGGTAGGGAAAGAAAGGGTACGACACCGATGGGTGTGCACTCAATCTATATCGGTATAGGCTATGAATGATGCATTTTTGAGCATGAAAGCATGATGCATGGCATATGAGATTAAAAATAAATATGTTTTCAACTGTTGAGTTTCACTACTTGATTGGATGGTGAAATACGTTATATGTTGCTGTTGAGCGACTTATTGTCTTTTATCCTTGTATGTTATACTTTGCTGAGTTTTTAGACTAACGCTTATTTATTCAATGTTTTAAGTACTTTGTGGACATCATGTAGGGATGGGACTTAGCTTCACCACGTCGCACATAATCATGCCATTTCATAGTATTTAGCTTGGAGCAACCCACCTCAAAGAATAAAAATTAGTTGTCAGACATGGAACATTGTTTATCATGTGGATGTTATCTATTTGGTCTTGTTGATTAAATACTATCTTGTCAATAGTGAAATTGTGTTACTTGTTGAACCTAATTGTTGAGCTAGCTATGTGATGTTAATGTTGCTGAAAATATGTACTAGAATTCTTTTCTAGTTGTCATTATGCATAGGGTTAATGTTATGTGGTTGCTTATTTGATTATGCCCATATTTGTGGTCATGGCTTATTGTAGGTGTGGGATTTTTATTTAGATTGCTTGCTGAAATTTGTGTGTAATTGAAGCATTTGTTATTATTTGTGGTTGTTGTGGTGACATTATGGGCAATTGTTGTGCCGGGGTGTTACAAATAGAGAACCATTGTCGGGGACTGTTACCCCCGCACAGACAATGGCCCACTAGATCGAACTCCCTCGACCAAGGACCCAGCTTGCCAACGAAGTCGGGCTCGCAGGACCGACCGAGGAACCAGCTCGCCGGAGAGGTCGGGCTCGGAGGACCTGGTTGGATTGTAGAAGCCGGCAGTTACCGAATGAAGGAGGGGCCTTAAAAGGTGGAGTCAAGGCGAACGTGGGCTCTGATTTGTAGCAAAATGCCATCATTACATTGCGCATCATGCCCGAATCTGGCACCACGCACCCGAGAATCTCTCCTTGTCGTTTCCTATAACGAACAGCGCGGTAGAAGTATAAGGACCTTCCACCTGCGTGGGCAAAGGAAGAGGCCACGAGAAAAAGAACACACAACACACTCAAGCTGGTGCTTGACCGAGCTCAAGCACCCCCTGTGTTGAAGAACAGTGCATCATCTTCCACCTTTCGCCTTCGGGCAAGACTGGAGTAGAGCTGTTACCCACGCTGGGGGCTCGAACCAGTATAACTCCTCGTGTCAGTCTCTCTCTTTCTCTCTCTCAAAGCGGCGACCACACCCCTTCCTCTGGGCAGGCATGGTCTTGGGCCCTGCTCCCACATCACTCCTTTCTTCTTCTTGCGGTCAGGCGATCCCGATCGTCGACAACCATCAAAATGATCGTGTTCCTGCATAAGACCAGAGTGAAAACAGGCTATCTATGATATTCTCATTCAGAGATGAGGATGAAGTGGAAGATAAATCAGAGTATGACAACTTTTAAGATGAATTGTGGATGGAATTAGATTTTGCCTTGGAATCCATCAACATTAGAATAAGAAAGTAGAAGAACATTTCCAACAAGAAATACAAATCATGGTAGTTCTTCCAAGAGAGGAAGAAACAAATGTGGATCAAGATGAACAAATATTAAGGATAATTCAGCACACCAATGAAATGTTTATGACTTATGAAGTTTACCTCAGGCTTATGCATATCCATAAACAAAGGGTATTTCAAGTGACAATACATTGAGAAGATATGATAGCACAAAGATCAACAATCATACATTGAAAAACAACATTATTTGATAGATCAAGACAAGTAGACTTTAGGGCTCAGGGAGGAGGCAGAGGGCGGTGAGAGATACAAGATTTGAAATTATATTGAAGTGCTCATATCATTTTGCATGTCTACCATCATGTGTACCATAGCTTCCGCAACAAAGCCTTTTCGGTTCTCCATGAAGTTCCACAGCTCCGGCACAGGGCCCATTTGTTTGGCACCAATAACTGATTGGCTTCCAGTCATATCTCTTAATCTCTATAAAAGCAGTCATGTTTGTTGTGAAAAGGGTGTCTTGGTATATTATTAGTAACCATGTCGAATTAAATACTAGAACCTTTATATTACCTCTATAAGCTAAGCTTTGGCTTCTTCCACCTCTGCATTCGCCATGCACTCCTTAATGATGAGTACCTTGTTAAGAGATTCAATATCTTACAATTTGTCATTTATGTCTTTTAGTTTTTATTTCAGCTCATAAATCTCTTTTTATTAACTCAGAATCTTCTTCACTTCTATTCTGCTCTATTACATCAGACTTTCCCTTCAATTATTCAATCTTTACCTCAAGTTTTTGTTTAGCATCCAATAGCTTTTCCATGTTGTATATCTTGTTTGTACGTAGACTATATTTTATCTATGCAATTTGTACTCACTGGGACTAAGCTCTTCACTAAGCAAACAAAAGAAACATGAAAAAGAAGTTTTTTATATATCTCAACAAATTTAGTGTGATCGTTTATAATTTTATACAAAAAGATAAACACCTCAACCCTTAGTTCCAATGCACACTTGTAAAGCTCTATTGAAAAAAATGTACCCCTCTTGCATAGTTACAACACCTTGGTTGAATGATAAAATTCATGATAAGAAGTGGCACAACAACTTTACATATGAGTTTATCTAAACATCACAGGACCTTGAAAAGGTTCTATGAACTTCCATGGTAAAATATGTCAAAATAATTAACAATTATGGAAGGACTTGTGGCATTCCTCTCATATATACAAAATCGTACATTAAACTTATATTGTTAGTCCTTATATTAAACTTACTTTAGATGAAGCTAGAAAAGTAAAATGAGAAACAATTGACATATTTGAATTTCAAATAATGAAATAGTAAAAATCTTGACATACAAGCACCTAATAGTGGTTTGGAAAAATCGAATGCATACTTTGTCCTATTACCTTTATTTTCCAATGAACTCATCTAATTTCAATGCCTAGTAATGAAGTGTGAATTGAGTCGAGAATTTTTTTGTTAATTTTGAAAGCAGGCTATTGGAATGTGAATCGCAACTACCAACATACAATTGTATGTTGTTCACATCGATATATACCACACCTAAATAAAGACCTGCTATCCACATCCAAATTTGAATCCAATAAAAACTATAACTTCCAATCCAATTTGACAAGCTGTGGAATAGCTTATGACTTCCAATCAAATCCAATTTGCAATACACATCGATATAGTTTATGACTTATGAAGTTCATCTTAAGGCTCGGGGAGGAGGCATCGACGGGCTCAAGGGAGGCAGCATCAGATTCGAGGAGGAGGCATCGATGGCCTAAAGGAGGAGGCGCACGCGCTCGGGAGAGGTGGCGTCAAGGATGGGCAACGGTGACAGCATTGAGGGTGGTGAAAGATTTTGTTTGAGTGAGGAGTGTGGTGGGCAAAACACTAGAACGATATGTATAACAAGTGTGATATCACAGACGGTTTATACCACGAACCGTTTGTACAGCATCACCAATGGTTTTTACTAAAAACCTTCTATGATATGCAGTCATGTCACAGATGGTTCTTGGTACAAACCGTCTGTGAAACTTCACAGACAGTTCGTGGGACAAACCGTCTGTGAAATCAGCTTATTATAGATGGTTCCTAGCATATCCTTTAACTTTTACAATCGTGCTAGCAAAACCTTCTATGATTAGCTTTAACACAGGAGGTTTTAAAAACCGTCTGTGATGAGGTGTGTAATATATGCCTTTCTGTAGTAGTGCCAGGAACTAAAGAAGGCCTATGATGCATTGAAGACTACATAAGAGGATCTTCATGCAACTCATACGATGCCACTGAAAGGATTGCATAACTAGAAGAAGCTCTGTATAACGCTGGAGTGAAAGCTGAAAAAGTGCTAGAGGAAGAAGAAGATCTATAATAAGTGGAGCCAGAACCTGTGGAGTAGGAGTCTTCATCTTAGGAGGCTCCTAAGCCATGTATTCCTGTTGTCCCTAGTCATTGGGATTAGTTTGCACCGATGCCTGCCCATCCACTATTCTTTGGCCTAGGAGAGCATCAGCTTGGTTGGCTCGATGAGTGATGGAGTTTAGCTTAATCAGTTAAGTCTTATGTGTGAAAGTCGCATCTGCTTAAGATAGGAGTGTTACCATTTAGGCGCGAGACTTGTGCGCTTATGTTGAGCTTGGAGTTTTGTTTTCTGTGTGTAGTATGTGTTGAAAGAGGCCCTTAGGCATATTAATTTGTAAGTAGCCATACTAAGTTATTAATAAAGGATGTTGAATCATAAGTTTGGTTCTCGGGTTAAACCTGTTCCTCTGCATTAGATTCTTGTTTTCTTATCTATGTTGTTCCCTGTTCCCTAACCCTGTGAAGTGATCAGCACATGGTTCAAACCCATAGTAACAACAAAGCCAGTGGAAGTGGTACTCGACCTAGTGAAAACTCCAATGATGGATCATTTCCTCAATTATCATCTCAAGTGGATATGCAGTACTTTGGAGCATTCTTTGCTGCACAAACTCAATTGATGCATACAATATTTTAACAAGTGCAAAACATGACCAATCAAGCCAATGCCAACATGACCCAAGCTACTGTAAATAGTCCCTGTCGTTACTCAAGGTTATCAGAATTCGTGATGACCCATCCAACGGTGTTTTCTGGAAACATTGCGCCAACGGAGGTGGATGACAATCTTGGAACCATTGAGAAAAAATCACTCATTACTCAGTGCGAGGGCTGTGAGATGGTTCTCTATGCTTCTCATTAGTTGGAAGGAATTGATGCCGTATGGTGGGAGAATTAATATGCTGCCAATGAAGCCCCACAAAATATTACCTGGAATGAGTTTGTTGTTGCTTTCCATTAGTACCATGTGCTGGAAGGAATCATGGACCTCAAGAAGGATGAATTCAGGGCTATAAAACAAGGAGGCCAATTTGTGGCTGAGTACTTGAATAGGTTTACACAGTTTACTCGTTATGCACTTGAAGATGTTGCTACTACCAAAACAAGGCAATCTCATTTCATGAAGGGACTGAACTCTGGACTACAAATCGGGTTGATTACCCATACCTTCCCGTATTTTCAGGAGTTTGTTAACAAGGCCTTCATCCTAGAAGATAAGTTTAGAGAGTTGGATGATAATTGCACACACAGAATGGCTTAACAAGCAAGTTGTCCAAATCAATAGAGGTTGAGAGTTGCTCCTTTATAGTTTGTTAGGTTTCAGCCTCAAGCTATGTACAAGACGCCACCCCAGCACCACATCCATCTGGTCAGATCTTTGAAACACATGTTCAGGTGAATGTTGCAATAGGAGGAAATCACCAGCCCTCGGTCAAGTGTTGTTCCAAAGAGGAGGTGTTACCCTCGTTTGTTTCAACCTTGGTTTTACACCAGCAAAGGTGTAGCATCGGGAGTGAATCGTGGAGCTAGTCAAGCTGGAGCTATGCTGCAAGCGATGGTGAGAGATCGTGTCAATTACATCATCACTAATGGAGCTCAGGATGTGTTTGTTGTTGTTCTAGTTGAATTCTTGGTTAACTTAGTACCTACAACAGTTTTATTTGTTTATTAAGCTTTACATTCTTTTGTTTCTCGAGTTTTTGGTGTTGAAAATGGTGATGTTATGAACCTTAGTGTATATTGTTAGTCCAATCCCCCCATCAGATCTCAGGTCAATTCTAGGTTGTTTGGAGTTAAGTTGCTTATTGATGTGATCGAGTTTCTAGCAAATATTATTGTATTGGAAACCCATACTCTAGATGTTATCTTTGGAATGGATTGGTTGTCCAAACACAAGGTGTCGAATATCTAAATATGGGGTACGTGTGCATGCCCAACTCATAAAGACCAAAACGTATATGCTCGGGAAAGCATATAAAGACTCCGGATATCATGGGCCCCAATTCGATGGGATGTGATATATATGGAGAAGATAATACCATATTGGGAAGGACTCGATATTCTTTCCGTTACAAAGATACAACCTCAAGTCCACCTGATATCTATGGAAGTTTGGATACGCGGTGAAGGTCACGCATCGACAGACTTTCTATCTACTACAGTTTGGGACTCCAAGACGGCTACGATTCGGATAGGTGCAAGGCCACCTCGACTATAAAAGGCCAGGGGTATGCGCCCTGGAGGAGGAGAGCCAGAAGATTCCTTGGCGCTAAGCATCTCATAGTCGCATAGCCAAGCATTGCTTTAGCCTAGGGTTCATATTCTTTGTACTTAGGCTTGAGCATCCCGATCTGTCCTTAAGATTCAATATACAAGTATCCACCATACAGGAAGTAGGGTTTTACTCCCCCGCGAGGCCCAAACATGTCTACACCGTGTGTCATCGACCCTGTGCTTAACTTTGCTCCACGAAGGTACCTGAAACATAAAGTTCATTGTCAATTTCTGACCCTTCGACAGTTGGTGCGCCAGGTAGGGGCCTTCAGTTGTTTTTTGCAGATTAAAACCATGTCTTCGACACGCGCCAACAACGTTTTTCTGGGCGACTGCCCATGTGATGGACTCCACTCGGTCGCCACCATCGACCAGGAACCTACGATCAGATCAGAGATCGCCTTTGGGACCATGCTATATTGATGGGGGCCCGACAAGCACCTGCTGCATGTCAGATTCATCGGATCGCATCCTCGTAATCCTTGCCGACAGGTGGGATTCATCGACTTTGATCCGGTGGAGTCGAATTTCCTCATGTACATTGACACCAAAGCGAAAGTGAAAGCGACGCCCGTACCGGCCAGAGCAGCAGCCGAACAGACAGGTGCGTCTTTGCGACAGGAACCAATGATCGTTACACTGTTGGAGATTCCCATGATCGAAACCCCAGAGCAGATGCCATAGGAGGCCAGCGCCTGAGGATCCCACCGTGGTGACTGCCGTACATGCCCTGGCACCTGAGACCACGGGTCACCGTCGTGATTTGGCTGCCGTGGTCGGGGCTAAAATCGTGGTCAACCTAACGAGGCAGCTCAACCTCGAAGATCCAACGACACCCCGCCTGCGAGTGCCAGCGACTCAAGGGTAGCAAGCCACTCAACAACACGATCGGAATAGAAGGCCCAGTCGCGCGCAGGCAGCAACATCTAGCCAGAGCCATAATGGCGACATCTTGACACCCTGACGAGCGTCCAATGCACTCACATCTTCGCTGAAATCCTTACGCCCTTTGGATCCGGACGCCCGATGACTCGATGTTGACCAGATGAAGACGCTGCTCGATGCAGCGCAAGTTCAGACCACTCGAGTAATCAACTCAAGGCTTGGGCTCCTTAGCCAGTAGGGTGCTAAAAGCTGATGGTCAGAACAATCCTATCGCCACCGAGTTGTCGAGTCGGTGACAGCTAGCTCCAACCAGTGAGCTTCCATGATCGCTTGCTCCAACCCTCACCAAGGGCTCCCAGTAGATCTCCGAGAACGTATCCCATACGATCGGAGAGACCTGTGCGAGGTCCTGCGAGATCGGTAGGAGGAGCGCGACAGGACAATGGGTCCACGCATGTGAAGGGCCGAGCTCCTGGTCGCCACGTCGAACGAGATGACTCTCCGCCCCCATGGAGACAATCTCCCGCACGGTGCTGAGAGTCATCTCGTTCGACATGGCAGGTAACCCCTGAGGATGCTGATGAAGGATGCAGGGCCTTCACTCCTGAGTTACGCGCTGCCACATGGCCTGACAAGTTCAAGCCTGGCCCGGTAGAAAAATACTCGAGCAAGATCAATCCTGTCGAATGGCTGCAAATCTACATTACGGTCATAAGGGAGACTGGAGGGAACGAGAGGGTGATGGCTAATTACCTCCTCACCACCCTCGATGGCGCAGCGAGGTCTTGGTTGCTCAACCTCCCGCCCCATTCGATACCCTCTTGGGCGGAGTTGCAGGCCCAGTTCATTACCAACTTCCAAGGTACATATGAATGCCCCGGGACACGAAGCGACCTGCATCGAATAGTGCAGAAGCTGGGAGAGTCACTTTGGGGTTTCATTCGGCGCTTTAGCGACAAGCACAACTTAATCCCCAACATCTCGAACGAGGCCATCATCGTCGCCTTTGAAAACGGCGTAAAGCACGGAGACCTGAAGGGAATGTTGGCCACCTGCAAGATCCGGACCGTTACAGAGCTGTTCGATTTGGCCGACAAATATGCCATACGTGCGGAAGCTCGAGACCTCGTCAATGACCCAAGGACTGATGATGACAAGAACGAGTAGTCCAAGCAGGGGTCGAAGAAGAATAAGAGGCGTGGGGAGAAGCGTAAAGGTGACTCCACCATAGCCGCGGTCGAGAGAGCCAAGGCGCGCAACACCGGCGACAACAAGGGACGAAGTCAAAAGGGTGGTAAGTACTGCCAGATCCATCATTCGGACAAGAACGACTTCAATGAGTGCCAGGTGATCAACAGGAAACTCCAAGAGAAGCTCAAGGCCGCCCTTGCTGAACGCGGGGTGGAGCTACCCAAGGAGGATCCTCAAGGCGACGAGCTCGGGTACCGTGGGGCTGATCACAACTTGGCGCACATCTTCGGAGGATCTACCATGTATGAATCCAAGCGGCAATACAAGGCAGTCAAAAGGGAGGTCATCCTAGCCGTGCCAGCTCTATCTAAATACCTCAAGTGGTCGGAGGTGCCGATCACCTTCGATCAAGCGGATCATCCAGCCGCTGTCATCCACCCGGGTCGATACTCGGTGGTGATCGAGCACACCATCATCAACATTAATGTCGCTTGAACCTTGATCGATAGCGGGAGCTTGTTAAACCTCATCTTTGCGAAAACACTGAAGAATATGGGAATTCCTCAGACTGAGATCAAGGCTGGGGCCGAGTCGTTGCACGGTATCACGCCGCATTCCTCGTCAATGCCCCTCCACCAAATCCAGTTACCAGTCCGTTCGGCACGCCGAAAAACTTCCACACTAAGAAGATCCTCTTCGACGTGGCGGATTTTGAAACTGCCTACAACGTGATCTCAGGATGCCCGATGCTTGCCAAGTTCATGGCGGTGGTACACTACGCATACCAAATTGTCAAGATGCTAGCACCAAGAGGGGTCCTCACCATCAAGGGGGACCAACGCACCACTGTCAGGTGCGACAAGAAGAGTTTGGAGACGATCAAGGTCCCCGAGGGATCTGTGTCTGCCGTTGTTGGAGAGGATCCTGAGCGCCAGAAGTCCAAGGAAACTGGCAAAGGCCGGGACGACGACGGCGAGGAGGGCAAAAGGACCGGGGAAGACATCAAGACGGTGCCCTGGATCCATCGAAACCCTCCAAGATGGTCAAGGTAGGCACCGGCCTGGACCTAAATAGGAACTCGAGCTCGTCGACTTTCTTCGGGCAAACCGTGACGTGTTTGCATGGCAACCGTCCGACATGCCCGGAGTCCCCAGAGAGGTGACCGAGCATCGATTAGCTGTGGAACCAAGCGCCAGGCCTGTGGTACAGAAGCAGCAGAGATTTGCAGAAGATAGGAAGCAAGCCATCCAAGAAGAGGTCGGCAAACTCCTGAAGGCTGGCTTCATCCGGGAGGTTCGACACCCTACATGGCTGGCGAACCCCGTCCTTGTCAAGAAGTCTAACGGTAAGTGGAGGATGTGCATCGACTACACAGACCTCAACAAAGCTTGTCCAAAGGACCCTTTTCCTATCCCCCACATCAACCAAATAGTGGACTCAACAACGGGCTGTGGACTCAACAACGGGCTGTGAACTGTTAAGTTTCCTAGACGCCTACTCAGGGTATCACCAGATTAGCATGTCTGCGGAAGATGAGGAAAAAACTACTTTTACCACTCTGTTTGGAGTATTTTGTTATGTAAAGATGCCTTTTTGTTTGAAATGTGCTGGAGCTACGTGTCAACATTGCATCCAAAATTGCTTGAAGGCCCAAATCGGGCGCAATGTCGAAGCGTGCGTCGATGATGTAGTAGTAAAGTCAAAAACCGGGAGATCTTTGATCAACGACCTCGAGGAAACATTCGACAACCTCAGGAAGTATCGGATGATGCTTAACACCAAGAAGTGCACGTTCGGCATTCCGTCCGGCAAACTTATTGGTTTCCTAGTGTCCATTCGTGGCATCGAGGCCAACCTGCGCAAAATTGAGGCCATCGATCAGATGCGTTCCGCGGATGCTAAGAGATGTTCAGAACCTCACGGGATGTATCGTAGCCCTCAATCGATTCATCTCGCGGATGGGTGAGCGAGGACTACCTTTCTTCAAGCTACTAAAAAAGCAAGACATCTTCGAGTGGCCCCAAGAAGCAGAAGAAGCCTTTCAAAACCTGAAAAGGTATCTATTGTCTCCATCTGTCCTGATTTTTCCTAACGAAAAAGAAGAGCTATTTTTGTACATTGCAGCTACCCCTCAAGTGGTGAGCACCATCCTGTTAGCCGAACGGGATTGCCAGGAGAAAAAGGCTAAAGTCCAGAGGTCGGTGTACTACGTGAGCGAGGTCTTGCACGATGCTAAGCTGCGATACCCTCAGGTGCAAAAGATGCTCTACGACGTCCTAATGACTTCCTGAAAGCTACGACACTACTTTCAGGCCCACAAGATTACAATCATGACGACGTACCCGCTCAAGGAGGTCATACGCAATCGAGAGGCAACATGGCGATCGCGTAGTGGGCAGTCGAACTCAACGAGATGAAGGTCGATTTCGCACCTCGGACTAGCGTCAAGATGGGAGTCTTGGCAGACTTCATTGCAGAGTGGATGAATGTTGAGGAAAAGGAGCGCCAAGTGGTCGATGATCACTGGACTATGTGTTAGTGTTATGCCCTTGAGGCAATCATTTAGATGATTGTAACATGACTATGTTTATGAATAATAATATGATTATTGGTCCAATGAATGTATATCATTGTATTGATTAACAAGTATGTGACTTGCTTATGAAGCTCTTTACTTATTGATGTAATTCGATAAATATCTCTGATCGGATATCATCGTATAGGACAACGATGAATAGATCAGCACATGTAGTGATCGATGATCATGCTTCATAGATCATGGGATATGGAGATATCATCTATACATTGTGGACGCATGTTGAAGAACATGAGTTAGATAGACCATAATGGGACAACTGCGAGAATGTTTCATTCTTATGTGTCATCAGTGTATCTCATACATAGTAGATGTATGATCCTTAGACTTGAGATTGTCATATTCCTACATGTGTAATAGTTTTCCTTGGGGCTATCAAACACTACTTCCTAACCGGATAGTTATAAAGGTAGCTTTCATGTTTACCATAAAGCGTGCGAGAGGAAGTGGCGATCAAGATGGAATTTGCCACTCCAATGAAAGCGGAGATATATGATAAGGCCACTCGTGTGATATGATTAAGGAAGTGCATGACCATGCCGTGATTGAGAGTCAATCACAACTTATTAATATATCACGGATCACGAGAGATGGATTGAATCATCAAAGGATGACATGCTTCTCGCCTTGAGTTCAATCTTCGTATGCTTGGCAAAGGGATTATTACTTGAGTACTTTTGATAGGTTTTGTCCGATTTGATCATAGTATGTTTGGGAATTGGCACACTTTGCAAGGAGCTGCTATCAACTATTAGATTGAAAAGGAGTTTTTCGAATCCTTGTCCAAACATACGTGAACCTGCAGGGTCACACACTTAATGGGCTGGGACGCATTAATTTGGATTGGATCCGTAATTAATGGACCTCGTGGGCTTAGCACGCTGATGGGACCTGGTTTAGGGTTTCATCTCGTGGCTATATAAGGAGGGGAGGAGGGTGGACGTAGGGTGTGCTTTTCCACGGTTTAGAAGTGATTCACCCGAAACCCTAGCCTCCTCCTCTCGCTACCTCGCTGAAGCGACGGTGCTTACACACCGCGCATACGGCGTTTCATCCTCGGGCGTGTGGGCTGCTGCGGTGGCCTTCTCTGCGATCTGGCGTGGGAGGACGATCCACGACGAGGCGAAGACGATCCACTCCATCGACTGCGATCTAATCTGTGATCCCCTTCTTGCGAGTAGCTTTCTGGTTATGCGGTAGTTTTTTTTGTGCTAGTGTAGCATACCGCGTTCCTCTTCACTATGTTCTTCGATGGTTCACTCACG
Organism: Otatea glauca; assembly: GCA_036346275.1. Taxonomy (NCBI): domain Eukaryota; kingdom Viridiplantae; phylum Streptophyta; class Magnoliopsida; order Poales; family Poaceae; genus Otatea; species Otatea glauca. The sequence continues at coordinate 28,751,081 of CM070721.1, read as the reverse complement.
CTCTAGGGCTCGGGGACTGGCATCGTTCTCAAACCCCCGATAGGTGAGGAGCTTAAATATGTCATTCAGCCCATTTTCCATGCTTCAAATAATGTTGCAGAATACGAGGGACTGGTCAATGGGCTCCGTATAGCAGCATCACTTGGGATCAGACGATTACTCGTGAAAGGGGACTCACACATAGTTATGAACGAAGTGCAGAAGGAGTACAAGTGCTCAGACTGCAACATGGCAGCGTACCTAAGAGAGGTCCGCAGGTTAGAGCACAAATTCGAAGGGCTCGAGGTGAAACACATCAGGCGATGTGATAACCATGCCGTCGACGAACATGCTAGGCTCGCTTCGTCCCACTCGCCAGTGCCCACAGGAGTCTTCGTCGAGAAACTCCTCAAACCCTCCGTCTCTCCCGTACGAGAAGAGGATGCTGCCCAACTCAACCAGCGGACTAGTCGAGTCGCGAGGCAGAACTTGCAGAGACGGAAGTTGCACTACTCGAATGCGAGCCGACTTGGATGACTCTATTCCAGGCATATCTCGAGGGTCGAGAGGTCCCTGTGAAAGACCGAGATGGCGATCAGAGGGGGGTGAATAATCCTAAATTAAAAATATATCCCCTTGGAAGATCACAAATGCAGATTTTCACCCAAAGAAACCAATCCAAAATCCTTGAATATCAAATGGAAGCAAAAGAGTCAATTTTCACAAAACTTAGCCTGAGGCCGGTGCTACCACCCTCTGGGGCCGGTAGTACTGGGTTACTATAGCTACAGTGAAATCAGGCATATAAACAGCGTTTTCAGCACAGGTTCGAATAGGAAAATTGATGTATCTTTTGATCCGTTGATCCAAACTAAACCAAACTTGGTAGATAAGGTCCTTGAGATGTCAGGAACTTATTCCAACCTTCAATCACAAGGATTCAGGTCAAAGTTCCGACCTTTATGCCTGGGAATGAAGAACATACCAAGTTTCAATAAAAATCGAAAGAACTTCGATCGAGACTTGCTCGTGGGTTTTTGATAATCAAGATGATCTTGAAAGACTCCCCACACATCCCAGCAAGCACAAGATAATGAAGAAACTCAAGGTAACGCAATCTACAAGATCAAGCACTTAAGAACGCAAAGAACAACTTCTTCCAAGAAGAACGCATGGATTTCTTAGATGATTGAGAACATAAATTCAGAAGAAGAATCATTCATCAAACATCAACCTCAATAAAGATTCGTAGGTATGTAGAAGGAGAGGAGGCAAATCCAAATTGCGTAAATGTAAATTGCAAGAAAGTAAATGCGGAATTTAAATTGCGTAATTTAAAAGTGTAATGTAAATGCGTAAAGGAAATGAAATATGAACATAAATGAAGAACATTTCATTTCTGGAAGGAGAGGTTACAAAGCCTCACATTCATGTGGGCAAAGCTCAAAGGAGCATCAAAAACCTCAAAACCTTCAAAAGGGGAAGGCAACCCCTCCACCCCTATTTATACAACTCTTGGGCCACCTAACACCCTTGGATGAGCCTCTAAACCCTAGATCATCAATCAAGGGCTAGGATTAACCCACTCAACCAGCAATGCAAGAGTTCACCCAAAAGCCACAACACATAATGGGTTATCTTGCACGGTTCTCAAAGCACACATTTCAAAGCAAGCTACACTTATTCACTACTCTATCTTCCAGAACTACAACCCAACAGCTCTCCTTGATCCAAGTAGTGATAAGCTACCTTCTCCACTGATCTCTTGTCTCTTGGGACTGCACCGACCTCATCTCCGGCCATCTTCCGGCGAACATCCGGCCATCTTGAACCTCCGGCCATCCCATGCCTAGTTCCAGCATCCCTTCACCTCACCATGACCACCAAATGAAGTCCTACATCTATAAAGACAAGAAAACCCTTCTTGGTTCCACCATGAACCCAGCGCATCAATTCGATCACGAATTGGAGTTAGAACAGACCAAAACGGAACAAAACACTTCATCCTGTTTTCAATAGAGCAATGTTATCAATTTTTTATGATTTTATATGTTACTCGGATGAAAAACTTGTCAACATGAATAAGTTGAGTTTCGAAATTATCTACAACTGTCATGTAGAACACATAATTCTTTGAGCACAGGAAGACCTTCGAAAAGGCATATTACTGCACCTTGTCAAAACTGGTCTGTTGTAAACGTGAAATTCTCTGTTAACTTTCCCGATTTGTTATGATTTGTTCTGTTGCTCAAATGAAAAAATTGTCAACATCAAAAAGATGCATCTTGAAATTCTCTACAACTTTACTGTATACCAAATAATTTTTCAGCAAGGAAAGACCTTCAAAAATGCTAATTACTACCGGCTGTCAAAACCGGTCCGGTGTAAACGTGAAACTCACTCTGACTTGGTCCGGCGCGAAAAAATCAGTCCGGCGCAAATGAGAAACTCTCTGTTTCCTTCTTTCCTTGGTCCGACGCAAATGGGAAACTCTCTGTTTCTCATTTCCCTTGTCCGGCGCAAAAGAAAAACTCTCTATTTCCTCATTTCGTTTGGTCCGGCGCAAATGTGAAGTCTATCCTAACTCGGTCCGGCGCAAAAGCAAATCATTTCTACCCCGGTACGGCACAAATGCAACTCATGCAACATTTGGTCTGGCGCAAACATAGAGTCTATCCTAACTCGGCCCGGCGCAAAAGCAAATCATTTCTACCCCGATCCAGCGCAAATGCAACTCATGCAACATTTGGTCCGGCGCAAACATGAAGTCTGTCCTAACTCGGTCAGGCGCAAAAGCAAATCATTTCTACCCCGTTCCGGCGCAAATGCAACTCATACAACATTTTGTTCGGTGCAAACATGAAACCGATAAAACTTGGTCTGGCGTAACCTATCATGCCGGCACAAAAATACTTCCAATCTTGAAATCCATTTTAAATCCAAACTCAAATCTAAACTATCCTAGATCACATAAAATCAAATACTCATCACAAACATGGAAGGACCTCCACATGGTCCTTCAATCTCCCCCTTGATGAGTATATTGACAAACCACACAAAAGGCATAAATTTGAGTTTGAATAAGAGAAGAAGAAAGCAATTTGATTGCAAAACCACATATGGTCCAGAGAGAATAGACTGAGAACATGACGAAGTTGGTAAGACATATTTTAGAGCTAAATCAAGGAGAGAGCAAGTTTTCCACAAGAAAGCTCTAAAATCCAATCATAAGTGCCAAATGTGATTATGTGATTATGATCCATAAGAATTAGCAAAATTTTACAAAGATCATAAGAACCAAATATGCTTTCACATTTTTAATGATGCCTTTTCTACGTTTTCTCCCCCTTTTGTCAATATAGGCATCAAAATAGAATTTTCTCCCCCCTTTTATGTATGCATGAAATGCAACCTAAGAGAGCTTTGAAGATTATCCAAATGATCATAATGTCAACATATGACACCAAGTTTATCAATTTCAGATTAGACTAGTCTAAGACATGTCCAAGGGCAAATAACAAATTTTGCTCATAAACTTAGTTTTGAAAATGTGTCATTTTTAGCAAGATTTGACAAGTGCAAAACTTAGCAAAGTTTCAAAGCTAGAAGCAAAACCACACAAGGATCAAATGGAAAACCTAGAGTTCAACCTACTCAACACTTTGGGGAATTTTGAAGTGCATATAAGGTCCTTCGAGCTCATTTTTCAATTTATGCAAATTTTCTTTAAGACTTTGAAAAACATAGCGGGGTGCAAATGTTTGACATTATTTGCATTCTTTACCCACTTATGTGTTTGATATTTGCATTTTTTTTAATTGATTAACTTAAGCCATTTTCGATCATCTCAAGAGTAACTCTTAAGAGAATGATCTTGGTCATACACAATATATTCCAAGTTCATCCCAAATGCAATGGGAAGTAGTCTCGTGAATATAAAGTGTTGAAATCAATTTTGCACAAAAGAGTCAAATTTTTCTTGATTTCAATTTAGCACATATGAGCAATTCTGAAGGACTCAAATATGGATTAACCAAATTTCACCCAATTTGCTATAGGGACTCTAGAGAAATCAAAAATTTCACAATTCATGGTAAAAGCCCCTAGAGAAGAAACTTAGTAAGTAAAAGCAACATGTTTCATCAAGTTTTCATTTAAAGCTTTCAAGATTTTCATATTTCAATTAAGCTTAGCATGATAAATGAACTTGGACATATCTAAGCTAGTGATTTTCTTCAAAAGATATAGCATGATGTATTTCATGAATATTGAGTCAATTGCATAATAGACAAAGCTCATAAAACAGAAAATGTTGTTTAAATGCAACACATGAACAGATTCCCAAACTCCCCCTCAACAAATGAATAAATTTAAGCTCAAATCTGGTTATAATTGAGTTATTATCAAGATTAGGCATAAAGAAAACCCAAATGAACTTAATAACAACCAGAAAAACAGAATGAGGAGAAGAAGTCAAGAAACTGCAAACTGGATGGCTATAGAGCATAAATAGGATAGAAGAGACTCACTACGGCTCAGACTCGCTCTTATCTTCCCTTGTGACTGACATAGGAAAGCTGACTCTAGATCCCAACTAAGGAGTGCACAAAGACCCTGTCTACCCAGGAGGCCCAACACCTGCTAGACTTATAAGACTGTGAGGGAACTCAACCTAGAGAGAAGAGAGAACAGCTAATCACACATGATAGCAACCTAAAACACAAGATAAGAGGTCCATGCCAAGCATACCAGAAGTCTAAGTGAGTGAACTCAACTCAAGAAAAAATAAGCCCAAAGTCACCCAGAAGAAAACACAAAGAGAAAAGAAAAGCTGGAAGGAAACATATTATACATAATATACAAACCAGCTCCCCCTCACGAAAGGCCATAAGGGCTCACGACTCCAAGCTCACTCCTCAAGGCAACAAATCTGGAGCTATCCAAAGGCTTGGTGAAGATATCGGCTCACTGAAGGTGCTCTACGAACTGAAGTGTGATATCTCCCTTCTCCACATGGTCTCTAAGGAAGTGATATATAATATCAATATGCTTGGTCCTAGAATGCTGCACTGGGTTTTTAGCAATGCAAATAGGAGAAGTGTTGTCACAGAAAAGTGGCACACTCTCTATTTCTAACCCAAAGTCCCGCAAAGTCGATTTCATCCAGAGCACCTAGCTACAGCAACTAGCTGCAGCAACATACTCGACCTCAGCGGTGGACTGCGCAACACCGGACTGCTTCCTAGATGACCAAGAAACAAGAGAAGTGCCAATGAATTGGCAAGTGCCAGAAGTGCTCTTCCTATCTATCCTACAGCCAGCAAAGTCGGCATCGAAAAAGGCTCTTAAGGATAGACAAGAAGAAGAAGAGTACCAAATACCATGATGAGTGGTAGCACGAAGGTACCTAAAGATGTGCTTGACCGCCTGGCGGTGAGAGGTGCAAGGAGAGGCCTGAAATCGAGCGCACAGACACATAACAAAATGTATGTCCGGCCTCGAAGCAGAAAAATCAGCACGAAAGACTCTCCCATATCTAGAGATCCCGCAAACTAACCTTTCTGAAGAATCGAGGATTCTACAGGAGCTACTCTTGAAACTCACCTCGAAATAGTCATCAATAAGCTGAGAAACAGAAAGTAAATTGTATTGCAGCTTACTCACTAAGGCAACATCTTTAAGAATGAAATTGTCATTAATGCAGATGGTACCTTTAGCAATGACTCTACCTGAAGAAGCATCCTCGAAAGTGATCAACTCATCACCGGGGGGGCTCGGACTAGGGAAGAGAACCAATGAGAATCTCCGGTCATATGACGAGAACAACCGGAGTCAACAATCCAAACATTTCCCTTCCCCATCCGACGAACCTGATCAAGACACAAGAGAGAAAGATGACTCAATACTGGGATAGAGTGAAGACTTGGGAACCCAATACTGAACTACACGACGCCTCAGAGTACCAACCACAGAAGAAGACTGGACTCGAGTGTCTCTCTGATGTTTAACCCTAACACTAGTAGATGATCTAGGAGCTGGAACTGGGTTGGCCCGCCGTGATGCAAAGGCTGGACCATCCCAGCGAGGCTGCCTAAATCTCTTACCAGAAAACACCTCACGCCGCAGATATCTACCTCGATGGGAAAAATGAGGAATATCAAGAGGACGGCAGAAAGACTGACTATGAACAGCTCCAGGACTAAAACTCGAAAAAACTGCATGAAAACCGAGTCTTGGACGCTGCCCAAAAACAGACGACTCTCTAACCTGTCTAGAAGCAGTGTGTGCCTTAGGAGCACTCAAAGTCTAGGGATGACCCTGAATACCCCTAAGAGCAGCAACACGCTCATGCTGAGTGTTCTTGGCACGCCTGAAATAGAAATTTATTAGGTGACCATCTTTCTTACAGAAGGTGCATGTATACTTCGCCTTGCTAGAGGCATAAGAAATAGATGTAACAACCTTCTGATCAGAAGTCCCATGGACAACCCCAGTAGACCTAAACACAGTGGTACTCACTATGGGAGCTACCACAATCTCACCACTCTTGGAGCCGAGCACAATGATGGGAGGATGCGCCCGAGCGTGCTCCAAGGGATCAAATCCTAGACCTTGATAAAATCTGCTAATCTTGGATTGGTCTAGAATAAGATTGAATTTCTTCTTGCCTCCTACAAACTTCTCGAGAGTGCTCATGAGATACTCACACTTCCGGAAGAAAGAGGCACATGAAGAACAGGGTAGAGAGGAAGAAGAAGAACCACAAAGAGAAGCTCTCTCAGCACGTGCATTTTTCTCCCTCAGCACGACTGCCTCAATCTTGAGGGTCTCACGAGAAATGCAAGACGCAATTCTAATCCTATGGGCTTGGTCTTCTAACTTCTTCCTAAGTTCGATATGGATTTTATCCAAGTCCCCCTCAATCACATTACATCACAAGCAACTTTCTTGTGACTTATCTAGTAAATTCTTAGCAAGTTTACCACACTTGACATTTAGTGATTCATTGTCAAGTTTTAGTTGCCTACAATCCTCACATGAGCTGACTTGGTCCTTAGAAGCATGCATTTCGAGTTCATCGTTTCTAGAAGAAAGCTTCCTAAGGTGATCGCTCGTGGCAATAATTTCAACAAGCAATTTAGGGCAATTAGAGCATGATGGAGTAGAGTGAGCATGAAGAAAACTAGCAACTAGTGGAATAGCATCAACAGAATCATCGCTAGCATTCTTCAACCTAAGACTTTCTAGTTCAGATAACACACTATCATGAATAGTCCTTAGGTTCTCCAACTCTACAAGAAGAGGATCATACAAAGAACAGTCATCAGTGACTCGAGAGGGAGAATATTTAAGAGAAGCTAACTCCCGATTCAAGGTACCTACTTCCTTCTCTAGCTCCATACACCTAGCTCTACCTCTAGCATGAAATTTCTCTAATTTGCAGAAAGCCTCATTGAGCTGGTCATAGGAGGGTACCTCTTCCAAGTCGCTATAGAGCTCGGAGTCGCTGATGCCGTTGGCGTCGGCCATGAAGCACATGGCGGAGAAGTCGTCACCACTCTTCTTCTCTTGCGGTTCATGCCCTCGTCGCTCCATGTCTCCGTGTCGGAGAGGTTGATGTCGTCAAGCGCGGCGAGGACGCGATGGAAGAGCTTCTTATTCTTGGATAAGTTGCGGTACTTCTTCTCACGCGCCGGCTCACGAACTGGAGGCTTCTTGTTGCGGTTCTTGTCGATGTAGTCATTCTTTGCCGAACCGCCAGCATCGTTCTTAGCCTTCTCCAATTTGGGGCAATTAGCCCGAATATGGTTGGGGCCACCACACTCAAAGCATCTGATCATGCCACCTCTCTTTCTCTCTCTCACCCTCTTGTATGCATGACAAAACTTGCGAGCGAGAAGAGCAAGCTCATTTTCTGGAAATTTTTCCAGTTGGTCATCGCTTAGCTTGCAAAGGGCGAAAAGAGAAACCAATAGAAGGATCAGAAGAAGATCCAATGGGATTGATGACCAAGGCCATCGACTGAGATTTTGTCTTCCGTGAAATGACATCGATCTCATGAGTCTTGAGGCGAAAATAGAGCCTATCAAGAGTCAGAGTCGATAAGTCGGTGGTGTCCTCGATGGTGATCACCTTCATGTCCCAAACACGCAAATCGAGTGCGGTCAAGAAATGTCGAACATTATCCGAGTCAGGGTATATGCAACCAACTGCTCGAAGATCGCTGAAGATCTTGGTAAAACGACCGAAACACTCATCAAGACTCTCACCAGCGTGTTGTTCAAACTTGTTGAACTCACGCTTGAATTAGTCCTGTCGAACCGTCTTGATTTGAGTAGTGCCCTCATGGTAAGCATCGAGGGTCACCCAAATCTGATGAGCAGAACGAAGGTGAGAAATCCTATCGTACTCACTGCGGCTAAGACCCTGTATGAGGATGTTCCCTGCCTTAGCATTCGCCTCATCGTTAGCCATATTGCCGATCGTGACGTTTTCATCAGCAGGAACCTCATACGTGAGTTTCACCTTCTGCCATATCAGGAAGCCCTCGGCAGTGATCTATGACTCCATTCGAGACTTCCAAAATGAAAATTAACTCCAGAAAAAATAGGAGGCTTGGTGGAATACTTGTCCATCGCCATGGCCCTTGAGACCGGTCAAGATCTATGAAAGAGTAAAACTGGCTCTGATACCAATTGAAAGACCGAGATGGCGATCAGAGGGGGGTGAATGATCCTAAATTAAAAATATATCCCGTAGGAAGATCACAAATGCAGATTTTCAACCAAAGAAACCAAGCCAAAATCCTTGAATATCAAATGGAAGCAAAAGACTCAATTTACACAAAAATGAGTCTGAGGCCGGTGCTACCGGCCTCCAAGGCTAGTACTACTGGGTTATTGTAGCTACAGTGAAATCAGGCATATGAACAGCGTTTTCAACACAGGTTCAAATAGGAAAATTGATGTATCTTTTGATCCGTTGTTGCAAACTAAACCAAACTTGGTAGATAAGGTCCTTGGGAAGTCAGGAACTTATTTCAATCTTCAATCACAAGGATTGATATTAAAGTTCTGACCTTTATGCCCGGGAATGAAGAACATACCAAGTTTCAATAAAAACCAAAAGAACTTCCATCGCGGCTTGCTCGTGGGTTTTTGATGATCAAGATGATCTTGAATGACTCCCCACACGTCCCAGCAAGCACAAGATCATGAAGAAACTCAAGGCAACGCAATCTACAAGATCAAGCACTCAAGAACGCAAAGAACAACTTCTTGCAAGAAGAATGCATGGATTTTTTAGATGATTGAGAACATAAATTCAGAAGAAGAATCATTCATCAAACATCAACCTCAATAAAGATTCGTAAGTATGTAGAAGGAGAGGTGGCAAATCCAAATTGCGTAAATGTAAATTGCAAGAAAGTAAATGCAGAATTTAAATTGCGTAATTTAAATGCGTAAAGGAAATGAAACATGAACATAAATGAAGAGCATTTCATTTCTGGAAGGAGATGTTACAAAGCCTCACAATCATGTGGGCAAAGCTCAAAGGAGCAACAAAAACCTCAAAACCTTCAAAAGAGAAGGCTACCCCTCCACCCCTATTTATACAACACTTGGGCCACCTACCACTCTTGGATGAGCCTCTAAACCCTAGAGCATCCATCAAGGGCTAGGATTAACCCACTCAACCAGCCATGCAAGGGTTCACCCAAAACCCACAACACATATGGGTTTTCTTGCACGGTTCTCAAAGCACACATTTCAAAGCAAGCTACACTTATCCACAACTCTATCTTCCCGAACTGCAACCCAACAGCTCTCCTTGATCCAAGTAGTGATAAGCTAGCTTCTCCACTTATCTCTTGTCTCTTGGGACTGCACCGACTTCATCTCCGGCCATCTTCCGGCGAACATCCGGCCATCCCATGCCTAGTTCTAGCCTCCCTTCACCTCACCATGACCACCAATTGAAGTCCTACATCCACAGAGATAAGAAAACCCTACTTGGTTCCACCGTGAACCCAGCGCATCAATTCGATTATCCTGTTTTCAATACAGCAGTAATATTTTCAATTTTTTATCATTTGTTATGTTGTAAGATGAAAAATATGTCAACATGAAAAAGTTGTGTTTCGAAATTCTCGACAACTGTTATGTAGAACACATAATTTTTTTAGCATTGAACACCTTCAAAAAGGCATATTACTTCACGTTGTCAAAATTGGTCCGGCGTAAACGTGAAATTCTCTGTTAACCTTCGTGATTTTCTATGATTGTTTCTATTGCTCAAATGAAAAACTTGTCAACATGAAAAAGATGCATCTTGAAATTATCTACAACTTTCATGTAGACCAAATAATTTTAGGGAAGACCTTCAAAAGCGCTAATTACTGCCGGCTGTCAAAACCGGTCCGGCGTAAACGTGAAACTCACTGTGACTTGATACGGCAAAATCAGTCTGGCACAAATGGTAAACTCTCTGTTTCCCCCTTCCCTTGGTCCGGCGCAAATGGGAAACTCTCTGTTTCTCATTTCCCTTGGTCCGGCGCAAAAGGAAAACTGTCTGTTTCCTCATTTCCCTTGGTCCGGCATAACGTGAAGTCTATCCTAACTTGGTCCGGCGCAAAAGCAAATCATTTCTACCCCGGCCCGGCGCAAATGCAACTCATGCAACATTTGGTCCGGCACAAACATGAAGTCTATCCTAACTCAGTTCGGCGCAAAAGCAAATCATTTCTACCCCGGTCCGGCGCAAATGCAACTCATGCAACATTTTGTCCGGCACAAACATGAAGTCTATCCTAACTCGGTCTGGCGCAAAAGCAAATTAATCATTTCTACTCCGGTCCGGCGCAAATGCAACTCATGCAACATTTGGTCCGACGCAAAAATGAAGTCTATCCTAACTCGGTCCAGCGCAAAAGCAAATCATTTCTACCCCAGTCCGGCGCAAATGCAACACATGCAACATTTGGTCCGGCGCAAACATGAAATCGATTAAACTTGGTCTGGCGTAACCTATCATGCCAGCACAAAAATACTTCCAATCTTGAAATCCATTTTAAATCCAAACTCAAATCTAAGCTATTCTAGATCACATAAAGTCAAATACTCATAACAAACATGGATGGACATCCACATGGTCCTTCACCCTGACGATGATGCAATAGCCGAAAAAATTGCGTGCAAGTCTAAACTATACGCTTTGGTAGATGGCAAGCTCTATCGGAAAGGGAGTAACGGTATCTTGATGAAGTGCATCACTCAGGAAGAGGGCAATAAAATATTGCTCGATGTTCATGGAGGCTTCTGCGGCAAACACGTGTCCTATCGCACCCTAATCGGAAAGGTTTTTCGACAAGAGTTCTACTGGCCAACTGCCCTCTAGGACACTTGCGAGCCGGTATAAAAGTGCGAGCATTGACAGTTTTACGGCAAACAAACAACCCGACCAGCCCAAGCACTACAAACTATTCCTCTGTCTTGGCCTTTTGCCGTCTAGGACTTCGACTTCTTGGGACCATTCCCAAGAGCCCAAGGAGGTTATAAGTTCCTATTCGTGGCAATCGACACGTTCACTAAGTGGATCGAGACCGAACCAGTCAGGAGCATCACCTCAGAAGCGGCTAAGAAGTTCGTGAGGAGCGTCATTACTCGATTTGGCATCCCTAATCGGGTGATCATAGATAACGGCATCCAGTTCCAGAGTAATGCTTTCATAGTCTTTTGCGAAGAATTGGGTATCAAACTCTGTTTCACCTCCGTTGCTCATCCTCAAATTAATGGTTAGGTCGAACGTGCCAATGGTATAATCTTGCAGTGGATCAAGACCCGTGTGTTCGATAGGCTCAAGGCTTATTCGACTCGGTGGATAAGAGAGCTCCCCTCGGTGCTATGGGTTGTTCGAACATCAACCAGTCGAGCCACTGGTGAAACACCGTTTTTCTTAGTCTACGTAGCCTAAGAATGCTTTCAACTGAGATAACGTTTAAATCACCTCGTGTGGACAACTACTCGGAGGGGCACCAGGAGTAGAGGCGAACAGACGACGTAAACTTACTCGAAGAGTATCGAGATCGAGCATCCATTCGAGCGGCTAAGTATCAGCAAGACCTAAGAAGATAACATAACCAACGAGTCCGGGACAGAGTGCTCACCGTCAGGGACCTAGTACTACGAAAGGTGCAGAAGCAAGACAACCGTAATAAGCTCTCGCCTAAGTGGGAAGTTCCTTATGTGGTGGTCGAAGCTACTCGGCCAGGATCAGTGCGGTTATCGACGTCGGAAGGCGCGATACTCAACAACTCGTGGAACATCAACCGGTTGCAAAAGTATTACACATAAAAGATTTTGCATCGCAGCCAAAACTCGGGTAAGTATAACTCCAATAATATTCAACTAACAAAAGTTATTATATTACATTCTAGGCAGTTATCCTACTACTACTTGCCCTCGAAGGCGTCGCACTGCCCCCTTTGCTCACTCAGGGGCTAGCAGCTGATGGTCCCCAGGATAGGCTTGCGCTGTGATGACGGGCGAGCGAGGCTGGAAGACATGGGCGCCGACGACGGCAGCGGCCTCTCCGTCGTCAAAAGCCTCCTCGCACCAGAAGCACTTGGAGTACGAGCAAGGGCTGGGTCCCCACCGGATAGACCAACAGATGGTAAAAGCGACCCCAGCCTCGGCCCAGACCCCTGAGAGCCGCGATGGTCTGGAGGGCGAGCAACGGATGGGCTGATGAGGCTGTTTTGAGCTTCACCCCTGGTGCAGGCAGCATCACTTTCTTCCCCTTGTGCTCCGGCAGCGACATCTGCCCTCACACGGAAAGGAAAAGTGGCTTCATCTTCCCCGACGTCGACGTGCAACGTGCTGGTGACCTCCTCCTCCTCTGACCACACCTCCTTCTCGATAGCCTTCTAGTCGATCTCGTCTTGCTTATCGGAGGAGGTGGTGATCCTCTCCGGAGAAACTACCGCTAATGGTATCGGGGGAGGCGACTCTCCGAGGATAATCATGGACGGGGGAGACGGTGGAGGGGAGGCCATGAATGCATTTGAAGGTCTAAAGTACTATGAATGGAAGACAAGAATAAAGTTAGTTTGTGAAAAGAGACTACGAGTCCCGCCTATATATATAGCTCGGGGAACAAGTTGCATTAAAGTCGCAATCCGCTAAGATCCGCGTCGTTTCCAATCCACGAGGCATATGTTGCGCTCTCACATAAGTGGAGAAACCGAGGAGACGCTTACTATCATCATTAACCAGATGACGCACTACGTGGAAGCCGAAGGGACACGAAGGTTGCAACAGTACCCAACTGTTGAAATGGATATTTTTACTCTGACCATTCCTAATGTACGGGCAGAGGAGGATATAGTCGATGCACAGGCTCAACTCCTTACTCGATGACGTATCATCGACTAAGGAGTCGAGGGCTACGTCGCTTATTCTTCGACGAATGTACTTAACTCTCCCCTCGATGTATTCATTGAGCAGAGAGTCGAAGGTTACATCGTTCGATCTTTTTACCTGGCTCCACTCTCGGGTCGATACACTTATCGAATAAGAGTTTCGAAGTGTCAACGAGTATCTGTGATGGTAATGCCTCATTTCTTTCGCACGGTCCAGCAATCAGGCGGAAAAATCCAAAGGCTACATCGAGATGTTGTGCTTGCATCATCCTACTCCCTACTCGATGATGTATCAGCGAGTAAGGAGTCGGGGGATACAGGTAACACAGTACCTTGCTTTATTTTCTTGGTCAATGCTGTTATCAAGCGAGGCGTTGTAGGCACAATCTTTTTTCTCTTCTTAATTCCTTTTTACATGTGATTTTTTGCACGCTTTTACTCGATCACGTACTTAGAACGTTAATGAATGAAAACCAAAAGATGGCCATGCCTGAATCCGACTTCGACCAATTCTATCCTGCGCACACCCGAGAACCAGATTGTCAGACATCTAAAGCTCAGCGGACGGCGGGAGACGAAGCCTCTAGTCGATTCTACTTGTCTTACTCAGCAAGTTTATGTTCACTACAAGGTCTACGCAGGAGGATTGATAAAGACATGCAAAATCCGCGTAGTTTTTTACTGGTTTAGTGTTCATATTGTTTGCAACCTCTTTGAGCAACTGCTCGGGGGCTAAGCTATCTAATAAGTATTTTTTTCCAGCCTTATATGCAGATACTATCGGACACATGTTTCAGACCTGATGATATTTATTAAGTGCTGAATTGGATTTACACCTACTCGAGCTACTTTGTTTCGTCGATAAAGAAATAGAAGGCAGAGCTCAATAGGCAGGCAAATTGATTAAGTGCTATTGAGTTGGTACCTGGTACAACCATAATAGCGAAGAGACCGTATAGAATTCCTACCAATGAGTTGGTGGAAATGAAGAAGTAGATTGGAGATCTACTCGAAACACATTCCGTGAGACCTAGATTGTCATTTGGGGGGAGTGCTAGTTCTATTTATCAAAAAGAAGGATGGACGTATGCGAATGTGTATTGACTATTGTTCACTCAATGAAGTGATGATCAATAATAAGTATACGTTGCCCAGGATCGACGACTTGTTTGATCAACTAAGCAAGCTAAAGTTTTCTGCAAGATTGATCTTCATCGGGATATCATCAATCGAAGATTTATGCAGAATATGTCCCTAAGGCTGCATTTTCAACGTAGTATGGACATTATGAGTTTATAGTCTTGTCTTTTGGAGTGACTAATGACCCTGCCTATTTCATGAACATGATGAATAATGTTTTCATGGAAAATTTGGACAAGTTAGTTCTCGTGTTCATAGATGATATTCTTGTCTATTCTAAAGATAGAAGAGGAGCATGCAGAGCATTAAAGGTCAGTGCTTGGAAAGCTTCAAGAGCAACAGTTGTATGCCAAGTTAAGTGAGTGTGATTTTTGGAAAAGTAAGTAGAGTTTCTTGGATGTGTGATGCCTACCAAAGGATTAGCAGTTGACCCAAACAAAGTTGAAGCTGTATTGCATTGGGAACAAATGAAATTAGTTACCCAGATTCGCAGTTTTCTAGGAATGGTAGGATACAATCATCGATTTATTGAAGGATTTTCAAAGTTTGAGGTCGCTTACGAAGTTATTGAAGAAAGAAAAGAAGTTCACTTGGACTCCAGAATGTGAGAAGAGTCATAAGGAACTGAAGAAGTCTATGACGTTAGCACTAGTGTTATTGTTGCCAAATATTCAAAGTAGCTTTGATGTTTATTGTGATGCTTCGTGACAAGGACTTGGATGTGCGTTGATGCAAAAAGGCAATGTTGTTGCTTATGCATCAAGACAATTGAGACTGCATGTGGAGAATCATGTGACACATAATTTGGAGTTAGCTGTCGTAGTGCATGCTTTGAAGCTGTGGTGTCTTTATCTAATTAGAAATCATTGTGAGTACAGACCACAGGAGTTTAAAGTAGATTTTCGCTCTATCAGATCTCACTATGAGACAGTGAAGATGGTTGGAATTGATTAAAGATTATGATGTGGGATTTCATTATCCTCCCAGAAAAGCCAATATGGTGGAAGATGCTTTGAGTCGGAAGAATTACAGTGTCAACATGCTAGTTCAAGAGCGACAACCTGAATTGCATAGAGAGATTCATAAGCTGGAATTGGAAGTGATTCCAAATGGATTATTAGGTACCTTGAAGGTAAAGCCGACTTTAGAGGACCAGATTCATAAAGGTCAAAAAAGATGATGTTAAGATCAAGTGGATTAAGTCTAAAATGGAAGAAAGCAAAGCTAATGATTTTTCTTTGGATGATCAAGGTACTATACGGTTTAAGAGTCGAATTTGTTTACTAAACCAGAAGGAGTTAAAGCAGTTGATTTTTGAAGAAGCTCATGATTCAAAGTACTCAATTCATCCAAGAAGTGCTAAGATGTATCAGGTTCTCAAGGAGAGGTTTTTATGGCCTAGTATGAAGCATGAAGTTACCGAACATGTTGTTTTGTGTGTTGTGTGTCAAAGAGTGAAGGCAATGCATTAGAGGCCAACTGGTTTGTTACAACCACAAGAGATTCCTGAGTGCATGTGGGAGAAAATTGGTGTGGATTTTATTACAAATTTGCCTAGGACTCAGAGTGGATATGATTCTATATGGGTCATTGCGGATCTATTGATGAAGGTTGCTCATTTCATACCAGTTAACACTACTTATACTGGAGATCATTTGGCCAAGTTATAGATGTCAAGGATTGTTTGTTTGCATGGAATGCAAAAGAAGATAGTGTCAGATAGTGGTTCTCAGTTTACCTCGAGATTTTGGAATAATTTGCATGAAGTAATTGGAACTCATTTGAATTTCAGTACAACATATCATGCTCAGACAGATGGTCAAACTAAAAGAGTTGATCAGATTTTGGAGGATATGTTGAGAGCTTATGCGTTAGCTTATACTACTACTTGGGATAAAATTTTGTTGCGCAAAATTCGGCTACAATAATAGCTATGAGCAAGTTTGCAAATGTCATCGTTTGAAGCATTATCTGGTTGTTCCTATCATACTCTGTTGAATTGGAATGAGACAGAGAACTTTTGTTTTTGCTGATATTCTTAAAGAAGTAGAAGAGCGATTGCTATGATTATAGAAATATTAAAGTTAGCTCAATCAAGGCAGAAGAGCTATGCTAATAATCACCAAAGAGAGTTGTGTTTTGAACTTGAGGATTTTGTGTGTCTTAGAGTTAACCCTCTTATAAGAGTTAGAAGGTTTCACACTAAAAGAAAGCTTGCTCTAAGATTTGTTGGTCCATTCAAAATCTTGCAACGTAGACGAGAAGTTGCTCATTAGTTAGAGTTACCTCAGTTATTGGCAGGTGTGCATGATGTGTTTTATGTCCCTTAGTTTAAGAAGTGTCTTTGAGTGCCAATTGATTGAGCAAGACTACATCCTATCAATCTACCTCTCCACATAGCAGACATCATTAGAGTCGATTGAGTTGTAAAAGGATTTTTCTTATAAGGTGCAACCAATTAAAATTTTGGTTGTTGCCGATCGTAAGACCAAGAGCAAGTCAATTAGTTTCTGTAGAGTGCAGTGGAGTAATCATTGAGAAAGTGAAGCAACGTGGGAGCGTAAGGAGGATCTGAAGTCAAAGTTTCCTAACAAGTTTCGGTTGTTAGCCCTGAATCTCGATGTCGAGGTTCTATTAAGGAGGGAGGTTTGTAACATCCCAAATTTTGCTCTAAATCATTTTTGTGCAATTTAAAATTTTTGGATTTTATTTGCAATTTAAATATTATTATGGAATTTCCCTTTTGTAAAAAAGTATTTAATATGGAAAAATTTAAGCAGACATTTGCCAAAAATATTTTATTTGAGTTCTAATTGTTTTAAAATATTTTATGGATTTTTCTGGAATGTTTGAAATATTTTTCTATTTTTTGAAGCTATTTTCATTGTTTCATTTATTTAAATAGGAAAAGAAATAAAAATCCAGTTTTTTGCTTGTGGGATGAATCTTTGCGCCTCGGTCCAATTCTAGCAGCCAGCTTCTTGGCTCAAGCTACCGACCGGCCTTGTCCGCTTGTCCCGTGTACCGCACAAGTGGGGCCCGCATGGCAGGCCTTTCGTCCCTGATGGTGTCTGACGAGGATACTGTTGTTGTGTCCACCGCCGTCTCCTCATTGCGTTCCAGCCACGGGAAGGTCTCCTAGGCCTATCTAGGGTGCGCCTCTCCTTCGCCTTAGAGATTCCCAACCAAAGTCCTCGATGGATTCGCCCTTTTGCGTCGTGGTTAACACGGATTTCACCAAAATGGCAATGCACCACCAAGAAGCTTTTTCCATTCATTCTTTGTCTCCGGTGAGTTCCAGTGCTCGCCTTCGTCCGTTCTAGCCGGTGCTCACTACGGTTTGGTCAGAGGAGGACTGGAGAGCCGTGTCGACATTGAGACCAAGCACCCCACCTCTTTTCATGCCGCCACTACTGGAGGGAGCCATCTGCCATGCCGACCGAGTCACTATGACGAGCTCGCCAAGATCTTGCAAATGAGGCAAGCTGCCATCGTGACCGACAACCATAGGGATTAGAGCACCGCCAGCCAATGTGACTGTATCAACATCCCGCCATGTGTTCCGGTGATGTTAGCATGGTGGCGCCCACATGTCATCCTCTAGAACTTGTTTTCCTTTTCAAAAATAAATTGGCTAAAATAAAAAATAGCTGATGATGTCAGCATGACATCATAATTTGAATTTTTTAGAAAAAAATTCAAATTGTTTTAGAAAATCTTCTTTTCTTTTACTTTATTTTCAATCTTTCAAGAGTCCGTTCTCCTTGAAGTTGTTAATTATTCTAAATAAAAGCACAATTGATTGATTCAAAATTTTAAATTATTCTAAATTCAAGTTGTTTATTTTGCTAAATTTTGTTTGAATTTTTGAAGATGTTTTATCTCTATTTTATATTTATTTTGGTATGTGCCTTTTGTTTCACATAGACATTGAAGTGTGGGGAGGAGGGTTTCAAAAACCGTTTTTAGAAAAATCGCTCCAAAACCAAAATTCAAAAATCGAGAAAAACCACTCTAAAATTGTCAGAAACTGAAGGGTTAGGAAATAAAAAATTTTGGAAAAAATTCAAAAAATCGAAAACTGCGGTTTTTCACAAGAAACCGCTCGATTTTCACCGAAAACCAACCGACCAATTGAATGTTCCTTTAAAAACCATTTTTAGAGGTTTTCAATGGTTTTCGAGTGGTTTTCAACGATTTTCGAGCGGTTTACGTTACATAACTTTTTCCAACTTTTTTAATTTTTTTAATTAGACTGGTTTACTGACCAGTTTTGAATCTCAAACCGCAGCGGTAAGGTCGAAAGCCGTGGTTTTTGAGTGGTTTTTGCCGGTTTTTGAAACCCTGGTTGGGAGCATACGAGGGTGAAGAGTTGACTCAAGCTCAATGTTTAGATCAAGATCAAGAATTGTTCCAAGGCAAGTTGTTTTTTATCATGTTGAACCCAGTTTTACAAATGTTATATTGTTTTAATCTCTTGCATGTTATTTTGTTCTTAGATTTGTTTTCAAATAATTTGGGAATTAGTTATTCAACCCAATTGAATATACCTACCTTGTTATTTGTATGCCATGATTATATATCACCCTAGGATATGGATAATTATTAGTTGGTTGCTAATAGATACCAACGTGGATTGGTTAGATCATGTGTAGTTGGTTAGACATGCCATGTATAACTGATATCTTTTGGAACTACAAATTCAATTTGATTAATAGAATATGTAACATGTTTGTGAAAAGGTGTGTATGTGTTGTCACATATGATGCTGAGTTGTTGATGGCATGTGTTGCCACTAATCAACTGGGGTGGTAAATGATTTAGATTGGGGCAAGTGGCAAGACGTGGTATGACGTCATCATCGAATATGATTTTTAGCTAATTATTTTTCTAAAGAAAAAAGATATATGACGTCACGCTGACGTTAGCGGACACGTGGCCCAATCGGGGTGTTGACACGCGGCACAACCACGGTGCTACACGCGTCACTGGTGTATGGACTCGGTCCACGGCCAGCGCTAGTCCACGGTGGACCAGCGGCACTATGCCCGTGCACCGGTTGACGCAACCCGTGGCGTCAGTGACGACACTTGACCAATCACGGCGCGACACGCGGCGGCAAATGACTGGCACAACGCTCGGCGCAATCTCATCCGCCCAATTCAAATCGAATGGCCGATATCAGCAAGGCACGACGCGGCGGCTTACTACGGAGGTGACACGCGGCTGGGTTTTGACCGATGGATCCAGATCCGACGACTCAGACGATGCGACGGAGGTGAAGCGGTGCGGCGACGTGGCTACCCCGGCGGAAGGCACATGGTACAATCTAGGATGCACGACGCAGATCCGACGGCAGGGCAATGGCGGCGACAGGGCGTCTACGTGGCACAATCTAGACCATCCATCCTCAAACTGGCGGCTGAGACTTAACCTCACGAGATTCTACACGATACAATCTAAACCACACGATTTAGATCTAACGGCGGAGCGAGCTCGCGAAGGCGGCTATGGCGCGGCGGTGCAAAGCAGCGAGGGCCTTACCGGCGCTGAGGATGAAGACCACATCGACGGCGCTAGAGGGTGACTCCGGCGACGAGGGATGACGGAACCAGCGTGTATCGACGATGCGAACATGACGGCGACCTTAGCGATGGCGGAACCTCAACAGACGGTGAGCAAACGACGAAAGACCGCGGCGGACGCTTGACGAACTTCGGCGAGCTCCTGTGGGCAAACGGTGGTGGCTCGGGAGGCGTGCGCTAGGGCTACAGATGCGTCTCGGGCTACGCAACCCAAGGGTGGTGGCGGCACATTAAATATGGCCTCAGCGTGCGTGAAACGAGACGAAAACGAACTCTGAGGATTGCCGGATACGGCGGTGCGGTGGATTCGGACGAGCCGATGTGGCACGATCATGACCGTCCACGCGATCTCGATCGGATAACCCGCAACGAACGGCGAAACGGCGCACTCGCAACCGTGGATCAAATTCCAATGGTGCGTGGCTAAGGTTTCGCGGCGTGGGCTGCACGGGCTGATGCGACTGGGCTGAGCGTGAGGAAACGGGCCGGACCGGAATGATTCGGCCCAAACACCGTTCCAATGATTTTAAAATCATTTTGAATAAAAACAATTTAGATAAATAAACAAAGCCAAAGTACATAGCAAAAATACCAGAAAAAATCTCAAAAAATTCCAGAAAATATTTTGGGACATTTGGAACTCAAATAAAATATTTCCAACAAAAGATCATTAATACTTTTTTAAGAATAATTAAAAGATAGCAAAAGGCTCCATTTAATAAATACAAAGTGAATTAATTCAAATCCCAGAAAATTCAAATAAAAGGAAAAACACATTAAAACTAATAAAGCAAAATTTTGGGATGTTACAAACCTCCCCCCTTAATGAAATCTCGACCCCGAGATTCAGGGCTGACTAAGGAATAGGTTTGGAAATTCTAACTTCAGATCCTCCTCATGCTCCCATGTAGCCTCGCTTTCGGAATGATTGCTCCACTGCACTTTGCAGAAGCGCACTAACTTGCTTCGGGTTCTACGATCAGCTACATCCAGAATCTTGATTGGCTGCTCCTTGTATGTTAGATCCTTTTGCAATTCAATTGACTCCAATGGCGTCTGCTCTGTGGGCACTCGAAGGCACTTCTTCAACTGAGACACATGGAACACATCATGCACTCCTGCCAACGACTGCGGCATTTCTAACTAATATGCAACTTCTCCCCTATGACTCAAAATTTTAAACGGACCAACATATCTTGGTGCGAGCTTCCCCTTGGCATGAAACCTTTTTACTCCCTTAAGAGGGGTCACTCTGAGATACACGAAGTCACCAAGCTCGAAACCTAACTCTCGGCGGCGATTATCAGCATAGCTCTTCTACCTTGACTGAGCAGTCTTCAACCTTTCTCTAATCATGATGATTTGCTCTTCGGCTTCCATTAAAATATCTGGTCCAAAAACCATACGCTCCCCTGTCTCATTCCAATTTAGCGGGGTACGACATGATCGACCATACAAGGCTTCAAATGGTGACATTTGCAAAATGGCCTGATAACTGTTATTATAGCTAAACTCAGCATACGGCAAACATTTATCCCACTATTCGGTATAAGCCAAAGCACAAGCTCTCAACATATCTTCCATATTCTGATTGACTCTCTCAATTTGACCATCTGTTTGAGGATGATAAGCTATCTGAAATTGAAAGAGTTCCCATTGCTTCATTCAACTTATTCCAAAATCTTGAGGTAAATTGCATACCTCTGTCTGACACTATTTTCTTCGGTACTCCATGCAAACACACAATCCTTGACATATACAATTCTGCCAAACGATCTCCTGAACATGTGGTCTTTACGGGTATGAAATGGGCAACTTTGGTCAAGCGATCGATTATGACCCATATTGAATCATATCAACTCTGGGTCCTAGGTAAACCGATAATAAAATCTATACCGATTTTCTCCCACTTCCATTCAGGTACTTTCAATGGTTGCAACAAACCTGCCGACTTCTGATGCATTGCTTTCACTCTCTGGCATATATCACACAAAGCGACATGCTCAGCAACTTCACGCTTCAAATTAGGCCACCAAAATCTTACCTTCAGATCGAGTCATGAGCTTTCTCAAGAATCAACTGTTTTAACACCTTTTTATTTGGCACACAAATTCGACCCTTCATCCACAAGGTCCCCTACTCATCCAAAGTAAAATTCTTCGCTTGACCTTCATCCATCTTGGACTTAATCCTCTTAATTTTGACATCATCTTTCTGCCCTTCTCTAATTTGATCCTCCAAGGCTGGCTTCACCTCCAATATAGCTAGAAACCATTTTGGTACCACTTCCAATCTCAGCTTCTGAAAATCCTTGCATAACTCAGGTTGATCCTTCTACATTAACATGTTATCACTGTAACTTTTCCTACTTAAAGCATCGGCTACCACATTAGCCTTTCTAGGGTGATAATGAATTTCTATGTTATAATCCTTGATTAACTCTAACCATTTTCTCTGCCTCATATTCATGTCTGATTGAGTGAAAATATACTTTAAACTCTTATGGTCTATGCATACTTCACAGCGATTTCCAATAAGATAGTGATGCCATATCTTCAAGGCATGCACTACTGCAGCTAATTCCAAATCGTGCGTCATGTAATTCTCCTCATGTGACCTCAACTGCCTTGATGCATATACAACAACCTTACCATTCTGCATTAGCACACATCCAAGTCCTTGACGAGAAGCATCACAATAAACACGAAAACTATTCTAAATATCTGGCAATACTAATACTAGTGCAGATGTTAGCCTGTTCTTTAATTCTTGGAACGTCCATAAAAATTTCTTCTCTTTCTTCAACAATTGAGTAAGGGGTCTAGCAATTATTGAGAATCCTTCAATGAATCGACGGTAATAACCCGACATTCTGAGAAAACTGCGAATCTGAGTCACCGACTTCGGCTGTTCCCCGTGCTGTATTGCCTCAACTTTACTAGGGTCGACTGTAATACCTTTAGCAGCAATCACATGACCAAGAAATTCCACTTTCTTTTTCTAGAAATCACACTTGCTAAATTTCGCATATAATTGCTGCTCTCGAAGCTTTTCAAGAACCAGCCTCAGATGTTCTACATAATCTTCTTCTGTCTTGGAGTAGACAAGAATGTCATCTATAAATACGACAACGAACTTATCCACATATTCCATGAAAACTTCATTCATCGTGTTCATAAAATATGCAGGAGCATTTGTCAATCCAAATGAAATGACTGTGAACTCATAGTGTCCATATCTTGTTGAAAATGCTGTCATGGGCACATCCTCTGTGCGAATCTTCAACTGATGATATCCTGATCGAAGATCTATATTGGAGAAAATTCCAGCTCCTCTTAATTGATCAAACAAATCATCTATCCTGGGTATCGAATACTTGTTCTTTATTGTCACTTCATTCAGAGTTCGGTAATCAATACACATTCTCATGCTTCCATCCTTCTTCCGAACAAACAAAACAGGTGCTCCCCATGGTGACGAACTTGGCCATACAAAACCTTTTTCTAACAACTACTCTATCTGTTTTTTCATTTCTACCAACTCATCTGTAGGCATTCGATATGGTCTTTTGGCTATTGGGGTTGTACTAGGCACCAATTCAATTACGAACTCAATATCTTGATCAGGGGGCATTCCAGGTAAATCTTCGGGAAACACATCTATAAATCCATTAACAACTAGTACTTTTTCAATGATGACTGCTTTAGCACTATTAACCATCATTTGACCATTATGAACAGCGGTTGCTTGAACTTCTATTCTTTCGCCTTTTGGGCTTTCAATTAACACTATTCTTCTACCACAATGTAGCATAACCTTGTGCTTAGATAGCCAATCCATTCCAAGGATAACATCTAATGATTGAGTATCCAAGAAAATAAGGTTCGTGTAACACCCTAAAAAGTTGTCATATTTTAAATTTTGGAGTTATTTTAATTTTTGGAATTTTTTGGTATTTATTGGAATTTATTTACATTTATTTAAATGAGGGCTTCTTGAAATCAATTAAAATAATACAAAAGTTTAAGCAAAGTTTTTCTGGAAATATTTTATTTGAGTTCCAAATGTCTTGAAATATTTTCCAGAATTTTTCTGGATTTTTCCGGGTATTTTTGCTATTCATTTTGGCTTTATCCATTTACCTGATTTATTTTAATTCGAAAATGATTTAAAATCGCGCGAATAGTGTTTGGGCCAAAACCCCTCGGTCCGGCCCAAGTCAGCCCGTGCCGTCGGCCCGCGCAGCCCATTTGACGAAACCCTAGCCGTCGCGCGTTCGGACCATCGGATCGAGATCCAACGGTCGCCATTGCGCCGCGTCACCCGCGCGCGTGCGCCACCCGATCGAGTCCACGCGGACGTCCAGGATTGCGCCACATTGATCGTCTTCACGAGATCACTGGAGTTAACGCCGCCGAGCGTTTCCGCTCGTTTCGCCGGTGTTTGAGCGCACGTCGAGGGCCCTTTAAGTCCTCCAGTTAGCGCAGCGTGTAGAGCCTCTCTCGCTGCGTCTTTTGCCCCCTTGCACACACGCCGAGACCCTTCCTAGTGCACACTTTTGCTCACCGTAGTAGCTGCACCGCTCCGCCGTTGTTTTTCCTTCGTTCCGCCGTCGTCGAGCCGCCTCCGCGGTTTTCGAGGACGTCGCCGACCTCGTCGCACCGAGACGTGTCGAACACGCCGCTCATCTTCACCGGAGAAGCCTCGTAGCGCCGTCGCCGCGGTCGTCTTCCTCCGCGCCGGTCCGAGCCGCCGCCGTCTCGCCATCATCATCGATCGAGCTTCCTCGACCGTCCGATCCCCATCCGACTGTCACGGTAACGCCACGTATTCCTCTCGGTTGGATTTAGTTCGATTTATATCAGCCATTAGATATCAATCGCACGGCTAGAGTAATTCACGTAGAATATTCGGTTAAGTATTAATCGATTATTTCGTTAGAGTCAATCGCAGCCGTCTGTTTCGAATTGAACGGTAGAGATCGCGCCGTCGCGCCAGCCAATCGGAAGCCGCAGCGTGTCGCCAGTGACCGAGGAGTCGTTTGACTGCGCCGTGCGCATGACGTCAGCGATGGCGTCATGGGCGCGGGTCCCATCTGCCAGCCGCAGCGATCTGGTGGACCGAGTCCACCGTAGACCCAAGTCGGTGAACCCAGTCCACCGTGCACCCAACCAATCGGACAGAGCCACCTATCGACGCATTAGAGGTCGACGTGTTGGGTGATGTCAGTGCTGACGTCATCCATGGGACCCACTTGTCAGCGTCGGTATTGTTCTATGGACCGAGTCCACCGTGGACCAGAGCCGGGCCGTGGACCCAGTCCATGGATCGAGGCGACGAGGATGCACCAGGAAGCGCCACGTGTCGGCTGATGTCATGCTGACGCAACAAATCGAGTTTTCAATAGAAAAATAAATAAATTAATTCGGGATTTTCTATTTTCTGATTTATATTTTATTTAAAACTTTGAAAGGCTATAACTTTTGTATTTTAACTCCGATTGAGGTGATTCCAGTCTCTAAAAATTTGTAAAATTGTGCTGTTTTTATTGGTGAATTTTATTTGAATTTTTGAGGTTATATAGTTTACTGTTTTGGTTATTTATTGCATATATAATTTTTACGCGTAGACACAAATTTGTCGGAAAGTTTCGAAGAAGCATTCGTCACTTAAGATCAAGCTTTGGAACACGACCAGCAACTCTTTGAAGGCAAGTGATGCTTTGACCATTTTGATCCCAGTTTTTAAATGTATGTTGTTTTGAAATTATGCATGCTAAGTTAATTAAAAATGAATTTAAATAAATTTGGGTAATGTAGCTAATCAACCCATATTGTTATTGCCACCTTGAAATTACTATATGTATGCCCTAAAATCATTGTCACCCTAAGATTATTCATACTTGTTGGATATTAATATGATTCCAACACGGGAGGCTAGACCGTGATTAGATGCTTAGCCCTGCAGCGTGTCAGGAATGACCTTTCGAAAAATGCCACAATAGTGACCAATGGAATATTGAATGTATTTTAAAAATGGTGTGGTGATGCCACGTGATGAAATTGAAGTACGGAGACCTGTGTGGTTCTGTACTGATGTTGAGTTATTGTTGGCATACGATGCACAATAATCAACTGGGTAGGAAAATGATTTAGACTGGGGCAAGTGGCAGAAGGCTTTGTGCCGGGTGGGCCTGTGTGGCAAAGGGTTGATGAGAGTTGTGAGTCTGTGTGCCACTGTTGAGTGATGAAAGTCTTGCCTTGGTCAGCTAAGGACTTCACCTTGCAAGTCTTTGAACTGAGTCACCCGTACAACCACATGTCTGGTATGGGACAGACCTAGTTGATTAGGGTTCTGATATCTTTCCTCTGAAACCTCGGGGTGACAATACACGGGGGTGTATCTGTGTGGGGGAGCGTACCTGTGCTACGGCTTGGTGCCCATCCAACGATTTTGGCCTGTCCTATACTTCGGCTCTGTGTGAGGGGAGTGTTAGTGAAGGCAATACCAGAGAGGTTCATTGGTTAAGGTAGAGGTTCCTTAAAGGCTTTGTTGCGGGCAATCACCTGTGTGGTGAGCGGCTGTATCTTGTGGGTAAAGTGTACAACCTCTGCAGAGTGTCAAATCTATTCGAATAGCCGTGTCCGCGGTATTGGACATTGCTCGGGGATTACGGTCAAGGGTTAGATCATTAAAAATAAAATGTGGAAGGGGTGGATGTGTGCCAGTGTGAAAATGAATTGCTTAGGGCTGTGTGCCAAGTTTACGGAGAAAAACTGTTTAAAGAACTTAGTACTATTATTAACTGTCTCACTGCTTTTAATCTAAATAAATTGTTGTTTAAAAATATTGTTTGATACAAATGAGCCAAGTAAGCCAATTCTTTGGAATAAGTCTTGCATATAGTAATAGCAATGCATTCTGTGCATTACTTGTTGAGTACCTTGAGTACTCACCCCTCCTTGCGTATCAACCCAACATCAATGGAGGAGTCTACGCCAGCATGGGAGGAGTACATCGAAGTGCTTGACAATTAGGGGGCAAGCCCAGTCGGTTGCCTGTGGCAAGTTGATGGGACTCCATGAAGTTTATTTGCTTTCCGCTGTTACCTTTTATTACTCTGATAATGTAAGCCCTGCGTGGCTGATCTTATGTAAGGAGACCATAAGGTTGTACAATTCAGCTTATATAAATGTTTGCACTATTTAATATGGTATCGTTGTGAATGTTTGAGATGTTCAACCCTATAAAGACTGTGTGTGCGAGCGTGATCCTGGACTAGCACAAAATACACAGAGGGTCCGAATTCTGAGAATCGGGTCCCGACAGTTCGCTAGGAACTCTACTCCATTCATGAGCATCTTAACTCCCATACATCCCAGGTTAGATCGCAGTTCTGATATAGGGGATTGGACCAAAAGCATGCAATTAAGGTTCATCACTTCTAACCCATTCCCAACAACAAAATCTCGAGAAATAAAGGAATGCAAAGCTCGTAATCAAATAGAAGCATGGCAGTGCTTCGAATTAACTAGAAACTTACCCAGTATGACATCTGATGCTTCCTGGGCTTCATCAGTCATGATCTGATTAACACGACCCCTCATCGTGGCTTGAGTTGTAGCTCCAGATTGAACAGCTCCACGGTTTCCCCCTGGTGCAGGCGTATTGGTCGTCTTAAATCCAAGGTTGAAACGAACAGGCGTAACACCTCCTCTCTTCGGACAGTTATTGGCGAAATGCCCTGCTCATTACAATCAAAGCGAAGGCTCGATCGACGATTGTTGACCTCCCCAGTGCATTATTGATCCGAGCAGTGTCTCAAAATTACGCTCACTAGGGCGAGTGCGGAGATGGCGTTTTGAAAACTGCCTTGGGCTGAAACTTAACAAACTGCTGCGGTGCAACCCTCATCTTTTGCTGTCCTTGGCGAGCTCCCTGCTGTGCCATCCTGCGCTTGAGGTTATCATCTAACCTCAAGGATAAGGGCCTTGTTCATCAGTTCATGAAAATCAGGAAAATTATGGGTAACCAACCCAACCTGCAATCCAGAATTCAGTCCTTTCATGAAGCGTGACTACCTTGCCTTATCAGTTGCTACATCCTCCAGTGCATAGCGAGCAAGCTGAGTGAACCAGTTCAGGTATTCTGCCACAGACTGGCCTCCCTGCTTAATAGCTCTAAATTCTTCCTTCTTTAAGTCCATGACACCTTCAGGAACATGATACTAACAAAAGGCAGTAGAAAATTCTTCCCAAGTGATCTCCTGTGGGTTCTCCTGCGATGCGCAGTAATTCTCCCACCATTCGGCAGTTGTGCCTTCTAGCTGATGAGAAGCATAGAGCACCTTGTCATTTCCCTCATACTGGATAATATGCAACTTTCTCTCAATTGTCCTTATCCAGTCGTCAGCCTCAATTGGGTTAGCATTTCCAGAAAAAGTTGGCGGACGGGTCGTTATGGACAGTTTCCATTATTAGTGGCTTGATTTGCATTGTTGGCCACCGATTGATTGGTGAAGTGCTGCATTTGCTGCATCATGGTCTGCATAAGCTGTGTTTGTGCAGCAAGAAAGGCCCCAAAGTTAGTCATGTCAACCGGTGGCACTGCTTGAGGAATTGGCGACTCATTCTGGTTCTCATTCTGACGGCTTCCACTTCCTCCAGCTCCGATGTTTCCGCAAGTCTGAACCATCTGCTGATTACTCCAAGGTTTAGAGAAAAGAGGGAAATAGCATAGATAAGTAATATAAGATCTTATGCGGGGGAAAAAACTTTAACTCAAACTCTAAATATATTAAACTTTATTTAATACTTGGTATAGCTGCTCACAAATGCCTAAGGGCCATGCAACGCATACTGCACACTCAAAAAGCCATAAAAGCTCTTATTAAGCTAATCAAGCATCTCTAATCAACTAATGGCAACACTCTAAACTTAGACTCACGTGACTCATACACTTGAGTCACTACCTCTAACGATCTCAAGACTCTACCTAGTCACTAAGCCATCCTGGATGTGGGCCTCCAGGTGGACACTACGGCGGGTGACGCGGCATCGGGTCGAACTTGTTCTAATGACCAGGGGTCTCATTGGATGACACTGATCCATGACTCTTAGGCTCTGGCACAAGCTCCTCCGGATCCTCCTCGGACTCCTCCAACTCAGCTGCCTCCTCCAGCTCGGCTATCCTCTTGGAAGCCATCTTCCTAGCCTCTCGAAGATCTTTTTCGGCCTTCTCCAATGCTTCATATACCTCTGTAAGCTCTTGTTTCGTAGTCTTAATGAGGGTCTCCTGTGCTGAAGCAAGATGTGCTAAGTGGACGATGGTGGCACCTTCCTCCCATTTGATCCGGTCCTCGGTGACGGCGCTTCTGTTGGGATGATACTTGAATACGGTGGACTCCAGCTCTGAAGCATATAGTCACGGGCAATGCGATGAAGTGCAAGATGGGCGGTCTCCTGGATCCCAGACTCAAACGTGGATCTCCTTGCTGAGATGTGGACAGGGAGACTCCTGATGGTGTTCTCCCTGGCGTAGACCATGATCTTGCAGATTGTCCCTCTTATTTTTCCGTTCACGATCCAGTTGGTACCACAGTAGATAGGACGATCAAAGCCTCCCAACAGCTGCAGCATCCTCCAAAGCTCAGCGGAAAATCCTCCCTTATGCTCTCCATAAAGACACTCCATCTCAACCTATAGAAAGCAGCTCTCGTAAAAAAAACCTCATCTCAAAACAAGAGAAAAGACGGAAATTTTAGCAAACGTGGAAAGCAAGAAAGAAGGGATAAGTCAAGATCCTTTTAATCTTCCAAGTTAATTTTGCCTTTAGAACATAGTTTTGGACACTCCTAAGATGACAAACTAGCTAAGGCTTGACCTACAGTCAGTATGGCATTGATACCACCTCTGTCGGGACCTGAATATGCAAATCTGGAACCTTTGTGTATTCCACACTAGTCCAGGATCACGCTAGTGCACAAGGCTCAACATTGATGAATACCACAATCATACTTAATGGAACATAATACAGACTTCATCAATATTAAATATAACTGTTGGACGACCTTATGGTCAACCTTACAGGAATACACCTCGCAGGGCTAAGACTGAAAGTAAATAAATAGTAGCGAAAATAAACACAAGCGTAGAAACCCTTGAATCTGCCATAAGCAACTGATAAGGTTCGCACCATAGTTATTCGCATCTTCCTCAAAAGCAGGCGTTGCTTCTTCTCCAACTGGTGAGTTTTGTTGCAAGGGGGTGAGTACATAAAGCACTCAACAAGTTGCACACAAAATGCAAGTCTAATATATTATATGCATGGCTTAGTACAAAGGATAGGCTGACATGGTTATTTTGCATAAACAACACATGAAAAGGAATAGCATAAATAGATTGAAAAGCAGTAAAAACAGATAATAACATTAATACATTTTCCATTAACCAACCCATAACCTTATCCACATTTCATCATCCATACCCACATTTGTTTTTAATAAAATCTAACCCTTGACTGTAATCACCAAGTAATGCTTAATACCGTGAGCATGGCTATTCGAATAGGTTTTACACTCTGCAGAGGTTATACACTTTACCCACAAGATACAACCATACACCACAGATGCGAGTGGTTATAACAAAGCATTTCCAATGCCTGTCTAAACCCAGTACTGCCCGCTAAGATTTCAACACTGGTGGGACTGGTTACCACATCCAGGGCCCCCCCTCTTGCACCATGTGAGTCTACCCGTACACCCGGAACCCACACCGCCAAGACAGTACCAAAGTCTATACATAACAAATTAATCAGCTAGGTCTGTCCCATAGCAGACATGTGGTTGTATGAATAACTCAGTTCAAATTCTTGCAAGGTTAAGTCCTTAATTGACCAAGGCAAAACTAACGAAAAATCATCATAACCATGAACCAACCATTAACATAAAAAACAATACGACCGCCCAATTGCCACATTGGCCCACCACAAATACATGCCACTTGCCTCAGTCTAAATCATTTTACCACCCCGGTTGGTTTATCATGCACCACGTGCCATCAACAATAACAACAACATTGTGTGACAACACCCGACACACAAGTTAATAAACATGTTCCATAATCATTAAGCAATATTAATCATTTGCTTATAAAATAATGACTCGTTGCACGGCTAAGCATACTACTTGCGTTCTAACTAACCACATTGTCAATTATAGCTACCAATTAATATTAAACCATTCTAAGGAGACAAATAAGATACGACATACGGCCTATCAAGGTGGATGTATCACAATTGGATGATTACCTATACCCAACATATTTGAAACAACGATACTTGAATTTAATATGCAATAATTTGAAACAACATAATATTTAAAGCATAGGTTCAACATGATCAAAGCACAACTTGCCTTCCAACAGCTCTGACTCTTGCTCTGGACCTTGCTCGGGTGCTGCCTCCTCAATCACAAACTCACCAAGCAACTCGACGTCTACGTGTAACAAAAAAGAAAGCAATAAATAGCAAAAATAGAGAGCAAGATCAACACAAAAAACTAAATAAAATTCACCATTAAATATAGCATGATTTTACAAATTGTTAGAAACTAGAATCACCTCAATCGGAGTTCAAATGCAAAAGATATATCTATTCAAAGGTTGAATTAAAAGATAATTATGAAAAATAGAAAAACCTAATTAACCGAATTACATTTACACTGAAAATAGCATTTATGATGTCACAATGATGTCAACACCGATTATGATTTTCGGCTAATTATTTTTCTAAAGAAAAATGATATATGATGTCACGCTGACGTCAGCGGACACGTGGCCCAATCGGGGTGCTGACACGCGGCACAACCACAGTGCGACAGGCGCCACTGGCGTATGGACTCGGTCCACAGCCGACGCTAGTCCACGGTGGACCGACGGCACTGTGCCCGTCATGCGGCGGCAAATGACAAGCACAACGCTCGGCGCAATCTCATCCGCCCAATTCAAATCGACTGGCTGAGATCAGCGCAAGGCACGATACGGCGGCTTACTGCGGAGGCGACACGCGGCTGTGTTTTGATCGATGGATCTAGATCCGACACTCAGATGATGCAAAGGAGGCGAAGCGGCACGACGACGTGGCTACCCCGGCGGACGGCACATGGCACGATCCAGGACGCACGACTCAGATCCGACGTATGACAATGACGGCGACAGGGCGTCTACACGGCACAATCCAAACTATTCATCCTCAAACTGGCGACTGAGACTTAACCTCACATGATTCTACATGATACAATCTAAACCACACGATTTAGATCTAACGGCGAAGCGAGCTCGCGAAGGCGGCTATGGCGCAGCGGTGCGAAGCGACGAGGGCCTTACCGGTGCTGAGGACGAAGACCACATCGACAGCGCTAGAGGGCGACTCCGGTGATGAGGGATGACGGAACCGGCGTGTCTCAATGAGGCAAACACGATGGCGACCTTGGCGATGGCGGAACCTTAACAGATGGCGAGCAAATGACGAAAGACTGCGGCGGAGACTTGACGAACTTCAATGAGCTCCTACGGGCAAACGGCGATGGCTCGAGAGGCGTGCGCTAGGGCTGCGGATGTGTCTCGGGGTGCGCAACACAGGGGGAGGCGGTGGCACATGAAATATGGCCTCGGCATGCACGAAACGAGAGAGAAATGAACTCCAATTATTGCGGGATACTGAATGACCGAGATGGCGATCAGAGGGGGGTGAATGATCCCAAATTAAAAATATATCCTGTAGAAAGATCACAAATGCAGATTGTCACCCAAAGAAACTAAGCCAAAATCATTGAATATCAAATGGAAGCAAAAGATTCAATTTTCATAAAAATCAGCCTAAGGCCGATGCTACTGCCCTCCGGGGCCGGTACTACTAGTTACTGTAGCTACAGTGAAATCAGGCATATGAACAGCATTTTCAACACGGGTTCAAATAGGAAAATTGATGTATCTTTTGATCCGTTGATCTAAACTCAACCAAACTTGGTAGATAAGGTCCTTGGGATGTCAGGAACTTATTCCAACCTTCAATCACAAGAATTGATGTCAAAGTTCCGACCTTTATGCCCGGGAATGAAGAACATACCAAGTTTCAATAAAAACCGAAAGAACTTCGATCGACGCTTGCTCGTGGGTTTTTAATGATCAATATGATCTTGAATGACTCTCCACACATCCTAGCAAGCAAAAGATCATGAATAAACTCAAGGCAACACAATCTACAAGATCAAGCACTCAAGAACGCAAAGAACAACTTCTTGCAAGAAGAATGCATGGATTTCTTAGATGATTCAGAACAAAAATTCAGAAGAAGAATCATTCATCAAACATCAACCTCAATAAAGATTCGTAAGCATGTAGAAGGAGAGGAGGCAAATCCAAATTGCGTAAATGTAAATCGCAAGAAAGTAAATGCAGAATTTAAATTGTGTCATTTAAATGCGTAATGTAAATGCGTAAAGGAAACGAAACATGAATATAAATGAAGAACATTTCATTTCTGGAAGGAGAGGTTACAAAGCCTCACATTCTTGTGGGCAAAGCTCAAAGGCGCATCAAAAACCTCAAAACCTTCTCATGGGGAAGGCTACCCCTCCACCCCTATTTATACAACTCTTGAGCCACCTACCACCCTTGGATGAGCCTCTAAACCCTAGAGTATCCATCAAGGGCAAGGATTAACCCACTCAACCAGCCGTGCAAGGTTCACCCAAAACCCACAAAACATAATAGGTTTTCTTGCACGGTTCTCAAAGCACACATTCAAAGCAAGCTACACTTATCCACTACTCTATCTTCCAGAACTGCAACCCAACAGCTCTCCTTGATCCAAGTAGTGATAACCTAGCTTCTCCACTTATCTCTTGTCTCTCGGGACTGCACCGACTTCATCTCCGGCCATCTTCCGGCGAACATCTGGCCATCTTGAACCTCCGGCCATCCCATGCCTAGTTCTAGCCTCCTTTGACCTCACCATGACCACCAAATGAAGTTCTACATTCACAAAGATAAGAAACCCTTCTTGGTTCCACCATGAACCCAGCGCATCAATTCGATCACGAATTGGGGTTAGAACAGACCAAAACGGACCAAAACACTTCAACCAAATGCAAACATCCTGTTTTCAATACAGCAGTAATCTTCTCAATTTTTTATGATTTTTTATGTTGCTCAGATGAACAAGTTGTCAACATGAAAAAGTTGTGTTTCGAAATTCTCTCCAACTTTCACGTAGAACACATAATTTTGTGAGCGCGGGAAGACCTTCAAAAAGGCATATTACTGCACGCTGTCAAAATCGGTCCGGCGAAAACGTGAGATTCTCTGTTAACCTTCCCGATTTTATATGATTTTTTCTGTTGCTCCAATTAAAAACTTGTCAACATGAAACATATGCGTATTGATATTCTCTACAACTTTCATTTAGACCGAATAATTTTTTGAGGAAGGGAAGACCTTCAAAAACGCTAATTACTGTCAGCTATCAAAACCGGTCCGGCGTACACGTGAACTTCACTGAGACTTTGTCCTGCGCGAAAAAATCAGTCCGGCGCAAATGGGAAACTCTCTGTTTCCCACTTCTCTTGGTCCGGCGCAAATAGAAAACTCTCTATTTATCATTTCCCTTGGTCCGGCGCAAATGGGAAAGTTTCTGTTTCTCATTTCCATTGGTCCGGCGCAAACATGAAGTCTATTCTAACTCGGTCCGGCGCAAAAGCAAATCATTTCTACTCCGGTCTGGTGCAAATGCAACTCATGCAACATTTGGTCCAGCGCAAATGGGAAACTCTCTGTTTCTCATTTCCATTGGTCCGGCTCAAACGTGAAGTCTATTCTAACTCGGTCCGGCGCAAAAACAAATCATTTCTATCCCGGTCCAGCGCAAATGCAACTCATGCAACATTTGGTCCGGCTCAAAA
This sequence comes from Otatea glauca, assembly GCA_036346275.1. NCBI lineage: Eukaryota > Viridiplantae > Streptophyta > Magnoliopsida > Poales > Poaceae > Otatea > Otatea glauca. Next base: position 28,715,998 of record CM070721.1, on the reverse strand, counting down.
GCACTTCCAACTTAAAATCCATTTTAAATTCAAACTCAAATCTAAGATATCCTAGATCACATAAAGTCGAATACTCATCATAAACATGGATGGACCTCCACATGGTCCTTCGCCCAACACCTGCAAGACTTATAAGACTGTAAGGGAACTCAACCTAGAGAGAAGAGAGAACAGCTAATCACGCATGATAGCAACCTAAAACACAAGATAAGAGGTCCATGCAAAGCATGCCAAAAGTCTAAGTGAGTGAACTCAACTCAAGAAAGAATAAACCCAAAGTCACCCAGAAGAAAACACAAAGAGAAAAAAAAAGCTGGAAGGAAACATATTATACATAATATACAAACCAGCTCCCCCTCATGAAAGGTCGTAAGGGTTCACGACTCCAAGCTCACTCCTCAACGCAACAAATCTGGAGCTATCCAAAGGCTTGGTGAAGATATCGGCTAACTGAAGGTCACTCTCTACGAACTGAAGCGCGATATCTCCCTTCTCCACATGATCTCTGAGGAAGTAATATCTAATATCAATATGCTTGGTCCTGGAATGCTGCACTGGGTTTTTAGCAATGAAAAGTGGCACACTCTCTATCTCTAACCCAAAGTCCCGCAAGGTCGATTTCATCCAGAGCACCTGGCTACAGCAACTAGCTGTAGCAACATACTCGGCCTTAGCAGTGGACTGTGGAACACCGGACTGCTTCCTAGACGACCAAGAAACAAGAGAAGTGCCAATGAATTAGTAAGTGCCAGAAGTGCTCTTCCTATCTATCCTACAGCCAGCAAAGTCGGCATCGGAAAAGGCTCTCAAGGACAGACAAGAAGAAGAAGAGTACCAAATACCATAATCAATAGTAGCACGAAGGTACCTGAAGATGCGCTTGACCGCCTGGCAGTGAGAGGCGCGAGGAGAGGCCTGAAATTGAGTGCACAGACACACAGCAAAATGTAAGTATGGCCTCGAAGTAGTGAGGTACAAGAGGGAGCCGATCATGCTCCGAAACTCCTTTTGATCAGTAGGCTCACCATCCTCATCCGGCTTGTGGACAACAGTGTTGGCCATATAAGTCATCACCGGCTTCCCGTTAGACATATCGAAACACCTCAGGAGGTCACGGGTATACTTGCCTTGATGCATGAAGGTACCCTCCTGAGTCTGCTTGATTTGGAAGCCAAGAAAGTAGCTCAACTCGCCCATCATACTCATCTCAAACTCTGTGCTCATCACCTCTGAAAATTGAGACACAAACGAATGAGACGAGCCACCAAAAATGATATCGTCCACATAAATCTGGACGAGAAGAAAATGCGACTCATGGTGTCTAATGAACAGAGTTTTGTCTACTACGCCCATCTTAAAGTCATGGCTGAGAAGATATGACTTGAGTCTCTCATACCATGCTCTGGGGTCCTGCTTGAGTCCATACAACGCTTTAGAAAGCTTGTATAAATGACTCAGAAACTTGGGGTTCTCAAATCCTGGAGGTTGTTTGACATAAACCTCTTCCTCAATATAGCCATTGAGGAATGCACTCTTGACATCCATTTGATAGAGCTTGAAGTCCCGGGATGCAGAAAATGCAAGCAGGATCCTAATAGCCTCTAGTCTAGTTACAGGGGCAAAGGTCTCCTCAAAGTCAAAACCCTCAACCTGAGAAAAGCCCTGTGCAACTAGCCTAGCCTTGTTGCGAATAACAACCCCATCCTCACTATACTTGTTTTTGGACACCTCATTGGTCCCAATGATATTATGACCAGATAGACGTTCTACAAGCTGCCAAACTTTGTTCCTCTCGAAGTTTTCAAGTTCCTCATGCATAGCATTAGTCTAAGACTCGTCAGATAATGCATGAGTCACATCTTTCGGCTCAAACGAGGCAACAAAAGCAGAGTGAAGGCAGAAACTGGACAAACCTGATTTTGAGTGAGTGACTAACTCAAACAGATCGCCGATTATCTAATCAGGTGGATGAGAACATTGAATATGACGAGGAGGTCCAGAAGCAGAAGTAGCCTATACCTCATGCACAGAAGAGGTAGGAGCAGAGCCACTAGCTGCATGAGAGTTAGAAGGCAAGGGCTAGCCTTCCTGAGGTGCAGAAATGGAAACAGGAGGCAGCTCAGGTGTAGAGGGGACTAGATCAGGTGGAACACTATCATCTCCATCATCCTCATCCTCTACAAAGATGGTCTCGGAGGAAGAAGAAGAGCCTCAAATGTCATGTCTAGCTCCTGAGCTAGCCTCATCAAAGGTCACTTCACAGGTCTCAATGATCCTATGCGCATCGCAACTCCAGACCCTATAGCTACGAGAAGAAGTCGAATAACCCAGAAAAATACCATCAGAAGAACGAGACTCAAACTTATCCAGGTTACCAGACTTCAAAATGAAACACTTGCGACCAAACACACGAAAATGAGAAACACTGGGCTTTCGCCCATACCTCAACTCGTAAGAAGTGCGGTGCAAATGTGCTCTCAAGAATACAAGATTAGAAACATGGAAAGCAGTAGCTATATCCTCAGCCCAAAACTTCCTAGGGGTACTTTACTCGTCTAGCATCGTTCTGGTCATCTCTACCAAGGTCCTGTTCTTCCAATCCACTACGCCATTTTGCTGAGGGACGTAGGGAGAGGAGAACTGATGCTCTAAACCAGACTCCACACAGAAACTCTCAAAATAAGAGTTCTTGAACTCCGTGCAATTGTCACTGCGTATAGCTCGTAGGGCACCAGGGAGCACAAAAGACAACCTATGAACCAACCCTAAAATGGGTAAAAGTCTCATCCTTCGAGGACATGAAAAATACCCAAGAGTACCTCGAAAAATCAACAATGACAAGAACATACCACTTCCCACCCACTGATTGCACTCTAGCTAGACCAACAGTATCCATATGTAAAAGCTGTCCTGGTGCATCAGTCATCACAACAGTCGCTGGGGGATGAGAAGCAGCAACCATCTTGCCATGTCGGCAAGGAGAGCAAACTAAGTGTTTAACCAATTTGAGTTTGGGCAAAACACAAATGAGATCATGGCTGCTGACTCGGGTCAAATGATCAAAACCAATCTGGCCAAGTCTCCTATGTCAGAAGGAGAGATCACAGTACTCTGAAGCAATCAAACATCGGAGAGAGTCTCTAGAAGAAGCAGAAAAATCAACACGAAAGACTCTCCTATATCTAGAGATCCCGCAAACTAACCATCCTAAAGAATCGAGGATTCTACAGCGCTACTCTTGAAAATCATCTCGAAAGAGTCAACAATAAGCTGAGAAACAGAAAGCAAATTGTATTGTAGCTTACTCACTAAGGCAACATCTTTAAGAATGAAATTGTCATTAATGCAGATGGTACCTTTAGCAATGACTCTCCCTGAAGAAGCCTCCCCGAAAGTGATCAACTCATCACCGGGGGCGCGGATAGGGAAGAGAACCAACGAGAATCTCCGGTCATATGACGAGAACAACCGGAGTCGACAATCCAAATATCTCCCTTCCCCATCCGACGAACCTGATCAAGACACAAGAGAGAAAGATGACTCGGTACTGGGATAGAGTGAAGACTTGGGAACCCAATACTGAACCACACGATGCCTCAAAGTACCAGCCACTGAAGAAAACTGAATTCGAGTGTCTCTCAGATGTTTAATTCTAACACGATCAGTAGCAACTCTAGTAGATGATCTAGGAGCTGGAACTGGGTTGGCCCACCATGATGCAAAGGCTAGACCATCCCAGTGAGGCTGCCTAAATCTCCTACCAGAAAACATGTCACGCCGCTGATATTTACCTCAATGGGAAAAACGAGAAATATCAAGAGGACGGCGGAAAGACTGACTATGAACAGCTCTAGGACTAAAACTCGAAGAAACAGCATGAAAACTGAGTCCTGGACGCTGCCCAAAAACAGGCGACTTTCTAACCTGTCTAGAAGTAGTGTGTGCCTTAAGAGCACTCAGAGTCTGGGGATAACCCTGAATACCCCTAAGAGTAGCAACACGCTCACGCCGAGTGTTCTTGGCGCGCCTGAAACAGAAATCTACTAGGTGACCATCTTTCTTACAGAAGGTCCATGTATACTTCACCTTGATAGAGGCAGAAGCAACAGGTGTAATGGCCTTGTGATTAGAAGTCCCATGGATAACCCCAGTAGACCTAAACACAGTGGTACTCACTCTAGGAGCTACCACAATCTCACCACTCTTGGAGTCACGCACAATGGTGGGAGGATGCGCCCGAGCGTGCTCCAAGGGATCAAATCCTAGACCCTGATTAAATCTGCTACTCTTGGATTGGTCTAGAATAAGATTGAGTTTCTTTTTGACTCCTACAAACTTCTCGAGAGTGCTCATGAGATACTCACACTCACGGAAGAAAGAGGCACATGAAGAACAGGGTAGAGAGGAAGAAGAAGAACTACAAAGAGAAGCTCTCTCAGCAGGTGCATATTTCTCCATCAGCACGGCTGTCTCAATCTTGAGGGCCTCACAAGAAACGCAAGACGCATTTCTAATCCTATGGGCTTGGTCTTCTAACTTCTTCCTAAGTTTGACATGGATTTTATCCAAGTCCCCCTCAATCACATTACATCGCAAGCAACTTTCTTGTGACTTATCTAGTAAGTCCTTAGCAAGTTTAGCACACTTGACATTTAGTGATTCATTGTCAAGTTTTAGTTGCCTACAGCCCTCACATGAGCTGACTTGGTCCTTAGAAACATGCATTTCAAGCTCATCGTTTCTAGAAGAAAGCTTCCTAAGGTGATCGCTCATGGCAATAATTTCAGCAAGCAATTTAGGGCAATTAGAGCATGATGGAGTAGAGTGAGCATGAAGAAAACTAGCATCTAGTGGAATAGCATCAACAGAATCATCGCTAGCATTCTTCAACCTAAGACTATCTAGTTCAGATAATACACTATCATGCATAGTCCTTAGGTTCTCCAACTCCACAAGAAGAGCATCACACAAAGAACAGTCATCGGTGACTCGAGAGGGAGAAGATTTAAGAGAAGCTAACTCCCGAGTCAAGGTACCTACTTCCTTCTCTAGCTCCATACACCTAGCTCTAGATCTAGCATGAAATTTCCCTAATTTGCAGAAAGCTTCATTGAGCTAGTCATAGGAGGGTACCTCTTCCTAGTCGCTATAGAGCTCAGAGTCACTGATGCCGTTGGCGTCGGCCATGAAGCACATGCCGGAGAAGTCGTCGCCGCTCTTCTTCTCTTGTGGTTCATGTCTCCGTGTCGGAGAGGTTCATGTCGTCAAGCGCGACGAGGACGCGGTGGAAGAGCTTCTTGTTCTTGGAGAAGTTGCGGTACTTTTTCTCACGCTACTCCACGCTGGAGGCTTCTTGTTGCGGTTCTTGTCGATGTAGTCATTCTTTGCGAACCGCCAACATCGTTCTTAGCCTTCTCGGTTTGGGGCAATTAGCGAATATGGTTGGGGCCACCACACTCAAAGCATCCGATCATGCCACCTCTCTTTCTCTCTCTCACCCTCTTGTATGCATGAGAAAACTTGCGAGCGAGAAGAGCAAGCTCATTTTCTGGAAATTTATCCAGTTGGTCATCGCTTAGCTCGCAAAGGGCGGAAAGAGAGAAACCAATAGCAGGATCAAAAGAAGAAGATCCAATGGGATCGGTGACCAATGCCATCGACTGAGATTTCGTCTTCCGTGAGACGACATCGATCTCGTGAGTCTTGAAGTGGGAATACAGCCCGTCAAGAGTCAGAGTCGTTAAGTCGGTGGTGTCCTTGATGGTGGTCACCTTCATCTCCCAAACACGCAAATCGAGTGCAGTCAAGAAATATCGAGCATTATCCGAGTCAGGGTATATGCAACCAACTGCTCGAAGATCGCTGAAGATCTTGGTAAAACGACCGAAACACTCATCAAGACTCTCACCAGCGTGTTGTTCAAACTTATTGAACTCACGCTTGAATTGGTCCTGTCGAACCGTCTTGATTTGAGTAGTGCCCTCATGGTAAGCATCGAGGATCACCCAAATCTAATGAGCAAAACGAAGGTGAGAAATCCTATTGTACTCACTGCGGCTAAGACCCTGTATGAGGATGTTCCTTGCCTTAGCATTCGCCTCAACGTAAGCCATATTGCCGGTCGTGATGTTTTCATCAGCAGGAACCTCACACGGGAGTTTCACCTTCTGCCATATCAGGAAGCCCTGGGCCGTGATGTACGACTCCATTCGAGACTTCCAAAATGGAAAATCAACTCCAGAAAAAATAGGAGGCTTGGTGGAATACTTGTCCATCGCCATGGCTCTTGAGACCGGTAAAGATCTATGAAAGAGCAAAACTGGCTCTGATACCAATTGAAAGACCGAGATGGCGATAAGAGGGGGGTGAATGATCCTAAATTAAAAATATATCCCTCAGGAAGATCACAAATGCAGATTTTCACCCAAAGAAACCAAGCCAAAATCCTTGAATATCAAATGGAAGCAAAAGAGTCAATTTTCACAAAAATCAGCATGAGACCGGTGCTACCACCCTCTGGGGCCGATACTACCAAGTATTGTAGCTAAAGTGAAATCAGGCATATGAACATCATTTTCAACACAGGTTCAAAAAGGAAAATTGATGTATCTTTTGATCCATTGATCCAAACTCAACCAAACTTAGTAGATAAGGTCCTTGGGTTGTCAGGAACTTATTTCAACCTTCAATCACAAGGATTGATGTCAATGTTCCGACCATTATGCCCAGGAATGAAGAACATACCAAGTTTCAATAAAAACCGAAAGAACTTCGATCGAGGCTTGCTCGTGGGTTTTTGATGACCAAAATGATCTTAAATGACACCCCACACGTCCTAGCAAGCACAAGATCACAAAGAAACTCAAGGCAACGCAATCTACAAGATCAAGCACTCAAGAACGCAAAGAACAACTTCTTGCAAGAAGAACGCATGGATTTCTTAGATGATTGAGAACATAAATTCAGAAGAAGAATCATTCATCAAACATCAACCTCAATAAAGATTCGTAAGCATGTAGAAGGAGAGGGGGCAAATCCAAATTGCGTAAATATAAATTGCAAGAAAGTAAATGCGGAATTTAAATTGCGTAATTTAAATGTGTAATGTAAATGCGTAAAGGAAATGAAACATGAACATAAATGAAGAACATTTCATTTCTAGAAGGAGAGGTTACAAAGCCTCACATTCATGTGCGCAAAACTCAAAGGCGCATCAAAAACCTCAAAACCTTCTCAAGGGGAAGGCTACCCCTCCACCCCTATTTATACAACTCTTGGGCCACCTACCACCCTTGGTTGAGCCTCTAAACCCTAGAGCATCCATCAAGGGCTAGGATTAACCCTCTCAACCAGCCCTGCAAGGGTTCACCCAAAACCCATAACACATAATGGATTTTCTTGCACAGTTCTCAAAGCACACATTTCAAAGCAAGCTACACTAATCCACTACTCTATCTTCCAAAACTGCAACCCAACAGCTCTCCTTGATCCAAGTAGTGATAAGCTAGCTTCTCTACTGATCTCTTGTCTCTCGGGACTGCACCGATTTCATCTTCGGCCATCTTATGGCGAACATCCTGCCATATTGAACCTCCGGCCATCCCATGCCTAGTTCCGGCCTACCTTCGCCTCACCATGACCACCAAATGAAGTTCTACATTCACAAAGACAAGAAAACCTTTCTTGGTTCCACCATGAACCCAACGCATCAATTCGATCACCAATTGGGGTTAGAACAGACCAAAACACTTCATCCTGTTTTCAATACAGCAGTAAACTTCTCAATTTTTTATGATTTCTTATTTTGCTCAGATGAAAAACATGTCAACATGGAACAGTTGCGTTTCGAAATTCTCTACAACTTTCATGTAGACCAAATAATTGTTTGAGGATGAAAGACCTTCAAAAAGGTATATTACTGCACGCTGTCAAACTGGTCCGGTGTAAACGTGAAATTCTCTATTAACCTTCCCGATTTTCTTTGATTTTTTCTGTTGTTCAAATGAAAAACTTGTCAACATGAAAAAGATTCGTATTGAAATTCTCAACAACTTTCCTGTAGACCAAGTAATTTTTTGAGGAAGCGAAGACCTTCGAAATTGCTAATTACTGCCGGCTGTCAAAACCGGTCCGTTGTGAACGTGAAACTCACTGTGACTTGGTCCGACGCGAAAAAATCAGTCTGGCGCAAATGGAAAACTCTCTGTTTCTCATTTTCCTTGGTCCGGTGCAAAAGAAAAACTCTCTGTTTCCTCATTTCCCTTGGTCCGGCGTAAATGCAGCTCATGCCACATTTGGTCCGGTGTAAACATGAAACCGATTAAACTTGGTCTTGCGTAACCTATCATGCCGGCACAAAAATACTTCCAATCTTGAAATCCATTTTAAATCCAAACTCAAATCTAAGCTATCCTAGATCACATAAAGTCAAATACTCATCACAAACATGGATGGACCTCCACATGGTCCTTCAGATACGGCGGTGCGGTGGATTCGGACGAGCCGACGTGGCGCGATCATGACCGTCCACGTGATCTCGATCGGACAACCGCAATGAACGGCGACGCGGCACACTCGGAGCCGTTGGAATAAAATCCAACGGTCTGCGCTAGGGTTTGTGGCGGTCAGCATGACAGCTGACACGGCCGGTCAGGCGCGAGAATCGGCCGGACCGGAAGGATTCGGCCCAAACACTGTTCCAACTATTTTAAAATCATTTTGAATAAAAACAATTCAGATAAATAAACAAAGCCAAAGTACATAGCAAAAATACCAGGAAAAATCCAGAAAATACTTTGGGACATTTGGAACTCAAATTAAATATTTCCAACAAAAGATCATTAATACTTTTCTCTGAATAATTAAAAGATAGCAAAAGGCTCCATTTAATAAATACAAAGTGAACTAATTAAAATCCCAAAAATTCAAATAAAAGGGTAAAACACATTAAAACCAATAAAGCAAAATTTGGGATGTTACAAAGGAACATCCTCATACAGGGACTTAGCCGTAGTGAGTACGACAGAATCTCTCACCTTCGTTCTGCTCACGAGATCTAGGTGACCCTCGATGCTTACCGTGAGGGCACCACTCAGATCAAAACAGTGAGATAGGACCAATTCAAGCGTGATTACAACAAATCTGAATAACACGCTGGTGAGAGTCTTGACGAGTGTTTTGGTTGTTTTACAAAGATTCTGAGCAACCTCCGAGCAGTTGGATGCACATACCCTGACTCAGACAATCCTCGACATTTCTTGACCGCACTCGATCTCCAAGTTTGGAAGATGAAAGTGGCCACCATCAAGGACACTTTCAACTTGTCAACTCTGACTCTAGACAGGCTTTATTCCCATCTCAAGACTCATGAGATCGACATCGTCTCTCGCAAGACGAAATCTCAGTCGATGGCCTTGGTCACTGATCCCACTAGGTCTTCCTTTGATCTTTCTGCTGGTTTCTCTCTCTCTCTGTCCTTTGCGAGCGAAGCGATGACCAACTAGAAAAATTTCCAGAAAATGAGCTTGCTCTTTTAGCTCGCAAATTCTCTCATGCATACAAGAGGGTGAGAGAGAGGAAGAGAGGTGGCACGATCACCTGCTTCGAGTGTGGTGGCCCCGACCACATTCGAGCGAACTGCCCCAAGCTGGAGAAGGGCCAGAACGACATCGGCGGTTTAGGAAAGAATGACTACACCGACAAGAACCGCAACAAGAAGCGTCCACCTCGCGAGCCAGCGCGTGAGAAGTAGTACTGTAACTTCTCGAAGAACAAGAAGCTCTTCCACCGCGTCCTAACTGCCCTCGATGACATCAACCTCTCCGACACGGAGACATGGAGCGATGAAGGGAGGATGATCCGCAAGAGAAGAAAGGCGGCGATGACTTCTCCGGCATGTGCTTCATGACCGACGCCAATGACATCAACGACTCCGAGCTCTACAGCGACTCAGACGGGGTACCCTCCTACGACCAGCTCAATGAAGCTTTCTGCAAACTAGAAAAATTTCATGCTAGAGCTAGAGCTTGGTGTACGGAGCTTGAGAAGGAAGTAGGTACCTTGACTCGGGAGTTAGCTTCTCTTAGATCTTCTTCCTCACGAGTCACTGATGACTGTTCTTTGTGTGATGCTCCTCTTGTGGAGTTGGAGAACCTAAGGACTATTCATGATAGTGTGTTGTCTGAACTAAATAGTCTTAGGTTGAAGAATGTTAGCAATGAATTTGTTGATGCTATATCTTTAGATGCTAGTTTTCTTCATGCACACTCTACTCCATCATGTGAAAATTTCCCTAAATTGTTTGCTGAAATTGATGCCATGAGCACTCACCTTAGAAAGCTTTCCTCTAGCAATGATGAACTTGAATTACATGCTTCTAAGGACCCACTTAGCTCATGTGAGGGCTGTAAGCAACTAAAACTTGACCTTGAATCCTTAAATGTCAAGTGTGCTAAACTTGCTAAGGACTTACTAGTTAAGTCACAAGAAAGTTGATTGTGATGTGCTGAGATTGAGGGGGACTTGGATAAAATCCAAGTTGAACTTAGGAAGAAGTTAGAAGACCAAGCCCTTAGGATTAGAAATGCTCCTTGCGTTTCTTGTGAGGCCCTCAAGATTGAGGCAGCCATGCTGAGGGAAAAAAATGTACGTGCTGAGAATTCTTCTCTTTCTGGTTCTTCCTCTCTTCCATGTTCTTCATGTGCATCTTTCTTCCGGGAGTGTGAGTATCTCATGAGCACTCTCGAGAAGTTTGTAGGAGGAAAGAAGAAGATAAATCTCATTCTAGACCAATCCAAGATTAGCCGATTTAATCAGGGTCTAGGATTTGACTACTTGGAGCACGCTCGGACACATCCTCCCACCATTGTGCGTGGCTCCAAAAATGGTGAGATCGTGGTAGCTCCCAGGGGTGAGTACCACTGTGTTTAGGTCTGTTGGTGTTATCCATGGGACTTCTGACCAGAAGGTTGCTACCCCTGCTGCTTGAGCAAGGCGAAGTAAGTACACATGCACCTTCTGTAAGAATGATGTTCACCTGTGGATTTCTTTTTTAGGCGTGCTAAGATCACTCGGCGTGAGCGTGTAGCTGCTCTTAGGGGTATTCAAGGTCCTCCCCAGACTCTGAGTGCTTCCAAGGCACACACTACTGCTAGAAAAGTTAGAGAGTTGCATGTTTTTGGGCAGCATCCAGGAGTCGGTTTTAATGTTGTTTCTTCAAGGTTTAGCCCTGGAGCTATTCGTGGTCAGTCTACCCTTCGCCCTCCAGATATTCCTCTTTTTTCCCATCGAGGTAGGTATCAGCGGCGTGAGGTGTTTTCTGGTAGGAGATCTAGGCAGCCTAACTGGGATAGTCCGGCCTTTGCACCACGGCGGGCCAACCCAGTTCCAGCTCCCAGATCATCTACTAGAGTTGCTACTGATCTTGTGAGATTTGAGCGTCAGAGAGACACTCGAGTTCAGTCTTCTTCTATGGCTGATACTCTGAGGCGTCGTTTGGTTCAATATTGGGTTCTCAGGTCTTCACTCTATCCTAAATACTGAGTCATCTCTCTCTTTTGGCTTGATCGAGTTCATCGGATTGGGAAGGGAGATGTTTGGATTGTTGACTCAGGTTGTTCTCGCCATATGACCGGAGATTCTCATTGGTTCTCTTCCCTAGTCTGAGCCCCCGGTGATGAGTTGATCACTTTTGGGGATGCGCCTTCAGGTAGAGTCATTGCTAAAGGTAACATCTGCATTAATGAAAATTTTATTCTTAAAGACGTTGCCATATTGAGTAAGCTGCAGTATAACTTGCTTTCTGTTTCTTAGCTTATCGATGACTCTTTCGAGGTCAGCTTTAAGAGTAGTGCATGTAGAATCCTTGATTCATCAGGAGGGTTAGTTTGCAGGATTTCTAGATTTGGGAGAGTCTTTCGTGCTATTTTTTCTGCTTCTTCTGGAGACTCCATTCGATGTTTGATTGCTTCTGAGTCCCGTGATCTCTCCTTCTAGCATAGGAGACTTGGTCACATTGGCTTTAATCATTTGACCCAAGTTAGCAGCCACGATCTCATTCGTGGTTTGCCCAAACTCAAGATGGTGAAAGACTTAGTTTGCTCTCCTTGCTGACATGGCAAGATGGTTACTCCTTCTCATCCTCTAGTCACCATAGTGATGATTGATGCACCAGGACAGCTTTTACATATGGATACTGTTGGTCCAGCTAGAGTGCAGTTGGCAGGAGGGAAGTGGTATGTTCTTGTCATTATTGATGATTTTTTCGAGGTACTCTTGGGTATTTTTCACCTCGAAGGATGAGTCTTTTACCCATTTCAGGGGTTTGGTTCACAGGTTATCTCTTGAGCTGCCTGGTGCCCTATGAGCTATACGCAGTGATAATGGGACGGAGTTCTAGAACTCCTATTTTGATAGTTTCTGTGTAGAGTCTGGTTTAGAGCATCAGTTCTCCTCTCCCTACATCCCTCAGCAAAATGGCGTAGTGGAAAGGAAGAACAGGACCATGGTAGAGATGGCCAGGATGATGCTAAATGAGTACAGTACTCCTAGGAAGTTTTGGGCTAAGGCTATAGCTACTGCTTGCCATGTTTCTAATCGTGTATTCTTGAGAGCACATTTGCACCGCACTTCTTACGAGTTGAGGTATGGGCGAAAGCCCAGTGTTTCTCATTTTTCGTGTGTTTGGTTGCAAGTGTTTCATTTTGAAGTCTGGCAACCTGGATAAGTTTGAGTCTCATTCTTCTGATGGTATCTTTCTGGGATTTGATTTTTTCTTGTAGCTATAGGGTTTGGAGTTGCGATGTGCATAGGATCATAGAGACCTGCGAGGTAACCTTTGATGAGGCTAGCCTAGGAGCTAGACCTAATATTTCAGGTTTTTCTTCCACTTCCGAGGCCATCTTTGTAGAGGATGAGGATGATGGAGATGATGGTATTCCACCTGATCTAGTTCCTTCTACACCTGAGGTGCCTCATGTTTTCATTTCTGCACCTTAGGGAGACCAGCCCTTGCCTTCTGACTCTCATGCGGCTAGTGGCTCTGATCCTACCTCTTCTGTGCATGAGGTAGATGACACTTCTACTTCTAGACCTCCCCATCATATTCAGCATTCCCATCCACCTGATCAGATCATTGGCGATCTGTTTAAATGGGTCACTCGCTCAAAATCGGGTTTGTTCAGTTTCTGCCTCTACTCTGCCTTTGTTGCCTCATTTGAGCCGAAGGATATTTCTCATGCATTATCCGATGAGTCTTGGATTAATGCTATATATGAGGAACTTGAGAACTTCGAGAGGAATAAGGTATGGCAGCTTATCGAGCCCCCATCTGGCCATAATGTCATTGGGACCAAGTGGGTGTTCAAGAACAAGCAGAGTGAGGATGGGGTTGTCATTAGAAACAAGACTAGACTAGTTGCATAGGGCTTCTCTCAGGTTGAGGGTTTCGACTTTGAGGAGACATTTGCCCCTATAGCTAGACTAAAGGCTATTAGGATCCTGCTTGCATTCTCTACTCCAAGGGCTTCAAGCTTTATCAAATGGATGTCAAGAGTGCATTCCTCAATGGATATATTGAGGAAGAGGTGTATGTCAGGCAACCTCCAGGATTCGAGAACCCCAAGTACCCGAACCATGTCTACAAGCTTTTCAAAACTTTGTATGGACTTAAGCAGGCCCCTAGAGCATGGTATGAGAGGATTAAGTCCTACCTTCTTAGTCATGGTTTCAAAATAGGTATAGTAGACAAGACTCTGTTCATCAAACACCAGGATTCTCATTTCCTCCTCGTCCAGATTTATGTGGACGATATTATCTTTGTGGTTCTTCTCATTCCCTTGTGTCTCATTTTTCTGAGGTGATGAGCACAGAATTTAAGATGAGTATGATGGGCAAGTTGAGCTACTTCTTTGGCTTCCAAATCAAGAAGACTCGGGAGGGTACTTTCCTGCACCAAGGTAAGTACACTCGGGACATCCTAAGGCGATTTGATATGTCTGAAGGGAAGTCGGTGGGACTCCTATGGCCACCACTGTTGTCCTCGAGCCTGACGAGGATGGTGAGCCTGCTGATCAGAAGAAGTTCAGAAGCATGATTGGTTCCCTCTTATATCTCAGTGCATCGAGGCCAGACATACACTTTGTTGTGTGTATATGCACTCGATTTCAGGCTTATCCTCACGCTTCTCACCGTCAAACGGTGAAGCGCATCTTCAGGTACCTTCTAGCTACCATTGATTATGGTATTTGGTACTCTTCCTCTTCTTGTTTGTCCCTTAGAGCCTTTTCAGATGCAGACTTTGCTGGCTGTAGGATAGATAGGAAGAGCACTTCTGGCACTTGCCAATTCATTAGCACTTCTCTTGTCTCTTGGTCATCTAGAAAGCAGTCCAGAGTTGCTCAGTCTAACGCTGAGGCCGAGTATGTTGCTGTAGCCAGTTGATGTAGCCAGGTCCTCTAGATGAGATCGACCTTACGGGACTTTAGGTTAGAGATAGAGAGTGTGCCACTTTTCTGTGACAACACTTCCGCTATTTGCATTGCTAAGAACCCAGTGCAGCATTCCCGGACCAAGCACATTGATATTAGATATCACTTCCTTAGAGACCATGTGGAGAAGGGTGATATCGCGCTTCTGTTTGTAGAAAGTGACCTCCAGCTAGTCGATATCTTTACCAAGCCTTTGGATAGCTCCAAGTTTGTTGCCCTGAGGAGTGAGAATGGAGTCGTGTGCCCTTACGGCCTATTGTGAGGGAGAGCTGGTTTGTATACTATGTATTATATGTTTTCTTCCAGTATTTCCTTTCTTTTGCTTTTTCTGGGTGATTATGAGCTTATTTTCCTGAGTTGAGTTCACTTCACTTAGACTTCTGGCATGGTTTGCATGGACCTCTCATCTTGTGCTTTAGGTTGCTATCATGCGTGATTAGTTATTCTCTATTCTCTCTAGGTTGAGTTCCCTCACAGTCTTATAAGTCTAGCAGGTGTTGGGCCCCCTGGGTAGACAGGGTTTGTGTGCACTCCCTAGTTTGGGATCTAGAGTCAGCTTCCCTATGTCAATCATTAGAGAAGATGAAAGCGAGTCTATGTCGTAGTGAGTCTCTTTTATCTTTTCTATGCTCTATAGTCATCCAATTTGCAGTTTTCTAGACTTCTTCTCCTCATTTTGTATTTTTGATTTGCATTGAGTTTATTTAGGTTCCCCTTATACCTAATTTTTCCAAAAACTCATTTTAACCAGATTTGTGCTTAAATTGATTCACTTCTTGAGGGGGAGTTTGGGAATCTGTTCATGCATTGCATATAGACTGCATTTTCTATTTTATGAGCCTTGTCTATTATGCAAATGATTCAATCTTCATGCAATACACCATGCTACATCTTTTGAACAAAATCACTAGCTTAGTTATGTCCAAGTTCAATTATCATGCTAAGCTTGTTAAAATTTGAAAATTGAAAGCTTTGAATGAAAACTTGATGAAACATGATGCTTTTACTTGCTAAGTTTCTTCTCTAGATGTATTTGCCATGATTCGTGAAATTTTGGATATCTCTAGAGTCCCTATAGCAACTTGGGTGAAACTTGTTTGATTCATACTAGAGTCCTTCATTTGCTCATGAATCAATGTGCTAAAAATAAAAATTAAGCAAAAATGACTTCTTTGTGCATATTAGACTTAACGCCTTACATTCACAAGACAGTTTCCCATTGCACTTGGAATGAACTTGGAATGCATCATGTATGACCTAGATCATCCTCTTAAGAGTTCTTCTTGAGATGGTCGAATGTGGCTTGAGTCAATTGCTTTAAAAACAATACAAATAACAAAAACATAAGTAGGTAAAGAATGCAAATAATGTCAAACATTTGCACCCCGCTATGTCTTTAAAAGTCCTAAAGAAAAATTTGCATTCATTGAAAAATGAGCTCGAAGGACCTTGTATGCACTTCAAGATTCCCCAAAGTGTTGAGTAGGTTGAACTCTAGGTTTTCCATTTGATCCTATGAGTGGCTTTGCTTCTAGTTTTGAAACTTTTGTTAAGTTTTGCACTTGTCAAATCTTGTTAAAAATGAAATATTGTAAACTAAGCTTGCTAACAAAATGTGTTTGCTCTTGGACATGTCTTAGTTTGGTCATAATCTGAAATTGACAAGCTTGGTGTCATATCTTGTCATTATGATCAATTGGATAATCTTCAAAGCTCTTTTAGGATGCATTTCATGCATACATATAAAAGGGGGAGAACATGCCATCTTGATGCTTATATTCCCAAAAGGGAGAGAAAACGTAGAAAAGGCATTCTTAAAAGATAAAAATGTGAATGCATCTTGGTTCTTATGATCTTGGTAAAAACTTGCTAAATCTAAGGATCATAAGCATATTTGAGCTTTTCATGAATTTTATTGGATGTTTAGAGCTTTCGTGGAAAACTTGCTCCTTCCTTTGTTTGCTCTAAATTTCTTCCTATCAACTTGGTCATGTCCTTATTTTCTTTCTCTAGACCAAGTGTGGCTTTGCATTCAAATTGTTTTCTTCTCCTTCAAACTCAAATTTATGCCTTTTCAGATGTTTGTCAATATACTCATCAAGGGGGAGATTGAAAGACCATGTGGAGGTCTATACTTGATGGTAATAAGTAATTGACTATGTTTTAGCATGAAGTGCTTGAGTTTGAGTTTGATTTGAATTGGATTTTCAAATTTGAAGCAATTTGAGCTAAGTCTGCCACAAGCGGCACTACCGACCTCTGGGAGTGGTAGTGCTGGCAAAAGCAGCACTACCGGCCCAAAGGGGCGGTAGTTATTTACCATAGAAGCATTTTCGCTAGTTCTGAGTGCGAGCGGCACTACCGGCCTCTAGGGAGCGGTAGTGCTGGCAAAAGTGGCACTACCGCTCCCTCTTTAAGCGAATTTTTGGGATTTAAATTTTAAAATTGTGGGCAATTATATGTGATGTGTTTCCTTGTTTTTGATGGTTGCAGGATGTCGGATTTTGATCATGGTGAGGCGAAGGATGATCGGGACTAGGCGAGGTGCGTCGGAGGTTCAGACGATCGGGGATCGCCGGAAGATGATCGGAGACGGAGTCGTGACAATCATGAAGACAAGGAATGGACGAGATGCTAGCTAGGCGTTGCATGGATCAATAAGGGCCATTGGATCATGGTCTAGTTGATAGGTTAGCAGGTCTAGTTAGTACGCTTTTGAAAACCGTGCAAGAAAACCCATTTGCTTATTGGGTTTTGGGTTAGCCCTTGAATGGCTGTATGAGTGGGTCAATCATAACCCTTGATGGTATTCCTTAGGGTTTAGGACTCATCCAAGGGTGGAGGATGACCCAAGAGTAGTATAAATATAAGGGTAGGGGTGCTTTCCCCTTCTTGAAGGTTTAAGAGATTTTGATGCTCCTTTGAGCTTTGCCCACTTTGTTGTGAGGCTTTGTAAAACCTTCCTTCCAGAAATGAAAAACCATTCCTCTCAGTTCTGAATTTATTTTCCGCATTTACATTCCGCACTTAAATTCAGCCTTTACATACTTGCAGTTTACATTTATGCAATTTGGATTTGTCTCCCCTCCTTCTACATGCTTTTGCATCTTTTGCTGAGGATGCATGATTGATGGATGAGTTTTCTTTAGACCATATCCCAATCATCTAGGCAAGTCTTGAGTTCCTTCTCGAAATAAACCAATTTTTGTTCTTGAGAGGATCAATCTTGGAAGAATGAGTTTTTGGGTGTTCTTGTCTCGAGTTCTAGCTTGCTATGACATATGGGAAGCCATCTAGGATCATCTTTATCATCAAGAACCCTCGAGCTAGCTGAGAGCCAAGTTTTTGATATTGAACCTGTTCTTGAACACTCTTCCGTAAATTTGAAAAAGGTCAGAACTTTGACATCGATTCTTACAATCGATGGTTGGAATAGGTTCTTGACATCCATAGGAAGGTGTCCACAAAGTTTCATTGAGTTTGGATCAGCGGATCAAAAGATTCATCAATTTTCCTTTATGGACCCTTGTTGAAATCACTGCTCATTCGCCTGTTTTTCCTGTAGCTATAGTAACCCGTCACTACCGCTACATTACCCCCGGTAGTGCCAAGTTTGTAGTAGTGCTAGCCTCAGGCTAAAAAATTGTGAAAATTGATTCTTCCGTTTGCATTTGATATCTAAGGATTTTGGCTTGGTTTCTTTAGGGGATAAAATTTAGTTTGGGATCATTCACCCCCCCTCTGATCACCATCTCGGTCCTTCAATGTTCAACAAGCTAGATGAAAGCATGTACAGACAAGTCCAATTCGGTGACGGATCCAAAGTGGAAATCAAGGGTAAAGGATCAATCCTTCTCCGGTGCAAAAATATAGAACAACGTGCACTCTCCAGGGTATATTTCATGCCGAGCCTTTGCAATAATATTGTAAGCCTTGGGCAGCTTGCAGACGATGATTGCAGGGTGGTAGTGTACTATGCACAGTTCTTGGTCTATGAGCACAGCGGCAAACTTCTCATAAACATGAAAGCATCCAAAAACAGGTTGTAAAGATTCAGTTAGAGACAGGAAACCCGGTGTGTCTCATAGCCACTTTAGAGGATCCTACATGGTGGTGGCATGCGTGCTTAGGGAACGTGAACTTCCTTGCCCTAAAGCAGATGGTACAGAAGGAGATGGTGCTAGGGTTGCCGAAGATCGACCACCCAACGCAACTATGTGAAGATTGCTTGGTAGGGAAGCAAATCAGAAACCCATTCCCTTCAAAGCTGCACCATCGAGCGGAGAAACCACTAGAACTTGTACGCATGGATTTATGTGGACCCATATATAATTCCACATACGGAAGCTGGTAACAAGTACTTCATACCCTTTGGTGGATGATTTTAACAGATATATGTGGGAGCAAATACTGAAATCTAAGGATGAGATTTTCGACGCATTCAAAAAGTTCAAAGTACTCGTCAATAATGAGAGAGAGCTCAAGGTGAGGGTGGAACACCAAAATCGTATTCACCACAACTGACTAGTGTTGTGGAATGCCAAAATCAGACTTTGAGTCCGAACCGAATAAGGAATAGTGTCTGATTCTTATTCAGTTCTTTGAGTCCGTTTCTGATTCATAGATATAGATTAAGGGCATAAATTCCTAGATAATCCTGAGTTTATAAGCAAGCAAAAAAGCAAAGAATTATTAAAATATTAGTTGTGTTTTGTGCTCCTTCAAAGTTTTTTCGGACTTGATGTTGTGTGAGTCAGCCTATCCGGCCAACACGCTCGCTCACTACCACTCATGGCTGGACTCAATTTCCGAACCAAATAAGAAGGGAACATCCACCTTCCAACACCCATAAAGGGAGGATCCTCATAGTTTTACTAGGTGGGTTCCCCGTACCTTGCTGTGGAAATATGTTGTTAAGAAGAGCAGCAATATTACTGCACAGATCTTTTCTTACCAGGTAAAAGCTATGCAAGCGTGACACCGGAGATTTTCTTACCAGGGTTCCCCGTACTTTTGTGAACAATATTGCGTTCCACAGGTAAAAGCTATGCAAGCGTGACACCGGAGATTTTCTTACCAGGGTGGACTCTCGTAGGCGCAGGGGAGCCGGATCGCTCAAGGTTAGCGCAGGTTGATAGCCTACGCAAAAATTGAAGAGGAACCAACCATCCCCTCCTAGCTTGTCTAATCAGACCAAACATCCCCTAGCTTGTCTAATTAATGTTGGGTTTGACAGTAACCTGTCGAATTTTAAGCCGTCTGCGATGCTTTGGGTTTTACCGGGGGGCCGTAGATGAATAAAAGTTTACCATGAGGAACAACATAATTAACATGTCATTGTAATACAGAACATAGTAATTTCTTTCATAAAAGATACACATCCTAGACTATAGTTATTTTGGGTTCGGGTATTATTGCTGTAGTATTTGCAATATACACGGTTGCATCTAATAGGGAACTTAACAAATCTTGTTCATTTGTTTCACTTCTTTTTTGCAACTAGTCGACGACGAAACTCTCCAAGAGCCCAAATTGGGTACAAGTTGCGGTAATTGCCGTAATTGAAGTAGAAGGAGCAGTTGAAGCTTCCAACGTGTTCCTGTCATCAAAGGTGTCATAAGGTCAATTAGATTAAAGATCATAGATCTACACCGTTATTTTATAATTACTAGGATCCGGAAAAAAAATTGTCTTACACCAGAAAACCATGACTGCCGGACCTATGAACTATTAATGTATATAGCTTGAATACCTCTACGCATTCATGCATACATGTTCATGGTTTCTTAGTCATATAAGGTAGGAAGACAACTCCTGCATGAATGAATGGACTAGTGTTCATTGTAAAAAAAAGTTTAATTTGAGCTAGATGTGTTAGTTGATAGCACTTAGAATACGGATAATATGTTATGATTCCCATCCATGTAAATAATACTTCTGTTTATTATTTAGTGAGAGAGCATAATATTTCTATAGGGACCCCAAAAAATCGAAGACTTACTTGTTGGGGAAACTCTCCTGTATCTTGTTGCATATTAATCAATTCTTTTGCAGCATGATATATTGGTGTTGGATCATGTTCAACCTGTTTAGAATACCCGCAACACGAAAATAACATGTGGTTATAATAATTGCTTTATAAGTATTAGTACCTTTGCAAGTGAACAATGAAGAAAACATACCTGCCCAGCATAAATTAAGGCCAACATTGCCCAAGCAGTGTTCACTGCATGAGGACTAGTAGCCTCCACATAATCCTATCAAATATTAGAGTGGAAACCATCAAATTTACTAAGCTTTGAACAAATCAATATTGACAATATATCGATGGTTCCTAGGACTAGATTTCATCAATTTTGAGGTGTAGTACATCTCCCAACGTAGAACTCTTGCATAATGTTAAATGGCCAGTTATTATGCAGAATTGCAGATAAGGAATTACCAACACTCAAGTTGGTTGCTTGTATACTGAGGCTTTACAGAGATCAGCGTGCAAAAAAGTCAACCTTGAAAAGAGCAGCCGTAACTACACTTACACACCGGCACACAATTATCTGGCCACCAGAATTTCACTACCCTCCAAAAGACTATGCCATCACATGCAGACAAAACTAATTTCACTGCTCATATGACAACACCATTTGTCATCGATTATACACGAATGAGCAAGAGTGGCATATGTGGAACTTGTTGCACAATATAGGAGTCGTGAGTGCACATGAGTTCAATTTTCTCACTTGCACATTATCACGTATATTTGGCTATAATCTGGTCCATTACGACAAAAACAGAGTCATTCAACAAAATTTTCGCCAGAAACAGGACTTAACCAACTGACTACAACTCAATACTAACTGGATATTATGCACAAATGAGGACTACTACTGTTGAATTCGTTTTCAACCAATGATTTGAATTTCCTAACTCTTGGGGTTTTCTATACTAGTAACCTGCAAGAGACAACTAATGGCTCCTAGTGGGTGACAACTAGTAAGATGACGAGAGATTGAGACCGAAAGTTTCAACAGGCATATCAAGCTAACAAATATTAAAACGAGCATGACCTTCTCAAACCCTAAAGAAAAGTATATGGTTAGATACGGAAAAAATTAAGAATTACCTCGGTTTCACTAGAAAGATAAGTCTCCCCCATCCACTGTACTTAGTTGCTTTGACAACAGAAGTTGCAAGCTTGTCTAATGGAAAACTATTTTCATAAGTTCTTCCAACTGCAACTAATCCTTTTACTGCAAAGAATGTCCCATAAGTGAAACATATACCCCAAGTGCCATACCTGTTAGATAATAAGTAGTGTAATTATTGACTGCAAACATTAAAAGTTGAAATAACTTGCACCAACAAACAAGACGATTTTAGATACCATGAGCCATCCTTTCGTTGTTTATTCTCAATAAATCTGGAAGCATTTTTAATACATTTTCCTATCTCTTCTTTGCGGTATCCAGGATAAAGCTCCCTGAACATAATTAGAGCTTGAAGCACCGATGATGTGCATTCAACAGATCTATCAATTGTTGAAGATGATAAGTTAGTCCTCCATGTATATTAAAAAGGGGAACAAATGGTATTTTCTTCAAGCAATAAGATGGTTTCATCCTTACGGATAATCAACAACAATGTTGAGAAAACTCTCAGAAGGGTTCAGAACCTATTGCCAACGAAATCCATGTTAGCGCATAAGTCAGGTATAAGAACAAGAATAGCATTTGTATTCTGAATAGATGTACACAAGATGCGCAACCCATGAGGAGCATAGTGATAAAAAGGAAAATAATAATCCTGCAATTAAAATTTATTTCACAATTCCAGATATTAAATTATGCTGTATTTTAACTTTTCTATTGATATTCTTACACCTAATGGGTTCCAGCATTATGCAGTGTACCTGCTGCATCAACTGAGACATTCACTAGAATTGGATATTCTTGTTTTGGTCGTCTGTAGATACTGAATCAATTATGATTATGCTGCTAGTTCTTATTATTTGCAAGGTTAAAAATACAGTTGAGAACCAGCCAATTCCCAGTGAGGTTTGGGAAGTATCATAGCAATAACACTCTGATCCAAAATCTGTTCAAAGCTTAGTCCATCGTGGGGCTGGCCCACTCATTCATAGCACCTTGTTTACACTTTTTGTCCTTGTTTCGCGTAAAAAGGTTAACTCAAAGGTGTTACATTTGCACCTAGCAAGTATTATATGTTACTACAACTCATTTTAGACAAGCCATGTAGAGCTAATCCCACCACCACAACTCAAATTGTGCCACACGAGCCACCACACTAATGGACCAGGGTATTGCACTCACCCCCTCTTAAGGGCTAATGCCCTCAGCAGCATACCACATACATTATAGAACCATTCATCAGTACACGTCCATGCATCTAGTACCGGTGCATATACCATGACGTGTGCCTACTCCAGACCCACATGCGCCATATGTTGTATTCCCATGCTCCTGCCCCATATGCGCCGTACAGTGATGGTTTATGCTCTGATACCATTTGTAAAACCTTGGGTCCAAATCAGCCTCTAGTCTAAACCCAAATGGGATGAACCACGCACTCGCACCAACCCACTAATGCTTTTGTCCTTGTCCTGCATAAAAGGGTTAACCTGGGGTTTGAAGTGCATTTGACACTAGGGTTTCTAAGTTGCTGTCTCTCACCCTCAACAAGAAACATGAGACTATCTTCACAACACTTACTCATGCCCTACATGGACCTCATAAGCACTCACCCTCAAAGGATCCAATGTCCTCGTCAACAATATACCCAAACAGGGGAAAATGACTAAGGCGTCCTCTCTTGGCACACATCCGTGTGCCTAGTCTGGCACATATCACATGTCGTGTAACCACTCATTTGGACCCACATGTGCCATATGCTCACGCACTGACCTACACGCATGTGTAACTACAAGGGTTGGCTCTGATACCATCTATAATTGTATGGGATGCGCCACACATGTATAGCACTCGACTTACACTTTCATCATTACTTTATTTAAAGGGTTAAACTAGAGGTGCTGCGTTTGAACCTAGAATGCATTATATGCTACTATAACTCACTTTAGACAAGCAATGTGTGACTAATCCCACCACCACAACTCTACATGGGCCGCATAGACCACCACACTAATAAATTGGGGTATTATTTTTAAAATTTTAAAACTGATAAATAGTAATTCCAGCGAAGAATTGATAAATTCAATTGTCTAGATTAATTTGTGAAATTCAAATCACATGGCTTGCCTTGGGATTTTTTTGCAGATAGCTAGATATTGAATTTCTACCCCTAGTTACTTGTAACTGAAATAGAGAATTCACATGGAATTTGTGCACTTTGTTTTCCATAAAATAAAACTATTAACTTTGAAACACTCACCTCTATTAATGAAGTAGTTCTCTTACACTCGTATGTAGAAAAAGTGCCATCTTTGTTCTTCAAAGGGAAAAAAGTATGATCAATAACCTTTCATATGAAGTACAAGGTCAAATTGTTTAACATATAAACAATATAAAAACATCATACAAAGAAACTATAACAACTTCAGCAAAAGTCATTATTTTAAGAGTACATATAAACTTATAAACCATACAAAAGCATCAACAAACAAACCACAACAATTTCAATTAAATAAGAAATATTTAAAGGAGTGACCATGACACATATGTTTGCACATCTTGCACTTTACATACTTTTTTCCAACATCAATTGTACTCCCTTCGATCACAAGAATGTCATTTTGGACATCAGAACAGTCCCCATAATGCAACTTTAACTACTAATTTTTGTTGATATAGATTTATAAAACCTAATAAAATTATACTTTTACAAAAAAGTTCTTTTCGAAACAAATCTATGCGTAACATTTTTCACTTATCCATTCAGAATATTGAAAAAGATATTGATAGTAAAAGTTTAGAAAAGTTTGACTCAATGTATACTAAAACGATATTCTTCTGTGAATGGAGGGAGTATATCATAAGATTGGGAGTGCTGGAATTGCAATATATATATATATATATATATAAAGCCCATTTTGTACTCCCAGGTGTATGTACTCCCATACCTCTATTCGATTGATCATTCATTAGTAGGCTTGGGTAACAACTTCCTAATCAGGAGAAACCAGTTAACAACTTGCACTTATATAGTATGCTCCCACTTGCGTAACAACCAGTTAATGTACAGAGAGTAGGGAGTACATACTCTTGGTAGTATGTTTTTATTTTCATATATATATGATGGCGAAATGGGGCACTATAATTTTAAATACGTGAATTTAAGCCAAATTCGTATTTTTTTGGAAGTTTCAGTTTTAGAGTATATACCCATCTATAACAATTTAAATGAAAACACATACCGATGAAAAAATATACTCGAATTCAAAGATTTGAATGAATTTAGATCACATACTTTACTGATTTATATAAAATCAGCACATACCTACAATCAAACTATAATCAAAAAAGGAAACTCTAATTTGAACTTCAGTTCAAACTTGTTTGAACTAGTTAGTGAACTGGTTAAAAACAATATTCTAAAAATTACAAAAAAAAATCGCATGTAAATACATAGGAGAAATACTTATTTTAGATCATGGTGCCCAGGCACCTTGGTTCCTCGTGTAATTGTAATGTATGTATATATGTATGTATAGGAGAAAGTTGAGAAACTTTAGCTGCAAATTGTTTGCACCATAGCCATTCCCAATATTCAACTAACATGTTATGAGTTCACGGCAACAACAGAAAATTAAAAATGGGAAAGAAAGATACAACGGATCTATACTGCAGTGTGCAGCGGCCAATCTCACTGCACCAGCTGCTGCCCGCAGGATGTTCAACAGAATGCCCAAGAGTAGACCTGAGCATGGCAGGCTTGGCCTGGTCTGAAGGCGATTTTGGGTCAGGGCAAGCATGGAAATTGTGGTCCATGACCAGTGGAGGCCTGGCCCTACCCAAACACTGGCCTGAAGGGACCCAAACTAAAGGCTGTGTCCAAAACAATGGTTGGCATTCGGATAAAAGTTTCTCAATTTTGTAGGATAAGATGGTGATTTTGAGTCAGTTAAAATCCTTTGAACTTGTGCAATGGTGAAATAAGTTGCAGGCACAAGAGCTCAAAAGGACGGGTTGGATTGTGTGATCTTTTGAACAGAATAGCTCAAAAATTACAGAAAAGAAACACAAGGACATGACAAATACAAGTCAGAGTCATACCATAAAAGAAAGTAAGCAATCCACTGCATCATACAACCTTTCTCCTTTTATGGGATCCCCTACAAGATCGGGGGAGAACTTTGATAGCAGCAATAATGCCTAAAGAAAAACAAAGTATTAGAATAAAATTCCAGTATGCACTTACTGACATATCAACACATTATATAAGTTTGCACACATGCACACTTCAAAAAAATATTTCCGTAAAAATTCATGAAAGCATGACATGTAGCACAAGCACACTTGTGAATTTCTGTGCAAATAGATGATAAGATATGCATAATGCAAAAAAGGAAAATCAAGACCAAGTGTATTTTTTATGTATGAGAGTTTTGCTTCTCTTTTGTTTTTTTGTATAGTTCACATTCATTTACTTCTTAGGAATTTTTAGAACCATCCTCATGTGAAAACTATAACGGTTCAGATGCACCTGATTAAGTTCATAAAATCAACATTCTGATTAGAATCAATAAAACCGTAACTACTTTGTGATGAGCTATAGATCCAGGAGTATATCAGTTATGTCTTTACCAGGAAAGAATATTTCCCACTTTTCTATATTAAGAAAAATTGTTTAAAGTAACTTGTCTTGACCTGAAGTGCTTCCGCAGTACAATCAGATACAGCCCATCCGTTATCTGCTGTCGAAAGTGTCCACGAACCTTTCGATCTATGGCGGTAAAATTTTTCGTTGTCAGGATGGTTTTCAAGAACCTTCAAGGGAAAAAAATACATATCAAAATTTAATATGCAAATATTATTTTACTTTGCAATATCTAAAAATATAAGAGATAGAAGATTGAACCTGAGAACTTTTTATAAACTCATGGGCTTTCCGAAGTGTTGGACCAAACTCATTAACAAGGTCTGTCGAGCAATATGCTTGAATAATAAAAGATATTTCCCAGCTTTGACAACCATCGTATACCTGTCATCAAGAAAATTTATTCAGTGCCTCTTTATTAAAAAAAACAATGTTGTTTGTCAAAATAGAAAGAACATAAATATAACACTTAAAATGGCCTCTTCAAATTAAATAATGAACATACGTCTGTACGTAATGAAGCTTTCTCATCAAATTAAAACGAAGGCGTCAGCGATATGAGCACATCACTAGAAAGAAATGACTATTGCTAAATGTTCATGAATCATTACCAAAAGTAGTATCACCTCCTTCCATTGAAATCATGGAAAATATTAATTAGTTGACGGAGTAAGTTAAATTATCTTAAGACATACATTTCGAAGAACCGTAAACAACAGTAATACAGTTCTAAGTACATCTATGGTACTATAGTACCTGCTAAATAGCTTCTCTGAAGTTGAAAACCAATCGCTAAATAGCTCGTAAATTTTGTTGATACATAGCTTAGTTAAGTAGAGAATCTAAATCAGTATTCTAAATAGGTAGCTATAGCTCTTTTGGATCTCAAATACAAAGCTACATCCTAATGTTCTGTTATATTAGCTACAAGCGCTATAGCTAGCAATAACTCTACTATTTAACATAGCTTGTAGCTAACGATAGCTCTACTATCTTACATATATATCCATGTGCCAAAACATTGGGCTCATGTTGAAATCCAACAATACAAAAAGGCCTAAATGCATCTCTTATAAGGATGAACTATGAGAAAACCTAATAAAAGATCTAATCTTGCCCTTTTTCAATAATTCAACATTCATATTTCTGAATGATGAAGTACTTGTTAAAAATATTATGATATAGTTATCATTCATGGTCTTTTGAACATGTATTAGTATGTTTGTTGATTCCGAACTTGACTCATATTATAAAAATAATAGTACCTTCTAAAGTACGGTACTTTTATGATTTGTTGGACGTGACTTATATTATATATTTATTTAAATAATAATAATACTAAAAACGCAACAAATGATAGCTTCCGCGATAGCTGTTGTATCTTTTATAAGACATTATCATGAATCCATGAAAATCGCTATTTAAAACCTTGCTCTAAATTGTAATTATCATATAAAGTGAAGGCACACTACTACAAAAAAAAAAGCCCTTTCTTGCCAGCTGAACCGGCAATGATAACACTATCACAAATGAGCCGGTTCATAAGCTAGAATGGCACAAATGCTCGATCGAAAAGAACCAGCATGATAGTAACTTATCACTGCCGGTTCTAAAAAAACCAGTAGTGATACTAGTACTACCGGTTCTTCTTAAGAACCGGCAGTGATAAGTTATTATCACTGCCAGTTTGTAAGAAGAACCGGCAGTGATAATGGAGCTACCGGAACCGGCAGTGATAATAGTATCACTACCGGTTCGGAATCCACACCGGTAGTGATAATATTTTTGAAAAATCATAACTTTTTCATACGGAGTCGAATGGAGAAAAAATTTATATGAAAATTGTAGCTCTCGATGAGATCTACAACTTTGTAGTTGACAACTTTTTTATTTGAAGTTATTTAGATGTCCAAATAATCGTTAAAACATTCGGATACGAAGGGATAAAAGGAAAATATATCTTATAGTAGTTGAGAAATGTCTGTTAGGTGAGATGGTAAGGGGAGATCGCGCGAGCAGCAGGTCTTGGGTTCGATTCCTAGCAACCGCGCACTCGTATTTCACGTGAAAATCGCGTGACTTATGACTAGGTGCAAATGATTTTTTTTATTTTACCGAGTGATTTTTGGATTTGCAGTGGGTAGACTATGACTGCCAGTTCGCATCCAAACTGGCAGTGATATGATTTTACCGAGTGACTTTTGGATTTAAAATGGGCAGACTATCACTGCCGATTCCAATATCCGGCAGCGATCATGTTTTGAGTAGTAGTGGCACCTAGTTTGAAAATCTAGCTCTACTCCAATAACGTCCGCGCTCATGTAAAACTAGACCTTCTCAGCCATTCTCTGCCATAATTAAAAGGAGTAAGTACAAGATGTGCACAAAATATGACAAGATACTACCTGTGCCTTCATGCCGTCTTCTGCAAGCCATAAATAATCATAGATCCTTGGAAGATGCAACTTGAATGCATCTGAATTTGGATTCTCTATCCAACAACAGATCATATCTAGTGCCTAAAAACCAAGAATGTTGTTAATGAGTTAGTAATAAATCATTTAAGTTTCGAGGAATAAAAATAGTTTCATATCTCAAAAATAGATTAGCTATTTTAGACCCAACCCTACCTTACGTCCGATCCCACCTCACCTCACCTCACCTCACTCGTCACTATGTGTGTAGGTGCAGGTATAGCAGCAGTAAATCAGCTCTTTATTTATTATACAGTAAACATGTAAGGTAACATGCAGTAAACAAGTTTGTCATGCAATAGTCCATCAAAAGCGTGAAGTAAATCAACGTGATTAATTTCAGAGCTCGAAGGTCCATAATTCAGTGCAATGTTTTCCTTCACCTTTTGTTGGATCTACTACAATGGGGGCATGTGCCAATGCTAAAGCATTCTTCACAACTTTTACGGCAGCAGTGTGAATGACTGTAGCAGAGATGCTCAGCAGTGTAGAGGAGCCTGGCGCATGGTGGTTCTGCTGCAAAAACGACGTGCGGCGGTGCCACAGGGAGAGTGGCGCTCAAAGGTTCAGTGCAAAGTGTCAAATGACTTGGGATGCATTATGCATATGTGGCCTTTAATATGTCATGGTTTGATGCCTATAAATAAGGAAAATGACAAGAGGGGTACATGGACGCAAAATGACTTATGGGTGTGTCAATAAAAAGTGGATTATAGTGGCGTAGCTCATAAATACGGTGACGTTTTGGGGGTTGGATTTATTCCATTTGAAATTAAATGATACTATCCACTGAATCAGTTTGAAATAGCTCCGGTCTAGTCCTAGACAAAAAGTGTGGTCCTACCGAAACGAATTAGATTGAATGGAGTACGAAACTTTTCCTTTCAAAAGTAGCAAACTACCCATTATTTTGTTGGAAAGCTCAAGCAAGCAAACCGCAATTTCTGCACACATTACCTTATCAATCGGACATATACCGATGTATTTAGTACTTTCATCTTCATAATAGATTTGTTTTATAAGGTTGTTCAATGCTGTATCTCTTAACTTATTAACTAGCCAACAATTTAACAATGGTTCCACAATTTTATTAAGACAAGTCCAAACAACATTTTGCACCAATGACCGAGGATAGCGAAGGTCTTCCTGCATGCAACAGCAAAAAATAACAGAGAATCAAGCAATTAAGAAAGCTATGTATTTTTTATACTAGAAAAATATTGTGTAAGCTAGCTTCTTATATGAAATCAAGGTAGTCAAGATATTACAGTAAAAAAATTCAACTCAAAATGAATTGCAACATGTATAGATCCTATAATCTGCAAAGAAAAACTAATTTTTGTTTTAGATATTCACTCTGCTATTTATTGACTTAGAGAAAGCTTGTGATAATATGTCAAGAAAGGACATATAGTGGATGCTTGAAGAGAAGAAAGTCCCAACAAAGTACGTTACATTAATTAAGGATATGTACGACGATGTTGTGACTAATGTTAGAGCATGTGATAGCTATACAAATAACTTTCCTATTAAGATAGGATTACATCAAGGGCAAACATTGAGCCCTGACATTTTTTCCCTAATGATGGACAAAATCACATGAAAATAGAATGAGAGATTCTTTGATGTATGTTTTTTTTCTGATGATGGGGTGCTAATTGACAAGAGTAGGGTAGGTAATGATAGGGAACTAGAGCTATAGAGGAAGACTCTAGAATTGAGAGGCTCTAGACTTAGTAGGACTAAAAGTATATGAGGTGTGTTTTTAATGGAGCTATGACAAATGATAGAGATGTTAGTTTGGAAGGAAATGCAGTGCTAGGAAGGAAACATTTCAATATTTGAGATCGATGCTACAGAGTGACAGCGAGATTGATGAAGTTGTGAGCCACATAATACAAGCGCGGTGGGTGAAGTGGTGCCGAGCATATGGTGTCCTATGTGATAAAAAAGTTCCTCAAGAGATAAAGGGTAAGTTTTATAGGACAGCGATTCGACTTGTAATGCTGTATAGAGCAGAATGTTGGGCGACAAAAACAAAATATGTACAGAAGATTAGCATAGCAAAGATGCGGATGTTGCGGTGGATCTATGGTTATATAAGGAGAGAATGAATCCGTAATAATGATATAAGTGATAGGGTTAGGTTAGCACCAATTGAAGAAAAGCTTGTCCAATATCATTTTAAATGGCTTGGACATCTCTAATAGAGATATCTTGAAGCACTGGTGCGTAGTGAAATTTTAAACGTATCGAAAACATAAGAAAAGATAAAGATCGATTGAGACTAACATGGGAAGAATCAATTAAAAGAGACTTGAGGGATCAGAATATATCTAAAGAGTTGGCATTGGATAGGAGTGTGTATGGAAACCAGCGATTCACATACCAGGATCATGACATAAGGTCAAAGGTTTATGAGACTTTTGACTTTGATTAGGTTTTATTCCTAGTCTACCTCTATTTGTTTCGGACAAAAGACTTGGTTGTATGAGTTGTTAGATGCACATAAATAAACAAATTATTGAGGTAGTTTGAAGTAGCCGACCTTTTTCAACAAATAGCTATTAATATAATATATTTTCATCTAATAAAGGGTTATATTTGGAGCTAGTAAATTCTAGTTATAACCTACCTTAGCACAAATGTCACGAGCTTTATTCCAATCAATCTCATTGTATGGTACATCATAGAGCTCCTCTCTTATTGCCAGTATTGTGGGTGTAATTGGCCCAACAAACTTCTTACCATAAAGGTAAGCCATTGGCATATAAACCAACCGGCAAAAGCACCAGAATCGTCCTGTGGAAGTGAAAGTTCACCAAAATATGACTATAGAAGTAACAATCGAAATACTTTGTTGAAGATGCTGAAGGCTTATCGATTCGTTACCCTTTAACCACTTAAAAACTGCATATTAGCACTCAAGAATTTGCGTTTCACTAACAAGCATCTGATGCTATTTATTAGTTTAAAACCATCATACACCAAATGCATGTTATGAACTTACAATATGATACAAAACACATAAAGTTATCTAGAATCAGTGAGTAATTAGTTTTCTAAAATTACGTGCAGATTGTCAAAAATATAAAAAAATAAATATTTATGCTTTCATATTCTCCAACTCCATTGAATCCTGGTTGATACAATGGAATTGACATGTGAAACCCACGTATCATGTCAATATAACACTGCCGGCAGCTGTGCTCCACTGGTCAATTACACTAACCGGTGGGTCCCACTTGTTAGATTTCGTTGCATATAATGGGTGTCAACAGAGATGAAGTTTATTCAAACGGCCGGTTTCCCAAATTGTTTTAAGTATACCAAAATGCAAATTTAGATGTATGGCTTTTCAATAATTTTGATAATATACATGTAGTCTTGAGAAATCTACCCTAAATCACAAGAAGTTGGCCATTCCATGACAGACATGATGCCAACAACAAGAGAAAAACATATAAATGAAAAGATAAAAGGACAAATATTCATCACAGTGTCTGAAAGGCGAATTCTTTATTCATGTGGTAACTGAATTTCATCATAGAGTGACTGATATCGCATTGATGAAAGGCAGTACATGGCCAAAGTACTTTTTGGGAGTCACTTGAATGGTTTGAAACAAATCTCAACAGTCTTCTTTTGAATGCATGAACCTGTCATTATGGCCATGTATGATATTAATAAAAAAATGTTGTTTATTAGAATTGATTTGGAGCCGTTCTTATATTTGAACCCATTTATTACGCAATGGAAGACAACAAAGACTAATGAGATAGCTACAAGATATATGGCAATTCGAAGTAAAAGCTGTCCTTACAAAAGAAACAAGTACCTGGATGAATCGGAAGAAAATGCGGGACAAGCCATAATTCAGGAACGATCGCATTATTTCCAGACCAATCATACAAACCGATCACCTAAATTGAAAAAGATGAATAACTTCCATTAACCCCTCCTTGGGTAATAAATAATAATTTCTAGACAACGTAAACAACTGCATGTGGAATTTTGGCAACCAATATTTGCTTACTCTTCGCAAGAAACCAAACAGTCCCTATGAAACTGACAAGTTGAAAACTATTTCAATTTTACCGTTCTTCAACATATGTATTGAAGTGAAAAAGAATAATATGCTAAAACCTTTCAAATTAATTAATACAAAAATATGCCCATATTAAGTAATGTAAAATCATATAATACCTCCTACTAATCTTGGAAGAGTTCCTGGACAGGGAGTGCCCCCACATGGCGGCGCGAGCCGAGCCAAAAAATATTTACGTATAGGTCCTTTTTCAGAAAAAAAAATTACATTCGGGTCCTTTTTCTCGAAAAAGAATATATATTACGGTTAAGTCCTTTATGCGTTTTTAAGGCTAGCGCTCGGGTCCTTTTCCACAAAAACAAAATTACGTTTAGGTCCTTTTTCACGGGAAAAAAACGTTCGGATCCTTTTTCTCGGAAAAACGTGCATTTTTTTTACCATTACGTTTAAGCCCTTTTTTTAAAAAAAAATCGGTTTTCTCGTGTGGAGAGCGGCGCCCGCGGCATGGCACGCTGCGTACATATTTCTTCTTTTTCGCGGGAAAAAAAACGTTCGGATCCTTTTTCCCGAAAAAAACATATATTTTTTCCCTTTTTTTACCATTACGTTTAAGCCCTTTTTTCGGAAAAAAACGGTTTTCTCGTGTGGAGAGCGGCGCCCGCGGCGTGGCACACCGCATACATATTTCTAGTTATAATTAGAATTAGCAAAAAATTCTCTTTTGCATTGATTCAGAATATCATATATAATGCCGAAATGGGCCACCATAGTGCACAAGCCCCATTATTTAATTAAAATGGCTGCATTCAAGTCAAATTCAAGTATGATTTCTAGAAATTTGTCATTTTGAGGTATATAGCAGCATGCCATGATAATTCAAATGAAACACTTTTCAATTAAAAACATCATCAAATATCAGAGGTTTTAATGAAATTTGATCTGTGTGCTGATCTTTTAACAAGCTAAAAGATACATACACACAAAAGTTCATCAGAAAGATAATTTATGTTTGGACTTCACTTTGAAGTTGTTCAGCTAGTTATGCGAAGGAATAATTGTCTACAGCAAACTGTAAAATAAATGTTGGCACAGGCACTCCAAAATCGTGGTTTGGCTAGATGACTGTCGAAATGGTGGCCATTTCCCATAGCACACTAGACCGATTAAATAATATTATTCCTATCTGTTTTCAAAGAGAGAATATCTCACATATGCCCAAATTGCCCCTTATGTTCTTAGTCAGAAAATTATCAAATTAACTCCAAATTTCAAATAAAATATTTTCTGCTTAAATTAACCACTAATTATTTACAGTAAATACTTTTTTAATTCAGAAAATTTGGAAAAGGCTTTAAAAACATTTAATTATAGAAAATTGTAAAAAAATCATAAATGACTTCTACATTACTCTATGCAAAAAATGAAAATTTTGGGACAGTACAGAGAGAAGGGGAGGAAGAGAGGTTTTTATTTTTATTTTTATAAACATTTTTGCCAAGGGAAAATTAGACAATTTGCTCACCATGCATCTCTCTCTTGCTAGCAGAGATTGTATTGATGGCAACAGTATGTGGTGGAAAATAGTCACAATATTAGAGTTTCTTCTAGCCAAACCACAATTTTGGAGTGTCCTAGCGAAATCAGTCCAATTTTGCCTTAGGAAAATGGTTAAACTCATCTAGGTTATTTAATGAAAAATCCACGTATTATACATATATAAGGCAAATACCAATTTTGAAGCCCTGATGTAAACACACAAACATACACATATCAGAAAATAATATATTGTTTGTTTTATTTTGATAGCATACCGAGAGCCATATCTTTCCCCACTGTGGTATTGCAGCTGCACTTCCACGGGATAAAATCCAAGCACGCCCTTTGGTCAATGCATCATGCTTACCCGCCTCACCAAGAAGCCTTAAGGCAACATAGTTTAAGCATGATCCAAACATTGTGCTCGGTCCCAATACTTGTGTGCCCCAACCACCGTCTTCATTCTACATGGATTACATTACATACATAATTTGGCATATTTTGCTATGCCATAGAAAAATAATGCACATTTGACATCAAGTGCTATTATTGAAAAGTAATTAGAACTGATATTGACATACCTGATGGTTGTAAATATAGCGACATATCTCACGTTGATGTTCTGATGATAGGACGGTGTTGAGTGATCCAGTGATATATAGGGCGAATATCTACAAGAAATGCATCATTCCCGCAACGTTGTTAGCTGATAAAGTATGCAAATTCTTAATAATTAGGTCAGAACTACTGAGAACTGAACATCAAATTGAACCGTCCAGAATTTGACACTAATTAATCAAGATCATAAACCAAAACATAGACAAATTCGTAGTTATTGAAACCGGACGGACCGTTCGTCCAACCGATAGGTTCTCAGTTCTCTTTTCACTGGTCCAACGGCCGGTCCAACTAGGGTACCGCCAATTTAGAAAGGGTATTTTAGTAATATAAGTTCTATACAAAACACACCCTTGCTCGTCACACGATTCAACCGTGTCTGGTTTTCAAGTTGGTTCTGTGAAGAACTAACTATCTATCCAACTGCATTTTCTCTGGTTCACTTGCAGAAGCGATCCAATAGCGAAATTGGATCTTGGCTTTTGTTCTAATATGAAAAATCCGCCGGTCCGACCAAAGTTTCTCTGCTTCACTTGTAGAAGCGATCTAATAGCGAAACCAGACCGGAGTAGACCCTAGCTCCGATGTTTTCCGTTTAAACCACTGGTCCGGTCGGTTTTAATAACAAACGATCTAATAGCGAAACCGGACCAGACTAGACTCTAGTTCCAACGTTTTCTGTTTAAAACTCTGGTCCGGTCGGTTTTAATAACTATGACAAATCAAGCCCATTCATTTCTCAGACCTCCTGGTAGTTTTCTAGATGTATGTGATACTAAATTAGTTGGCACAAAATCAAATATAAATCTTTTGATATACTTCCTCCACTCGCAAATAGTCATCGTTTTAGGCATCGATACAGTCTCTAAAACATATGTTTGACCCCTAATTTCTATTATAATATATTTATAAAAATAATAAAATTATAATATTATGAAAGTAATTTTCGAGACAAATCTACACATATAATTTCCATGTATCCAAATTAAATATTTAAAAATATATTGATAATCAAAATTTTAAAGGTTTGACTACAATTATATCCAAAACAACAACTATTTGTGATGGGAGGGAGTAAATGTTTTGTTTTGAAAAAAAAACAGTGACATTCATGGTGCCCGTTCATGTGCTGGTGGGGCTCAACCTTGGTCGTCACATCGAGTGTAGGGTAGCTGACCTCACTGCCGAGATTGCTGCCTAGTGCGTCGATTACTGCCATGGCCATGATAAAAAGAAAAAGAGGAGGATGGAGGGAGAGGAAGGTGGTAATATTGGATTGCACCTCCTATATACTCCGTATATGAAAACCGGGGGGTTTCGGGCCTCCTCGCCACACCCATGTCGCCCCACGCCTCCCCTCATATAGAGTGACAAAAGGTGAATTGCATATATTTAATTGCATCTTCTTCTATGGAATGGTACCAAACGGGGAAAGCGTCATGGTCGTGGAAGGAGACAGGGTGGGGAAGTGACGGGGAAGAAATAGAAGGAAGGGGTCAGTGTGCAAGAGTAGATCTCCCATGGCCACTTAATAAGAAGAAAAGAGGAGGAGGAGGAAGAAAGGGGCAAAACTATACAAGTATGGATAAAACTATCAGCAAAATTGTACAAGTATGGATAAAACTATCTTGCATAGTTAAAACTGTCGAAAGTGGTATTTAATGAATTACATCTTCTATGAAGTGGTAAATAATGAATTCATCTTATAAAAGTGGCAAAGGAGTAGCATTCATGGTGCCTATTCATGAGCTGGTGGGGCTTGACCTTGGCCATCGCATCGAGTGCAGGGTCGCTGACCTCCCTTGCCGAGATTGCCGCCTAGTTCGTCGATTGCTACCATGGCTATGGCAAAAGAAAAAAAAAAGAGGAGGAAGGAGGGAGACGAAGGTAGCAATATTGGATTGAACTTCTTATATATATATAGTGACAAATGGTGAATTGCATATATTTAATTGCACCTTCTTCTATGGAATGGTGCCAAACGGAAAGCATCATGGTTGTGGGAAGAGATAGGGTAAAGTGATGGGGAAGAAATAGGAGGAAGATGTTAGTGTGCAAGAGTAGATATCCCATGGCCGCTTAATAAGAAGAGAAAGGAGGAGGAGGAAGAATGGTACAAAACCGTACAAGTATGGATAAAGCTGTCCAAAATTGTATATAATGAATTACAACTTCTATTAAGTGGCAAATGATAAATTCATCGTATAAAAGTGGCAAATCCTAAAGTAATACTTTGTAGAGTGGCAAAATCACCTATTCTCCCATACTCATAAGGTTTTGGGAGGTGCTTCTATACATCACTATTCGAAAGTTACATAAATATTAAAATATAAATAAAAAGTAGATGGTGCTTATTTAGTCCTTCACTTGCTTCAAGATTTGCGCAACTTGTATCGAGAGAATGTGATGTAGACCCAAGTTTTGAGAAAAAATATTGAAGGAATAATTAATTACGAGAAAAATAATTGAGAAACAACCAGATTTGTCAATCCAACGACAAAGTTTTTGCTTTCTCCTAGCAATGTTCATCAACGCACTATAAAATATAATTATGGAAATAAAGTCAAACTATAGTGCATATCCAAATAAAATGCGTACCAAGATGGGCATAATGAACATAATTCCACTGAAATCGCCAGGCCAATGTCCATCATGTGCTTGCAGAGCAGAATGTTGCCCAAGAGCTCGCCTCAACGATGTTAGTATAATCTCTTCCGTGACTTCTGCACGATCCACGAGCTTGATGGCTGGAAGATCCACCTGAACGCACTTTTGTTTTGCATACTGCAATAGATGATAGTCCAATGTAAGCATTTTATGGCAGGTGCCATCAGGGTTCACAGTATCATCGATAATCTCTCGAATATCGCAATTATTGAGCATCAAGCCAGTTCGGCGTCTAAAACCGCTCGGTAAATCACTGGAATTCAAATTCAAATATAAATTCAAAAAAATTGAAAAATATATTAAAAGGTGTCAATTTTTTTTTTTAAAATTTTGTGTGAGGTTCTGAGGAAATGCTAATGATGCTATAATATTTTTAGATGATTATTCGGATTTATGTATTTTTAAAAAAATGCTGACAGTGCTACTGTCTTTGTATATACTGTTAAGTTTTTTATTTTCTACGAGTACTAAATGAAGTCTAATATTTCTGCACATTTTTGTGTGAGGTCCAGAGGCAATGCTAACTATGTTGTAAAATTTTTAGATGATGATCGGACCCATGTATTTTTAAATTTTTTGATAATTCTACTGTTTTTGTATATGCTCTCCTGTTTTTTATTTTCTAGGGGCAATAAATAAAGTCTAATATTTCTGAAAATTTTAATACATGGTCCTTGGGAACTCTTTATAGTACTAATAAAATTTGAGTGCATTAACAAGCGTGTACATTTTTGTAAAAAACTTATTGTGTCTATATTCCTTTTCAATAATTGTTGTTTTTGATTTTCAAGAAATTCTAAATGAATTAAAAAATTATTGAAATTGCTCCGAGGTGTTTTGTTGATTAATTGGGATTTATTATGATTTTCTTCAATTTTTCACCTTTTTTCAATTTTCCTATTTTTGCTTGATTTTTTTCTATTTTTTGTTCGGTTGCTAATTTTCCATAAAAATAGCTAGATAATCGTTGAATACCAGTCGATGATCAACCATATCAGGCGATAATTGAGATTTTTCCCCCGGTTTGATCACCGATTTCAAATCCGTTTGATTCGCAAACCTTCGATTTTTTGCGATTTTCAGCAATTATCGACGAAAATCGGTACCCGTGGGTCTTCGATTTTCCACCCTAAATCGGTATTGTTAACCTTGGGTGCCATGATTATTTAAAGCCCAGATTTACCATGAAAATAACTAACATTAATACAACTAAAACTTCAAAGGTACACATCTATAGAACTTTGACCTACAATTAATACTGTCAAAAGAGTGATTGTAATTGTTTGGGGTCCTTTTTCTGGGCAACACACTCCAAAAATTGTGCATGTTTTCAATTGTTCTGCATATTTGTAACTAGTATCAAGTGTTGTGACCAGCTTTTCAGTCTCACAACTGCATACTTCTTTCGGCACTAGTTGGCCTGTGACACCACCAAATGTCGCCAATTAAACAATACCACAGTACCACTAATTTCTATAAGCAGCAACACTTGATACTAGTTAGTTAGAATCCTGTGTATTGCTGCAAACGACCCCTGAATTTTAATAGAGAAAGAGGAAATTTTTTCTAAAGAAAACAGGGAATGTAAGAAACAAAAATACTGCAACTCAACATTTTTTAAAAAAATATTTTACTGATTACACAGTAGAAACTACAGTGACCGAGGCGCGTGGTGCCGGACAGTCAGGCAGGTACATCCCCAATATTAGTGATATACTAGTTAGGACCTCACGTATTGTCGCGGGTTACCCCTCAATTTTAACAGAGAGAGAAAAAATTGTTCGAGAAAAACAAAGAAAATAATAAAAAAATATTGTATCTCAATGTTAATAGAGAGAGGGAAAACTTTCCAAACAAAAATTTTGAATTTTTTTTAAGAAAACATTAGAAATTACTGTAGATTAACACCATATAAACTACAGTCTCTAGCGGACACGTAGCAGCGAGCGGCGAGCCCATCCGCACATCTCAAAGAATGATATCAAGAAGCCCAAACGGGAATTGAGGGGAACAAAGCACCGCATACAAAAATCAAACAGCGACATGACACCGTATCCAAGAGTAGTGTGGATGCACGCGACTTCTGCGGAGCCCGCGACGGCGGCTGCTGGGTTGTGCCACGGGCGGCGGCGCCTGGGTTGTGCCATGGGCAACGCGCGGCGACTGCGTGGGAGACGACGGCTTAGAAATTGCTAGTCCTTTTTCAGAAAGAAATTGCAACCGGAGGGTGGACCACTGGTGGTAGAATGCGAGTCTGCGAGATGTCCAATGCTCGAAGGGGGGCATGTCCCACCATGTAGAGCACGGTCCCCGTGTGATTCGCTAGTTTTGAGCGCTGTGCAGGAAGAAACAAGCTTGTGATGAACAGGATGCAAGAAGCAGCCCATGCACAGCATTTATATCTTTTGTCGTTTGCATCCAGCAGCACATCAGCAAGCAGCTTCTGTTTGCATTATCCATCAAATCATTGCTTTGATCTTCAATAAGTTGAATGATCGGATCACTTTACTTAAAAGTGTAAGCCGAAGAAAAAAAGATAGGCAATATATTTTAATACTCCTAACGTTTAGGCTACATATGGCTAAGACATATATAGATTAGACGTGGGCTGCGATTACTTTTCTTTAAATACTCTGATCACAAATAGTTGTTAATTTGGACATGGACATAGCCTTTAAAACACAGTTTTGACTACTAATTTTTATTATAATATATTTATAAAACCTAATAAAATTATAATATTATGAAAGTAATTTTCGAATTAACTCTACTCATGATTTTCATGTATTCAATTTAAATATTTAAAAAGATATTGACAATCAAAGTTTCGAAAGTTTGAGTGCATCTATGTCCAAAACGACAACTATTTATGATTGGAGGGAATATTGTGTTAGCCTGGTCTTGAACAAGGCTTATAAACTCTAATACCATATTGAGTTACATGCACCAGGCAATTCACCAAAAAACTTAAATTGACGAGAAAAGACAAGCAATATACGTCAACAATCTTCCACAGCAACAAAGAAATATTTGATTGTGGCTTTGAGAATATTTGAAAGCATTCTGCTTGAATTTGAAATTTCAACTGGGAACTTTCAGTTCAGATTTAGAAC
Source organism: Otatea glauca (assembly GCA_036346275.1). Classification (NCBI taxonomy): domain Eukaryota; kingdom Viridiplantae; phylum Streptophyta; class Magnoliopsida; order Poales; family Poaceae; genus Otatea; species Otatea glauca. The sequence continues at coordinate 28,675,266 of CM070721.1, read as the reverse complement.
ATTCAACCGAGAACATTCATTTCGGATTTGCAAAACTTAAGCCATATTTGAAAACATTCAACTCGGATGTATTAACGTTCAACCAAGACCTCCTTATTCAGAATTAAAAACTTTCAACTGAAAATTTTAAATCCGTATTTGAAGATTTTAATTCGGATCATAATCTTTTTAAGTGAGAAGTTCCAATTTGGATTAAAAGCATTTCAAAATCAGCTGGCAAAGGATCCTAGGCTACATTGATTATGCACAGACCTGGGTATTAGGCCATGTCAGGTTGGCATGAAACTGGCCCGATGGGTTGTGGGAGTAGACCGTGCTATGCCGCTAAGGCCTGGCCAGGCAGCCATGTTGTGCCAGTCCGACTCACCTCCGGCAGGCCTAGGCTTGCCGTGTCAACTTCGTGTTGTGCCAGCTCAGGCTCGATTCATTTTGACTATTGGAGAAAAGAGCAAAAGATCCATAGACGAGCGAAGCACCTACCGGCATAGTCACGAGGACAAAGTGTAGCTCAACCGGAGGCAAGGAAGGCACTAGCATCGGAGAAGAAGCATGCATAGTGGCCGAAAACGGTGACGAAGAGGTATGAAAAAGGCCAGATTTGGTGGCGGCATGGATAAAGACCACTAGATCCAGCACTATCGACGTCATGTTCCTCTACGGTCGTCGCCGTTTTCTTCCTTGGAACGGCCAGTGAAGGTGGTGACGTGACCGAAGGCTGCTAGATTTAGCACCAAAGCAGTAGAGGATGGTGAGAGCCGGTCGGGGATGTGGCAGTGCAGGGAGGAAGCAGGTACAAGTGGAGGGCGAGAGGAGAGATTGGAGACAACGGAGATGTAGGGAATGGCAACTGCGCCGAATGGGTTATTGGAGGAGGCGAAAGGGGAGGTAGTATTTGATGATGGGCTAGACCGTTGGGGCAAGGTAGCTGATGATGGGCTAAACTGTAGATAGGATATTTTTTACGAAAGGACCGCTTTCGTGCCGAACCAACCCAAAGCCTAGTCAGTTGTACCGTGTCATGTTGCTCATCATACCGAGTTTCTAGACCCCACATACCCTATCATTCATATCATACTAGCCTGGCCAATAACCTCTCTACCGTGCCGTGCCCAGAATCAGCCCAAAAAAGTACGCCCATTGCACAGGTCTATTTATGCAAGGGGCCAACTGTTGTATCTGACTACCTGACTAAAAAAGCGAAGCATTGCTTTGAACAATGATCTTCTACAACCATGGTTTGCTTCTTTTTTTTTTATGTACATAGCCACAAAAGATCACCTTGGAGTTTGACACCTTTGATTTTACGGCCGTCAGGCTTGCCAAACCGCATCAGCACGTCCCAACCGGAAGGCGTGCGTTGCGACGCTGGCCAAAACGTTCTTATAACACTTCGAAGTTTGGTCCATTCAACATTCTAAACTATAAAATTATATATTTAACTCTTATACATTACAACTCAGTTTAAATAATACAATTACTAGGTTTCATATGGTAATATTGTCCTTATGGCGCAATAAGTGAGTGATTTTGTCCTTTAAGATGATACACTAGGCAAGTTGAGTCAATGACAGGAGAGACCCATAAGGATTTCTCCCTGTCAAGCTCTTAGCCATGCTTCTATTATTATTAGACCCTTTAGCTACATCCCATTCTATTTTGATTTGGGATAGAAATCTATGTGAGCTCTACTTGTCATTCATCTAAACTAATCCAGCGTATTATGCCACGTGACAAAATCACTCACTCACCACGCTACACATGCAATACCATCATGTGAAACTAGGTTAAGATGTTTTTTGAGTTAGGTTGAAAAATTCGGAGGGTGAAATACACTACAGGATAACATAGCCTCCCAAGCTGTACTAATGCTTGGCAAAAGTTCTTTGGCAAGCACTAGAACGGGTATAAATATTTTTTTTTTGATACCAAACTGTTGGGCCAATTGGAATACAAGCATCTGTCCTACCGCTTGGGAAAATGCAAAGAATTAGAAGCAGTAGAACCGGTATAGATGAGAATTAAAAGCTATGGTGTCGTTTGAGATAGTCTTTTGACGGGCCAAAGTGAAATTTAGATACTGAACATGTTCTAATTTTAAAATAATTTCTTTGGACCCAGCCAGATAAGAGGAAGGAGAAGTCACTACACACATCCCGTCCTCATCCCTAAATACCCAACTCACCAGGTAATCACGTTTCCTCCATTGATAACATGGCCATGCTCTTGGAATGGCTGAGGCTAATCTTTTGCAATCACGTAGGACGTTCAAAGTGCACAAAGCTTATGGAGGGCTTTCTAGCAAGGACAGGACGAAGCTGAAGCACGATTTTAAGTTTTCGGTATCCGCTATACACAATAATCCTATATCAAACTCTGTAATAATGATTCTGAAACTAACCAATTCTATATTTACAGTGCCACTAGTATGGAAAGGGAAATAATCGATGTTGATTTTACGTTTGTCACAACATGCAACTCCTCGTCAATAAAAAAAGACTAATGAGGCTATAACTGCGTTGGAAGAGACCGATCTGATCCAAATTCAAGGACAGCTTTGTTCCTTCTTACTCAGTCATGTCTTAAATCCAAAAGGCGAGTTCCACTCTGCCTAACTTCAGCAGTTGTGTTTTTTCTGAATTACCACTTGTGTTAATTTGTGAAACTTGTGCTGTGGATTTGTAAATTGTAGTTGTGCATTCAATTTATTGGTTAATAAAATTGAGTTCCATTGGTTAATTTATCTAAGTTCATTTCTGAAATGGATGTGCCGTGCAGTAATCTATACATAATCTACTTGCGCTGTGATGTAATCCGACTTGATTGCTGAAATGGATGTAATGCTTGTGATGATCTGTGATCTTCTTTTTTCAGAGGGCATGGCTAGTATTTCCTGAGACTAGCCAATAAACAGAAAAAATATCCATCTGTAGAAAAACTTATCACAAACGATTCTAATTAGAAACTGTCTGTGATGTCATAACAACACAGACGGTTTCTAATTAGAACCGTCTATGATGTTACTATATCATAGACAGTCCTAATTAAAAACCGTTTGTGATGTCGTATATCATAGAAGGTTTGAAAATCGTCTGTGATATGCCATAATATCACTAACACATGGTTACAGACGGTTCGGAAAACCGTTTGTGATGACGGTTCTGAACCGTCTGTGATGAACTTTTCTATAGTAGTGCCACAATATCCAAACCCCTCACATGGCTACCTTGGTTACCAATTCCCATCTCACCTAAGGTTCAGCTTAGTGCCGCCGTTGGTCCACATGGGCTCCACCCGCCCGCCGCTCGCCCCAGCCACGCTCTCCAGCCCATCATGGCGCCTTCTGCCAACCTTGGCAGGCATTTTGCTCAAGACCCCAGTGCACCGCCATCACTCCAACAATGAGCCTCCACTAATTCCACCATTGCACCCTGCTTGAGCTCCAGTCGGTCGTCCCAATCCACCAGCCCAACAAGCCCCTCAATTTCTAGAGCTCCATATCAGAAGACCTTGGTCTGCCTACCAAAATTAGGTTTGTAATTTACTAATTTTGTTCTTCCTCTCCTCCTATACTAATTTTTGTCATAACATGCTAGCGAAATCTTGTGTGCCAGTGCTGATAGAGCCTACTAATTGGCCAAACCTACTACAAAAGCTTGTGATTAGGGGATATTTTTATCTAATTTGCATGGTACTTCGTGTGGTGGTGGATTTATTTTTGTGGATTTCTATGAAAGCTAAAGCTATGACCTTTGATGAGTTAGAGTTCTGGACTACTACTGCATGCTGGGGTGAATTATTCTTTGCTTACTAGTTTAATTTGACCATTTTGACACTTAACAACAATAATTAATTAACGAGTTAAGCTATATTTCAGTTTGGCCAGATATGGGAATGAATCAACTATCTCCACTTTATTGACATTTCCTGTTTTTTATAGGTACTTAGTCTAACTTTTTACCTCAAACATATATAAGTGTCAAGGTTGTGTAGAAACTCATGGTTTGATGAGGGAGGACTATCATCAATACATATTTCTCAATTCTCAATTCTGACAGGTTAGAGTACCATGTTTTGATTCTTAAACATGCAAGGCAGCTAAAAGGGGACAAAACTGAAGATTTCTATATCTCATGGTTCAATAATTTCAAGGTTAGGATGGCAATGCAGAAGATATTTTTTTTTCATGGTTCAGTTAGTGTATGTTAGGTCGTGTGAATTTGCATAGCTCTAGGAAGAGCTACGATTTGTTTTCAGCTAAGTTTGTTCATCATCTTTGCCCTTATTCATTCCTAGTGCCTTTAAGAGCATGTACAATAAAAAAAACTATTAGATAACTAAACATTAATGCTTTGGAACCTTGTTGGATTTTTTTTTCTAGCTTTCACTCAGCCTGTACCATTACCATAGCATGCTACATGTTTGGAACAATGTGATATATTCACTTCTCATTTTTCCTGTTCTGTTTTTTCCTTTGTGTCTTACACTCAATAGTCATGTTTTAGCCCTATTACTGAGTTGTTGCAGCTTTTGCTTCTAGGTGTTGTAGCTTATATTAAATCAGTGTCAACCAACATGTTCTTTTGTGAAGTCACCGACAATTGTCTTCTGTCTTTGTTCTACTCTATTTTCGATTACTTTCTTGTTTTGCAGGTGGTTTATTTTGATGGATTGTATGGTTGATTGGTTGCTAGCGATGAGTTGATATACCCTAGTGATTTAGTCATATTTTTAATTTAAACATGCAAGACATGTTCTTGTGATAGATGTTCAGATCATGTAGCTGGTTTCAAATGTTGTGTTCAAGACTATATGTATATGTTTGGATAAAAATTTCAATATGAATATATGTGTGTGGCTTTGAATGTATCTTTGTTTTGATATATATATTTCATCCATGATTTGTTATAAAAATAATGGTTGATTAATCAGTTAATTGTTATCTTTATTGATTGGCGTATAATAATAAATTTTAAAATTTGATTCATAATTACATTTTGTTTTCTAGATCTCACCTATGTTAATAAAAAGTAATTGTACAGCTTGGAATTGTATACAAACTTGAAGTACAGCTTGGGAACACTAAGGGTGTGTTTGGTTGTTTGCACCACCCTATCCTGTCCCGTATGAGCCATCCAGGCTAGTCTTGGCCTGCCTGAGTGGATGCAGGTTGAGTTGTTTGGTTGCTTGTTTATGCATCTCATGGGCCTGCATTAGAGAGAAGCCCAATTTTTGTGTTTCCTTCAAACTGCATGAGTAGATGCAACCTGGATGAACAGGAAACCAAACACGTGTCTAACAGATACAGTTGCATCCACTCATGCGATTTAGGCACCCATGCAGGCAACCAAACACACCCTAAATTCAAAAGCACTAGTAGCGCTTGTGATTCTTTTTTCCGAACTGGACCTACCGGTTGGGAAATAACTACAGCTTGGAAAACCTTTCCATGCAGCTGAATAGAGAGCAGTAGCAACTAGAATCCCAAGCGGTAGCACTATTTTCTATAGTGACTTCTCCCAGCGGTTACACAGCTTGCATCTGTGTGTGATCCTGTAGTGATATCTGGTTTCATAGTTCAGAGTGCTGGACGAATTTTCAAGCAAAGTTTGAGGTATTATATGGACTTTTTCTAAAATAGTATAGTTTCGAAACCATACTAATTACTCACATAGCCAAAGTACTACAAGAATATGTTTTTCCTCGCAAGTTTATGATGCTAGGGTAAATATTAGGTAAAACCGACCTTTTCTGTTTAAACTATGTGAAAATCATATGTAAATATTTTTAAAAATTACAAAAAAATTAACATTTGTAGGGGCAAGATATTCTATAACCCTGTAAAACCTCGCTCGTATTTGAAACATATGAAATTGACAAACACTGGAAGGAATAGGTGTGAATAGTGGAAAATCAATATTCATGTTCAACTTGTCTTTTTCAAATCTTATAAACACTATTGGATTTGATATTAAAATTTTATAGGTTTTAATATTATCTCCTACATATGGTAATTTTTTTATAATTTCTAAAAACTTTTACACATGATTTATACGTAGTTTACGAGAAAAGAATATATATGTTGTCAAATTTTCATGCCTTTTTTGGGGAAAATTTTCCCGACAATGATACAGAGATCTTTTGAAATTTGGCCCAAAAGGTTTTTATATACACATAAAATTGATATATACTCCCCCTGTTTTAGAATATTATTTTTCCCACATTAACATGCTTATTTTTCTAACCTTAGCTTGTGCACAGCCACCATCACAAAATAGTCATCTCACCCCCTAAAAATAGGATTTTTGTAAAAACCACCACCTCCAAGCGAGGGAGTATGTTAAAACCCCAAATGCATATCAAAGTTTGTCAGAAATCCACCCACAAATTTTATGTAGCTGCAAATCTTGCCTAACCCCTCAAATGGTCAATCTACTCGTTAAAGCTCCTAGAAGTCAAGAACTTCTAATTGGGAATCACGTTGAAGTCCGCCCAAACTACGAGAATCCTCCCGCGTAGTCGCAACATGCAGATATTCTTCCACTGTTGCGCCACACTTTATTCTCTAGCACTTGGCTCATGCGCTCTGCCTAGTATTGGCACATTTCCCTGCTTATAGTCCACAAGGCCAGTTGTTGACGTTGTTTCTACATATCTTTTATACTTTCCCACATCATTACTTCCTATTATTTTTTTCATCACTAATGCTATGTATTGTTTTAATAATCATCAATATTCAAGATATATATGCAAAGTGTTGTATTATAGGAAATATAACTTTTCATGTACTTTTCATGCTGAATCCATTAATTTATACGTTGCTGAATCGGCAAATTGATAGGTTCTGGAAATTTCAAATCCCAATTTTGAGGCTCTCAAGATGATGCTCTCATCGAGAGGATTGAAACACATATATCATTTGCCCAATTTGGTGTTTGGATAGAAAAGTTATGATAGAAACACCGTGTCTTCAACGGTTTGGTGATACGACGATGTGGAGGATTGTTATGTGCACATAAATTTATGAGGATAAATGACCCACAATCAGGGTTCAAAAAATCGACGGCGACTTTCGCTCGTATCGGCGCGGCTCGGCTTCTAAAACCGCTCGGTAAACAGGTCCAATTCAGAAACAAAATTTCAAAAATTTGAAAATATTTATGCGACGTAAATCGGTCGAAAATCGCTCGATTTTCGAAGAAAATGGCTCAAAAAAGTTCAACTAGTCCGTTGATTTTCCATGAAAACAGTCGATTTTTTTTATTTTTTTTCAAATTTTTTGATTTTGAAACTCTAGGATTTTCAACCGATTTTTGGCTCGATATTTCCAATTTTCGAATTTCGAGCAATTTTTTCCAAGCCGATATTGTTAACCCTACCGACAATTAAGTAGAGCAAATTATTCTCTTCCTCCCGAATGATTCGACAAAATTCTTGAATAAAGGATAGCTGACAAAATTCTTGAATAAAGCACAACAAAAAAGTGCAAATCGACTTGAATTCGAAGGATATTATCCAAATTAAACTTGCCAAACTGGCTGCTTCCAACTCTACAATGTTTGGCGAGACCAAAACCATGTTTTCCAATAGTTAGGTCTAAATTACAGGGGTAATTAGAGATGGTACCCTCCAGCCCCTTAGTCTTTGAACAGTACCCCTAGGGGTCCCTCTAAATCATCCAATCTTCGAATTCTTCCTCCACCGCTCCGGCGAGGCTGAAGCCGTGTTTTCCAATAATTAGGTCTAGTTTGAGAGCGATCTAATTAGCCCTTCTAATTAGAGAGGACTTTAATTATCTCTATAATTAAATTAGGAAGGGTTTTAATTAGATATAGGATCCGGAGCATCTATCTAGAAAGCTCAATAGATTCGCGGTCTTTGTACATAATCTTCCTTGTTGTAAGCATTCCTCTGCACTTCCTCGATAAGGATTTTACTATGGTGTTTTGATTTATATATGCACCTAAGTTTTGGATGATTGTTTCGTTGCGCAATATTTTAATTATCATGCTTCTGCTACTATTGTATACTAGCTGTCTTTTTAGTGGTGGTGATTAGATAGTTTAGTTGATCATTGCGTGTGATAGTATCTCTAGTCTAGGCTTTCATATGTGTTCTAACTTCCTCGATTAGGGTTTTACTATGGTGTTTTGATTTATATATGCACCTAAGTTTTGGGTGATTGTTTCGTTGCGCGATATTTTAATTATCATGCTTCTGCTATTATTGTATACTAGCTATCTATTTAGTGGCGGTGATTAGATAGTTTAGTTGATCCTTGCGTGTAACAGCAGCTCTAGTCTAGGCTTTCATGTGTTCTAACTTCTATCTCTCTAGAATCAATATTGCATTATGATTTAATTTTATGTATTAGCATTGTCATAGGATCCAAAGTTATTATTACTGATCTACCCTTGCCTACTATTTGGTTAACTGACCCGTGCTTAGTTTTAGGTTGGATGTGACTATCAAGTTTCTTATTACGTTTAAGATTGGGCAGTTAGATGATTGTTGACTAGAAAACCGTTAAGTAATCGTTAGCCTGTTCTCTATGAAATCAACACCCTGAAATACTTAGGTGAAAATCTATAATTGACCCATGCCCTGCAGGTATATTTGATTTCATGTAGTTTGCATCAACACCAGTTTACGGCGATTGTCATGCAAGTGCCATGTAAGAGCTTCAAATAGTAAATTGGCTATTCGGGGTAGATTTGTAGCCACGTAGATCTTGTGGGTGGTTTTTGATGAACTTTAAGATGTACATGGGTTTTTGACAAACTCTCTCGTTTGCAGGTGGGCTTTTGCAAAATCCCAATAACAAACTGCAGTTACAATCTTTAATTTTGTGGTTTCCTTAGCACTCTTAAAAATTTATTATTCTTAGCCTAGCTTTGTCTACAGACAAAATATACACAGGTACCCACACTCAAGTCACACATACACACACTAGAAATTTCGCATAGGCTCCGGTGCCTTAGAAAGCGTGAGCATGTGTTTTACCACTGAATACACATGTGTGTGCTCCCATTAAATAACCGACACTGCGTAGATCCTAGTGAATTTTTTCATGATTTGATACCCAAATTACATCCTGTAAGCTGTAAGGTAGCGTTTAATTGAATGTGATGCAGTTCCTTCTGTTGTTAGCGTTTAATTGAATATGACTCAGTTCCTTCTGTTGTGGTCTACCCGCGGGTCCCCTATTTCTAATTTTGTGTGTTCCATCCGTCCAATGCATGTTACGAGGAAACAAAACTTGGCTAACTACTCCGTGTATTATATCCGAAGGTTTCTGGTCTCGCTGCGCTATCCACATCGATTCGAGCCGATGTGCTTGTTCCGCGCGTGCCCACATCGCCCATTTTGCGCCCTCGTTAATATGCCTTAAATAATTTTCCTAGCTCTATCACACACAAGGGCGGCGTGGCGCAGCGGTATAGTGTCTCGCTCACACTCAGCCGATCGCGCCTTCGACTCCCCGCCCGTGGCATTTTGTCCCGCGTGACATGTGGCTTCGGCGCACAGGGCTAGCACAATGCACCCACTATTATGCGAAAAATCCCTCGGATATTTCTAAAATTACATTAGGTCCCTTTTTTGCGGGAAGGACCCTAAAAATATGTAATTTGTTTTTTCCTGAAGACCCCCAAAAATCACAAAAATACAACCGGGTCCGCTTTTCAAGTCCTTTTTTGCGGGAAGGCCCCAAACAATTTTGGAATTTGTTTTTTGCAAAGACCCCTCGAAAATCATGAAATTACATTTGGGTCCGCTTTTTCGACCGAACCCCCGAAAAATTTACAAACTTACATCTACACCCGTTTTTTCCCGAGAAGTCCCACCGAAAATTCCGGAATTACAGTTACAGTAGGCCCATCGAAAATTCCGAAATTACAGCTACAGTTACAGTCGATATTTCACCTACAATATATTTGCCCAAAAGCATTTCGTAGGCGCGGCGTGGCGCTGCACTCCCGCAGCTAGTTGTTTCTTACATGAAAATATCGCATGACGCATGCACAAACTTGAGTGTAGTGCCAAGCAATTTTGCCGTTATTGCTTACTCCATTCGTCCGGCGTATTTTTTAGATGGTTTTACTCGTAAATATGGTGTGTATTTCACATTCCAATAAAAGATTAGTGTCATGTTCCCTTTATATCTCTAATAAATATTCATCTTAATTTATTTTATATTGTCTACATGTATGTGTTGAATATAGTGCTTAGTTATAATAATTAAGGATAATCTATTTATTTTAATATTTTTTAGTTTATGTGTAAAAAAAAGTAGGCTTTGTAAATTTAGACGGAGCAGTATTTCCCAGCAGAATGATTGTCCTCACGGCTGCGTTGTGGTGTAGTGGATATGATATACTATGGCAGCTGGTACGGATAACTATTTTCAAGATTCATCGTATGTTAGCATCATGTGTCCTACGGCTCGGGTATGTAAAGAAGATCTAAAGAATTTACTCCTTGTAATTTTCTTGCAGCCCCGACTATTCTGCATCAAAGCACGTGAGAAAAAAAATTCTTCTTAGCTGCTATATCGATATATATATATACCTGCATGCGCATGAGGAGGTCCTGGGACTCTCTCTTCTGGAAGCGGTGCTCGGTGAACTCTCGACGCACACGCTCAACCTCAGAACGCTCCTGCGGCGTGCCAAGGTCGGGATCGAATTCCCACACCGCCCTACCGAGGAAGTTGTTCACCGACCGCAGCCACGGCCCGCTCCCTTCCGAGACCTTGAGCCTCCACATCTTCGGTGCGGTGATGGACAGCTCTGTGTTGTGGCGAGGTTGCCCATGCAGCTGATGGCTTTTATACACGCAGGAAGCGCGGCCGAGGACGCATGCTTTCTGGAGCACATCCTCCCAACTAATTACAAACATTAAGTGACAGTGCTGGCCCGTAAAACACTTCCTCCCAACTAATTACAAACATTAAGTGACAGTGCTGGCCCGGAATTAAAACTGACGCGATTGCATTATTGGGCGGTCCACGGCATGCTTCTGCATTTATTTCTGTTGGTGTGGGGCTCCGAATGGGCGCCAGGGCAAACCAGATCAAATCAAAGGAAGCCATGAGACGCTGTTAATTTTATGAGTTGCAGGCCGGTTGTGCCGTATTTATGGAACTGCTGCTTGGGACCTGAAAGTGGTGAGAAGAGTAGGCATTCATTGAACGGCATCTTGATTGATGTGACCTTTGCATTGTTCATCTCTCGACAGTGCAACCTTTTGACCGTTATAACTCAATATTTTGAGAGTACGATGTGAACGATCTCGACAACAGATCTCTCGACCCGTCGAATCTACATAAGGACAATAACAAAGTCAATTACTGGTTAATAGTGAGCTAAAAGCCAACTTGTATAATAACTGTCGATAAAAGTTATCTCTAGATGTTGTGTAATAACTATCTTTTCTGTCTTATACATAAATGATCTACCTATACTTCCGTGCAAAGCTAGCTACTAAATAAGAGTCAGCTCTCTTCTCTCTCCTCTTTTCTCACTCCTCCACATAGATCAAAGCTGGTGTGTACAGGCTAAGAACCTGCTGACGTGGCTTTATTGTACATGCCCTAACAAATGTAAATATTAGCCACACGATCTATACAATAAAAAAGATTAAGCGTAACAATTTATAATTAAGCTGGCAACAAAAAGATTCCATTTCTGTAAATACAAAAGCAGAACTAAAAAGATACAATAGTAAGAGTTACCGATGCAACATTATAAAAAAGCGCTCCAACAAGTATATATTATTGTTTCAACAAATAAAAATATAAGTAGAAACTTCTATAATATTTTGGAGAAGGTAACGCAACATTTTAAAAAATCTCATGCAACACTCTGTATCACTCTAATTTTCAACCCCGATTTTCTATAGCAATTGTGGTAATTTAGTTAGCGTCGGTGGATCATAAGGCATGTGTCATATTGGATTTTAGGTGCAATTTTGGATCAAAACCCAAGAAAACCAAAAAAACTGGTTCCCCCTAGCTCTACTGTCTCTCTACTCCTTTGCTGTTTATATCATGACAGAAAAAGAAAAGAGAGGGGGGCATGAGATACAAGGCCATCTCCAACAGCATTCCCTAAATCTGGATCCCAATATCCTCCCATATACAGAATTGCCTAAAAAGATTCCCTCCCTATATCTCTTTCCTCTCCTACAGCATTCCCCAAATCTCATTCCCTATTTTCTCCATCCTATATTATAATGATATTTCATAACCGCCATATGAGCAACGTTTATTTTTTAGCGGGGAAAATCGAGCCGGTATTTTTAAATACGGAAATTTAAAATTTATTCTTGCAGGAATTTAAAATTCGAACGGCTATTTTTAAACACAGAAATTTAAAATTTAAAATTTGAAACTATAATGCTCTCAGATTTAATAGAGGTAGTCATCAAAACATCACAGGCTCATAGCAATTCATAGTTAACAGTCCATAACCTAATGACTTAGGGACAAATTGAATGGTTGGAAGCAAAAGAAACAATCTTGGTTCAACCAGACCTATTACATCTTCTAGCTATTATGTCGCTCTGTAAGCTCATGTAGTACTATTTTTGTGGCTCAGTGCAGCAACTTAGATCAATGTTCATAATTCTCTCCTCCTCAATCATTTTCTTGAATTCAAGTTCATTTTTCTTGAATTCAAGCCTCTCTTTCTCTTGCTCAATCTTCACTTTTTCTTATACAATCCTCTCTTGTTCTTGTGCATACAGTCATTCATATCACTCATCTTTTTTCCTCTCTTTCATAATCTTAAGTTCCCTCTTTTCCTTTCTAAAATTTTCTAATGCTTCCATGTAAAGATTGACTGTTGAAACAATTTCTTTACCTCGACGTAATCGTTCTTTCGCCGCCTTATGTCCAATTGGTCTATTTAAGTGATCATTTTCTGCACTAGGATGGTCATCATCAAGATGAATTGCATTGGAGCTAACATGACTGGAAGATCCCGGACTTCCACTACTTGATGTCTTTTGCTTCTTCTGAGATAACCGAGCACACCACTTAGGATGGTGTTGCAAAACATTCTAGCAATGCAAGAACGCAAACGATCACCCTTCTTCCTCCTAGTACAAAGTTTTAGCTTGCATAATCTGTACCAACACACAAACAACAATATAAACAAACTAAGCAAACTATCTACAAATAGGAAAGGTATATAGATTATGGACCAACCTTGTTCTGCTCAGTTAACCCACTTTGATTTCGACGCTCAATCTGATCATGACACCCACAAAACTTGTTCATTGCTTCTTGAATAATAGACCATTGATGTGTAAGCGAAGTCTGTGAACGATCTGAGGTGAAAGTCTTGTTCTCATGGTAGTAGTCATGTATTCTTCTCCAATAAGTGGCACGGGATTGTTAGTTCCCCTGTATTGCATCGATACTAACATTAAACCATACGGAGACCAACAAAGTGTCTTCCTTCTCAGAGAAATTTTTTGATCTTCTATTGTTTGGTCTTATTTGGGGACTATGCGTATGCACTGGAGATAGTTGCGAACCAATTGAGCTTTCCTATGGAGAAGGTTCAGAATCTTCCCAATCGAATGCATCCCCTCCCTCACTCAACAAGTTAATATAGAAGCCAACCATAATTTCTCTTCTGCTAACAACAAAATTTCTCAAGTTAACAAAAAACATTACAATATCTTAACAAGTCTTAACTAGTCTTAACAACATCCATCAACATTACAATATCTGAACAAGTCTTAACATTAAAATATTAATACAGGACTATAACACTCCCGAATCATCACTATCGATGTCGATACCCTCATCTTCACAATACTGAGTGTCATCACGTTTACCCTCATTATCGCTTTGGTAGTCAAAAGGAAGACACAACTCAGGGTCTACATCCTCTGTAGGATCTACTTCATCTCTTTGCATCAGTTCATGTGATTGTATGGCAACCTGCTCTAGGCTGTGAGCTATAGCTTGGATGTCAATCACAAAGCTATTGAGTTCATTACCACATTGACATGTGTTAGGATTAAAATTGTCTTTTGCAATTTTGTTAAGGCCAGATGTGATGCACTCTATTTGTTTTACTATCAATGCCAAGCATTTATTGAGTTTCTCCTGATCCTTATCCATCTACATGTATTACAAGTGTGTATCAAAAACTCAATATAAAAGAACCAGTAGTGTAGGATTTAGGGATTCTAAGTGTGTATCAAAAACTCAATCTAAAAGTACCACGAATGAATAAGTGCGGTTGTCAATGTGTTGCTTATGGTGTACTAAGTACCAACAGAAAGAGAAGGCCTAGAAGAAACCATTTGGGTAATATAGAACAAAGAAACCAGGGATATGGCACATCCCTTCTCCATCTAGTTTGTGTCAATGCACAACAAAAGTGAAGACAAAAGTGATAGTGTCAATGCAGCATCTCTCTAATATCATAAAGGAATTATTTAGTAATGACAGGTTCCTTTTTTGTTGGTAATCTATTGTTCTCATCTCTAACAAAAGTCCATTACTTGGACACAACTGCAACAAGATGTATTGTTTTCACTGTTAGTTCTGATCTCATATGATAGTTCTGATCTCTACAAGATAATATCAGGTACTTCACAATTGATGTTTAGTTGTATAGCTCTGTGCCCCGTGCAACACAATGTAACGAGGATCAGATCATGTGCCAGACCATTCAAAGGAATGGCATGCCTTCCATACATCTGCAAGCATCTAGCTAGAGCCCAGACAGTCTAGATAGAGTAAAAAATCGGGGCACAGGCATTTGGGTAATGCAGAATGAAGAAACCAGGGATAAACTAAATGAATCTAAGAACACTTCACGGTACATATGATAAAACTGGGAATATCTCGTCACGGGACAGAAAAGAGCAAGCTAGAGACATGCAGGGTTGTGTAATTTAGGACATATCATGTGAATATACAAATAATATGTTCCAGAAAGACACACCTATGAAGTCTAAGTGTGTATCAAAAACTCAATCTAAGAGTAGTGAATCTGAATAAATCACCTGGTGATTGCACAAGAGTTGGAGGGTTATATGGCGGAGGTGAAGACAAAAGTGATAGTGTCAATGAAGAACCAAAAAACCAACAACTCCTTCCCCCAAAGAAACAAACACTGCAAGAAACCAAGAAACCATAATTGGGAGGCTCATCAAAGTAGTCCAGCATGCAACCCCCTAAAGGAGAAATGAACAAGTGTTGTCCTGCAAGTTTAGCCCAACCAACAAGTAACAACATGTTCCCTTGTATTTCAATAAATATTTCTAGTAGCCAAACTAGATATAAGTACTATCATTGTGGATCCCAGTTCATCACCCATAGCTTTTACCTGATATGGATTCTACTACCAACTGATAAGGGCACATATCGGGTGGAATTGTCACATGTGACTGAATTGGTGCAGCAAAACCGACATGAGATGTATCAATTTTCAGGACACCAAACAGGGAAAAATATAGCTTGAATTTAAAATTTGAACTCACAAACTGCGCCTGAAGTATTAGATATGTGTGTATGTTGGGGATCCCTAACAGTAATTAGTTGGAGAGTGATATGTGAATGTTCAGTGATTAAGCAGCAAGATGCACAAACATGCATGATCTCAGAAGAAAGGGTAGGATTCAATCGTTTGATGGGCTACCTCCTACTTCAGATATGTTCAATGATATACATCAATTACTTTGTTGGGTTAAGTTTCTTCATGTAAGCAAGATATGAAATGATGTAGATCATGTAAGGCAACTAGAAATAATATTCTTCTATACATACATCATCTCAAGCATCCATCATTTCTATTTGCTACGGTTGAAACCAAAGCAAAAATTAACCAAGCATAATGTGAAGTTAACTAGCTATAACTGATGATCTGAACAACATTTTAGTTCAAGCATGGGTAGTCAAATTAGGTAAACAAGAATTTTAGGCATGAAACATGTCATATAAAAAAATTGATGTTCGGCTGGTCCTTTAAACTTAGTGGGGAGAAGAACATGCCATTAGACTCGTACAGATTTACCTCTCCATTAGTCCATACTTAGATCTAACATATTGATCTATGTCATCTAGCTTGCATAACTCAACACTAGCAAATGTAATTTGAAATTGAGCTCACTCGCCACTATAATTCCTAAAGGTTGATCTCAACACCGATTCAAGCAACAAAGAAACAATCCCGAACATGAAAGCGACTAGCGAATGTGAATGCAACTCTGTGTTCATACATTCAAACGCAGATACTTAAGTACACAAATGGCATTACCTCATATACATTCAAACGTATGCAAGAAGCAAACATGAACTAGTATAGCAACAGCAGAAAAACGAGTGAACTCAGGCCCAACCAGAGCTACTCTGATAGAAAATTTTGCTGACTAGGGTTGTGGGTTGTCAAACTACCTCACAGCTTCATAATATTTGTGCTATAGCATATTACCCCACCTAAGATCCAAATGAAGTTAGGGTTCATACCGGGTCTAGGACGAATTTAGCACCAGATCTGGTGGGAGGGAAGCAGCCTCCACGATGGAGCTAGACGGGGATGAGCACCGGCTTGAGCATGAAGAAGACAGAGCGACGCTGTAGAGGAAGTGATGCAGACCGAGTGGAGGACGAAGCCGCCTCCTCCGTCGCCTGGCCGCCCCCGAAGCGGAGCGGTGCTCCCAAAGCGCCGCAGGGGCGCGCCTCCTCCCGACCCCAAAGCGGATCGGCGGCTCGCCTCCTCCGTCGCCTGGCCGCCTCGAGGCTCCTCACGGGAGCGGAAGGGAGCAACGATTGGTACCTCGCGGATTGGGAACGCGATAGGGAAGGCTACGAGGATTATGAGATTTCGGGAATGAGTCTCGCATACCTAAAAATGGGGAACGCGATGAGGAAGCTGTTGGAAGGCGTTTTTTCGGTATTGTTTGTACGGCTTCCTCAATTTCACGGGAAGGGAATGGGAATAGAGAATCTCTTGGAGATGCTCTAAAGGCACCCTAACCCTCTTCCCTGCCTTTCCCCATTTCCCCCTTCTTCCTGGCATTTTCTTTCCAAACGAACAAGAACACATCAAGTTCTCTCCACCTTCTCTCCTCCTAATCTCACCCAAAACTAAAGATTCAAGTTATACGTGTCATAACATTGCGTTCACCATCGACAAGCATTTCATTCCTGCAAAAAGTCGCACATGCATGATCGTTTGGGCAAGTTTGATAAAGGTGGAGAAGTAGCAGTAGCGGTGGCAGTGCAAAATTTTTATCGCTATAACTCAAACACGAATTGTTTATGGGAAGCAACAACCGTCCGTATGTATAATAGTAACGTTCTCATCATACATTCTCTCTATCAATCAAATCTAGGTCAAAATATAAATATTAGACCTAGATCTATGCATAAAAAAACATTAAGCGCAACAATTTATAACTAAACTTGCAACAAAAAGACTCCATTGCAACAAACACAAAAACATAACTAAAAAAATACAAACAGCAAGAACTACTAATGCAATATTATAAGAAAAACACTCCAACAAGTATATATTATTGTCGCAACAACTAAAAAAATAAGTGGAAACTGCTAGCAACAACTAAAAAAATAAGTGGAAACTTCTATACCATTTTGGAGAAGGTAATGAAACATTCAGAAAAATATCATGCAATAACTCGATTTAACTGTTCTAAAAATGGAAACGTGCTCAAGTGAGGAGTAGAAGAAGGCCAGCTCAACTCATCGCCTCATCACCAGCAAGCCTAGATCAGGCGGTGGGCGAGAATCACCCCCACTACCACCTCCTTCTATGAGCCCAACAAGCCACTACTATAGAAAAGGATATCACAGAGGGTTCAAAAACGTCATCACATTTGATTTTCTGAACCATCTGTAAACATGTGTTTGTTATAATACGGCGCATCACAGACGGTTTCTGAACCATCTGTAAAACACGTATCACAGATGGTTTGTATCAATAACTGTCTGCGATATGTGTCTATCATACACAGTTTTTTTATCTAGAATCATCTGTGATATGACACTATCACAGACTATTTCTATCAACAACCATTTGTAACATATGTCTATCACAGACAGTTTTTATCTAGAACCGTTTGTGATAACATTTTTTCCTACCTCTCTTGGCAAAACTTCCAGGGGTAGTATCTATTGTTCGAAATTTCCTTCACCTTAGATATTTCTGTAATGGCATTTACAAGGCACAACCAGTTATAGATTTTGTAATTGAATATCTAAACATCCGAGATGCTCTGAGGCATAGATTTTTTTTTGGCCTGGATCATATTAAAGTATGAACATTTGTAGCACTTTCATCTAGCATCTTATTCTAATGTTGATGGATTCCAAGGCAAAATCCAATTACATCTACTTTTTGTCCTGAAAGTTATCATACTCTGATTTATCTTTCACTTCATCCTCATCCCCAAATGAGAATACCGTAGGTAGCCTATTTTCAATCTAGTCTTGTGCAGGAACATGATCATTTTGATGATTCTCTATTTGATGAGCTTTTGTATTTGATGAACTCCTTCCCTTGGGCTATGAGTTTCTCCCTCAAGAGATTCTCTTCGATAGAGCCCTAAGGGAACGAATTCATCAAATATGAATTTCATGAAATAGAGAACCATTAAAATGATCCTGTTCCTACGCAAGACCAGAGTAAAAATAGGTTGCCTATAATATTCTCATTCGAGGATGAGGATGAAGTGGAAGCGATAAATCAGAGTATGACAACTTTCTGAACGAACTTGTTGGGAACCAGGGTGGGAAAGCCCCAATAAATTTCAAAAATTTATCCCCTTCGCAGACTGATCACATGCATTAGAACCAAGATTTAGAAAATACTAAAAGCAATAAATGCAACCGTGGTCCTGGGAGCGCAGATACAAAGCTTTTGCAGAGGCTCTCGGCGAAGCTCATAGCTTCAACACCTGGATGTAGCAACAGAAATGGATACGTCGGATCTTCGTGGCAATAATAGCCATGACCTTCAGGTATCCATATGAATAGGCGGACGACACCGTATGTCGGTATATTAGTAACACGCAATACGACTGTTGTGACCTTTTATTTAGTTCAGGTGAAACCTTTTCACTTTCCTTTACTTTTCCTCTCAATTTTTCAACAATTTTCGAAACCTAGAACCCGAATTTATAGCCAGAACACTACAACAAAGTTGGTGCTACAGTAACCGACACTTGGCACTTCCATATGTCGATTGCTACAGTGCCTACCGACATGCTATAGTGATTTCATCACAAAAATCATATTTTTGCACTAGGGTTTGCTGCCTTTTTTTTGTAAACAACTAGATATCATATTTAATCACATTGACACGTTTTTCACGAGGGAAGATTTCATAAATCTGTCTTAAGTCTATTCTTGTGTGTGACCCTTTAGGTTCATGCTATGTTGGCGATAAATTGAAAAACTCCTTTTTCGATTCATTAGCCACAAACGGCTCCTAGCAAAACATAATGACTACCTAAATTGTATGAATATCATTTATTCGATAAACCTTCAATGAATATATGTTGGTCCCTTTGTCACTTTGATATCATGGTTTATAACTCAAGGTTGAGGTGTGTCATTATTGCACTGTTAAACCGATTTTCTCGATTATATGAAGTAGACTAACAAGATCGATAGATTAGTACCTTTAATCGTTCGGGCATGGCCATGCACATTCTTTAGTCTATTTCATCGAGTGGCCGATCGATATCTTTCTTTAAGTATGAGGTGGACAAATTCCATCTTGATCATACACTTCCCTCTGCATGATTCAAAGCATACCCGAGTGTTGTCCTTATGATTATCCAGTTACGGACAACATTAGATAACATCAAAGCATACCATCCTCATGTAGGAAACTGTGTCGATCTCAGGTTGAAGGATCAATCATTATCATTGTATGAAACAACTTATCACAGTAATCAAATCCTCAAAATGTGTTTCATAAGTGAATCAGTCCAATAACATGTACACTTACAAGTATTCACATGATTGAATTGTATCACATACTCATAATCCATGAAACATGATTATCAAATAATTCATGTGCTTGTTTTGAATAAAGATTATTGGTATCCCAACCAATACATAAACAAGGGATAATTTATAATAACATCATAATCAAATTACAGAGTTTCAAGAATAAGTCACATACTTGATGATCTATGAAATGACATTATTAAAGGAACAATATAAGCATAAATACAAGGTAATCATCTTCATGATTGGCCTCTTGGGCATATTCCCAACAAACTCCCACTTGCATTAGAGCCAATCATTCATGTATCTAATGCCTATTGCTCTAGTATGTGCCTCATGCTTTGATTGCGGGAGAGGCTTTATCAATGGATCTGCCACATTGGTATCTGTTGCCACTTTGCATACTTTAACATCACCTCTATTCAAGATTTCTCGAATAAGATGATAATGCCATAGTATGTGTTTAGATTTTTGGTGTGCTCTAGGTTCCTTTGCTTGTACAATGGCCCTATTGTTGTCATAATAGAGGTCCAAAGGGTTTATAGCACTTGGAACTACACCAAGTTTAATAATGAACAATCTTATCCAAACAGCCTCTTTTGTTGCTTCAGAAGCAGCAATATACTCGGCTTCTTTGTAGAATCAGCAATGGTTGATTGCTTTGACTCTTCCAGCAAACCGCTCCTTCATTGAGGCAGAAGATAAATCCAGATTTTGACCTTGAATCATCCTTGTCAGTTTGGAAGTTTGCATCATTGTAACCAGTTACAACGAGCTCTTCTTCACCACCACAAATAAGGAACACATCCTTAGTTCTTCTTAAGTACTTGAGGATGTTTCTAACTGCTGTCTAGTAACTTTCACCAAGGTCTGCTTGATATCAACTTGTAACGCTTAAGGCGTGAGAGACATCTAGGCGTGTACATAGCATGGCATACATGAAAGTTCTGATTGCTAAAGCATATGGAACTTTATTCATATGGTCTCGCTCATCTTGTGTTGAAGGACACTGATTCTTTCAAAGACTAATACCATGTGACATGGGTAAGAAACCTTTCTTAGAATCTTGCATGTTGAACCTATTCAACACCTTGTCAATATATGTACTTTGGCTTAATCCAATTAGTCTTTTCGATTTATCTCTATAGATCTTAATGCCTAATATATAGGCTGCTTCGCCCAAGTTTTTCATTGAAAAACTATTTTTGAATGATGACTTAACAAATTCAAGCATAGGAATATTATTTCCGATTAACAGTATGTCATCTACATACAGAACCAGAAAAACAAGTGCGCTCCCACTAATCTTTTTGTAAAGACAGGGTTCTTCTTCATTTTATGTAAAAACAATTGATCTTGCTTAATGATTATGGAACCTGTTTATTAACTTATGTGTCGGGTGTTGTCACACAATTTGTTGTTGATGGCATGTGGTGCATGGTAAAATAACCAGGGTGGTAAAATGACTTAGACTAAGGCAAGTGGCAAGTATTTGTGGTGGACCAATGTGGCATTTGGGCAGTCACATTACTTTTCATGGTATTTGATGATTCATGGTTATGATGATTTTTGGTTAGTCTTGCCTTGGTCAATTAAGGACTTAACCTTGCAAGAATTTGAACTGAGTCATTTATACAACCACAAGTTTTGTATAGGACAGACCTAGCTGATTAATTTGTCATGTCTAAGCTTTGGTACTACTAGTGGTGGTGTGTGTCCTGGGTTGTGGTAACCAGTCCTCGCACGGTAGGCTCACATGGCGCAAGAGGGGGGCCCTGAATGTGGTAACCAGTCCTACCAGTATTAAAACCTTAGTGGGTAGTACTGGGTTTAGATAGGCATTGGAAAGGCTTTGTTATAATCACTCGCCTTTGTGGTATATGATTGTATCTTGTGGGTAAAGTGTATAACCTCTGCAGAGTGTAAAATCTATTCGAATAATCGTGCTCGCGGTATTGAGCATTGCTCGGTGATTATAGTCAAGGGTTGGTTTTTATCAAAACAAATGTGGGTATGGAAGTTGGATCATAGTTTAAGGTTATGAGTTGGTTATTGGAAAACAATTGAGGAATCTATTATTGATATTATTTGTTTTACCGTCTTTCAATCTATTTATGCTATTCCTTTACAATTGTTATTTTATGCAAATTAACTATATCAGCTTGTTTGCACCAAAATTTGGCAGATAGGGTCAGAATCGGCAGTCCAAGATCAACAAGATACGACCGAGATACAGATTAAAGATATTTGGAAGCGAATGTTATTAAGAAAGCACCATCCAAATAGAGGCGATCTGGATTCTACTCCTAACGTGTTGTACCGAGATTCTATCGACCAATGGGTATAAAAGTGGTCTAGAGGTGATCGAAAAAGTCGCCTGAGCCAATCAACCAATTCACGTCTACTTTTCATCTACTTTCCGCGACTAGAGTGGTTTACGTAATTTAGTCTTCTTGTAATTCGATCTTGATCAACAAAGTTGCACATCGCCGATTGTTGATCTCCATCAATTACGCCGAGTTCGATTTATTACGATTTTCTTTGCGCGATCGTCTTCTTGAGAATCGATCTACCTTTATCCTCGATTAGCCTTAATCGCTAGTTAGATTTACCTTTTTATCTTGATTTAATCGGCTTTGAGTGATTGAATCTAAGCGATCGATCTTCACGATCGGCTAGTTAGATTTATCTTGTTACCTTGATCTTGATCGGCTTCAAGTCGATTGAGTTTAAGCCGACCGATCGTTACGATCGGCTTTGTGTGAGTTTTATATTTTTACCTTGTCGATTCACGAGTCAAATCGATCGCACGCTCAACCAGTGTTCGCCCGCGGTGTCTTGTCGTTAGAAATTCGAGTCCCATCGGGCGTGCCAGAGTGTGTTGGCGTCAAAACTTGAGGTAGGGTTTCTAACGATAGCACACCGCACACACCTGTTCAGAGCGTGCGACCGATTTGACTCAGAACCGCACAAGGTAAAAATATAAAACTCACACAAAGCCGATTGTAACGATCAATCGCTTAAACTCAATCGCTGGTTTATCAAGATCAAGGTAATAGGATAAATCTAACTAGCCGATCGTGAAGATCAATCGGCTTAGATTCAATCAGCTCAAAGCCGATTAAATCAAGATAAAAAAGGGTAAATCTAACTAGCCGATTAAGGCTAATCGAGGATAAAGGTAGATCGATTCTCAAGAAGGCGATGCAAGAAAATTAGAATAAATCAACTCGGCGTAATTGATGGAGATCAACAATCGCGATGCGCAACTTTATTGATCAAGATCGAATTACAAGAAGACTAAATTACGTAAACTACTCCTAGTCGACGTAAAAGTAGATGAAAAGTAGACGAAATTGGTTGATTTTCTCTCGCGCTTTTTCCGATCACCTCTAAACCTCTTTTATACCCATTGGCCGATAGAATCATGGTACAACACGTTAGAGTAGAATCAGATCTCTATTTGATGGTGCTTTCATAACAACCTGCTCGCTTCCAAATATCTTTAATCAGATCCCACAGATCTTGTTGATCTTGATCGCTGATTCGACCCTATCTATAAATTTTGGTGTTGTGCCGATGTGGCATCATGGACCCTCTCTAGGTCAAGTCGATCGAGAAGTGGCGGACTTGGAATCACTCGCCAAAGTCGAGCTGTCTTGCGTAGATTGAAGGATGGTAAAATTCATATGAAGGTCGGAATGTCCGATTTATAGTATGAAGACCGACATGGAAAACACATGGAGAGATAAAAATTCTATACATATCCAAGGTCTCCTGAGGCATCAGAGAACTATCGGCTTCCAAGTGCAGAAATGAAGGCCAAGGAAAATCGGCTGTGGCACTATAGCTAAAGAAATCATGTTGCTTGAAATCTTGAGTGTCCAATTGCAAAAAGAAAGACAAGAATTTTCTGCGCACTCATGGTGAAATCCTTGTCTCATTCTTGAGAGAACCAAAAGATCGGCATTCTCTAAATTGGATAGGTGCTCCTCCGTATGTCTTCCCTTGGAAAAGGAGTTCCGCTCGGCTAAATCCAGCTTTAAAAGACCAGGTGAATAAGCAAAGATAACCATATTTGCATAAACCACATCGGACCACCTACATTGCCGACGGTAAATTTCCCAAAACCAGTGTAAAGCCGACTCCTTATTACATAAAGCATTTGATACACAGCGCCAAGGAAGATTTTTCCTAGTGCTAGCCGATGACCTTCAACAAGCTGCTCTACTATCACTTGATAAACTTGAGTTGGTCCAAGGGATGCTCCACAAAACAAAAAACGGTCTAGCCAAAGATTCAGAAAGGCGACATGCTCTTCATCCGATACCAGGCCATTAATCTTATTATTATTTCCAATATATTTGGCCCAACCTTCGCCCTTAGATCGGATAAGTTTATATTTTGGTTTTCCACTAAAAGCCGATATTTGTTCGCCATCTGGCCGAAGGCAGCACAACTGAGCAACATCTAAAAGAGTTGGGCCGATGGGACCTGTGCGGAACAAGAAAGCGTTAAAACAATCCGACCAAAAATAACAGGCCGTGGCCACTAAGGGCCCATTGGCTTCTGTGTCGGCTAAGGAAAGAGGAATACACTCGGCTATGCCCATTCTTTCCCATTCACCCCTCTTTTGGGCTGCCACTCTAATAAACCAATTTCTCCACCCATTGAGAGCTGTCGGCCAGGCTCTAAAACTTTTATTCCAACCTTCTATATTGTGACCAGAAACCGACAAAGGTAAATGAGGAATTTCTTGGTTTGTTACTGTGTGGACATCTAGATTCCCCAAAGGACCAAAAAAGTATTGGTCGTTGCTATGCGGGATCGGAATAAGTACCTGGCTTGGGTCCATTGCAGCCAGTCAAGAAAGGTTGAATGAGCTAAGGGTTGCTTCAAAAGTCCGTCAAAAAGGAGGTTAAGCCGATTGCGGATAATGCGAGAGCTCGAGCGCGTGAAGAATGACCGCAGTGGGGGCCGCATTTTATAGCGAGGTAAAAATCTAAAGCGGCGAGAAATGAAATCTCAAAAGACGCGAGCAGTTAAAGCGCACTACACGCATGTCAGAAAATTACGGCGCAAATAAAGCAACAGTTATTAAGCGAAGTTCAACAGTTAGCTGATGGAAAAAGCTGATTATTGCGATTTTTGATAGATGACAAGTCATCTCTCAAAAATGGGGGGCATATGTTTGCACCAAAATTTGGCAAGTCTAGTTAAAATCGACAATAAAGTCAAACACGCGGAAATTAACGGATAGGTTGGAAAGATTTGGAGATATTTGGTAATAGCAAGATCTTTAAGGAAATAACTGTTCGAAATAAGGCCGATACGGATCAGGACTTAAAATGTGTTGTAAAAGGACACGATCAGCTGACGGGTATAAAAGAAGGGTCGACGCAAACTGCGGGAGGATCCAACACAATACAATCAACCAGCATTTATTTTCCTACTTTTTCCTGTCGACTAGGAGTAGTTCTTGTAACTTAGTCTTTGTAATTCGATCTTGATCAAAAAAGTTGCGCATCGCCGATTGTTGATCTTTTTCAAATTACGCCCCAGGTTCGATTTGTTCTGATTTTGTTGCGCATCGCCTTCTTCAGAATCGATCTACCTTTATCTTCTGATTAGCCTTAATCGGCTAATTAGACCTATCTTGTTACTTTGATCTTGATCGGCTTCAAGCTGATTGATCTTCGCGATCAGCTTTGTGTGAATTTTATATTTTTTACCTTGTCGGTTACAGGTCAAATCGACTAGCACGCTCTGAACCCGGTGTTTGTTTGGTGTGCTGTTGTCAGAAACCCCACCTCAAGTTTTTGACGCCAACACACTCTCACAGCTATTCCTTTGTAATAAGCCATGCATATAGTATATTAGACCTGTATTTTGTGCACAACTTGTTGAGTGCTTTATATACTCACCCTTGCAACCAAACATCACCAGTTGGAGAAGAAGCTACGTTTGCTTTTGAGGAGTATCAGGAAGAGGCGAATAACTAGGGTGTGAACCTTGTCAGTTGCGTGTGGCGGATTGAAGGGTTTTCTACGAATAAGTTTATTTTCGCTGCAATTTACTTGCTTTCTTTTCAGTTTTAGCCCTGCGAGGCGTAATCATGTAAGGTGGACCATAAGGTCATCTAACAGTTATACTTAAATTGATGAAGTCTTTATTATGTTATCGTTTAAGTATGATTGTGATATTCATCTATGTTGAGCCTATGTGCACTAGCGTGATCCTGGACTAGTGCAGAATACACAGAGGGTCTGAATTTGCATATTTGGGTCCCGATAGAGTGCCTGCATATTTTAACAAATATGAGCTCCTGCACCAGTATCTAATACTCATGCATTTGTAGGAGAAATGGCCATGTTAACTTCTATAACAAAAATACTTGAAGCGGAAGTCAAACTTCCCTTATTCTTTTTTAGATCTTCCGTGTTTTTCTTGCGCTTTCTTCCAAAGGCCAACCTCTTGGCAATGGAAACAGTTGTTTGAAGTAGGGCTAGGTTTGGACTTCTTAGGCTTATGATTATTATTAGAACTCTTAGTTTTAGTAATACCATTTGCCTTTAGCCTTTCCCTTTCCCTTTCTTTTAGAGTTTTTTTCCTTTCAGTACCATGAAGACATCTGATGTCTTTTCTGGATATTTTGCTCAGCTGTTTTTAGCATCCCATGCAATTCAGTGAGCAACTTCTACAAGCCATTCATGTTGTAGTTCACGATGAACTGATTGTAACATGGTGGCAAAGATTGGACAATTATATCTGTAGCCAAGTCTCAGTTAAATGTAAAGCCTAAACTTTCTAAGTTCTCAATGTAACCAATCATCTTGATCACATGAGCACTAACCGAGGTCCCCTTAGCCATTTTGCATTCACGCAATACTTTTGTTGTCTCATATCTTTCAACACGTGCTTATACCTAAAAAAAAATTTAGGTGCATAACCATGTCGTATGCCCCCATGTTCTCAAGTTGCTTCTGAAGCACTAAGTTCGTAGTGGCTAACATAAGACATGTGGCATCAAGTGCATCATTAGCATGCTTTTTGTAAGAATCCTTTTTAGCACGAGAAGCACCGTGAGCTGGTCAGAAGGAACATGATTCTCTAGAATATATTATTTTCTTTCCTATTTGAGAATAATTCTCAAATTGTGGACACAATCAAGAAAATTGGTTCTGTTCAATTTGTCCTTCTCAAGGATAGATCGCAATGTGAAACTGGATGACAAACCATTCGCCATTATCTACAACAGATAAAATATGTAAAACTATGTAAGAAACATATTTATGCTTATAACATTCATCATATGAAAGCAAAATATGCTATACATTTCAAAAGAGTGTCCCAAAAGCATATAGCTTGTCCAAGATCCATATTTTACAATACCCGAGTGAGCTTTGGCATCACTGCTCGGAACAAGGCTAGTTAGTTAAGGAAATGCTTTGCTAATTACATCTCATGCAACTCTTGGTCGATAGAAAATATCTCATGGTAAATCTATCAACTTGATGCCCTGGGCCCAAAATCATTTTTATAGCCCTGCTGATTAAACCAACTCTCAAGCCCGTAAGTGTCCGATACTTACATCTATCTTATTAAGATAGTTAGTGATACATTGCTTTGGCAAGTCCATTAACTAACGATCGAAATCTTAACAAATGATGTAATTGGCAAGACATCATTATAACTCAGTTTTAATTATGGAAAAATATGATTAGTTCGTTACTAACCAAAGCAAATGCTATCAACATAGCAACCATGGCAATTCTCAAATGAACATCATAAAACATGAACAAAAGTAAACATGCATAACATATTATACATCTAGAGAAGCCAAAATGATTAAATCAACAAATCAACATGATCAGATCAAGCTAACAAAAGATTGTACATTATTAGAAAGATTTTGATCACATCAACAGGTAGCATAAACAATGTATATCTCATATATGACAAGCAAATCCAGAACTAATGCAATACGATCTGCTCTGATATCACTATTGGAAATCAGGGTGGAAAGCCCGAGTAAATTTCAAAAATTTATCTCCTTCTCGAACCAATCACATGCATTAGAACCAAAATTTAGAAAATACCAAAAGCAATAAATGCATATTGTGGTCCTTGGAGTACAAATACAAAGCTTTTGCAGAGGCCCTTGGCGAAGCTCACAACTTCAAAGCCTGGGCGTAGTAATAAATGGATATGTCCGATCTTCACATCTGAGCGACCATGACCTTCTGTATCCATGCGAATATGAGGATAACACCACATGCCGGTATACTAGTACCACACAATACGACTCTTGTGACCTTTTATCTGGTTCAAGTGAAACTTTTTCACCTTTCTATATTTTTTCTCTCAATTTTTGATCAATTTCATGAAGCTAGAACATGAATTTATAGCCAAAATACTGTAGCAAAGTTGGTGCTACAGTAACCGACACCTATCACTGTTTATATGTCGGTTGCTAAGGTAATCGACACCTGTCACTGTTCGCACATCGGTTGCTACAGTGCCTGCTGATATGCTACAGTGATTTCATCACAAAAGTCGTATTTTTGCACGCGGGTTCATTGACCTTTTTGTAAACAACTAGATATCATGTTCAATCGTATTGACACATATATCACAAGAGAAGATTTCATAAATCTGTCTTAAGCCTATCTTATGTGTGACCCTTTAGGTTCATGCTATGTTGGCAATAAATCGAAAAACTCATTTTTCGATTCATTGGTCGCAAGCGGCTCCTAGTGGAACATAACGATTACCCAAATTGCATGAATGCTATTTTTTTCGACAAACCTTCAATAAATACATGTCGGTTCCTTTGTCACTTTGATATCATGGTATAACTCAAGGTTGAGGTGTGTCCTCCTTGCACTATTAAAGAGATTTTCTTGATTCTCTAAAATAGACTAACAAAATCGATCAATTAACTCCTTTAATCGTTCGGGCATGGCTATGCACATTGTTTAGTCTATTTCATCGAGTGGCCGGTCGATATCTTTTCCTCAGTATGAGGTGGACAAATTCCATCTTAATCATATACTTCCCTCTGCATGATTCAAAGCAAACCTAAGTGTTGTCCTTATGATTATTGTAACACCCCAAAATTTTTCTATTAATATTATTTTATTTTTATTTATGCATTTTGAGATTTTTCTGAATTTATTGGATTTTTACGGAATTTAATTTAAATTAAGTAATTCGGCCTTTTGTGAAAACTAATTAGTAATAGATAAAATTTATATAATGTTTGGCTAAAAATATTTTATTTAAGTTGAAAATGTCTTAGAGTATTTATGAGAATTTTCTTGAATTTTTCCTAGTATTTTATTTGTCTAAACTAAATTATTCCATTTATCAGAATTGTTTTAATTAGAAAACCCTAGAAAAATCATTGTAAAAGTAATGGGCTGGAACCCTAAAGGCCTAGCCCGTTCTACTGTTCTGCCTATTCACCGCATGGTTGAGTATCCACCGTTAGATCAAAGTCGAGTGGGTAGATTTGTTTGGAAACCCTAGCTTCTAGTGTCCATCGGATCCAATCTTTGTAGTGAGATCTCGTGAGCTACCAAACGCTATCTCATCTCAGCGCCCATTTTGTGAACGGCTCGACGGATCGCCTCAAAGGCACATCCTCATCGCAAATCATGCCACGGTAGGGTGGTGCGTCATCATGTTTGTGTGACCGTCGTGGACTCGTTCGTCCGCTTCGCACCGCCCTGGATTTCTTCCTCTTCCCGTGTGCGTCTATGACTTCTTCTGCTATTTAAGGAACACCTCGGCTACGCAATCTCATCCACACCCAAAGCCCTCTGATAGATCACGGAGAAATGCTGCAGGTTCGTCGGAATTTCACTGTTCTTGTCAGTGCCGCCGCATCGATTTTCTTCAAGATTCGTCACATCCGGTGGTCCTTGGAGCCCATTGTTGGTGCTAACAGATTCGTTTCGTCGAGATCTACCTTGTGCGCACGCCAGAATCGCCGGAGCATCGTCAGAACATCGGGTTGCCATGAGCCCTAGAACCCCACCATTCCTTATCTCGCCGTCGATGCTGTGAAGCCGTAGGTAAGAGGTGGACCGCGTCATCTTGTGCGCGAAGTTGAGATCTCTCAGATGGTTCCCATCGTCCTACGTGGCGAGATGCTTCGCTGACATGTGTTCGCCATGTCATTGCCATCTCGGCAATATTCGATGTGCCTACCGAGTCATATGGGTGTGTCGATGCATGGTCGAGCCAAGTCAGCTGGAGGGGTCCCAATTGTCAACCATTGGGTGCACAGACCTAGTTCGCCGAGTTCTAGCCATAATCTCCATAGATTAGGGACACGTGTTGGTCTGTTAATGGATCGGGTCTGGGCTGATGTCAGCGATGACGTAATAATTAGTATTTTCCTGTATAAAAATAATTTGGTTAATTCGCTATTTTTTTTCCAATTTTGAGGTTTTTATGATTTTTAAATCTTCCGAGAGCCTGTTCTCCCTCATATGAGCTCCGATTGAGGTGATTGAGGCGTGCGTCACCGCGTACACACCCAGAGTGGAGAAGATGCTCGCGGAGAGAAGGAAGAAGGCGCACTTCCACCGCACAAGGATTTATGACCTGGGAACGAATAAATTTGAGGTCATGTGCAAGCGCAGACATGCATTCGGGTATCTCGCGGGGAACACTATGCAACAGTGTCAGTTAGGGGGCGAGCAAGTGACGTGCACGTGCAACAAGCCAAAGCTTCAACACATTCCGTGCTCCCATGTGCTCGCCGCATGTCGCGACATGGGTGGGAACGATGCATCACAAGACATCTCGCCTTACTACACCGCGCATGCTTTGAAGAACACATGGCGTCCAAGATGAGTTCGTTCACAATTGCACCAACTATAAGATTATGGAAGGCCCAACTTGAAACCATATCCCGCGACTAGACGCACACAACATGGGAGGCCAAGGGCACCGATTGCAAGGTGACATGGACGCTACCGATGCGTGGACGGTTTGCGAAAATGCAAATTATGTAAACAACTCGACACGATCAGTAGGAGGTGCCCCAATCCACCAAAGATGTAGTCATTTGGCTTTGATTATGTGCGAAATGTTCTGCCACACCCAATGTATCATGTTTAATCACCCTTGTGTTGCCAAATTTGAAATAAATCGATGCCAGCTTTATCTGAAGTTGTCTTTCCTAATTTATTGTATCTACTAGTCTTGTCAAATCACTCTCACCCTTGTGTTGCCAAATTTGAAATAAATCGATGCCAGCTTTATCTGAAGTTGTCTTTCCTAATTTATTGTATCTACTAGTCTTGTCAAATTACTCATGTGTTGTTATCTTCGTAATACAGTGATGCCAGCTTCTCTTAAGCTGTCGAAATTTTTAATTGTAGCTTGTAGTCATGTCAAATCACCCATGTGTTGTCCGTTTGCACGCTTTCTCAGAGTGGACGATTAGACGACGCACACCACAGCCTTCGCAACGCGATCGCGACAAAGACGCTATCGCCTTTCTCAAGCCGATTCGACAACACTGCGACACCACCAGCGACACAAAGACTACCCATCTCGCCAACAGAGGGTAACAGTCGTCGGCTTTTGGACAGAGGGTGACAGGTCGTGCGGCTTTTGACAGAGGGTGACAGTCGTGCGGCTTTGATAGAGGGTGACAGTCGTGCGGCTTTGACAGAGGGTGATAGGTCGTGCGTGGTTTAATCGGAGGGTGACACGCAGCGGCTTAGACAGAGGGTGACACGTCGTGCAGCCTTTGACAAAAGGTGACAGGTCGTGCAGCTTTTCTCATAGGGTGAAAAGTCGTGTGGCTTTTCTCAGAAGGTGACAAGTCGTGCAGCTTTGGTGATGGGTGACACGTCGTGCAGCTTTTCACAGAGGATGCCAGGCTGTCAAAATCGACAAGTGCTGCAGTTGTTGGAGTAACCCCTCACCACCACTATAAAATCGGCCGAAGGGTAGACAACCAACACCGCCAAACCAGCCATAAAACGTCGGCTGAATCTACACAAATTAGAGCACGCTATCGTTCTACCGTCGCCTTTTCAGCAAGCAGGACTTATCCCACCCTGAATACCCGGATGCGAGTAGCGTCAACGCCCCAGTTCTGCCGGAGTTGCCCCGACCCACATGCGACTGCAACCTTCCAGCGAAGATGATGCAATCTACCCACAGAGAGACGGCCGCCCACACTCACTACTGCTGTGCCCGCCCCTACCGGGTAAACCTACTGGTGTCCATACAATACAGGGTTACAGTACCATTTCATGCACCGTTCTTCCTTTTTTCAGCACAACGACCGGTGTTGCTTCTTCCAATGGATCGATGGGCCGAAACGACGTGACCACGAATTTATCTACAACTGCCATGACGCCTACCCCGCTTCGCCCGAGAACTTCACCCGGTGGGAGAGGCCCCCAGGATATGTCCCCGTTCTAGATCGACTAGAGTTGAGGTCCGGTGGGCAAGGGGCCAAGCAATCGGTGAGTTTCATGCGACATACTCATGTTTCACTCACAAAGTAGTAATTCTAAACCAGTTCATCGCATACAGGAGTTCAAAAAGAAAATTACGAAATTGCTCAAGTCAAAGACAAACCTCCTCAAGGGTCACCCGCAAGCCCCTACTTCTGCGAACACGGCCTGAGGTAGTGGTTGATACCTGCCACGATGATCTAGCGGATCGAGATTCTACCTGTGCCCTTAGCCGAGGATGAATGGTGCGGCTACTTCAACGGGTGGACCAGAGACGTACCACCCGCATCTCAAACTTCCAAGATGGGATAACTAGGGGAGCAACCCTCTCGTGGTGCTACTACCGCCTGAAAAGCTGCACCACGAGTATGCCTACGATTATTCAACGACCACGGTGGGCATACTGCATTGACGAGGCGTGCTTCCGGTTGTACGAGGATAAGCCCAATACACACCTCTTGCACTATATAGTGGAGTGCGAGCCAAACAGAGCAAGCATCTCGGCAAGTCTCGCCAACGCCGCACGCACTGTAGTGTAAGAGAGTACCTCCTCTCGAAGAGGAAGGGACAAGGGAAGTACCGGTAGAGGTCCGCACCACGCAATAAATCCTTAACGCGTTACGCAGACCATCCGGGAACCTGGGTGGTATTAACATAGGGGACGCCGGGAATCGGGATGACATGCCCATATGGGAGGGCAGAAATCCACATAAAAAGACCAAAAATTCCGCCTTATACACCGAGACGTGCGGCATAGGCCACCCAATCGGCGCATAGCTTGGGAGCATCATGATCCCCATGGAGTTTTTTCATAGTAGGGATTGAGTTATGTCCGAGAACAAATCGCGAAATTTACATGGGTGATGTAATATGTAGAAAATATCGGATATCATTCCCGCTCTACCCAAATAGGCGGAACGATCACTTGTTCCACCATGACAAACAGTGCTTTCGTTAGTTAATTCGTCAAGCAATTTCATCACTATTGTAATGCCCTTGTAATATAATCTCATCTATTGCTTATTTCATCATCTGAACTTTTGGTGTATGTGCCCTTATATATGTTCAACAAATAATTTAAGTGCTTCGTGGGAACTATTCATAACATGAGTTGTTGTCGACTATAATACTTAGGGTTATTGCAATAGTGAAAATTAGATGCAAAGCAAGGTGTAAATTAAATATTTTTTCAGAATATGGTAGTGCATATATGAAAGATCAAATGTGGTCCATTGTTCCTAAAATTCTATTTAGACATGATATTTCACAGCTACTAAAAGGCTAAAAACATGACATGAGTTGTTGTTGACTATAATACTTAGGGTTATTGCACTAGTGCAAATTAGATGCAAAACATAGTGTAAATTACATATTTTTTCAGAATATGGTAGTGCATATATCAAAGAGCAAGCAAATCTGGTCCATTCTTCAAAAAAATTATATTTAAACATGACATTTCACGGGCTGCCCAAAAGGCTACAAAAATCACACTCTCCCTGATCTCAGAATCGCACTCTCTCTGATCTCCCTCTCCCACCATCGTTTTGCAATTTTAAAAAAATCAATTCTTTAAATAATTTCAAATTATTAATTGCCCAGACTTTTATTGGACACATTTATCATTACCTAAATTCAATGACAGTTGCCCAACCACTTCCTCCAAAAGAAGTGTTTTAAATATCTTTACAAATTGGGATTGAAATTGTTCACATTCAATAACGGATTTTGCTAATCAATTAGTATCGTCATACTAATTATAATTTTGCTCATGAACAGAAATTCCGGTGGCGGGCTTGGGATTTTTAATTTCTTTTCAAATAACGGGTTCACCGAATTTTTTTAATCCGCAATTCCTGCGAACTCATTTCGCTGGAATTTTTTTTTAAATTTCCAATTCCTGCCAACGGAATTTTCAGATTAATTAAAAAATATTTTTCCCGCGAATTCCAGCTATCCTAGTTCGAGGATTCCAAATTTGTTTTTTTTTGCGTTTTTGTTTGTCGCGTAGAATCAGCGGCAAGAAAAAAAATAAAACTAGAACCCAAACAATGTTGAATAATTTTATAATTTTTTGTGGAGGTTTCTGACAAATAAATGATATTTTCATAAAAATTTCAGAATATTACAAGATTTGAGAAAGTTTTGAAAATTCAAACATTACAACTGTCCTGATAAAACGCTGACTAACAAGTTTGAACCGAATGAAAAATGAAACAAACCACGTTAGAACATTTTGAAATTTTTTTCCATGGTTATGATGCATCATTAATATTCCCATAAAATTTTCATTTGATGATAAAGCTTTATAAAATATTGAAAATTCAGACAGTGCTATTGTCCTGATAAAAGCCATATCGGACAGTAGCACTATCTTAATTTTTAAACATTCATAAAGCTTGTTCATCATATGAAAATTTTATGGGAATATTAGTGATGAATCATAACTATGGATAAAAAATTTCAAAATTTTCTAACGTGGTTTGTTTTATTTTTCATTCGGTTCAAACTTGTCGGTCAACGTTTTATCGGTTTAGTTGTAATGTTTGATTTTTTAAAAATTATTCACATATTATAATAATCTGAAATTTTTATGGGAGTATCATTGATTTGTCTGGAACCTCCACAGAACATATCAAAAATTTTCGACGTCGTTCGATTCCTAGTTTTATTTTTTACCTTCTTGATTGTAGCATTCTTAATCGAATTTGAAATTCAGGGTATGGGGTGGGGCCCCCATATCCGGAATTTCAAATTTCGGTTAAGAAGAAGCCGGATTTTGTGGTTTCGGGTATGGTTAAACGGAATTTCAGATTTCGGGTATGGTTAGGCTTTTCGTAAATACACAAACATGTTGTATCGATTTGTAATTTCGATCGTACTTTGTATCGTATTCAAATTTCCTTTAATAAACAGAGAATATATTCATTCTTGATCAGCGCCACCTAAGCGGAATGGGTGGGCTCGCGATCGCATTACGCATTACGCATTACGCCACGTCATTTCCATACAAGCCGCAGTGCGAGTGGAGTAACACATAGCATATGAAGCCGTGACGTAACAAGTCGCCCTTGGCATCCCATCTAGGATGAAAACGAACAAAACGGTCGGTAAATAGTCGTTCTGCTTTGCTTCCATATCTTTATCAAGAACGAAACGAAATCTAAACCCCGAAACGGATACGAAAACGAATAGTGATGAAAACGGATGCGGAACGGAACGGGGCGGATACGGAAACGAAAGTGGAAAATTCCACAAGAACGTAGTACATGATCACAATATACATAACTGCAAAAACAATGTAACTTATTCTACCTCAAATGAGGATACAAGAATAATGTTATGTTCACCGGTATCACTAGAAAGTTTTTTCTCAAGTTTGTCAATTGAAAACTCACTATTTGTCCCCCAGATCAGACCATCATGTCCTCCTCCATATCGTTATCATCGACATCCTCTTGCTCCTCCAACTATAAAGATGTAATCCCCTAAAATTTGTATATTATTGTTCAATGTTCATTTATGATTTTCTGAGATTTATCTTGGATTTTTTGGAGTTTATAAATGCTATTTTTCTATTTTTCAGATTTATATAATTAATTTAATCATGAAAAATAAAACCAAAATTATGATATAAATAATTTTTCTAGGTTCAAAATGTTCCAAAGTATTTTTGAGAATTTTTTTGGAATTTTTTAACTCTATTTGATATTTTTCTATAAAGCCTTTTTTATTTCTGAAATTATTTTAATTTGAAAATAAATGTAAATTCTCCATTCTACTTTTTGGGCCAAGTGGGCCAAGTTTTCGACGGAATTTCCGATTTCACTTATACGGAATTTCCGATTCCGTTTCCGTTTCCGACGGAAATTGATCTCCCGTTTTCGTTTCCGACAAAAATTCCGCTGTTGCATCGACATTTTCCGCTTCCAAAAGGGCTTCCGCTTCGCTTTTCTTCTAACGGTCGGAAATTCCGTTTCCGTTTTCATCCCTAGTCCCATTTGCCATCAGGCATTCAGGCATTACTGCCCGGGCCAGGTGGTACATTTGAAGTGGCCAAATTATTAATGAAGTTAACATTAATATAGAATGATACATCACTATCGTTTCATAAATCTAAATCAGTTCTTAAGTTTTTAAGAAAAAAATGATTGTGATAAATAACTTATGAGGGGTCTCATATTAGAAGCGATTGTGATGTAGCACTGAGCACATCACAATCGATTCTTATGTGAGATGCGATTATCACTATCGCTCTTTTGTAGAACCGATAGTGACGCGCATGCACTATCGCTTTCCACAAAGAATCGACAGTGATGTGAACGCGCTTATCACTATCGCTTCTTATGTGAGAAACGACAGATGAACATGCACATCACTATCGCTTCTCACATAAGAACCGATTGTGATGTGCATAATCACATCACTATCACTTAATTAAGAACCGATAGTGATGTGTGTACATATCACTATCGCTTTTAAGTGATAATCGATTGTATCGTGTCTCGATTGGTTATTTATACCCATCGACTAAACTCTCTTCTATTGTTGTTACATAGGAGATTTCTCAAGGCCACCCAAAAAAGTACGATTTTGGTTGGAAGCAATACTTGAGTGAGAAAATTTGAAACACTCAAGAGTGGGTGTTAAGAGGATATGTGGTTTGAGCAAGTTCTCGAGTGTTGTACAACTCTAAAGTAGATTTCGGTAGCATCTCCTTGGTGTTCTCCGGGTACACACCCCTCTTGATCATGTATACATATCCTTACTCATGCCCTCAGCTATTAAACCTAGTCTCACCTCCGACTGCTCCTCCTCCATGCCGTCGGTTTGCCTCCACTCGCCTCTACCTTGCGATCCCGGTCGCGCCTTGCCTTGGGCACCCTAATCGCGCTTCGCCCGCACACCCGGCCATGTGTCGCCCCGAGCCCGCAAGCCGCGCCCTTGCCCCCATGCCCTGGCGCGTTCGCTCCTCGCTTCACTAGTGCCCGGGCCGCACTAGGATCCAGCCGCCACGCCTAGTCCTCCTCGGCGCCTCCCGCTCCAAGATCCCCTTGCCGTGCCTCCCGCTCAAAGATCCCCACCAGCGACGGTACGCTAAAACTATCTAGTGTAGATAAACTTGCCTCTGAGAAATCTTTTTGAAGTTGGGTATATGCACCTTGGGCTCGGCCTCGTGAGGTCCAACCGCGGCTCCACCTCGGACTCGGCCTCCGCGTCCTCCTCGGGCTCGGGCTCCTCCTATTCCCGCGCCTCCCATGAAGTTACTGGTAAAGCCTAATCTCTCTAGGTTCTTCAATAATTGTTAATTGGTGCTTAATCCCTAGTTGAGATGGTTTGAAAGCTTGTAGCATTGGTATCCTCACATGACGGTAGCACTGGTGTGGATGTGTGGTAGTACAAAATGATGCCAAGCAGTAGAAAAATTTCATTTGTTTGGTGAGTGGGACAAACCGATCTTTGTTTACTCTGGCGAATGAGATATGTTGCTCATAAACCCAATCCATCTGGAAGCAATTCAGGTACTTACTAGGAGCTTACTAGAGCCAAACAATAAAACCATCAATGACACCTTACTAGGAGCCAAACAATAAAAATCGTCAATCTTGGTTTAGGTTCTATATTCTGATGGTGTTTAGGCCTTTATGAAGTATCCCTGTCCCTATGTCACCTTATGAATGCTTTTTTCTTTGTGGTAGGTTGCAATAATGAAAAGCCTGAGACATCCAAATATTGTTTTATTCATGGGTGCTGTTACTGAACCTCCAAACCTATCAATAGTTACAGAATACTTGTCAAGTGATGAATGTGCCTTTCAGTTATTCGTGTTTTCACAATCATTTCGTACGATAATACTTGGAGTTCACCCATTTGACTGCTTCCAACAAGTGACGCACTTCTTTCAATGCAGAGGTAGTTTGTATAAACTTTTGCATAGGAGTGGTGCAAAGGAAGTTCTGGATGAGAGATGCCGCTTGAATATGTCATTTGATGTGGTATTGTGCTATCTCATTGTCAACCTGTACCTGTTTTCTCAGTATCTTTTAACTTCCATGACTATAAAGTTAAAGCAGTCATACTACTATTTAAATCATCTCTGCTTGCTTCACAGGCGAAGGGAATGAACTATCTACAAAAACATAGCAGTCCGTCCTTTTTTTTGGGTTGCATATTTTTTTATCTTGATTTTTTTCAACATGTTCTCGCCTGACACTACCATGTATTGCTTATGATTATTCATTTGTCCTATTGTCAGGGAAGCTGTACAGGTTAAGGAACCCTAGCAGAAATACTTAGCCTCTTTATCGGCATATGACTCTTCCAACCCAACAAAAGATTGGGATTTTCCTAATATATGTGCCAATTTTGATGAACTCCAGTACATTTTGGAGGCACCAGTTGAAGATCTCCAATGATGAGGTGGTAACAATACCAAAAATTGGATCTAGCTGGGATTGGTTAGTTGTCTATCCGACACTACCAGTATGTATAATCACATGACCATATCCCAAATGTTTCTCGGATCATCTTTCTACTGCTTGAATGTTGAGTGCATCATGCAAGAGATAACAAATTATATTTTCTTCAATGACCCAACATATAAGATTAGATTATTCACTTTTTGCCAAAATGAGTTATAGGACATGGTTTTTATGTTGATCTTGTGTTGTAGCATTTCCAAGCATGCCATTAATCTAGTTGACACTGTGTTCTTGCTTGGAACAACTGAACTCTACATGGGATGTGTGGTTATGGCTTAGCTAACCACCATGTTATCACAATCGGTTTTTAAAGCGATAGTGATGAGGGTATCGGTTCTCTTTCTCAGAAGCGATAGTGATGAGGGCCTCATCACTATCGGTTCTGAGAAAGAACTGGTAGTGATGTCGAATGCCTCATCACTATCGATTCTTTCTCAAAAGCGATAATGATAAGGGCCTCATCACTATCGGTTCTGAGAAAGAACAGATACTCATCACTATCGGTTCTGAGAAAGAATCGATAGTGATGATTTAATGTTCATCACTATCGATTCTTTCTCGTAAACGATAGTGATTCTGATCAAGAACCGATTGTGATGATGCATTTATCACAATTGGGCTAAAACCGATCGTGATAGTGCCGCCTCATTCGTGTGTAATGACTTTGTATCGCCACTAGAATTGATCGTGACGATGAAAAAGAACCAATTATGATGTATATTCTCGTAGTAGTGTAATGTAGGTACCGAGTACTTCCTTTCAATGATCGCTGTTATCCATTTCAAAAAATTGATGATAAGAAGATGTAAATCGAGGCATGCTAGTACTACCTCTACTAAAGTCGGGGATTTTCGGTGCGTCGTGCGTTTGAGCCATTGGAGAGCCGGCTCGGCTCACGGCTCGAGTCGAGCCGCCAAAAAAAATTTCGTTCGGGTCCTTTTTCAAAAAAAAATTACGATTAGGTCCTTTTCTGAGGAAAAAAATACGATCAGGTCCTTTTCTACGACAAAGAACATATATTACGTTTAGGTCCTTTATACGTTTTTAGGCCTTGCGCTCAGGTCCTTTTACTGAAAATCAAAATTACGATTAGGTCCTTTCAGGTAAAAAAACGTCTAGGCCCTTATTTTTTTAAAAAGGAATACATTGCATTTAGGTCCTTTTTGCATTTTTCTAGCATTACGTTCAAGCCCTTTGCGGAAAATAGAAAATTCTTTTTAGGTCATTTTCGCGTGTTTCCTCGGTTTGCTCCTATGGGAAGCATCATCCGCGTTTTATCGATTTGCTCGCATGGGGCGCGATGCCATGGCGAAAGAATTAGTCGCAGCGGCCGAGCGTCCGACCGAGCCATGCGGAGGAAGGACTGATTATACACACATGGAAGCAATCATCCTTTCCATCCTAAGGAAAGCACGCCGCCAAGGCTCGCTTCACCTTGAAGCGTTTTCGCGGAGAGCAACAAGCGATCGGCTCGAAAGGACGAGGCGGTAAAGAAGAAAGACCTTCTAGATGAAGACGATTTTCAAGAGCCCGAGCACGAGTTGAACTATATATATGGGGGCTCCACCGGATACGAGTCCAAGAGGAAGCAAAAGCTTACTGCTTGGAGATCAATGCGGTGGAACCAGCAACCCCCAATATCTGAAGTGGTCCGAGGTACCAATCACCTTCACCGAATGGATCACGCCAACCGGGTTCTACATCCAGGTAAGTTCCCTCTAGTGCTCGTCCCTATTATCCGCAGCATGAAGCTCAAGAAGGTCCTGATCGATGGAGGAAGTGGACTCAACGTCTTGTTCTCCAAAACTTTCAACGACATGAACATTACCCTCTCCGAGCTTAGTCCGAGCATTCAGTCGTTCCATGGTGTGATTCCCGGAGCATCCTCGCTCCTACTCGGACGGATTTCCTTGCCCGTCACATTCGGCCCCAAGGACAACTATCGGACCGAGTACATAAATTTTGAGGTGGCAGATTTCGAGACGGCGTATCACACTTTCTTGGGAAGACCCGACTAGCTCGATTCATGGCTATCCCGCACTACGCCTACTTGATGATGAAAATGCCAGGACCAAGAAGCGTCATCACGGTTCGCAGCGACGTCAAGCGGTCCTTGGAGTGCGACCGGGAGAACCATGAACTCGCCGAGCTGAGGGAAGGAGCCAATGAGAGAAGATAGATCCAAGCAGAAGTGGACACGATGCAGGAAGAGGGAGATATCCCGTCCAAAAAGTAGGCCACGTCATGGATGAAACCTGGCAAAGGAACCAAGAGAATCATTCTTGACCCATCCAATTCAACTAAGACGACTCGATCGGAATGAGCTCGAGGACAAATAGGAAAACGAGCTCGTCACCTTCCTCCAAGCCAACAAGGACATCTTGGCGTGGAAACCATCGACATGCCGTGTCCCGGGAGGTGATCGAGCATTCTCTCAGCACGTCAACGAAAGTGCGAAACCAATCGAGCAAAGGCTTCGCGTTCGCTCGGATCGCGTAACGCCATCAAACAGGAAATCACCAAGCTTTTAGCCGCAGGCTTTATAAAAGAAGTGTATCATCCAGATTGGCTGGCAAACCCTGTACTAGTTCAAAAAAAGAATAAAACTTGGCGCATGTGCGTTGACTACACCGATCTCAACAAAGCCTGTCCGAAGGATCCTTTCGGGTTACCTCGGATTGATCAAGTAGTTGATTCAACCGCCGGGTGAGAGATCCTGAGTTTCCTCGATGCCTACTCAGGGTACCACTAGATTCACCTAAAGGCGTAAGATCATATCAAGACTTCGCTCATCACGCCATTCGAGCCTTTTGCTACAAAGACAATGGCATTTGGGTTGAAAACGCCGAGCGACGTATCAACGCGCGATCACTGTACTTTCACGCCCAACTCGGATGAAATGTGGGCGTGCGTGGGCGACGTCGTGGTGAAGACTTGGGAAAGGAAGGACCTCATCACCGACCTAACCGAGACATTCAAGAGTCTAAGGGCCTTCAAGATGAAGCTTAATCCCGAAGTGTGTTTTCGGAGTTTCTTCGAAAACCGCTGGGTTTATCATATCACAATGAGGCATTGAGGCCAACCAGGGAAAATCGGGCCATATCGAATATGGAGCCGCCAACTTGCCAAAAGGACGCCCGTAAGCTCACAGATGCATGGCCGCACTCAAGAGGTTTATTTCTCGCTAGGTATGCGAGGTATGCCATTCTTTAAACTCCTTAAGAAGGTGGCAAGTTCGATGGACTCGGAGGCACAACAGCGCTCGAAGATTTGAAGACCTTCTTGACGACGCCCCGCTTTGGTTTCACCGATGCCACAAGAACCTTTGTTACTTTACATTGCGGCAACAACTCATGTAGTCGTGCGCGCAATCATCGCCGAATGAGAAGGATCGAGGCCATGTGCGTAAGATCCAACAACGGTCTACTTCCGTCGTGAGTTCGAGCGAGTCTAAGGTGCGGTATCCACAAATACATAAATTATTATATGCTGTACTCCTAACATCTCGCAAGCTCAAGCACTACTTCCAAGAGCATACTGTTTCGGTGATCACCTCCTTCCCAATAGGAGATATACTTCATAATTAGGAAGCCACTGGGAGAATTGCAAAATGGGTCGTCGAGCTCGGAGCCTTTGACATCTCATTCAGGCCTCGCACAGCCATCAAGTCTCAAGCGCTCGCCGACTTCACCGTCGAGTGGACAGAACTTCAAAGCCCAGTGGTCACCAAGGAACTCGAGTATTGGACCATGTACTTCAATGGCTCCCTCATGCTCAGAGGCGCGGGGGCTAGTATAGTGCTCATATCGCTGAGCGGGGAACAGTTAAGGTACGTTCTCCAAATTCTTTTCCCTGCATCAAACAACGCCGCCGAGTACGAGGCACTCATCCATGGGCTCCGTATCGCCATATCACTCGGAATCCGACGACCGGCGGTTCGTGGGGACTCAATGCTTGTGGTCAATCAAGTGCAAAAAGAGTGGTCCTGTATTGAAGACAACATGGCAGCCTATTGCCAAGAAGTACGCAGCTGGAAGGTAACTTCGACGGCCTGGAACTTATTCACGTGCTCCACCGAGAAAATGAAGCGGCCGACGAGCTAGCGAAGATGGGATCCTGCCGATCTATAGTGCCCATGGGAGGATTCGTCGAAGAAATTCGCAAGCCCACGATTAGCACAAGATCGAAGGTGGACACCCCAGTCAAGAAGAGCGTAGAAGTAGAAGTCTTAGTCATTACTCCTGACTGGATAGCCCCGTATCTGGACTATTTGACGAACGATGAGTTACCCGAAGACCGAGTACAAGCCGAACGAGTGATGCGTCGAAGCAAGAGCTATGTGGTGATCAAGGAAGAACTCTATCGCAAGAGTTCCTCGGGAGTACTACGACGGTGCATATCGGAACAAGAAGGGAGAGGACTTCTCAAGGAAATCCACTCGGGAGTGTGTGGGAATCATGTGGCGTAATCAACTCTGGTCGGCAAGGCTTATCGCCAAGGATTTTTTGGCCGACTGCTGTTATCGACGCAGAGGACATCGTCCGGACATGCGAAGGATGTCAGTTCTTTGCGTGGCAGATGAACAAACCGGCACAGGAACTACAAACCATCCCAATCACCTGGCCTTTCGCGGTCTGGGGGCTTGACATGGTAGGACCTTTAAAGAAGGCTCAAGGAGGTTACACCCATCTCTTCATGGCCGTTGATAAGTTCACCAAATGGGTGGAGGCCAAGCTGGTCGCAACAATAACGGCGGCAAAAGCCAAAGAATTCTTCAATGAAATCGTGGTTAGATTCGGTGTCCCAAACCGAATCATCACGGACAACGGCACCCAATTCAGGAGCGGTGTATTTCAAGACTGGTGAGACGAACTCAGAATAAAGATCTATTTTGCATCAGTAGCGCACCCCCGGAGCAATGGACAGGTCGAGCGTGCCAACGGCATGGTATTAAAGGGACTGAAGGCAAGGATTTTCGATCGGCTAAAGCCGTACGCCACTCGGTGGGTGAAAGAATTGCCTTCGTACTGGGAGCTGCGAAC
Source organism: Otatea glauca (assembly GCA_036346275.1). NCBI lineage: Eukaryota > Viridiplantae > Streptophyta > Magnoliopsida > Poales > Poaceae > Otatea > Otatea glauca. The sequence continues at coordinate 28,631,258 of CM070721.1, read as the reverse complement.
CACCCCAGTGAGCAATCGGGCGATCACCTTTCTTCTGGTATATGGCTTGGAGGCGCCTCCCCATTGAGTTAGAATTCGGATCCCCATAGGTCGGAGCTACAAAGAAGTCACCTTGGAAGAAAGCCGACTAGAAGACCTCGACCGACTGGAAAAAGCCAGGGACATCGCAACAACTCAATCGGCAAAGTATCTCCAAGGCCTACGGCGCTATCACGGTCGCAATGTGAGGAGCCGCGCATTCTCAAAGGAGATCTAGTCCTTAGAAAGAATCGTAAATGCGAGCATAAGCTCTCCCAAGTGGGAAGGCCCTTACATCATCGATGAGGTGAGTGCATACAGGGCTTACAAGCTCAAGCGAGAAGACGGCGCGGCAGTCAGTAACACTTGGAACATAGAACAGCTACGTCGTTTCTTCTCCTAAGCTTTGTAAATCAAATTGTTCCAATATGAATGAAAGAGTCGATATTCAAAGTTATTCTTTACATAATCTTTTCGATATCTAGGTGTTCGAATGCTTCGCCCCTACGATCTTAAGACTCTGAGACATGCATCACAAACCATGACTTAGAGCCTAGGGGCTGGACTAGTCGGGCGCAATATGTCGAAACCTCCCAAGCAAAGATGCACATCCAAAAGAATTGCACAAGAACAGGAAAATGCTTTTATATACATTCAATTCACAAGTCTAAGGTTTCGACAATAGACAAAGAAGTGTCCTTGACCTCCTCCCAGAGCTCGGCGGCCCGGTCCTCATCTACGTTGCGGGCGAAGCCTTCCTTAATGGCCTCAAGATCCAATCGGGGATCTTGAGCGTCTCGTGGGCTTCCTTTAGCCGAGAGATGACCTGGTCCCTGCTGAGTGGCCTCTCGCCCCCGAGATGAAGTGAACTCAGCAGCGACTCGGAGGCCTCCTGAGGCTTAGCGCAAGATGCCTTGAGGGCTTCGACCCTCTCATTGAAGACGACGTACTGCGCCCGCGTCTTGAACTTGTAGTCTGTGGAACAAAACATTAGAAAAGGTAATGAAGACATGGTAAGGCCAAGCGGCTGGAGTTACCTTCAAGCTCCTTCTCCGATTTCGTTCTGGAGTCCTCCGCGGCTTTGAGCTGCCCTTGGAGCTTCGCGACGGCGGAATCCGAGTGATATGAATAAAGAGGATCAAGAAACGGATGATTAGATAGAAGCGCGGGGTGGCCCAGGGAATAACTACCTTGAAGGGAGACAATGACGTCCAGCCTCTCCTGGCGCAAAGCCTTCTGCTCCTCTCGCGACGCATGGACCTCGGATCGAAGAGATCGCAGCTCGGTCGCATGCCCGGCCTTGATACATTCCAATTCGGCCAGATATTCCTGGCGCATCCGGATTTCAGGGAGCATCTTCCGAAAGTATTCAGCTTTCTTTTCAAAGCACTCCCCCATTTTCTGTAATCATCACATGAAAAAGTAACAACATGGTGAATGGCGAGCGGTGAATCTGACAAGTGCAGAGGAGTGCTTACCGGTGCCATGCTCACGCAAGCCACAGCGTGATCATAAAAGCTATTCATCTCCTTCTCCTCCTCCTCGGATCATCCAAGAGCTTCACGCCTTCCTCCTCATCAACCCACGCAGCTTGCGTTATGGCCGGGCGGCGGGTGTCGGCGGAACTCGGAGGATCTCCTCGATCTCGGGGGCGATTGGGAAATCAGCTCCGAGCAAGCAGGCTCGATTCGAGGCCGAGGAGTCGGAGATAGCTCGAGGCTCGGAAGGCACTTCGGTGTCCCGGACGCGCCTCCACGCCAAGCACAAACCTCCGGAGGTTCGACTTCCACGGGGCCCCAGGGCGGCGACCGACAGAATATCAGCGAAGGATCCCTACGAGAAGAAGCGTCAACGAGCTATCGAGCGAGTCGAATAAAAGTTGACAGGTAACCAACCCGTCGGACTTCCTCATTTTCATCGGAGGTTTCTTCCGAACAGCCGGCCGCTCCTAGAGGACCACTCGGCACCTGTGGCCCTCTCGAGTACTTGAGTCCTTTGGCGATGGACTCGGTTGAGCCGTAGGCTTGCGGGGGAAGCCGAAGGAGCTAGGGCTCGCACCGAAGGGTCTCGGATCTTGGAACCGCCAGCCGGGTGCCGGGGCTTCACGGTCTTTCGTCGCGCCTTTTTTCTTTTTGGCGCAGGATCTCCCACAGAGAGCTCACTCGCCGCTTCGTAGGACCACCCACGTGAACGGGCATCTCTGGAAGAAGCGCATCACTGAAGAAGGCAACACGGTCCTGTGAAGGAAGACTAAAGGTTAAAAGACACTCAGAGACAAAGACAAAAATCTCTCAAATTAGCTCACCTCTGGAGGGGGGTGTGAAGCGGTGAAAGACTTCGGGCATCTTATGGAGGATACGTCGACGCTCGGGATGAAGAATTCGCCGACCCGAGCGAATATTTGTTCCCTAGACAGCTCATCGGGTCGTTCCCTGGTCGGGTCATCTTCCCCTTCGTACGCGAATCCTAGATGAACTCGCTCTTTCGGGGTCATGATCCGCGAGCAACAAAGTGCGAGCCGACCTACCTGTGAGACCACCTTCCTTGACTTTTCAATCGATTGCACGAAGGTCATGCACCGATCCATGTCGGCAGAGTTGGGGTGGATATCCAAGAAAGAGATGCCTTGGGGCGGCGCCCCCAAAGGAAGGAAGGGCAGGATTGGGGTTGGCGCAATAGAATCACTCATGATGCCAACCCTTGTTGGAGGTTTTGAAAGGAATTGCGAAGTAATTTTTCTTCAGCCCCTCACGCAGCTGGAATCCGGCTCCCCCAATAACCTTGGGGTCGCTCTTGGATGGATAAGGTTTCAGGAGGTAAAAATGGCGAAAGAGATCAAAATGGGGGCTAATGCCTAGGAAGGCTTCACGAGATGAGCGAAAAGGAAATCTCTGAGGATTGAATTGGGATTCAAGTTCACCAATTCAATCTCATAGAAGAAGAGGAGACATGAAGGAAAGCGCGGGGAAGGCCCACCCACACCGGAAGAAAGATTCAAAGACCACTACCACTTCGGGCGAGGAGTGGGACGGACTCACCGGCAACCGGTCGGGCGAGAGACCAAGGCGAAGTCGGGAGGATCCATCATCCACCATAGACCGTAGTTCCTCCTCCGTGGTGGTCAAGTCATCCAATCTCAGGGCAAAGGCTGCGAGGAAGAAGGAGAATACATCTTGAAAGAAAGATCTACTACGCGCGAAAAATGCGAAGAACCCTAACGGCGAAGAAGTCAAAGAAACAGGAAGCGTAAGAGAGCAGAATGCGTGCTAAAGGGATGAACCGTCGGCGGCGCTGGCTTAACCTTTAAAGGAAGGGAAAATTAGGTTTTCGCCGAACCGACGGGAAAAAAGATTGCGAAACGTCTCGCCCTTTTGAATTCCCCATAAATGATTTGCAGGCCTGACGTTCTGACTCACGGAGGCAGGCGCGGCTTGACCAAGTCATGTTTGGGACACGTCGCTCCCCATGATGGGATGTTTTCCCCACTTACCGTGCTAAGTGGGACGTGGGCGTCCTTCAACCTAGATAAAAAATATATCTTCTCGCGATATGCCCCACGATGGGCCGCAGGGTGGTTACCACATGTCGGAATCATATATCACGGGTTGAGCCCAAACGGGCGTAAGTCCAATGGCATGCCCCAAGAGGTTCGAAAAGCTGTGCGTCGTAATAAACGAGTACGGATACCATTAGGATAAAACCTTGATATGTCCCAAGTTGGACCAGAGCTGTATCCCACACCAGTCGGATACAGGTATCACTAGGCCATGAGCCAAGAAAAATTAGGTATGCTCCAAAGTTGAGCCTAAGCTATATCCTACGCCAGTCGGATATGGGTACCACTCGGCCAAAAGCCACGTAAACCCTGATACGCTCCAAGAGGGCTAAAGCCATATCCAGCACCAGTCGGATATGGGTATCGCACGGCCATGAGCCAAGAAAAATCTGGTACTCTCCAAGAGAGCCTAAGCTGTATCCGCCATCAGTCGGATATGGGAATCACTCGGCCAAGAGCTGTATAAATCCCGATACGCTCCAAGAGAGCCTGAGTTGTATCCGATGTTAGTCGGGTATGAGTATCACCCGTTCGCGAGCCAAGCAAGATCTAATATGTCCTAAGTTGGACCTAAGATGTATGTTGCGCCAGTCGGATCTGAGTATCGCTTGGCCGAGGGTTGCGCCGGTCTTTGAACAATGCGCTACGCGACGAGCCTAAGATACGCTTTGCGACAAATGGAAGCGGATATCATTCGATCGAAGGACCATGAAAGCTTCGAAACATCCCAAGCAGGATCTAAGTTACGACAAACATCATTCATCGAGAATGCTTTGAAAAGGTTTTCTTTATTTATATAAATCGCCCAAGCATTACACCTGGGAGATATTTTTTACAGGAAGGGGGGCCTATACTTCACCCTGACGCATGCGGCCCAACGCTTCCACGAGGGCTTCCCTGTCCCTGTAAAGGACAGGAAAAATCTCGAGGAAAGTGTCGACGGCGACGCGGTCAGCAGCGATGGTGGCATCCTCTTTCATTTCAGCCACGGTGGCCGCAAAAAGCGCTCATTCTTCGGCGAGCCGGGGATCCTAGATGCGCCTAATATTCCTTCTCCTTCTTCGCGGCATGAAGAAAATGGAAATGTGAAACAGAAAGATAGAGAGCTAAGTGGGAAAAGATGAATTATGCAACGCTGGTTCGCCTTTTATAGCCGATGTGGTGAGGACAGATTAAATGCACCAGGAGTCGAAGGGATTCGGCGTTAATGTAATTTCAGAAGCCAAAGAGTTTTTCAGTAAATGAGTTGACACGGAAAATCAAGACGACCTTGAAGACTGTTCGGTGGTTAATCACGAAGAAAAAAGATATTAAGAATTTCGCTTTGGGCGGGAAGAAGAATTCAATTCGCATCCGAAATACGTGTCGCGTCCGCGAGGTTGCTCACGATAAAATTCGTTCGATAGAAGGATATACTGAGTTGAAGTAAAGATCAAGGGTTATATTCGAGTCCTTCATAATCCACTCGCCGCAGGAAGAAGCCTTCAAGTCCATTAAGAAACCAGTCAGTGGATTATATAGCAAGCTCAAAACAATAATGTAAGTTGGGACTTAGCTAGAAGCATTGCAACTGGATCATGAATCACTCGGGGGCTACTGTGGAATATAAGGATCCAAATACCCTCACGATCGGCTCGGAGACATCCGAGGGAGAAGCCCAAGAGGAAGGCATTGAGATCTGAGAATTCCATGCCTACTCCATGCATAAAAGTCGAGCCCGAGCAACAGATCTGCATCGCTATAAGCTTGACATCCAAAACTTAACCCTAGCCACCAAGCCATGCTGCCGTCACCACAGAATTCTTGGATTTCTAAAATACCACCACTAATTGTGGAATATAAGGATCCAGATACCCTCACGATCGGCCCGGAGACATCTGAGGGATAAGCCCAAGAGGAAGGCCCAGGATGATATCCCCGCACTTTTGCCCACATTGCAGTGCGCCATGGGGTACATCCCATAGATAGTTGAGCATATATTTGGATGTAAAAGATATTGTTGTAATCCGAGTCGTTTATAAGGAAGGTAAAGATGTAAGCTCTATCCTGTAAACGACTAGAATCTTGTAAACCGATCGGGATCTCCTAACCGATCAAGACTCTGTAAGCCGCACCACCCCCAGTATATAAGGGAGAGGGCAGGCATCAGCATAGGCATCAAGCCATAGAGCATAGCACACCTCATATCGCCCAGAGCACATCACGCTTTGAGCAATCTTAGATCCATATACACAGCAATATAATCCCAGCGCATAGGACTAGGGTATTATTTCCTCCGCGAGAGCCTGAACCTGTATAATTCCTTGTCTCGTGTGACCATCGAGTTTGAGATCTAACGCCTGCCCCATAATTTCATTGTCGACTACAAAAGTCGACACTAATCTTGTCAACCACCGCCATCGGTGAGTATCCCTTGCCACTGACCCTACCATTGTATTCAACATAGTGTGTTATACCCGGTGTGCCCCTTCCCATCATTGAAGCATCACTAGAAGTCATTGCCACCACCACTTTCATCGTGCCCGCATCCACCTTAGGTCGTCGTTACCCACGAAACCCATTTCATCAACATCGCCTTGTCGAGTTGTCCTAGGTGTGACCTTGAATACACCTAGAAACCCTCGCTGACAAAATTGGGTTCCCACCAAGCATGTCATCATCACTGACCCAAGGTCCCAAAGCGTTGCCGCTGACATGGCAACAACACAAGCTTAGTCTAGATTGGTCGGTGGACTTTATCTATCGTGGACCGTCTCTTGACATGTGGGGACCACATGTTAGTGTTTGATAGTATTTTCTTAAATTCTGGAGAATAAAAGGATTTCATAATATTTCCTAGGGCCACATGTCAGTCTGAAAGAAAGGAATATTCTTCCTTCTCTCTCAATTTCCACAATTTTCTTGTTTGAGAAATCTTCCGATAGCACATTCTCCTTCATACGCACTCCAATTGAGTCTGTTCAAGTTTTGTTTTGCCTCAATTTTGTTTTTTTTTGCTTTTCATCAATCATTCGCATAGACGTGAAGTGCCAGGAGCATTCGAACAACAATAGTTGACTCAAGATCAAGACTGGGATCTATTCTAGTGCAAGTTGTGCATTGACTATGTTGAACATAGTTTTGCAAAAATTATTTTGGTTCAAGCTATTGCATGCTAGATCAAATTACCAACTGTTTAATTATTTTGGGAATTAGTTATGCAACCTACTTAAATCAGACCTACCTTGTCATTTGCTATACTATGATCATTTGTCACCCCAGGTTGGTTAATTACTAATTGGTCACTATTATATCACCAACGTGGGTCAGTTTAGAAAGTGAATAGTGTGCTTACTGATGCAGTGAGTTATTGATCATTTTGAAGTGGAAATTTCAAACATGAAAAATTGTTTATACAATATCTTTATGATAATGGTGTATCATTTGTTGTCAGACGACGATATGACTTTGATGGCATGTGTTGCACTATAATCAATAGGATTGGTAAATAATTTAGAATGAGTCAAGTGATGAGGCCGTGTGCCTGATGGGTCTATGTGACATTTGGTTAGAGATTATATATGAATCAATTGACATAGTTCAATGTGAACAAATAGATTGGAAGTCTTTCATTGATCAATTAAGGACTTAACCTTTTAGGCCATTGAACTACGCTATTCATACAACCACATGTCTGAAATGTATCAGATCTAACTCAGTAAATTATAGAGTCTCGACATGTGATACCTTAGGTGGTAGATTAAGTTTTGTGCTCGGTCGGGGAGGTTGTATGTGGCAGTGGTGCCACATCTTGAACGGTTATTGTTCTTAGTCCATCAGCAACTCCCTCCCATTTTTCTGCTTTGTGTGAGAGTGGAATGGCAACATGTCAGGACCTGAATATGCAAATCTGGACCCTCTGTGTATATCGCACTAGTCCAGGATCACGCTAATGCACACAGGCTAAACATAGATGAATATCACAAACATACATAGTGGAAACAAAATAAAAAACTTCATATATTAAATAATACCTGTTGACTGACCTTATGGTCAACTTACATGACTTTGCCTCACAAGGCTAAATAACACATTAAACTGTAGCGGAAAATGAAAACGTAGATAAACCCCTCAGCATACCACAGCCAACTAACAAGGCTCGCACCCAAAACATTCGTCTCCTCCTGCTACTCCTCCTCAAGAGCTGATATAGACTCCTCAACTGGTGATTTGTTGTTAGCAAGGGTGAGTACTTAAAGCACTCAACAAGTTGTGCACAGAATGCAATTCTAACATAACTATATGCAAGGCTTATTCAACGGAACGGCTAACATGGTTATTTTGCAACAAAGCAACATTCGTAAATGAATACAATAAGTAGATTGATAAAAATAGTAAGACAAATAACAATAATAAATAATTTTGTAGTTCTTTCTCAAATATACATGGCATCCAGCCCTAAGTCAAATTCTAACTTTCCAATAGCATCCAACCTTCCCATCTAAGTTTTAATTCTACAAAATCTACCCTTGACAGTAATTCCTGAGCATTGCTCAATACCGCGAGCACGGCTATCCAAATAGATTTACACTCTGCAGAGGTTATGCGATTTACCCACACGACATGATTATCTCTTGTTGCCAAGCTATTAACACACTTCCTTTGGTGTGTCGGGCTAGAAACCATGACAAAGCCTTTACAAAGCTCTGCCTTAACCCAGTACTACTCATTGAGGTTTTAACACTGAAGTGTTAATCGCCAAAACAGGGCCCCCCTCTTGCACCATGTGAGTTGATCCGTGAACTCGGGACTCACATGGCCATTGATAGTACAAAAGCTAAAACATTGCTAATTAATCAGCTAGGTTGTTCCATTCCAGATATGTTGTTGCATGTTTGACTCAGGTCAAAGGCTTACAAGGTTAAGTCCTTAAGATGATTAGGGCAAGACTTCCACATACCCTCTGCCCTTTGGCCCACCTTGGCACACTGCCTCTTGACACTTGCCCCAATCAAAATGATTACCACCCCTGTTGATTACCAAGCACCACAAGCTATCAACAAGTCAACATTGTTGCGTGACATCCCTCGCAACTACAACTCAACATCATTGTGTGACAACACTGGACACATCAATTCATAATCATGTTCCATATTCCATTAGTCAAGATTAACTTTTGGTATTTCATATGACATGTGATGTACATGGCATGGCTAAGCATACTAACACAATCTAACCAACCCATGTTGATTTTAATATTGACCAACTAGTAGTGAACCAATCTAGGGTGACAATGAATCATGGCATACAAATGACAAGGTAGGGTGTAGTTTAATTAGGTAGATTAACTAATTCCCGAACTATTTCGAAATAGTTATACACATAAAATAACATGCATAAAGTAAAACAATATAGCAATTTTGTAAACTGGGTTCGACATGATCAAAGCACAACTTACCTTAGAAAAGCCCTTATTCTTGCTCTAGATCTTGGTCTTGATGATGGGAACGGTGGCTCGATCTTTTGATAGGTAGTAGTATATCGATTGATGGAGAACTCGATGTTGACGATCCGTCTTCAATTAGAACTGATTTGAACCCTGCAATTGATACACTACGGCTCCATAGTTTATCAACAACGCACAAACATGGTTGACCTCGCCAAGAAGGCTAATTCCTGCTTGCAAATCGAGAACACAAGTAAGAACGTAGAAGATGCAATCTGAAATTGCGAATTATATTAAGAACATGAGTTAGGATTCCACAAACCGATGTACGATGAAAAATAGACAAAGTCTAGTTGTAATCTAAGCAAAACCCAAGTATCTAAGGTGACGGCTATTGAGTATATGAGAGGGAGGGATGTGAGAGGAACAAGCTAGAGTTGTGTGCGACTAAGGGGGGCGCACACAACCTGAGCTTGGACCCCCCACATGCTTACAAGTCCATTGGACTCTGTATAAGGAAGATATGCCCATTTTAATGCAGTGATGTCTGTTGACTACGAACTGAACACAGAGCCTAAATTGTGGACGACTTGGAGTCCGGCTTAATTTGGCATGGCAAGGGTGGAGTCCAACTGGGGATGTGGTTGCATGGAGGTGATGGAACCCTTCGGAAAGTGCGCTAACTTGGAGTAGAGGGGGTCGGTTCGACTTGACATCAATCTGAATTGTGCCAACAAACTGAGTACTTGTGGCTGTCCTATTGGTGCTTCTCACATGTTCCTAAGTAGTAAAACATCATAAATATTTAGTAGCATCTCATCCTCAATATCATTATTATGAACAACGAGAAACGAGCTCACCTCATGAATTAATTTATGTGCACGAGCTCTTGTCATAGGAACATGATGTATGCAAATTCCCAAAAGAGTGATGTCCTCATCACTTGAGTCAATGATTCCTCCTCGGGCGCTCAGAGCACTTGACGCTTCTGCGTAATAAGAGAATACCAAATAAAAACCAAAATAGAGAAAATAATCTCTAAAAATAAAATAAAATTCACAATTAAATAGATCTCAATTTTACAATTTTTGAAAATTTCAATCATCTCAATCGGAGCTCGTATAAGGCGAGAATGAGCTCATGAAAGATTAAAAATCTAAAATCAAAAAATTAGAAAAATAAATATTAATCAAATTATTTTCTATTGAAAAAGCCTTTTATTGCGTCACACTGATGTCAGCATGACATCACCACCGATGCGGCACTAACATGTGGGCACTGGTCTATGCACCCGGTCCACGGGACCAGATTCGTCCACCGTGGACCCGGTGCACGCAGCCTTGTCTCACCGACGCTTGGGACCGCACACGCTGACGCAAAGCACACACGCAAGCGCTAACACAAGTGAACACTCAGTGCCACCTGAGCCTCGCGTGCTGATCTGGCCACCACGTGTCATCCATCCACACTCGCCACCTCGACCATAGCGACGCAGCGCCCTAGGGTTGCCTCCAGCGACCGACGATAGCATCCTCATCAAGATCATCTCCTCGTGAACCTTATGATGCGGTCCAATCTGGTCTGCGTGTAATGATATGGTGGTGGCGAGCTTGGCTTCTCATTGAGTCGATGAATTGATCACTACCCGAAGAGGATTGCATGTGCACTTGGTAGATCAATCGACGATGAATCCAACTCGACACATCTCAAGTCTTGAGCTTCACGGATGGTGACCAATTTGACATTTTCCCTTCTCGACGGTGCTTGCGAGTTCTTCAAATCCCAGTGAAATCTTGATACAATATGACGAAACAACTTGAAGCTTTGATTGCTTGATCCCTGGCGATGCCGATGCGCTCATTAAATAGCCACAAGTCCGCACCGCAATCGATCCGGCTTCGTGTCCATGGTGGCCACGTAACCCTAATCGAAATCTTCATCCGTGACAACAATGGAGACATCGACACATGTTCCAATCCTTAGGCTCCCATCACTCATGACGCGACGCTTGCGCATGATCGTCGATTCAAATCCAAAGGTTAAGAAGCTCCATACCCTCGGCGAAAATGACCGCTTGATTCGCATCCAACGGCCAATGATCGACTTCTACAAAATAGGCCACTGGGCTTACACAAAGGCTGCACAGTAATGGGCTCTGCCTATTACTGCTTATGGGTTTTTATTTTAAAACAATAGAGGTAATTCAACTAATTAATTTAAGGAAAGTAAAAAGTCAGGAAAAATTCAAGAAAATTCTCATAAATACTTTAAGACATTTAGAACACAAATAAAATATTTTTAGCTAAATTTTATTTTAATTTTCTCTATAATTAATTAGTTTTCAGGCTAACATACATAATTTAAAATAAATGCAAATAAAATCCAATAAATTCAGAAAACCATAAAATGAACAAATAACATAATAAATTAATAAAAAACAAAAATTGGGATGTTACAAACCTCCCTCCTTAAAAGAATCTCGACACCGAGATTCAGGACTAACTAAGGAATAGGTTAGGAAATTCCGACTTCAAATTCTCTTCACGCTCCCAAGTAGCTTCACTTTTTGAATGATTGCTCCATTGAACTCTGCAAAAGTGAACTGACTTGTTTCTAGTCTTGCGCTCCATCACACTAAAAATCTTGATCGGTTGCTCTTTATAAGTCAAATCTTCCTGCATCTCAATTGCTTCTAATGGTGTCTACTCTGTTGGCACTCTAAGGCACTTCTTAAGCTATGACACATGAAACACATCATGCACTCCTGCCAATGACTGCGGCAACTCTAATTTCTAAGCAACATCTCCTCGACGACTTAAGATCTTGAACGGACCAACATATCTTGGTGCAAGCTTCCCTTTAGCATGAAACCTTTTGACACCTTTAAGAGTGGTAATTCTGAGATACACAAAATCATCTGGCTCTAAGCTCAATTCACTACAACAATTATTAGCATAACTCTTTTGTCTTGACTGAGCTACTTTAACCTCTCTCTGATTATAGCAACCTGCTCTGCGGCCTCCTTGAGAATATCAAGCCCGAACACAAGGCGCTCTCTGTCTTATTCCAATTTAATGGAGTCGACAAGTCGACAAGCGCTAACTTTGATGGTGTTGTTATAACGAATTACGCATGTGGCAAACTTTTATCCCATGAAGTAGCGTAAGCTAATGCACAAGCTCTCAGCATATCCTCTAGAATCTGATTAAGTCTCTCAGTCTGACTATCTGTTTGTGAATGATACGCTATACTGAAATTTGAGCGAGTTCCTATTGTTTTATGTAGCTTACCCCAAAACCTGGAGGTAAATTGGGTACCTCAGTCTGACACTATCTTCTTCAGCACTCCATGCAAACACATAATCCTTGACATATACAACTCTGCCAAACGATCTCACGAATATGTAGTCTTTTTCTTTGGTATGAAATGAGCAACCTTGGTCAAATGATCAACAATGACCATATAGAATTATAATCATTCTGAGTTCTAGGAAAATCCTTAGCACTATGGATTTTATTACCGGTTTGCCTCCTACTTCCACTCAGAAATCTTCAACAACTACCACGAACCAAGAGGTCTTTGATGCATTGCCTTTACTTTCTGACACACACCACCTAGAGCAACATGCTCAGCAACTTCACATTCCATATTAGGACATCAAAACATTTCCTTAGGTTCTGATACATCTTAGCACTTTACGGATGAATCGAATCGTTGTATCATGAGCTTCTTCCAAAATCGATTGCTTAGACTCCTTCTTGTTCGGTACACAAATTCGACCTTTAATCCACATGGTACCCTAACCTTGAAAATGAAATCCTTGGCTAAGCTTTCATTCTTCTTAGATTTGATTCTGTTGATCTTTTCATCATCCTTCTGACCTTCTCCGATTTGATCTTCTAGAATTGTCTTTACTTCCAAAGTAGCTAAACATCCTTCTAAAATAGTTTCCAACTTCAACTTATGAAATTCCTCGCATAACTCCGATTAATCATCTAATACTAGCATATTGGCACTATGGCCCTTACAACTCAAAGCATTAGCTACCACATTAGCTTTCCCTGGATGATAGTGGACTACAATATTATAATCCTTTATCAACTCTAGCCATCTCCTCTGTCTCATATTGAGATCCGATTGAGTGAATATGTACTTCAAACTCTTGTTATCTGTATATATCTCACATCTATTTCTAATAAGATAATAATGCCACAACTTCAAAGCATGCACTATGGCAGCTAATTCCAAATCATGTGTTGGGGTAATTCTCTTCATATGGCCTCAATAGCCTTGACGTATATACAACATCCTTGTCATTCTGCATCAATATGCATCCAAGACCTTGTCTAGAAGCATCACAATATATATTAAATCTATTCTGTACATCTGGCAACACTAACATAGGCACTGTCGTTTGACGTTTATTTAACTCCTGAAAACTCTTTTTGCACTATAGCATTCATGCAAACTTCCTCTCCTTTTCAACAACTGCGTAAGTGGCCTCACAATTGTTGAGAATCCTACAATGAATCGACGGTAATATCCTACCATTCCTAGAAAACTGCAGATCTGGGTAACTAACTTTGGTTGTTCCCAATGCATCACAGCTTCAACTCTGCTTAGATCAATAGCAACTCCTTTCACAGTCATCACATGACCAAAAAATTCAACCATTTCTTTCCAAAAGTCACACTTCCTAATCTTAGCGTCACACTTTGTTCTCCGCACCTTTCTAGAACTAACCTCAAGTTTTCTGCATACTCTTCTCTCGACTAGGAGTAAACAAGAATGTCAACAATGAACACCACAACAAACTTGTCCAAATATTCCATGAAAACCTTTTTCACCATGCTCATTAAATATGCAAGAGCATTGGTCAATCCAAAAGACATGACCGCAAGCTCATATTGTCCATATCGTGTAGAAAATGTAGTCTTAGGAACATCCTCCGCCGAATCTTCTACTGATAATATCCTAATCGAAGGTCCATCTTAGAGAAAACTCCAGCTCTTCTCAACTGATCAAATAAATCATCGATCCTGAATAATGGATACTTATTCTTGATCGTTACCTTATTAAGAGTGCGATAATCAATAGACATCCTCAGACTTCTGTCTTTCTTCCTAACAAACAAAACAAGAGCTCCCATGATGATGAACTAGGTCTAATAAAACCTTTTTTCGATAACTTTTCGATCTGTTTCTTCATCTCAACTAACTCATCCGTAGGCATTCAATACGGTCTCTTTGCTATTAGCGCTGTACCAGACACTAACTCAATAACAAACTTGATCTCTCGATATGGCAGCATACTAGGTAGATCCTTAGGAAAAAATCTGGGTATTCTCTAAAACTAACAAATCTTCTAAACTGGCAACCTACACACTGTTTACCATCAACTGACCATCACGAACTACAATCGCATGAAATTTCACTTTCTCGCCACTAGGTGTAACATCCCAAAAATTTGCTCAAATATTATTTTATTGTTTAAATGTGCATTTATGATTTTCTGGAATTTATTTGGATTTTTCTGGATTTATTTGAATTAATTTTAAATTATGAATATTGACCTTTTGTTCAAATCTATTTAAATTTATGCAAAGTTAAAATAAAGTTTTACCAAAAATATTTTATTTGAGTACAGAATGTCTCAAAGTATTTTTGAGATTTTTCTGGGATTTTTCCTGATAATTTATTTGCCTAAAATAAATCAAAGTATTTTATGTAATTATTTTAAATCAGATACTCTTTTAAAATCACCGAAACGATCGGGCGAGCCCATTTACATGCGACCCAATGCCTCGCGCCGCCAGCCCGTTGGCCTGCTTAGGAAATTGCTTCCCCGCCGTTGGATCGAGATCGCACGGGTGAGATCCGAGCGTACCGGTTCGGGCCTCATGTAATCGCCGCCGTTAGAAAAATATCGCGGCGGTTAGATGCAGATCTCATCCTTAAAATCGTGGCCGGTAGATTGCGATCGAATGGCTGGGGTGAATCGTCTTCGCGCAGGACTCGAAAGCGGGCCATCGCCGTGTCGGAGTCGGTCTCCGCAGCCGTACCGACCTAGGGTTTCTTTTGAGCGCACGTACCGAGGCTATAAATAGGGGGGGCAAGTACCCGAGGTTCATCCTTGTGCACCGCAGCTTTTGATCGGTAAAGTTTCGCAAGATCGATCGAGGAGCGTGCTCGGGAGCTCGCCGGA
The DNA here is from genome assembly GCA_036346275.1 of Otatea glauca. Classification (NCBI taxonomy): domain Eukaryota; kingdom Viridiplantae; phylum Streptophyta; class Magnoliopsida; order Poales; family Poaceae; genus Otatea; species Otatea glauca. The sequence continues at coordinate 28,616,055 of CM070721.1, read as the reverse complement.
GTGGTGGTTCGGACCGTGGGGGTTTTCGCTCGGGTTCGTCGCCGCCGTTGAGCCTTCGCCGTCACCAATGCCATCACCGAGATCGCCAGACCGCGCTGCGTCAGATCCCCGCCATCTCGTCGCCAGAAACTCGTCGGAGCGCCGCTGCCCTAGTCTTCGTCTTCGAGTCCGGTGAGAGCTCGCCGTCGCATCTCCATCGCTAGATCCAGAAGCTCTAGGCTGTTAGATCTAAATCCAGCGGTTGACGTGCTGCCGCGTCGCGAGTGATCGGTGGCCGTTCGATCGGATCTAAGCACATCGGATGGCACCGTCGCCGCAGCCAATCGTAGGCAACCGCGTGTCGGGCGCAACCGCCGAAGCGTCATGGACCGGGTTCACCGTGGTCCAGAGCCACGCTGTGGACTCAGTCCATACGCCCGAGACACGCGTCGGTCTCGATTGGTCGGCATCAGGCTGGCCTTGACATGACGTCACGCTTGCGCAATAATCTATTTTCAATTTAAAAATAAATCTGTTAATTCTGATTTTCTGATTTTTGCAATTTCAGTATTTATTTCAAACTTCAAAAGGCTATAACTTTTGCATCTTAACTCGGATTTGAGTGATTCAAATTTCTAAAAATTTGTAAAATTGAGATCTATTTAATGGTGAATTTTATTTGATTTTTGGAATTAATTTGCTCTCTATTTTGGTATTTATTTGCTTTTCTTCTTCGGTACGCGTAGACGTTGAATTGTGCGACGCTTCGGAGGAAGATTCAAAAACTCAAGAGCAAGTTCCACAACCAGATCAGGACCTATTCCAAGGCAAGTTGTGATTTGATCATGTTGAACCCATGTTTATAAAATTGCTATATTTGTTTTACCCTATTGCATATATTTCAAGTATACAATTGGTTCAAATTAGATTGGGTTTAGCTAATATACCAGATTGATTTATACCCTACCTTGTCATTGTATGCCATGATCCATTGTCACCCTAGATTGGTTCAATATAGTTGGTTAGTAAATATAATCAACATGGTATTGTTAGATCGTATTAGTTGCTTAGCCATGCCACGTCATCACATGTGTTGGAATCATTGATAATTAATCTTGATTAATGGAATATGGAACAATGTTATGAACTTGTGTGTCATGTGGGATCACACGATGAGATTGAGTTGTCGTGGCGAGTCATGTCACGCAACGTTGTTGAATTGTTGATGGCACGTGGTGCTTGGTAATCAACTGGGTGATAATCATTTAGATTGGGGCAAGTGACAAGGGGCGAGGATGCCAAGGTGGGCCCGATGGGCAGAGGGTATGTGGATGTCTTGCCTTGATCACTCTAAGGACATAACCTTGCAAGCCTTGACCTGAGTTAATCATGCAACCACATGTCTGGTATGGGCCAGCCTAGCTGAGTAATTTGCAGTATCTTAATTTTGGTACTATCGTGGTTGGTGTGAGTTCCCGAGTTATGGAGTAATTCACATGGCGCAAGAGGGGGGCCCTGGATGTGGTAACCAGTCCCACCAGTGTTGAAACCTTAGCGGGTAGTATCGGGTTAAGCCAGCGCATTGTAAAGGCTTTGTTATAATCACTCGCCTTGGTGGTGTTTGGTTGTCTCACGTGGGTAAAGTGCATAACCTCTGCAGAGTGTGAAACTATTCGGATAGCCGTGCTCGCGGTATTGAGAAATGCTCGGGAATTACAGTTAAGGGTTAGCTTAATTAAATGGACAATTTGGTTGGGATGGCGGAATGCCATGTGGAAGATGGAATTTGACTTAGGATTGGAAACTTGGTTTACTTGAGAAATCTCAATCTATTTATTCTTGCTATTTGTTTTACAAGTCTTTACAATCTAAATAGTATATTTGTTCATAAATGCTTGCTTATTGCAAAATAGCCATGATAACCTATCCATTGGAATAAGCCTTGCATATAGATATATAGAATTGCATTACATGCACAACTTGTTGAGTGCTTAAGTACTCACCCTTGCCAAACAACAATAATCAACAGTTGAAGAATCTACACTGTGTTGGAAGAAGAAGTCCAGAAGACACGAGTCATTAGGGTCCGAGCCTTGTCGGTTGCTGTGGTGAACTGATGAGCTATCTACGTTTTCTAATTTCATTTGCTTAATTATTAGCTTATATTTCGGTCTTGCCTGCGTGGCTTAATAATGTAAGTCGGTCATAAGATCATACATTTAGCTATATCAATAAATGAACTATTATTCTATTTTCGTTGAGTATGATGTGATATGTACCGATGTTGAGTGTGTGCACTAGCATTGATCCCGGGACTAGTGCGGTAAACACACAGTGGGTTCAATCGATGGATTCGGGTCCTTCAGAGGTGGTATCGAGCATCTTGTTGTAGGTCTTGGCCCTAGATAGTATGGAGGTGTCCTGTGTGTGTCCAAAACTATTTTCTAAAGAAAATTTAAACTTGACTAATAAAACACTCTTGACTCATCTCATTCTCTACTTCTCGCCTTTGCTGAACTTACCGATTTACTTGCCGTTCCGGGTGGAGAACTTATTCAAAGTTCTTGTGGAGCAGATGCCGATCGTTCCAACCTTCGAGGAGTCAGCTGGTGGCTACGCCATGGAGCTGTGGAGAGTTCTTCAGACGCTTGGAGGCTTTTATCGTCCGCTTTACCGTGGAGGCAGTTGGACCGTTAATGGTGTTCACCGAGGATTTATTTGCAAACTGATTATCTACACCCGGGAGAATGATGAAGCTAGCAGGCCAATCAACATCTCCGCCAGAAGATTCTCGTACGAGGTTGCAATTCAGGAGGTTGCCCGACTTGCTCTTCGCCGTGTCTGCCGCGACTACGCCGACGAGCTTCACAACTCAGTGTTCCGACTTCACCCAGACGTTCAAGCGTGCCGACACCGACAGATCGTGGAGGACGAGTGTGCTACTGCAACTCACCTTGCGGAGTTCGCACTTGCCCAAGAGGAGCATATGAGAGAGACTACTCAGGAGCCGAGAGATGGTGTCACGAGGCACTCAGAGTGGCAGAGCAGAGCTTGAGGTGACCCGTGCTTCACCATCGGGATGATCACCGAGCTGGGAGAGGCCCTAGAGGCGGTCGAGGACGAGTTGGAGCGCGTGACCCAAGGAGCTCAGGAGCCAGTTGAGGAGGAGTCAGAGGAGGATCCCGAGGAGCGAGAGTGGGAGCCCGAGGAGGATCAGTCTTAGAGCTGTGTTGAGACTCGAGTGTTGAGTCGCGTCTTTAAGTTAGTCTTTTACTTCTTTAGTTGACGTTAAGGTTTCGTGTTTAGTTTGCTTCTTTGTAATGCTGAGTGTGCAGTATGTGTTGCAAAGTTTGCAGGCTTAAATAAGCAGCCATACCAAGAATAAATAAAGAATTATTTCAAGTTGGGTATAACCTATTTCCCCGCTTTAGAAATTCTTGTTTCTTATCTATGCTATATCTACCTTTCCTAACCCAAGAGGCAATCATTAGATGGTGAATACTCGAGGGAACAACAGTGCTTCAGGAAGTGGACTGCGCCAGAATGACAACCCTAATGACGGAGGCAGCCCTCAACCACCGCCAGTGGACATGCAGAATCTGGGAGTGTTTCTTGCCGCGAGACTCAACTGATCACGAGACTATGATGCGGCGAGATCAAACAAATGACCAATGTGGCAGCAACCAACAACAACCATGCAGCTCAGAACAACAATGGTGGACCTCGACCTTACTCCAAGCTGTCAGATTTTATGAGGACTCGACCACCAACTTTTTCAGGAAATGTGAACCCTTTGGAAGCCGACGACTGGCTTAGGACTATTGAGAAGAAGCTGCACATCACGCAATGTGAAGGCAATGAGAAGGTGCTCTACGCTTCTCATCAACTGGAAGGAACCGCCGCAGAATGGTGGGAGAATTACTGTGCCGCACATGGAGCCCCGCAAGAGATCACCTGGGATGAGTTTACTACCGCTTTCCGCCAGTACCATGTTCCAGAGGGAATGATGGATCTTAAGAAGGAAGAGTTCAGGGCTCTGAAACAAGGAGGCCAACCAGTGGCTTAGTATCTGAATAAGTTTACCCAGTTAGCTCACTATGCCCCTAAAGACGTAGCGACAGATAAAGCTAGGCAGTCTCGTTTCATGAAGGGACTGAATTCAGATCGCAGTGGGGTGATTACCCACAATTTTCCAGACTTTCAGGAGTTAGTCAATAAGGCTTTGATCCTAGAGGATAAGCGCAAAGAGCTGGGTGAAAACCGTAAGCGCTTGATGACTAATCAGGGTGGACATCCAAACCATCTACGTTTGAGAATATCACCACAGCAATTTGCTAGATTCCAACCGCCAGCCATAAATAAGACATCAACCCCTGCACCTCGCCCTGCCAATCAGAACTTTCAGACTTCAGCACAAGGCAACAATGCGCCACGAGGGAGTCAGCAGTCTGCAGTAAAAAGATGCTATACATGCAATGAGCCAGGGCACTTTTCTAATAGGTGTCCACAGAAGGGAGGCATCACGCCAGTTCATTTCAACTTGGGAACAACACCTGCCAAGGCACCACCTCGGGAGGAAATCGTGCGCCGAGTCAAGCCGAGCAACACCGCAATCAACAATGATGCGGGAGGATCAACCACATCACCGCAGATGGAGCTCGGGAAATACAGGGCGTCGTCTTGGGCAAGTTCTGGTTAACTCGAGACCGCTTCTGATTTTGTTTGATTCTGGAGCTTCGCATTCGTTTGTTTCTCAAAGTTTTGCAACCAAGAATGGATTTAAAGTAGTGAATCTTAAGTGTGTGCTCTTAGTCCAAGCCCCAGGATCTGAGCTTAGATCTAGCCTTGGGTGTTTGGGAGCTAAGTTGTTTACGGATGGGATAGAGTTTCTAGCAAATCTTATCTTGATAGATACGCAATCCCTAGACGTCATCCTTGGAATGGATTGGCTGTCTAAGCATAAGGCCGTTTTGGATTGTAGCCGAAGGATGGTAACATTGGAAGGCCCTAATGGCAAGAAGGTAGAATTTCAAGCGACCGCAGTTCGTGATGGGCAGTTAGTGGTCAACAGCGTGAAAGCCATCAGCATGGAAGATGTGCCAGTAGTCAGAAAATACCCGGACGTATTTCCAGAAGATTTACCAGGACTGCCGCCAGATCGCGATATCGAGTTCGTTATCGAGTTAGCACCAGGGACAGCACCGATATCAAAGAGACCATATCGGATGCCTACCGACGAGTTAGTGGAAATGAAAAAGCAGATTGAGGAATTGCAAGAGAAAGGTTTCATTAGACCTAGTTCATCACCATGGGGAGCATCGGTTTTGTTTGTTCATAAGAAGGATGGAAGCCTTAGGATGTGCATTGATTATCGTGCACTTAATGAAGTAACGATCAAGAATAAGTATCCGTTGCCCAGGATCAACGACTTATTTGATCAGTTAAGAGGAGCTGGAGTTTTCTCCAAGATAGATCTTCGTTCAGGATACCATCAGTTGAAGATCCGAGCGGAGGATGTGCCTAAGACTGCGTTTTCTACGCGATATGGACATTATGAGTTCACAGTCATGTCATTTGGATTGACAAATGCCCCAGCATATTTCATGAACATGATGAATAAGGTTTTCATGGAATATTTGGATAAGTTTGTTGTAGTCTTCATAGACGATATCTTGGTTTACTCGAAGACAGAGGGAGAGCATGCGAAACATCTGAGGATGGTTTTAGAAAGGCTGCGAGAGCATCAGCTGTATGCTAAGTTTAGCAAGTGAGAGTTTTGGAAGGAGAAAGTGGAATTTCTTGGTCATGTAATGACTACTAAAGGAGTGGCAGTCGACCCAAGCAAAGTGGACGCAGTGTTGCATTGGGAGCAACCAAAGTCTGTTACCCAGATTCGTAGTTTTCTGGGAACGGCGGGATATTACCGTCGGTTCATAGAGGGATTCTCGACAATTGCTAAACCCCTTACGCAGTTGTTGAAGAAAGAAAAGAAGTTTGCATGGACGCCAGAGTGCGAGAAAAGTTTTATGGAATTAAAGGAGCGTTTAACGACAGCTCCCGTATTAGTGTTGCCAGATTGCAGAATGGATTTGATATTTATTGCGATGCTTCAAAGCAAGGCTTGGGGTGCGTGTTAATGCAAGAAGGCAAAGTCGTTGCTTATGCGTCGAGACAGTTAAGACCGCATGAATTGAATTACCCAACGCATGATTTGGAATTAGCAGCCGTAGTGCATGCTTTAAACATATGGCGTCATTATCTCATAGGAAATAGATGTGAGATATATACAGACCATAAGAGCCTGAAATACATATTCACTCAAGCAGATCTGAATATGAGACAGCGAAGGTGGCTAGAGCTAATTAAGGATTATAATGTGGGAATTCATTATCATCCCGGAAAAGCCAACGTGGTAGCAGACGATCTGAGCCGAAAGAGCCATAGCGCGAATGCATTGACAATGGAAGATCAACCAGAATTATGCAAGGAATTTCCGAAGCTAAGGTTGGAAGTCGTTCCGCAAGGAATGGTAGCTGCACTGGAAGTGAAGCCAACACTGGAGGATCAGATTAGAGAAGGCCAGAAGGATGACGATAAAATTTCTAAGATCAAGGCTAAAAAGGAGGAAGGCCTAGCTGTGGATTTCACTCTAAACGAGCAAGGAACCATGTTCTTCGAAGGCCGAATTTGTGTGCCGGATAAAAAGGAGCTGAAACAGCTGATTCTTGAAGAAGCTCATGATTCCAAGTACTCAATTCATCCCGGAAGTGCTAAGATGTACCAGGATTTGAAGGAGAGATTTTGGTGGCCTAATATGAAGCGTGAAGTAGCTGAGCATGTGGCTCTATGTGACGTATGTTAGAGAGTAAAAGCCATGCATCAAAGACCCGCTGGTTTGTTGCAGCCGTTGAAAATTCTGGAATAGAAGTGGGAGGAAATCGGAATGGACTTTATCACCGGTTTACCTAAAACCCAGAGAGGTTACGATTCTATTTGGGTTATTGTGGATCGTCTAACCAAGGTCGCCCATTTCATTCCAGTGAAGACCACTTACTCGGAGATCGTCTAGCAGAGCTGTATATGTCAAGGATTGTATGTTTGCATGGAGTGCCCAAGAAGATTGTGTCGGATAGAGGTACCCAATTCACCTCAAGGTTTTGGAACAAGTTGCATGAAGCAATGGGGACTCGACTGAATTTTAGTACAAAGATATCACCCATGCATGGTGGTCGACGTAAAGAGTAAATCAGATTTTAGAGGATATGTTGAGAGCTTGTGCTTTAGCTTATGCTACGTCATGGGATAAATGTTTGCCATATGTAGAGTTCAGTTACAATAATAGTTATCAAGCTAGCTTGCAGATGTCACTATTTGAGGCGTTGTATGGACGTGCTTGTCGTACTCCATTAAATTGGAATGAAACAGGAGAGCGTTTGGTTTTTGGGCCAGATATCCTCGAAGAGGCAGAAAGTCAAGTTGCGATGATTAGGGAGAGGTTGAAGATAGCACAGTCAAGGCAAAAGAGCTACGCAGATAACCGTCGTCGAGATTTGAGCTTTGAGCCAGAAGATTATGTGTATCTCATAGTTACCCCTCTTAAGGGCGTTAAAAGATTTCACGTTAAAGGGAAGCTTGCACCAAGATATATTGGTCCGTTCAGGATTCTGAGCCGACGAGGAGAAGTAGCTTACCAATTGGAGTTGCCTCAGTCTTTGGCAGGAGTGCATGATGTATTCCATGTGTCGCAGCTTAAGAAATGTCTCAGAGTGCCAGCAGAACAAACCCCGTTGGAGGCAATAGAGTTGCAAGAAGATTTGACATACAAAGAGCAACCGGTCAGAATTTTGGATGTTATGGAGCGCAAGACCAGAAACAAGTCCATTCGCTTTTGCAGAGTTCAGTGGAGCAATCATTCTGAAAGTGAAGCGACTTGGGAGCGAGAAGAAGATTTGAAGTCAGAATTCCCGAACCTATTCTCTAGTTAGCCCGGAATCTCGGGGTCGAGATTCTGTTAAGGGGGGGAGGTTTGTAACATCTCAAAAATTTGCTCAAATATTATTTTATTGCTTAAATGTACATTTATGATTTTCTGGAATTTATTTGGATTTTTCTAGATTTATTTGAATTAATTTTAAATTATGAATATTGACCTTTTGTTCAAAATTATTTAAATTTATGAAAAGTTAAAATAAAGTTTTGCCAAAAATATTTTATTTGAGTCCAGAATGTCTCAAAGTATTTTTGAGATTTTTCTGGGATTTTTCCTGATAATTTATTTGCCTAAAATAAATCAAAGTATTTTCTGTAATTATTTTAAATCAGAAACTCTTTTAAAATCAGTAGAACACTCTGGGCCGAGCCCATTTACATGCGCCCAATGCCTCGCGCCGCAGCCCGTTGGCCTGCTTAGGAAATTGCTTCCCCGCCGTTGGATCGAGATCGCAGGGGTGAGATCAGAGCGTACCGGTTCGGGCCTCATGTAATCGTCGCCGTTGGAAAAATATCGCGGGCGGTTATATGCAGATCTCAGCCGTAAAATCATGGCCGGTAGATTGCGATCGAACGGCTGGGGTGAATCGTCTTCGCGCAGGACTCGGAAGCGGGCCATCGCCGTGTCGGAGTCGGTCTCCGCCGCCGTACCGACCTAGGGTTCCTTTTGAGCGCGCGTACCGAGGCTATAAAAAGGGGGGCAAGTACCCGAGGTTCATCCTTGTGCGCCGCAGCTTTTGATAGGTAAAGTTTCGCAAGATCGGTCGAGGAGCGTGCTCGCGAGCTCGCCGGAGTGGTGGTTCGGACCGTGGGGGTTTTCGCTCGAGTTCGTCGCCGCCGTTGAGCCTTCGCCGTCACCAGTGCCATCACCGAGATCGCCAGTCCGCGCGCGCCGGATCCTCGCCATCTCGTCGCCAGAAACTCGCCGGAGCGCCGCTTCCCTGGTCTTCGTCTTCGAGTCCGGTGAGAGCTCGCCGTCGCGTCTCCATCGCTAGATCCAGAAGCTCTAGGCCGTTAGATCTAAATCCAGCGGTTGACGTGCTGCCGTGTCGCGAGTGATCGGTGGCCGTTCGATCGGATCTGAGCACATCGGATGGCGCCGTCACCGCAGCCAATCGCAGGCAGCCGCGTGTCGGGCGCAAGCGTCGAAGCGTCATGGACCGGGTTCACTGTGGTCCAGAGCCACGCTGTGGACTCAGTCCATACGCCCGAGACACGCGTCGGTCTCTGATTGGCTGGCATCAGGGCTGACGCCATCATGACGTCACGATTGCGCAATAATCTATTTTCAATTTAAAAATAAATCTGTTAATTCTGATTTTCTGATTTTTGCAATTTCAATATTTATTTCAAACTTCAAAAGGCTATAACTTTTGCATCTTAACTCGGATTTGAGTGATTCAAATTTCTAAAAATTTGTAAAATTGAGATCTATTTAATGGTGAATTTTATTTGATTTTTGGAGTTCATTTTCGCTCTGTTTTGGTATTTATTTGCTTTTCTTCTTCGGTACGCGTAGACGTTGAATTGTGCGACGCTTCGGAGGAAGATTCAACAACTCAAGAGCAAGTTCCAGAACCAGATCAGGACCTATTCCAAGGCAAGTTGTGCTTTGATCATGTTGAACCCATGTTTATAAAATTGCTATATTTGTTTTACCCTATTGCATATATTTCAAGTACGCAATTGGTTCAAATTAGATTGGGTTTAGCTAATATACCAGATTGATTTATACCCTACCTTGTCATTGTATGCCATGATCCATTGTCACCCTAGATTGGTTCAATATAGTTTGTTAGTAAATATAATCAACATGGTATTGTTAGATCGTATTAGTTGCTTAGCCATGCCACGTCATCACATGTGTTGGAATCATTGATAATTAATCTTGATTAATGGAATATGGAACAATGTTATGAACTTGTGTGTCATGTGGGATCACACGATGAGATTGAGTTGTCGTGGCGAGTCATGTCATGCAACGTTGTTGAATTGTTGATGGCACGTGGTGCTTGGTAATCAACTGGGTGATAATTATTTAGATTGGGGCAAGTGACAAGGGGCGAGGATGCCAAGGTGGGCCCGATAGGCAGAGGGTATATGGATGTCTAGCCTTGATCACTCTAAGGACTTAACCTTGCAAGCCTTTGACCTGAGTTAATCATGCAACCACATATCTGGTATGGGCCAGCCTAGCTGAGTAATTTGCAATATCTTAATTTTGGTACTATCGTGGTCGGTGTGAGTTCCCGAGTTATGGAGTAATTCACATGGCGCAAGAGGGGGGCCCTGGATGTGGTAACTAGTCCCACCAGTGTTGAAACCTTAGCGGGTAGTATCGAGTTAAGCCAGCGCATTGTAAAGGCTTTGTTATAATCACTCGCCTTGGTGGTGTTTGGTTGTATCACGTGGGTAAAATGCATAACCTCTGCAGAGTGTGAAACTATTCGGATAGCCGTGTTCGCGGTATTGAGCAATGCTCGGGAATTACATTTAAGGGTTAGCTTAATTAAATGGACAATTTGGTTGGGATGGCGGAATGCCATGTGGAAGATAGAATTTGACTTAGGATTGGAAACTTGGTTTACTTGAGAAATACTGAATCAATTTATTATTGCTATTTGTTTTACAAGTCTTTACAATCTAAATAGTATATTTGTTCATAAATGCTGCTTATTGCAAAATAGTCATGATAACCTATCCATTGGAATAAGCCTTGCATATAGATATATAGAATTGCATTCTGTGCACAACTTGTTGAGTGCTTAAGTACTCACCCTTGCCAAACAACAATAATCAACAGTTGAAGAATCTACACCTGTGTTGGAAGAAGAAGTCCAGGAAGACACGAGTCATTAGGGTCCGAGCCTTGTCTGTTGCCTATGGTGAACTGATGAGCTATCTACGTTTTCTACTTTCCGCTTCTTAATTATTAGCTTATATTTCCAGTCTTGCCCTACGTGGCTTAATAATGTAAGTCGGTCATAAGATCATACATTTAGCTATATCAATAAATGAACTATTATTCTATTTTCGTTGAGTATTATGTGATATGTACCGATGTTGAGCTGTGTGCACTAGCGTTAATCCTGGGACTAGTGCGGTAAACACAGTGGGTTCGAATCAGTGGATTCGGGTCCTTACACTAGGGCTTTGAACTGACACCACTCTTCGGTCATGATCCAAAATAGCTTTATGTTTAGACAGCCAATCCATTCCAAGGATAACATCTAAGGTCTGGATATCCAATAAAATAAGGTTCGCTAGGAACCCTACTTCATCAATAAGCAAATGAACTTCCAAACATCCTAGGTTAGGTCAAGCAATAACTGAGTTCCTTTTGACAACGGCAAATCTTCTTAGCTGACAAGCTTCACACTGAACACCACTGCTCTGACCATCATTCCACACGCATCATTTTCAGGCGAACCGTCAACACAGGTGAATACTCAGAGAAACATCTGACCCTTCATTTACCATTAATGTTTTTATTCCAAAACTTCACATACCATCATATCAACTATCTTTACTTTATTTCTTTCAGCAGGAAAATCCTTACATGGAATTCATCACTAATCTCTTTCTTTTACAAGTAGAGTTATGACACTTGCACAGGGTAAAATCATTGTTCTAGAGTTCCTCGATTCAGCGCTAGTGCTGGGGTTTTGACAAAGGTGGAGTTGAGATTGAAGTGAACCGGCGTGATTGCTTTCTTTTGAGGGCAGCTGTTGGCAAAATGCTCGAGCTTATGATAGGTATAACAGAGTTTAGGGTGCATACTTCCTCCTTGAGCATTGTTGACCAGGGTAATGTCTTTGTTCAGATGCCTCTTTTTTAACTGATTCTCTAGCAAACTTCTCTTACAACTTTACCACTCACTCTTAGTGTTATGTACTTGACTGAGGTGACTTCAGAATGACCACAGCTACAGGAGATGCTCGTCTTCTCTGTGGGCATCGATTATAATATTGACATTTATCACGACATCTGTAGCACACACGTATCTCCTATTGTGCTTCGTTGGGCGTAATTGTATGATCAATATTTCCCCCTTGTGAATCGTGGTTTGTCGTTTTATAGGGAAATCCCTAGCCCAATGACCTTCTTCATCACACAAGAAACATGCTATTGGTGATGGCTATTTACTGCTTTCCTGATGAAGGTTGACAGGATCAAAGTGTTGCGTCTTTCTTCAAATGACTCAGTATATACAATTGGTGTTCCACATCCTTTTGATGGTTCTTGAGCAACTATGGCTCAGAGATTCTCTTGCTAATTCTAGGTCACAGTAGTAATTGTCGGATCTAAGGGACATTGAGCTAGGCAATGATCTCGACCTTCACAAAGGTAACATGTGATGTTACTCATAGGACACTCTCCAAGGGGATGATCTCGACCTTCACAGTTGGAGCAATTAATTGCATGCTCATCAGCGGTATGTCCTATTTCACCACAACGAATGCACGCACGATCTTCTGACTTGTTTGGTTGACAACACTTCAAGGAACAATATTTGAATCTCATATAGGGTATAGGAGTAGCATTTCTTTGATCCGAATTCACCATGATCACACTGTCCTCCTGTGAAGCAAAGAGATAACAAAAAACAGTAACATCTTCTAGGAGATATTCTACAGGGCTTCATGGATAGCACAATATTTCTTCCACCATTCAGCAACAATTCCCTAACCCATTAGTCAAGATGAACATTTGGTATTTCATATGACATGTGATGTACGTGGCATGGCTAAGCATACTAACACGATCGAACCAACCCATGTTGATTTTATTATTAACCAACTACTAGTGAACCAATCTAGGGTGATAATGAATCATGGCATACAAACGACAAGGTAGGGGTGACAATGAATCATGACATACAAATGACAAGGTAGGTTGTAGTTCAATTAGGTAGATTAACTAATTCCCAAACTATTTTGAAACAGTTATACATATAAAATAACATGCATAAAGTAAAACAATATAGCAATTTTGTCAATTGTGTTCAACATGATCAAAGCACAACTTGCCTTCGAACAGCCCTTATTCTTGCTCTGGACCTTGGTCTTGAGTTAACTATTCCTCCTTAGACGCTTCGAGCATTTCGACGTCTACGCGTAACGAGAGAGAATACCAAATAAAAACCAAAGCTTTTAGAAATTTGAATCACCTCAATCGGAGCTCATATGAGGGAGAACAGGCTCACGGAAGATTCAAAAATCTAAAATTCAGAAAATTAGAAAAACAAATATTAATCAAATTATTTTTCTATTGAAAAAGCCTTTTATTGCATCATGCTGACGTCAGCATGACATCACCACTGGTACGGCATTGACATGTGGGCACTGGCCTATGCCCGCGGTCCACAGGACCAGATCCGTCCACCGTGAACCCGGTGCACGCGGCCTTGTCTCACCGACGTGTGGGACCACACACGTTGACGCGAGCGCACACGCAAGCGCTGACGCGAGTGACCACTCAGCGCCACTTGAGCCACGAGTGCTGATCTGGCGCTATTCTGGCTACCACAGGCCATCCATCCGCACTCATCACCTTAGCCACGCCGACACAGCGCCCTAGGTTCGTGGCCAGCGACCGGCGATAGTGTCCTTAGCAAGATCATCTTGAGCGATGGCGAGCTCGGCTTCTTGTGGAGACAATGAACCGACGACTCCCTGACGAAGATTGCATGTGCACGTGGTAGACCAATCGATGACAAGTCCAACGCGACAAATCTCAAGTCTTGAGTTTCATGGATAACGACCAATTTGATGTTTTCCCTTCTTGGTGACGCTTGCAAGTTCTTCAAAGCTCGGTGAAATCTCGATGCAATCCAACTGATACGGGGGGTGGCCCGATCTTGCGATGACGAATATGATAACTTGGACCCGTGAACCTTGATGAATACTGGCGCCAACCACCGTCTCGATACGGCAACCTGCGACACGTGAATTCTCCCAAGAACACGATTTGATCCTCGCCTACTTGACCACGCGAAAGTAGACGCACGTTTTCTTGCAATCACCCCGAAGAAGTTGCAAGAATAACGGTGATAATTTCAGATTGGAACTCCCTATTCTAATGGGGGCATTGGAGCACAAGCCATAGAATCAAGAGTATATGTTTAATCTAAAAATTCGTTGTTTTCATTACAATGGAGGGAGTACACATATATATACACATATGAGAGGGGGCATGAATTGTATAGGTGATGAACAACTCGGATTTTATTCTATGTACAGTACACGTGCTACAATACTCGGACAAAAGAATACCATATGGAGTGCTCATCTAGTTGGAAACAATCTCTTCTCTCCATGTCATGATGATCTCTTCCTTTATTTGAAGTTGGCTGAATTTTCTCCTTCCTTTCTTTCTTTTCCTTTCTTCTTTCTTGTTTCTTTCCTTTCTTCTTTGATGGCATATATGGAAGGAGATGGAGGGTTATATGAGCAAAGGCACGTGAATAGTATTTGTCATTTGGCTCCCATCCTCCCTCACCTTCCACTAGGGTCCACCGTAATACATTCGCACAATTTGGCTCCAATACTGATTTTTGTGCAATCTTCATAACGAATAACAAACAAGCACCCTCTATTAGGTAGTATAAAATTCTCGTGGAAATATAACGAATATTGCTTAAGGAAATGATTCACCTGCTGATATTTGATGCGGCTTAGTAATTCTTTCCAATTAATTGAAATACTAAATCGGAAAGTACTTGACGTGTGCATATCGGCATCATCCTCCCCTTCTTCAAGAAAAGCCGTCCTCGGCTTTTGCCTTGTCTTCTGATAGCCTTTAACGTTCTCATGAATTGATGTAGGTGTTGTAGGTAGCACAGCTTCATGATCTAACCTTGGTATAGCATTTGTTCCTTCTCCAACAGTAGCTATCTCCTCATTTTCCATCTCTAGAGGTGTAGGTTGTATATCGTTCATCTCCTTATTAGCAATGTCAACTTGCACAATGTGAGAAACAACACTAGAAATAGATTGTAGGTCGTTAGTGTCAGAAATATCCTCACTTTTTTTTTCATCTTCTCCTCTTTTTTCATGTAGTGAATCTCTCACACTCTCAATTTGTATTTTCCCGACCTCACGTTTGGTGGAATCACACAGCTCATTCTTTTCAGCACTTTCACATATCTTGGCTATGTGGCTCTCACAAATTGGTGCCCTAAGATTGAACCTAGGTATATGATGCTCTTTAAGTTTTCTTTCCTACTCAATAGCACAATCCACAAGATCAAGCATGCTACTAAAATATTTATGTTGAAGTGCAATGGTGATATCAAAATTCAAACCTCTTTTGAAGTATTCCTTCTCTTTTAATGCATTAGTGATACCAGCACGTCGCAATGCATGTTTCAACTCACCATAATAATCTTGAACTGGTTTGCAACCTTGTGTAATACTCTCCAAGTAGCGAAGTAGCTCTTTCTCGTAATAGCTTGGCACAAACTCTCTTCTCATAATCATCTTTAAATCCGACTATGATGTAATGAGGCTTTTTCCAAAAAGTTGTTGCCACCAACTATAAGCATAGTCGTCAAACTCAATAGTGGCACGCATCACTTCTTTGGCTTTGGGAAGCTTTTGAAATTTGATCACATTTTCCATTTGTTCTTCCCAAGTGATATACTCCTCCGGATCATTACTTCCATAGAATAGAAGTTCCTCGTGCTTGTAACCTACCATGATTAGTAGCAAGGAAAAGCAGAATGTATATGTGGAATAGATGTGCAATCACTCAAGCTCATCCTATCACTTACTAGCCGAAGTTCTTAGTACTCCTTTGGATTAAGGTGTTGTACGTACTCCGGTGGCTGTAGGCATGACAAAAGGTGATTACTCAAGCGAATTCACAGTCGTGGTGCTGCACGTGACAATGGTTGATATGTGGAGCTTGGAGGGTTAGTGTATATCCTATACAATCTGATAAGTAAGAATCCAAACTAGAATTTACAAGCCTTAATTACCGATCTCAAAGATATAAGAGAATTTCAAGGCAACGTACACACAAAGATAATGGCACTTGCGCAATCAAGGATTGAGCTATATATAAAAATATAAGTGAGGCACCAAAAGCTCTATTGTAGAAGTCGTAGAGACGCTAGCTTATTGCTTAAAGAATGTAAAAAGGGCATAAGATTACTCACTAGTTAACACAATTGCACAATCTGAATTTTTTTGAACACAAATTAGGGTTTTGCTCAATATAGTGTGACCGGTCACTATTTTCTTCTCTATTCTTTTTCTTTCTTTCTTTCTTGGCCTTTTGGCTCTTTCTTTCTCCTTTTTTTTGCACTTTTGTAACTTTCGTCCAACACTAGTATGAACAAAGATTTGAAAACCCTAAATTGATGTCACAAGATATTATAATGATATGATGATTCAAGATTATGCAATGTATCAATATGAACAGCCCTAAGCAATATCAAATAGCTAGTCTCAATTGGGATTAAAGTATTCGCAAAGAATGAATTTGGTTCCCAAAGGTATGGTTACTGATATTTTTGTGATTTTATGTCTTATAGATCTACTGGACTCAAGAAAACAAAGGAAAAGCTAGAACTCAAAAACAAAACAAGAAACCCTAATTCGGATTTTCTAGGGCAGCACAATTGTTGGCTGGATTAAAGTTGAAATACGACCGAATCTGGAAGTTTCACTGCTTTCAATAGAGTACAAGAACTCAAAAATCCAAGTTCGTATGAAAAATTTATGAGCAAAACACCGAACTGGATAGAATTGAATAAAAAAGGCTACGTAGAGGAAAAATGATCAGCAACTAATGCAAGTAATCTAATGGATCAAAACTTAGCAAAACTAACCAAAATAACAGATTAAACTATGGGTTTAATTTTTGTGGGGCAATTTTCGAAATAGGACAGAAAATTAAAACTAATCTAGGGATAGAAAATCGTCACCACTCAACCATGCTCTGATAACAAGATGATACGGGGGGTGGCTCGATCTTGTGATGACGAATATGATAACTTGGACCCGTGAACCCTGATGAACACTGGCGCCAACCACCGTCTCGATACGGCAACCTGCGACACGTGAATTCGCCCAAGAACACAATTTGATCCTCGCCTAATTGACCACGCGAAAGTAGACGCACGTTTCCTTGCAATCAACCCGAAGAAGTTGCAAGAGCAGCGGTGATAATTTCAGATTGGAACTCCCTATTCTAATGGGGGCATTGGAGCACAAGCCATAGAATCAAGAGTATATGTTTAATCTGAAAATTCGTGGTTTTCTTTACAATGGAGGGAGTACACATATATATACACATATGAGAGGGGGCATGAATTGTATAGGTGATGAACAGTACTCGGATTTTATTCTGTGTACAATACACGTGCTACAATACTCGGACAAAAGAATACCATATGGAGTGCTCATCTAGTTGGAAACAATCTCTTCTCTCCATGTCATGATGATCTCTTCCTTTATTTGAAGTTGGCTGAATTTTTTCCTTCCTTTCTTTCTTCTCCTTTCTTCTTTCTTGTTTCTTTCCTTTCTTCTTTGATGGCATATATGGAAGGAGATGGAGGGTTATATGAACAGTGCACATGAATAGTATTTTTCATTTGGCTCCCATCCTCCCTCGCCTTCCACTAGGGTCCACCGTAATACATTCGCGCAATTTGGCTCCAATAATGATTTTTGTGCAATCTTCATAACGAATAACAAACAAGCACCCTCTATTAGGTAGTATAAAATTCTCGTGGAAATATAAAAAATATTGCTTAAGGAAATGATTCACCTGCTGATATTTGATGCGGCTTAGTAATTCTTTCCAATTAATTGAAATACTAAATCGGAAAGTACTTGATGTGTGCATATCCGCATCACCAACGAAACAACTTTAGGCTTCAATTGCTTGATCGCTGGCAACGCCAATGCGCTCATTAAATAGTTGCAAGAGTCCGCACTGCACTCGATCCAAAGCTCGTGTCCATGGCGGCCATGGAACCCTAATCAGAGTCTTCATCCGAACAACAACTGAGGCATCGACATGTGTTCCAATCGTCTAGCTCCCATCACTCACGACGTGTCACATGCATGATCGTCCGATTCAAATCCAGCGGTTAAGAAGCTCCATACTCCCTGGCTTGAAAATGACTGCTTGATTCGCATCCAACGCTTGACGATCGGCTTCTAGAAAACAGGACACTGGGCCGACGCAAAGGCTGCACGGTACTGCTTATGGGTTTTTCTAGGAGTTTTCTTTTAAAACAATTCAGGTAATTCAACTAATTAGTTTAAGGCAAATAAAATATCAGGAAAAATCCAAGAAAATTCTCATAAATACTTTAGGACATTTAGAACTCAAATAAAATATTTTTAGCTAAAATTTATTTTAATTTTCTCTATAATTATTTAGTTTTCACAAAAATCCAATATACATTATTTTAAATAAATGCAAATAAAATCCAATAAATTCAAAAAACCATAAAATGCACAAATAACACAATAAATTAATAAAAAGTAAAAACTAGGATGTTACACAAGATCAGGCTTATCGGAAGGTTCAATGTTCAAATAGAGTTTTTGAAAGGTTTATTATGATCTTCTTAGTCGCACGTCAGAGAAAACATATCATGGCCGGCATTAATAGATTGAGCATATCTTGTGGGTAAACTATATAACCTCTGCAGAGTGTAAAACTATTCGAATAGTCGTGTTCTCAGTTATAGGCTCTACTCAGGAATTTCAGAAAAGGGTTAGATTTTATAAAACCAAAACTAGAAGAAGGCTGTGTGCCAAGAAAAGGAAATGGTGTAGGCCATGTGCCAATTTAACTTGAGAAATCTCTGAATAACTTATTATTACTATTATTTTTTCACTTATGGTTTCAATCTATTATAGTATTCAAATACTAAAGTCTATTTTGCACAAAAGTAACCATTACAATTATTTTTTGAATAAGCATTGAATGTAGTTATTAGATTTGCATTCGGTGTACAACTTATTGAGTACTCCAAGTACTCACTCTTGCAATAATCATCGATTCGTTGGAGAAGAAGAGTCAATACCAGCTTTGGAGGAGGAGTAGCATGAAGAAGCTGATTACTAGGATTCGAGCCCAGTTGATTGCCTGTGCAGGTCAATAGGTTTCCGCTGGAGTTTATTTTCATTCTGCTGTAGTTAGCTTATTTAGTACTTAAGCCCTACGTGCTTAATAAATATAAATTCAACCATAATGTTAACTCACGATTTATTTATTTATCAACTTTAGTTTGTTTATTCTTATTCTGTTGTGTATGGAGTTCGTATTACATCTATGTTATCACTGTGTGTACTAGCATAATCTTAGACTAGTACAATATGTATAGAGGGGTCTGGATTTGCATATTTTTATCCTGACATGGTGGCAAAGGTTGGCCTGCATAGAGTAGTGCCCTGGCTATTCATCTTCTTCCAGCCGATGCCGCACCAAAAGCTGCGAATTATACCCAAAGGATGGTTTGCGTATGCTTCTAGTATGTCGTTGTACTAGCTTCTTGATTATGCATATAGAGATGAAAAAACCAAATGGGGCCGTGGCAAAGATTAGCCTTCATGAAGCAGTGCCTTGACTTTTTTTTCATTTTTTTTGAAAAGGCAGTGCATTGACTATTCATGTTCTTCCTACGGATGCCATGCCAAAAGCCGCTGGCTCATTCGAGCTCAACATGGACAGCCCCCTCGGTGCAAACAGCGCTAACCACTGTTGTCAGTGTTAGGACCAATCAGACTTTGTGTCCGAACCGAATAAGCAATAGTGTCTAATTCTTATTCAGTTCTTTGAATCCATTTATGATTCATAGCTGTAGCCTAAGAGTATAAATACCTAGGTAGTCGTGTGGTTTGTAAGAAGCCAAGCAAGCAAAGAACCAATAGTTGTGTCTTGTGCTTCTTCCAAGTTTTTTCATCTTGGTGTTAAAATGCGAACAAGTGGTATCAGAGCTTCAGGAGCATATGAAAGTAGATGCCAAGGTGCACGCAATCTGAATTTGAACTTCATAGCTTGGGATCTATATCATCTCAATTCCTCAGTGGAGGTGCCATCGACGGGATGATGGCAAGAAAAGAAAGCAATGTCTCATTGCAGTATCTGTTGCTCACACGGAGTAACTATGCCTCGCGGTCATTGAAGATGCGTGTCAACCTGCAGGCACAAGGCATGTAGGGCACCGTGACGAGCGGCAACATCGATGACCGAATGCATAAGATGGCTCTCGCCGCATGGGAGATGCTTAGAATGATGCACATGGGTGTTGAATGTATCAAGGAGGCAAAGATCCAAACCTTGAGGAGTGACTTCATAGTGATTCGCATGAAGGAAAGCAAGTCAGTGGATGATTTCACAATGAAGCCTATGACAATCACCAATGGCATCTGAGTGCTAGGCGAACGTGTGGAGGAGACCACCAGCGTCTCCAAATTAATTCAGATGGTTCTAGCAAAAATTTTACTAATTATAATGTCAATCGTGCAATTTAGCGATCTTAAGACCATATCTGTTGAGAAGCTAGTTGGTCGCCTCAAAAATTTTGAACGGAGGGTTCGAAGCTACAATGACAAAGAAGAGCAATAGCACTTGCCACTCACACACTCAGAGTGGATGGCACACATCAAGAAGAACGGGGGAGGGGAATCTTCTTCCATCTCGAGGGGTTGCGGCGAGAACAGCAGCAATAGCGGTGGCTACGGAGGACACGGTCATGGCCGCGAGCATGGCAAGGGTGGTTATGATGACACCTTACCATCAAGAAAAGCCAACCGAAGCACTGGAGGTGGCAAGTATGAAAGCAAAATCAAGTGTTTTAACTGTGATATTTATGGCCATTATGCATCGGAGTGCCGTAAACCACACCGTAATCGTGATCAAGATGAAGAAGCTAATCTCACCCAAGCACAAGACGACGACCCTGCCCTACTCCTTTCCATGTATACACAGGAGACACATGACATGGTGCTAATGAATGTGGAGAAGGTGACACCAAGGCTAGCTTTGCATCGATGGTGAGGCACATCTCATGTCCAACGAGTGGTACCTAGATAATGGTGCCAGCAACCACATGATGGGGCAGCAGTTTATGTTCAACAAGCTAGATGAAAGCTTGTACGAACAAGTCCAATTCGGTGACGGATCTATAGTAGAAATCAAGGGTAAGGGATCAATCCTTCTCCGGTGCAAAAATATAGAACAGTGTGCACTCTCTGAGGTATATTTCATGCCGAGCCTTTGCAATAATATTGTAAGCCTTGGGCAGCTTGCAAACGATGATTGCAGGGCGGTAGTGTACTATGCACAGTTCTTGGTCTACAAGCACAACGGCAGACTTCTCATCAACATGAAAGCA
Organism: Otatea glauca; assembly: GCA_036346275.1. Lineage (NCBI taxonomy): Eukaryota > Viridiplantae > Streptophyta > Magnoliopsida > Poales > Poaceae > Otatea > Otatea glauca. The sequence continues at coordinate 28,594,724 of CM070721.1, read as the reverse complement.
TCCAAAAACAGGTTGTAAAGATTTAGTTAGAGACAAGAAACCCGGTGTCTCTCATAGCCACTTTCGAGGATCCTACATGGTGGTGGCATGCATGCTTAGGGAATGTGAACTTCCTTGCCGTAAAGCATATGGTACAAAAGGAGATGGTGCTAGGGTTGCCGAAGATCGACCACCCAACGCAACTGTGTGAAGATTGCTTGGTAGGGAAGCAAATCAGAAACCCATTCCCTTCACAGGTGCACCATCGAGCGGAGAAACCGCTAAAACTTGTATGCATGGATTTATGTGGACCTATATATAATTCCACACGCGGAAGCTGGTAACAAGTATTTCATACCCTTGGTGGATGATTTTAGCACATATATGTGGGAGCAAATGCTGAAATCTAAGGATGAGATTTTCGGCGCATTCAAAAAGTACAAAGTACTCCTCGATAATGAGAGAGAACTCAAGGTGAAGGTGGAACACCAAAATCGTATTCACCACAACTGACTAGTGTCGTGGAATGCCAAAATCAGACTTTGAGTCCGAACCTAATAAGGAATAGTGTCTGATTCTTATTTGGTTCTTTGAGTCCATTTTTGATTCATAGCTATAGATTAAGGGTATAAATTCCTAGATAATCCTGAGTTTTATAAGCAAGCAAGAAAGCAAAGAATTTTTAAAATATTAGTTGTGTTTTGTGCTTCTTCTAAGTTTTTTCGGACTTGATGTTGTGTGAGTCAGCCTATCCGGCCAACACGCTCGCTCACTACCACTCATGGCTGGAACATTTACCTTCCAACACCCATAAAGGGAGGATCCTCATAGTTTTACTAGGTGGGTTCCCCATACCTTGCTGTGGAAATATGTTGTTAAGAAGAGCAGCAATATTAATTACTGCACAGATCTTGTGCTCTTTCACAACACTTTTGTGAACAATATTGCGTTACACAGGTAATTAAAAGATATGCAAGCGTGACACCGGAGATTTTCTTACAAGGGTGGACTTTCGTAGGTGCAGGGGAGCCGGATCATTCAAGGTTAGCGCAGGTTGACAACTTACGCAAAAATTGAAGAGGAACCAACCATCCCCTCCTAGCTTGTCTAATCAGACCAAACATCCCCTAGCTTGTCTAATTAATGTTGGGTTTTGACAATAACCTGTCGAATTTTAAGCCGTCTGCAATGCATCTCCCCCATCGCCAGCATCGTCGTTGTCATCGACCCCGGCCAGTGAGATTCGTCATCTTGGCCCCAATGGCGAGTTAGTGTCAGTGCTTTGGATTTTACCGGGGGCCGTAGATGAATAAAAGCTTACCATGAGGAACAACATAATTAACATGTCATTGTAATACAAAACATAGTAATTTCTTTCATGAAGGATACACATCCTAGACTACAGTTATTTTGGGTCTGGGTATTGTTGCTGTAGTATTTGCAATATACACGGTTGCATCCAATAGGGAACTTAACAAATCTTGTTTATTTGTTTCACTTCTTTTTTGCAACTAGTCGGCGGCGAAACTCTCCAAGAGCCCAAATTGGGTACAAGTTGCGGTAATTGCCGTAATTGAAGTATAGGGAGCGGTTGGAGCTTCCAACGTGTTCCTGTCATCAAAGGTGTCATAAGGTCAATTGCAGCCAAGGCTATCTGGATTGGTTTTCTAGGTAGGATTATGTTCGTGTGGGTATGATTGGATTGTAGGATCATGGCAGTATCATACCTCGAAAATTGTTAGATTAAAGATCATAGATCTACACCATTATTTTATAATTACTAGGATCCGAAAAAAAAATTGTCTTACACCTGCAAACCATGACTGCGGGACCTACGAACTATTAATGTATATAGCTTGAAATACCTCTACGCATTCATGCATACATGTTCATGGTTTCTTAGTCATATATGGTAGGAAGACATGGACTAGTGCTCAGTGTAAAAAAAAAGTTTAATTTGAGCTAGATGTGTCAGTTGATAGCACTTAGAATACGGATAATACGCTATGATTCCCATCCCTGTAAATAATACTTCTGTTTATTATTTAGTGAGAGAGCATAATACTTCTATAGGGACCCCAAAAAATCGAAGACTTACTTGTTGGGGAAACTCTCCTGTATCTTGTTGCATATTAATCAATTCTTTTGCAGCATGATATATTGGTGTTGGATCATGTTCAACCTGTTTAGAATGCCCACGACACAAAAATAACATGTGGTTATAACAATAGCTTTATAAGTATTATTACCTTTGCAAGTGAACAATGAAGAAAACATACCTGCCCAGCATAAATTAATGCCAACATTGCCCAAGCAGTGTTCACTGCATGAGGACTACTAGCCTCCACATAATCCTATCAAATATTGGAGTGGAAACCATCAAATTTACTAAGCTTTGAACAAATCAATATTGAGAACATATCGATGGTTCCTAGGACTAGGTTTCGTCAATTTTGACGTGTAGTACATCTCCCAACGTAGAACTCTTGCATAATGTTAAATGGCTAGTTATTATGTAGAATTGCAGATAAGGAATTACCAACACTAAAGTTGGTTGCTTGTATAATGAGGCTTTAGAGATCAGCGTGGAAAAAATCAACCTTTAAAAGAGCAGCCGTAACTACACTAACACACCGGCACGCAATTATCTGCTCACCAGAATTTCACTACCCTCGAAAAGACTATGCCATAACATCAGGACAAAACTAATTTCACTTCTCATATGACAACACCATTTGTCGTCGATTATACACAAATGAGCAAGAGTGGCATATATGGAACTTGTTGCACAATATAGGAGTAGTGAGTGCACATTAATAGAGTTCTTTTTTCTCACTTGCCCATTATCACGTATATTTGGCTAGAATCTGGTCCATAACGACAAAAACAGAGTCATTCAACAAAATTTTCGCCAGAAACTAGATTTAACCAACTGATTACAACTCAATACTAATTGGATATTATGCACAAACGAGGACTACTACTGTTGAATTCGTTTTCAACCAATGATTTGAATTTCCTAGCTCTTTTGGGGTTTTTTTGGTTCTATACCAGTAACCTGCTAGAAACAACTAATGGCTCCTAGTGGGTGACAACCAGTCAGATGACGAGAGATTGAGATCGAAAGTTTCCACAGGCATATCAAGCTAGCAAATATCAAAACAAGCATGACCTTCTCAAACCCTAAAGAAAAGTATATGGTTAGATACAGAAAAAAAATTAAGAATTACCTCAGTTTCACTAGAAAGATAAGTCTCGCCCCATCCACCTGTACTTAGTTGCTTTGACAACAGAAAGTTGCAAGCTTTTCTAATGGAAAAACTATTTTCATAAGTTCTTCCAGCTGCAACTAATCCTTTTACTGCAAAGAATGTCCCATAAGTGAAACAAATACCCCAATAGCCAAACCTGTTAGATAATAAGTAGTGTAATTATTGACTGCAAACATTAGAAGTTGAAATAACTTGCACCAACAAACAAGATGATTTTACATACCATGAGCCATCCTTTCGTTGTTTATTCTCAATAAATCTGGAAGCATTTTTAATACATTTTCCTATCTCTTCTTTGCGGTACCCAGGATAAAGCTCTCTGAACATATTTAGAGCTTGAAGCACCGATGACGTGCATTCAACAGATCTATCAATTGTTGAAGATGATAAGTTAGTCCTCCATGTACATTAAAAAGGGGAACAAATGGTATTTTCTTCAAGCAATAAGATAGTTTCATCCTTACGGATAATCAACAACAATGTTGAGAAAAACCTCAGAAGGGTTCAGAACCTATTGCCAATGAAATCCATGTTAGCGCAAAGTCAGGTATAAGAACAAGAATAGCATTTGTATTCTGAATAGATGTACACAAGATGCTCAACCCATGAGGAGCATAGTGATAAAAATAAAAATAATAATCCTGCAATTAAAATTTATTTCACAGTTCCAGATATTAGATTATGCTGTAGTCTATCTTTTCTATTTATATTCTTACACCTAATGGGTTCCAGCATTATGCAGTGTACCTGCTGCATTAACTGAGCCATTCACTAGAATTGGATATTCTTGTTTTGGTCATCTGTAGATACTGAATCAATTATGATTCCACTGATAGTTCTTATTATTTGCAAGATTACATATATAGGTGAGAACCAGCCAATTCCCAGTGAGGTTTGGGAAGTATTATAGCTATAACACTTTGGTCCAAAACCTGCTCAAAGCTTAGTCCATCATGGGGCTGGTTCACTCATGAATAACACCTTGTTTACACTTTTCGTCCTTGTTTCGCGTAAAAGGTTAAACTGAAGGTGTTACATTTGTACCTAGCAGGTATTATATGTTACTATAACTCATTTTACCTAGACAAGCAATGTAGAACTAATCCCACCACCACAACTCAACATGTGCGACATGAGCCACCACACTAATGGGCCAGAGTATTACACTAACCCCCTCTTAAAGGCTAACACCCTCAGCAGCATACCACATACATTACAGAACTATCCTCGGTACACGTCCATGCATCTAGTACCGGTGGATATACCATGACATGTGCCCACTCCAGACCCACATGCACCATGTGTTGTATGCCTATGCTCCTGTCCCATATGCGCCGTGCAATGATGGTTGATGCTCTGATACCATTTGTAACACCCTGGGTCCAAATCAGCCTCTAGTCTAAACCCAAATGGGATGAACCACGCACTCGCACCAACCCACTGATGCTTTTGTCCTTGTCCTTCATAAAAGGGTTAACCTGGGGTTTGAAGTGCATTTGACAATAGGGTTTCTATGTTGCTGTCTCTCACCCTCAACAAGGAACGTGAGACTATCTTCACAACACTTACTCATGCCCTACATGGACCTCATATACACTCACCCTCAAAGGATACAATGTCCTCATCAACAATATACCCAAACTGGGGCAAATGACTAAGGCCTCCTCTCTTGGTTCACATCCATGTGCCCAGACTCTGGCACATATCACATGTCATGTGACCACTCATTTGGGCCCATATGTGCCATGTGCTATATGCTCACATCCTGACCTGCACGCATGTGTAACTGCAATGGTTGGCTCTGATACCATCTATAACTGCATGGGATATGCCACGCATGTATAGCACTCTACTTACACTTTCGTCATTACTTTGTTTAAAGGGTTAATCCAGAGGTGCTGCTTTTGGACCCAGAATGCATTATATGCTACTACCACTCACTTTAGACAAGCAATGTGTGACTAATCCCACCACCACAACTCTACATGGGCTGCATAGACCACCACACTAATAGGCCAAGGTATTACATTAGCATTCTGTCTGTTTGCATTTTAAAATTTTAAAATTGATAAATAGTAATTCCAGCGAAGAACTGATAAATTCAATTGTCTAGATTAATTTATGAAATTGAAATCACCTGGCTTGCCTTGGGTTTTTGGCAGATAGCTAGATACTGAATTTCTACCCCTAGTTACTTGTACTGAAATATCGAATCCACATGGAATTGGTGCACTTTGTTTTCCATACAATAAAAGAATTAACTTTGAAACACTCACCTCTATTAATGATGTAGTTCTCTTACACTCGTATGTAGAAAAAGTTCCATCTTTGTTCTTCAAAGGGAAAAAAAGTATGATCAATAACCTTTCATATGAAGTACAAGGTCAAATTGTTTTAAGAGAAACTAAAACAACTTCAGCAAAAGTCATTATTTAAAGAGTACGTGTGAACTTATAAACCATACAGAAGCATCAACAAACAAACCACAACAATTTCAATCAAGTAAGAAATATTTAAAGGAGTGAGCATGACACATATGTTTGCACATCTTGCACTTTACATACTTTTTTTTAACATCAATTGTACTCCCTTTGGTCACAAGGATGTCGTTTTGGACATCAGAACAGTCCCCAAAATGCAACTTTAACTACTAATTTTTGTTGATGTAGATTTATAAAACCTAATAAAATTTTACTTTTAAAAAGTTTCTTTTCGAAACAAATCTATACGTAACATTTTTCACATATCCAATCAGAATATTGAAAAAGATATTGATAGTAAAAGTTTAGAAAAGTTTGAGTCAATGTATACTAAAACATTATTCTTCTGTGACTGGAGGGAGTATATCATAAGATTGGGAGTGCTGGAATATATATATATATATATATATATATATATATATATATATATATATATATATATATATATATATATATATATATATATATATATATACATACATATATATATACATATATATATACATACATATATATATATATATATATATATACATATATATATACATACATATATATATACATATATATATATTATGCTAAATGGGGCACCATGGAGCCTAGGCTCTATGATTTCAAATGCGTGATTCAAGTTAAATTGGGTATATTTTTCAAAAGTTTAGTTTTAGGTATATACTCATCTATAGCAATTCAAATAAAACACATACCTTTGAAAAAATATACTTGAATTCAAATATTTTAAACGAATTTAGATTGCGTGCTTTGATTATTTATATATATAATCAGACATACCTACAATCAAACTATCATCAAAAAGGAAACTCTAGTTTAAATTTCAGTTCAAACTTGTTTGAACTAGTTAGTAAACTAGTTAAACTCAACATCCTAACAATTTCAAAAAATTATATATACAATGCAGGAGAATATACCTATTTTGTATCATGGAGCCCAATCTATATATATATAGTTATATACATATATATATATAAAGCCCATTTTGTACTCCCAGGTGTATGTACTCCCATACCTCTATTCGATTGATCATTCATTAGTAGGCTTGCGTAACAACTTCCTAATCAGGAGAAACCAGTTTACAACATCTACTTATATAGTATGCTCCCACTTGCGTAACAACCAGTTAATGTACAAAGAGTAGGGAGTACATACTCTTGGTATTATGTTTTCATATATATATATATATATATATAGGAAGGCTGTTTTGTACTCTTAGGAGTACGTACTCCCATACCTCAACCCCATTGATTTTCTTTGTGATGCGTCTAATTAGTTAGTGCCGCATGCATGGATAACTACTCCCATTAACATCGCCGGTTGCACACTGTTCTGGCGCATTTGTGGTGGGAGTAGAATCATAACCACCTTTTAGCTTACATGGAAGATCAGCATGCGCACCACATTTGTTACAGTGGATTGAATCGGGAGTACGTACTCCTGGTAGTACACAGTTATTTTCCTATATATATATATATATATGATGGCAGAATGGGGCAGCATGGGCATGGGTACCATAATTTTAAATGCATGAATTTAAGTCAAATTTGAATATATTTTTCAGAACTTTTAGTTTTAGGGTATATACCCATCTATAATAACTCAAATGAAACACTTAGCTATGTAAAAATATACTTGAATTCAAAGATTTGAATGAATTTAGATCATATGCTTTACTGATTTATATATAAAATCAGCACATACCTACAAACAAGCTATAATAAAAAAAATAAAACTCTAGTTTGAACTAGTTAGTAAACTGATTAAACTTAATATCCTAAAATTTTCAAAAAAAATTGAATACAAATACATAGGGAAAATACCCATTTTAGATTATGGTGCTCAGGCATCATGGTTCCTGAGATAATTGTAATATATGTGTGTGGATATATATATGTACATGTATATATATATACATATATGCATATGTACATGTACATATGTACATGTACGTGTATGTGTATGTGTATGTGTATGTGTATGTGTGTATGTGTATGTGTATGTGTATGTGTATGTGTATGTGTATAGGAGAAAGTTGAGAAACTTTAGCTACAATTTGTTTGCACCATAGCCATTCCCAATATTCAACTAACAAGTTATGAGTTCACGGCAACAACAGAAAATTAAAAATGGGAAAGAAAGATACAACAGCTAATCTCACTGTCTCACTGCACCAGCTGCTGCCCGCAGGATGTTCAACAGAATGCCCAAGAGTAGACCTGAGCATGGCAGGCTTAGCCTGGGTCAGGGCAGGCTTGGAAATTGTAGCCCATGACCGATGGAGGCCTGGCCCTACCCCAGCACTGGCTTGAAGGGACCCAAATCAAAGGCTGTGTCCAAAACAATGGTTGGCATTCGGATAAAAGTTTCTCAATTTTGTAGGATAAGATGGTGATTTTGAGTCAGTTAAAATCCTTTGAACTTGTGGAATGGTGAAATAAGTTGCAGGCACAAGAGCTCAAAAGGACGGGTTGGAGTGTGTAATCTTTTGAACAGAATAACTCAAAAATTACAGAGAAGAAACACAAGGACATGACAAATGCAAGTCAGAGTCATACCATAAAAGAAAGTAAACAATCCACTGCATCATACAACCTCTCTCTTTTTATGGGATCTCCTACAAGATCGTGGGAGATCTTTGATAGCAGCAATAATGCCTAAACAAAAACAAATTATTAGAATAAAATTCCAGTATGCACTTACTGACATATGAACACATTATATAAGTTTGCACACATGCACACTTCAAAAAAATATTTCCATAAAAAATCATGAAAGCATGACATGTAGCACAAGCGCACTTGTGAATTTCTGTGCAAAAAGATGATAAGATATGCATAATGCATAAACGGAAAATCAAGACCGAGTGTATTTTTTATGTATGAGAGTTTTGCTTCTCTTTGTGTTTTTCTATAGTTCACATTCATTTACTTCTTAGGAATTTTTACAACCATCCTGATGTGCAAACTATAACGGTGCAGATGCACCTGATTAAGTTCGTAAAATCAACGTTCTGATTAGAATCAATAAAACCGTAACTACTTTTGTGTTGAACTATAGATCCAAGAGTATATCCAGTTATATCTTTACCAGGAAAGAATATTTCCCACTTTTCTATATTAAGACAAATTGTTAAAAGTAACTTGTCTTGACCTGAAGTGCTTCTGCAGTACAATCAGATACGGACCATCCATTATCTGCTGACGAAAGTGTCCATGAACCTTTCGATCTATGGCGGTAAAAATTTTCGTTGTCAGGGTGGTTTTCAAGAACCTTCAAGGAAAAAAATACATATCAAAATTTAATATGCAAATATTATTTTATTTTGCAAAATCTAAAAAATATAAGAGGTAGAAGATTGAACCTGAGAACTTTTTATAAACTCATGGGCTTTCCGAAGTGTTTGACCAAACTCATTAACAAGGTCTGTCGAGCAATATGTTTGAACAATAAAAGATATTTCCCAGCTTTGACAACCATCGTATACCTGTCATCAAGAAAGTTTATTCAGTGCCTCTTTATTAAAAAAAACAATGTTGTTTGTCAAAATAGAAAGAACATAAATATAACACTTAAAATGCATGGCCTCTCTTCAAATTAAATAATGAACATACGTATGTACGTAATGAAGCTTTCTCATCAAAAACGAAGGTGTCAGCTATATGAGCACATCACTAGAAAGAAATGACTATTGCTAAATGTTCATGAATCATTATCAAAAGTAGTATCACCTCCTTCTATTGAAATCATGGAAAGTATTTAGTTGACGGAGTAAGTTGAATTATCTTAAGACATACATTTCAAAGAACCGTAAACAACGGTAATACAGTTCTAAGTACATCTATGGTACTATAGTACCTGCTAAATAGCTTCTCTGAAGTTCAAAACCAATCGCTACATAGGTCGTAAAATTTGTTGATACATAGCTTAGTTAAGTAGAGAATCTAAATTAGAGTTCTAAATAGCTAGCTATAGCTCTTTTGGACCTCAAACACGAAGGTACATCCTAATGTTTTGTTATATTACCTATAGCTAGCAATAACTCTACTATTTGACATAGCTTGTAGCTAATGATAGCTCTGCTATCTTACATATATATCCATGTGCCAAAACATTGGACTCATGTTGAAATCCAACATTACGAAAAGGCCTAAATGCATCTCTTATAAACATGAACTATGAGAAAATCTAATAAAAGATCTCATCTTGCCTTTTTTTCAATAATCCAATATTCGTATTTCTCAATGATGAAGTATTTGTTAAAAATATTATGATATAGTTATCATTTATGGTCTTTTAAACATATATTAATATGTTTGTTGATTCCGAACTTGACTCATATTGTTATTATAAAAATAACAGTGCCCTTCTAAAGTATGATACTTTTATGATTTTTTGGACGTGACTTATATTATATATTTATTTAAAAAATAATAATAATAAAAACACAACAAAGGATAGCTTTCGCGATAATTGTTGTAGCTTTTTTTCAGACTTTGTCATGAAGCCGCGAAAATCGCGATTTAAAACCTTGATCCAAATTATAATTATAATATAAAGTGAAGGCACCTAGTTTGAAAATCTAGCTCTATTCCAAAATAACATCAGCGCTCATGTGAAACTAGACCTTCTCAGGCATTGTCTGACATAATCAAAAGGAGTAAGTACAAGATGTGCACAAGATACTACCTGTGCCTTCATGCCATCTTCTGCAAGCCATAAATAATCATAGATCCTTGGAAGATGCAACTTGAATGCATCTGAATTTGGATTCTCTATCCAACAACAGATCATATCTAGTGCCTAAAAACCAAGAAATGTTGTCAATGAGTTAGTAATAAATCATTTAAATTTCGAGGAATAAAAATAGTTTCATATCCCAAAATAGAACAGCAATTTTAGACCCAACCCTACCAGACATCCGATCCCACCTCACCTCGCCCCACGCGTCACCATGTGTATAGGTGCAGGTAATAGCAACAGTAAATTAGCTCTTTATATGCAGTAAACATGGGCAAGTACAATAGTAAAGTCAACTAATGGTTAATAGTAAACTAAAAGCCAGCTTGTACAATAACGGTCTCTAAATGTTTTCTCTAAATGTTGTGCAATAACTAACTTTTCTCTCTTGTACATAGACAAAAGCTGATGTGTACATGCTAAAAGCCAGCTGACGTGATCTTATAGTACATGCCCTAAAGTAACATGCAGTAAACAAGTTGGTCGTGCAATATTCCATCAAAAGTGTGCAGTAAACCAATAGTCAAAAGATGCAGTAAATTAATCGACGTGATTAATTTCACAGCTCGAAGGTCCATAATTCACTGCAATGTTTTCCTGCACTTTTGTTGGATCTACTACAATGGGGACATGTGCCAATGCTAAAGCATTGTGAATGACTGTAGCAGAGATGCTCGATCGGCAGTGTAGAGCACCATGGCGCATGGTGGTTCTGCTGCAACAACGACGTGCGGCGGTGCCACAGGGAGAGTGGTGCACAGAGGTTTAGTGCAAAGTGTCAAATCACGTGGGATGCATATGTGGCCTTTAATATGTCATGGTTTGATGCGAAATCTGTGAAAGCTCCCTATAAATAAGGAAAATGACAAGAGGGGGTACATGGATGCAAAATGGCTTATGGGTGTGTACAATAAAAAGTGGATTATAGTGGCGTAGTTCATAAAGATGGTGACGTTTAGGGGTTGGATTTATTCCATTTGAAATTAAATCATTAAATGATACTATCGAATGAATCAGTTTGAAATAACTCGATAGTCCCAGACAAAAGTTTGGTAGATTTAATGGAGTACCAAACTTTTCCTTTCAAAAGTAGCAAAACTACCCATTATTTTGTTGGAAAGCTCTAGCAAGCAAACCACAATTTCTGCACATTACCTTATCAATCGGACTTAGACCGATGTATTTAGTACTTTCATTTTCATAATGGATATGTTTTATAAGGTTGCTCAATGCCGTATCTCTTAACTTATTAACTGGCCAACAATTTAACAATGGTTCCACGATTTTATTAAGACAAGTCCAAACAACATTTTGCACCAATGACCGAGGATAGCGAAGGTCTTCCTGCATGAAACAACAAAAAATAACATAGAATCAAGCAATTAAGAAAGCTATGTATTTTTTATACTAGAAAAATATTATGTAAGCTAGTTTCTTATATGAAATCAAGGTAGTCATGCTATTACAGTAAAAAAAATTCAATTCAAAATGAATTGCAACATGTATAGATGCTATAATTTGCAAAGAAAACTAATTTTCGTTTTAGATATTCACTCTGCTATTTATTGACTTAGAGAAAGCTTATGATAATGTGTCAAGAAAGGTCATATAGTGGATTCATCAAGAGAAGAAAGTCCCAACAAAGTACATTACCTTAATCAAGGATATGTACGACGATGTTGTGACTAATGCTAGAGTATGTGATAGCTATACAAATGACTTTCCTATTAAGATAGGTTTACATCAAGGGCAAACATTGAGCCCCGACATTTTTGCCGTAATGATGGATGAAATCACATAGAAAATACAATGAGAAATTCTTTCATGTATATTTTTTGCTGATGATGTGGTGCTAATTGACAAGAGTATGGTAGGTGAGGATAGGAAACTAGAGCTATGGAGTAAAACTCTAGAATCGAGGGGCTCTAGACTTAGTAGGACTAAAAGTATATGAGGTGTGTTTTCAATAGAGCTATGACAGATGATAGATATGTTAGTTTGGAAGGAAATGCAGTGCTAGGAAGGAAGTGTTTCAATATTTGAGATCGATGCTACAGAGTGACAGCGAGATTGATGAAGATGTGAGCCACATAATACGAGCACGGTGGGTGAAATGGTGCCAAGCATATGGTGTCCTATGTGATAGAAAAGTCCCTCAAGAGATAAAGGGTAAGTTTTATAGGACGGCGATCCGACTTGTAATGCTGTATAGAGCAGAATGTTGGGCGATAAAAAGACAATATGTACAGAAGATTAGCATAGCAAAGATGCAGATTTTGCAGTGGATCTATGGTTATATAAGGAGAGACTAAATCCATAATAATGATATACGTGATAGGGTTAGGATAGTACCAATTGAAGAAAAGTTTATCCATTATCATTTGAAATGGTTTGGACATCTCTAATAGAAGCCTCTGAGGCAATCAAAAGCGTAGTGAAATTTTAAACCGTATCAAAAACATAATAAAATACAGAGGTCGATCGAGACTGACATGTGAGGAATCAATTAAAAGAGATTTGATGGATTAGAATATATCCAAAGAGTTAGCTTTGGATAGGAGTGTGAGTGGAAACTAGCGATTAAAATACCAGGATCATGACCTAAGGTCAAAGATTTATGAGACTTTTTTATTTTGATTGGGTTTTATTCCTAGTCTACCCCTATTTGTTTCGGACAAAAGACTTGGTTGTTTGAGTTGTGAGATGCATATAAATAAACAAATTATTGAGGTAGTTTGAAGTAGCCTACCTTTTTCAACAAATAGCTATTAATATAATATATTTTCATCTAATAAAGGGTTATATTTGGAGCTAGTAAATTCTAGTTATAACCTACCTTAGCACAAATGTCACGAGCTTTATTCCAATCAATCTCATTGTATGGTACATCATAGAGCTCCTCTCTTATTGCCAGTATTGTGGGTGTAATTGGCCCAACAAACTTCTTACCATAAAGGTAAGCCATTGGCATATAAACCAACCGGCAAAAGCACCAGAATCGTCCTGTGTAAGTGAAAGTTCACCAAAATATGACTATAGAAGTAACAATCGAAATACTTTGTTGAAGATGCTGAAGGCTTCTCGATTCGTTACCTTTAACCACTTAAAAATGCATATTAGCACTCAAGAATTTGCGTTTCACTAACAAGCATCTGATGCTATTTATTAGTTTAAAACCATCATACACCAAATGCATGTTATGAACTTACAATATGATACAAAACACATAAAGTTATCTAGAATCAGTGAGTAATTAGTTTTCTAAAATTACGTGAAGATTGTCAAAAATATAAAAAAATAAATATTTATGCTTTCATATTCTCCAACTCCATTGAATCCTGGTTGATACAATGGAATTGACATGTGAAACCCACATATCAAGTCAATATAACACTGCCGGCAGCTGTGCTCCACTGGTCAATTACACTAACCGGTGGGTCCCACTTGTTAGATTTCGCTATGTATAATGGGTGTCAACAGAGATGAATACTACTACGAATGGTACATCACTATCGCTTCATCCGGATCGGTTCTTAAGTTTTTAGAAAAAATGATTCTGATAGATGACTTAGGAGAGGTGTTAATAATAATCACTGTCGGTTCTCTGGTTAGAAGCGATTGTGATGTAACACTAGGCACATCACAATCGGTTCTCATATAAGAAGCGATAGTGATGTGCACGCTCATCACTATCGGTTCTCATATAAGAACCGACAGATGATGACGCGTCACATCACTATCGGTTCTTATGTGAGAAGCGATAGTGATGTGCACGCTTCATCACTATCGGTTCTCACAAAAGAAGCGACAGTGATGAGATCACTATCGGTTCTCACAAAAGCGATAGCGATAGTGATGTCACGAAAGCTCATCACTATCGCTTCTTTTGTGAGAACCGATAGTGATGAGCGTGCAAATCACTATCGCTTCTCACACAAGAACCGATAGTGATGTGCATGACCACATCACTATCGCTTCTTAAGTGAGATCCGATTGTGATGTGCCTCACTAGGTTATTTATACCCCTTAGACTGAACTCTCCTCTGTTGTTGTTCCAGATGAGATTTCTCTGTCGCCACCCGAAAAAACAATATATATTTAAAATACTTGGGTGAGAACATTTAAAATCCTTAAAGGTGGGTGTTAAGAGGGTAAATTTAATTGAAGCCCTAGCTTGAGGAGATTTCCCTCTTTTTCCCCTTATCTGTGTTGGTTTTTATTTGGAACCGATAGTAATATGGACATTATCTATGTCGGTTTTTATTTGGAACCGATAGTAATGTGGTCCTTATCTGTGTTGGTTTTTAGTTGGAACCGATAGTAATATGTTCTTCATCTATGTCGGTTTTTATTTGGAACCGATGGTAATATGGACACTATCTGTGTCGGTTTTTATTTAGAACCGATAGTAATGTGGTCCTTATCTGTGTTGGTTTTTAGTTGGAACCGATAGTAATATGTTCTTCATCTATGTCGGTTTTTATTTGGAACCGATGGTAATATGGAAACTATCTGTGTCGGTTTTTATTTGAAACCGATAGTAATATGGTCCTTATCTGTGTCGGTTTTTATTTGAAACCGATAGTAATATGTTCTTCATCTGTGTCGGTTTTTATTTAGAGCCGATAGTAATATGAACATTATCTGTGTCAGTTTTTATTTAGAACCGATAGTAATATTATCCTTATCTCGTGTTTGTATTGATTGGTAGCAATGACATTTTTATCGGTTTAGTTAGTGAACCGATAGAGATAACAACATTAATGTTGTCGGTTCAATTACAAAAACCGACATAGATTCATACACACTAATGCTTTCGGTTTATTTAGTGAACCAATAGAGATCCTCATTGCAATCGGTTCTATTCAAGAACCGACACAAATATTTTCTTCATTACAATCGGTTCTTCAAAAGAATCGACACAAATGATAGCTTATTGCAATCGGTTCTCTAAGGAACAGACACAAATGAAAGTCATTGCAATCGGTTCTCTAAAAAACCGACACGAATAATCTCTCCACCCTAACCGCAGTATTGAACTCCCAGACCATAGTCAGTCTCCACTCGGGCCGCAGTCTCCTGCCCACCGACGCCTCCTCCCTCGGGCCCCCACGCCACTGCGCCCTCCACTCCCCCACGCCGCCGGCCCACTCCACTCAGCCGTCTCCACGCCGCCCCCACACCGCCTCCTCCCTGAGCTCGAGCCGAAGCTCACACGCAGCACCAACTCCCCCGCGTGGTGACCACCAACTCCCCTACATGACGGCTTCAGGGCTCCACCTCTCTCGTAGGTCTTCACAGCTCCTCGGCGACGGCGCCGCGCCACACAAACATCACCCCGCGCTCGTGCAGCGGTAGCGCTGGTTTCGGAACTCTGTTCCCGCTATAGCTCGGTCCGAAACCCTAGCCTCACTCGCCAGCGGCGGCGGCACCATGGCAGCAGTTGTGAGCTGGTACGGGCCGTTGATCGACCTTCGGCGCCACCGCCATGTCGTCTGCTTTGTGCAGCTCCTTGCGCCATTCGCGCATCCTTCCCCACCGTAAGTAGCAATCCTACTTCCTCTTAGAATTTTGGGGATAGAATTTGATGGGGAAATGAGTGATATGAGCACAAATTGTCGTCTTAAGGCTAGATTCCTTTTCTCCTTTCCTAGGAACGAAATGCTACAACCGGAAGGGCATATCGAGAACTATGCTCGGTTGGCGACGACACGAGGTCAAGCTTCTGTGTTTCTGTATGGTCCAAGGATAGTAGTTCGACCATAGTTGCCGGTGATGTTTTGCTATTGCAAAGTAAGGGTCCTAATGGTCGGTTTTGTAACATGACTCTTACTTGTAGAATGTTTTGAATTGTATAATGAAAAAGCTGCCTTTTCATGATAAAATACTGAACTGTTTCCATATGTGTGGTTGTAGATCGAATCAGTCATGTTCTCCCAAACCCCTGACATTGATTTTATTTTATTTTGGTCAGTTTGTTTCAAATTTCAGTCTATCCTTCTATTATATGTGTATGCCAGCATATCGTGCAGCTGTTATCTGCTGCTTATGGGAAGATTCTCGTTATTTTGTTTCAGATATTAAGATAGTAGAATTTAGAAATGATCTGGAGGGGAGAGCTTCTCAGATGTCTGCAGTCGGAGTATTGCTGAACTCTAAAGATTTAATACAACCCAAAGGTATAAAGTTGCATATCTTTTTTTATTGTGCTCTTTACTGACGTTATTCTTTTTGCATTCCTTTGTAATATGCTGTTCCAGGAGCAATTATACTAAGTTTTTACCATCTTTACTATATCGGGCATATAAAACGTATGTTAGCCTAATAGTGATAAGGGATGTGTCGTCATTGTTGTTGGTTGAATTAGGATATACTTAGTATTTTGACTGTGTCTTGTGTAGTTTGTTCTTTATTTTTTTACTATTGCATGTTTTTTTTCTAAGTTATTTATACTTAGTATGAGTTGTCCCTCTTGGCAAGAACCTTTCCTGCTGGATTATTTTATCCAAACAAAGGTGCAACTTGTTATCTCGGGTTCACTATTTATATTGGTATCTACATTCAGTTAATATATATACTTTTTTCAGTATTCTGCTTGATAACTTAGCATGAGCTCTTGTATAGGAATCGATGAACTAATAATTAATTGTAAAGTGGGGGATACTGCAAGATCAAAGCTAAGAAGAGTGGCAGAGTGGATCCTACACACTAAATGTACTACCCCGGAAAATCTTCATCAGGTAAAATTTGCTAAAACAATGCAATTTCAGTTTAACTGGGACAAGGAACCAAACTGCAGACCTAAATGGCTAAATCTGTTTTTCTGCCTTTACATTTCACTTAGAGGTTCAAACAAATAGGTTCATCCTTTTCTTGTTGTTGAGAAGATTTTAGATGCATTCAAAAGTAGATCGATCAGATTCGTTATTTTTTATATGTGCTAACCAGGAATCATGTAGATGTACATCGCGTATGACATTTTTAATTTGATGATGGCTTGAAATCTGCTATCACTTCGCTACTAGTTGGTCCAGAGATTGGTCTGTTTCTTTGCAAATCGACACTTTGTTTCTAGCTATTCCATACCTTAGAATCTTGGGTGCAACTAATTTAATGCAGCTGTGATTTACTCTGTTCAGTACTGATATGCCAACAAAATTGATGCTCCATTTTATAGTGTTTGCCTATCATCTGTTGTCGTATGTCTTTAATTACGTCACATATATGATTTTTGGCCAACAAGGAGGTGATAGCCGCACATTCTATGACTCTAAATACCTATGTCATGAAATGTAAACAATATTCAGAAGTTCATTTATTTTTTTAAAAAAGAAGAGTTCTTTTTTCTGTTTGTATTAATTGTAGAATAAGAGGAAGTTGGGTTGACTATCTAGCTTGTTTGATTGTGCAGGATCCGAAGCAATGTTTGCATATCTTGGACACTTCTCTTACAGTGTAATCCAGGTAATTCCTACACAACATTTTATATATTTTTTTGTGCTGATCATTTAGTTTTTTTTACAGCTTGCTTTCACTTCTGTAGTTTGCCCTGCACTGATTTTGGCATATGTGGGTCAAGTTGCTTACTTATCAAAACATATGACTTTCACTCAAGCTCCCAAGTTGGATCTTATATTGCAGTTCCAAGTATGTTTTTGTATTTTAGCTCATGTATTCATATGACAGGAACTAGTATGTACATCTTGAACATCAGATCATATTACTCTCATCAATAAAAATTACATCATATTCCTGATTCATTTTACTATCAGTCATTAGATATGAAGAGATCTCTGATAGTTTAGATCATTTAAATTGGAAATTAGTCTGGTTAAGTGCACTGTACATTGTGAATGTGATATGTGCATAATGTGTGCAACGATTTATATTGTGTGAATGTGATATGTGCATACTATGTGAAATATGTGCTGATTAGAGGGTGAATTGAAAAACAGCACACTCCCTCATTTCTATCGGTTTTCAGAAGGAAATGATAGAGATGAGGGGGTCATCTCTGTCGGTTCTTTGTAACAAGCGATAGAGATGAACCCCTCATCTCTATCGGTTCTTTGGAAGAAGCGATATAGACAACTACCACATCTCTATCAGTTCCTTATGAGAACCGATAGAGATGAGGTCTTCATCTCTATCAGTTCTTTGAAAGAAGCGATAGAGATGAACCCTCATCTCTATCGATTCTTTGTAAGAACCGATAGAGATAAAGTGCACATCTCTATCGCTATTTGTGAGAACCGATAGAGATGAGTGTTCATCTCTATCGCTTTTTTAAAGAACCGATAGAGATGAAGACCTTATCTCTATCGGTTCTTTGTAAGAACCGATAGAGATGAGCCCTTATCTCTATCGCTTCTTTCAAAGAACCGATTGAGATGATCTCCTCATCACAATCAGGCAAGAATCGACTGTGAAAGCGCCGTCTCATCTCTGTCTAATGACTTTGTGTCGCCACCAGAACCGACTGTGATGACAAAAAAGAACCGATTGTGATGCATATTTGTGTAGTAGTGGAAGTTTATTCAAACGGTTTCCCAAATTGTTTTAAGTAAACCAAAATGCAAATTTAGATGTATAGCTTTTCAATAATTTTGATAATATACATGTAGTTTTGAGAAATTTACCCAAAATCACAAGAAGTTGGCCATTCCATGACAGACGTGATGCCAACAACAAGAGAAAAACATATAAATGAAAAGATAAAAGGACAAATATTCATCACAGTGTCTCAAAGGCGAATTCTTTATTCATGTGGTAACTGAATTTCAGCATAGAGTGGCTGATATCGCATTGGTGAAAGGCAGTACATGGCAAAAGTACTTTTTGGGAGTAACTTGAATGGTTCGAAACAAATCTCAACAGTCTTCTTTTGAATGCATGAACCTGTCATTATGGCCATGTATGATATTAATAAAAAAAATGTTGTTTATTAGAATTGATTTGGACCCGTTCTTATATTTGAACCCATTTATTACGCAATGCAAGACAACAAAGACTAATGAGATAGCTACAAGATATATGGCAATTCGAAGTAAAAGCTGTCCTTACAAAAGAAACAAGTACCTGGATGAATCGGAAGAAAATGCGGACAAGCCATAATTCAGGAATGATCGCATTATTTCCAGACCAATCATACAAACCGATCACCTAAATTGAAAAAGATGAATAGCTTCCATTAACCCCTCCTTGGGTGATAAATAATAATTTCTACACAACGTAAACAACTGCAAGTGAAATTTTGGCAACCAATATTTGGTTACTCTTCGCTAGAAACCAAACAGTCCCTACGAAACTGACAAGTTGAAAACTATTTCAATTTGACCGTTCTTCAACATATGTATTTAGTGAAAAAAATAATATGCTAAAACCTTTCAAATTAATTAATTTAAAAATATGCTCATATTGTGTAATGTGAAATCATATTATAATTAGAATTAGCATAAAATTCTCTTTTGCGCTGATTTAGAATATTATATATAATGCGAAATGGGGCACTATAGTGCCAAGCCCCATTATTTTAAATGGCTGCATTCAAGAATTCAAGTATTATTTCTAGAAATTTGTCATTTTGAGGTATATAGCATGCCATGATAGTTCAAATGAAACACATTTCAAATAAAAACATCATCAAATATCAAAGGTTTTAATGAAATTTGATCTGTGTGCTGATCTTTTAACAAGCTAAAAGATACGTACACACAAAAGTTCATCAGAAAGATAATTTATGTTTGGACTTCACTTTGAAGTTGTTCAGCTAGTTATGCAAAGGAATAATTGTCTACAGCAAACTGTAAAATAAATGTTGGCACAGGCACTCAAAAATCGTGGTTTGGCATAGCACAGTAGATCGATTAAATAATATTTTTCCTATCTGTTTTCAAAGAGAGAATATCTTACATATGCCCAAATTGCCCCTTATGTTCTTATTCAGAAAATTATCAAATTAACTCCAAATTTCAAAATAAAATATTTTCAGCTTAAATTAACCACTAATTATTTAGAGTAAATACTTTTTTAATTCAGAAAATTTGGTAAAGGCTTTAGAAACCATTTAACTCTAGAAAATTCTAAAAAATTCAAAAATGACTTCTACATTACTCTATGCAAAAATGATAATTTTGGGATAGTACAGGGAGAAGGGGACGAAGAGAGGTTTTTTTATTTTTTTAAACAATTATGCCAAGGGAAAATTAGACAATTTGCTCACCATCTCTCTCTTGCTAGCAGAGATTGTATTGATGGCAGCATTATGCTGTGGAAAATAGTCACAATTTTAGAGTTTCTTCTAGCCAAACCACAATTTTGGAGTGTCCTAGCGAAATCTGTCCAATTTTGCCTTAGGAAAATGGTTAAACTCGTTTAGGTTATTTAATGAAAAATCCACGCGTTATACATAAGGCAAATACCAATTTTGAAGCCCCGATTTACAAACACAAACATACACATATCAGAAAATAATATATTGTTTGTTTTATTTTGATGGCATACCGAGAGCCATATCTTTCCCCATTGTGGTATTGCAGCTGCACTTCCACGGATAAGATCCAAGCACGCCCTTTGGCCAACGCATCATGCTTACCCGCCTCACCAAGAAGCCTTAAGGTAACATAGTTTAAGCATGATCCAAACATTGTGCTCTGTCCCAACACATTTGTGCCCCAACCACCGTCTTCATTCTACATGGATTATATTACATACATAATTTGGCATATTTGCTATGCCATAGAGAAATAATGCACATTTGACATCAAGTACTATTATTGAAAAGTAAGTAGAACTGTTATTGACATGCCTGGTGGTTGTAAATATAGCGACATATCTCACGTTGATGTTCTGATGATAGGACGGTGTTGAGTGATCCAGTGATATATAGGGCGAATATCTGCAAGAAATGCGTCATCCCTGCAATGATGTTAGCTAATAAAGTATGCAAATTCTTAATAATTAGGTCAGAACTACTCAGAACTGAACATCAAATTGAACCGTCCAGAATTTGACAATATTTAATCTAGATCATAAACCAACACATAGACAAATTCGTAGTTATTGAAACCGGACGGACCGCTCGTCCAACCGGTAGGTTCTCAGTTCTCTATTCACTGGTACCGCCAATTTAGAAAGGGTATTTCAGTAATATAAGTTCTATACAAAACACACCCTTGCTCGTCACACGATTCAACCGTGTCTGGTTTTCAAGTTGGTTCTGTGAAGAACTATCAATCCAACTGCATTTTCTCTGGTTCACTTGGAGAAGCGATCCAATAGCGAAATTGGATCTGGGCTTTTGTTCCAATATGAAAAATCCGCCGTTCCGAACAAAGTTTCTGTGCTTCACTTGTAGAAGCGATCTAATAGCGAAACCAGACCGGACTAGCCCCTAGCTCCGATGTTTTCCGTTTAAAGAATTTTTATTTTAAATAATACAATTTTTTATTTAAATTGCAAAAATATACTTCGATCTCAAAAAATTACAAAAATATACTATTGTCGCCCGTATATGGGGCGATCATCCCATATACGGGCGATCGCCCCATATACGGGCAGGGCGATCAGTGCAGCTCTGAACGCGTGATATTTCCTGTGTCTACGGTCAGTTCCTAAAAAAAATCATAACTTTTTTATATGATGTCGGATGGAGATGAACTTTATATGAAAATTGTAGCTCTCGATGGGATATACAACTTTTGTATACAAACTTTTTCCATTTGAATCCATTTAGATGGTCAAAAATGGGATAGAATATTCAGGTCTAAAAATCAGATCTGTTTTTAGATCCAAACTTCTATCTCGCTTTTTAGATCTGAAACTTCTATCTCGTTTTGGCTATCTAAATGGATTCAAATGAAAAAAATTATATACAAAAGTTGTAGATGCCGTCGAGAGCTACAATTTTCATATAAAGTTCATCTCCCTCTGACATCATATGAGAAAGTTATGATTTTCTTTAGGAATTGATCACAGACAGAGGAAATATCGCGCGTTAAAAGCCGCACCGATCGCCCGTATATGGGGTGATCGCTCGTATATGGGACGATCGCCCTATATACGGGTGACAGAGGTATATTTCTGCAATTTTTTAAGATCGAAGTATATTTTTGCAATTTGAATAAAAAATTGTATTATTTAAAATAAAGATTATCTGTTTAAACCACTGGTCCGGTCTGGTTCCAATGTTTTCTGTTTAAAACTCTGGTCCGGTCGGTTTTAATAACTATGACAAATCAAGCCCATTCATTTCTCAGACCTCCTGGAAGTTTTCTAGATGTATGTGATACTAAATTAGTTGGCACAAAATCAAATATAAATCTTTTGATATACTCCTCCACTCACAAATAGTCATCGTTTTAGGCATCGATATAGTCTCTAAAACATATATTTGACCACTAATTTCTATTATAATATATTTATAAAAATCAATAAAATTATAATATTATGAAATACTTTTCGAGACAAATCTACACATATAATTTTCATGTATCCAAATTAAATATTTAAAAATATATTGATAATCAAATTTTTAAAACTTGGACTACACCTATATCCAAAACAACAACTATTTGTGATGGGAGGGAGTAAATGTTTTGTTTTGAAAAAAAAACAGTGACATTCATGGTGCCCATTCATGTGCTGGTGGTCACATCGAGTGTAGGGTAGCTGACCTCACTGCCGAGATTGCTGCCTAGTGCGTCGATTGCTGCCCTGGCCATGGCAAAAAGAAAAGAGGAGGATGGAGGGAGAGGAAGGTGGTAATATTGGATTGCACCTCCTATATACTCCGTATATGAAACCCGGGGGGTTTCGGGCCTCCTCGCCGCACCCATGTCGCCCCACACCTCCCCTCATATAGAGTGACAAAAGGTGAATTGCATATATTTAATTGCATCTTCTTCTATGGAATGGTACCAAACGGGGAAAGCGTCATGGTCGTGGAAGGAGACAAAGGGGGAAGTGACGGGAAGAAATAAAAGGAAGGGGTGAGTGCAAGAGTAGATCTCCCATGGCCGCTTAATAAGAAGAAAAGAGGAGGAGGAGGAGGAAGAGAGGGGCAAAACTATACAAGTATGGATAAAACTATCAGCAAATTTGTACAAGTATGGATAAAACTATCTTGTATAGTTAAAATTGTCGTAAGTGGTATCTAATGAATTACATCTTCTATGAAGTGGCAAATGAATTCATCTTATAAAAGTGGCAAAGGAGTAGCATTCATGGTGCGTATTCATGAGCTAGTGGGGCTTGACCTTGGCCATCACATCGAGTGCAAGGTCGCTGCCCTCCTTGGAGATTGCCGTCTAGTTCGTCGATTGCTACCATGGGTGTGGCAAAAGAAAAAAAGAGGAGGAAGGAGGGAGAGGAAGGTAGCAATATTGGATTGAACCTCTTATATATATATATAGAGTGACAAATGGTGAATTGCATATATTTAATTGCACCTTCTTCTATGGAATGGTGCCAAACGGAAAGTATCATGGTTGTGGGAGGAGATGGGGTGAAGTGATGGGGAAGAAATAGGAGGAAGAGGTCAGTGTGCAAGAGTAGATATCCCATGGCCCCTTAATAAGAAGAAGAAAGGAGGAGGAGGAAGAATGGTACAAAACCGTACAAGTATGGATAAAGCTGTCCAAAGTTGTATATAATGAATTACAACTTCTATGAAGTGGCAAATGATAAATTCATCTTATAAAAGTGGCAAATCCTAAAGTAACACTTTGTAGAGTGGCAAAATCACCTATTCTCTCATACTCATAAGGTTTGGGAGGTGCTTTTATACATCATTATTTGAAAGTTGCATAAATATTAAAATATAAATAAAAAGTAGATGGTGCTTATTTAGTCCTTCACTTGCTTCAAGATTTACGTAACTTGTATTGAGAGAATGTGATGCAGACCCAATTTTTGAGAAAAAATATTGAAGGAATAATTAATTACGAGAAAAGTAATCGAGAAACAACCAGATTCGTCAATTCAACGACAAAGTTTTTGCTTTCTCCTAGCAATGTTCATCAACGCACTATAAAATATAATTATGGAAATAAAGTCAAACTATAGTGCATATCCAAAAAAAATGCGTACCAAGATGGGCATAATGAACATTACTCCACTGAAATCGCCAGGCCAATGTCCATCATGTGCTTGCAGAGCAGAATGTTGCCCAAGAGCTCGCCTCAACGATGTTAGTATAATCTCTTCCGTGACTTCTGCACTATCCACGAGCTTGATGGCTGGAAGATATACCTGAACGCACTTTTGTTTTGCATACTGCAATAGATGATATTCCAATGTAAGAATTTTATGGTAGCTGCCATCAGGTTCACAATATTATCGATAATCGCGAGATATCGAATATCGCAATTATTGAGAGTATTGAGCCGGCTCGGTAACTAAAACAGCTCAGTAAACCGGTAAAATTCAAATACAAAATAAAAAAAATTTAAAAATTTATCAGAATGTGTCAAAAAAAATTTAATTTTTTTTGTGAGGTCATGAGGCAATGCTAATGATGCTATAATATTTTCATATGATTATCAAATCTATGTATTTTTTAAAAATACTGATAGTGCTACTATCTTTGTATATACTATTCGGTTTTTTATTTTCTATAGGCACTAAATGAAGTCTAATATCTCTGCACATTTTTTTGTGAGGTCTAGAGGCAATTCTAATTATGTTGTAAAATTTTCAAATGATGATTGGACCTATGTATTTTCTAAAAATTCTGACAATGCTATTGTCTTTGTATATGCTCTTCTATTTTTGATTTTCTAGAGGCACTAAACAAAGTATAATATTTCTGAAAATCTTAATGCATTATTCTTTGGAACTCTTTATGGCACCATTAAAATTTAAGAGCATTAACAAGTTTGTACATTTTTATAAAAATCTGATAGTGCCTCTATTCCTTTTCAATAATTGCTATTTTTGATTTTCTTGAAGTGATAAGTGAATTTAAAAATTATTGAAATTGCTCTGAGGAGTTTTATAGATTAATTTGGATTTATTATGATTTTCTGCAATTTTTCACATTTTTTCAATTTTCCTATTTTCTTGTTTTTTTTATTTTTTATTCGGTTTCTGATTTTCCATTAAAAATCGCTCGATAATCGTTGAACACTGGTCGATAATAGACCATATTAGGCAATAATCATGATTTTTTGCACCGGTTTCATCACCGATTTCAAATCCGTTTTATTTCGCAAACCATTCGATTTTGGTGATTTTTGACTAATTATCGACGAAAATTGGTACCCGTGGGTTTTCGATTTTTCACTCTAAATCGGTATTGTTAACACTGGGTGCCATGATTATTTAAATCCCATATTTACAATGAACATAATCAACATTAATACAACTAAAACTTCAAAGGTACACATCTATAGAACTTTGACCTACAATACTGCCAAACGAGTGATTGTTGGGGTCCTTTTTCTGGGCAACACATTTGAAAAGTTCTGCATGTTTTCAAATGTTCTGCATATTTGTAACTAGTTTCAAGTGTTGTGACCAGCTTTTCAGTCTCAACGGCATACACTACTACATAATAGTACAACACTATCGTTTCATTTGTGTCGGTTCCTAACTTTTGAAGAAAAAACCGATTGTGATATGTGTATGTAATTTGTAATTTTTGAAAATAGGGTCATCACAATCAGTTCTATCTCGAACCGACATAGATGAGGTGCCCATCATCACAATCGGTTCTTAGCTAGAACCGACAGATGACACCCCATCTATGTCGGTTCTTTCTCGTAACCGACACAGATGAGGGTGACCCTCATCACAATCGGTTCTTTCTCGAACCGATACAGATGAGGTTCCTCATCTGTATCGGTTCTGAGAAAGAACCGATTGTGATGAGGGGGTGTTATCACAATCGGTTCTAGCTATGAACCGATTGTGATGAGGGACACCATCAACTATGTCGGTTCAGAGTAAGAACCGATTGTGATGAGGGGGTGTTATCACAATCGGTTATAGCTATGAATCGATTGTGATGAGGGGCTCCCTCATGTGTGTCGGTTCTGAGTAAGAACCGATTGTGATAATACCACCTCATGACAATCGGTTCTATATCAAAACCGATTGTGATAACACCGTATTACCACAATCGGTTTTGAGCAAGAACCGATTGTGATGAGCCTCGTTAGGTTTTATTGTGTACTGTGAATGTGATATGCTTTTGTTGTGAATGTACATATATTTGGTAATGTTATGTCATATTGTGTTAGATATTGCTAATGTGGACTAATTGCTAATGTGGACTATCTGTGCTTAAAGAATTGACTGTTCATATTGTGTAATATCTGTGTTGGAAAGAACGGATTGTGACTGTTGATATTATATGGAATATCTATTTTATATAATTTTTTTCAGAATCAAACTCTCACAAATGAGCATACTCTAAAATATAGACTAGAAACAAGGATTACAAAAGCTATAATGAAAACAAATTCAAACTAGCAATGAACAATCGACGAAAACAGGTACCGAAAGTTCAGAGGCTATTTTGAGGCCTTAAACGTTGTTTTTTGGGGTCGACACATTTTCCAAAGCCTCGTGAAGAATTCGTGACTTAGAATTTGGCTTGTGGATTTTCAAATCTATCTCTTCGTCCTCTTCGATTCGAGTACTCGTACGTCGAAAACGGAAACCGTATGTAAAAGTTATAGTCATTTTAATGACAGGTGCTCGATTGTGATGTAGTACCTAATTTTTCATTTGTGTCGGTTTTTACTTGAAAACCGATAGTGATTACGAGTGTCATTTGTGTCGGTTTTTTTTTGGAAACCGATAGTAATGTGGTTTTTAATTGTGTCTGTTTTTAGTCAATAACTGATAGTGATGGTTCTCTGTCATTTGTGTCGGTTTTTTTTTAAACCCGATAGTGATGTGTCTCTTAGTTGTGTCGGTTTTTTTAAAAAACGATAGTGATTGTCTTGTCATTTGTGTCGGTTTTTACTTGAAAACCGATAGTGATTACTGGTGTCATTTGTGTCATTTTTTTGGGAAACAGATAGTGATGTGGTTAATTATTTGTGTCGGTTTTCTGAAAAAACCGATAGTGATATTGCATCATTTGTGTCGGTTTTTTATAAAACCGCTAGTGATTACTAAGCATTTGTATCGTTTTTTTAAACGATAGTCATATTGAAACATTTGTGTCGGTTTTTTTTCTAAACCGGTAGTGAAGCTTGTGTTGAAACATTACTATCGGTTTTTTTGAACCGATTGTAAATATTAGATGTGTGTTTGTGTCGGTTCGTTGAAATAACCGACAGTGATATTAGTTCACCACTCACTGAATCCAAACTCGCGCGCCCCCGCTCGCTCTTAACCCGATGCCACCCCTGGAGCCCCTCGCTCCTAACCCTAGCCGCCCCAGAGCCCCCCCCCGGCCGCCGCCTCCTCTACCCCCCGACGCGGCCCCCACACCACCCCTACTCCCCAAGCCACCCCAGAGCCCCCCGCCGCCTCTACTCCCCGACGCCGCCCCCGAAGCCCGCTGTCGCCTCTACTCCCCGATGCTGCCCCCGGAGCCCCCCGCTCCTAACCCTAGCTACCTGCTACTGATACTGAGCTTTGCAGAAGATGGAGGCTCAAGAAGGTGATGTGCATAGCTCTGATGCCCCCGAAGTGAAAGGGAGAGGTGGATTCATAGCATGACCATTCATCGTAGGTATGTACACACTTGCTTTAGGTTTATCTGTCTTGCTCTGGCTAGATCATCTCAAGTTGCTGTTTTGAAGCTGTTTGATTTTAGTACCCTCAGTGAGTACAGGCTATTCCATTTTGTCAGCAAGCAATTTCGTTAAGCCTCAGAGTAGCTGCTACTAATTTCCTCATTAGAAGCACAACTAGTAAATTACAAATTTTGGTAGAATAGGTGTCAATTTATAATGACTCCAAATTAATTCATGTGGAAAATTACAAGTGTTTAAAAGCTCAAGTCGGCTTTGTGCAAATTCTTTACACTAAAAAAACTCTTATATACTTGGTTCCCTTCCCCATGAAATTATGAAAACATTTCCTTGATTGTCGTATGACCACTACATATCATGTCATGGCCTAGTACAAAGTGGGCAAAATTGAATAAATCTTCATCTAACTTCCAAAGGAGCATCACAAATTATTAGTGTCTTCTGGAAGAGAGCAAAGCATGATAAATAACGAATATTAGTGTCATGTCACTGAAGTTTCAGATCATCACAAATTATTAGTGTCAACCAGATTGATGAAGGTATGCAGGTGGACAATTATTAGATGATGAAGTAGTTAAGTTTTAATTCAACTTTAGATTCATATCATATTCAGTTTTCATATGTAAAAAAAATTTTATTAGGAGATAATAAATTAACTCTTGACCCTCTCCAAATCCAACCAATCTAATATACATGTTGAGTTATACAGGTGGCAATGTTCTACCTTTACTATTTTTTGCCTCTAACATTTTTTTATATCTATAATGCTCTTCCATTTCTTCCCTCCATGGTATGTTCTGTGGTGAAAAATAGAAGATGTGCTAGTTTTCTTTGTAGTAGTAAGCTGCTGGAGAATGGTACTCTCAAATAATATTGTATTGCATTTATCCCTTTGTGATTTTCAGATATGATTTGATTGTGGCCCGTCGAAAGAGATATGCATAGCTTGGTTGCAAATATTGGTAGAAAACCTGGCAGTTCTCACAACCTGATTTCTGAAGACATGCTGGATTCTTTTTTAATCTATTTCCACCAACCGTTTCATTCAGAATTTGGATCGCCCCTTCCTGGCTCAAGCCATTAATGGTATGTACTTGGACTTAATTCAGTAGTTGCTTGTTCCATATTAGTTATCCTTCTAAGCTATATAAGGATCTATGCAATTGTGCTCCCTTTTTTAGGGAAATAGTTGTGATCTCTTGACTTTCTGCAAATTCTATTAGGCTGATTTCCCTTTTAGGTGTGTGTAGATTGAACAATTGTGAGATGTGCGGCCACCTTCTAGTTATTGTAAATATGATGAACAATCATAGAAATTGATCATAGTCTGAGCTGAACATTACTGCTCTGATGATCCTTGAGTTCTAATAAATGTAGTTAACTTAACATATAGCTCATAGAAGATAGCTCGGTTGTTTTGAGCCTCATTGTCTATTTAACATATAATTTGCCATAGACTGAACAACATGTTATGTTCTAACTTCTAAGCATAACAATTTACTGCAATAGTAACTGTGACTTGTATTACTCCACTTCTATGATAATGCCTTACTGAGATTTAATCTCTTATTTCTTAGTGCATTAAATTTTGATTGGCCATTGCTGTTGAGCATAAGTAACCTTTATTCAAATATTGTTATAATGCAACAAACACAGCTCTTGAAGACTCTATTCCTCAAGTTTGTAGCATTTGATTATATGAGGATTAGGCTGGGAGGCTCTTTGCAAAAAGGCACCATTGTCCCAAATCCCAATCTTTTTATTCCTCTTCCATTCACTGCAAAATGCCTTATTTTATTCACCATACTTTAATTATAACATGTAATGCCCTTGGGACTGGCATTGGTTACTTGTCCCAATTATGGATGTGAAATTAGTTACTGACTTTGCGTGGTATTTGTCTTGATATTTACTTAACTACTAGCTAGGTCATTCTCAACTATCAATCTAGCCACTCAAATTATCACTTGTGGATACTTAAGTGTTGAATTTCGGTATGATACCAGATGTATGACCAATCAATAATTGTGAAATCACCTGGATCTGTATTATGATTGATCATAGAATCACTACATATATTATATAGATAATTACTTTTGGTTCAGAACAAATGAACTTCACAATCGCCTCGAGCTAGAACCGATAGTGATGACTCATCTCTATCGGTCTTTATAGAGATAGACCCATCTCTATCGGTTCTTTAGAAGAAGCGATAGAGATGAGGTCGTCATCTCTATCGCTTCTTATAAAGAACCGATAGAGATGATCTCCTCATCACAATCGGACAAAAACCGACTGTAATAGCACCGCCTCATCTCTATCTAATGACTTTGTGTCGCCACTAGAACCGATTGTGATGATGAAAAAGAACCGATTGTAATGTATATTCGTGTAGTAGTGATACTTCTTTTGGCACTAGTTGGCATGTGACACCAACAAATGTCACCAATTAAACAATACCACAGTACCACTAAATTCTAGTTAGTTAGAATCGTGTGTATTGCCGCGAACGACCCTTGAATTTTAACAGAGAAAGAGAAAAATTTCTTAAAGAAAACAGGGTATGTAAGAAACAAAAATACTGCAACTCAACATTAGAAAAAATAAAAATAATAAAAATATCGTACTGATTACACTGCAGAAACTACAGTGACCAAGGCGCGCCGGGCAGCCAAGGCCCTGTACATCC
The DNA here is from genome assembly GCA_036346275.1 of Otatea glauca. Lineage (NCBI taxonomy): Eukaryota > Viridiplantae > Streptophyta > Magnoliopsida > Poales > Poaceae > Otatea > Otatea glauca. The sequence continues at coordinate 28,563,841 of CM070721.1, read as the reverse complement.
CCAATATTAGTGATATACTATTTAGGACCCCACGCGTTGTCACGGGTTACTCCTCAATTTTAACAGAGAGAGGAAAATTTGCTCGAAAAAACAGAGAAAATAATAAAAAAATATATTGTATCTCAATGTTAAAAGAGAGGGAAAAATTTCCAAATTTTTCAAAAAAATTTTAAAGAAAACTTTAAAAATTACAGTAGCTTGACACCATAAAAACTATAGTATGTGACAGACACGTGGCAGCGAACGGCAAGCCTATCCGCACATCTCCAAGTATAATAATATATAAAGATAAAGATATATATAGATATGTTTAAGATGGTATCCCTGGATTATCAAGAAGCCCAAGCGGGAATTAAGGGGAACAAAGCACCGCATAAAAAGATCAAACAGCGACATGACACCTCCCAAGAATAGTGTGGATGCACGTGACTTCTACGGATCCCGCGACGGCGGTGGTTGGGTTGTGGCACGGGCGGCGGCGCCTGGGTTGTGCCATGGGCAACGCGCAGCTACTGCGAAAGAGACGACGGCTTAGAAAGAAATCGCAACCGGAGGGTAGACCACTACTGGTGGTAGAGTGCGAGTCTGCGAGATGTCGCTTGGTGGGATCTTGGGAGACGATGGGTTGCAAGAAAGCCATACGTACGGGGCATGTCCAATGCTCGAAGGGGGGCATGTCCTACCAAGTAGAGCACGGTCCCCGTGTGATTCGCTAGCTTTCAGCGCATAGCAGGAAGAAACAAGCTTGTGATGAACAGGATGCAAGAGCAGCCCATGCACAGCATTTATATCTTTTGTCGTTTGCATCCAGCAGCACATCAGCAAGCAGCTTCTGTTTGCATTATCCATCAAATCATTGCTTTGATCTTTAATAAGTAATTGTATGCTCGGATCAATTTACTTAAAAGTTTAAGCCCATGAAAAAAAGATAGACAATATATTTTAATACTCCTTCTAACGTTTATGTAGCGCTAAGACAGAGATTAGAAGTGGGCTGCGATTAGTTTTCTTTAAATACACTCTCTGATCACAAATAATTGTTATTTTGGACATCAACATAAACTCTAAAACACAGTTTTGATCACTAATTTCTATTATAATATATTTATAAAACCTAATAAAATTATAACATTATGAAAGTACTTTTTGAGATAAATTTACACATATGATTTTCATGTATCCAATTTAAATATTTAAAATGATATTGATAATCAATGTTTCGAAAGTTTGAGTGTACCTATGTCCAAAATGACGACTATTTGTGATTGGAGGGAGTATTGTGTTAGCTGGGTCTTGAACAAGACTTATAAGCTTTAATACCATATTGAGTTGCATGCACTAAGTAATTCACTAAAAAACTTAAATCTGAACCCATAAGATTTCTTCAGAATCTATCTTACCTTAAATAGGGTTAAAATTTTAACCATGCCGACATATTAACCCTACCCATTCCTGGTAAAAATATCAATAATTTATCTCTGAATTTGGTAATTTTAGAAATTCAAAAACAGACTATCATAAAAGCTGGAAAGAGTAATGTCAGAATTTTCATAAATAAAATATAAAATATAAAATCATGAAAATTTTATAAAAGGTATATAATATTAATATAAACCCTATAAAAAAGTTTCATAAAATAAAAAATTGATAGTTACCCTCAATTAAATAAAAATTAGAATCAGTAAAAATCTGTAACAGTGAATTGTCAGATTTTTAATAATATTTTTACTCATCCATTTTTTCTGAAAATTTTACAAAACGCTTGTATTTTCCTTTCAGACATCTTTAAAATTTTTCATAAAATCTGAAGCTTATCTTTTAACCCAGACTTCGGTTTTACCCTCAACCTATCCAGAGTTTTCTCGCGACTTACCCTAGTCTCTCTCTGACTTGTGGGCCCGTGCGGACAGCTGTCCTGTGCCGAGCAGCTCTTCTCTCTCGCTGATAGCCTTGCCCCACCTTGTCAGTCGTCTCTTCTCTGTTCTTCTCCCGTTTTCTCGTGCGCAGCCAGCCGAGCAGCTCGCTGCCATTCCGTTTTGTCTTTTCCCCGCCGCAACTCGCCACTCGAGGTTGCCTGCACGTCGTCTCTGCCACGCCGCACCTGCCTTGGCCAGTGTGCTCTCTCTCCCGTGCCAGAACACGGTCGAGAATGCTCGCCCGAGCCGCCTCCTTTGCCCTTTTGTTCAAACCCTGCTCCAACCGCCTTATTTGCCTATTTCAGCGTCGAAAAACCGTCGCTGGCACTCGTGCATCCTCCTGGAACCCGCAAATCCGAGCCAAACTGCCTCATCACCGCCAGCGCCCACCTTCTTCCCCAGCTCCGGCCAAACGCCCGAAAAGGGGAAAAACATCCAATCTCGCTCTCCGCCGAACCATTACTCGAACCACTTCGCCTAAAGCAACCTCGCCACACCTATACCTCATCCCCGACCTCAATTTGAACCCGTTCCCTCCGGTGAGCTGCCGCACCGTGCGACCTTCTTCGCGTCGCACGCTCACGGTGAGAGCCCTACTCCGTTACTCATTTTCTTGCCCGAACCCGAAAATGGACTCCTCGTGTCTTGTTGATGCTCACCGTGGTGATCTTTCACCTCGGGATGCCGTAATTTTGCCGCTTCGCCGTCGGCCATTTCCGCCGCCGCCCCCCTCACGGTGGCAGGCCAACTCCAGCCACCTCCGGTCGAAGCGACACCGTCCCTAGATGCGCGCTAGCACGCTGAGCAAGAAAGTGGAACCCATTCTACTTCTCCGGCCACCCCTCGCCGCCGGCGAGCTTCAGTGCTGTCATCTCTGTCACGGGTCGCAGCCATGTGGGCCTCCCCTGTCAGTCTCTTATGCGTGCTGGTGACGCTGACCCCTCAGTCCCACTTGTCAGCCTCGTGCGCCGTGTGAGCTCGCGGGCCCGCGCGTCTCATCGCTAAGCTGGGCCCGGCTTTGTCGATGCCTCGGTCGGTAGCAGCAAAAATGGAAAGCGGGTTTTCACCGTAAAAGCGTACTTTCCGTTTTTAGTAAATTTTCTAATTTTCAGATTTATCAAAACCGAACACATTCAAACTCGAATATCTTTTGAACTATCCAACCAAATGAAGTGAAATAAATTTCTAAATTCATCTAAAATCATGTAGCATTCAGAATATGCAAAAATATTATGAAATAGACTCTTTTTGAATTTCAGATTTAAATTTAAATAAGAATTCAGATTATGTCATGTATAGAATTTTCACAAACTAGTTCCAAATTAAATGAAACAAATTTTGTTAGACTCCATGCTTTATTAGGAACCTATTTATGCAAAAATACTTAGGGTGTACCATGGAAAATGTTTAAAGTATTGCATAGGGTGAGAAAGCAGAACAATAATAATAATAAATCAGATAATTTCAGAATTCAGAATATGAAAATCCAAGATAATAAAACATATAGAGTAGTCTCTGGAAATGGTAAATAAAGATGAATAATTCAAGAAAATAAGATTCATTATTACTAAAATCTATTCGAAAAAAAATATTCATGTAACATATAAATAAATAATCAACATGATATAAACATATACCCAATCATGTTTGAATTATGCAGTTGTTTTTTTTTGGCTCTTACATCTGATTCTTTCATTTTATTGTAATTGCCATGTAATTATTATACGACGTATAGAACCCGACGAGTCTGGAGTAGTCGACGACGAACAAGAGTTCGACTACGCAGATAATCAACAAGGCAAGCACCCCTTTGATCATATTGATCCCAGTTTTATAAATATTTTCATTAAATGTCTTACTGCATACGTTACTTTTATTAAAGCCTGCTATTTTATTGGTATTGGTAGTTGTACCTGTAGTTTTAAGGAACTTCCTTGATAAGTATGAAATTGTGAACCTTGATAACCCTAGAATAGCATAGACAATACTTGATGTCAATCTGGGTTACTCACACTTAGTGTCGTGCTTAACCATGCTTAAATAAACATAAAACCTTGACATGATTAAAAATGTTGGATATGACAATCAATGGGTATGACCTTCTTATAGTTGGTATTTTGATCAAAAATAAAAATAAAACTATGATTTAGATACGGGCAATTATTGGCAATAGCCGGGTGTACAAGGGACTTGTACATAGTGTAAGGGGAGATTATTGCCCGTATCGGATTAAGTACCGAACTACGTGTTCGTTAAACCCAAGAATTACCGTATACCACAAGTGCTTTGGTATGGGACAGTCTTAACCTATTAAGTTGCTTAAAACTAGCTTTGCACATTGGTAGGCTGGGGTAGTACGAGCTTCTTCGGTGAGTGGTTGCTCGGAGGGGCGCCCACACCGAGGTGTTGGGAGTCACGTTTGCTGATACAACGGTGAATGCCATACTATGGATATGCTTAATCATTATTGTGCAGTGACTGTGCAAACATTTACACCATAGTACGGGTTTAATGTCACTGGGCTGGTGCAAAGTTAGGGTTAAACAATGTAACGGTTATGTTATGATCTCTTTGCCGATACACCAAAGGAAGTGTGTTACTGGCCTGGCAAAAAGGGGTTGATCATTACTTTTGGGTAAAGCTGTATAACTCTGCAGAGTGTCAAACTTTTCGAAAAGCCGTTCCCGCAGTTATGGGAATCTTGGTGCGCCAGCACTAGTTAGCTCTTTTTATTTTCATAAAACTGGTTTCTACCAAGTGGTGGTAGAAGTTGGCTCTTGAAAATGGTCATGAAACCCAGGTACTTGAAATTTGTTTATGCTTATATCTCATTACCTTCAGTATTAAATTGCTTTTACGTAAATTCTTTTTTTCAATCTACTATTCTGTATTTACATTTCAAATTAGCTTTATGCAAAACAACCATGAGCCTTTCCTTGAATTGGCGTGCATGTATATTAGGTTTTACAAAAGTCTTGCGAGTACGTAAGTACTCAACTTGCCTATGTTGATGTTTTTAGGTGAAGAAACAAATCTCCCCGACGATACCTTTTATGACGCAGGAATCGGGGATATGAATGATGAATTTTACTAGGGTCTTCTTTGTCAGTTGCCTGTAGGGATATTGGGTTAAACGCACTACAAGAAATATGTCTCCATTGATATGTCTTTACTTTTGGTATTGTAAGAATATTATGTACTTTGCTTCCACGGTAATAATAAAGTTTATGTATGATTGTGATATCAATTTGTATTTGTGCGTACTAGCTACTGATCATGGGACTAGTATTGTATGCACATAGTATCCAATTTTGGTATTAATTATCAAAAATGGGGCCTTACCGAGAGTGAAATACACTCCAGGATAACATAGCCTCCCAAGCTGTACTAATTCTTGGCAAAAGTTCTTTCGCAAGCACTAGACCGAGTATAAATAATTTTTTTGATACCAAGCTGATGGGCCACTAGGAATACAAGCATCTGTCCTACCGCTTGGGAAAATGCAAAGAATTGGAAGCAGTAGAATTGGTATAAATAAGAATTAAAAGCTATGGTGTCGCACGGGATAAGTCTTTTGATAGGTCAAAGTGAAATTTAGATACAGAATGGATTTTAATTTTAAAATAATTTTGTTGGACCCAACCAGCTAAGGAAAATGAGAAGTCCCTAAGCATATCCTCTCCTTATCCCTAAATCCTCAACTCACCAGGTAATCATGTTTCATCCATAGATAATATGGCTATGCTCTTGGAATGGCTGAGGCTAATCTTTTGCAATCACGTAGGACATTTAAAGTGCACAAAGCTTATGGAGGACCTTCTAGCAAGGACGGGGCGAAGCTGAAGCACGATTTTAAGTTTCTGGTATCCGCTATACACAATAATCCTATATCAAAATCTGTAATAATAACTCTAGAACTAACCAATTCTATATTTATAGTGCCACCAGTAGGGAAAGGGAAATAACCGATGTGGATTTTACGTTTGCCACAACATACAACTCCTCGGCAATAAAAAAAGACCAATGAGGCTATAACTGTATTGGAAGAGACCGATCTGATCCGAATTCGAGGATAGCTTTGTTCCTTCTTGCTCAATCATGTTTTAAATCCAAAAGGTGAGTTCCACTCTGCCTAACTTCAGCAGTTGTGTTTTTTTTGAATTACCAGTTGGGTTATTTTGTGAAACTTGTGCTGTAGATTTATGAATTGTAGTCGTGCATTCAATTTATTGGTTAATAAAATTGAGTTTCATTGGTTAATATATCTGAGTTCATTTCTGAAATAGATGTGCCGTTCAGTAATCTATATGTAATCTGTTTGCGCTGTGATGTAATCTGACTTCATTGCTGAAATGGATGTAATGCTTGTGATGATCTGTGATCTGCTTTTTTCAGAAGGCATGGCTAGTATTTCTTGAGGCTAGCCAATAAACAGAAAAATATCCATCTGTGGGAAAACTTATCACAGACGGTTCTAATTAAAAATTGTCTGTGATATCATAACATCACAGACGATTTCTAATTAGAACCGTGTGTGATGTACTATATCACAGACGATCCTAATTAAAAACCATATGTGATGTCGTATATCACAGACAATTTGAAAACTCTCTGTGATATGCCATAACATCACTGACACATGGTTATAGACTGTTCGAAAAACCGTGTGTGATGACGGTTCCGAGCCGTCTATGACGAGCTTTTCTATAATAGTGCCACAATCTCCAAACCCCTCCCATGGCTACCTCGTTGCCAATTCCCATCTCACCTAAGGTTCAGCTTAGTGCTGCCGTTGGTCCACATGGGCTCCACCCACCCGCTACTCGCCCACCACGCCTCCAACCATGCCATCATGGCGCCTTCTGCCAACCGCGGTAGGCATTTTGCTCAAGACCCCAGTGCACCGCCATCACTCCAGCAACGAGCCTCCCCCAATTCCACCGTTGCACCCTGCTCGAGCTCCATTCGATCGTCCCCATCCACCAGCCCTACAAGCCCCTTGGCTCCTGGAGCTCTAGATCAAAAGCCCTTGGTTTGCCCGCCAAAATTAGGTTTGTAATTTACTAATTTTGTTTTTCCTCTCCTCCTATACTAATTTTTGTCATAACATGCTAGTGAAATTTAGTGTGTCAGTGCTGGTGGAGCCTACTAGTTGGCCAAACCTACTACAAAAGCTTGTGATTAGGAGATATTTTTATCTAATTTATTTGCATGGTACTTCGTGTGGTGGTGGATTCATTTTTGTGGATTTCTATGAAAGCAAAAGCTATGACCTTTGATGAGTTAGAGTTCTGGACTGCTGCTGCATGCTGGGGTGAAATTTTCTTTGCTTACTTCTTTAATTTGACCATTTTGATACTTAGCAACAATAATTAATTAACGAGTAAAGCTATATTTCAGTTTGGCCAGCTATGGGAATTAACCAACTATCTCCACTTTATTGACATTTCTTGTTTTGTATAGGTACTTAATTGGTCTAACTATTTACCTCAAACATATATAACTGTCAAGGTTGGGTAGCAACTCATGGTTTGATGAGGGAGGACTATCATCAATACATATTTCTCAATTCTGACAGGTTAGAGTACCATGTTTTGATTCTTAAACATGCAAGGCAGTCAAGACTTCTATATTTCATGGTTCAAGAATTTGAAATCGGATGGCAACGCAGAAGATATATTTCTTTCATGGTTCAGTTAGTGTATGTTAGGTCGTGTGAATTTGCATGACTCCAGGAAGAGCTACGATTTGTTTTCAGCTAAGTCTGTTCGTCATCTTTGCCCTTATTCATTCCTGGTGTCTTTAGGGGCATGTACAATAAAAAACTATTAGATAACTAAATATTAATGCTTTGGAACCTTGTTGGATTTTTTTCTAGCTTTTACTCAGCCTGTACCATTAACGTACCATAGCATGCTACATGTTTGGAACATTGTGATATATTCACTTCTCATTTTTCTTGTTCTGCTTTTCCTCTGTGTCTTACACTCAGCAGTCATGTTTTAGCCCTATTACTGAGTTGTTGCAGCTTTTGCTGCTAGGTGTTGTAGCTTATATTAAATCAGTGTCAACCAACATGTTCTTTTGTGAAGTCACCGACAATTGTCTTCTCTATCTTTGTTCTACTCTATTTTTGATTGCTTGCTTGTTTTGCAGGTGGTTTATTTTGATGGATTGTATGGCTGATTGGTTGCTAGCGATGAGTTGATATACCCTAGTGATTTAGTCATATTTTTAATTTAAACATGCAAGACATGTTATTATGATAGATGCTCAGATCATGTAGCTAGATTCAAATTTTATGTTCAAGACTATATATATATATATGTTTAGATACAAATTTCAGTATGAATATATGTGTGTGACTTTGAATGTATCTTTGTTTTGATATATATATATATATATATATATATATATATATATATATATATATATATATCATCCATGATTTGTTATAAAAGTTGTTGATTAATCATTTAATTGTTATCCTTATTGATTGGTGTATAATAATAAATTTTAAAGTTTGATTCATAATTACATTTTGTTTTGCAAATCTCACCTATGTTAATAAAAAGTAGTTGTGTAGCTTGGAATTGTATACAAACTTGTAGTACAGCTTGGGAACACTAAATTCAAAAGCACTAGTAGCGCTTGTGAATTTTTTTCCCGAACTGGACCTACCGCTTGGGAAATAACTACAGCTTGGAAAACCTTTCCAAGCAGCTGAATAGAGAGCAGTAGCAACTAGAATCCCAAGCGGTAGCACTATTTTCTATAGTGACTTTTCCCAGTGGTTACACAGCTTGCACCGGTGTGTCTATCTGGTTTCATAATTTATAGTGCTGGATAAATTTTCAAGCAAAGTTTGAGGTGTTATATGGATTTTTTTCTAAAGTAGTATAGTTTTGAAACCATACTAATTACTCGCATAGCCAAATTACTACAAGAATATGTTTTTCCTCGCAAGTTTATGATGCTAGAGTAAATATTAGGTAAAACCAACATTTTCTGTTTAAACTATGTGAAAACCATATGTAAATATTTTTAAAAATTACAAAAAAATTAACATTTTAGGGGCATGATATTCTAAAACCCTGTAAAACCTCGGTCGCATTTGAAACATATGGAATTGACGAACACAGGAAGGAATAGGTGTGAGTAGTGGAAAATCCATATTCATGTTCAATTTGTCTTTTTCAAATCTTATAAACACTATTGGATTTGATATTAAAATTTTATAGGTTTTAATATCATATCTCCTACGTATGGTAATTTTTTTTATAATATTTGAAAACTTTTACACATGATTTATACGTATTTTACGCGAAAAGAAGATATATATGTTGTCAAATTTTCATGCCTTTTTTCGGGAAAATTTTCCCGACATTGATACAGAGCTCTTTTGAAATTTGGCCCAAAAGGTTTTCATATACACATAAAATTTGATATATACTCCCCCTGTTTTAGAATATTATTTTTCCGACATTAACATGTTTATTTTTCTAACCTTAGCTTGTGCACAACCACCATCACAAAATAGTCATCTCACTCCCTAAAAATAGGATTTTTGTAAAAACCACCACCTCCAAGCGAGGGAGTATGTTAAAAACCCAAATGCATATCCAAGTTTGTCAGAAGCCCACCCACAAATTTTATGTGGTTGCAAATCTAGCCTAACCCCTCAAATGGCCAATCTACTCGTTAAAGCTCCTAAAAAGTCAAGAACTTCTAACTAGGAATCACGTTGATGTCCGTCCAAACTACGAGAATCCTCCAGCGGAGTCGCAACATGCAGAGATTCTTCCACTATTGCTCCGCAATTTATTCTCCTCATGCGCTCTACCTAATACTGGCACATTTCCCTGCTCGTAGTCCACAAGGCTAGTTGTTGACGTTGTTTCTACATATATTTTATACTTTCCACAGCGTTATTTCCTATTATTTTTTCATCACTAATGCTATTTATTGTTTTAATAATCATCAATATTCGAGATATATATGCAAATTAAGTGTTGTATTACAGGAAACATAACTTTTCATGTACTTTCATGCTGAATCCATTAATTTATAGAAGTTCGTTCTTTGACCAAGCAAATCGATAGGTTCGGAAATTTCAAATCCTAATTTTGAGGCTCTCTAGATAATGCTCTTGTAGAGAGGATCGAAACGTATATATCATTTGCTCAATTTGGTGTTTGTTTAGAAAAGTTATGATAGAAACACCGTGTCTTCAACGGTTTGGTGATACGACAATGTGGAGGATTGCTATGTGCACAAAAATTTATGAGGATAAATGACCCACAATTGAGTAGAGCAACTTATTCTCTTCCTTCCAAATGATTTGACATAATTCTTGAATAAAGGAAAGCTGACAAGGTAAGGAAATTGGGAGATCACGATTTGCCACACTAACAAATGGGACAAAATATGTCAATTATCTTGCAACGCCAGTTTGGTGACAGAAAAGGCTTCAAATGGAAAACACCATAACTACAAAGCTGTAGATCTCTTGGAATAGTATGTCTAATGTAGTGTTCTCATGGACCTAATTTGGAGTTGATATGTGAAAGATACTATTCTTGCAATACAACACTTTTCAAGGCAGGCTACACAAATAATCAAAGTCCGCAGCAGAGTCAACTTCCAATGCAGATTTGGCAATGCTGAAAACATATATAAATATAAAGTTGAAGTTATCTTCATTATCTAAATGTAAAAAATAATCATCAATTTTGGAGTTCGGATGACCCATATATGGCCTCTGAAAGGTTCCCCGCACAGCAGAAAAGTTCAAATCGACTTGAATTCAAAGGATATTATCCAAATTAAAACTTGCCAAACCGGCTGCTTCCAACTCTACAATGTTTGGCGAGACCAAAGCCATATTTTCCAATAGTTAGGTCTAAATTACAGGGGTAATTAGAGATGGTGACCCTCCAGCCCCTTAGTCTTTGAACAGTACCCCTAGGGGTCCCTCTAAAACATCCAATCTTCGAATTCTTCCTCCACCGCTCCGGCAAGGTTGAAGCCATGTTTTCCAATAGTTAGGTCTAGTTTGAGAGCGATCTAATTAGCCCTTCTAATTAGAGAGGATTTTAATTATCTCTATAATTAAATTAGGAAGGGTTTTAATTAGAGATAGGATCCGAGCATCTATCTAGAAAGCTATTGAGATTCGCGGTCTTTGTACATAATCTTCCTTGTTGTAAGCATTCCTCTGCACTTCCTCGATTAGGGTTTTACTATGGTATTTTGATTTATATATGCACCTAAGTTTTGGATGATTGTTTCGTTGCGCAATATTTTAATTATCATGCTTCTGCTACTATTGTATACTAGCTGTCTATTTAGTGGTGGTGATTAGATAGTTTAGTTGATCATTGCGTGTGATAGTATCTCTAGTCTAGGCTTTCATACGTGTTCTAACTTCTTCGATTAGGGTTTTACTATTGTGTTTTGATTTATATATGCACCTAAGTTTTGGGTGATTGTTTCGTTGCGCAATATTTTAATTATCATGCTTCTGCTATTATTGTATACTAGCTGTCTATTTAGTGGCGGTGATTAGATAGTTTAGTTGATCCTTGCGTGTAACAGCAGCTCTAGTCTAGGTTTTCATGTGTTCTAACTTCTCTCTCTAGAATCAATATTGCATTATGATTTATTTTTATGTATTAGCATTGTCATAGGATCCTAAGTTATTATTACTGATCTACCCTTGCCTACTATTTGGTTAACTGACCCGTGCTTAGTTTTAGGTTGGATGTGACTATCAAGTTTCTTATTACGTTTAAGATTGGGCAGTTAGATGATTGTTGATTCGAAAACCATTAGGTAATCGTTAGCCTGTTCTCCATGAAATCAATACCCTAAAATACTTAGGTGAAAATCTATAATTGACCCATGCCCTGCGGGTATATTTGATTTCATGTAGTTTGCATCAACACCAGTTTTCGGCGATTGTCATGCAAGTGCCATGTAACAGCTTCATATAGTAAATTGGCTATTCGGGGTGGATTTGTAGCCACGTAGATCTTGTGGGTGGTTTTTGATGAACTTTAAGATGTACATGGGTTTTTTGACAAACTCTCTCGTTTGCAGGTGGGCTTTTGCAACATCCCAATAACAAACTGTAGTTACAACCTTTAATTTTGTGGTTTCCATAGCACTCTTAAAAATTTATTATTCTTAGCCTAGCTTTGTCTACAGACAAAATATACACAGGTACCCACACTCAAGTCACACATACACACACACTAGAAATTTCGCATAGGCTCCGGTGCCTCAGAAAGCGTGAGTATGTGTTTTACCACTGAATACACATGTGTGTGCTCCCATTAAATAACCGACACTGCGTAGATCCTAGTGAATTTTTTCATGATTTGATACCCAAATTACATCCTGTAAGCTGTAAGGTAGCGTTTAATTGAATGTGATGCATGCAGTTCCTTCTGTTGTTAGCGTTTAATTGAATGTGACGCAGGTCCTTCTGTTGTGGTCTACCGGCGGGTCCCCTATTTCTAATTTTGTGTGTTCCATCCGTCCAATGCATGTTACCAGGAAACAAAACTTGGCTAACTAATCCGTATATTATATCCGAAGGTTTTCGGTCTCGCTGCGCTATCCGCATCGATTCGGGCCGATGTGCTCGCTCCGCGCGTGCCCACATCGCCCATTTTGCGTCCTCATTAATACGCCTTAAATAATTTTCCTAGCTCTATCACACATAAGGGCGGCGTGGCGCAGCGGTAAGGCGTCTCGCTCGCGCTTAGACGATCGTGCCTTTGACTCCCCGCCCGTGGCATTTTTTCCCGCATGACATGTGGCTTGGGCGCACAGGGCTAGCACAAGGCACCCACTATTTTGCAAAAAATCATACAGATATTTCTAAAATTACATTAGGTCCCGAGAAGTCCCACCAAAAATTCCGGAATTACAGTTACAGTAGGCCCATAAAAAATTCCGGAATTACAGCTACAGTTACAATCAATATTTCACCTACAATATATTCCTCTTTGTGGAAATTCACTGTTGCACTTACTGTCCAAAAGCGTTTCGTAGGCGCGGCGTGGCGCTGCACTCCCGCAGCTAGTTGTTTCTTACATGAAAATATCGCATGACGCATGCACAAGCTTGACGCAATAAGTGTGGTGCTAAGCAATTTTGCCGTTATTGCTTACTCCATCCGTCCGGCGTATTTTTAGATGGTTTTACTCGTAAATATGGTGTGTATTTCACATTCCAATAAAAGATTAGTGTCATGTTCCCTTTATATCTCTAATAAATATTCATCTTAATTTATTTCATATTGTCTACATGTATGTGTTGATTAGTGTTTAGTTATAATAATTATGGATAATCATTTATTTTAATATTTTTAGTTGTTTGTGTAAAAAAGTAGGCTTTGTACACCACACGATTGTCCTCACGTTGCGTGGTGTAGTGAATATGATATACTATGGCAGCTGGTACGGATAATTGCTTTCAAGATTCATCGCATGTTAGCATCATGTGTCCTACGGCTCGGGTATGTAAAGAAGATCTAAAGAATTTACTCCTTGTAATTTTCTTGCAGCCCCGACTATTCTGCATCAAAGCACGTGAGAAAAAAAAAATTCTTCTTAGCTATATCGATATATACCTGCATGCGCATGAGGAGGTCCTGGGACTCTCTCTTCTGGAAGCGGTGCTCGGTGAACTCTCGACGCACCCGCTCAACCTCAAAACGCTCCTGCGGCGTGCCAAGGTCGGGATCGAATTCCCACACCGCCCTACCGAGGAAGTTGTTCACCGACCGCAGCCACGGCCCGCTCCCTTCCGAGACCTTGAGCCTCCACATCTTCGGTGCGGTGATGGATAGCTCTGTGTGTTGCGGCGAGGTTGCCCATGCAGCAGATGGCTTTTATACACGCAGGAAGCGCGGCCGAGGACGCATGCTTCTGTAGCACTTCCTCCCAACTATAATTACAAACATTAAGTGACAGTGCTGGCCCGGAATTAAAACTGACGCGATTGCATTATTGGTTGGTCCACGGCATGCTTCTGCATTTATTTCTGTTGGTGTGGGGCTCCGAATGGGCGCCAGGGCAACCAGAACAAATCAAAGGAAGCCATGAGACGCTGTTTGAAAATTCGGTTTCGGAATAAATTTTGTCCCTGATCGGATCGCGAAATTTCGGACGAAATTTGAATTTGAAAATTCAAATCCGGTCCATATAGTAACGAAAAATCCCGAAATTCGGCGAAAAAACCCGAAATTTCGGGCAAATACCTGAAATTTCGTGGTTTTTGCAACGGAATTTTTTTTGGTCAAACGATGTCAAAAAATTTTGAAATATTGTTTGGAGAGTCCTGACACATTGATGATATTTCAATAAAAATTTCAGATTATTCTGAAGTCTGTGGAATTTTTAAAAATGCAAACATTGCTACTGTCCTGATAAAACGCTGACTGGCAATTTTGAACCGAATGCAAAATGGTGCAAACCACGTTATAAACATTTGAAATTTTTTTTGCATGGCTACGATATATCTCTAATGCTCTCATAAAATTTTTAGATGATGATCAAACTGTATGAATATTTAAAAATGCGAACAGTACTACTGCCCTGTTAAAAGGCTTACCGGCAAACTTGAATAAAATGAAAAATTATCTAAACCACGTTAAAAACTTTTGAAAATTTTTATGGATGGTCCTGATGTAACATAAATGCAAGACTTAAAATTTTTAGATGATCATAATTCCCTAATAAGTTTTAAATATTCAGATAGTGCTAAATCGTGATAAAAGTCTGATGATCAATACATAGATTTGCTTTAGCAATTAATAAAAGTTTAAAATTTTTACAGAATGGTGATAAGGAAGTGCTTAATATCTCATAAAAATTTTGAATCATGATCACACTCTAGTGAATTTATAAAATTCTTACAAGGCACAGTACCATTTATGTTATTTTCTTTTACATTTTTGAAATATAATATAACAAACGAAGTTCAATGCTTACATAGATTTGATTGACGAAACATTTTGACCGTTATAACTCAATATTTTGAGAGTACGATGTGAACGATCTCGTCAAAAGTTCTCTCAATCCGTCCAATCTACCTAACTAGCCCCACCATCTATACAATAAAAAAGATTAAGCGCAACAATTTATAATTAAGCTAGCAACAAAAAGATTCCATTGCAATAAACACAACAGCATAACTAAAAAGACACAATAGTAAGAGTTACCGATGCAACATTATAAAAAAAGCTCTCCAACAAGTATATATTATTGTTTCAACAAATAAAAAAAAGTGGAAACTGCTATAACATTTTGGAGAAGGTAACACAACATTTAGAAAAATCTCATGCAACACTCTGTATCACTCTAATTTTTGACCCTGATCGATCTTCTAGAGCAGTTGTGGTAATTTTGTTAGCGTCTGTGGATCATAAGGCATGTGTCGTATTGGATTTTAGGTGCAATTTTGGATCAAAACCCAAGAAAACCAAAAAACTGGTCCCCACCATAGCTCTACTATCTCTCTACTCCTTTACTGGTTATACCATGACAGAAAAAGAAAAAAGAGGAAGGGGGGCATGAGATATAAAAGCACCCCACCCTCTTCACTGCCTTTCCCCATTTTCCCCTTCTTCCTAGCATTTTCTTCCCAAACAAACAAAAACATATCAAGTTCTCTCCACCTTCTATCCTCCTAATCTCACCCAAAACTAAAGATTCAAGCTATACATGTCATAACATGGCTTTCACCATCGCACAAGCATTTCATTCCTGCAAAAATTTAGCACATGCATGATCGTTTGGGCAAGTTTGAGAAAGGGGGGAGAAGTAGGAGTAGCAGTAGCAGTGTAAAATTTTTATTGCTATAACTCAAACACGAATTGTTTATGGGAAGCAATGACCGTCCGTATGTATGATAGGAATGTTCTCATCATACATTCTCTCTATCCGTCAGATCTAGGTCAAAAATATAAATATTAGACCTACGATCTATGCAAAAAAAACATTAGGCATAACAATTTATAACTAAACTTGCAACAAAATGACTCCATTGGAACAAACACAAAAACATAACTAAAAAAATACAAACAGCAAGAAATACTGATGCAATATTATAAGAAAAACACTCCAACAAGTATATATTATTGTTGCAACAAATAAAAAAAATAAGTGGAAACTGTTGTACCATTTTTGGAGAAGGTAATGCAATATTCAGAAAAATATCATGCAACAACTCGATTTAACTGTTCTAACAATGGAAACGTGCTCAGATGAGGTGTAGAAGGTGGCCGGCTCAACCCATCGCCTCATCACCAGCAAGCCTAGATTAGGCGATGGGCGAGAATTGCCTCCACTACCACCTCCTTCTGTGAGCCCAAGAAGCCAATACTATAGAAAAGGATATCACATATGGTTCAAAAACGTCATCACAGAAGGTTTTCTGAACCGTCTGTAAGCATGTGTCAGTGATAATACAGCGCATCATAGATGGTTTTTGAACCTTCTGTGAAGAATGTATCACAGACGGTTTGTATAAAGAACTGTCTGCAATATGTGTCTATCATACACGGTTTTTTTTATCAAGAATCATCTATGACATTATCTAGAACCGTTTGTGATAACATTTTTTCCTATCTTTTTGGCAGAACTTCCATGAGTAGTATCTATTGTTCGAAATTTCTTTGTCCTTAGATATTTCTGTAACGGCATTTACAAGACACAACCATTTATATATTTTGTAATTGAATATCTAAACATCTGAGATGCTTCGAGGCATAGCTTTTTTGGCCAGGGTCATCTTAAGGGATGTAGTTCATCAAATATGGAGTTCATGAAATAAAGAACCATCAAAATGATCATGTTCCTACACAAGATCAGAGTGAAAATAGGTTGCTTATGGTATTCTCATTCGGGGACGAGGATGAGGTGGAAGCGATAAATCATAGCATGACAACTTTCAGGATGAACTTGTTGGGAATCGGGGTGGGAAAGCCCTAGTAAATTTCAAAAATTTATCCTCTTTTCAGACCGATCGCATGCATTAGAACCAAGATTTAGAAAATACCAAAAGCATTAAATGCATACCGTGGTCCTAGGAGCGCAGATACAAAGCTTTTGCAGAGGCTCTCGGCGAAGCTCACAGCTTCAACACCTGGGTGTAGCAGCGGAAATGGATACGTCATATCTTCGTGGCAGTAGCAGCCATGACCTTCAAGTATCCACACGAACAAGCAGACGACGCAGTATGCCAGTATACTAGTACCTTTTATCTGGTTCAGGTGAAACTTTTTCACCTTCCTTTATTCTTCCTCTCAATTTTTCATCAATTTTCTGAAAGTAGAACCCAAATTTATAGCCATAACACTATAGCAAAGTCGGTGCTACAGTACCCGACATCTACCACTATTCATATGTCTGTTGCTACAGTACCGACATATGGCACTGTTTATATATCATTCGCTATAGTGCCTGCCGACATGTGTAACAGCCTCAAAATTATAAAATAAAGAAAAATAAATTGAAAAATCTTTTGTGTATTATTTCTAAAATTTATGGAATTATTGGATATTCTTTTGGCTTTTTCTTAATACAAGAAAGTGAATTAAAGAATATAGTAAAATGGTAAAAGTAAAAAGTAAAAGCGCCAAGACAACAAAAATTTACCAAAGGCATAACAAAAATCTAAGGGCTCTCCACAGCCAGTTTAAGTCGGTGGAAGAGCTAGATTAATTAAAATAATATTTAATCATAGGAAATCATGTGAAAAGAAAGTCAGGGTAAAATGGTAAAAGAATTTTATAAAAATATCAACAAGTTATCCTAACTCAAGATTTTTACCCTGCTGACATCAACACAGTTTCAACCTCCAGTAACAATATAAAGAATTTATTAATTCATTTTATAATTTTAAAAATTCAAAAACAGTGAAGAAATAAATTGGAAAATAGTAATGTCAGAATTATTAAAAACTAAATATTAAGCAATAAACTCTGGAAATTTTACATAAGGTGTATAATACAATTTCAGACTCTAATAATTTTTTTTACAAAATATGAACTTAATTTAGATTATAAATTAAATAAAAAATAGACTCAACAGAACAGCAACAGCCGCATTGTCAGAATTTTTTAAAATTATAAATGACTCATAAAATGGTGAAAATTATATAGGAGGCTTATAATTTCCTTGCCGACCACGAATAAAATTTTTATAAAATTTCAAGTCGGTTTGACTGACGCAACCGCCGTATTCCTCCCATTCTATCTCGAGTCTTCGTCAGAATTCTTTTTCTCCTCTCGCTGACTTGTGGGCCCAGCGTGTTAGCCACTCGGCACATGCGCCAGTCGCTGCCAACTCGCCCCCATGTGTCAGCGACTCCCGCGTGTCTTCTTCCCCCTCTCCTCTCTACTCTCTCTCTCGCGCTGAGACGACCGTCTCGGGTCTTCTCGCGCCCGCGCCCAAACCGACTTCGCCTCCTCGTATAAAAGGCGTCACTCGTGTCGCAGCCGACCCAGCTAGCCTCCTGTGCAACCCATTCCGCCGCTCTTTCCCCCATCTCCTCCAGCTTCGGCAAAATCCGAAAAGGGGAAAAGTGAGCAAATCGCCGCCATTCTCGATTTCGCTCCGAGCCATCCTCGCCGAAGCCTCCTGGCATTACCAGGAGCTCATCCCGAGCCTTACTTGAAGCCCTTCATCGCCGATGAGCCCCCGCGCAGTGCCATTTCCTCCGCCACCAACGCGCACGGTGAGAGCTCTGCCCCTTCATCCATTCTTGAAGATTATTGATGAAATCGAACCGTTGAGCCATGCAGATGCTCGTAGAGGTAAGGATGAGCCTCGGTGATCGCTGCCGGTGTCTCGCCGCCGCTCGGCCATGGCCGTCGCCGCCCTCACACGGTGACGCACCGCTGCAGAGCACCTCAGACCACCGCGCAACCTCCCTCGTGTTCGCCTTGGCACGCTGAAGCCTAGGGTGGAACCCATTCCTTCTCTCCGGCGGTGAATCGCCGTCGGCGAGCTTCGCTTGTAGCCACCGCCGCAACCCGCTGGTGGAACCCCCCTTCCCGGCCATCTCCGGTCACCGCGCCACTGCCCACTTGTGCGCACGGATCCACTGGTGCCTACGGTGGAACCGATTCCGCCGCTCCGGCGCTAGTTCGCCGCCGGCGAGCTTCGGAAAGCCGCGCCTGCCTGGTCGCCGCCAACCGGCCGATCATCGGTACCGACGCGCCAAGCATTGTGCCGCATCGGCGAGGAGCGGCCCGGCTGTCGATTGCTTGCGCGAGCCGTGTGCCGCTAAGCGAGCCCCGCCTGTCGACCTCACTCATCAGCGTAGCCGCGGGCTCCAGCGTGTCGGGCGCGTACACAGTGTGCGCCACCATTGTCGTGTGGGCTGGCACTGTCGATGCCTCGACGCGGCATCGGCCGAAAAGGGAAAGCGCACTTTCCCAGTGAAAGCGTACTTTCCATTTTCGGCAGTTTTCTAATTTTTAGTATTTTTCAAAACCTAGAGTATTCAAACTTGAATATCTTTTGAACTAACTATCCAAATTTGATGAAATAAATTTATAAACTCATATAAAATCATTTAGATTCAGAATATGTAAAAATATTTTATAATTGAATTTTATTTGAATATTTGAATTCAAATTTCAAGAAAAAGTTAGAAATATGTCATACATGAAATTTTTGCAAATAATCACCAAATGTAGTAAAATAAATTTTGTTAGATTCCTTGTAACCTCAGGAACCAGAATATGTAAAAATACTTAGGGTTTGTTATAAGAAAATTTTAAGTTATTAAATATGTGGTAAAATAATGCGATAATGATTCAAATAGATTAAACCTTTAAATTGCAAATAAGAAAAAATAATTCATGTAAACATTTCTGAAATTGTGAAGTTATTTTATTTGAATATTTCCATCTGATTTCTTTTTGGCCTTATTGAAATATGGTATTTGTTATATGTTGCCATACGACGTGTACAACCCGACGAATCCGGTTTAATCGACGATCAGGAATTCGACGTCGAGGAGAATCAACAAGGCAAGCATCCCCTTTGATCATATTGATCCCAGCTTTACAAATGTTTTCATTAAAAATTTTACTGCATACTTTATTTTTATTAAAGTCTGCTATATTATGGAAACTGGTAGTTATACCTGTAGTTTAATAGAACTTCCTTGATAAGTATAGATTTGTGAACCTTGAAAACCCTAGAATAACCTAGACATTATTTGATGTCAATATGGGTCACTTACACTTAGTAACTTGCTTAGCCATGCTCAAATGAACATACAACCATGACATGATTAAAGATGTTGGTTATGACATTTAAATGGGTATGACCATTTTTGTGGTTGGTATTTTTGTTGGAAAATGAAAATAAAGCTATGGTTTAGATGCGGGCAATTATTGGCAATAGTCGGGTGTGCATGTCTTGCATGTCAAGTCGGATTAAGGACCGAACTATCGGTTGTTTTCAGGCCAAGAATTATCATACAACCACAAGTGCTGGTATGGGATAGCTCTAACTTATTATGTTGTTTAAAACTCGCTTTGCACTTGGAAGGCCGGAGTAGTACGAGCTGTTTCTTAATGAATTGCTCGACGGGACGTCCACACCGAGGTGATCATGGAATAAACGTCTATCAATATAACGGTGTACGCCATACTGTGGGTAGTTTCATCATTTCTATGCTCTGAGTTCTTACGCCACAGAATGGGTTTATCGTCACCGTGCTGGTGCAAAGTCAGGATTAAATAATGTAACAGTTATAACATGACTCTCTGCGGCACACCAAAAGAAGTGTGCAAATATCGATTGCTCAAAGAGTCAGTCATGTCTTGTGGGGAAAGCTGTATACCTCTGCAGAGTGTAAAACTAATCGATTAGCTGCGTCCGCGGTAATGGACACTTGGTAAAGTCATCACATAGTTAGCAGTTTTGTTATTTTCATAAAATGCGGTTTCTACCGTGTATTGGCAATTTCTGCTGTGAGATAGTGGAAATGGTTACGTGGATATGGTCAATTTACCCAGGTGTGAGATTTCATTTACTCGTACTTATGTACTGTCAATTTATTCAATCTGCTTTTAAAGTTAATTTTGTTGCAATCTATTATTCTGTATTTACATTTCAAACTGGCTTTCTACAAATTAACCTTAATAGCCTTCCATTGAAATGACCTGCATGTATTTTAGGAATTGCATAAGTCTTGCGAGTACGTAAGTACTCAACTTGCCTATGTTGATGTTTATAGGTGAAGAATCAGATTACCCCGATGATTCATACGTTGATGCAGGATACGGGGAATTTAACGATGAATTTTTCTAAGGTTCTTCCCTTGTCAGTTGCCTGTGGAACAATGGGTTAAAAGGCATACTACAAGAAGTTGTCTCCACTACAGTTTTACTTTTGGTATTGTAAAAATATTATGTAACCTTGCTTCCGCTGTGTAATAAAGTTTGTGTATGACTGTGATATCAATTGTATTTGTGCGTACTAGCTACTGATTATGAGACTAGTACTGTATGCACATGGTATCCATTTTTGTATTCATTATAAAAAATGGGGGCCTTACAAGTTAGTGTCAGAGCCATGCTTACTGTAGGAAACCTTAGGTGAAATGGGAGTAAATAAAACTTAAAACTTGAAATTAGGACATCTTACATGTCTATTCTTTATATGCGTGAAACTCTCTTTTTGGTTATGTATATGCTTGATAATAACTCTTTTCTGTTTTTAGAATTTCTGCTAGAATATTTTCTTCCAAAAATTGTTTTACTGTCTTACATTTAATCAGGAATGCTAATTCCTTGTTAAATGTGCAGATGGGCGGATACACCCCATGTTACACTTCCACTAATAGGGAGGATTCCGGCATGATGGGATTCCTCGCTCATCTACTGGAGTTCGCCTATTTTCCTGAAAAATCCACGATATATAGTATTCCACGCGGCAGTTAGTTCTGCCTCCGTGGAATACATAGCCAGGGTGGACATCCCTACCCGAGATGAGGACAGCGAAGAATTTTTATCTTTTGAGGGTCCCGGTTCTTCCCTTATGATGGCTATGAACGAAGCCGCCTATACAGCTATTGTCAGTTTACGCCACACCCTACCTGAACTGGCAGTCGCTTATAGGAGGATTCCATCCCGAGAACTAGGTGGGGAGAATTGTTATATGGATGTCGCTGGGTTACAAAACCCCACATTATGTAACCTAGTGGGATTCATAAATGCCTCTGATCAGTATTGCCGATAGGCAATAACTGGATACAGGGAGGCACGTCGTCGCATATCATTCTTGGAGAATGCTATTGCCCCCTGTGTTCCCAGAGGCAGTGTACCCCGTTCAGTTCTGGGGCAAGCCCCTCAGACACCCGCGCCCGACGACACTCGAGTACCATCGAGGCGTCGCCAGGTGAGGATGTCAGTTATAGGGAGTCACCCCAGGTTGCCCAGTATCCAGGTGGATCCCCATAGTTTTCCTCCGCGGCGCCCTCAGAGGCCGCAGGAGCTTCGCTGTCAAGAGACCCCTTTTCCTCCTGATGCCGAGAGTACTAGTCATATGGATAGTAATAGTCCATGAGTAGACTAGAAGATGATTAGAAAATGAGTAGGGTTAGAGAAGGCTTTTGTTTTCCCATTTTATGTAGTAGTTGTTCAAAATAATGTTATGTTTTGTTGTGAATATTATGAGTTGAAATAAAGTTCTTGTTTAATATTGTTTTGTGTGCATTTGGTTCCTACTCGTAAATATTTAACTTTCAGTTAATATTTTTACGATGTTGTGATCCTTAATAATAATAATCAACTTGTAAATAATAATTTTGAAACATGCTCCTAAAATAAATGGTAACAATTGGGATTAAAAATTAAATCAGATCTTACCTGTTAATTCATTGACAATCTTGTTCCAGATGCATGTCACTAGGTCGCTGAATGAGATTTTGGGGAGTGAGGAAACCCCAGAAACTCACCCGCAGTGAGTGACTTCAGCCACTCCAGCCCACCCTAATCCAGTCCATTTGATGGCAGCCCGAGGATCTTCATCGCCCCGTCCAAGCCGTCGAGATTCTCTGCCCCCGCAAGTCCAAGAAGAAGAAGTTCCGGAGGGGCAGTTGCCAGGTCCACTGACCATGGCTCAGGTGCTTGCAATGATAGAACAGGGTCGCCAGATGAATACCCTGTTGCTCCAACACTTGGTCCAAAACACGACCAACCTTGGTGCTGCAAGTGCTAGGCCTGGATTTGGTGAAGCATCCCATCAGTCTAGGTTGGGGGAATTCTTAAAGACCCGGCCTCCGACATTTTGTTCTTCATCAGATCCCCTGGACACTGATGATTGGTTACGATCCATTGGAAGCAAGCTGACCATTGCTCAATGCAATGATCATGAGAAGGTTCTATATGTTTCGTACCAACTTCAGGGAGCTGCTGCAGTTTGGTGGGAAAATTTTCAAGCTGTAAGGCCCCAAGGTCAGGAAATTACTTGAGACGCCTTCAAGGAAGCCTTCCGGAAGACGCATATCCCTTCAAGCTTGGTGAATTTAAAGAGACGGGAATTCCTTGAATTGCGTCAAGGAAATATGTCCGTGATGGAGTATCTTCATCGTTTTAATTATCTTGCTCGATATGCGTCATCAGAAGTAACTTCAGAAGCCTGAAGAATCGAGCATTTTTGGGATAATCTGAACAATGAAGTCAAGCATCTTCTGGCCATTCACGACTTTCATGACTTTCAAACGCTCGTGGACAAGGCTATTATAGCCGAGCATAGTTCACAGGACGTGATGAAGAGTCGTAAGAGGAAGTGGATGGCGCGGAAAGCCGCCAGTCCGAATTTGCCGAGGCCGCGCGTTGGTCAGCCGACCAATGTTCGACCTCCTCCGCCTCGTCAGCAGCAGCAGAGGCGTCAAGTTCCTCTCGGCCCCAGCAGCCTTCTGTTCGTCCCTCAAGCAGTAATGAAGGAAGACCTGCTGGAGTTCAAGGTCAAGTAGCCGGTGTGACTTGTTATCATTGTAAAGAGCGTGGGCATTATGCAAATGCCTGCTCTAAAAGAGGTCAAGCATCAGGTCAGCAGTCGTCGCAGGGAGTCCTTTAGAGACCCCTAGGTTGACCCCAAGGAGCTGGGAATTCTCAAGTTTCCAGGCCCTCCGCAGCTCCTAATCGAAGTGCGATTAGCGGTCGTCTCCATCATGTGACCGCCGAAGAAGCAAGTGAAGCACCGGATGTTGTACTGGGTATGTTTCCTGTGCACTCTGTACCTACTTTAGTATTGTTTGATTCTGGAGCATCGCACTCATTTATTTCTAAGAAGTTTGTCGATCAGAATAACTTAGAAATTGATCTCCTTTCTGCCAAAATGATAATCTATTCCCCTGGATCAGTCATAAATTCAATTAAGTTTTGTCCTAGGGTTAGCATTGAAATAAATGGAGTCATGTTTCATGCTGACCTTATCCTTATGGAAACTTCACGGTTAGAAGTAATTCTTGGTATGGATTGGTTGTCTAAGTTCAAAGGATGCATAGACTGTGCCAATCGATCCATTTCTTTGGTTAGCCCTGAAGGAATTCCAGTTCATTTCTCTTCCATTCAAAATTCATCAAATTCTCAAGCTTCCCTTTGTTCAGCCATAGCAAAAGATCTTAGCCAAATTCCAATTGTCTCTGAGTTTCCCGATATTTTCCTAGATGAATTGCCAGGCCTGCCTCCAGATAGGGATATGGAGTTTGTCATAAACCTTGTTCCTGGAACAGCGCCTATGTTCAAGCGTCCTTATCGTATGCCCACTGATGAGTTAGTCGAACTAAAGAATAATTCAAGAGCAATTAAGAAAAGGCTTTATTCGACTTAGCTTTTCTCCTTGGGGTAGTCCAGTTCTTTTTGTGCCCAAAAAGGACGGTGGTATACGCATGTGCGTAGACTATCGTGCTTTGAATGATGTCACAATTAAGAATAAATATCCTCTGCCTCGTATCGATGATCTGTTCGATCAATTGACCGGTACTCAAATCTTTTCAAAAATTGATTTAAGACATGGGTACTATCAATTGAAGATCAGACCAGAAGATATTCCTAAGACTGCTTTTACCACTCGTTACGGTTTATATGAATATACCGTAATGTCTTTCGGACTTACAAATGCTCCTGCTAATTTCATGTGCCTCATGAATAAAGTCTTCATGGAGTATTTGGATAAGTTTGTGGTGGTATTCATTGATGATATTCTCATCTTTTCCAAATCTGAAGAAGATCATGAGCAGCATTTGCGTATGGTGTTCGAGAAGCTTCGAGAGCATAAGCTTTATGCCAAATTCGAGAAATGCGAATTCTGGCTAAAAGAAGTTGCTTTTCTCGGGCATATCCTATCTAAAGTTGGTATCTCAGTTGATCCCAGTAAAGTCAAAGCTGTTCTAGACTGGGAAGCTCCTCAGTTTGTTCCCAAAGTTCGAAGTTTTCTCGGTCTAGTGGGATATTATCGCCGCTTTATCGAGAACTTCTCTAAAATCGCCGGACCTTTGACCCTGCTTCTCAAGAAAGAAAAGAAGTTTGAGTGGACACCTGAATGTGAAGAAAGCTTTCAGGAATTGAATAAAAGGTTAACAACAGCTCCTGTGCTGGTGTTACCCGATGTCCATAAAAACTTTGATGTTTATTGTGATGCGTCCAAAAATGGGCTTGGGTGTGTGCTTATGCAAGAAAGAAAAGTCGTAGCTTACGCCTCCCGTCAGTTGCGACCCCATGAGCTCAATTATCCGACTCATGATCTGGAGTTAGCTGCGGTGGTGCACGCTCTGAAAATTTGGCGTCATTACCTTATTGGAAACAAGTGCAGTGTATTCACAGATCATAAGAGTCTGAAATATTTCTTTACCCAGCCTGATTTAAATCTAAACAACGAAGATGGCTAGAGTTGATAAAAGATTACGACCTTAGCATTCAATACCATCCTGGTAAAGCCAATGTCATAGCAGATGCTCTGAGTCGAAAACTTCATTGTCTTTCTGTTTCATCTTTTACCGATCAATCAGATCTTGTAAAAGAATTCCAAAAGCTTAATTTGGGAATCATCGAAAAAGGTTATTTGGCCGCACTAGAGGTGCAACCAACCCTTAAGTCCCAAATTAAAGCCACTCAACTCAAAGATGAAGCCATTATCAAAATCCGTGAAGAGTTGAAGCAAGGAAATGAATCTAAATTTCATGAAGGTCCAGATGAAGTGTTAATGTTCGAGAATCGAATCTATGTTCCTGATGATACGGAATTGAAAGAGTTGATCCTCAAAGAAGCCCATGAGTCTCCCCTATCAATTCACCCTGGAAGTACAAAGATGTATCAAGATCTCCGACGGGATTATTGGTGGCCCGGTTTGAAAAAGGATGTTGCTACATATGTCGCAATCTGTGATGTATGTCAGCGTGTTAAAGCCGAACATCAACGACCCGCTGGACTTCTTCAACCTTTGAAGATTCCAGAGTGGAAATGGGAAGAAGTCAGCATGGACTTTATTACTGGTTTGCCGAGAACCAGGAAGGGGCATGATTCCATATGGGTAATTGTTGATCGTTTAACTAAAGTGGCTCACTTTATTCCGGTCAAGACTACTCATTCTGGAGATAAGCTTGCCGAGTTATATTTCGAGAATATTGTTTTTCTTCATGGCATTCCGAAGACGATTGTTTCTGACCGAGGTTCCCAGTTTACTTCTCGTTTCTGGGAAAGTTTGCACCGTCTTCTAGGTACTAAGCTGAATTTCAGTACGGCTTATCGTCCTCAGACAGATGGACAAACGGAAAGGACCAATCAAATTTTGGAAGACATGTTAAGAGCCTGTGTGCTATCATACGGCTCTAATTGGGAGAAAAGTTTGGCTTTTGCTGAATTCTCTTAAAATAACAGTTTCCAATCTAGTCTTCAAATATCGCCTTTTGAAGTGCTGTATGGAAGGAAATGCCGAACCCCTCTTTTCTGGTCCGAAGATGGAGAAAGGAAATTCTTTGGCCCAGATCTTATTCAAGAAGCTCAAGAGCAGGTAGATATGATCATAAGCCGACTTAGAGAAGCTCAGTCTCACCAGAAGAGTTACGCTGACAATCGTCGACGTGAACTCAGTTTTGAAGTTGGCGATCATGTCTATTTAAAAGTCTCGCCTCTCCGTGGAGTTCGTCGATTTCAAATCCGTGGAAAGTTGGCTCCTCGATTTATTGGATCGTATCAAATCATTGGAAAGATGGGTGAGATGGCATATCAGTTGAAATTGCCACCTCAACTATCTGACGTTCATAACGTCTTCCATGTATCTCAGCTTAATAAATGTCTTTGCGTTCCCTCCAACCTCGCCAATTTGGAAGGTATAGATCTTCAACCAGATCTATCTTATCGGGAGCACCCAATTCGTATCTTGGAAGAAGCAGAACGCCAAACGAGGAACAAGACTAACAAAATGTTGAAAGTCCAATGGAGTAATCATACCGAAGACGAAGCTACATGGGAAAGAGAAGATCATCTTCGACAAGAGTTCCCCAATTTCTTTTAATCATCTCCAAATCTCGGGGACGAGATTTTGGTAAGGGGGGTTGATTTGTAACAGCCTCAAAATTATAAAATAAAGAAAAATAAATTGAAAAATATTTTGTGTATTATTTCTAAATTTCTGAATTTTATGGAATTATTGGATATTCTTTTGTCTTTTCCTTAATACAAGAAAGTGAATTAAAGAATATAGTAAAATGGTAAAAGTAAAAAGTAAAAATGCCAAGCCAACAAAAATTTACCAAAGTTATAAAAAAATCTAAGGGCTCTCCACAGCCAGTTTAAGTCGGTGGAAGAGCTGGATTAATTAAAATAATATTTAATCAAAGTAAATCATGTGAAAAGAAAGTCAGGGTAAAAGGGTAAAAGGATTTTGTAAAAGTCTCATGAAGTTATCCTAACTCAAGATTTTTACCATGCCGACATCAACACAGTTTCAACCTCCAGTAAAAATATCAAGAATTTCTTAGTTAATTTTATAATTTTAAAAATTCAAAAACAGTGAAGAAATAAATTGGAAAATAGAAATGTTAGAATTATTAAATACTAAATATTATCAAATAAAATATGGAAATTTTAAATAAGGTTTATAATACCATTTCAGAATCTCATACAAAGTTTTCAAAAATATGAACTTAATTTCGATTATAAATTAAATGAAAAACAGAATCAACAGAACAGCAACAGCCGCATTGTCGGAATTATTTAAAATTCTACATGCATCATAACATGGTGAAAATTTTACAAGAGGCTTCTAATTTCCTTGCCGACCAAGGGTAAAAGTATTATAAAAGTTCAAGTTGGTTTGACTGACGCAACCGCCGTATTCCTCCCGTTCTATCCCGAGTCTTTGTCAGAATTCTTTTTCTCCTCTCGCTGACTTGTGGAACCGGCGTGTCAGCCACTCGGCACGTGCGCTAGTCGCTGCCAGCTCGCCCCCCTGTGTCAGCGACTCCCACGCATCTTCTTCTCCCTCTCCTCTCTGCTCTCTCTCGCGTTGAGACGACCGTCTCGGGTCTTCTCGCGCTCGCGCCCAAACCGCCTTCGCCTCCCCGTATAAAAGGCGTCGCCCGCGTCGCAGCCGATCCAGCTAGCCTCCTGTGCAACCCATTCCACCGCTTGTTCCCCCATCTCCTCCAGCTCCGGCAAAACCCGAAAAGGGGAAAAGTGAGCAAATCGCCGCCATTCTCGATTTCGCTCTTAGCCATCCACGCCGAAGCCTCCTGGCTTTACTAGGAGCTCATCCCGAGCCTGACCTGAAGCCCTTCATCGCCGACGAGCCCCCGCGTAGTGCCTTTTCCTCCGCCGCCACTGCGCACGGTGAGAGCTCTGCACCTTCATCCATTCTTCAAGATTATTGATGAAATCGAACCGTTGAGGCATCAGATGCTCGTAGAGGTAAAGATGAGCCTCGGGGATCGCTGCCGGTGCCTCGCCGCCGCTCGGCCATGGCCACCGCCGCCCTCACACGATGACGCACCGCTGCAGAGCACCTCAGACCACCGCGCAACCTCCCTCGTGTTCGCCTTGGCACGCTGAAGCCTAAGGTGGAACCCATTCCTTCTCTCCGGCGGTGAATCGCTGTCGGCGAGCTTCGCCCGTAGCCGCCACCGCAACTCGCCGGTGGAACCCCCCTTCCCAGCCATCTCCGATCGCCGCGCCACTGCCCACGTGTGCGCTCGGGTCCACTGGTTCCTGTGGTGGAACCAATTCTGCCGCTCCAGCACTAGTTCGCCGCTGGCGAGTTTCGGAAAGCCGTGCCTTGATCTGGGTTGCCGCCAAGCGGGCCCGCTTGTCAGGCACGCGCCAAGCGCTGTGCTGGCCCGGCCTTTCAGTTGCTTGTGGCCGTCGTGCCGCCAAGTAGGCCCCGCCTGTCAGCCTCACCATCGCACAGTCGCGAGGGCCCGCGTGTCAGTCGCGTGCTGCGTGCGCTAGCCACTGTCGTGTGGGCCTGGCCTGTCAGCGCCTCGACGCGGCATTATTTGATTTTCTGCAGTTTCCCAGTGAAAGCGTACTTTCCATTTTCGGCAGTTTCCCAGTGAAAGCGTACTTTCCATTTTCGGCAGTTTTCTAATTTTCAGTATTTTTCAAAACCTAGAGTATTCAAACTTGAATATCTTTTGAACTAACTGTCCAAATTTGATGAAATAAATTTCAAAATTCATCTAAAAACATTTAGATTTAGAATATGTAAAAATATTTCAGAATTGAATTTTATTTGAATTTTTGAATTCAAATTTAAAGAAAAGGTTAGAAATATGTCATACGTGAAATTTTTGCAAATAATCACCAAATGTAGTAAAATAAATTTTGTTAGATTCCTTGTAACCTCAGGAACCAGAATATGTAAAAATACTTAGGGTTTGTTATAAGAAAAATTTAAGTTATTAAATATGTGGTAAAATAATGCGATAATGATTCAAATAGATTATACCTTTAAATTGCAAATAAAAACAAATAATTCATGTAAACATTTCTGAAATTGTGAAGTTGTTTTATTTGAATATTTCCATCTGATTTCTTTTTGACCTTATTGAAATATGGTATTTGTTATATGTTGTCATACGACGTGTAGAACCCGACGAATCCGGTTTAATCGACGATCAGGAATTCGACGACGAGGAGAATCAACAAGGCAAGCATCTGCTTTGATCATATTGATCCCAGCTTTACAAATGTTTTCATTAAACTGTTTACTGCATACTGGTAGTTATACCTGAGTTTAATAGAACTTCCTTGATAAGTATAGATTTGTGAACCTTGAAAACCCTAGAATAACCTAGACATTATTTGATGTCAATATGGGTCACTTACACTTAGTAACTTGCTTAGCCATGCTCAAATGAACATACAACCATGACATGATTAAAGATGTTGGTTATGACATTTAAATGGGTATGACCATTTTTGTGGTTGGTATTTTGTTGGAAAATGAAAATAAAACTATGGTTTAGATGCGGGCAATTAATGGCAATAGTCGGGTGTGCATGTCTTGCACGTAGTGTAGGGTGGAGATTATTGCCTGTGTCGGTTTAAGGACCGAACTATCACCACAAGAAACAGGGAAAAATTCGTGGGCTAGAAACCCACGAATTTAAGTTAAATTCGTGGGCAAACCGTCGAATTTAACTCGACGAAATTAATCAATTAAATTTGTGGGTACCCATGAATTTAAGTTAAGTTCGTGGGTTGCTGCCAAGCTCACGAATTTAACTGAGAATCTGAGTTAAATTCGTGGGCTATATAGCCCACGAAGTTAATCTGTTAAATTCGTGGGCTTAATAAACCACCGAATTTAATTGTTAAATTCGTGGGCTCAAGGAACCGACGAATTTATCTGGAGCGCCCAGATAAATTCATGGGTTTTTAATGGCTCACGAATTTATCAGTCATTTATACACAAATGTATATATATATATATATATATATCCATATGCATCGCACTCAATACATATAACAACTAAAGAACAAAAGAAAAGGCAAAAAGAAAATTGAAACTAAAAATTGCTAAGCGAAGAATAAGAAGGATCATCTATTTTGTTCAAATCTGATCAGAAACACTAACACAAAAGAACAAATTAAAAGCAAAAAGAAAAGTAGTTAGCATCAGATTTTTTTTGGCAATATATACCATTGGCAGCAGTTCCATTTCCAGAGCTGGATGCAAAAGTATCAATCGAATGCAATGGCATTCAGCAGCTGGATCCAACTCTGGAAACGGGAAACTACATTGACTTGACTTGTTCATCATTTGAAGATGAATGTGTTTCATCATTCATTCGAACAAGTCACATATCAAAACCCAATATCATCATTTGCCATAGAAGTCAGAAATGACAAAAGCAAGAAAATGACAAAAACAACTCTGAATGTACAAAATGACTGAACATATATTTGCAGTAAACAAAAATACAAATGACTAGATCACAAACATATATATGCAACTCATATAGCAACATCATCAATCCAGATTTATGCATTTCAACTTAAATTATCACTATTGCAACAGATTACTCAGATTGATATATACTAAAAGAATCAACTAAATTTCCTACAGAAGCATCTGTCCATCCGCTGCACATCGACTAAATTGCAACTAATGTTCCTAAATTTGAGTAAGAGGAAGGAAGGGAGGGGGCAGCTAGCTCACCAAGGTCATCAAACTCCACAACGAAGTTCAAGCGAACGAAGAATTAACAAACGAGACACCAAACCTATTACCTCTACTAAAAGGCTGAAACCAACCTTTTAACTCTTTAAAACCGGCTTAAAACTAAGTCATCGAAATGTACAAAATTTCGGCATGACCTCTCTAGTGAATAGGACATCCACTCAGCAGACAAAAAAACATTTGCAGTTATAATACATATATCAATCTCTCAAACCAGAAGGAGACATTCTAGCAGATCCTTAGATAATCAATCACACATCCAACGGCAATTTGTAAACTACGCAATGACGTACAACACATTACAACCACAATAGATACAATCCACATTCCATTACAATAAGTCCATCACAATAAGTCCATCACAATCTATCCATCACAACAAGTTATAAAGTACAACAGCAATACACCAATCGAGCTCATTATGGAATTCATGCCTCGGGGTTGTTGGAGTTGTGGGCGCTACCACCACCGCCGGCGCTGTTGAAGATGTCTTGTATGATGTCGTTAGTATGTGCTGGAGGGCGTGACCCAGAAACCTGCAAGTTCAAGATTAACTTAGGTTGTGTTACAAGTAACATATCATCGGTTTTTGCTAAATGTGCTAGAATCGAGTAAGTTTAGCAAATAAGGCATTTAACTCTTTCCTTACCTAAATTATGCTGATTCACATGAAACAAGTTCAGAATAGTACTATTCGACCAAGACACAATATGAGAATATCAATATGACAGGTCAAGCTAAACAAGAATAGATACTATATATAAGAACTACAACTACGAGCTAGTCAAGATATGCTGTGATAATCATATGAACATCAATCTCATAGTCAATGAAGCATCAAAGTAATACTCTCTAGTATTAACAGAAGTTAACCATCTAGTTCAAGGCCAAGATTACAACTAAAATTATTTAATTCAACTTCCAAAGACCCTAATTGCATCACCGAGTATTCAAAAGATAACAAACAGTGAAAATAGTTCAAAGAAGCAATTAAGAGTTTAGGTAGTCATTTTAAGAGTTCAGTATACAAAGTACAAATATAAAGCATTCTACAAGGATAAACAATCAGATTTTACATGGGCAAACAACACATTCTACAAGGATGCCATATAAAGCATTTAAAACATAAGTTTACAATTCAACAAGTTGTCTTAAAATAACTTTTCAATTCCAACAAGTTAGCACAATATAAGGTTCCAAATCAAAAAGTTATTGACAGAAAGAAAAAATCAAATAGCACGTAATGGATTAATAATTTGGTAAACCATCACATATCTACAGGAGCACATCAATGAACTTTCATAAGCACACAAGTAAACCTTTTCAAGTATGAACATTGAGATGATTTGTGCAAGGTTTAAGAAAGAGTTGCCTAAATGTCCTAAAATCGACTAAGTTTTTCAAGTATGAACATTGGTCAAGTCATGCAGCTTCTCATACGAGGCGTCAAGTAGCCTATAGAATTCCTTAACCTCCTCCGGCTGTGACCCCTCCCCGGAGTTAAATTCAATCCCCCTGCCAAGATCATCCAGCATCTCTTCCATCTGGTCGTGATCCTCCCCATGGTCCGACTCAATGGCCTGCCCTGCGGCCTCTCCATGACGGTGCCACACCAAATAGTTAGGCATGAACCCGTTTTTGCAAATGTGATACTGCACAATATCCATGCTGTAGTAGCTGTTATTCTCGCAGAGGGTACATGGGCAATACACATATTCAGCTCCTCCAGCGAATGCTTGCTTCAAGAAAGCATCCGTGATCTGCCCCCATTCCCTTGAGTGCCCCCATCACTCCTCCATCCGTCATACATCGCCCTTCGATCGTCACCCATTCTAAAAGATAAACAAATGAAACGATGTCAACGTACGACCGTAGCTTAGGTGATAAAGACAACCGTATTAGGAAAGATGTGTTCTAAACCCACCCAAGAATGGAGGCCATTGCATGTGACCTGTGACGTGCGCTACGAACCGAACGAAATTTCGGCGGCATAACCCCGCTGTTCTCCAAACGCACGCCTGATGCTGGTGCGTCGGAGAACAACAGGGTTGTGTGGCCGAAATCACATTCGGATCGCTCGCACGTCACAGGCCCCATGCAACAACCAACATTCTCGGGCTTTCCAAAATACGCTGGACAATTCTGGAACCGCGCACCTCACAAGCAAATGTGAGATGCGCCGTTCCCGAACGGGTGACGCCTAGGCACTCTACTGTTCGACACAAACCCTAAACTCTAACGTTATATACAACGGCAGCGAGAGAATAAAAATATATATACCATATGCAACGAATATAAAATGAGATGAAATAACTTCAAACGAATATAAAATGAGATGAAATATACCAAAATTCTCCAACGCCGGTGGGGGCATCGCGGACGGTCCGGATGGCGGGTGGCGCCCGATGTGGCGCGCGCAGCGATGGCGAAGCGGTGGCGCCGCGGCGGCGAGGCGCGGCGGCGCAAGGGCGGGGTGGTGGCACGCGGCGGGTGGGGGAAGCGCGAGCGATGCGGCGCGCGAGCGGGCGGGGTGAGAGGAGCGAAGAGAGAGAGAGAAGCCCGCGGGGCTATTAAATTCGTATATAAATTCGTGAGTTTGTTTTGCCCATGAATTTACTTAAATTCGTGGGTATTTGCATTAATCGACGAATTTAAATATATAAATTCGTGGGTGTTTTTTTGGCCCACGAATTTAATTAAATACGTGGGTTTTTTAGAAATCGACGAATTTAAATATATAAATTCGTGGGATTTGTTTTGGCCCACGAATTTAAAAAAACCCATGAATTTTTCACTGTTTCTTGTAGTGTATGGGTTGTTTTCAGTCCAAGAATTATCATACAACTACAAGTGCTGGTATGGGACAGCTCTAACTTATTAAGTTGTTTAAAACTGGCTTTGCACTTGGAAGGCCGGAGTAGTACTAGCTGTTT
This sequence comes from Otatea glauca, assembly GCA_036346275.1. NCBI lineage: Eukaryota > Viridiplantae > Streptophyta > Magnoliopsida > Poales > Poaceae > Otatea > Otatea glauca. The sequence continues at coordinate 28,529,269 of CM070721.1, read as the reverse complement.
CTTAATGAATTGCTCGACGGGACGTCCACACCGAGGTGATCATGGAATAAATGTCTACCAATATAACGGTGTACGTCATACTGTGGGTAGTTCCATCATTTCTATGCTCTGAGTTCTTACGCCATAGAATGGGTTTATCGTCATTGTGCTGGTGCAAAGTCAGGATTAAATAATGTAACAGTTATAACATGACTCTCTACGGCACACCAAAGGAAGTGTGCAAATATCGATTGCTCAAAGAGTCATGTCTTGTGGGAAAAGTCGTATACCTCTGCAGTGTAAAACTAATCGATTAGCGCGTCATGTAATGGACACTTGTAAAGTCATCACATAGTTAGCGCTTTGTTATTTTCATAAAATGCGGTTTCTACAGTGTGTTTTCAATTTCTCTTTGTGATGAAGGAAATTGTTATGTGGATCTGGTCAATTTACCCAGGTGTGAGATTTCATTTACTCGTACTTATATACTGTCAATTTATTCAATCTGCTTTTAAAGTAAATTTTGTTGCAATCTATTATTCTGTATTTACATTTCAAACTGGCTTTCTGCAAATTAACCTTAATAGCCTTGCATTGAAATGACCTGCATGTATTTTAGGAATTGCATAAGTCTTGCGAGTACGTACGTACTCAACTTGCCTATGTTGATGTTTATCGGTGAAGAATCAAATTACCTCGACGATTCATACGTTGATGCAGGATACAGGGAATTTAACGATGAATTTTTCTAAGGTTCTTCCCTTGTCAGTTGCCTGTGGAACAATGGGTTAAAAGGCATACTACAAAAAGTTGTCTCTACTGCAGTTACTTCTGCTGTGTAATAAAGTTTGTGTATGACTGTGATATCAATTTGTATTTGTGCGTACTATCTACTGATCATGGGACTAGTACTGTATGCACATGGTATCCATTATAAAAAATGGGGGCCTTACAACATGCTACAGTGTTTCTCCGCTGCTACAATGATTTCATCACAAAAATCATATTTTTGCATGCGGGTTCGCTGTCCTTTTTGTAAATAACCAGATATCATGTTCAATCGCATTGACACGTATGTCACGAGAGAAGATTTCATAAATCTTTATTAAGCCTATTCTATGTGAGACCCTTTAGGTTCATACAATGTTGGCAATAAATCGAAAAACTCCTTTCGATTCAATAGTCGCAAGCGGCTCCTAGCAGAACATAACGACTACCCAAATTGCATGAATATCATTTATCCGACAAACCTTCAATGAATACTTGTCGGTCCCTTTGTCACTTTGATATTATGGTTTAACTCAAGGTTGAGGTATGTCATCCTTGCACTGTTAAACTGATTTCTTTGATTCTCTGAAGTAGACTAACAAGATCGATCGATTAGCACCTTTTGCCTTATCAAATAGACATAGCCATAGCCATTTCTATTGAAATCATCAGTAAATGTATCAAAGTACTGAAAACCACCTCTAGCCACTGCACTCATTGGTCTACATACATCCGTATGCATAAGTGCCAATAAGTCATATGCTCTTTCACCTACACCGGTAAAAGATGCTTTGGTCATTTTTCCCGATAAACAAGATTTGCTTGTATCATATGATTCAAAATCAAATGAATCAAGAAGTCCATCTTTATAGAGCTTCAAAATATGTTTCTCATTTATATGACCTAAGTGATAGTGCAAAATAAAGGTAGGATTCAAATCATTAACTCTTATTTCCTTAGTAGGTATGTTATAGATCAGTATTTGAAAGTCTAGATGGTACAACCCATTCAATAATGAAGCTCTGTCGTATAAGACATTATTAAAAAAAAGAACAACACTTGTCCTTTATTTTGAACTCATAGTTTTCCATATCCAAACAAGAAATTGAGATAATATTTTTATTTATGGCTGGTACAAAGTAACAATTACTTCATTTTAGAACCAAACCAGAAGGCAAAGTTAACATATAAGTTCCTACAACTACAGCAGCAACTCTTGTCCCATTGCTGACGCGAAGTTGAACTACACCCTTTGCCAACTTTCTACTCCATTGGAGCGCCTGCATATTTGAACAAATATGAGCTCCAGCACAAGTATCTAATACCCATGCATTTGAAAGAGAAATGGCCATGTTAACTTCTATAACATAAATATTTGAAGTGGAAGTCGAACTTCCTTTCTTCTTTCTTTCAGATCATCCAGGTATTTCTTGCAGTTTCTCTTCGAGTGGCCAACCTCTTGGCAATGGAAGTAGGTTGCTTCGGAAGTAGGGCTAGGTTTGGACTTATTAGGTTTATGATTATTATTAGAACTCTTAGTGTTAGTAATACCAATGCCTTTAGCCTTTCTCTTTCCCTATCTTTTGAAGTTTTTTCCTTTCTGTACCATGAAGACATCTGATGTCTTTTTCTGGATATTTTGCCTAGTTGTTGAAAGACCGAGATGGCAATCAGAAGGGGGGTGAATGGTCGCAACTTAAAAACTTACCCCAAAAAGAATCCTAACAAGCCTACGAAGAGAACAAGCAAAAGGAGACGATCAAAACAAGCTAGTTGGCTGTCTAGCCGGTGCTACCGCAAGAAGGCCAGTACCACCAGAAGCCGGTAGCACCGCTCCTAAAGTGGTAGCATTGGGCTCAAAAACAGACTGAAAAATCAGCACGATCTCAAAACGAATTTCGATGAATCTTTTGATCGGCTGGACAAAAACTCACGAAACTTGGCAGATAGGGTCCTCGGGATGTTAGGAACGTATTCCAACCTTCAATCACAAGGATTGACATCAAAGTTCCGACCTTTATGCCCGAGAAGGAAGAACACACCAAGTTTTGAGCAAATCGAAAGAACTTGATTGAAAACTTGCTCGTGGGGTTTTGATGATCAAGATGATCTTGAAAAGCCTCCCACATGTCACAGCAAGCAAGAGAACAAGTCTAAACTCAAAAGAACGCAAGATACAAGTTCATACTTTCAAGAACGCAAAGATCAACATATTGCAAGAAGAACGCATGGATTTCTTAGATAATTGAGAACATAAATTTAGAAGAAGAATCATTCATCAAACATCAACCTCAGCAAAGATTCATAAGCATATAGAAGGAGAGGAGGCAAATCCAAATTGCGTAAATGTAAATTGCAAGGTAGTAAATGCAGAATTTAAATACGTAATGTAAATGCATAAATAAAGAAATGATTTGAGAAAATATTTTCATTTCTGGAAGGAGAGGTTTACAAAGCCTGACAAACATGTGGGCAAAGCTCAAAGGAGCACAAAACCTCAAAAACCTTCAAAGAGGGGAGGGCACCCCTACCCCTCTATTTATACTACTCTTGGGCCACCTACCACCCTTGGATGAGTCTCTAAACCCTAGAGCACCCATCAAGGGCTAGGATTGACCCACTCACACAGCCATGCAAGGGCTAACGCAAAACCCACACACAAAACGGGTTTTCTTGCATGGTTCTCAAAGCACACTAACTAGACCCGCTAACCTATCAACTAGACCAAGATCCAATGGCCCTCATTGATCCATGCAGCGCCTAGTTAGCATGTCATCTGTTCTTTGTCTTCACGGCTTGCCATGACTCTGTATCCGATCATTTTTCGGCGATCACCGACCGTCTGGACCTCCGACACTCCTCGCCTAGTCCCGGTCATCCTTCACCTCACCATGTTCTAGCATCGTCGACCTGCAACCATCAAAAATAAGTAAACTCCACACATAGCATTGCCCACAAAGATATGCAAGAAATTCATCAAAGTCCACACTTTGAAATTCATCTTTGTTCGTTATGACCGGTAGCACCGCCCTTAGGCCGGTAGCACCACCCATAGTGGACCGGTAGCACCGCACAACGCAAACACCAAAAACACCCTCTTCTGGAATTTTCACACTGCACCAAAGTCCGGTGCTACAGCTCGCCCGATAGCACCTGGATACCAAGGCTGGTGGCACCGCCCAGCCGAAAACTCGAAAACACTATTCTCTCGGGTTTTTTGCACCGCCTGAGGTCCGGTGCTACCGCTCGTCCGGTAGCACCGCGCTACCATGGCCGGTAGCACCGCCGCCAGAGACTCTCAGAAACACCCTCTCTATAAATATTACACCGACCATTTGGTCCGGTGCTACCGCTCGCCCGGTAGCACCGGAAAAACAAAGAAGACTCCAAAATGCTTCCATTTGAAATTCCAATTCAAATCAAACTTAAACCAGAGCAAACCAAAGCGCAAATTTAGTCAAATACTCATATCACAAATCTGGGTAGTCCTCCATATGGTCCTTCAATCTCCCCCTTGATGAGTATATTGACAAACACAACAAAGGCATATAATTTTGAGTTTGATGAAGATAGAAGAAAGCAATTTTAGTTGCAAAATCAAAATTGGTTCAAAGAAGAGAATTTAGATCAGACCAAGTTGACAAGAGAATTTTGGAATTTTGTAAGAAAGAGCAAGTTTTCCACAAAAGCTCAAAATATCCAAAATTTCAAATCCATTTTTTTATTGATGCCTTTTCGATTTCTCCCCCTTTTGGAAATATAGGCATCAAGATTTTTTTATGTATGCATGAAATGAAATCTAAAGAGCTTTGAAGATTATCCAAATGATCATAAGGACAAGATATGACACCAATCTCATCAATTTCAGATTATGACTAACCTAAGAAATGTCCAAGAACAAATACATTTTGTTATCAAGCTTAGTTTTCAATAGTTCATATTAGCAAGATTTGGCAAGTGCAAGACTTAGCAAAAATTTGAAAGTAGAAACAAAACCATTCATAGGACCAAATGGAAAACCTAGAGTTAAACCTACTCAACACTTTGGGGAATGTTGAAGTGCATATAAGGTCCTTCGAGCTCATTTTTCAATTTATGCAAAGTTTTCTTTAAGACTTTGAAAAACATAGCGGGGTGCAAATGTTTGACATTATTTGCATTATTTACCCACTTATGTGTTTGATATTTGCATTTTTTATTTTATAAATTGACTCAAGCCATTTTCGATCATCTCAAGAGTAACTCTTAAGAGAATGATCTTGGTCATACACAATATATTCCAAGTTCATCCCAAATGCAATCGGAAGCAGTCTCGTGAATATAAAGTGTTGAGATCAATTTTGCACAAAAGAGTCAAATTTTTCTTAATTTCAATTTAGCACATATGAGCAATTCTGAAGGACTCAAATATGGATCAAACAAATTTCATCCAAGTTGCTATAGGGACTATAGAGAACTCCAAAATTTCACAAATCATGCTAAATACTCCTAGAGAAGAAACTTAGTAAGTAAAAGCAACATGTTTCATCAAGTTTTCATTCAAAGCTTTCAATTTTCAAATTTTAACAAGCTTATCATGATAAAAGAACTTGGACATATCTAAGCTAGTGACTATCTTCAAAATATTTAACATGGTGTATTGCATGAAGATTAAGTCATTTGCATAATAGACAAAGCTCATAAAACAGAAAATGCAGTCTATATGCAATGCAAGAATAGATTCCCAAACTTTCCCTCAGTAAGTGAATCAATTTTAAGCTCAAATCTGGTTAAACTTGAGTTATTAGTAAAATTAGGCATAAGAAAAACCCAAATGAACTCAATAACAACCAAAAAGACAGAATGAGGAGAAGAAGCCGAGAAACTGCAAACTGGATGGCTATTGAGCATAGATAAGATAGAAGAGACTCATTACGGCTCAGACTCGCTCTTATCTTCCCCAATGACTGACATAGGGAAGCTGACTCTAGATCCCAAACTAAGAAGTGCACACAGACCATGTCTACCTAGGAGGCCCAACACTTGCTAGACTTATATGACTGTGAGGGAACTCAACCTAGAGAGAAGAGAGAACATCTAATCACACATGATAGCAACCTAAAGCACAAGATAAGAGGTCCATGCAAAGCATGCCAGATGTCTAAGTGAGTGAACTCAACTCAGGAAAATAAGCCCAAAATCACCCAGAAGAAACACAAAAAAAAGAAAAGCAAAGCTGGAAGAGAACATATTATACATAATATACAAACCAGCTCCCCCTCACGAAAGGCCGTAAGGGCTCACGGCTCCAAGCTCACTCCTCAAGGCAACAAATCTGGAGCTATCCAAAGGCTCGGTAAAGATATCGGCTAACTGGAGGTCACTCTCTACGAACTGAAGCGCGATATCACCCATCTCCACATGTTCTCTAAGGAAGTGATATCTAATATCAATGTGTTTGGTCCGGGAATGTTGCACTGGGTTTTTAGCAATGCAAATAGCAGAAGTGTTATCACAGAAAAGTGGCACACTCTCTATCTCTAACACAAAGTTCCGCAAGGTCGATCTCATCCAGAGCACTGCTACAAAGAATCGGCTGCAACAACATACTCACTTCGGTGTGGATCAGGCAACTCGGATCGCTTCCTAGACGAGCAAGAAACAAGAGAAGTGCCAATGAATTGGCAAGTGCCAGAAGTGCCGTTCCTATCTATCCTATAGCCAGCAAAGTTAGCATCAGAAAAAACTCGAAGGAACAGACAAGAAGAAGAACAGTACCAAATACCACAATCAGTGGTAGCGCGAAGGTACCTGAAGATGAGCTTGACCGTCTAGCGGTGAGAGGCGCGAGGAGAGGCCTGAAATCGAGCGCACAGACACACAGCGAAATGTATGTCCGGCCTCGAAGCAGTGAGGTACAAGAGGGAGCCGATCATGCTCTGAAACTCCTTTTGATCAGCAGGCCCACTATCATCATCCGGCTTGAGGACAACAATGGTGACTATAGGAGTCATCACCGACATCTCGTTAGACATATTGAAATGCCTTAGGAGGTCACGGGTATACTTGCCTTGATGCAAGAAAGTACCCTCCCGAGTCTGCTTGATTTGGAAGCCAAGAAAGTAGCTCAACTCTCCCATCATACTCATCTCAAACTCTGTGCTCATAACCTAAGAAAACTAATACACAAGTGAATGAGATGAGCCACCAAAAATGACATCGTCCACATAAATCTGGACAAGAAGAAAATGCAACTCATGGTGTCTGATGAACAGAGTCTTGTCTACTACGCCCATTTTGATGTTATGGCTGAGAAGATAGGACTTGAGCCTCTCATACCATGCTCTGGGGGCCTGCTTGAGTCCATACAAAGCTTTAAAAAGCTTGCATACATGACTCGGAAACTTGGGGTTCTAAAATCCTGGAGGGTGTTTGACATAAACCTCTTCCTCAATATAGCCATTGAGGAATGCACTCTTGACATCCATTTGATAGAGCTTTAAGCCCTAGGGTGCAGGAAATGCAAGCAGGATCCTAATAACCTCTAACCTAGCTACAGGGGCAAAAGTCTCCTCAAAGTCAAGACCCTCAACCTAAGAAAAGCCTTATGCAACTAGCCTAGCCTTGTTGCGAATGACAACCCCATCCTCACTCTGCTTGTTTTTGAACACCCACTTGGTCCCAATGATATTATGACCAGATGGACATTCTACAAGCTGCCAGACTTTGTTCCTCTCGAAATTTTCAAGTTCCTCATGCATTGCATTAATCCAAAATTCGTCAGATAATGCATGAGTCACATCCTTCGGCTCAAACAAGGCAACAAAGGTAGAGTGAAGCTAGAAACTGGACAAACCTGATTTTGAGCGAGTGACCCGCTCAAACAGATCGCCGATGATCTGATCAGGTGGATGAGAACGCTGAATATGACAGGGAGGTCCAGAAGCAGAAGTGGCATCTACCTCATTCACAGAAGAGGTAGGAGCAGAGCCACTAGCTGCATGAGAGTCAGAAGGCAAGGGTTGGCCTTCCTGAGGTGTAGAAATAGAAACAAGGGGCACCTTAGTTGTAGAGGGGACTGGATCAGGTGGAACACCATAATCTCCATCATCCTCATTCTCTATAACGATGGTCTTAGAGGTGGAAGAAGAACCTGAAATGTCAGGTCTAGCTCCTGGGCTAGCCTCATCAAAGGTCACCTCACAGGTCTCTATGATCCTATACGCATCGCAACTCTAGACCCTATAGCTACGAGAAGAAGTTGAGTAACCCAGAAAGATACCATCAGAAGAGTGAGACTCAAACTTATCCAGGTTACCAGACTTCAAAATAAAACACTTGAAACCAAACACATGAAAATGAGAAACACTAGGCTTTCTCCCATACCTCAACTCGTAAGAAGTGCGGTGCAAATGTGTTCTCAAGAATATGCGATTTGGAACATGGCAAGCAATAGCTATAGCCTCAGCCTAAAACTTTCTAGGAGTACTGTAATCGTCTAACATCGTCCTGGCCACTCTACCAGGGTCCTGTTCTTCCTTTCCACTACGCCATTTTGCTGAGGGTCGTAGGGAGAGGAGAATTAACGCTCAACCCAGACTCCACATAAAAAATCTCAAAATAGGAGTTCTTGAAATCCGTGCCATTATCACTGCGTATAGCTCGTAGGGCACCAGGGAGCTCAAAAGAAAACCTATGAACTAAACCCCTAAAATGGGTAAAAGTCTCATCCTTCGAGGACATGAAAAACACCCAAGAGTACCTCGAAAAATCATCAACAATGACAAGAACATACCACTTCCCACCCACTGACTGCACTCTAGCTGGATCAACAGTGTCCATATGTAAAAGCTGTCCTGGTGCATCAGTCATCGCAACAGTGACTGAGGGATGAGAAGTAGCAACCATCTTGCCATGTCGGTAGGGAGAGCAAACTAAGTCTTTGACCATTTTGAGTTTGGACAAACCACGAATGAGGTCGTGGCTGCTAACTTGGGTCAAATGATCAAATCCAATGTGACCAAGTCTCCTATGCCAGAAGGAGAGATCACAGGACTCTGAAGCAATCAAATACCGAAGGGAGTCTCCAAAAGAAATAGAAAAATCAGCACGAAAGACTCGCCCAAATCTAGAAATACCGCAAACTAACCCTCCTGATGAATCGAGGATTCTACACGCATTACTCTTAAAACTCACTTCGAAAGAGTAATCGATAAGCTGTGAAACAAAAAGCAAATTGTATTGCAGCTTACTCACTAAGGCAACATCTTTAAGAATGAAATTGTCATTAATGCATATGGTACATTTAGCAATGACTCTACCTGAAGAAGCATCCCCAAAAGTGATCAACTCATCACCGGGGGCTCGGACTACGAAAGAGAACCAACGAGAATCTCCGGTCATATGACGAGAACAACCGGAGTCGACAACCAAACATCTCCTTTCCCCATCCGACGAACCTGATCAAGACACAAGAGAGAAAGATGACTCAATACTGGGATAGAGTGAAAACTTGGGAACCCAATATCAACCACATGACGCCTCAGAGTACCAGCCACAGAGGAAGACTGGACTTGAGTATCTCTCTGATGTTTAACCCTAACAAGATCAGTAGCAACTCTACTAGATGATCTAAGAGCTGGAACTGGGTTGGCCCGCCGTGGTGCAAAGGTCGGACCACCCCAGTGAGGCTACCTAAAACTCCTACCAGAAAACACCTCACGCTACTGATATCTACCTCGATGAGAAAAATGAGGAATATCAAGAGGACGCCTGTCAGGACCCGAATATGCAAATCCGGACCCTCTGTGTATACTGCACTAGTCTAGGATCACACTAGTGCACATAGGCTCATCATTGGTAAATATCACAATCATACACAGCAAAAACATTATGAAAGACATCATATATTAAATAATACTAGTTGAATGACCTTATGGTCAACTTACATGACTATGCCTCGCAACGCTGAATAAAAAATTAAACTGCAGCGGAATAAAAACGTAGACATCCCTTCAGTATAGCAGAGGCAACTGACAAGGCTTGCGCCCTAAACATTCATCTCCTCTTGGCATTACTTCTCCAGCATGGATGTAAACTCCTCAACTGGTGATGTTGTTGTTGGCAAGGGTGAGTACTTAAAGCACTCAACAAGTTGTGCATAGAATACAATTCTATGTAACTATATGCAAGGCTTAATCCAAAGGAAAAGGCTATTATGGCTATTTTGCAATAAGCAGCATTTATGAACAAATATAATAAATAGATTGTAAAGACTGTAAAACAAATAACAGTAATAGATAGATTCAACATTTCTCAAGTAAACCAAGTTTTCCATTCCTCAATCAGGTTTCCAACCTCCCATGGCAACCTGCCATCCATCCCAAGTTTTCATTTTATTAACCTAACCATTAACTGTAATTCCTGAGCATTGCTAAATACCGCGAGCACGGCTATTCGAATAGTTTTACACTCTGCAGAGGTTATGCACTTTACCCACATGACATGATCGTCTCTTGTTGCCAAGCTATTGATACACTTCCTTTGGTGTGTCGGCGGAGAGATCAAGACAAAGTCTTTACAATGCTCTAGCTTAACCCAGTACTACCCGCTATGGTCTAAACACTAGTGGGTCTGAAAACCACAAATGATATGGTAGAGTATAGATCAAATTGGTATAATAGCTAATCCCAATTTAATTGAAACATTTGTACAAGTGAAATAATATGCAATAAGGTAAAAACAATATAGCGATTTTGTAAACATGGGTTCAACATGATCAAAGCACAACTTACCTTGGAATAGGTTCTGGTCTTGCTCTGGAAATTGATCTTGGAGCGATGAATCCTCTCCCGGAGTATCGATTAACTCAACGTTTATGCGAAACGATCCAAAAATAGCAATTAAACACCAATACAGAGAGTAGATGAACTCTAAAAATCAAATAAAATTCACCATTAAATAGATCTGAATTTTACAAATTTTTAGAAATTTGAATCACCTCAATTGGAGCTCGTATGAGGGATAACGTGCTGGGAGAAGATTCAAAATTCTAAAAATCAAAAATTAGAAAATCAATTAATAAACTGAATTATTTTTATTCTAAAAAACCGAATTATTGCGTCGTGCTGACGTCAGCCCTCACCCGGCCAATCAGACGTCGACGCGTGGCACGGTCCATGGACTGTGATGCGCCAACGGGCCGATCTTTCGATAGGTTCTACTATTGCGGAACGGAGACGTTCGCGTTCCAAGGGCTTTCAATCAGCGAAGATTGAAACCTTGCAATCGCTACACCCACGCACTTGTTTTTATCAACCGTACTGACGCCCGGATGACCTAACCACGAAGGTTAATTCCTACACGCAGAAGAAGAAACGAGCAAGAATGAGAAAGAAAACAATCTGACAATTCAAACGATCAAAGTTGAGGTTATCTCTTTCACCAAACTTGGTCTTGTGACACTACTTCGATGAACAAGTGTTTCACACATGTGGGGAGCAAACTTAGCAAATAACCTAACCCTAAAAGTAGCGGCGACTAAGTATATATAAGGGCGAGTTACAAAAAGTGATCAATCAACGGTTCTTATTCGAAGTCTGCAACAGTAGCAACTTTTCACTTTGATTTGGAGGCCTTCCCGAATGAATCTAGCGGTGGGTTTCTATGCAATAGATAGTTCTTGAAATAAGCTTTCCAACCAGTGGTGCCTCAGCCCAAACGGACTTCGTATGAGGAAGTTATGGCCTTTTTAGTCCGGCGCTGTCAAGCAGACTCCGAGACGAGTTGTAGTCCGAATTGAAGTGCACGGGCGGCATCAATTGGGCTTGTACTTTAGTTGAATGTGGCTTGTAGATGTTCAAGTTGTGTATGAGGTTTCCTTGAGTTAACATCTCCTCTCCCATGATCCTAAGTAACAACACATCACAAAGAAAATTATGCAGTAGCACATTCTCATTAGAACAAATATTATCACCTAAGAACGAGATCACCTTGTAATTAAGTTGTTTTGCTCGGGCTCGTATTAGGGTGCGTTTGGTTGCCTGGATGAGGTTGGATGGGATATGGCCATCCAACCTGGATGGGATGAAACCATCCAGGTAGTTGTTTGGTTGGGTGGATAGGGATGAGCCAATGTTTTGTTTGGTTGGATGGATGAATGTGGATAGGATGAGCTAATTTTTTGTTTGGTTGCATTGATGAGGATGGATGAGCTAGTTGTAATAAAGGTTTCGAATTTTGGTTTGAAATTTTTCGATGAAATTTGACTTAAATTTGAATTTTTGGAGAAAATTTGACCAAATTTGAATTTTTGGACAAAATTTGACCGAAATTTGAATTTCTGGACAAAATTTGAATTTTTGACAAAATTTGAATTTTCGGTCAAAATTTGACCAAAATTTGAATTTTCGGACAAAATTTGACTAAAATTTGAATTTGACTGAGTACACTTTGACGAAATTTGAATTTGACCGAGTATACCTCTTCGTACAACAAACTGGATGAACTCGTACGGCCTTTTTTCTGGATGACTCATCCAAAGATCTTGAAGGAATATTCCAAAAAACTGGACAGCCATATCCACCCCATCCACCCAACCAAACAATTGGATGGCTCTAAATCCAGGGACCGCCATATCCCATCCACCTTCATCCATCCAACCAAACGCCACCTTATTGGACCAAGAATTAAAGTTGTATCCATAGGAGTTATGTCCTCATCATTCTCCCCCTCTAAAATTGGAGTCGTCCTCGACTCAATCTCATCTTCTTTGCCCATGTATGGTTTTAAATCTGAAATGTTAATGTGGGACTAACCCCGAAATCTGCAGGTAACTCAAGCTTATATGCATTATCATTAATTTTTGCAAGTACTTTGAAAGTACCATCAGCTCGAGGCATTAATTTAGACTTTCTCAATTCAGGAAATCTATCTTTGCATAGATGCAACCAAACAAGATCACCAGGTTCAAAGGTTAATTGTTTTCTACTCTGGCTACCATATGCTTTATATTTTGCATTCATCTTTTCAATATTTTCTTTAACTAATTCATGCATTTTCAAACTCAATTCAGCACGGCTTTTAGCATCAAAATTTAATGTTTCAGAAGGAGGTAAAGGTAACAAATCAATAGGAGCACGTGGATTAAACCCATATACGATCTGAAACGGACTTACCTTGGTTGTGGAGTGTATGGACCTGTTATAAGCAAATTCAATATGAGGTAAGCACTCTTCCCACATCTTCAGATTTGTCTTGAGAATCGCCCATAGCATAGTAGACAATGTGCGGTTGACGACCTCTGTCTGTCCGTCGGTTTGAGGGTGACAAGTAGTGGAGAAAAGCAATTTTGTCCCCAATTTATTCCATAGGCTTCTCCAAAAATGACTCAAGAACTTTGCATCATGGTCTGAAATGATGGTATTGGGCACACCATGTAAATGAATGATCTCCCTGAAAAACAAATCAGCAACGTTTTTAGCATCATCGCTCTTATGACAAGGTATAAAATGCGCCATTTTAGAGAAACGATCAACCACCACAAATATAATATCTCTTCCCCTCTTAGTCCTAGGCAATCCTAACACAAAATCCATTGAAATATCCTCCCAAGGAATGCTAGGGATAGGAAGAGGCATATAAAGACTATGTGGATTCAAATGGGACTTAGCTTTATTGCAAGTGGTGCATCGTGACACATAGCGTCCGACATCACGCCTCATCTTAGACCAAAAGAAATGGGAAGCAAGTACATCCTCCATCTTCTTCACTCCAAAGTGTCCCATCAAACCATCTCCATGCCCTTCCTACAAAAACAAAAGACGGACAGAACTAGCTGGAACGCAAAGCTTGTTAGCACGATATAATAATCCATCGTTTAGCACATATTTATTCCAAGTTCTTCCTTCTCTACATTTCAAATAAGCATCTCTAAAATCCAGATCAGTGGCATACAAGTCCTTAATTGTTTCTAAACGAAAAAATTTATGATCAAGTTGTGATAACAAAGTATATCTCCGAGACAAAGCATCGCCAATCACATTGTCTTTACCTTTCTTATGCTTGATGATATAGGGAAACGATTCAATGAACTCAACCCATTTAGCATGTCGTTTATTCAGTTTCGCTTGGCTTCTAATATATTTTAAAGATTCATGATCGGAATGAATAACAAATTCTTTGGGCCAAAGGTAATGTTGCCATATTTCTAACACACGCACTAAAGCATACAATTCTTTGTCATATGTAAAATAATTCAGAGCAGGGCCATTCAATTTTTCACTAAAATATACAACGGTTTTACCTTCTTGTAGTAACACTCCTCCTATGCCAATCCCACTAGCATCACACTCTAACTCAAAAGTCTTACCGAAATCGGGGAGTTGAAGTAGAGGGGCATTGGTTAGCTTCTCATTTAACACATTAAAAGCATGTTCTTGTGCTGGTCCCCAGTAGAAAAGAATGCCTTTCTTTGTTACCTCATTCAATGGTACCGCAATGGTGGTGAAATCCTTCACAAAATGCCTATAGAATCCTGCAAGACCATGAAAACTTCTCACCTGTGTGACTGTCTCAGGCGTCGGCCAACTCTTGATTGCTTCAATTTTTGCTTCATCCACTTCTATCCCCTGTGGAGTAACAACATATCCAAGAAAAGAGACTCAATCTGTGCAAAAGGTGCATTTCTCAACATTACCAAACAAATGTGCATCTCTCAAAGCATTAAAAACAGCACGTAAATGTTCCATGTGTTCTCTATGTGACTTGCTATAGATTAAAATATCATCAAAATAAACCACCACAATTTTTCCAATGAAAACACGTAAAACTTCGTTCATTACCCGCATAAAAGTGCTAGGTGCGTTAGTTTACCCAAAAGGCATGACTAACCACTCATATAACCCAAACTTAATTTTGAAAGCAGTTTTCCATTCGTCTCCCAACTTCATTCTAATTTGGTGGTATCCACTACACAAGTCTACTTTAGAAAAAATGATAGAACCACTTAACTCATCAAGCATGTTGTCTAACCTAGGAATAGAGTGACGATACCTTATTGTGATAATATTAATGGCTCTACAATCTACACACATTCGTCAACTACCATCTTTCTTAGGAACCAAAATAACATGAACGGCACAAGGACTAAGGCTCTCTCGTACATACCCTCGGTCCAATAAGTCTTGGACTTGGCGCTGAATTTCCTTAGTCTCTTCGGGGTTGGTTCAGTAAGGCGCACGGTTTGGTAAAGTCGCCCCCGGAATCAAGTCAATTTGATGCTCAATTCCCCTCATAGGTGGCAGCCCTGGAGGAAGTTCATCCGGGAAAACATCCTCATACTCCTGCAAAAGATTAATGACAGCAGGAGGCAAAGATCTAGACAATTTATCAAGGGAAAAATAAGCCTCTTTGCAAATCAAAGCATAGCAAGCCAAATCAGACTCATCAAGCGCATGTAAATCAGATTTTGTAGCAAGCATGTTAGCACCTTTCAATTTAATTCCCGCCTTCTTAACACTAGGTGCTTCCTTTTCCTTTTTAGGTAGGCAAACTTCTTTAGCTACATCCTGATTTTCAGTGTTAGTTTGCTTCACCTGACGTTCTTTTTCAGCTCTTTCTAACTCATCTTTCAAAATGGCAGCAGGGGTCATTGGAAATAATTGAATGGTTCTTCCTTTATGTATGAAAGTGTATTTATTGCTTCTACCATGGTGTAAAGCATCAGTATCATATTACCAAGGCCTACCTAAAAGCAAAGAACAAGCTTGCATAGGCACGATATCAAAATCTGCACGATCATCATAGGTACCAATTGAAAAATGCACTCTCACAATCTTATTTACCTTCAACTTACCGCAAGAGTTGAACCATTGAATGTAATATGGCTGCGGGTGCTGCTGCGTGGTCAAGCCAAGCTTCTCGACCAACTCAATGCTAGCAAGGTTATTGTAACTACCTCCATCGATGATGACGTGACATGATATTTCCTCCACAATGAACTTTTTTGGAACAAGGTGTGGCGCTGATTTTGCTCCGCTCTCTCTATTTGAGCACTAAGTACTCGCTGTGCTACAATAATCATATACCTCTCAGAAGTTTCAGCTCCAAATCTGTCCACTCCATCATCATCACTACCCGTCGCATGTTCGTCACCTGCGGGGTTAGCTGAAACAAGCGCCAAATCTTCATCATCAATATCACTAGCACTAGTATACTCACCATCATCTTTGGCAATGAGAGCTTGCTGATTTGGACAGTCTTTCATCACATGACCCAATCCCTTACAGCAGTAGCACTGCGTGTCACATGTCCTACCCGTGGAAGCAACTGATGACACGTTCTTTGTCGGTGCTTGCACCGTCGCTGATTTGCTTGCTGCGGAAGCACATGGTTGTGGCGTGGAATCAATGGAATGTGCATGGAAAGAAGATGTAGAGCGACCACCAGAAGGTGCCGCAGGTGGCGCCCTAGGTGTGGCCCGAATTGGAGGAGATCCTCCAGAAGTAACTCCTCGTGATCGAGCTTGTCTACCCTGTACTTCCCATTCAGCTTTGCAAGCAAGATGGAACAAACGAGTGATATTATGATAATCTTTATACTCTAATATGTCTCGAATTTCATGATTTAAGCCCCCAAAAAATCTAGACATTTTTGCATCCTCATCTTCTTGCACTTTACAACACAACATACCAATTTGTAACTCCTGATAATACTCTTCTACGGACTTATTACCTTGGTTCAAGCGCTGCAATTTATTCAATAAATCTCTAGCAAAATATGAGGGTACAAATCTAAGTCGCATGCATTCTTTCAAACCATTCCAAGTGGTTGGGACATTATCTGTTTGTTTAATTTCATTCCACCAATATGATGCAAAGTTAGTAAATTCACTAGTGGCAAGTCTTATTCTTTGTTCTTTCGGGACATCAAAGCATGAAAATTTTTGATCCACAGATAGCTCCCATTCTAAATATTCATCCGTATTATAATGACCCGCAAAAGATGGCATCGTAAACTTAACTTTAGAAAATGCATCATTAACATTACCATGATGTCGATTAGGATTACCATTGTTACCTCCCATACCATGGAGATTGCGGCGAAGACGATCGCAAAAACGGGCATTCCGTTCAACAGCTTGATCCATATTGCCGACACTTTCTTCTCCTTCATCATCCTCTGTCGTCGGCAGGGAAATGCTTCTTCATCTCTAGGGGCAACAAGATTGCCCTCCCTTCGACCTCCATTGAAAGGTGTAGGATCTGTAGGTGGAGGCGGCTGTCTCTCTAGGTACTCCATTTTGGTGACGAGGTTAGCAATGCTCTGCTCAATTCGCTCCATCCTATGTTCATTGTCTTGAGCAAGCTTGGTGAGGTTTGCATCAATGCCTCTCAACGCGCTTTGATGATCCTCCATGTACTTCATGAGCTCAATTTCTTTATGTGATCCTGTCATTGTTAGTAGAAGACAAGAAAGAAAAATGGAGTATATATTCTTCCTATCAACTACTAGGTGGTGGACAAAAGGGAAAAGATCACTCTCGCTCTAGCTTCTTACCAAGCTCTTGCAAGTTTTTTACCAACTATGACAGGTGGTCCAATTCGGTAGGCTGGTTAGTGATAACCTGTGATAATGGTGGGGTATGCGATTGCAAAGTAAAACCTGCAACTGAATTGGAAGAGAGTGGAGCTCGGAAGGCTATGTATGAGTAGCAAACGTTATGCAACAATTCAAATCAAAAATTGCAAAACTGAAAAGTAGTCCCAAGCTAGTCTATGTTGCCAGCCTAAACTTATCACAAACCTAGTTATGCGAAGCGAAGCACACAAATATACAAAGGACACAGAGGATTCCAGCACTTCTGAATTTTTTTTCAGTGCGGCTTTTTTTTGCACTAGCCTTTTTCTCTTCTTTTGGTGTGGCTCTTTTTTTCTTTTTCTCAAAGGTATACTATCCCTCTCAACTGAAAAAAAGGATGGAAAACAACAATTCCACGTTTTCAAACGAGATAAAATGCTAAACAGATGACTAAAAGATGACAAAAAGATGGCATCGAAACTTCCAGGGCCCAGAACTTGGTCTTAGAGGCTGATTTTGAGGGTCAAAAATGCATAGGTCCAAAGACCTATAGATTTTTCAGACGCGCATCATCGTCCTCTTCGGAACAAAAGAAAATAGACCCAAATCGGAGTTCGTATGCAAAATATATGCCTGTTTTACTGAACGCGAACCCTTCTTCTCGGACACAAAATCGGAACTGATGCCCTAGGATTTCTGCGGCAAACAAACTCGACCGCTACAACCAGGACAAGACTCGATCTAGACTTGGCAACATAATGACACAGCGGGGGACAACAAATCAATAAAGCAAAAACTGAAAGAAAGTGCAAAGGATCAAAGGGTTTTGGACAGCGAAAACAAGGACAGCGACGAACGCAAATATTTTTGGGGCTAATTTTTTTGGACACTATTATGATGGAAAACTAACCAATGGGAAAAATATGAATTACCTAATGGGTAATGCAGCTCTGATACCACTTGATGCGCCAACGGCCCGATCTTCCGATAGGTTCTACTTTTGCAAAACGGAGACGTTCGTGTTCCAAAGGCTTCCAATCAGCGAAGATTGAATCCTTGCAATCGCTACACCCATGCACCTATCGTTATCAACTGTGCTCACGCCCGGATGACCTAACCACGAAGGTTAATTCCTGCACGCAGTAGAAGAAACGAGCAAGAACGAGAAAGAAAACAATCTGACAATTCAAACGATCAAAGTTGAGGTTATTTCATTCAACAAACCAGGTCTTGTGACACTACTCCGATGAACAAGTGTTTCACATGTGTGGGGAACAAACTTAGCAAATAACATAACCCTAAAAGTAGCGGCAGCTAAGTATATATAAGTGCAAGTTACAAAAAGTGATCAATCAACGGTTCTGATTCGAAGTTTGCAACAGCAGCAAATTTTCATGTTGATTTGGAGGCCGTCCCGAACGAATCTGGAGGTGGGCTTGTATGAAATAAATAGGTCTTGAAATAAGCTTTCCAACGAGTGGTGGCTCAGCCCAAACGGACTTCGTATGAAAAAGTTATGGCCTTTTTAGTCCGGCGCTGTCAGGCTGACTTCGAGACGAGTTGTAGTCCGAATTGAAGTGCACGGGCGGCATCAATTGGGCTTATACTTTAGTTGAACATGGCTTGTAGATGTTCAAGTTGTGTATGAGGTCTCCTTGAGTTAACATCTCCTCTCCCATGCTCCTAAGTAACAACACATGACAAGGATAATTATGCAGTAGCACATTCTCATTAGAACAAGTATTATCACCTAAGAACGAGCTCACCTTGTAATTGAGTTGTCTTGCTCGGGCTCGTGTTGTTGGACCAAGAGTTAAAGTTATATCCATAGGAGTTATGTCCTCATCAGACTGGGTCTAGACGACCCTCTCTGGTGCACCGTGGACCCGGTCCACGCAGCTCGGATTTCTCTGACCGACGGGCAAGCGCAACACGATGCCATGCAAATGCCACACAACTGCCACCTCAGCTGACGCATCTACGTCTCTGATACGCGGCGTCGAAGTGTCAAGCCACGTCAATGGCGGCGGCACGAGGAACTAGGGTCATCGGCGAAGCGAACAGAGGGTACCTTCAGGCGCATCTCGCTGTTACGGATCTAATAACGCGATCGATTTCCCCTCTAGTGCACTGGAACGACGACGGCGAGCTTCTCTTCTCCGGCGGCGACGGTCCCTCGGTGATCTCCCTCTCTGGCGGCACTCTGGTCTAACCGATGCGCGCACTAGACGCTCTGGATGAAGACAAAATACATGCGACCGATCCCAAGCCCTAACTGCGACGCAAGTCGGCGAATCGACGCTTTTTCTCTTGCGGCAGAGCACGACGTTCCTCGCGAAATCCAACAAAGCGGCAGCGCAAAACTCTCGGTGAACTTAGGGCTTTGGGTGCTTGCTCGATGCTCAGCCTATGCGCTGCTTTTATAGCGACTGGAGTCCGAGGCGTAGACAACATGGAGACCTCGACCGGGCGGATTCGGCGGCGGCGCTAGAATTCGGTTCATTCACGCTTCGGAGAAGACAACGCGGAGCCGTCCGATGATAAAGCAACGGTTGCCGATCTAGGGTTTTCAGCAGGTGGACTAATCGGGCCGATGCGCACGGAATGAGCCGAAGCACAGTAAGGGCCACATTCACACGAAAAACGGGCTTGGCCCTATACTGCTTTAGAATATTCTAGAGTTTTTCTTTTAAAATAATTCTGAATATTCACTTAATTAGTTTTAGGTAATAAATATATCAAGAAAATCTAAAAAAATTCCCAAAAATACTTTGAGATATTTTGAACTAAATTAAAATATTTTTGGGAAAACTTGATATTAATTTTATCTATAATTAATTAGTTTTCACAAAAGGGCCATTATACTTAATTTGAAATAATTCAAATAAATTCCAGATAATCCAATAAATTCCAGAAAATCATAACATGCACAAAAATCAATAAAATGATATTTATGGCAAATTTTGGGATGTTACAAACCTCCCCCCTTAACATAATCTTGACCCCGAGATTCAGGGCTAACTAGAAAATATGTTAGAAAATTCTGACTTCAAATCCTCTTCACCCTCCTAGGTTGCTTCATTCTCTGAATGATTTCTCCCTTGAACTCTGCAAAGCGAACAGACTTGCTCTTATCTTGCGCTCCATTACATCCAAAAATTTTGATAAGCTATTCCTTGTAAATCAAATCCTCCTGTAGTTCAATTGCTTCTAATGGAGTCTGCTCCACTGGCACTAAGACATTTCTTAAACTGTAACACATAGAACACATCATGCACTCCTGCCATTGACTGTGGCAATTCCAACTGATAAGCAACCTCTCCTCGACGGCTCAAAATCTTGAACGGACCAACATATCTTGATGCAAGTTTCCCTTTAGTGTGAAACCTATTAACACCTTTAAGAGGGGTAACTCTGAGATACACATAATCATCTGGCTCAAAGCTCAATTCACGTCGTCGATTATCAAAGTAGCTCCTTTGCCTTGACTGTGCTACCTTCAACCTTTCTCTGACCATGGCAACTTGCTCTTCGGCCTCCTTGAGAATACAGGCCCAAACACTAACCGCTCTCCTGTCTCATTCCAATTCAACAGGATACGACAGGCACATCCATACAAAGCTTCAAATAGTGAGATTTACAAACTAGCCTGATAACTGTTGTTATAACTGAATTATTCATGTTGCAACCATTTATCCCATGATGTAATGTAAGCTAATGCACAAGCTCTCAACATATCCTCCAAAATCTGATTAACCCTCTCGGTCTGACCATTTGTCTACGAACGATACGCTGCACTGAAATTCCAACGAGTTCCCATAACTTCATGCAACTTAATCCAAAATCTCAAGGTAAATTGGGTACCTCTATCCGACACAATCTTCTTGGGCACTCCACGCAAACACACAATCCTTGACATATACAGTTTTGCCATGCGGTCTCTTGAATAAGTCGTCTTCACTGGAATAAAGTGAACGACTTTGGTCAAACGATTCACGATGACCCATATAGACCATAACCTCTCGGAGTCTTACGCAAACTGGTAATAAAATCTATTCCGATTTCCTCCCACTTTTTGGGCACCCGAAAACACGAATCGATCCTCGCTCATGCGTTGGACTCAGAGGTGACACCCATACTCTACTTAAGTGTATGATCACTGTCACCCAAAAGTCCTGTGCACAGAGTATTAACCAGATGGCCCTCACTCAAGCAAATATGAGCCACCTAGTTGCACCGTACACACTTACGCAACCAAGGGAGTTTCGATTCCATTCCGAACAACCATACCAGGATTGAAAGCAACTCATCTAAGCTTAGCACTCGCTGTCCGTCTCAGAACCTTGGTATCGTCCACACTCACCAAGGGGAGCGCGAGCAATAGTCAAAGAACGACGACCGCTCGAGTTTATGCATTAGATGGTTGAAAACAATTCCAGGTACCCGGATATGTGTCTAGTGCTAGTTGCCAAGATCAATGCCTAGCACCCACATATCCCGCATTTGAGATGTATCGCAACACATACACACAAGACTAAGTAGTTGGCATAGCATAAACATAAACTAGAAACTAATACAACTACTTAATATTACAAGTAGTGGCCGACCGGCCAAATATTACATACCAAAAGTAAATTGCAGCGGAGAACAAACATATACCAAAATGAGGACAGTGGTATGCCCATCCGATAACCCATAGGCAACTGACTTGGAAAAAGCCAAGTTCATCCATCAACATAATCGTCGAACCCCGGAGTAAAGTACGTGTCGTCGGGACATTCTTCCATGCCGTCGTCTATATTATTTAGATTAAGCAACCGTGAGTACACGTATGTACTCGCAAGACTTTAGTGTATGGAAATATTGTAAATGCATGGCTAGAACAAGGATAACAAGCTTCTACACTAGTCTCATTTTCAGCACAAAGCAGATTTTGTTTAACAAGTGAATGTTGCATAAAACGGTATCGGAATTGTAAAGAGCATTTAATAAGAAGCTAATAACAGTAAGTACAATTCATATCCATCATTCCACAGCCCTCCTTGGCTGCGAATAGCGAATAAAAACAGCCATCCTTGGCTCCCAAAGTTTTCAATACCAACCCAACACCGTTCCCAAACGTTTTGGCAAAAACAAAGACTATACTTGACATTATTTTCCCAAGTTGCTCATGACCACGAGCATGGATAATTAATTAGATTTTAATCTCTACAGAGAGTGTACACTTTACCCACATGACACATTCTAGCAATCATATCAACCACGTCATGCGGTACTTCCCGTACCCGTTTTGTTAAACTGTGACTAAACCATTCAAATAGCTAAAGCTTAGCCTTGCACCAGCGACAGTGATGTTAAACCCTTGCCATAGTTCTGGAGATCCTGAACCGATGGTGCCCCATCGTGAACTCTCCCCATGGCAAGGCATGCACCGTCGTATTGGAATGCTTGGGCCCCAACACCTCGGTGAAGGGAGCACCTAGAACGATACCAGTCGTCGGATCGTCCATACTACTTCGGCCTACCAAAATGCAAGGCTAAACTCTAACTAATCTAATGAGTTTAGGCTATCCCATACTAGCACATGTGGTTGCACCAAATTACTTAGGTGATAGCATCAAGTTCGGTCCTTAATTGACCCGGGCGAGAATCTCCCCCTAACTACGCGTGAGGTCCTTTTCACGCCTCAAGTTAAGTAATAACTCGCCCGCATTTAAATCATAAGTTTGAGTTGGATTTTTATCAAATTAAGTGGAAACCATACCGTGGTTCCATCCATTTAAACAAAGTTTGTTCAAAGTAGTTGAAATGTGTCCCATTATTTAAAAGTCGTTCTAGTGAGCAAGTACATAAGTTATTTCGCAAGTATTACCCAAGTGACATTAAGTAATTTCTACACCAATACTAGGTTACAATGGCAAGTAATCAATTGACAAGGTAAAGAAAATGCATACAATTGGGATTAGCTACCATCACCCACAAAATGGCAAGTTTAAAACATACACGCATGCATATAGTTTGACAAAACAACATAACTTTGCAAATATGGGATCAAAATGGTCAAAGGAGGGTGCTTGCCTGGTTGCTCTTCTTCTGGAATATAATCCGGATCGTAGTTGACGTCGTTATCAATCGAATATGAAATACCGTCGTCCACGCGTCGAATAATAAGAACCGAGACAAAAGCAATAACCAAGACAAAAGAAAATAACACCATATCAAATGGGGCAAAAAGAAATCAGATGTAAATACCAAATTAAAACTTACGATGAAGAACATGGTGATTTTGAGTTCTTGATTTATCACTTTCATAAGGATTTCATTAGCACTTAGCTTATGTGAGGCCTTTTCTTGAATGTGTTACTTTCATCCTCTATTTTAAGAAGCTAAAGTTATAATCATAGCTAAGGCTATTTATGAATTCAAGAGGCTAAAATTATGTATCTTTGCATGTATAACTTCGAATTATAGATGCTAAAATTATTTGGATGAATAAAAGTATCATTAGTTAAAAGGTTTTGCTTGATTGGTACTTAGCTTTAAGTGTTCATGCATGGGAATGATTCCTATATGATGGATCATAAACTTTAGGTTATTTGCTGATACTACTTGGTTATGCGATGATTTCTTGCATTGCCGATGATTTGGTTAAAGTCTTCCGATTTCATTCATCCAAACAAGTGACTTTAACAACGTTATTATTTAGGGTGTTTGCTCTAGCAAGTTTTATATGATAAGTAAGTTGAAATTAAAATGTTTTGCCATATTTTGGTTGTCCATATACTGGTTTACGATTCTTGATCAATTCCCCCAAAATTTAGGCTTAGCCGAGTTGTTTTTCATGCTGCTGAAAGTGCTTAAGTGTTATAGTCTTAGTGTAGTTTGTAGTCTTTGAAGGGTTTTGCTTTAGTAGGATTCAGATGCAAAGCAAGTTATAATTAATATATTTTTTAGGAATATGGTAGTATATATACTAAACACTGATTATTAACTATTTTCCTTTAAATTTGCATTTGGACGAGATATTTTACTGATTGCCGAAAAGGCTTAATCATTATAGTTTTAGTGCCGTTTGTGGTCTTGGAAGGTGTTTGCGGCGACAAGTTTTATATGCTACACAGGTTGTAAGTGAAATATTTTCCATATTATGGTAGCATAAACACTATAGGATGCTACTGATCTATTATCTCAGTATTTTCCATTTATACAAGATATTTTATGGTTCGCCGAAAAAGCTTAATGATTATGCCGATCGCGCGGTTACGGTCCAGTTTTCATTCTTCGATTGCGGCTGCACCTTATGGGATAATCTAACCATTTTTCATACATTAATAGGGGATATCCCTAAAAGTGTTTTAAAGTTATTCCCGCAGTATTTTCCATTTATTTAAGATGTTTTCATGTATATGATCATTAGGGCTTAATATAAACTAACTCAAAATTATTCAAAATAGTTTTATTTTTTAATATAAAGCTATAATATGTTATTTTAAGGTTATAGAATTTGATTTCGTTGAATTTGAGGTTCGTTTGCGAGAGTTACGGCCGATTGGTCATTTTGCCGATTGAATGTTTGAACATCTAGCAAATGGAGCAAACTAAAGTTAAATCTAAATATTTTTGACCATTTATGACCTACGAAATCCCAGGAACATATATAAACTGGTTTCATAAGTTTTTGAGCTCATTTGGTCAATGTTTTAGCCATTTGAAACTTTCATGCTAGTAAGAGTTTAAACTAACAATCTTTCATTCAAAATACATTCAAATATAAATGTTTTTGCATAAATGGAGTGTATAGGATTTCAGTAACACATGCATTTTATTTCATGATTTATGGATCAAGAAAAAATATACTTCCTTCATAACACCTATTTAGGGCCTAGCATTCAAACCCTAATAAAAATATTTTTATGCAAGTAACATAAAACTTTTTATTTCAGATTCTAATTACTCATTTGAAAACTTAAATTTAGAAACTGATATCACTTCATTTGGACAAATCTAACAAAAGATATGAATATTTGAACTTAATATCATTTGGGAAAAGCACTTGAATAGCCAAAATACGCTTTCGGTATTTGGAAAGCGCCTTTAGGGATTTGAACTGAGCAGCTGTGTTTCACTGACCAGTGGGGGCCCTTCGTCAGGGAGACAAAACAAGGGAAGAAGATGTGGCGGCTGCCTGCGGCGAACGGCGACCAACTCCGACGATCCAACAGGCTAATGAGAACCTCCAGGTCATGGCGCAGCTGGGGGTGGCCATGCTCAGGGCCGGCAGGGGTCGGACATGGCTTCCACCGGAGAGGGATGGCGGCGCAACCTGTTGAGCAGAGATCAAACAAGTAAAGCCGAATCAATTCCGGAGGAGCTTGAATCAACCATCAAGGGGTCCAGTTCAACTCAATTTAGGGGTTAATGGCGGAGAAAACCAGTCGTAGATGCCAGCCACAGGTGGTATGGCGACGGAATCGGCGGGTTTCAGCTGGGAGCAAAACGATGGGATTAGAGCATGAATGGGTAATGGATTCAGCATTAGGGAGTAATTTTCACTCCAATTGACCTGTTCTTGCTATCGGAAATTGGCCGTGGTGCTTCGCCACCGAACGACCGGTCGTGCGGACGACAGGTGTAGGTGGGGGTGGCGTTGTAGGAAAAACGAAAAGGAATTGGGTGCGGTTGAGGGTTAAGGGATGCACAAAGACTCCCTAGATTTGATGAATTTGAAGAGTGTTCACCGAGCTTCTTAAATCGAGTTCCTTCCTTCTTGCGGTGTGGCTGCGGCAGTAGCGAAAGACGGGCATGTTTCTTTGTGAGTGGAGCTCGGATACGGGGTGGAAAGGTCCGTGGAGAGCTGGTGAGGGTCTGGAGTTGTTTTATCCGGAGAAGATAAGTAGTATTGATTGAATGCCATGGAGACTTGGCAGCCGTTTGGGCGATTTTGTTGATGTCTGCACAGGGGTTGGCATCCATGCCTCGGCCACATCGAAGCATGGGCGAGACGGTGTGACTTCATAGAGACAGGATGGCGACGAAATAGTGCCGGGGCAGTGAATTGATTGGCATTAGCTTGGCAGCATTCGGTAGCTTTGATTACCCATTTAGATCGGCTGCAGAGAGAGCTGTTCGGTTTGGTCTACATGTGAGGAAGATTTGGGAAGGAAGAAGAAAGAAGAAGGAAGGAGTCTGCCATGTGGGTCCAAGAGGATGCGCAGGCCCACCTGTAGGTGACAGAGGCTTATTGATTCCACCAGATTTGACTGCACAAAATCAAGCCAAATGAATGAGCTACTATTGAGGTTCTAAATTTTCCACAATTTTTCTGAGTCATTTGAAGAAAGTTTTCACGCTACTGTAAAAATTTTAGATTAAAGTATGTAACACAAGAATTATAAAAATTCTGACAATGTTAAGTGCTTTATTTGTTCACTTCTGTTTTTATTTTATTTTAGAATAGAAATGTATTCAAGAATTTTTGAAACGTTTTAACATAGTTTCATATGATCTAAGGATTCTTGCGTAAAATTTCAGATCAAAATATTACATATTTATTTTTTATTAATTCTGACATTGCATATTTCAGATTTTCATGATTTCGGTTTTTGAATTTTAAAAGGCACTAAAAGTAATTATTAATTTTTATATTTTTACCAAGGTTTAATTTTGTTATGAGTAATACTTGGTGAAATTTTCTACTGGAGATAAACTTTGATGAGTTTTGTAAAATTCTTTCATGTCATTGTTTTAAAGTTAAAACATGTCACTTCATTATTTACTTCTTTACCTAACTCATTAAAAATATTTTTACAGCTGAAAAGATGTGATAGGGCTTTACAAAGAATTAATATTATTTTTGCTGGATTTTACTTTCATCTTTTTACCTATTTACTTTTACACATTTACTAATTTCATTAATTGATTTTATTTTAAATACAAAAAATCCAAGAATAGTTTAATAAGGTTGGAAATGTTTCAGAAAATATGAGAAATTAAAATAGGATTAGACTTTCAACTTATTTTTTTTATGTTTATTTATTTTTTGTGAAAAGTTTTAATGTGCTACTTGCTCTTTTCTTTTGGGTTGAAATACAAGAAAATGAAGTAAAAGATGACATTTGAAAATCTTGGTAGTAAAAGATGACATTTGAAAATCTTGGTCTTAGTTGAAATTTTTATTCAACTCCATTTTAAAATTTTAAATTTTTATTTTTATTTATTTTAAAATTTTTGGGGTGTTACACACTTCCATTCTGGAACCTTCAATGGCTGTAACAAACTTGCTAACCTCTTATGCATTGCCTTTATTCTCTGACACACATCACACAAAGCAACATTTTCGCAACACTTCCTATGGTGACAAACTGATTTTGGCGAAATATTTTTCTAGCAACTCTTCGATCTGCTTCTTCGTCTCAACTAGCTCATCAGTAGGCATTCGATAAGGTCTCTTTGCTTTTGACGCTGTACCAGGCACTAACTCAATAATAAACTTGATCTCTAGATCTGGCGGCATACTAGACAAATCCTCGAAAAACTTATTCGAATAATTTCCAACAACTACCACATCTTCTACGCTAGCAACTTCCACACTGTTTACCATGAACTGACCATCATGATCTGCAGTTGCTTGAAATTCCATTTTTTCCGCCTTCTGGGCTTTTAGCTGACACAACACTTCGACCAACCTCCAAGACAGCCCTACGTCTGGACGACCAGTCCATTTCTAGAGTAGCATCTCGGGTCTAGTATCCATTATAGTTTGCTAGGAACTTTTCTCCAACAACAAGCAACTTTTAACTCTATAACATTCTAAGTTAGATCAAGCTATACTGTACTTTCTGACAACGGCAATTCTTCCGGGCTTACAAGCTTTACAAACACCACTGAACTAACCATCATTACACATGCAACATCTTCAGGTGAGCCATCAACACAGGTGAATACTCAGAAACATCTGACTCTTCATTTTCCATTAAAGCTTTTATTCCACACCCCACATCCATTATATTACCATCTTTACTTTATCACTTTAAATAAGGGATCTTTACAGGGAATTCATCACTAATCACTTTCCTTTACAAGTGGAGTTTACACAGGGTAAAATCATTAATCTAAACTTCCTCGATTGGCGTTGGCGCTGAAGTTTTGACTCGGACATAATTGAGATTGACTTGAACTGGTGTGATCACTTTCTTATGAGGGCAATTATTGGCAAAATGCCTGGTCTTGTTGCAGGTATAACAAAGTTTAGGGCAACCTCTCTTTCTTGAGCCTTTATTGATCGGGGTAGTGTCTTCACTCAAACGTCTTTTCTTCAACTGGTTCTCTTGAACAACGTCTCTTGCAACTTCAGCACTCACTCTTGGCGTTATGAACTTGACTGAGGTAACTTCTAGAATGACCGCATTTCTAGGAGACTCTAGATTCTTTCGCGGGCATTTCTTAACAAAATGGCCTTCCTCACGATAGTAGTAACACAAGCGTTTGCATCGTTGTGCCTTATTGGGTGCAGCTGTATGTACATTGTTGTCTTCTTGTCGCGTCTGGGCTGGTTGTTTCATAGGGCATTCTCTAGACAAATGACCTTCTTCATCACACAGGAAACATGTTGTTGGTGACTGTCAATTACTGCTTTCTTGATGAGGGCTAACAAGATCAAAGTACGGCGTCTTTTGCTCTTCATACGGCGTTACTCGAGCACCTGACGTTTCGCCCCTTTTTGACAATTCTTGAGCAACTGCGGCTCGGAGATTCTTTTGCTGATGTTGGGTTACAGCATTGACTATTGAATCCAAGAGACATTGAATTGGGCAATGATCCTGACCTTCACAAAGGTAGCATGTGATGTTACCAATAGGACACTTTGCAGGAGATTGGCTTCCTTCACAGCTGGAGCAATTGATCGCATGCTCGTCATCAGTATGACCTATTTCTCCACAGCGAGTGCACGCTCGATCTTCTGACCTGTTTGGTTGACAGCACTTCAGAGAGCAACGTTTAGATATCGAACAAGGTGCAGGGGTATCATTCTTCTCTGAATTCACTGTGGCTATACTATTCTCTGGTGAAGCAAAGAGATCACGAAAAGCAGCAACAAACTCACTCCAAGTGATATTCTGCGAGGCTTCATGGATAGCACAGTACTTCCTCCACCATTCAGCAGCAATTCCTTCCAGTAGATAAGAGGCATACGTGACTTTCTTATCACTTTCACACTGAGCAATGAGTAACTTTCTCTCAATAATTTTAAGCCAATCTTCCACTTTTGAAGGTGTAACATTTCCTGAAAACGTCGACGGACGAGTCCTTATGAATTCCGATAACCTTGAGTAGGAACAGGAATCATTGGTAGCAGCTTGGGACACTCTGCTAACATTGGCTTGGTCAGTCATATTCTGCATTTGCTTCATCATTGCTTGCATCGACTGAATCTGAGCAGTCAAGAACTCTTTGAAACTCTGCATATCCATCTGTATTGATGGTTGAAGAACTAATCCATTATTGAGATTCTCACTGGATTGATTTTCATTTCCACTGATTCCGTTGTTTTCACAAGTCTGAACCATCTACTTGATTGCTTCACAGGGTTAGGGAAGAGGGAAATAGCACAGGTAAGAAGTAGGAATCCTAAGACAGAGGAGATAGGTTTAACTCAATAACTTAAGCAAACAATATTAATAACTTGGTATGATTGCTTATATAAGCCTAAAATCTCTGCAACACATATTGCACACTCATCAATCAAGGAAGAACCAATTCAACCTATACACACAAAATTACCGCCTACAGGGTGACACTTCTATGTTAAGCAGACGCGACTCCCACACATGAGTCTCAACTGGCTACTCGAAACACTGGGTCTTCTAGCTTTGGAAACAGTTCATCAATCCACTCCTTACTTGAGCTTGACGATTCCTTCCTTCATGATTTGCAGGGTTGATAGCAAGCACTGGATGCTTTATCCTAAGGTATGGCACGTCATCAACTACCAAGATAACTTTAGATAAGATTTTAACTTGTTCCAGCAAAGGTAAGAGAAAGAAATTTTAGTAAGGAAAAAGAATAGAAGAATAAGATAAGTCAAGAACATATTATTCTTCCAGATTAAGTCTTTGTTAGGAAAATAATTTTGGAGATCCTAAAGAGATCACCAAACTATCTAGGGCCAAGGCCTACAGTCAGTATGGCTCTGATACCACCTCTGTCGGGACCCGAATATGCAAATCTGGACCCTCTGTGTATACTGCACTAGTCCAGGATCACTCTAGTGCACACATGCTCAACATTTGTAAATATCAAAATCATACACAGCGGAAACATTATGAAAGACATCATATATTAAATAATACTAGTTGAATGACCTTATGGTCACTTACATGACTATACCTCGCAAGACTGAATAACAAATTAAACTACAGCGGAATGAAAACGTAGACAACCCTTCAGTATACCACAGGCAACTAACAAGGCTTGCACCCAAAACATTCATCTCCTCCTGGCATTACTTCTCCAGCATGGATGTAGACTCCTCAACTAGTGATGTTGTTGTTGGCAAGGGTGAGTACTTAAAGTACTCAACAAGTTGTGCACAGAATGCAATTCTATGTAACTATATGCAAGGCTTATTCTAAAGGAAAAGGCTATTATGTCTATTTTGCAATAAGCAGCATTTATGAACAAATACAATAAATAGATTGTAAAGACTGTAAAATAAATAACAGTAATAGATAGATTCAATATTTCTCAAGTAAACCAAGTTTTCCATTCCTTAATCAAGTTTCCAACCTCCCATGGCAACCTGCCATCCATCCCATGTTTTCATTTTATTAACCTAACCCTTAACTGTAATTACCGAGCATTGCTCAATACCGCGAGCATGGCTATTCGAATAGTTTTACACTTTGCAGAAGTTATGCACTTTACCCACACGACATGATCACCTCTTGTTGCCAAGCTATTGACACACTTCCTTTGGTGTGTCGGCGAAGAGATCATGACAAAGCCTTTACAATGCTCTGGCTTAACCCAGTACTACCCGCTAAGGTTTCAACACTGGTGGGTTTGAGAACCACAACCAGGGCCCCCCTCTTGCGCCATGTGAGTTGCTCCATAACTCGGGAACTCACACCGCCATTGATAGTACCAAGCTAAGACATCACAAATTGATCAACTAGGCTGTCCCATACCAGACATGTGGTTGCATGATTGACTCAGGTCAAAGACATGTAAGGTTAAGTCCTTAGGGTGATTAAAGCAAGACTTCCACATATCCTCTGCCCATTGGGCCCACCTTAGCATACTCGCCCCTTGTCACTTGCCCCAATCTAAATGATTACCACCCAGTTGATTACCAAGCACCACGTGCCATCAACAATTCAATATCGTTGCGTGACATGACTCGCCACTACAACTCAATCTCATTGTGTGATCTCACATGACACACAAGTTCATATCCTTGTTCCATATTTCATTAGTCAAGATTAAACATTGATGATTCCGGTAGATATGATGACACGGCATGGCTAAGCAACTATGACGTTCTAACATTCCCATGTTGATTTCATTACCAACCAACTATAGTGAACCAATCTAGGGTGATAATAGATCATGGCATACAAATGACAAGGTAGAGTATGGATCAAATTGGTATAATAGCTAATCCAAATTTAATTAAAACATTTGTACATGCGAAATAATATGCAATAAGGTAAAAACAATATAACGATTTTGTAAACATGGGTTCAACATGATCAAAGCACAACTTGCCTTGGAATAGGTTCTGGTCTTGATCTGGAAATTGATCTTGGAGCGATGAATCCTCTCCCGGAGTATCGATCAACTCAACGTCTACGTGAAACGATGCAAAAATAGCAATTATACACAAAAATAGAGAGTAGATAAACTCCAAAAATTAAATAAAATTCACCATTAAATAGATCTCAATTTTACAAATTTTTAGAAATTTCAATCACCTTGAAGGACCATGTGGAGGTCCATCCATGTTTGTGATGAGTATTTGACTTTAATTGAGCAAGGTGTACTCAAGTTTGAGTTTGATTTGGATTGATTTTCAAAATGAAGCAATTTGAGTTGTCTCTGCCAGGAGTGGCAGTACCGGCCGTATGGATGAGTTGGATGGGTTTATTGCATATCATTGTGGGCATTGCTATGTGATGTGTTTCCTTATCTTTGATGGTTGCAGGGCGACGGTGCTAGGTCATGGTGAGGCGGAGGATGATCGGGACTAGGCGAGGAGCGTCGGAGGTCCAGACGGTTGGGAGATTGCCGAAAGATGATCGGAGATGGAGTCCGGGCAAGTCAAGAACACAAGGAAAGGAGATTATGCTAGCTAGATGCCGCGTGGATCAAAGAGGGCCGTCGGATTGAAGTCTAGTTGATAGGTTAGCGGGTCTAGGTAGTATGCTTTGAAAACCGTGCAAGAAAACCCGGTATGTGTGTGGGTTTTGGGTTAGCCCTTGCATGGCTGTGTGTGTGGGTTAATCCTAGCCCTTAAATGAGTGCTCTAGGGTTGAGGGACTCATCCAAGGGTGGTAGGTGGCCCAAGAGTAGTATAAATAGGGGTGGAGGGGTAGCCTCCTCCCTTGGAAGGTTTTGAGGTTTGTGAATGCTCCTTTGAGCTTTGCCCACATGAAAGTGAGGTTTTGTAACCTCTCCTTCCAGAAATGAAAGTTTTATCCATCCTTCTCTGAATTTATTTTATGCATTTACATTATGTCCTTACTTTACGCAATTTAAATTCAGCATTTACTTTCCCGCAATTACATTCTCGCAATTTACTTTCACGCAATTTGGATTTGCCTCCCCTCCTTCTAAATGCTGTTGATTTTGGATGTTTAGAGTGTGTTCATATGGTTTTACATCTCTTTTGCACTTTTGGATTGAGTAGAGAACATCTTTTCTTTCAAGTTCCAACTTTGTTCAGAACTTGTTCTTTGAGCAGCATTAATATTTGAATTTTATAAAAATATATAAAAATATTTTTTAAGTGATTCTTAATGTAGGAGGTGCGAGACTCTAATATACACCTGCAGAAAAATTTTGGAGTTCTCTTGTTGCACCGTTTGGGCGCCATGAGGTGAAAACCGAGCCCCAAATTTTCTGCTTGAAGTTCTTGACTGACTGTGTTCTTCGATTTCTCCTGTTTTTTTTGTAAGGATTTTTGAGGAGAAATTTGGTGGAGCTCTTTACAACTCTGTTTCCCATAGGGAGCAAAATTCTGAAAAAATTTTGAGCTGTAGAAACCTACCAACCTCCTGTTCCAATTGAGGACAAGTTCTGGAAATTCTGCTTTTGCTTTTTTGAAAGTGACTTTTGTGATTTGAATTGATGTCCTTTCTAAAAGCAAGAGTTTCATTGATTTCTCTTTATCTTAGACACTAGAAAACCAGGATTGTGACTCAAAAATCCCCATTTATTTTATGGTACTTATCCATGCAAGCTAGGGGTACACATAGTTGTCTAGTTTTTCGGGCTTTTCACGATTTCCTTTGAGCGATCTTGTTGAGGTTTTTGTTGGAGTATTTTGGGGGAAAATTTATTTGTGACCATTCAGCCCCCCTCTGTTAGCCATCTCGGTCCTTCAATTGGTATCAGAGCCGGTTTTGCTCTTCCATAGATCTTGACCGGTCTCAAGAGCCATGGCGATGGACAAGTATTCCACCATGCCTCCCATTTTTTCTGGAGTCGATTTTCCATTCTAGAAGTCGCGCATGGAGTCATACATCACTGCCCAGGGCTTCCTGATATGGCAGAAGGTGAAACTCCCATATGAGGTTCCTGCCGATGAAAACCTCACGGTCGGCAATATGGCTGACGTTGAGGCGAATGCTAAGGCAAGGAACATCCTCATGCAAGGTCTTAGCCGCAGTGAGTATGACAGTTTTCTCACCTTCGTTCTACTCATGAGATTTGGGTAACCCTCGATGCTTACCATGAGGGCACTACCCAAATCAAGACGGTTCGACAGGACCAATTCAAGCGTGAGTTCAACAAGTTTGAACAGCACGCTGGTGAGAGTCTTGATGAGTGCTTCGGTCATTTTACCAAGATCTTGAGCGATCTTCGAGCAGTTGGTTGCATATACCCTGACTCGGATAATGTTCGACATTTCTTGACCGCACTCGATTTGCGTGTTTGGGAGATGAAGGTAACCACCATCAAGGACACCACTGACTTGTCGACTCTGACTCTTGATGGGCTTTATTCCCGCCTCAAGACTCATGAGATCGATGTCATCTCACGGAAGACGAAATCTCAGTCGATGGCCTTGGTCACCGATCCCATTGGATCTTCTTCTTCTGATCCTTCTATTGGTTTCTCTCTTTCCGCCCTTTGTGAGCTAAGCGATGACCAACTGGAAAAATTTCTAGAAAATGAGCTTGCTCTTCTCGCTCGCAAGTTTTCTCATGTATACAAGAGGGTGAGAGAGAGGAAGAGAGGTGGCATGATCACCTGCTTCGAGTGTGGTGGCCCCATCCACATTCTGTCGAATTTTCCCAAGCTGAAGAAGGACAAGAACGACGTTGGCGGTTCGGGCAAGAACGACTATACCGACAAGAACCGCAACAAGAAGCCTCCAGTTCGTGAGCTGACGCGTGAGAAGAAGTATCGCAACTTCTCCAAGAACAAGAAGCTCTTCCAACGCGTCCTCGCCGCGCTTGACGACATCAACCTCTCCGACACCGAGACATGGAGAGACGAGGGCGAGGATGAACCGCAAGAAAAGAAGGGCGGCGACGACTTCTCCGGCATGTGTTTCATGGCCGACACCAACGACATCGGCGACTCCGAGCTCTATAGCGACTCGGACGAGGTACCCTCCTATGACCAGCTCAACGAAGCTTTCTGCAAATTAGGAAAATTTCATGCTAGAGCTAGAGCTAGGTGTACGAAGCTTGAGAAGGAAGTAGGTACCTTGACTCGGGAGATAGCTTCTCTTAGATCTTCTCCCTCCCGAGTCACTGATGATTGCTATTTGTGTGATGCTATTCTTGTGGAGTTGGAGAACTTAAGGACTATGCATGATAGTGTGTTGATTGAATTAGAAAGTCTTACGTTGAAGAATGCTAGCGATAATTCTGTTGATGCTATTCCACTAGATGCTAGTTTTCTTCATGCTCACTCTACTCCTTCTTGTGCTAATTGCCCTAAATTGCTTGCCGAAATTGATGCCATGAGCGATCACCTTAGGAAGCTTTCTTCTAGAAACGATGAACTTGAAATGCATGCTTCTAAGGACCCAATCGGCTCATGTGAGGGTCAGAGGCAACTAAAACTTGACAATGAATCCTTAAATGTCAAGTGTGCTAAACTTGCTAAGGACTTACTAGATAAGTCACAAGAAAGTTGCTTCCGATGTTCTGTGGTTGAGGGGGACTTGGATAAAATCCATATCGAGCTTAGGAAGAAATTAGAAGACCAAGCTTATAGAATTAGAAATGTGTCTTGCGTTTCTTGTGAGGCCCTCAAGATTGAGGCAGCCGTGCTGAGGGAGAAAAATGCACGTGCTGAGAGAGCTCATCTTTCTGGTTCTTCTTCTTCTTCCCCCTATTCTTCTTGTGCCTCTTTCTTTTGAGATTGCCAGTATCTTATGAGCACTCTCGAGAAGTTTGTAGGAGGCAAGAAGAAGCTCAATCTTATTCTAGACCAATCCAAGATTAGTAGATTCAATCAAGGTCTAGGATTTGATCCCTTGGAGCACGCTCGGGCGCATCCTCCCACCATTGTGCGCGGCTCCAAGAGTGGTAAGATTGTGGTAGCTCCCAGAGTGAGCACCACCGTGTTTAGGTCTGGCTGGGGTTGTCCATAGGACTTCGACCGTAAGGGTGTTACTCTGTGCTTCGTCTCTAGCAAGGCGGTACACATGCACCTTCCGTAAGAAGGATGGTCACCTAGTAGATTTACGCTTGAGCGCGACAAGATCACTCGGTGTGGCGTGTTGCTGCTCTTAGGGGTATTCGTGGTCATCCCGGACTTTGAGTGCTCCTAAGGTACACACCGCTTCTAGACAGTTAGAGAGTCGCTGTTTTTGGGCAGCGCCCGTGACTCGGTTTTCATCTTTGGTTCTTGAGTTTTAGTCTTGGAGCTGTTCGTAGTCGGTCTTTTTGCCGTCCTTTTGATAGTCCCCGTTTTTCCCATCGAGGTAGATATCAGCGGCGTGAGGTGTTTTCTGGTAGGAGATTTAGGAAGCCTCACTGGGATGGTTTGGCTTTTGCACCACGGCAGGCTAACCCAGTTCCAGCTCCTAGATCATCTACTAGAGTTGCTACTGATCATGTTAAGGTTAAACGGCAGAGAGACACTCGAGTCCAATCTTCTTCTGTGGCTGTTACTCTGAGGCGTCGTGTGATTCAGTATTGGGTTCCCAAGTCTTCACTCTATCCCAGTACTGAGTCATCTTTCTCGCTTGTGTCTTGATCAGGTTCGTCAGATGGGGAAGGGAGATGTTTGGATTGTCGACTCCGGTTGTTCTTGTCATATGACCGGAGATTCTCGATGGTTCTCTTCCCTAGTCCGAGCCCCTGGTTATGAGTTGATCACTTTCGGGGATGCATCTTCAGGTAGAGTCATTGCTAAAGGTACCATCTGCATTAACCAAAATTTCATTCTTAAAGATGTTGCCTTAGTAAGTAAGCTGCAATACAATCTGCTCTCTATTTCTCAGCTTATCGATGACTCTTTCGAGGTAAGCTTCAAGAGTAATGCCTGTAAAATCCTTGATTCATCAGGAGGGTTAGTTTGCGGGATTTCTAGATTTGGGAGAGTCTTTCGTGCTGATTTTTCTGCTTCTTCTGGAGACTCTCTTCGATGTTTGATTGCTTCTGAGCCCCGTGATCTCTCCTTCTCGCATAGGAGACTTGGTCACATTGGGTTTGATCATTTGACCCGAGTTAGCAGCCACGATCTCATTCGGGGTTTGCCCAAACTCAAAGTGGTCAAAGACTTAGTTTTCTCTCCCTGCCGACATGGCAAGATGGTTGCTGCTTCTCATCCCCATCCATTGTGATGATGATGCACCAGACAGCTTTTACATATGGACACCGTTGGTCGGCTAGAGAGTGCATCGATGGGTGGGAAGTGGTATGTTCTTGTCATTGTTGATGATTTTTCAAGGTATTCTTGGGTGTTTTTCATGTCCTCGAAGGATGAGACTTTTACCCATTTTAGGGGTTTGGTTCATAGGTGGTCTTTTGAGCTCCTTGGTGCCCTACGAGCTATACGCAGTGACAATGGCACGGAGTTTAAGAACTCCTATTTTGAGAGTTTATGTGTGGAGTCTGGTTTGGAGCATCAATTCTCCTCTCCCTACGTCCCTCAACAAAATGGTGTAGTGGAAAGGAAGAACAGGACCCTGGTTGAAATGGCCAAGACGATGCTAGACAAGTATAGTACTCCTAGGAAGTTTTGGGCTGAGGCTATAGCTACTGCTTGCCATGTTTCTAATCGTGTATTCTTGAGAGCACATTTGCACCGTACTTCTTACGAGTTGAGGTATGAGCGAAAGCCCAGTGTTTCTCATTTTCGTGTGTTTGGTTGCACGTGTTTTATTTTGAAGTCTGGTAACCTGGATAAATTTGAGTCTCGTTCTTCTGATGGTATCTTTCTGGGTTATTCGACTTCTTCTCGTAGCTATAGGGTCTGGAGTTGCAATGCGCATAGGATCATCTAGACCTGTGAAGTGACCTTTGATGAGGCTAGCCCAGGAGCTAGACCGATATTTCAGGCTCTTCTTCTTCCTCCGAGACCATCTTTGTAGAGGATGAGGATGATGGAGATGATGGTGTTCCACCTGATCCAGTCCCCTCTACACCTGAGGTGCCTCCTGTTTCTATTTCTGCACCTCAGGAAGGCTAGCCTTTGCCTTCTGACTCTCATTCAGCTAGTGGCTCTGCTCCTACCTCTTTTGTGCATGAGGTAGAGGCCACTTCTGCTTCTGGACCTCCCCATCATTTTCAGCATTCTCATCCACCTGATCAAATCATTGGCGATCTATTTGAGCGAGTCACTCGCTCAAAATCAGGTTTGTCTAGTTTCTGCCTTCACTCTGCCTTTGTTGCCTCGTTTGAGCCGAAGGATGTGACTCATGCATTATCTGACGAGTCTTGGACTAATGCTATGCATGAGGAACTTGAAAACTTCGAAAGGAACAAAGTCTGGCAGCTTGTAGAACGTCCATCTGGTCATAATGTCATTGGGACCAAGTGGGTGTTCAAAAACAAGCAGAGTGAGGATGGGGTTGTCATTCGCAACAAGGCTAGGCTAGTAGCACAGGGTTTTTCTCAGGTTGAGGGTCTTGACTTTGAGGAGACTTTTGCCCTTGTAGCTAGACTAGAGGCTATTAGGATCCTGCTTGCATTCTCTGCATCCCGGGGCTTCAGGCTCTATCAAATGGATGTCAATAGTGTATTCCTCAATGGCTATATTGAGGAAGAGGTTTATGTCAAACAACCTCCAGGATTTGAGAACCCTAAGTTTCTGAGTCATGTGTACAAGCTTTCCAAAGCTCTGTGTGGACTCAAGCAGGCCCCAAGAGCATGGTATGAGAGGCTCAAGTCTTATCTTCTCAGCCATGACTTCAAAATGGGCGTAGTAGACAAGACTTTGTTCATCAGACACCATGAGTCGCATTTTCTTCTCGTCCAGATTTATGTGGACAATATCATTTTTGGTGGCTCGTCTCATTCGCTTGTGTCTCAGTTTTCTGAGGTGATGAGCACAGAGTTTGGGATGAGTATGATGGGCGAGTTGAGCTACTTTCTTGGCTTCCAAATCAAGCAGACTCAGGAGGGTACTTTCTTGCATCAAGGCAAGTATACCCATGACCTCCTGAGGCACTTTGATATGTCCGATGGGAAGCCAGTGATGATTCCTATGGCCACCACTACTGTCCTCGAGCCCGGTGTGGATGGTAATCCTACTGATCAAAAGGAGTTTCGAAGCATGATCGGCTCCCTCTTGTACCTCACTGCTTCGAAGTCGGACATATATTTCGCTGTGTACCTGTGCGCTCGATTTCAAGCTTCTCCTCGCGCCTCTCACCGTCAGGCGGTCAAGCGCATCTTCAGGTACCTTCGTGCTACCACTGATTATGGTATTTGATACTCTTCTTCTTCTTGTCTATCTCTTAGAGCCTTTTTCGATGACGACTTTCTTTGGTCAGTAGGATAGATAGGAAGAGCACTTCCAGCACTTGCCAATTCATTGGCACTTCTCTTGTTTCTTGGTCATCTAGGAAGCGATGCAGGGTTGCACACCCACACGAGGCCGAGTATGTTCTCGCACCGATTCTTGTGTAGCTGAGTTCTCGAGATGAGATCGACCTTGCGGCACTTTGGGTTAGAGATAGAGAGTGTACCACTTTTCTGTGACAACACTTCTGCTATTTGCATTGCTAAATACCCAATGCAATATTCCCGGACCAAGCACATTGATATTAGATATCACTTCCTTAGAGACCATGTGGAGAAGGAAGATATCGCGCTTCAGTTCATAGAGAGTGACCTTCAGTTAGCCGATATCTTCACCAAGCCTTTGGATAGCTCCAGATTTGTTGCCTTGAGGAGTGAGCTTGGAGCCGTGAGCCCTTAAGGCCTTTCGTGAGGGGGAGCTGGTTTGTATATTATGTATTATATGTTTTCTTCCAGCTTTTCTTTTCTTTGTGTTTCTTCTGGGTGACTTTGGGCTTGTTTTTTTGAGTTGAGTTCACTCACTTAGACTTCTGGCATGCCTTGCATGGACCTCTTATCTTGTGCTTTAGGTTGCTATCATGCGTGATTAGCTGTTCTCTCTTCTCTCTAGGTTGAGTTCCCTCACAGTCTTATAAGTCTAGCAGGTATTGGGCCTCCTAGGTAGACAGGGTCTGTGTGCACTCCTTAGTTGGGATCTAGAGTCAGCTTCCCTATGTCAGTCTCTGGGGAAGATAAGAGCGAGTCTTAGCCGTAGTGAGTCTCTTCTATTTTATCTATGATCAATAGCCATCCAGTTTTGCAGTTTCTCGACTTCTTCTCCTCATTCTATTTTTCTGGTTGTTATTGAGTTCATTCGGGTTTTATTTATACCTAATCTTGATAATAACTCAACTTTAACCATATTTGAGCTTAAAATTGATTCATTTGTTGAGGGGGAGTAATGGGAGCAGCGACCCCGATCTCTCGGTGGGATGAGGATACGTCGATTTGGAGGTGTTGATGCCACCGAATTTAGGGCTTCCTACCAAACAGGTTGGAAGCTTCACAATCGCAAAGCCAAATCCACACAGATACAAGATCCAATGATCAGTAGTTCCTGCAAGAAATCGAGAACCCGCAAGAACAAAGTATGAAGCAAACCGAAAAGGTAGTATTGAAATCAAACAAAGAAAACAAGTTGAGGTTCTGTTTCTCGGCTCGGGCAGTCTAGTCGACACGCGCAAACACGAGGAGGGACGCACACGGGGTCTACCAAAACACAACAAAACCTAAAAAATGAAGAACAGGGGTGAGAACCCAATAGAAAGGGGTACCCACACAAGGGGGGCCCCCAAGAGGGGTGCGGCAGCCAGGAGAGGGGCGCTGGCCAAAGGAGGGGTGGAACTCTAAAAGTACAGGGGCCTTGGGCCCAAAAGAAAGGTGGCGCAGCACCTGGAATTTCTGTCTCATGAGATTATTCTGTGATTTCCCTTCGCTCTATGAGGAATTTGGCCTCGGGATTAGATCCATTGGAAAGGTTATCTCGATACCTTTCAAACGAGTTGTCGAACGTCGAAAACAGAGTTCGGATGTGGCCGTGGCGTCCGTTTGAAGTACTGTTGCTCCTGGATGACCGAACCAGACTCGGCGACGAATTGGGCTTTATCTTGGGCCTTCCTTGGCGCGTGGGCTGTCCTCGTTGGATGTTCTTGACGTGCTGGTCCAGCAAAGGTGGATGGAAAGGACTTGCTTCCGGATTAAGCCCTCCAGACGTCGTAGACGAAGTAGCAGTCGTAGAGGAAGAAGGGGCAACGGTTGTATCCTTGGTTGGGATGTCCTCATCATCCTCCCCTTCTTGAATTGGAGTCGTCCTCGACTCCATCTCATTATCCTTCAAAGTATTAGTAATAACAGTAGACAAAGCAATAGAGAATGGCAATGGTTCTATACTATCCATCTTATCTTGTGAGAGAACTTTTGCAGCAAACAATACTTTACCCTTCAACTTAAGATTAGGTTTCTGAGCAACTGGTGTAGTTGAATGGGTTGATTTACTAGCTACACTTTTAATTCCATTCTCTTCTTTTTCTCTTTGAGCTCTTTTAACATCAATGTTTCTTAGTTCTGTAGGGCTCATGGGTTTCAAAATAATTTTCTTTTCCTTATACAAGAAAGTATACTCATTGGTCCTACCATGATGTGTAGCATCCATATCATAGATCCACGATCTACCCAATAAAAGAGAGCAAGCATCCATGGGTACAACATCGCAAACAATATTATCATGATAAGAACCAATCGAGATAGGTACTCGAACGGTTTTGGTTACCTGAACCTTACCAGTGGAATTGAGCCATTCAATTTCATACTGTTGAGGAAGTGGATTTGTGGTCAAGCCAAGCTTCTCGACCATGTCTACACACGCAAAATTGTTGCAGCTACCTCATCAACAACGACATGCACAGCGCGCTCATTCACCACACACCTTGTCTGAAAGATATTATGGCGTTGATTTTGTTCATCGCGTGCAGGCTGTGCGCTAAGTACACGTGCGACAACAAGAGCCGGATATTTGAAGGACCATGTGGAGGTCCATCCTTGCTTGTGATGAGTATTTGACTTTATATGATCTAGGATAGCTTAGATTTGAGTTTGTATTTAAATGTGATCTTCATGTGTTGGCCGAACCAAAATTTTATGATCTTCATGTGTTGGCCGGACCAAATTTTTATGATCTTCATGTGTTGGCCGGACAAAATTTTTATGATCTTCATGTGTAGGCCGGACCAAATTTTTGTGATCTTCATGTGTAGGCCGGACCAAATTTTTTTGATCTTCATGTGTTGGCCGAACCAAATTTTTATGATCTTCATGTGTAGGCCGGACCAAATTTTTATGATCTTCATGTGTATGACGGACCAAATCGCGATGGTTCTCATGTGTACTACGAACCAATTTTACTCGCGTGCTGTAATATGCATTTCTGAAAGTCTTCCCTTGCTCAAAAAATTATTTAGTCTACATGAAAGTTGTAGATAATCTCGAAACACAACTTTTTCATGTTGACAAGTTTTTCTTTTGAGCAAGTTAAAAAATCATATAAAATCGGGAAGGTTAACAGAGATTCTCACGTGTACTACGGACCAATTTTCCAGCGTGCAGTAATATGCATTTTTGAGGGTCTTCCCGTGCTCGAAAAATTATGTGTTCTACATGAAAGTTGTAGATAATTTCGAAACACAACTTTTTCTTATTGACAAGATTTCAGTAGAACAACATATAAAATCATAACAAATTGAGAAGATCCAGCTGTATTGAAAACAGCTTGTCTGCATTTGGTTGAAATGCTTTGGTCCGTTTTTGGTCTTTTCTAACCCCAACTCGTGATCGAATTGTTGTGATGGGTTCATGGTGGAACCAAGAAGGGATTTCTTGTCTTTGTGAATGTAGGACTTCATTTGGTGGTCATGGTGAGGCGAAGGGAGGCTGGAACTAGGCATGGGATGGCCGGAGGTTCAAGTTGGCCGAAAGTTCACCGGAAGATGGTCGGATATGAAGTCGGTGCAGTTCCAAGAGACAAGAGATTAGTGGAGAAGCTAGCTTATCACTACTTGGATCAAGGAGAGCTGTAGGGTTGCAGTTCTGGAAGATAAAGTAGTGGATAAAGTGTAGCTTGCTATCAGGTGTACTAAGAATGTACCTGAGTGTAGTTGAGAGTTGTTGAGAGTGACAGTGTAAGGATCAAATCCTGGCTCTTGGAAGTTGGCTTAGGATTGAAGCAAGACATCCAAGGGTGGGAATTGATCCTGTCATTATAAATAGAGGGGTAGGGCGACCTCCCTCTTTGAAGGTTCGAGGTTTTCTTTGCTCATTTGAGTTTTGCCCACTTTGTTGTGAGGCTTTGTAAACCTCCCTTCTAGAAATGAAATACTCTTCATTTATGTTCTAGTTTCATTTCCTTTACGCATTTACATTACGCACTTAAATTCTGCTATCTAAATTCCGTATTTACTTACTTGCAATTTACTTTACGTAATTTGGATTTGCCTCATCTCCTTCTACATGCTATTGAATCTTTGTTGAAATTCATGGTTGATGAACTCTTCTCTTGATTCGATGCTTTCAATCATTTAGGCAATCCTTCATTCTTGTTGCAAGTTGTAAATCTGCGTGTTCTTGAAGTGTGTTAAGCGTGTGACTTGCGTTCTTTAGTTTTGATTTGCTTCGGTTCTTGTTGCAAAGAATGAGGATTGA
This sequence comes from Otatea glauca, assembly GCA_036346275.1. Classification (NCBI taxonomy): domain Eukaryota; kingdom Viridiplantae; phylum Streptophyta; class Magnoliopsida; order Poales; family Poaceae; genus Otatea; species Otatea glauca. The sequence goes on along the minus strand of CM070721.1, from coordinate 28,485,524 downwards.
TTGGATGAATTTTCACTCGAGCATATCCAAATTCTCTAAGCAACCTCGTTCAAGTTCGCAAAGAAACCGATCTTTTGTTCCTTCATGATGAATTCTTAATTGATCGAGTTTTGGTGTTTACTCTTGTGCTATCTTGCTTGCTGTGACGTATGAGAAGGCATTCAAAGTCTATCTTAATCATTAGAATCTCACAAGCAAGCCAAGATCACAGATTGGCTTTGGAGTCGTCTTTGTTTTGAACACGCCTTGTGTTTTTCTAGTCTCTGTTCTTTACAAGCGATGTTGAGTCTTTTGACTAGCATTTGTCCAAGAGGTGGGAAAATTTATTTTGGGACCATTCACCCCCCCTCTGGTCGCCATCTCGGTCTTTCAATATTTCGCGGATGCTGCAGAAGTGATAATCTCTTCTGCTGGCTCTGCAGTGTTAGTGGCAACAAGAGCATATTCAGTTTCATCAATGTCACTATCACTAGTGTACTCACCATTTTCTCTGATTATTAGAGCACGTTGATTAGGACAGTCTCGCATCACGTGCCCCATTCCTTTGCATCGAAAGTATTGTGTTTCCCGCGTTTGACCGGTGGAGGCAACTGAGGAAGCACTCTTGGCGGGTGCTTGAAGTGTGACTGAGTTGTTTGCCTCCGGAATGCGTGATGACGTCGAAGTAGTTGGAACAGCGGGTGTAGGTACACGTCCAGGTATGGAAGATGTTGCCTTGGTATGGATCTGGACCGACTTGGACGTGGAAGAACCTCCAATGTTACCTCGCGTTGTCGATCGTCGACCCTGCACTTCCCTTTCTGCTTTCAAAGCAAGATGGTACAAACGAGTGATAGAATTGTATTCTTTATAGTCAAGTATATCCTGTATCTCTCGGTTAAGCCCACCCAAGAACCTAGCCATTTTTGCATCTTCACTCTCTTCTAACCCACAGCGCAACATACCAATTTGCAATTCCTGATAATATTCCTCAACCGTTTTATCACCTTGATTGAATCGCTACATTTTATTCAATAAATCACGAGCATAGTATGTAGGAACAAATCTAGCCCTCATGACACGCTTCAACCCATCCCAAGTTGTAGGTACATCACGGTTGGCTCTACAAAGTTCTTTCCACCAAATAGATGCAAAACCAGTAAATTCACTAGTGGCAGCGTGAACCCTTCTACGCTCAGAGAAGTCATAGCAAGAAAATTTTTGATCTACCGCCAACTCCCAATCTAGATAAACATCAGGATTATAAGTACCATCAAAAGGAAGCATAGTAAATTTCATTTTTGCCATAGTCATCACGTTCTTCCCTTTGATCATGTTGATTTCTAGCCATACCTTGCATGTTATTGCCGAGTCGACGATGAGGTCGGTCGTTGTTCACATCTACCCTGTAGTCGTCCTCGATATCGGCGGCGTAGTTATTCTCCTCTTGATCCACCCCGTTTAAAGTAACAGGGACAACTGGTGGAGCGACGTGTTGGCCCAAAGCATGACCAGCGGCACCATTGTTGGGGGCAACACCTTGAAGAAGTTGTGCTAGCTGTGCTTGAAGCTCAGTGAGGGGTGCCAATTGCGCCTGAATCGCATCAAGAGTGTCACGAGTTCACATCTCATGCTGATTGTGCATCCTCTCGAAATGAATGACCCAACGCCGTTCCTTTGGCGTGAGGCGGTCCTCATCTTCACTCCCACTGCCGACGTTACTCCCACGATTGCTTGGACTACCTGCCATAGTGAGTAGAAACAAAGAAACTTCACACAGATATGAAAGCTCCTATAAACTACTAGGTCGTATGAAGTGGTATGCCTCACACACGCTCACACTTCTACCAAGTTCTTACAAGTCCTCGATGTGGCAAGCAATTGCAAATTCCGGAACCTGTGTGGTTAGAAGATGGTGGAGCTTGGACAGGCAATAATATGTAGCAAAGGAGGAACTAGTACCACTGAACCAAAGCAAGCTGAAAAGTCGTTCAAAATCAGTACAGTGCTGGTCCTAGGCTAGACCGTACTAGAGAGGCGAGCCTAATCACCAACAGCAAAAATTCCAGCTGAAACGGAGACAGTCGAATTTTTTTGAACTTCCGGGGGCGTTTTGAGGCCCTAAACGATGTTTTTTATGGTCGAACTAATTTTTCAGGGCCTTAGGACCCAATCAGAGTTGCTCCTGTTGATTTTCGGATGTAGCTTTTCGTTCCGGTCGTTTTGAGTACTCAAACAGCCCAATCGGAGGCCGTATGCAAAAGTTATGGCAGTTTTCGTGCAGGGTGTCCGGAGGGGATCCGAATCCACTTCAAAAGGAAAGTTGAATGCAGAACCAGAGAGGGATGGCCTATACCTTCCTTTCAAAGCCAAACCTAAGCAAAAAAAAGCTACACTTTCCTTTCCTCTGATCTTTTCTTAAACCGAAACAGATACCTTCCTTATCTCCTGCCAACCGAACATAACTAGGGAAAGAGATCTCTTCTCGAATCTTTTTTTCTGAACTTTGGTTTTACAATTGAATCTATGCGGCTTTTGTAGGATGCACTTGCCTTTTCTTCTCTGATTTGGTGCGGCTTTTTTTTCTATCAGCACTTGCCTTTTTTAATATTTAAAAACTGATATCTTCTTTGGTAGACACAGAGAATCATGCGGATTAGGGAACGGATCAAGATAACTAGAGACCAACCTAATCTGATCTCCAGAAACCACCGAGAGTCCTGATCTGATCACCTAGCAGAAACTGACTCTAATTCGAATGCAATTGTGACCAAAACATGACTCAAACTCGAAACTCTAAAGGGGCTAGACTCTAAAACCAGCAAAGACACGATTATGCAACCGACGATTCAACAAACCAAGAACAAGTAGTAAAAGTTAGGGCACAAATTAGCTTGGACAAAGGGACAAATCTTTTTTTGTGGGGCAAATTTTCTGGACTCTAGGTAGAAAACGAAATATGATGGAAAATCTCACCGAGCAACCTTGAGCTCTAATACCAACTTAATGGGGGCAGCGATCCCGATCTTTCGATGGGATGAGGATACGTCGATTCGGAGGTGTTGATGGCACCGAATTTAGGGCTTCCTACCAAACAGGTTGGGAGCTTCCCAATCGCAATGCCAAATCCACACAGATACAAGATCCAATGATCAGTAGTTCCTGCAAAGAAATCGAGAACCCGCAAGAACAAAGTATGAAGCAAACCGAAAAGGTAGTATTGAAATCAAACAAAGAAAACAAGTTGAGGTTCTGTTTCTCGGCTCGGGCGGTCTAGTCAACACGCGCAATCACGAGGAGGGACGCACACGGGGTCTACTAAAACACAACAAAACCTAAAAAATGAAGAACAGGGGTGAGAACCCAATATAAAGGGGTACCCACGCAAGGGGGGCTCCCAAGAGGGGTGCGGCAGCCAGGAGAAGGGCGCTGTCCAAAGGAGGGGTGGAACCCTAAAAGTACAGGGGCCTTGGGCCCAAAAGAAAGGTGGCGCAGCACTTGGAATTTCTGTCCCGTGAGATTGTTCTATGATTTCCCTTTGCTCCAGTACGAATTTGGCCTCGTGATCAGATCCATTGGAAAGGTTATCTCGATACCTTTCAAACGAGTTGTCGAACGTCGAAAACAGAGTTCGGATGTGGCCGTGGCGTCCGTTTGAAGTACTGCTGCTCCTGGATGACCGAACCAGACTCGGCGACGAATTGGGCTTTATCTTGGGCCTTCCTTGGCGCGTGGGCCGTCATCGGTGGATGTTCTTGACGTGCTGGTCCAGCAAAGGTGGATGGAAAGGACTTGCTTCCGGATTAAGCCCTCTAGACGTCGTAGACGAAGTAGCGGTCGTAGAGGAAGAAGGGGCAACGGTTGTATCCTTGGTTGGGATGTCCTCATCAGGGAGTTTGCGATTCTTCATGCTATATACCATGCTACATCATATGGAGGAAATCACTAGCTTAGATATGTCCAAGTTCATTTAACTTGCTAAGATTAAAAATGAAATAAGCCTTAAATGAAAAACTTGATGAAACTTGTTGCTTTTAGTTGCTAGGTTTCTTCTCTAGAGGTTTGTGCCATAATTTGAGAAATTTTGGAGTTCTCTAGAGTCCCTATAGCAACTTGGGTGAAACTAGTTTGATCCATGCTAGAGTCCTTCAATTGCTCATAAATCATTGTGCTAAAAATGAAAATTAAACAAAATTGACTCTTCTTGTGCACATACGACTCAACACCTTGTATTCACAAGACCGCTTCACATAGCACTTGGGATGAACTTGGGATACATCGTGTTTGACCTAGACCATCCTCTTAAGAGTTCATCTTGAGATAGTCGCATACGGCTTGAGTCAATTGGTTGTCAAAAGAAAATGCAAATAAATTAAAAACAAAGACATATGTGGGTAAAGAATGCAAATAATGTCAAACATTTGCACCCTCCTATGTCTTGTAAGATGATAAAGCACAATTTGCATTAAGTGATAAATGAGCCCGAAGGACCTTGTATGCACTTCCAGATTCCCCAAAGTGTTGAGTAGGTTGAACTCTAGGTTTTCCTTTTGATCCTTAGAGTGGCTATTCTTCTATTTTTGAAACTAAAGCTAAGTGTTGCACTTGTCAAATCTTGCTAAAAATGAAATATTCAAAACTAAGCTCGTATTTGCACTTGGACATATCTTAGACTAGTCTAATCTAAAAATTGACTAGCTTGGTATCATATCTTGTCATTGTGATCAATTGGATAATCTTCAAAGCTCCCTTAGGTTGCATTTCATGCATACATAAAAAGAGGGAGAAAATTCCATTTTGATGCCTATATTGCCAAAAGGGGGAGAAAATATAGAAAAGGCATCATTAAAAAAAAAGAGATAAAAATGTGAAAGCTTGTTGTTCTTATGATCTTTGTAAATCTTTGCTATTTCTTATGGATCATAATCACATTTGGCACTTATGATTGGTTTTTAGAGCTTTTGTGGAAAACTTGCTCTTTTCATTGTCTTGCTCTAAATTCTTTCTGCCAACTTGGTCAAGATTTTATATCTTTCTCTCTGGACCAAGTTTGGCTTTGAAATCAAATTGCTTTCTTCTTCTCTCATTCAAACTCAAATTTATGCCTTTTGTGTTGTTTGTTAATATACTCATCAAGGGGGAGATTGAAGGACCATGTGGAGGTCCATCCATGTTTGTGACGAGTATTCGACTTTATTTGAGCAAGGTGTGCTCAAGTTTGAGTTTGATTTGGATTGATTTTCAAAATGAAACAATTTGAGTTGTCTCTGCCAGGAGTGGCAGTACCGGTCGTATGGGCGCGGTAGTGATGAGTTGGATCGGTTTATTGCATATCATTGTGGGCATTCCTATGTGATGTGTTTCCTTATCTTTGATGGTTGCAGGGCGACAGTGCTAGGTCATGGTGAGGCGGAGGATGACCGGGACTAGGCGAGGAGCGTCGGAGATCCAGACGGTTGGGAGATCGCCGGAAGATGATCGGAGACAGTGTCCGGCCAAGTCAAGAAGACAAGGAAAGGAGATGATGCTAGCTAGATGCTGCGTGGATCAATGAGGGCCGTCGGATTTAGGTCTAGTTGATAGGTTAGCGGGTCTAGGTAGTTGAAGGACCATGTGGAGGTCCATCCATGTTTGTGATGAGTATTTGACTTTATTTGAGCAAGGTGTGCTCAAGTTTGAGTTTGATTTGGATTGATTTTCAAAATGAAGCAATTTGAGTTGTATCTGCCAGGAGTGGAAGTACCGATCGTATGGACGCGGTAGTGATGAGTTGGATGGTTTATATTGCATATCATTGTGGGCATTGCTATGTGAAAGGTTTTTTCCTTGTCTTTGATGGTTGCAGGACGACGGTGCTAGGTCATGGTGAGGCGAAGGATGACCAGGACTAGGCGAGGAGCGTCGGAGGTCCAGACGGTTGGGAGATTGCCGAAGATGATCGGAGACGGAGTCCGGGCAAGTCAAGAAGACAAGGAAAAGAGATGATGCTAGCTAGATACCGCATGGATCAATGAGGGCCGTCGGATTGAGGTCTAGTTGATAGGTTACCGGGTCTAGGTAGTATGCTTTGAAAACCGTGCAAAAAACCCGGTATGTGTGTGGGTTTTGGGTTAGCCCTTGCATGGCTGTGTGTGTGGGTTAATCCTAGCCCTTAGATGAGTGCTCTAGGGTTGAGGGACTCATCCAAGGGTGGTAGGTGGCCCAAGAGTAGTATAAATAGGGGTGGAGGGGTAGCCTCCTTCCCTTGAAGGTTTTGAGGTTTGTGAATGCTCCTTTGAGCTTTGCCCACATGAAAGTGAGGCTTTGTAACATCTCCTTCCAGAAATGAAAGTTTTATCCATCCACCTCTGAATTTATTTTGCGCATTTACATTATGTCTTTACTTTACGCAATTTAAATTCAGCATTTACTTTCCCGCAATTACATTCTCGCAATTTACTTTCATGTAATTTGGATTTGCCTCCCCTCCTTCTAAATGCTGCTGATCTTGGATGTTTTGAGTGTGTTCATATGGTTTTACATCTCTTTTGCACTCTTGGATTGAGTAGAGAACATCTTTTCTTTCAAGTTCCAACTTTGTTCAGAACTTGTTCTTCGCGCAGTAGTCAGTGTTTAATTTCTATAAAACTCTAGAAAAATCTTTTTCAAGTGATTCTTATTGGAGGAAGTGAGGGACTCTGACATCCACTTGCAGAAAAATTTTGTAGTTCACTTGTTGCACCGTTTGGGCGCCATGAGGTGCAAACCGAGCCCCAAAATTTCTGCTCGAAGTTCTTGACCAGACTGTGTTCTTAGATTTTTCCTGTTTATTCTGTAACGCTTATTGAGGAGAAATTTGGTGGCATTCTTCATGACTCTGATTCTCATAGGGAGAAAAAGTCTCAAAATTTTGTGAGCCGCAGAAACCCACCAACCTCCTGTGCAAATTGAGGACAAGTTCTGGAAATTCTGCTTTTGCTTTTCTGAAAGTGACTTTTGTGATTTGAATTGATGTCCTTTCTAAAAGCAAGAGTTTGAATTGATTCCTCTTTATCTTGGACACTAGACAACCAGTATTGTGACTCAAAAATCCCCACATATTTTATGGTACTTATCCATGCAAGCTTGGGGTACACATAGTTGTCTAGTTTTTCAGGTTTTTCACGATTTCCTTTGAGCGATCTTGTCGAGGTTTTGTTGGAGTATTTTGGGGAAATTTATTTGCGACCATTCACCCCCTCTGTTCGCCATCTCGGTCCTTCAATTGGTATCGAGCGGTTTTGCTCTTCCATAGATCTTGACCGGTCTCAAGAGCCATGGCGACGGACAAATATTCCACCAAGCCTTCCATCTTTAATGGAGTTGATTTTCCTTTTGGAAGTCCGGATGGAGTCATACATCACGCCTGTGGTTACCTGATGTGGCGAAAGGTGAAACTCCGTATGAGGTTCCTGGCGATGAAAATGTCACGGCCATCAATATGGTTGGCGTTGAGGCGAATGCTAAGGCAAGGAACATTCTCATACAGGGTCTTAGCCATGATGAGTATGATAGGATTTCTCACCTTCGCTCCGCTCACGAGATTTGGGTAACCCTCGATGCTTACCATGAGGGCTCTACTCAAATCAAGGCGTGAGGCAGACCAGTTCAAGCGAGTACAACAAATTTGATCAACGCCTTTGGTGAGAGTCTCGGCGAGTGTTTTGGTCGGTTTACAAAGATTTTGAGCGACCTCCGAGCAGTTGGTTGCATATACCCTGACTTCGGACAATGCTCGGCATTTCTTGACCACACTCGACCTTCGGGTTTGGGAGATAAAGGTGACCACCATCAAGGACACCACCGACTTATCGACTCTAACTCTTGACAGGCTTTATTCCCGCCTCAAGACTCATGAGATCGATGTCGTCTCTCGGAAGACGAAATCTCAGTCGATGGCTTTGGTCATCGATCCCATTGGATCTTCTTCTTCTGATCCTTCTATTGGTTTCTCTCTTTCTGCCCTTTGCGAGCTAAGCGATGACCAACTGGAAAAATTTCCAGAAAATGAGCTTGCTCTTCTCGCTTGCAAGTTTTCTCATGCATACAAGAGGGTGAGAGAGAGGAAGAGAGGTGGCATGATCAGTGGCCCCAACCACATTCGGGCGAACTGTCCCAAGCTGGAGAAGGGCAAGAACGACGTTGGCGGTTCGGGCAAGAACGACTACACCGACAAGAACCGCAACAAGAAGCCTTCAGTTCGTGAACCGGCACACGAGAAGAAGTACTGCAACTTCTCCAAGAACAAGAAGCTCTTCCACCGCGTCCTCGCCGCGCTTGACGACATCAACATCTCCGACACGGAGACATGGAGCGACGAGGGCGAGGATGATCCGCAAGAGAAGAAGGGCGGCGATGACTTCTCCGGCATGTGCTTCATGGCCGACACCAACGACATCAGCGACTCCGAGCTCTACAGCGACTCGAATGAGGTACCCTCCTATGACCAACTCAACGAAGCTTTCTGCAAATTAGGAAAATTTCATGCTAGAGCTAGAGCTAGGTGTACGGAGCTTGAGAAGGAAGTAGGTACTTTGACTCGGGAGCTAGATTCACTTAGATCTTCTCCCTCCCGAGTCACTGATGATTGCTCTTTGTGTGATGCTATTTTTGTGGAGTTGGAGAACCTAAGGACCATACATGATAGTGTGCTTGCTGAACTTGATGGTCTTAGGTTGAAGAATGCTAGCACTAGTTCTGTTGATGCTATTCCTGTTGAGGCTAGTTTTCTTCATGCTCACTCCACTCCATCATGTGATAATTGCCCTAAATTGCTTGCGAAATTGATGCCATGGCGAACACCTTAGAAAGCTTTCGCTAGAAATGATGAACTTGAATTGCATGCTTCTAAGGACCCAATCGGCTCATGTGAGGGTCAGAGGCAACTAAAACTTGACAATGATGCTTTGAATGTCAAGTGTGATCAACTTGCTAAGGACTTACTAGTTAAGTCAAAAACTGGTTGCTTGCTTTGTGTGTTGGGGTTAAGGATGATGTGGATCAAATCCATGTCGAGCTTAGGAAGAAGTTAAAAGACCAAACCCTTAGGATTAGAGATGCTCCTTGCGTTTCTTGTGAGGCCCTCAAGATTGAGGCAGCCGTGCTAGGGGAACAAAAGCACGTCTTTGAGAGATCTTCTCTTTCTCTTCTCGGTTCTTCTTCCTCTCCTTCCCCTGTTCTTCTTGTGCTTCTTTCTTCCGAGATTGCCAGATCTTATGAGCACTCTCGAGAAGTTTGTTGGAGGCAAGAAGAAGCTCAATCTTATTCTAGACCAATCCAAGATTAGTAGATTCAATCAAGGTCTAGGATTTGATCCTTGAGCACGCCGGCGCATCCTCCCACCATTGTGCGCGGCTCCAAGAGTGGTGAGATTGTGGTAGCTCCCAGAGTGAGTACCATCGTGTTTAGGTCCGCTGGGGTTGTTCATAGGACTTCTGACCAGAAGGGTGTTACTCCTATTGCTTCTGCCTCTAGCAAGGCGAAGTACAAATGCACCTTCTGTAAGAAGGATGGTCACCTAGTAGATTTCTGCTTCAGGCGCGCCAAGATCACTCGGCGTAAGCGTGTTGTTGCTCTTAGGGGTATTCAAGATCATCCCCAGACTTTGAGTGCTCCTAAGACACACACTGCTTCTAGACAAGTTAGAGAGTCGCCTGTTTTTGGGCAAATGTCCGGACTTGGTTTTCATGCTAGTTCTTGAGTTTTAGTCCCGGAGCTGTTCGTAGTCGGTCTTTTCGCCGTCCTCTTGATATTCCTCATTTTTCCAATCGAGGTAGATATCAGCGGCGTGAGGTGTTTTCCGGTATGAGATCCAGGCAGCCTTACTGGGATGGTCCGGCTTTTGAACCACGGCGTGCCAACCCAGTTTTGACTCCTAGATTATCTACCGAGCTGCTCCCGATCGTGTGAGAGTTGAGCGTCGAGAGACACTCGAGTCGATCTTCTTACGTGGTGGTACGAGGTATCGTATGGTTCAATGTTGGGTTCCTAAGTCTTCACTCTATCCCATCTTCGAGTCATCTTTCTCTCTTTGTCTTGATCGGGTTCGCTTGATGGGAAGGGCGATGTTTGGATTGTTGACTCGGTTGTTCTCGTCATATGACCGAGATTCTCGTTGGTTCTCTTCCTAGTCCGAGCCCCTGTGATGAGTTAATCACTTTGGGGATGCATCTTCGTAGAGTCATTGCTAAAGGTACCATCTGCATTAACCAAAATTTCATTTTTAAAGATGTTGCCTTAGTAAGTAAGTCGCAATACAATCTGCTCTCTGTTTCTCACTTATCGATGACTCTTTCGAGGTAAACTTCAAGAGTAATGCTGTAGAATTCTTGATTCATCGGGAGGGTTAGTTTGCGGGATTTCTAGGTTTGGGAGAGTCTTTCGTGCTGATTTTTCTGCTTCTTCTGGAGACTCTCTTAGATGTTTGATTGCTTCTGAGTCCCGTGATCTCTCCTTCTGGCATAGGAGACGTTGTCACATTGGTTTTGATCATTTGACCCGAGTTAGCGGCCACGATCTCATTCGGGGTTTGCCCAAACTCAAGATGGTCAAAGACTTAGTTTGCTCTCCTTGCCGACATGGCAAGATGGTTATCGCTTCTCATCCTCCGATCCACCGTAGTGATGATGATGCACCGGACAGCTTTTACACGTGGACACCGTTGGTCCAAATAGAGTGCGATCGGCGGGAGGAAGTAGTATGTTCTTGTCATCGTTGATGATTTTTCTAGATACTCTTGGTTATTCTTCATGGCCTCGAAGGATGAGACTTTTTCTCACTTCAGGGGTTTGGTCAGTAGGTTGTCTATTGAGCTCCCTGGTGCATTACGAGCTATACGCAGTGATAATGGCGCGGAGTTCAAGAATTCCTACTTTGAGAGTTTATGTGTGGAGTCCGGTTTAGAGCATCGCTTCTCTTCTCCCGCGCCTCAGTGAGAATGGCGTAGTGGAAAGGAAGAACAGGACCTTGGTTGAGATGGCCAGGACAATGCTAGACGAGTACTGTACTCCTAGGAAGTTTTGGGCTGAGGCTATAGCTACTGCTTGCCATGTTTCTAATCGCCTGTTTTTGAGAGCACATCTGCATCGCACTTCTTATGAGTTGAGGTATGGGCGAAAGCCCAGTGTGTCTCATTTTCGCGTTTTCGGTTGCAAGTGTTTTATCTTGAAGTCTGGTAACCTAGATAAGTTTGAGTCTCGCTCTTCTGATAGTATCCTTCTAAGATACTTGACTTCTTCTCGTAGCTATAGGGTTTGGAGTGTTGATGCGCATAGGATCTTAGAGACCTGTGATGTGACCTTTGATGAGGCTAGCCCAGGAGCTAGACCTGATGTTTCAGGCTCTTCTTATCCCTCCGAGACCATCTTTGTAGAAGATGAGGATGATGGAGATGATGGTGTTCCACCGGATCCTGTCCCCTCTTCACCTGAGGTGCCTCCTATTTCCATTTCTGCACCTCAGGGAGACCAGCCCTTGCCTTCCGACTCTCCTTCAGCTAGTGGCTCTGCTCCTATCTCTTCTGTGCATGAGGTAGAGGCCACTTCTGTTTCCGGACCTCCCCGTCATATTCAACGTTCTCATCCACCTGATTAGATCATTGGTGATCTGTTTGAGCGGGTCACTCGGTCAAAATTAGGTTTGTCCAGTTTCTACCTCCACTCTGCCTTCGTTGCCTCCTTTGAGCCGAAGGATGTTTCTCATGCATTATCCGATGAATCGTGGATTAATGCTATGCATGAGGAACTTGAGAACTTTGAGAGGAACAAGGTATGGCAGCTTGTCGAGCCCCCATCTGGTCATAATGTCATTGGGACCAAGTGGGTGTTCAAAAACAAGCAGAGTGAGGATGGGTTGTCATTCGCAACAAGGCTAGGCTAGTTGCACAGGGCTTTTCTCAGGTTGAGGGTCTTGACTTTGAGGAGACCTTTGCCCCTGTAGCTAGACTAGAGGCTATTAGGATCCTGCTTGCATTCTCTGCATCCCAGGGCTTCAAGCTCTATCAAATGGATGTCAAGAGTGCATTCCTCAATGGCTATATTGAGGAAGAGCTTTATGTCAAACAACCTCCAGGATTCGAGAACCCCAAGTTTCCGAGTCATGTATACAAGCTCTCCAAAGCTTTGTATGGACTCAAGCAGGCCCCCAGAGCATGGTATGAGAGGCTCAAGTCTTATCTTCTCAGCCATGACTTCAAAATGGGCATAGTAGACAAAACTCTGTTCATTAGACACCATGAGTCTCATTTTCTTCTTGTCCAGATTTATGTGAACGATATCATTTTTGGTGGCTCATCTCATTCGCTTGTGTCTCAGTTTTCTGAGGTGATGAGCATAGAGTTTGAGATGAGTATGATGGGCGAGTTGAGCTACTTTCTTGGCTTCCAAATCAAGCAGACTCGGGAGGGTACTTTCTTGCATCAAGGCAAGTATACCTGTGACCTCCTGAGACGCTTCGATATGTCTGATGGGAAGCCGGTGATGACTCCTATGGCCACCACTGCTGTCCTCGAGCCCGATGAGGATGGTGAGCCTATTGATCAAAAGGAGTTTCGGAGCATGATCGGCTCCCTCTTGTACCTCACTGCCTCGAGGCCGGACATACATTTCGCTGTGTGTCTGTGCACTCGATTTCAAACTTCTCCTCGCGCCTCTCACCGCCAGGCGGTCAAGCGCATCTTCAGGTACCTTCGTGCTACCACTGATTATGGTATTTGGTACTCTTCTTCTTCTTGTCTATCTCTTAGAGCATTTTCCGATGCGGACTTTGCTGGCTGTAGGATAGATATGAAGAGCACTTCTGGCACTTGCCAATTCATTGGCACTTCTCTTGTTTCTTGGTCATCTAGGAAGCGATGCAGGGTTGCATCCACACGAGGCCGAGTATGTTGCTTAGCCGATTCTTTGTAGCAGTGCTCTGGATGAGATCGACCTTACGGGACTATGGGTTAGAGATAGAGAGTGTGCCACTTTTCTATGATAACACTTCTGCTATTTGCATTGCTAAAAACCCAGTGCAACATTCCCGGACCAAGCACATTGATATTAGATATCACTTCCTTAGAGACCATGTGGAGAAGGGAGATATCGCGCTTCAGTTCATAGAGAGTGACCTTCAGTTAGCCGATATCTTCACCAAGCCTTTGGATAGCTCCAGATTTGTTGCCTTGAGGAGTGAGCTTGGAGTCGGGAGCCCTTACGGCTTTTCGTGAGGGGGAGCTGGTTTGTATATTATGTATTATATGTTTTCTTCCAGTTTTTCTTTTCTTTGTATTTCTTTTGGGTGACTTTGGGCTTGTTTTCTTGAGTTGAGTTCACTCACTTAGACTTCTGGCATGCCTTCCATGGACCTCTTATCTTGTGCTTTAGGTTGCTATCATGCGTGATTAGCTGTTCTTTCTTCTCTCTAGGTTGAGTTCCCTCACAGTTTTATAAGTCTAGCAGGTATTGGGCCTTCTGGGTAGATAGGGTCTGTGTGCACTCCTTAGTTGGGATCTAGAGTCAGCTTCCCTATGTCAGTCACTGGGAAGATAAGAGCGAGTCTAAGCCGTAGTGAGTCTCTTATATCTTTTCTATGCTCTATAGCCATCCAGCTTTGCGCTTTCTCGACTTCTTCTCCTCATTCTGCTTTTTCCGTTATTATTGAGTTCATTCGGTTTTTCTTTGTGCCTAATCTTGATAATAACTCAACTTGAACCAGATTTGAGCTTAAAATTGATTCATTTGTTGAGGGGGAGTTTGGGAACCTGTTCGTGCATTGCATATAGACTGCATTTCCTGTTTAATGAGCTTTGTCTATTATGCAATTGATTTCTTCTTCATGCTATACACCATGCTGCATCATATGGAGGAAATCACTAGCTCAGATATGTCCAAGTTCATTTAACTTGCTAAGCTTTAAAATGAAAAAAGTCTTAAATGAAAAACTTGATGAAACTTGTTGCTTTTACTTGCTAGGTTTCTTCTCTAGAGGTTTGTGCCATAATTTGAGAAATTTTGGAGTTCTCTAGAGTCCCTATAGCAACTTGGGTGAAACTAGTTTGATCCATGCTATAGTCCTTCAACTGCTCATGAATCATTGTGCTAAAAATGAAAATTACACAAAATTGACTCTTCTTGTGCACATACGACTCAACACCTTGCATTCACAAGACCGCTTCCCATTGCACTTGGGATGAACTTGGAATACATCGTGTTTAACCTAGACCATCCTCTTAAGAGTTCATCTTGAGATGGTCGCATATGGCTTGAGTCAATTGGTTGTCAAAAGAAAATGCAAATAAATTAAAAACAAAGACATATGTGGGTAAAGAATGCAAATAATGTCAAACATTTGCACCCCTCTATGTCTTGTATGATGATAAATTAAAATTTGCATTAAGTGATAAATGAGCCCGAAGGACCTTGTATGCTCTTCTAGATTCCCCAAAGTGTTGAGTAGGTTGAACTCTAGGTTTTCCTTTTGATCCTTGGAGTGGCTATTCTTCTATTTTTGAAACTAAAGCTAAGTGTTGCACTTGTCAAATCTTGCTAAAAATGAAATATTCAAAACTAAGCTCGTATTTGCACTTGGACATGTCTTAGTTTAGTCATCTTCTGAAATTGACAAGCTTGGTGTAATATCCTTCCATTTTGATCAATTGGATAATCTTCAAATCTCTTTTGATTGCATTTCATGCATACATAAAAAAATTTGATGCCTATATTGCCAAAAGGGGGAGAAAACGTAGAAAAGGCATCACTAAAAAGATAAAAATGTGAATGCTTATTTGGTTATTATGATCTTTGTAAAACTATGCTACTACTTCTGTTGGATCAAAATCTCATAATCACATTTGACATGTTTAGTTGGATTTTAGAGTTTTTGTTGAAAACTTGCTCTTTCTTAAATTTAACTCTAAAATCTAAATTCCTCTTCGTCAACTTGGTCATGGTTCTAATTTCTATCTTTGGACCAAGTTTGACTTTACAACTAAAAATTGCATTATTCTTCATTTTCTTCAAACTCAAATTTATGCCTTTTTTGTGTGGTTTGTCAATATACTCATCAAGGGGGAGATTGAAGGACCATGTGGAGGTCCATCCATGTTTTTGATGAGTATTTGACTTTATTTGAGCAAGGTGTGCTCAAGTTTGAGTTTGATTTGGATTGATTTTCAAAATGAAGTAATTTGAGTATTATCTGTCAGGAGTGGAAGTACCGATCGTATGGACGCGGTAGAGATGAGTTGGATGGTTTATATTGCATATCAGTGTGGGCATTGCTATGTAAAAGGTTTTTTCCTTGCCTTTGATGGTTGCAGGACAACGGTGCTAGGTCGTGGTGAGGCGAAAAATGACCGGGACTAGGCGAGGAGCGTCGGAGGTCCAGTCGGTTGGGAGATCGCCGGAAGATGATCGGAGACGGAGTCTGGGCAAGTCAAGAAGACAAGGAAAGGAGATGATGCTAGCTAGATGCCGCATGGATCAATGAGGGCCGTCGGATTGAGGTCTAGTTGATAGGTTAGCGAGTCTAGGTAGTATGCTTTGAAAACCGTGCAAGAAAACCCGGTATGTGTGTGGGTTTTGGGTTAGCCCTTGCATGGCTGTGTGTGTGGGTTAATCCTAACCCTTAGATGAGTGCTCTACGGTTGAGGGAGTCATCCAAGAGTGGTAGGTGGCCCAAGAGTAGTATAAATAGGGGTGGAGGGGTAGCCTCCTTCCCTTGAAGGTTTTGAGGTTTGTGAATGCTCCTTTGAGCTTTGCCCACATGAAAGTGAGGCTTTGTAACATCTCCTTCCAGAAATGAAAGTTTTATCCATCCACCTCTGAATTTATTTTGCGCATTTATATTATATCTTTACTTTACGCAATTTAAATTCAGCATTTACTTTCCCGCAATTACATTCTCGCAATTTACTTTCATATAATTTGGATTTGCCTCCCCTCCTTCTAAATGCTGCTGATCTTGGATGTTTTGAGTATGTTCATATGGTTTTACATCTCTTTTGCACTCTTGGATTGAGTAGAGAACATCTTTTCTTTCAAGTTCCAACTTTGTTCAGAACTTGTTCTTCGCGCAGCAGTCAGTGTTTAATTTCTATAAAAATCTAGAAAACTCTTTTTCAAGTGATTCTTATTGGAGGAGGTGCGGGACTCTGACATCCACATGCTGAAAAAGTTTGGAGTTCACTTGTTGCACCGTTTGGGCGCCATGAGGTGAAAACCGAGCCCAAAATTTCTGCTCGAAGTTCTTGACCAGACTGTGTTCTTAGATTTTTCCTGTTTTTTCTGTATGGCTTATTGAGGAGAAATTTGGTGGAGTTCTTCACGACTCTGATGTTCATAGGGAGAAAAAGTCTCAAAATTTGGTAAGCTGCACAAACCCACCAACCTCCTGTGCAAATTGAGGACAAGTTCTGGAAATTCTGCTTTTGCTTTTCTGAAAGTGACTTTTGTTATTTGAATTGATGTCCTTTCTAAAAGCAAGAGTTTGAATTGATTCCTCTTTATCTTGGACACTAGACAACCAGTATTGTGACTCAAAAATCCCCACATATTTTATGGTAATTATCCATGCAAGCTTGGGGTACACATAGTTGTCTAGTTTTTCAGGTTTTTCACGATTTACTTTGAGCGATCTTGTCGAGGTTTTTGTTGGAGTATTTTCGGGAAATTTTATTTGCGACCATTCACCCCCCCTCTGTTCGCCATCTCGGTCCTTCAGTAGTATGCTTTGAAAACCGTGCAAGAAAACCCAGTATGTGTGTGGGTTTTGGGTTAGCCCTTGCATGGCTGTGTGTGTGGGTTAATCCTAGCCCTTAGATGAGTGCTCTAGGGTTGAGGGACTCATCAAAGGGTGGTAGGTGGCCCAAGAGTAGTATAAATAGGGGTGGAGGGGTAGCCTCCTCCCTTGGAAGGTTTTGAGGTTTGTAAATACTCCTTTGAGCTTTGGCCATATGAAAGTGAGGCTTTGTAACCTCTCCTTCCAGAAATGAAAGTTTTATCCATCCTTCTCTGAATTTATTTTGCGCATTTACATTATGTCCTTACTTTACGCAATTTAAATTCAGCATTTACTTTCCCGCAATTGTATTCTCGCAATTTACTTTCACGCAATTTGGATTTGCCTCCCTCCTTCTAAATGCTGTTGATTTTGGATGTTTAGAGTGTGTTCATATGGTTTTACATCTCTTTTGCACTCTTGGATTGAGTAGAGAACATCTTTTCTTTCAAGTTCCAACTTTGTTCAGAACTTGTTCTTTGCGCAGCATTTAATATTTGAATTTTATAAAAATATAAAAAAATCCTTTTTAAGTGATTCTTGTTGGAGGAGGTGCAGAACTCTGATATAAACCTGCAGAACAATTTTGGAGTTCTCTTGTTGCACCGTTTGGGCGCCATGAGGTGAAAACCGAGCCCCAAATTTTCTGTTCGAGGTTCTTGACTGACTGTGTTCTTCGATTTCTCCTGTTTTTTATGTAAGGCTTTTTGAAAGGAAATTTGGTGGAGTTCTTCACGACTCTGTTTATCATAGGGATAAAAATTCTCAAAATTTTGTGAGCTGCAGAAACCCACCAACCTCCTATTCAAATTGAGGACAAGTTGTGGAAATTCTGCGTTTGCTTTTCTGAAAGTGACTTTTGTGATTTGAATTGATGTCCTTTCTAAAAGCAAGAGTTTTATTGATTCCTCTTTATCTTGGACACTAGACAACCAAGATTGTGACTCAAAAATCCCCACATATTTTATGGTACTTATCCATGCAAGCTAGGGGTACACATAGTTGTCTAGTTTTTCGGGCTTTTCACGATTTCCTTTGAGCGATCTTGTCGAGGTTTTTGTTGGAGTATTTTGGGGGGAAATTTATTTGCGACCATTCACCCCCCCTCTGTTCACCATCTCGGTCCTTCACACCTCAATCGGAGCTCGTATGCGGGATAACGGGCTCTGAGAAGATTCAAAATTCTAAAAATCAGAAAATTAGAAAATCAATTAATAAACCGAATTATTTTTATTATGAAAAAACAAATTATTGCGTCGTGCTGACGTCAGCCCTCACCCAGCCAATCAGACGTCAACGCGTGGCATGGTCCATGGACTGGGTCCATACGACCCTCTCTGGTTCACTGTGGACCCGGTCCACGCTGCTCGGATTTCTCTAATCGATGGGCCCGCGGCACGATGACTCAGTGCCAGCGCAACGCAAAGCGGTTGCCACGCAACTGCCACCTCAGCCGATGCATCTACGTGTCTGACACACGGCGTCGAAGCGTCAAGCCACATCGATGGCGGCGGCGCGAGGACCTAGGGTCGTCGGCAACGCGAATGGAGGGTACCTTCAGGCGCGTCTCGCTGTCGCGAATCTAATGACGTGATCGGTTTCCCATCTAGTGCACTGGAACAACGGCGGCGAGGCTCTCTTCTCCGGCGACAACGGTCCCTCGGTGATCTCCCTCTCCGGCAGAGATCTGGTGGAACGGATGTGCGCACGAGATGCTTTGGATGAAGACGAAATACATGCGACCGATCCCAAGTCCTAACTCCGATGGAAGACAGTGAATCGACACTTTTTCTCTTACAGCAGCGCACGACGTTCCTCGTGAAATCCAACGAAGCGGCAGCGCAAAACTCTCGGTGAACTTAGAGCTTTGGGTGCTTTGCTCGATGCGCAGCCTATGCACTCCTTTTATAGCGGCAGGAGTCCGAGGCATAGACGGCGTGGAGACCTCGACCCTGGCAGATTCGGCGGTGGCGCTAGAGTCCGGTTTGTTCACGCTTCGGAGAAGAAGACGAGGAGCCGTCCGATGACAAAGCAACGGTGGCCGATCTAGGGTTTTCTGCAGGTGGACTAATCTGGCCGATGCGCATGGAATGGGCCGAAGCACAGTAAGGGCCACATTCGCACGGAAAACGGGCTTGGCCCAATACTGCTTTAGAATTTTCTAGAGTTTTTCTTTTAAAATAATTCTGAATATTCACTTAATTAGTTTTAGGTAATAAATATACCAAGAAAATTCCAAGAAAATTCCCAAAAATACTTTGATGCATTTTAAACTCAATTAAAATATTTTTAGCAAAACTTGATATTAATTTTATCTATAATTAATTTGTTTTCACAAAAGGGCCATTATACTTAATTTGAAATAATTCAAATAAAGTCCAGAAAATCCAATAAATTCCATAAAAGCATAAAATGCACAAAAATCAACAAAATGACATTTAAGGCAAATTTTGGGATGTTACAACGACGGAAAGACTGACCACGAGCAGCTCCAGGACTAAAACTCGACTGAACAATATGAAAATCGAGTCCTGGACGCTGTTCAAAAACAAGCGACTCTCTAACCTGTTTAGAAATAGTGCGTGCCTTAGGAGCACTCAAGGTCTGGGGATAACCATGAATACCTCTAAGAGCAATGACATGCTCACGCCGAGTGATCTTGGCGTGCCTGAAGCAGAAATATCTTAGGTGACCATCCTTCTTACAGAAGGTGCATGTGTACTTCCCCTTGCTAGAGGCAGAAGCAACAGGAGTAACACCCTACTGGTCAGATGACTCATGGACAATCCCAGCAGACCTAAACACAGTGGTGCTCACTTTAGGAGCTACCATAATCTCACCACTCTTGGAGCCGCGCACAATGGTGGGAGGATTGCCCGAACGTGCTCGAAGTAGTCAAATCCTAGACCCTGATTAAATCTGCTAATTTTGGATTGGTCTAGAATGAGATTGAGCTTCTTCTTGCCTCCTACAAACTTCTCGAGAGTGCACATGAGATACTCACATTCTCGGAAGAAAGAGGCACATGAAGAACAAGGAAGAGAGGAAGAAGAACCAGAAAGAGAAGCTCTCTCAGCATGTGCATTTTTCTCCCTCAGCACGGCTGCCTCAATCTTGAGGGCCTCACAAAAAACACAAGACACATTTCTAATCCAATGGGCTTGGTCTTGTAGTTTCTTCCTAAGTTCGACTTGGATTTTATCCAAGTCTCCCTCAATCTCATTCATCGCAAGCAACTTTCTTTGACTTATCTAGTAAATCCTTAGAAAGTTTAGCACACTTGACATTTAGAGATTCATTGTCAAGTTTTAGTTTCCTACTATAAGGCCCCCATTTTTGATATTTAATACCAACAATGGGTTACCTGTGCAAACTGTACTAGTCCCATGATCAGTGGCTAGTACGCATAGATTACAAATTGAGATCACATCTATACACAATAATATTACATACGTTAAGCGTCTGAGATTACATAATAGTATTACAAGCCAAAAACTTGAAAGCAGCAGCGGAAACTTTATTTCTCTTGTAGTATGCCCATTCACCCTCAGGCAACAGACAAGGTAAAGCCCTAGAAAAGATCATCATCATAACCCCCGAACCCTGTATTGTCGTAAAGATCATCGGGGTATTTGGTATCATCACCTAAAATAACATTGATAGCAAGATTGAATACATTGTGTACTCAGCAAGTCTTATAGTTTATCACAAATGCAATTATAAGTAAATGCAGGTTATAGCAATGCTAAGGTTTCTACAGTTATTTTGCATTGGCAAAGTAAAGCATAAGCATATACTAGATTGCAACCGAAGTTTGTAAAGGAGCATCTTATTGTAATAACCAAGTATTAATTCAACATAAATCAATCATCATAACATAGTCTACCCGACTGATTCAATCCATTCCCATGTCATACCCTGACATGAAGTATATTCCAAAACACCATTTACCCATCAAATTATTTTGGAAATATTAAAACTCTAACCATGTGATGACTTTACCAAGTGCCTTTAACCGTAGGCGCGGCTAATTAATTAGATTTACACTCTGCAGAGGTGTACAGCTTTACCCACAAGAAATGATCTGCCATTTTTGTTAGGCCAGTTGACACTCTTCCTTTGGGGTGTCGGCATGGTGATCATGACATAACCATTATGTTGTTTAGACCTAACATTGCACCAGCCCGATGACGTTAAATCCTTGTTATGGAGAAGAAACATGACAGTGTATCCCTATCATTAGAAGTGGTAATACAAGCAGTAATTCCCTGCGATAGAAGCAGTAAATCCCTGCGATAAAAGTTTCTTCCCATACCAAGGCATACACCGTTATACCGATATGCATTTACCCACAACAAAGTGTGGAAGCCCCTCATAAGCAAACCTAGGAAGGAATGCTCATACTATCGATCTCCTGCCTACCAATGTGCAAAGCCGGACCTAAGCAACTTAATAGGTTAAGGCTATCCCATTTCAGCACTTGTGGTTGCACGGAAGTCTTGGCTTGAAAACAACCTATAGCTCAGTCCTTAATCTAACACAGGCAATAATCTCCCCCTACAATACGTACAAGTCTATCCCTTGCACAACCGGCTATTGCCAATAATTGCCCGCATCTAAACCATAGTTTTATTTTGAGTTTCTAGTTAGAATATCAACCATTGACACTTAACAATTCCAACATTTTCAAATACCGAAGAAGCAGTATGATTTGGTCGTCTACTCCGTTGTTAAATGAGCATGGCTAAGCATGATTATTAATCATGTATACCCAATTTGATATTATGTAATGTCTACCTTTTTTCTATGGTTATCAAGGTTCACATATCCATACTTATCAAGGAAGTTCCATGAAATATTAGGTATATCTACCAATATTCCAACATAGCATTTCTATGACAAGTACGCGCATGCATAATAGCTTTGCAAACATTGAAAGTAAATATTTGAAATAATAGGATCAAAATGGTCAAGGGGGTGCTTGCCTTGCTGATCGCAGTCAGGTAGAAAGTCCGGGTCGTCGGCGAGGTCGTCGTCTACTAATTCAGGCTCATCAGAATCTACTCGTCGATCATCAAGAATAACATACAATAAATAGCGAACCAATATAAGGGCAAAAAGAAGACAGATAGAAAATCCAAATAAAAGCTTATTCGGAGAAACATGCGTATTTATGGGTAAGATTTTGATTCATGTTTATGTGGTTATCCTGTCTTTTCATTGGTGGTTACCTTTACTGCTTTTGGACTAAGAGATATCAAGTATTTCTTGCTTCATGTGAATTAATCATTTTATTTTTAACGAATTATAGATGCTAAAATTATTTGAAGTAAATAAAAAAAAGATTTGTCTTAAGGTGATAACATAAATTAGTATGTTGTTAATAGGATTCAGATGCAAAGCAATGTATTTAAAGACTTTTGAATTAAACATTTATTACCAAATTTCTTGCTACCATTTTATTATGTAGGCATGACACATTAAGTTATTTACTACACCTTCATGAACTAATTTTTAGATGTAGGTATGACCTTGAATGAACACATACACACATATATATATATACATATGCATAAGCTTATTATGCTCTTCATACTAGAACACATCTTATTTGAATAAATCATTGTTTGTCCAATACTTTTACCTAGCCTAACATCCTACTGCCATCATGCCGAAAAGAAATATGTTTAGCAACCTCCAATAATTCTTTTCTTATTAATTAGTTATTGTGGCATAATCACTAATATTATTAGACTTCAATAGAAAAGACGTAAAACACCTAGTTACCCAAATATTTTTACATAAATGGGTTCATAGCAGAATGAGGATCATGATAAAATTAGTTCCAAATAAATTCAACTTTATTTGCAAAGTTTCTACATTTAGTCTATTTTCATATGTACTATTCATCTTGGTATTAAAATATTTTCTATAATAGATTTTCAAAATATTTTTCCACATTCTGGAAGATCTTGATTTTATATGAATTTAGAAATTTGTTTCATCTCATTTGGATTTCAAATGCGAAAGATATTCAAGTTTGGATTTTTAACCAATTCAAAAATCTAATGAAAATAGCAAAATACGATTTCGCTTTACCGAAGGCGCCTTTTGCTTCGTGCCACAGCGCTGTTCAAATCTGACCGAGCCGCTGACATCTCGGGCCCGCCTGTCAGTGAGACCGAACATGGCACGAGCTAGGGCTCACCGCCGGCGAGGATCCAGTGATGCTCCGGTCCGCCGAGGGCATGGCTAGAATGAGCATACTATTGCGCATCTAATGGTGGTACCCATTCCTACCAGCGACTAGCCGAACCATCTCGCCACCATGGACATGCGGCGGCGGAGGAGGCGGCGAGCCGCGCCAGTGGCAGAGAGCATCCCCGATGGAATGGGTTCCGGTTCTAGCATCTATGGGTTCTAGTGGTTCCATTTTTGCCGGTTGGAAGTTCAGAGAAGAGGTGGATTAGCTAACCACCGATCGCCGATTTCAGAGAAGAAGGGGGCAAGTGGCGGCGAGCTCCGGTTGACAATTCCTGAAAATAACAGAGGGGTATTGATCTTAGCAAGTCACAGATGCTATCACACGAAGGAATTTGAGAATGGATCGGCATACTGCCTTATATCCGGCTTGATCCAACTGCTAGGGTTCTTCGGCTGATTCGGAAAATCGGGAAATTGGCGATGCGTGGTGAAGTAGAGCGAATGAAACTTGAGGGGTTTTGGAGCACAGTCTCTGGCGATCTTGTTCCAATATTTATAGGCCAGGGCGTCGCTGTAGAGAAGCTCACACCGGGTGTGAACTCGACTGAGTTTTGCGGCACCAGAACAAGAGAAGGGATGGGCCGATTCGCGGAATTTCTGGGCGAGGACGATGCGTGGTGAAGCTAGTAATGAGGCGGTTTCCTCGGGAGTCGCGGAGTGGCAGAGGTGGCGAAGCTACAGCCGGCGAAGCGCTCTGGCCACGCGCGAGCTCGGCTGCGAGAGGGGAAGAAGAAGGCAGTGGCAGCGGCTGACAGGTGGGACCACACAGTGGATCGGGCCCGCGCGGCAGCGAGAGAGGAGGAGAACTTCGATTTTGACTGAAAGAATATTGAATTGGGTGCGCTGAATCCATTTTCAATCTAATCGGTAAATTAATGGGAAATTTACTGAGTGTACCTGAGCTAGTTTAGAACCTAACATAAAAAATTTCAGACCTATTGGACGCTGTAGAATTTACAAAAATTCTGACAATGCACTGTGCACAAATTTATGTATTCTGTTTTATATTTATTTAGGTACTTATATCTTATTCAAAAATTTAGAAACTTTTTGTGCAGGTTCCTTATGAGCACATTAACCTCTTGTAAAATTTTCATCTTCAGATTCATGACAGTTTATTTAATAAAATTCTAACATTGAAGTTTCCAGATTTTTAGCTATTCACTTTTTGAATTTTTATAAATATCAAACCTAAGGATTATCTCTTGATATTTTTGCTATTGGTAGTCTTGATTCATTAAATTACCTTTCTTTTCATCATTTGATATTTTGACATGACTTTAAAATTATATTTTGTGTTCTGGATAGCTCCACAAATTTTTTAGGGATTTTTCCTATTTTGTTGTTTTACAAATGTTTTTCTTATTACTTATATAATGGTAGGTTGACTAGAAAAAGGAATTTTCCCTTTAAGAAATAATCAAAAGAAGTCAAGAAACTCATAGAAAATTCAAAAAAACCCAGGGAGATACAAATTAAAACTTATTCAAATATATTATTTAATTTCTTATTATTACCCATTTTCCAGGATGTTACACCTACAACCCTCATATGAGCTGACTTGGTCCTTAGAAGCATGCATTTCAAGTTCATTGTTTCTAGAAGAAAGCTTCCTAAGGTCATCACTCATAGCATAAATTTCAGCAAGCAATTTAGGACAATTAGAGCATGATGGAGTAGAGTGAGCATGAAGAAAACTAGCATCTAGCGGAATAGCATCAATAGAATCATCGCTAGCATCCTTCAACCTAAGACTATCTAGTTCAGACAACACACTATCATGCATATTCCTCAGGTTCTCCAACTCCACAAGAAGAGCATCACATAAAGAACAGTCATTACTGACTCGAGAGGGAGAAGATCTAAGAGAAGCTAACTCCCGAGTCAAGGTACCTACTTCCTTCTCTAGCTCCCTACACCTAGCTCTAACTCTAGCATGAAATTTTTCTAGTTTTCAGAAAGCTTCATTGAGCTGGTCATAGGAGGGTACCTCGTCCGAGTCGCTGTAGAGCTCAGAGTCGCTGATGCTGTTGGCTTCTACCATGAAGCACATGCCAAAGAAGTCTTCGCCGCCTTTCTTCTCTTGGGGTTCATCCTTGCCCTCGTCGCTCCATGTCTCCGTGTCAGAGAAGTTGATGTCATCAAGCGCGGCGGGGATGCGGTGGAAGAGCTTCTAGTTCTTGGAGAAGTTGTGGTACTTCTTCTCACGCGCCGGCTCGCGAACTGGAGGCTTCTTGTTGCGGTTCTTATCGATGTAGTCGTTCTTTGCCGAACCGCCGATGTCGTTTTTTGCCTTCTCCAGTTTGGGGCAATTAGCCTAAATGTGGTTGGGGCCACCACACTCGAAGCATGTGATCATGCCACCTTTCTTCCTCTCTCTCACCCTCTCGTATGCATGTGAAAATTTGTGAGCCAAAAGAGGAAGCTCATTTTCTAAAAAAAAATTCAGATGGTCATCGCTTAGCTCGCAAATGGCGGAGTGGGAGAAACCAGCAGAAATATCAAGTGAAGATCCAGTGGGATCAGTGACCAAGGCCATCGACTGAGATTTCGTCTTGCGAGAGACGACGTCGATCTCATGAGTCTTGAGATGGGAATAAAGCCCATCAAGAGTCAAGGTCGACAAGTCGGTAATGTCCTTGATGGTGGTCACTTTCATCTCCCAAACTCGAAGATCGAGTGCGGTTAAGAAATGTTGAGCATTATCCGAGTCAGGGTATATACAACCGACTTCTTGGAGGTCGCTCAAAATCTTCGTAAAACGACCAAAGCACTCGTCAAGACTCTCACCAGCGTGTTGATCAAACTTGTTGTACTCACGCTTAAATTGGTCTGTCTCACCGTCTTGATTTGGGTAGTGCCCTCATGATAAGCATCGAGGGTCACCCAAACCTGATGAGCAGAATGAAGGTGAGAGATCATATCATACTCATTGTGGCTAAGACCCTGTATGAGGATGTTCCTTGCCTTAGCGTTAGCCTCAACGTCAGTCATATTGCCGTCCGTGACATTTTCATCAGCAGGAACCTCATATGGGAGTTTCACCTTCTGCCATATTAGGAAGCTCTGGGCAGTGATGTATGACTCCATTCTCGACTTCCAAAATAGAAAATCCACTCTAGAGAAAATAAGAGGCTTAGTGGAATACTTGTCCATCGCCATGGCTCTTGAGACCGGTCAAGATCTATAAAAGAGCAAAACCGACTCTGATACCAATTGAAATACCAAGATGACGATCAGAGGGGGGGGGTGAATGGTCGAAACTTAAAAACTTACCACAAAAAATAATCCAAACAAGCATACGAAAAGAACATGCAAAAGGAGCCAATCAAAACAAGCTAGTTTGCTGTCTGGCCAGTGCTACCGCAGGAAGGCCGGTAGCACCGGAGTCCACTAGCACCACTCCAGAAACGGTAGCACCGGGCTCGAGAACAGCTCAACAACAGACTAAAAAATCAGCACAATCTCAAAACGAATTTCGATGAATCTTTTGATCGGCTGGACAAAAACTCACGAAACTTGGTAGATAAGTTCCTTGGGATGTTAGGAACTTATTCCTACCTTCAATCACAAGGATTGACATCAAAGTTCCGACCTTTATGCCTAGTAAGGAAGAACACACCAAGTTTTGAGCAAATCGAAAGAACTTGATTCAAAACTTGCTTGTGGGGTTTTGATGATCCAGATGATCTTGAAAAGCCTCCCACATGTCACACCAAGCAAAGGAACAAGTCTAAACTCAAAAGAACGCAAGATACAAGTTCATACATTCAAGAACGCAAAGATCAACTTGTTGCAAGAAGAACACATGGATTTCTTAGATGATTGAGAACATAAATTCAGAAGAAGAATCATTCATCAAACATCAACCTCAGCAAAGATTCGTAAGCATATAGAAGGAGAAGAGGCAAATCCAAATTGCATAAATGTAAATTGCAAGGAAGTAAATGCGGAATTTAAATTGCGTAATTTAAATGCGTAAATGAAAGAAATGATTTGAGGAGACATTTTCATTTCTAGAAGGAGAGGTTTACAAAGCCTCACAAACAAGTGGGCAAAGCTCAAAGGGGCACAAAACCTCAAAAACCTTCAAAGAGGGGAGGGCACCCCTACCCCTCTATTTATACTACTTTTGGGCCACCTACCACCCTTGGATGAGTCTCTAAACCCTAGAGCACTCCATCAAGGGCTAGGATTGACCCACTCACACAGCCATGCAAGGGCTAACCCAAAACCCACACACAAAACATGTTTTCTTGCACAGTTCTCAAAGCACACTAACTAGACCCGCTAACCTATCAACTAGACCAAGATCCAATAGCCCTCATTGATCCATGCAGCGCCTAGCTAGCATCTCATTCGTTCCTTGTCTTCACGGCTTGCCACGACTCTATCTCCGATCATCTTCCGTTGATCACCGACCGTCTGGACCTCCGATGCTCCTCGCGTAGTCCCGGTCATCCTTCGCCTCACCATGATCTAGCATCTCGACCTACAACCATAAAAAACAAGGAAACTCCTCACATAGCATTGCCCACAAAGATATGCAAGAAATTCATCAAAATCCACACGTTAAAATTCATCTTTGTTCGTCCTGGTCGGTGCTACCGCCCATAGTGGACCGGTGCTACCGCTCTCAGGCCGGTAGCACCGCACAGCGCAAACACCAGAAACACCCTCTTCTGGAATTTTCATACCGCACCAAAGTCCGGTGCTACCTCTCTTCTGGTAGCACCGGGCTACCATGGCTGGTAGCACTGCCCGGCCGAAAACCCGAAAACACTACCCTCTCTGGTTTTTCCACACCGCACTAAGGTCCGGTGCTACCGCTCGCCCGGTAGCACCGCTCGGCCAGAGACCCTCAGAAACACCCTCTCTATAAATATTACACCGACCATTTGGTCCGGTGCTACCGCTTGCCTGATAGCACCGCGCTACCATGGCCGGTAGCACCGGAAAAACAGAGAAGACTCCAAAATGCTTCCATTTGAAATTCCAATTCAAATCAAACTCATACCAGAGCAAACCAAAGCTCAAATTTAGTCAAATACTCATCACAAATCTGGGTAGACCTCCACATGGTCCTTCAGTTGTTTTTAGCATCCCATGCAATTCAGTGTGCAACTTCTCCAAACCATTCATGTTGTAGTTCATGATGAACTATTCGTAACATGGTGCAAAGACTGCAGAATTATATCTGTAGCCAAGTCTCGGTTCAATGGAAACCCAATCCTTTCCAAGTTCTCAATGTAACCAATAATCTTGATCATATGAGTACTAACCGAGGTCCCCTCAGCCATTTTGCATTCATGCAATGCTTTTATTGTCTCATATCTTTCAACACGTCCTTGTACCTGAAACAAAACTTTCATGTGCATGACCATGTCGTATGCCCCCATGTTCTCAAATTGCTTCTGAAGCTCTGAGTTCATAGTAGATAACATGAGACATATGGCATCAAGTGCATCGTCAACATGCTTCTTGTAAGCATCCTTTTCAGCACGATAAGCATCGTGAGCTGGTACAGGAGGAACAGGATTCTCTAGAACATATTCCTTTCTTTCCTATTTGAGAACAATTCTCAAATTGCGGATCCAATCTAGAAAATTGGTTCCATTCAATTTTTCCTTCTCAAGGATAGATCACAATGCGAAACTGGATGATGAACTATTCACCATTATCTACAATAGATAAAATATGCAAAAGTATGTAAGAAATATATTTATGCTTATAACATTCATCATATGAAACAAAATCTGCTATACATTTCAAAAGAGTGTCCCAAAAGTGTATAGCTTATCCAAGATCCATATTTCACAATGCCCGAGTGAGCTTTGGCATCATTGCTTAGAACAAGGCTATTTAGTTAAGAAAACACTTTGCTAATTACATCTGATGCAACTCTTGATTGATAGAAAACATCTCATAGTAAATCTATCAACTTGATGCCAAGGGCTCAAAACCATTTTGATAGCCCTGTTGAGTTAAACCAACTCTCAAGCTCATAAGTGTCTGGCACTTACATCTGTTTTATTAAGATAGTTAGTGATACATTGCTTTAGCAAGTCAATCAACTAACGATCGAAATGTTGACCGTGGACAAAATTGGCAAGACATCATTATAACTTAGTTTTAATTAGGTACCAATATGATTAGTGCGTTACTAACCAAAGCAAATGCTATCAGCATAGCAACCATGGCAATTCTCAAATGAAAATCATAAAAATATGAACAACAGTAAACATGCATAACATCTTATACATCTAGATAAGCCAAAATGATAAAATCAATAAATCAGCATGATCAGATCAAGCTAACAAAAGAGTTTACGTTATTGGAAAGATGTTGATCACATCAACAGGTAGCATAAACAACGTATATCTCATATATGATAAGCAAATCTAGAACTAATGCAATACGATCTACTCTGATACCACTGTTGGGAATCGAGTGGGAAAGCTCCAGTAAATTTCAAAAATATATCCTCTTCCCGGACCAATTGCATGCATTAGAACCAAGATTTAGAAAATACCAAAAGCAATAAATGTGTACCGTGGCCCTGGGAGCGCACATACAAAGCTTTTGTAGAGGCCTCTCGGCGAAGCTCACAGCTTCAACGCCTGGGCGTAGCAGTAGAAATAAATACCTCAGATCTTCGTGGTAGTAGCAGCCACGATCTTCAGGTATCCACACGAATAAGCGGACGACACCATATGCCAGTATACTAGTACCGCGCAATACGACTCTTCTGGCTTTTTATCTGGTTCAGGTGAAACTTTTTCACCTTCCTTTATTTTTCCTCTCAATTTTTCATCAATTTCCTGAACATAGAACCCGAATTTATAGCTAGAACAATGTAGCAAAGTCGGTGCTGTTCATATGTCGTTTGCTATAGTACCGACACCTGGCACTGTTCATATGTTGGTTGCTACAGTGCCTGCCGATATGTTACAGTGTTCTCGCGCTGCTATAATAATTTCATCACAAAAAAATCGTATTTTTGCACGTGGGTTCGCTGCCCTTTTTGTAAAAAATCAGATATCATGTTCAATCGCATTTACACGTATGTCGCGAGAGAAGATTTCATAAATCTGTCTTAAGCCTATTCTTGTGTGTGACCCTTTAGATTCATGCTATGTTGGCAATAAATCGAAAAACTCCTATTTCGATTCATTAGTCGCAAGCGGCTCCTAGCAAAACATAACTACTACTTAAATTGCATGAATGTCATTTATCTGACAAACCTTCAATGAATACATGTTGGTCGCTTTGTCACTTTGATATCATGGTTTAACTCAAGGTTGAGGTGTGTCATCCTTGCACTGTTAAACCGATTTTCTTGATTCTCTGAAGTAGACTAACAAGATCGATCTATTAACACCTTTAATCATTTAGGCATAGCTATACACATTCTTTAGTCTATTTCATCGAGTGGCCGATCGATATCTTTCACTCAGTATGAGGTGGACAAATTCTATCTTGATCATACACTTCCCTCTGCATGATTCAAAGCATACCGGAGTGTTGTCCTTATGATTATCCAATTACGGACAACGTTAGACAACATCAAAGCATACCATCCTCATGTAGGAAACTGTGTCGATCTCAAGTCTAAGGATCATTCATTATCATTGTATGAAACAACTTATGACACTAATAAAACCCTCAAAAGGTGTTTCATAAGTTGGTCAGTCCAATAGCATGTACATTTACAAGTATTCACAAGATTGAATTGTATCACATACTATAATCGATGAAACATGATTATCAAACAATTCATGTGCTTGTTTTGTATATAGATTATTGGTGTCCCAACCAATAAATAAACAAGGGACAATTTATAATAATGTCATAATCAAATTACAGAGTTTCACGATTAAGTCACATACTTAATGATCTATGACTTGACATTATTAAAGGTACAACATAAGCATTAATACATGGTAATCATCTTCATGATTGACCTCTTGAGCATATTCCCAACAGAACTGTGGATGGAATTGAATTTTGCCTTAGAATCCATCAACATTAGAGTAAGAAAGTAGATGAAAGTGCTACAAACGAATACACTTTAAGATGATTCCGACAAGACAAACTGTTTGTGTTGATCCTAGTTGAACTGGGAAGTTGTTTAGTTGGCTGTCTCAAGGGGAGAATGGATGACTGGATGCAAGAGATGTTATTTGATAAGCCTCCTTATAACTAAGAGCCGAAATCTACTAGAGATGTGTTTTTTTGCTTATTGAGAGCTGGTTTTAGACTAATACCACTAAAGTTAAGATAAAATTACTCATCTTTATCATGCATAAAAGCAGACTACTTTAAAGCTAGTTAAGCTAAAATATTGAGTTTAAGCCATTTGACAAAAATCAAAACCTCAAACATAACCTCAAGTGGTGAGTAAAAATAAGGAGAATGGGTGGCGTGTAGCAACATGAGCTAACTCAGAGCAAAAAAAAACACTCGTGCTTGAGCCAACCCGCGGGTGCCCCGCATGAATCAGGTCCGCGATAAACGACCTACATTTTCGTTTCTCCTCAGCCTGACTCCGCGCTTCCCATTGCAACCAGCAGGCCAGGCCCACACGCGAATGCAGACGTCAATCACCGTCCCACTGTATCCCTCGGGCCTGGCCGGGCCAAATGCGGGAAACCTGGCAATCACAAGTGACAGTGCTGGCGATGGCATTTATTGTTGGGCGGTCCACGGCATGCTTCTGCATATTTCTTTTGGTATGGGGCTCCGAACAGGCACCAGGGCAACCAAAACAAAAGCAACGGAAGCCACCCATACGACGCTTTTAATTTAGGAGACGATCGAGCACCCACTTTGCAGGTCGGTCGTGCATTATTGAACAACTAACTAAACATATTTATGGAAGTGCTGGTTGGGACCTGAACATGGTAAGAAGACTAGGCATTTATTGGATGGCATCTTGATTGATGTGACGGACCTATGAATTGTTCATCTCTCGACAGTGCAAAATTTTTTACTGCTATAACTCAAACATGGATTACTAGTTAAAATTTTGTGTGTTGCCGCCCCAGGCAACGTCACAATTTTAACGAACAAGAAATTTTTTTAGTAAAGAAATAAAATAAAGAAAATATTATAGCTTAATCTAAACAGAGATGGGAATTTTTTCGCAAAAGAATAAAATACTGTAGCCACAGTGCCAAACGTCTCGTTTCAGCGACAGACACGCTCGTCCGTACATCAACAACAGTATAGAGTTATATAGATTAGTAGGAAGCAACGAGCGTTCGTAAGTATGACAGGAACGTTCTATTCGTACTTCTCTATCTGTCACCGAAAAAATATAAATATAAGCACAATAATTTATAATCATGATTGAAGCAAAAAGATTCCATTCTTTATATATCTAGGGATCAGACTCTTTTTCCTCAAAGAAAGTTTATGATCATTTCATTGGGCATGCTATCATTCCTCCCCCTTTTAAGTGGCTATGGAAATCCTATTGTCTCAACAAATAGAAGTTCTCCATTTTGCTGCTGCTGAGAGACATATTGATTACTAGAGCTCTTTTGCACCGGAACGGGCTTTATTTGGAAAATTATAATTGTATTCTTTGTGTGTCTTGAAGAGAAGAATCCTTTCATCATTTATTTTTCTCGTGTCACTTCAGTCCATGGTGGTTTCGTTTTCCCCATATCAATTTTGACCAAACTCTAGAGGTTGTGGAGCTAATTCAAGAGGCAAAACGTCGGTACATAATGGTTTGTTTTAAAGAGATTGTCATTATTTCTTGCTGGACGATCTGGAAGACTCGAAACAAGATTATTTTTTATCAGGGTGTGCTCTCTTTAGTCCTTTGAAAAAAAAAGAGTTTGGCGATGCTTTTTCTATGGTTATCCATCTAGTGAAATCTTCTCTACAGGATGACTTCATTTCTTAGCTGAGTAGTTTTTCTTAGTACGCCTCCTTTGTATATTCTTGCTTGTAATTATTTCTTCTTTTTTCTCTATATATATATATATATATATATATATACACTATTCTATACCTGCGTATAGAATAGCCTATTATACGTCCAGGCAAGCTAATTTAGTCCGACTGAGCCAATCTGCACAACAAAACGGTCCGTTGCAACCAACCAGCAAATAACTAATAAATGCTACTTCTAGTTTGTATATGAATATTTCTTTCTTTGATTTAGCCATAACTTTCA
The DNA here is from genome assembly GCA_036346275.1 of Otatea glauca. Classification (NCBI taxonomy): domain Eukaryota; kingdom Viridiplantae; phylum Streptophyta; class Magnoliopsida; order Poales; family Poaceae; genus Otatea; species Otatea glauca. The sequence continues at coordinate 28,452,316 of CM070721.1, read as the reverse complement.
AATGAGATTGAATTTTGATTTCAAATTTTACACGATTGTAGAATCTCACCTCCCCTACGTATGGTATTTTTTTGAGAATTTTTCAAAACATATAAATATGATTTTCATAGACTATATACCATTTGGTTGCTGTGTACAACATGTAGTAACAGATTGAGTAAGAGGCAATAAAATGCAGCTTTCTTGATAGTAAATTGTAGTATATGTTGTTGTTCGGTATTTTGTTATTTTCATATCTCTCAAATCCTATTGAGTTTGGTTTTGAAATTTTTTCAGGGTTGTAGAATATTACCTTCCCTAAGTGTGAGAATTTTTCACAGTAAATTATTATTTTTTTGATAGTAAAAGATAGTATACGTTACTATTTGGCACTTTGTTATTTTCATATCTCTCAAATCCTATTGAGTTTTGTCTTCAAATTTTGCAGGATTGTAGAAGCTCAACTCCTCTACGTGTGGCAATGTTTTGATAATTTTCCAAATATTTTACTATAGGTCCGACAAACAGAACTAAATTTTTATTTATGAAAACCAACTGTACATATTTTCAAAAATTCTAAAACAATTACTATAGATATGGTAGATGAGATTATAAAACCCTAAAAATATTTGAAAATCAAAATCAATACCACCTAAAAGATATGAAAACACAAATTCGGTTGACTAGAGAGTGAAAAATCACTAGTCAAACGAATTTATCTTTTCATATCTTTTAGATGCTATTGAGTTTGGCCTTCAAATTTTGTAGATTTGTAGAAGCTCACGTATCCTACGTATGGTAATTTTCTTGAGATTTTTTGAAAATTTATACATATAATTTTCGTAGAATTTATACCATTTGACTATTATGTATAGCATGTAGTAACAGATTGAGTAGGAGGCAATAAAATACAGCTTTCTTGATAGTAAAATGTAATATATGTTGTTGTTCAGTATTTTGTTATTTTCATATCTTTGAAATACCATTGATTTTGGTTTTGAAATTTTCCAGGGTTGTAGAATATTACCTCCCTTACGTGTGGTTATTTTTTGAGAATTTTTTACAGTAAAGTGTTATTTTTTTATAGTAAAAGATAGTATACGCTGCTGTTTGGCACTTTGTTATTTTGATATCTCTCAAATCCTACTGAGTTTGGTCTTCAAATTTTGAAAGATTGTAGAAGCTCAACTCCTCTACGTGTGGTAATTTTTTGAGAATTTTCTAAATATTTTATTTGGGTCCGACAAACAGAACTAAATTTTTATTTATGAAAACAAATGGTACACATTTTCAAAAATTCTAACAACATTACTATAGATATGGTAGGTGAGATTATACAACCCTGAAAAATTTGAAAATCAAAATCAATACCAGCTGAAAGATATGAAAAAGACAAATTCGGTTGATTAGTAATTTTTCACGGTCTAGTGCTTTGTCAATTTCATATCTTTTAAATGCGACTGAGTTTAGTCTTCAAATTTTGTAGAGTTGTAGAAGCTCACGTATCCTACATATGGTAATTTTTTTGAGATTTTTTGAAAACTTATACATATGATTTTCATTGACTTTATACCATTTGACTGTTGTGTACAGTATGTAGTAACAAATTGAGTAGGAGGCAGTAAAATACAGCTTTTTGATAGTAAAATGTAGTATATGCTGTTGTTTGGTATTTTATTACTTTCATATCTCTCAAATCTAGTTGAGTTTAGTTTTGAAATTTTCCAGGGTTGTAGAATATTACCTCCCCTACTTGTGGTAATTTTTTGAGAATTTTTCACAGTAAAGTGTTATTGTTTTTATACTAAAAGATAGTATATCCTATTGTTTGGTACTTTGTTTTTTTCATATCTCATAGTACATCCTGTTGTTTGATACTTTGTTATTTTCATATCTCTCAAATCCAATTGAGTTTGGTCTTCAAATTTTGCAGGATTGTAGAAGCTCAACTCCCTTATGAGTGGTAATTTTTTGAGAAATTTTCAAACATTTTACTGCAGATGTAGCAAACAGAACTTTATTCTTATTCATGAAAACCATAAGTACACGTTTTCAAAAATTCTCAAAAAATTACTATAGATAGGGGAAGAGAGATTATACTACACTGTAAAATTTTAAGACCAAAATCAATATCAGCTGAAAGATATAAAAAAACAAAGAAGAGACAGATTCATGTACAAACTACAATACACATTAACTAGCTGGGTTGACCAATGCATGAACTAGTAAGTGATTCGGTAGTAATTCAATTTGTTGTTCTATAGTAAAATGTATTTGTGTTTTACTACCGAATTAGATTCAGGTGTGCTTTGCATGCGCTTCGACAGTAAATTCATGAGTTGTTCTGTAGTAAACTATTTCATGATTTACTAGTTGGCTGCATTTACTAGTGTTGTTTGCAATGCATTAACTCACTACGTTTTGGCCAGCGCGTGGAATTTATTTCTCCGGCCAGAGCGCAGAATAGCTATTCTACGCTCGAAAGTAGAATAGCGCCACCGTATATATATATACACACACGGACATATACATATGTATTCCCCTCCTGTTTTTCCTTTAAAAAAGATTCCATTCCAATAAGCACAAAAAGACAATAGTAAGAGTTACTGATGCAACTTTATAAGAAAAACACTCCAACAAGTATATATTATTGTTACAACAAATAAAAAAATAAGTGAAAATGGCTATAATATTTTGGAGAAGGTAATGCAACATTCAGAAAAGTCTCATGCAACACACTAATTTTCAACCCCGATTTTCTAGATCAGCTATTGTAATTTAGTTAGTGTCGGTGGATCATAAGGCATGTGTTGCCTTGGATTATAGGTGCAATTTTGGATCGAAACTCAAGAAAACCAAAACTGGTCCCGCCATAGATCTACGAAAGGTTATTTTAAATAATATAATTTTTATTCAAATTGCAAAAATATACTTCGATCTTAAAAAATTGTAAAAATATACCTCTGTCGCCCGTATATGGGGCGATCGCCCCATATACGGGCGACAAGTGCGGCTTTGAATGCGCGATATTTTCTCTGTTTGCGGTCAGTTCTAAAAAAATCATAACTTTTTCATACGATATCAGATGGAGATGAATTTTATATGAAAATTATAGCTCTCGACGGGATCTACAACTTTTGTATATAAATTTTTTCATTTGAATCCATTTAGATAACCAAAAATGGGATAAAAGTTTTAGATCTAAAACAGATCTGATTTTTAGATCTGAACATTCTATCCCATTTTTCACCATCTAAATGGATTCAAATTGAAAAAGTTTGTATACAAAAGTTGTAGATCCCGTCGAGAGCTACAATGTTCATATAAAGTTCATCTCCATCCGACATCATATGAAAAATTATGATTTTCTTTAAGAACTGACCGCAGACAGAGGAAATATCGCACGTTCAGAGTTGCACCGATCGCGCGTATATGGGGCGATCGCCCGTATATGGGGCGATCGCCCCCTATACGTGTGACAAAAGTATATTTTTGTAATTTTTTGAGATCGAGGTATGTTTTTACAATTTGAATAAAAAATTGTATTATTTAAAATAAAAATTCATAGATCTACCGTCTCTACTTTTTACTATTTATACCATGATAACAGAAAAAGAAAAAGAGAGAGGGGGAGAGCAGGAGATATAAAACGACCCCACTCTTTTCAGTGCCCCTTCACGGCCTTTCCCTATTTCCCGTTCTTCCTGGCATTTTCTTCCCAAACAAACAAGGACACCTCAAGCTCCCTCCACATTCTCTCCTCCAAATCTCACCCAAAACTAAAGATTCAAGCCATACATGTCATAACATTGCGTTCACCATCGAACAAGCATTTCATTCCTATAAAATTTTTTCACATGCATGATCGTTTGAGAAAGTTTGAGAAAGGGGGAGAAATAGCAGTAGCAATGGCAGCACAAAATTTTTACTGCTATAACTCAAACATGAATTGTTTATAGGAAGCAACGGGCCGGCGTCCTTATGTATGATAGGAACATTTTCATCGTACATTCTCTCTATCCGTCAGATCTAGCTCAAAAATGTAAATATTAGCCCTACGATCTATACAACAAAAAAAACATTAAGCGCAACAATTTATAATTAAACTTGCAACAAAAAGACTCCATTGCAACAAAAACAAAAGCATAACTAAAAAATACAACAGTAAGAAATGCTGATGCAATATTATAATAAAAGCACTCCAAGAAGTATATATTATTGTTGCAAAAACTAAAAAAGTAAGTGGAAACTGTGGTATCATTTTGGAGAAGCTAATGAAACATTCAGAAAAATATCATGAAACAACTCAATTTAACTGTTCTAACTATGGAGATGAGCTCGGATGAGAACTAGAATGAGGCCGGCTCAACCCATCGCCTCGTCACCGGTAAGCCTAGAACAAGCGGTGGGTGAGGATCGCCTCCACCGCCACCTCCTTCTCTAAGCCCGGGAAACCCTCCCACCCCAAACATGAGCTCCACCGCCACCTTCTATAGTTCTATGGGTCAAGGAAAGAGGAAGCGCCTAGCCCTAAAGCCTAGTCGTCGGTGCACACATTCCTCCAGTCGCTGTCACGTCCCATCGTGAATCCAGAAGGATAAGTACGTAGCGCTTGCAATGCGTAAGGGAGCAATGTATGTGGTTTATGAAGGAGCAGCACACTACTATGAAGAAGAATAGGCTCAACCAGAGTTTGTATGAAAGGAACGGACTCTCAAAATATTCACGGGATAATTAAATCCTGAAAAAAGAGGGAGACAGAAGAATATTCCTAGAATATTCCCTCTCAAGAGACTAATGAGTAGGCCTGACTAATTTTCCAAAAAAAAATCACAGACTCTGACATTTGCGCCAACAGTCCATAGACAAAATTTGCGAACTCTCAAGCCTGATCAATGGTGGACCTAGCTCACGACACGTCTCATTGACATGTGGGCCTCACATTTCAGAGACACAACTCACGGTAGACTAAGTCTACTTAGATCTCAAGGGTTGTGTATTAGCTGACTAGGCTCGATGTGAGTATGGCTAAGCATCTACTAAGACGTTTCATCTAAAATTCCACAGCTAATTATATAGCAGTGGATAATAGTTAATAAGGTGACAATGGTAGAGGTATTAATTATCAAGGTAGAGTACATGCAACAATTGGACATATCTACCAATCTTGTCGATATAGTGATTTTCATCAGAAATACTCGCATACATAGTAGTTTTGAACACAATATACATAAGAGTAAAATATAGGATCAACATGATAAAAGGGGGCGCTTGCCTTGCTCATTGAACAATGAGTCTTGCTTGGGGTTGATTTTGGGAAGTTCTATGGCATCGATGTCTACACGCAAAACATCGAATACCACAAATGAGAGCCAAAAGAACACAAAACATGGGAAATTCAAATATTTTTGTAGATTATAAAATCTTGTAATTTTATAAAAATTTAGAAACTAGTTTCACTCAATTTGAAGTTTTTATGCAAAAGTTATAAGCATTTTAATTTAGCTTCGCTGAGAAAATCAATAAAAAAGAAAAAGAAAAGGTATTGAACTATGATGTCGAAGGTGTAACCCATCAAAATGCACTTTCCAATTCAGAAGGCTTATATTCTTCAAATTAAAGGCATCTTCCTTTTTTCTGAATTTTAAACTGACATGTGGAGCCAGGTTGTCAACAACTCATAACTAAATACCGGTTTAAATTATAAAATGGTTTACTTAATAAAGTTTAACTAAATTAACTACTCTCGTTAATTCTAATCATCTGGCCCACAAGTTAGAAAGAGAATTAGAGGGGCGGGCTTGAGCACAGTGTTCGAGCTCGTTTCTGACCTCACCGACGGCGGCTAGACAAAGGTGGAGAGGCTAGGGACAAGGAAGGAAATTAAACAGGGCATCAAGGCGAAGCTATGGGTAGGAGTGATGATCAAAATGTTGCACAGGGTTGGTGGCATGATGGGGCGAGGCGGCGAGGGCTCTCGTGTTGATGATGAATTAGGTGGAGGGAATTAGAAAGAGTGAACCAGGTCATCCAATTAGCATCAGGGATCTTAGGTGATGCTACAGTGATGGACGTGGGAACCAATTGTCACTAAAGCAGCGGCCACAACTACTTCCATGGCGGCGCTATGGATGGCTATGGTAATTTTGGTGTTTCGAGTCTAAATCTCCCAAGTTAACTAGTGCACCGACATCTAGTGGGTACTTGGAGCATATCGGGTGGTCCAATGGCGGCAAAGGGGCACTAGAGAGGCTGGTCGGCTACAAGCAGTGGTGGGAGCCACAAGGTCCTCAATGACAATGAAAGACATCAAAAGGAGAGCTACAAGATGGTGTTCGTTAGCTTACATATGTGCCGAAGATGGCTCATAAGAAAGGAATCAACAAGAGGCTCACTAGAACAGCATGAATCGTTGATAATGGTGACAGCGGTGTAGAATAGAGGAATGATCAGATTACAGGGCTTCACTACAAGAATAAGGAAATTTAGTGAGGGGTTATCATCGTTGGGGTATGAGGCACAATATGATGTGGTTGTGCCATTGAGGGTCTGTGTGACATTAGATTGGAGATTCTGTGTGACTCGATTGATATGGTTACCAAGCTCACCAAAACGATAGGAACATGGCGAAAGCAGCACGGTGTGTTCACCAGGTGGGAAGGTGATGGCGGTAATGTTGCTCTACATGACTTCCACTGCGAAGACAAGCACGCTAGAGGTGAGAACATAGCTTAAAGAGAGAGATAACATGAATATCGAGAAAAGAGTGTTCACTGGTAGCAAAGGTGGCTCATAGTATTACCGACATCAAGGATGACACGTACGTTCCCGCTAAAGCAGAGTGCAAAGACATCAGAATTTCACAAAAATGGATTGAGTGGCAAGCTTGGGAGGTGGTTATGTGGTCACTAGAGCTTAAGTAGGGATGAGCAGCTCGGGGAAGGCTTGTGAGTTCTCGTGGGTGTGATGAGACTGAGTAACAGGCGTGGCGCTTGGGTTCTTACCCCAGCTAGTGACACGTGGAAAAGGATAAGCGAAAGGGATACCGAGCAGTGACAGGACGGGGCAAGGTAGAGGTAGTGGGCTATGGTAGGCACCGAAACCAGGGGTGGCGCGGTCAAAAACCGGGAGCAGCGTCGTGAGGCGTGTCAACTACGCTTGGCGGACAAGGACAGGTGCAGGTGGTTGACTTGCGAGCAGCTAGGTGGACAGCATTTCCTACGATGGGACCCCCACGAGTCAGCGATAATGCAGCGGACGACAGAAGCAATGGCTCTACTCGTGGGCACAAGCGTGGAACAAGGTGGAAGACATGGTTTGGCAGGCGTGCCCGGCGTGTCAGTGAGAGGGAGGGAGGGCCGTTGCTGAGATTTGGCCTAGAAAAAGAAAACCAGATTTTAGAATATTTCCCTAATTAATTTAATCATAGAAACAAATTTGAGTTTGTAAAATTTAGTAAACCAACTTCAAAACTTATGAAATTTTTTGGGAGTCTCCTTACATTATTTAGGACCCAAATAAATTACTTCTAGGCTCTGGACAAGTTTTAAATGAATTTTTAAAATTGAACAACAATAGCTAGATTTGAAGAAACAATTTTCTTATATTCTTAAAATCTTGGAAAATGCAAAAAGAGATTTTTTGGAATATGATATATAACTTTTAGGAATTTAAGATGTTACAATCGCATAGAGTGTTCCAGGGTTTATCGAATCTGGTAGGAACATTTGTAACAATCAAATAGGGTTTACTAACGATCCATCAAACTACCCACCAAGAAACGATATGATTGCATGAAGTAATGATCTTATCCACAAGTTAACACAAAATTCCCAACGAAAGATAGCTGGTCGTGTTCTAGACTCCGTAATCAAGCTATGATGCAAACAAATATAAATAATCCAAACTTCTCAAATGCTAATCTAAGGCATAAACTAATCTAGGATTTAGCCCTTTCAAGCCGGTCCATGGGATATCATCAACTATCTAGCCATCGAATTACGTCTAGACATGAGTATCATCTAACACCATGGGAGCAATAATCAACACTAGATTCTAAATCAATCTATAAAACTAAAATCAGTTGCAACCTAAATGGCCAGTAGCTTGCCCTTTTATTGTTCTCCTCTGTCATGGGTCCATCGAGCTAATCAGCAACAACTAGCGAGCAGTCTAAAATATAAACTTACATGCAAGGATTGAAATATCAAACCTAATCACCACGATTAGAGAAAGCTTAGCTAAAACAATTTGTCACATAAATAGAGGAAGAAAGACTTGTAGACGCAATCATGACAAGAAAGACTCAACTAGACAAGAGAGATTAGATACATATTACGTGAAGTACATAAAGGGTCCTCGGACCACGGTTAATTAGTTGGCCTTCTAGTTAGTATTTTGGCTTTGTTTGGGGGGTTTGAAGTCAGCTTTGACTTCTGAAAAGTCAGTAAGCCCCTAAACATAACAGCTTTTAAGTGGCTTTTGTCGTAAGCTAGAAGCCATGTATAATTAGTAAAATCCAAAAACAAGATGGGACATGCTTTTGTAGCTTATTGTAAAGAGAAATTAGCTATTTGCCAAATGACCTCTTATAAAAAGCTATAGATGTTTTTCAGCCTAAAAAGCTAAAAAGCAGCTTTTTAAAAAAGTTACACCTACCCCAAACAAGCCCTTCACTACTGCACGTACCCACATCATAGACAGTTCATAAACCACATTACAGATAGTTTTGTAAACCGTCTGTATCGAAATGTCAGTGATGACAATAGGTCATCACAGACGGTTTTCCAACCGTCAGTGAAAAAACTCATCACAGACGGTTCCAAACTTCATAGACGGTTCCAAATTAGAACCATCTGGGATGTTGATTTTCTATTTTTTTACTAAATTTTATTTATTGGCTAGCCTCAGGAAATGCTAGCCATGCCCTCTCTGAAACAAAAGACAATACAGAGCATCACCAGCATTATTATGACATACATTTCAGAATGAGCTCGAATCACATATGAACATACAACGCATCCATTTTAGAAATAAATTCTGATCACACATTACAACGTACAACACATCCATTTTGGAAATCAGCTCACAGATATATTAACCGATTGAATTCAGTGCTACAACTCACAAATTCACAGCACAAGGTTCACAAATTAATTGAAATGGTAAGTAACAAATTCACAACTCATCAGTTGAAGCTTGTGTGGTATTCGGCCTTTGGATTTAAGACCTCACACATCAAGAAGGCATAGAGATGTCCTCGAATACCTAGCAGGTCAGCTTGTTCCAACGCAGATTCAGCGTATTTCCAAGCTTGTCGATGGGAAGAGTAAAGTCTTGCATGTATATAAATTGATAAGTGGAAACAATTGTTTAAAGATTAACAAACCTCTATGATATTGGTTTTCTGTGAACCAACGAGGAGTGCCATGTTGTGGCAAATGTAGAATCCACATAGGTCAGTGCCCTTTGGTTGCTGATGGCACTTCCAAAATACAATAGGTTAATTAGTTCCGATGGTATTATTATGGAGTGTGAAGGATTATTGCATATTATCGGATACTAGAAAGTTAAAAGTATGCTTCAGAGTTGCTGGGCCCTTCTTGTGTGGCCCTCCACGAGCTTTGTAGACAGCGAACGACGCGTCGAGTAAATCTTTGATAGACGTCAAGTTGTGGGTGCCGCCCTTTTTAGAATCAAGGTAAATCAACCGGTTTTGTCTTGGTATAATTACGAGTAGAACCCAGTGAAAACTACATAGGTATGTCGCCATGGTCATTAAACCTTACTTGGAGGTGCGTTATATAGTACAAATCAACAAGTATAGCAACTGGACGAAGCACGTACCTTGGGTTGTGGGGTAAAAGTATGAATTTTTTTGTCCGAATGAGCTAGCGATACTTTTTCCATGTACTTGTGGATGACTTGTAAATTTTCGTCCATAGTTTGCTTGGACACCATGTGTGGGTCGACGAAACCCACCAGTTGTTCCCTTGCATTTACTTCCATGATCATGTATCTACATATACAAAATCAAGGATCATATATATATATGATATTTATCGGTACGGTACGAATGTAGAATGTGATTGCACACACTTACAATGTCCAGCATCTTATGAGTGAGGCATCAAACGCTTTGAGGTTGTAGAGATCGAACAAGTCGGTGAAGCCGACCACGAAGAAGCCATCTAAAAACTAGTGTAAGAAATGCTCCTCCTTGAAGTTGACCGAGATACTCGATGCCTATTGTGCCACCGGCTTGTTGGCTTGTTCCATGTACCAATCTTGCAATCTAATGCAGGCTAATGTAAGCATCTCCTGGCGCTCTTTTGGTATGAACGGCTATCCCAGCTTGAATTGATGTGAGTCACGGGCTGACGTGGTCCCTTTCGATTTTCCCTTGTCTTCGCCTCGCCGTCTACCAAATGTGGTCTTCATGAGAGACGACTGGGCCCGAATTGCAGTAACGGCCTGTGCCTGATGGGACATAGTTGCCGATTTGGTGGGCTCCTTTGGTGGATCACATGGCTTCGGTAGTGCTGGTAGCTCTGGCGCATCACGTGGCTCTAGTAGTGCTTGTAGCTTCGGTACTACAGGGTGGGCGTCGAAGGAGATATCCTTCTTGGGCCACTAGATGTATGTGCCGATGGCATCCCCTAGTGTGACGATCTCGTCATTTGGGGGCATCTCCAGCTTGACGGCCTTGCAAATATCATGTACACTGTCGACCTCGACCTTCGTGTAGCCTGAATCTACTGTGCAACCGTAAACCACCGACCCTAGACCGGATGGACACGCATGCCCCTAAGCAGCCTGCAGGGGAACGGAGCCGTTGGCAAGTCTCACTTGGAGATTGCACGGAATGGCCACCAAAATAAGGGTACACAGTTAGCTAACACGTTAAATAGGTCTATCTAAGGAGCATTGCAAACATGTATATTACCCGGGTCTCGTCGGGAAGAAATCTGGCATCGTCCATGTCCGTCTCGGGGGCGGACGTGCAGCTGCTCTAATGGTTAGGTGGGCTAAACTGCGCCTGTGCTTCTTGGGCTTGCTCTTTCCGTGCCTACCTCTCTGCAGCCACACGCTCCATCCTTTCCTCAAAGCTTCTTAGCTGACTATCGAACTATGCTCTCAGCCTTTTCTCAACCCTTTCCTCAATCAGGGCTACTAGCCATTCTTCGAGCTCAGCTTTGCTTATTTTCCTACTCCGTTACGTGTGGAAGTCTTGGGGGAATCCAATTTTTCAGGGAACGAAAACACCTAGGCCTCGGGTGCGACTCGGGTGATCCTTGTTTCCCAAGGCCATGGAGAGTATATCTTTCTCTATGTCTGAAGTGAAAGAGCTCTGGGAAGATTTCGTACTCAACGATATCAGGCGTTGGGACACTTCCTCGTCTGTGGGGTTGGCAAAGGACACGCCGCCCAAAGGCGTTGGACGTGACCTCGCTCTTACCCAGTTTTGGGCGCCTAGGTCCAAGATTGAGGCAAACAGCGGCGCGACCTCCTTCTGGGTTGCCTCGTCATCCTCCCTCGTCCATTGCGCGATCTTGCCCACGTACCCAATGGAGCCAAGTCTATACGGGTGGGTGTTTTTTGTTTGGACAGTCTTGTGATCCGCACTTTGACGCACGAACTATTTCATCATCTTCATCTCAACAAATTATTCCCACACGTCTTTAGTAATGAACCCGTACTTCTGGAACGGAGTCATTTCCTTATTCACGTAATTAGTGATGAGGACGCTCTTGAAGTTCTTCCACACCTTTCCCACCACTAGCAACGCATACCGTCGCAATGCGGGCATGGCGTCTTGTGGGAGCTCGAATGACGCGAAGATTTCTATCACCAGGCTATCGCGCTCCTCATCAGTCAGTGTCTTCCATGATGGGTAGGTGATGGGGACCCTTTCACGCCCAACAATCCCGCACAATGTCCGGAAAGCTGCCACAACCTTAGGTGGCGCGATAGGGGCCCATCACGTGGATCGACCGCCACGATAGTTGAAGAGGAACGCGATATGCTACACTAGCACAAAAAAAAATCTACCGCGTAACCAGAAAGCTACTCGCAAGAAGGGGATCACAGATAAGATTACCACTAGACGCGCAGTTGCGGAATCCTTCGCGCGTTGATGTAGTGGATCGTCCTCGCCGCGATCGTTGCGTCGATGGAGCGGATCGTCCACGTCTCGCCGTGGATCGTCCTCCCACGCCGCAGTCGCAGCAGCGTCACCGCAGTAGTCCACACGTCCAAGGATGGAACGCCGTGCGTCGGTGTGCAAGCACCTGGTCGTTCGGCAGGGGCAACGAGAAGAGGAGGCTAGGGTTTCGAGTGAATCACTTCTAAACCGTGGGAAATCACACCTTGCGCCCACCCTCCTCCCTTCCTTATATAGCCACGAGATGAAACCCAAAACAAGGCCCATCGTGCTAAGCCCACGAGGTCCATTAATTATGGATCCAATCCAAATTAATGCGCCCCACCTTTAAGTGTGTGACCTGCAGTTCACGTACATTTGGACATGGATTCAAAACTCCTTTTCAATCCAATAGTTGGTAGCGGCTCCTTGCAAAGTATGCCAACTCCCAAACATACTATGATCAAATCGGACAAAACCTATCAAAAGTACTCATGTAATAATCCCTTTGCCAAGTATATGAAGATTGAACTCAAGGCGAGAAACATGTCATCTTTTGATGATTCAATCCATCTCTCGTATCCGTGATATATTAATAAGATGTGATTGACTCCTCAATCACGGCATGGCCATGCACTTCATTAATCATATCACACGAGTGGCCTTGTCATATATCTCCGTTTCATTGGACTGGCAAATTCCATCTTGATCGCCACTTCCTCTCGCACGCTTCATAGTAAACATAAAAGCTACCTTTATAACTATTCGGTTAGGAAGTAGTGTTTGATAGCCCCAAGGAAAACTATTACACACGTAGGGAATATGACAATCTTAGGTCTAAGGATCATACATCTACTAGGTATGAGATACACTGATGACACATAAGAATGAAACATTCTCGCAGTGTCCCATTGCGGGTCTATCTAACCCATGTTCTTCAACATGCGTCCACAATGTATAGATGATATCTCTATATCCCATGATCTATGAAGCATGATCATCGATCACTACATGTGCTGATCTATTCATCGTTGTCCTATACAATGATATCCGATCAGAGGTATTTATCGAATTATATCAATAAGTAAAGAGCTTCATAAGCAAGTCACATACTTGTTGATCAATACAATGATATACATTCATTGGACCAATAATCATATTATTATTCATAAACATAGTCATGTTACAATCATCTAAATGATTGCCTCAAGGGCATAGCACTAACAATAGTGTATTAGTTCTGAAGCCTTTTACTAAGCCCTCTTGGATCACACCTCTAATTTTCTAAGTTGGGCATCTCATTAGATCCATTCGGCGACAAGGAATGAGGGGGCGCCATCTTGTAATGAATATCATAGAAGAGGCAAGTTGGTAAATCAACAACTCATAGAGGTTCATATATGTCGGGACCCGAATATGCAAATTCGGACCCTCTGTGTATACCGCACTAGTCCAGGATCACGCTAGTGCACACAGGCTCAACATCGGTAAATATCACAATCATAACAACGAAAACATTATGAAAAACATCGTATATTAAATAACACTGGTTGAATGACCTTATGGTCAACTTATATGACATTGCCTAGCAAGGCTGAATAACATATTAAACTGCAGCGAAAAGAAAACGTAGACAACCCTCGATACCACAGTAATCGACAAAGCTTGCGCCTAAACATTCGCCTCTTCCTCGGTACTTCTCCTCCGCATTGATGCGCACTCCTCAACCGGTGATGTTGTTGTTGGCAAGGGTGAGTACATAAAGCACTCAACAAGTTGTGCACAGAATGCAATTCTAACATAGCTATATGCAAGGCTTATTTCAAAGGATAGGCTATCATGGCTATTTTGCAACAAAGCAGCATTTATGAACAAATACAATAAATAGATTGTAAAGACTGTGAAATGAATAACACTAATAGATAGATTCAACATTTTTCAAGTAAACTAAGTTTCCAATCCTAAGTCAAGTTTACAACCTTCCACATGGCAATCCTGCCATCCCAACCAAGTTTTCCATTTAATTAAACTAACCCTTAACTGTAATTCCCGAGCATTGCTCAATTCCGTGAGCATGGCTATTCGAACAGTTTTACACTCTGCAGAGGTTATGCACTTTACCCACACGATACAACCATACACCACAAAGGCGAGTGATTATAACAAAGCCTTTACAATGCTCCATCTAAACCCAGTACTGCTCGCTAAGGTTTCAACACTGGTGGGACTGGTTACCACATCCAGGGCCCCCCCTCTTGCGCCGTGTTAGTCTACCCTAAATACAGGAACTCACTAGTCACCTCGACAGTACCGAAATCTAGACTTTACAAATTAATCAGCTAGGCTGTCCCATTCCAGATATGTGGTTGCATGATTGACTCAGGTCAAAGGTTTGCAAGGTTAAGTCCTTAGAGTGATCAAGGCAAGACATCCACATACCCTCTGCCCATCGGGCCCACCTTGGCATACTCGCCCCTTGCCACTTGCCCCAATCTAAGTGATTATCACCCAAGTTGATTGCCAAGCACCACGTGCCATCAACAAATCAACGTCGTTGCGTGACATGACTTGCCACTACAACTCGATCTCATTGTGTGATCTCACATGACACACAAGTTCACATCATTGTTCCATATTCCATTAGTCAAGATTAATCATTGATAATTCATGTACATATGATGAAGTGACACGGCTAAGCAATCTATAACAGTCTAACCAGCCCATGTTGATTATCAATATTAACCAACTATTAGTTTACCATCCTAGGTTGACAACTAGATCATGGCATACAATGATAAGGTAGGGTATATAAATCAAGTGGGTAGATTAACTAGATCCCAATTTAAATTGAAACAATTGTATACTTGAAATACTATGCAATAAAGTAAAACAATATAGCATTTGTTTAAACATGGGTTCAACATGATCAAAGCACAACTTGCCTTGGAATAGGTTCTGGTCTTGTTCTAGAACTTGATATTGCATCGACGGATCTTTCTCCGAAGCGTCGTACAATTCAACGTCTATGCGTACCAAGGAGAAAAGCAAATAAATACTAAAACAGAGAGCAAATGAACTCAAAAAATCAAATAAAATTAACCATTAAATAGATCTTAATTTTACAAATTTTTGGAAATTTGAATCACTCAAATCTGAGTTAAAATGCAAAAGTTATAGCCTTTCAAAGTTTGAATAAATTCTAAAAATAAAGAAAATAGAAAATCCGAATTAACGAATTATTTTTATACTGAAAAATAGAATATATGACGTCATGCTGACATCAGCACAGAAATGAATTTTGGACGAAATAATTTTCTGAAGAAAAACCCGATTATGATGTCATGCTGACGTCATTGGACACGTGGCATCACCACAGCCCGACACGTAGTGATGGCGCATGGACACGGTCCACGGTTCGGCCTCGGTCCACCGTAGACTCGGCGCACGGCGCCTCGGCTGACTCGCCTGACATGCGGCGGCACACAACTGGTCACGGCGCCGGTGCGATCTACACCGCACGATCTAGGTCGAACGGCTACGGATCTAACGCGACGTGGCACTTCTTCAACCGATCATCGTTCATCCAACGGCTCACCTTACCGGTGTAGATAACTGTTGAAGCAGCGACGTGGCTTGATCTCAGGCGGACGATGTGGATCCGACAGTCCTTGAGCTCTTTAATGCTGATGGCGGCACGACGGCGAGGCATTCACCGGACTTGGGGACGATGACCACAGCGACGGCGGAAGGAAGAGTCTCCGGCGACGTTTCCACTCGCCACGGACGCGACTCGACACGGGGAACAAGCTGGTAGCCTCGGCGACGACGGGGACTCAACGGACGGTGAGCAATTAGCGAAAAACAACGACGGAGGCTTCGGCTTACTCCGACGAGCTCTTGGGCGCGTTCTACGGTGGCTCTCGCGAAACGGCTCCTACCAAAAGCTGCGGCGCACAAAGGCGATCCTCGGGCGACTACCCATCCCTTTTATAGCCTCGGCAAACGTGCTCAAAAGGAAAACCTAGATCCTACCCGGCGGCGGAGGCGTATCGGCGGCGGATTCCGAGTCCTTCGCGAACACGACGACCCCGAGCCACCCGATCTATTATCAATGGCCAAAGATCACTCTCGAGACGATACGATCCGATCCATCCTTTCCAAATCCAACGGGTGCGATCTATCCTTTCCTAAATCGACACGACTTAAACGGCACCGATCGATCTTGATCTGACGGTCAAGGCTCGCTAGGGTTTCCATCCTCATCTTCAAATCACGGCCATCCATTTTGATCCAACGGCTGGCTATCACGCTTCTAGAACCGGCTCTCGTACCAGATCGCAAAGAGATTGGGCCGCATGATCTTCGGGCCTCCTACACACGATTGGGCTCGCCCGACATCACATCGGATTTCCGTCGCATTTTTCTTTAAAAATAACTATGGAAAATCCTTTAATTAGTTTTAGGCAATAAATATACCAAGAAAAATCTCATAAATACTTTGAGATATTTTTAACTAAAATAAAATATTTTTAGCCAAACCTTATTTTAACTTTGCATAAATTTAAATGGTTTTCAGCAAAAGACCAATATACTTAATTTAAATTTAATTAAAATAAATCCAGAAAAATCCAATAAATTTCAGAAAATCATAAAATGCACAAATAACCAATAAAATTATATCTAAGCAAATTTTGGGATGTTACAATATAAGAGGAAAAAAAGAAAATTTAAGTGTTGTTTAGTACGTTTGTAATTGTATGATGCAAGGTTAAGAGTAGGTAAGTTAAGAGAAGAAAAATTAAGAGAAGGTAAGTTAAGAGAAGCAAATTTAAGAGAAGGTAAGTTAAAAGTTGTTTTGTACATACAAGGTTAAGAGAATCAATATTGCTTACATGACCAATCAATATTGTTCAACAAAGTGCGATAATAAGAGCAAGAATTTATTGCTAATCCAGAATAACAATATGATATTCAGTACATAATTCAAAGACAGCATTAAAGACATAACCAGCAAAATGAGGCATATAAACTTTATATCTTTTAAGCAATGAATCATGTCTTCTGAACAAATTAATGTAAATTTGTTTATGGTGCTCTCAGAAATCGGGCAAGTTTGAAGATTTTGAATCTTCAATCTCAATCACAAATGGGCTAAACAATCAATTAAGCAAATATGGCCTTGAACCCTTACCACCTTAGCATGCACATTAAAGAATTGACAATTAAGATCACTGTTTAAAAGTCTAAGATCAGATTATATTTAAGTCAGCCAATGTTAATTAATCAACCGAATCAACAGAGAAGATTAATACCAGTAGCTCAACACTTCTACCAGTAGATCTAAGAGACAAAGTTTACATTAACATAAACGAATAAAGCAAGGCTGTTCTAATCAATAGATATCAACCGAATCTGTCTGTAATATTCACATCAATGTCAAACAACCTTACCAACTGAACTAAACAAAATGTAGGCAGAGAAGTGCTACTGACAGAAATAAAGTGACAGCATGTATTGAACACTAATTAGACAAATCAGTGAATTGAAACAATACTTATTAGCATGCAAGTCTACCGGTTCAAGGCCAAGCTCCCAAAATTAACTGTTATGATCATTACTTCACCCATTATCATCATCGAGCAACGAAAAGGCAGCAAGGTGGAGTCTCAAAATGACATTTATCCTATGCATAAGTGTTAAGGCAATCACATGCAATAATTACAACCTTGAGACAAGAGGATAACCGATTAGGTTAATAAGTGTACATGCTCTATTTTTCACTTGAGAGAAGAGGATAACCGATTAGGTTAATAAGTGTACATGCTCTATTTTTCACTGCTCTGTGATAGTCATGATTAGCAATGCAAAGAAATTTAAGCACAAAATTGTTTCTAAATGTGAATGCCTATAGATGCAACTCTGTTTTTTTTTTCATAAAGTATATACAAGCATACATTACTGAAAGGACATAGAAAAAGTGAGCTAGTCATTTGTTCTGATCAAGTATTCCAATAGAAAATGAACAAGTATTCCAACAGAAAATGAAATTCTATACAAGCGTACATTCTGAAATCAGGAATCACCCATGCTATAGCAGAAAATGAAATTCTTCTTGGTAATTACTTGATATACCAGCAAGAGAAACCTAAATTAAATTATGCTAAAAAAAACTACAAATGTTCATTTTCTGTGATCCATTGGCATCTTAGTATATGACAATTTTTAGGAATCTTGTGAAGGCATTAGAGCTTCTTACATGATCACAATATTAACAATCACATGACTGTAAGTATATTAGCCTATGTAGTAAGCAACTCTGACCAAGTCTGTACAATGCTGGAAACAAGTGCATTAGCCTCAAACATTGTCATGATCTCTTAACAAATAAGCTTATCAAGAATGGGATGACTAATCTAAGTGTGGAACACTGGAACTAATAGAACACATAAGTGAACAGTGAATGAAGTCAACTGACCAGAAGAATAAATTCGCATGACAATAACAGAACATGGTTATCTTCATAATATAACCATCTGTTGTTGTTGTTGAATTAGTTTGAAAACTTTTCAAGTGTTGCATCAGGAAGGTGCAGATCCAGGATGAAATATTTTAGCTGCACAAACTTTAGTGAAAAAGACTTGCATAAAGTGAATCAAATATTTGGTTGTCACTATGTCATCCACCACACAGTATTAGTTAGTAATTGCCATAAGTCCACAGCACAAATACACCTGTATTAATTGCAGTTTAGCAGTATGGTGGAATCAAATATTTGGTTTGTAGTTATAATCTAAAAAGGAATGCAACATTTTTTCCCCTTTTGGCGACAGAAAGATTGACTAGACACCAAGGAAGTATGAATGAGCAAGGCTTCATAGTTTTATTGCATGTAAATCTTCAATGCAAACATACAATAGATCCAGAATACACAGCTAAATGAGCTAGGCTTCATAGTTTTGTTGTATATTTACATACCACTAAGGGACTAAGGGTTACCTCGAAGAGCCAGGGTGGGGCTGCTCGTGGACGCCGGCGAGGGCGATGGTGGCGAGGGCGAGGGCGCCGAGGACAAGGGCGACGGTGAAGCCGAGGACGACGGTGACGAGGGCGAGGGCAAGGACAAAGCCGATGCAGGCAGAGCCTGGTGACGTGCGGTGCGGGGAGAAGGTGAGGGAGAGGTCACCACGGAAGGGGGGACGGCGCCGCCGAGGGGAGGCACGGGGGGGGCGCCGGGGAGGCGGTCGGGGCGAGGGGGGGAGGCGGCCGGAGGGAGGCGCGGGCGGAGGTGGGATGGATGGCGGATAGGGTTTACGAGGGGGCGGACGGAGGTGAGGAAAACGGCGGCTAGGGTTTGGGAGGGGGCGGACGGAGGTGGGGCGGACTGAGGCACGGGCAGAGGCGGGGGCATAGGGCGACCGGAGGGAGGCGGGGGCAGAGGGCGAGGGGCAGTGCAGAGGTGAGGGTGCGGGTGCAGGGCAGAGGCTAGGGTGAGGGGCAGAGGCAAGGGCAAAGGAAAATGGCAAGTGCGGGGTAGAGGCAAGGGGGACTCAACCAAGACGGTTCATAGTTTGAACCGTCTGTGATGTAAACTGGCTCATATAATACATGCGTGTACCGTTTCACAAGTGGTACTTAGCTCAATTGGCAAACGGCTTGGTGGCAGGGTGTGAGGTCTCTAGTTTGATTTGCTGGGAGGGCGAATTTTTTTTTGCAGCACCGGTACATCTCAGACGGTTAAATATTAGAACCATTTGTGATGAATACTATTACAGACTGTTTAATATTATAACTGTCTAGGATGTTTTTTTAATTTCTTATTTTTTTCCTAAAGTTAATTTGTTTACCTGAGTAAAACAAATTCTCCAGTAAATATTGCTAATGCTAGAATTTGCATCTACTGCCCAATTATTTTTTTTAACTTATCCTCAAGTTGGTTATTTTACCCAATTTTAATTTTTTATCAAGTAGTTCTTTTTATGCCTATTTTTTTAATTAGTTTACACTAAAGTAGTTCTTTTTAAGCCTGTTTTTAGGCCTTTTTTACTTAGTTTTTTCAATTCCATTTTTTAAGCAATGCTATTTACAGAAATACATACAAATATCTCATCTACTACCAAATTAATTTTTTTACCCAAGTTAATTTCTTCGTTTTTGTCAAGTTATTTTTTTTACCTAATTTAATTATTTTCTCAAGTTAATAATAAAATATAATAAATACATCTCATTAATTATAATACATACATCTCATTATTTATAATAAATACATCTCATTAATTATAATTAATACATCTCTTTAATTATAAAACATACATCTCATTAATTATAATACAGATACACTTAAAATAAACATGATGACCTCATCATAACTCCACTTGCTTATTCTTTTGTATAAAAGTTAGCCCTTCACGATGATCGACATGGGTTAGCTAGCTTCGTCATGTTCTTCTTCCTGGACCGTGACGCCACTACCGATAGGAGGCAACTCGTCAAATTGATTGTATTCTTCCTCATCTACCACATTCTTGACTCCGACAATCCTCCTTTTTCCTTAAAGAACCACGTGGCGCGTCTTGTTGGACGGGCTGGTTATATATAAGACTTGAACAACTTGGTTAGCGAGTACAAATGGTTCGTCTTGGTATCCGACACGTTCGAGGTCCACAGTTGTGACGCCGTACTTGTCAACCTTCATGTGCTGCACGTGAACCCAACAGCACTGAAATAAGGGAATATTGAATAGTATCTAGTCGAGCTCCCAAATTTCCTCAATGAACCCATAGTACGAGCTCCTTCTTGACCCAGCGATACTCAGCGTATTTATGCGAACACTGCTATTCTGGTTTGTACTCTTCATGTCCTGATCTCTCGCATAAAATGTACCCATTTAAGTCGTATTCTTTCCATGTTACAACCATAAATGCTGGCCCTTTTGCCAATCATGTCAGCGTATCACATGACGAGCTTGTAGTGATGGGTTGTCGCTCCTTCAACCATCTGTTGAACTGAAGTTTATGCTGTCTGATGATCCAGTACTCCTGCTGTGACGGATTCTCTTGCCGTAGCTAATTCTTGTGCTCGTCGATATATGGGGCCACAACAGCCATGTGTTTCAAAATCGTGAAATGGGCTTTAGTGCACACAGCTGGATCAGGCATGATTGCTCTTCTTCCGATGGTCTTGATACCCTGGAGCCTCCCCTCATGGAGGGATCGATGCACACCTATCGATTCAACCTCACCCATGTAATCCACGCAGAATTTGATGACCTCTTCGGTTG
Source organism: Otatea glauca (assembly GCA_036346275.1). Lineage (NCBI taxonomy): Eukaryota > Viridiplantae > Streptophyta > Magnoliopsida > Poales > Poaceae > Otatea > Otatea glauca. Next base: position 28,430,918 of record CM070721.1, on the reverse strand, counting down.
CATAACCTTCGACAATGCTACCCTCCGGTCGAGATTGATTCCGTATGTAGAACTTGAGAATTCCCATGTACCTCTCAAACGGGTACATGCCCGCACATCTTTATATCCCTCACAAGGTGGACAATGAGATGGACCATGACATCGAAAAACGATGGAGGAAAATACATCTCAAGATTACATAGAGTCATTACCACCTCGTCCTGTAGGGCACATAGTCCTTCGGGATCGATGACATTCTGAGCAATTTTGTTAAAGAAATAACATAGCCTTATGATTGACTCCCGGACCTTAATTGATAAGATACTTCTAATTGACATAGGGACCATTTGTGTTATAAGCACATGGCAATCATGAGACTTCATGCCAGTTAAACTCAAATCTTGCATCGAAACAAGTCTCTTCACATTGCAGGAGTAACCGGACGGAACTTTTACACCATGCAAGCATTGGCACAGTTCAATTCTCTTGGCCTTGGAAAGAGTGTAACAACCAGGTTCGTAGTATGTTCGGCATTTAACGATTTCTTTTGGTGCTAACTCATGTCCGATGCCCATATCGACTAAGTAAAGCCGTGCGTTGATACCATCCTTTCTTTTACCCTTAATGTTCAGTAAGATACCAATCAAGTTATCACAGACATTCTTCTTCACATGCATCATATCGATGTACTGCCTGTCGACGATCGGGATAACCTGACCGCAAGAAGAGGGAAGGAGTGATGTGGGAGCAGGGCCCAAGACCGTGCCCGCCCAGAGGAGGGGGTGCGGTCGCTGCTTAGAGAGAGAGAAAAAGGGAGACCGACACGAGGGATTATACTGGTTCGAGCCCCCGATCACGAGTAATAGGTCTACTCCAGTCTTGTCGGGAGGTGGAAGGTGGAAGATGATGCACTGTTGTTGAATACAGGGGGTGCTCCAGCTCGAGCAAGCACTAGCTTGAGTATGATGTATCCCCCTTACCTTCTCCCGCGTAGGGGGAAGGTCTTTATACCTCTACTTCTTAGTCCATTACAGAAAACGGCTGGGCGAGATTCTCGGGTGAGTGGTGCCAGATCCGGACATGATGCGCAATGAAGTGTGGTAGTAACGGCGCTGAAACCGTCGCCCACGTTCGCCTTAACTCAACCTTTTAAGGCCCCTCCTTCACTCGGTAACTGCCGGTTTCTGCAATCCAATCAAGTCCTCCGAGCCCGACCTTGATGGTGAGCTGAGTCCTTGGTCGAGTGAGCTCGGGCCCATCGGGCCATTGTCTATGCGGGGTAACCAGTCCCCGACAGCTAGCCCCCGAGGCTCAAGCGGTGATCCTGATGCTCGGGATGACCTTGAGTCTGATGACCTGGGGAAGGGGACAGCTTCCCGACCGAGCTTGGAAATGCTCAAGCTCGAGCCCGGGTCTGGACCGCGTGGATGTCCATGGCGCAGTCGAGCCCAGAAATGCTCGGACTTCGACGCCGCGATCTTTGGGTGGAGAAATTGGGGGAGTAACTCACGGCGCATTGAATTCCGTCGCAGGAACTACGGCGCTCCTTTTGAGGCGTAACCGACGCTAGCTTCGACGATCGGGCTCTTTAAATCCCAAACCGTTGCCTTCCTCAGAGGATTCCCCCAAATCTTTTTGCATCGAACCCTAGCGCTTCTCTGCCTTCCAAACTCCCCCTTGCAATCTTCCTTCATCGACCTAGCCCCACCTGAAGCTCATGGCTAAGTTTGGGAAAAGCATGTTGGCCCTAGAGTGGATGAGGGAGCTTGAGACGCTAGGGATGCTAGACCCGGTGACATGGCGACTGCTGGGCGATGAGGTCGAGCCACAACCCTGAGCGGATGAGCTCATCAGCACCGAGCAGTACATGCTCTTTGGATTGCGAACGCCGGAGAGTGACTTCATGGCGATTGTTCTCGCACAATGTGAGATCGAGTTGGTCAACCTGGTGCCCAACTCTATCCTCCTTTCCATATTTTCGCATCTATATGAGGGGTTCCTGGGAATCCTTCCAATCCCTTCCCTCTTCTTCCGCTTCTATTCTCTATTCCGCACCGCGAAGGACCCCGTGGTCGGTGTCTCTACTTCCGGATGTGGACGGGGCTCCCTTGGTCCATGGACCAAGAGATGGTTCTACCTGAAGAGGGGCGAGGGCGGCGCGCTCGCGTTCAACGAAACTACTGCCGAAGGCAAGCGCCAGACCCCTGACCCCGATGACTTGGCGACGGACCAGGAGGCCATCGGAGCCATCCACATCTGCTCTACGTGCGACCTCACCGACCAGGCCATCGCCTACGACTTCTTGCAGAGCCGGGTGTTTCCTCTGTAAAAAAGGGAGCACCTGTTCTTCGAGATCAAGGGGGAAGACGACCTTACCCGAGAAGGTCTCAGCGGTAAGCATTCTTGAGCTAGAATACATTCGAGTTCGACTGAGCTCTTATTAATATCTCCAACTTCCCCAGCGGTCCCGCCGAAGACCTGGCTGTCGGTGAGAATGTTCGAGATGTTTGGGAAGGTGGTGTTCAACTACGCCACGGATGATCCTGTTCCCAAGAACGTGTTGAAGCGGAGCAGTGAGGTAACGCATCTCTCGTCAAGGTCGAGCTCGGGAGCGCTCAAGCTTGTACTAACCTCTGCTCATAATTGCAGGTCAATTGGGAGCTTTTGTATACGGCGAGGCAAACAAAGGAAAGAAGGCATGCAAGAGGCCGGCCCCCGACGCCTCTAGTAGCGGCGCCCCAAAGAAGCAGCACATCGAGTGCGGTGACCGCACAGTGGTAAGCCATCTCGATCGAGCCCGGTAATGCTCGAGTTTGATCTCCCAGTTGTTGCCATCCCTGACCTCCCCTCATTTCCTACAGCAACAAAGGGCAGCGGTCGCCGCAAGGACCTCGGGCACGGGGTTGGCACCGAAGTCCCCATCGCTGGGCACTGGAACAGCCGCTGCGGGGAGCTCAGAGCCACCGTGGGTTGCGAGGTCACCATTGCAGGGCGCCCGGAGAGGGGACGCCCCTGCCGCCACGGCGGAGGGGGGCACCAAAACCCCCAGCGTCCCTCCACAAGACAAAGGCTCACGGTCTAGGTACGCGCGATCCTAATCTCCTTTAGGTCGTAGCGTAGGTTCTCTCCTTTCTTTTGCTTAGCAATTTTCCCCGCCACAGATCTCGAGTGCTCGCTCGTGCTCATCGCGTCATTGGGAGCGTCTCGATCACTTTGAGCGCTGTAACACCTGGGGTGCGATGGTGGTACCGTCTGGTCGCCGGTGGCCATTGACCATGGTCATTGTCTAGGGCAAGTCCGAGGACGACTTCCTCTTGGTCCGCCGCCCTCGATCGCGGCAGGTCCAGGTTATCGCGGTGCCCACGGGAGGGAGCTCGGCCAGTGGGTCCGAGCAAGGCTCCGCCAGGACGGACGTCGACTCGGTCGGGGCTGTGGCGGGAGGTGGAGCCAAAGGCGTCTCGGCTGTCGAATCCGGGGCCACAGGGACAAAAGGGGATGAGATTGAGGTCGAGGCTGCTACGAGCGGCCAGGCCGCGGCTTCTGAGTGCGCGGCCGAGGCATCGACCGCTGCGATCATTTTCGAGGTTCCCGCGAAAAAGCCAGGTATGGCAACACTCCGTGTCCCTACTCGTCGTAACGCATTCTTTCAATTTAAACTTTCCGCTGCTTTCCCCAGGGACCTTGGTCTTCACAACTGAGTTGAGGCCCAGGCCGGATGGGGAGGCTCGGGTCGAGGCTTCAAAAGGCGAGGCTAAGTCCGCGTCGGAGGGAGCCAATGTAGCCGCCTCGTCCTCAGCAGGGGCCGCGAAGAGCTGAAGGCAGCTGAACCGGGCGACAGGGCCGCCAGGCCTCACTGTCGTGAGTTCGAGAGCGAGCTCAGTCAGGTGAGAAAGTGAGTATCCATCCGTCTTCCTATATGTCGCATGACTTCCCTTGGTTTTCGTAGGTGGTGAGCCTAATCGCCCAGGGGCTCCAAGGTCTGCACGGGCACACCGCCAAGCTAAAGGTGGTCCTCGACGTGGTGTCAGAGCGAGAGGCGCACATCACCCGCCTCGAGGAGACCTTGCTGATCGAGCAGGAGGAGGCAGAGCAAAGGATGGTGGCCCATGCTGCTGAGGTTGCCCAAGCCCCTGCCACCGAGCGCGAGAAGGCTGCCGAGGCCCTCGAAGTTGAGCGCGTGAAGGCTGGCAATACACTCGAGACCGAGCTCGTGAAGGCAGCAGAGGCCCTTGAAGCTGCGCGCGCGGAGGCGGAGGAGCTGCGGAAGTAGGTCATGGAGCAGGCTGCCACCCCAGCGAAGGCCTTCACCGAGCTTGAGACGAAGGTCACCGAGATCGAGGAGAAATTGGGGCGGGTGACCAGGATGAGAAAAAACGCCCTAGCCCAACTCCAAGACGAGTGCAATCGGGCCGCTAGCTCCGCAGCCGAGGCACACCATCTGCAGGGCGAGCTCTCCATGCTGAGGGCAAAGGTTGCCGAGCTCGAGCAGGAGAAGCTCACCCGCGACATGGCGGACCTGTAGACAGGAAATAAGTCGAGACACATAAACGTTTGTGTCTCCTTGTAAATATAAGCCTTCTTATAAATATAACTTAATCAATAAAAGTTTTTGAGAGAAAGTTTCGGGGTAGTGTAGTATAGTACTCCCTTGTCCAGCCCCCGCTGTGGTCGAGGTCGAGCAGCGTCGGCCTCGAGCGTAGTCTGTGGGATAAATTGGTCGTAGCGTCGACCTGCGGGGTTGGTTTGCGTCTTTGACCAGGTAAGGAGGCCTGTGAAAGACTTAAGACGAAGTAGTTTAGTAACTAAAGACACGCCTCTTGCAAGGCTGCGCTCAGAATCACTCAAGGGTGAACTCGAGCGCATGAGGTATCTTAACATCTGTGCGCAAAGCATGCACCTAACCCTAGCTTGGTTTTTGGTTCAAGTCCTGCTACAGGGGGAGCCGTGATGCGATAAGGATCGACTTACTGCTGGCGTGACCCCTGGAGGTGAACCTCGAGGTCGCAACTCTCAGGTCGAGGCGCAGGAGATGCAAGGAAGTGTAAAGGGGCATAACCATGGATAATAAAGAAGAACTTTTATTGCGAATTAAGGTAAGAGTGTTACACATAATATTTTTGGAGCTGGCTGATGTTTCACAAGTTTACGAGCTCTCTGTCGTCGGGCATCGCCAGTCTGTAAGCTCCCGTGCGATCTGCTGAAACGACGCTGTAGGGGCCCTCCCACTTTGGGGATAACTTGTTGGTGTTGGTCGAGCCCTGAACTCGTCTTAGGGCTAGACCCCCAACTCAGAGCTCCCTAGGTCGAACCGATTGAGATGCATGTCTGCGAAGTGAATGCAAGTAGTGCGTCGATCGTAGAAGTGCACGGCTTTTTACTTCTTTCGCTAGAGCAAGGTTGAGAGACCTCTCTTGCTCGAAGTCGACTTGGTCAACCAAGCTCACCCTAGCGGAGCCCAGCGTTATCTCAGTGAGCAGGACGGCTTCAGCACCAAACACGAGCTGGAAAGGGCTAGCCCCTGTTGCTTGGCTGGATGTGGTGCGAACGGACCATAGGACGGTGGGAAGCTCGTCCACCCAAGCCTAGCCAGGCTGCTCGAGCTCATCAAAGACTCGCCTTTTGACGCCCTAGACAATCTGTCTGTTGGCACGTTCGACGGCTCTGTTGCTCTTGGGGTGCCCCACCGAGGCTTAGCAGACCTTGGTGCCCATGTCTTCCAGTATTCTTGGAATAGCTCGCTGGTGAACTACGACCCATTGTTAGTGATGATTCTGCATGGGACTCCGTACCTCGTAACCACAAGCGAGTGGAAAAACTTCACGATGTCTTGAGCGGTGATGGCCAAGACCGGTTCAGCTTCGATCCACTTAGTGAAGGTGTCGATGGTGACAAACAGGAATTTCTTCCCTCCGACCGCATGAGGGAAAGGGCCGAGGATGTCAAGGCCCTAAGTCGAGAATGGCCAGGCGAATAGTATAGTCTGGAGGGCGTAGGCTGGCTGGTGTGATTTATGGGCATGGAACTGGTAGGCTCGGCAGGTGAGGACGATGTCCGAGCGTCCCGTAGTGCTGTTGGTCAATAAAATCCCATACGAAATGCTTTGCTGCCATGGTCCTAAAAGTGGAATGCGCACCATATAAACCCGAATGGATATTGTTGAGCAGGTACTTACCTTCCTCCGGGGTAATGCACTTCGACAGAACACCCAAGGTGCCCTGACGATAGAGTTGCCCGTTAACGAGCTTATATGAGCTCGCTCGGCGCCTGATCCTGCTTCTCTCGGCTGGGTCATCCGAGAGCACACCCTCGCCGAGGAACTTGGCAATTGGCTCTGTCCACGAGGGAACACTCTCGAGGAGGGCGACCGAGCCTTCTTGGTCGGCGACAGAGGGTTCTAACAAGGTCTCGAGGATAACATCTGACGAAATTTCGCCACTAAACGACCCGAGCTTGGACAGGAGGTCGGCACTGGAGTTGTCCGTCCTGGATACGTGCTTGATTTCCAGGTTCCAGAACCACTTCTCCATTTTGCGCACCTCGGCAAGGTACCTGGCCATCGAGCCCTCCGAGCACTGGTAGTTTTTGTTGTACTAGTTGACGACGAGCTGGGAGTCACCCTTGACTATCAGCCGGTGCACTCCCAGCGACTTGCAGGCTCAGAGACCCGTCAGAAGGGCCTCATACTCCGCCATGTTGTTTTTTTATGGGAAAACCGAAGCGAATCACATACCTCAGTTTGTCTCCACGGGGTGTGATGATGACGATACCAGCCCCCTAGCGCTCGAACGATCTGTAGCCATCGAAGTACATCCTCCAGAGCTTCTCTTCCTCGACCTCAGGTTTGGGGGTCGGCTGTGATGTATGCTCGACCACGAAATCGGTGAGTGCTATGACTTGATGGCAGGGCGTGCTACAAACCGTATGTCGAATTCTGCCAACTCCATGGCCCACTTGGCAAGGCGACCTTCGGCTTCTGGGTTCCTTAGGATCTCATCGAGTGGTAATCCGCTTGGGATAACCATTGTGTGCTCCTGGAAGTAGTGCCGGAGTTTGCGCGAAGCCATGAAGAGGGCATAGAGCAGCTTTTGGAACTCGGGGTAGCGCTCCTTTCGTCCATGAAGTACCTCGCTGATAAAGTAGATTGGCTGCTGCCGACGGTCATGCTCAGCCACCTGGACGAAGCTGACAGCCTGGGTCGTGGCAGCGAGGTAGAGCAGTAGTGTCTCTCCCTGCCATGGGGTCGTGAGTAGCGGTGGGCTCGAAAGGTATACTTTCAGCTCATCAAAGGAACGTTGAGCTTCGGGTGTCCATTCGAAGTCCCCGTGATTGCGCAACGTTTTGAAGAACGGTAGTCCGCGCTCACCGAGCCTTCAAATAAATCTGGTGAGGACGGCCATGTGGCTGGTGAGGTATTGGACCTGTCTTGTCTAGGTCGGAGGAGCCATCTTCTCAATTTCCTCGATCTTCTCCGGGTTCGGGCCGACTCCCGAGCCCCCGATCATGTAGCCGAGCACTTAGCCCGAGGTAACATCGAACACACATTTTTTGGGGTTGAGCTTGACGTCGTGCTTGTTCAGGCTGGTGAAGGTTTCCACAAGGTCGTTGATGTGGTCGTCCCTGGAAGAGCTCTTGATGATGATATCGTGAATGAAGACCTCGAGGTTGCGGCCGATCTTATAGTCGAAAGTCTTGACCATTAGCTGTTGGAACGTCGCACCCGTGTTGCGAAGGCCGAATGACATGGTCGAGTAGCAGAATGTCCCAAATAGTGTAATGAAGGCCATCTTGTCTTCATCATCGATCGCGAGCTTGATTTGATGGTAGCCAAAGTAGGCGTTGAGGAAGCTCAGCATTTTAGCGTTAGCGGTGGAGTCGACGATCTGGTCTATGCGTGGAAGGGGAAGTTATCCTTTGGGCACGCTGAGTTCAGACCCGTGTGGTCGACGCACATTCTCCATTTCCCACCTTTTTTCTGCACGATAACTGGGTTAGCTAGCCATTCGGAGTAATCGATCTCACAGATGAAGCCAGCCTTCAAGAGTTTGTCAAGATGTTCCTTTATTATCATCATTTTGTCTAGAGAGAAGCGGCGCAGCTTTTGGCGTACGGGTCAGCAGTCAGGCCTTATTTGCAACTTGTGCTCGATCACCTCCCTCGGGACTCCTGGCATGTCCGCCGGTTCCCAAGCGAATATGTTTTTGTTGGCACGGAGGAAGGTGACGAGCTCGAGTTCCTATTTCGGATTGAGCTCGGCAGCGATGTGGGCGGTCTTGCTCGAGTCGCCCTCTTCAAGCTGCACGGCCTTCGTCACACCTCTGGGCTGGACCGCCGTCCTCCGACGGGCGCTTTTCGAAGTTACTTCGGGGCCTCGCTGGGGTAGCATGCAGGCAAGCGCCAAGTTGGAACGGAGGGCATCCCATACCTAGCTCCATGACCGAAAGGAGCCAGATGTTTGGTAGAAGAGCCAGGTGCACGCCACACCGTCCAACATGGTCGAGAGGTAATTGGCCATCATGGCCTCATCCCCTCCGGCCGCTAGGATCGCAGTCGAGTAGATCGAGAGGACCTCATCGAGATTCTTGGTCTCGTCGAATCGCTCAATTGCAGCAGGTTTAAATCGGGTCATCCAGCGCACCCGACAGTGGTCGGTGGATTACGCTGGACAGCCGTAGTTCGACGTAGCGTCACGCCGAGTATGGTGACCGTCGCTGTTGGAGTCGGTGTCGCGATTGTCGCAATGACTGTTTTCAGGTCGGTGGTACAGCCCGCGCCAACAGCGAAGTTTGGCGCGGGTGTCACTGGCGTGATAGCGCAGGCAGTCGTGGACGTTAAGATGCCTGGGCGGGACGTCTGGAGGAAGGCTCCCGAACACGCGGCTGCTCGAAGAGGCGCTGCTGCTACTCTGCCGATGTCGAGCATGTTCATGGGATATATTCTAAGTCTGATGACGTTGAGGCGACCGGGACAGACTCTGGGCTCGTTGGTGTGGAGATGACCGGTGGGAGCGTCGGCGCCCGCGCGAGGAGCAGTCATCACTCGCTAGAGAGCGAGACCGAGAGCGCCAACTTTGCCCCCGCTGCGGAGGCATGACCTCGTCGGCCGCCCTGTCGAGCTCTTCGGTGACAGCCTGAACGAAGAGAGCCGAACTCGCTCGAGCAGGGTTGACCATAACCCGGGTGATGGCTCGCAGGCATTCCTAGCTGATAAAAGCGCCTAGACGGGCTGGGTTAGGCTGCCTAGATGAAGTGCAGATCTCCCCGCGCTCCTCCCGTCGGAGAGTGGTGATAGCTTGGCTTATGGTGGCCTTGGCCGATCGTCTCGCCTCCTCCGGGGTTTCCACGTCACGATCCTCCACCCCTGCGCCCGCCCCGTGACCGCCGACCATGAAGGCAAGGCGTTCACGCAGTGGCGGCGAAGGTGAGAACTTGGACATGGAGCCCTCGTGCTTGGGAACCGTGTCTCTGTCCAGGCTTGCCAAATGCGACATGTTGTCGTTGAAATTGAAATCATTGGTGATGTTGAAGCAGCGAAGTCCCTTCGAACGAGCGAAACTCTCAGGCCCCACGGTGGGCGCCAGCTGTCGATGATCAGGATCTCCTGACCACAAGAAGAGGGAAGGAGTGATGTGGAAGCAGGGCCCAAGACCGTGCCCGCCCAGAGGTGGGGGTGCAGTCGCTGCTTAGAGAGAGAGAAAGGGAGACTGACACGAGTGATTATACTGGTTCGAGCCACCGATCACGGGTAATAGCTCTACTCTAGTCTTTCCTGGAGGCGGAATGTGGAAGATGATGCAATGTTGTTGAATATAGGGGGTGCTCCAGCTTGAGTATGATGTATCCCCCTTGCCTTATCCCGCGCAGGGGGAAGGTATTTATACCTCTACTACTTAGTACATTACAGAAAATGGTAGGACGAGATTCTCAGGTGAGTGGCGCCAGATCCGGACATGATGCGCAATGAAGTGTGGCAGTAACAACGCAGAAAACCGTCGCCCACGTTCGCCTTAACTCAACCTTTTAAGGCCCCTTCTTCACTCGGTAACCGCCAGTTTCTGCAATCCAATCAAGTCCTCCGACCCCGACCTTGATGGCGAGCTGAGTCCTTGGTCGAGTGAGCTCGGTCCCATAGGGCCATTGTCTGTGCGGAGTAACTAGTCCCCGACACTGCTGAACTTCTAGATACTCCCAATAAGGTAGGTCCCAAAATATTGATCTCTTCTTCCACATACTCTTGTCACGGGTCCTCGATTTACGTCCCATTCTAAGCGCAACATCCAAGTTCTTAACCATATCATGAATGTCTGTTCCGCTTAAAGGCTTTGGAGCTAAACCGTCTGCGGTCATTCCATCGAATTGTTTCTTCATCTTGAGGTATGGGTGATTCCTCCGAAGGAACATACGGTGATGCATGTACATGGTTTTGCGCGAGTGATTCAGCCACACACTCTCGGTATCATCCAAGCAGTGAGTATAGGCTTTGGCTCCTTTTGTACTCTGCCTCGACAGGTTCGCTAGGGTAAGATAATCATTTATGGTGCAGAACAACAGACAGTGCAAAGTGAAGTACTCTCGTTTGTGAGCATCCCATACCTGTACTCCAGGAGCCCACAATGTGTTCAGATCTTCCACCAATGGTGCTAGGTACACATCAATATCGTTCCTAGGTTGCTTGGGCATTGGATGAGTATAAACATAAAAATGTAATTCCGCTTCATAGACAACTATGGAGGAAGGTTGTAAACACAAAGATTCACGAACCAAGTGCTATGACGGCTACTCATGTTGCCGAAAGGATTCATTCCATCCGTACTCAATTCGAACCTTATATTCCTCGGATCCACAGCGAATTCTCGAAACCTCCTATCGATGTTTCTCTACTGGGTGGAATCAGTAGGATGCCTTATCATTCCATCGTTCTTACACTCATCCGAGTGCCACCGAAGCAATTTTTCCTCTTTTTGGTTCGCAAACAAACGCTTCAAACAGGAAATTATAGGCAGATACCACGCAACCTTAGCAGGAGGTCCTTTCTTCAGCTCGATGCCCTCGTCATCATCATCTGATCTTTTTTTATGCTTGTACTAGGATGCGTCGCACACCGGACATATATGCAAGTTTGCGTACTCTTTGCGGTAGAGGATACAGTCGTTCGGACAGGCATGTATTCTTTCTACTTCCATTCCCAAGGGACAAAGAACCTTCTTGGCTTTGTAGGTGGTTGTCAGCAACTCGTTTCCCTCCGAAAGCATGTCCGCTAACAGATCCAATAGTGCCATGAAATTCTTGTCGGACCAACCGTTGCTTGCTTTTAATTTCAGCATTTCCAGCACGGATTACAACCTTGTTTATTTGGACTTGCAGCCTGGGAACAAAGGTTTCTCCGAGTCGTCCATCAAGCTCTAGAATTTTACATACTCCCGCTCATCATGTTCCCTTCTGCATCCCATAACATCTTATCCAGATTATCATCGTGAAACCTATCCTTATCGAAAGCACAGTCCATATCATCCGGAGTATTGTTAACTTCATCAACGATATCCAGAGTATCGTTGACTTCGTCGATGATGTTAGTACTACTTGCTTCCTGCATAATCTGCTCTTCACCATGCCTGCTCGAACATGTACACCCCCTTTTGAAACCTCGTAGAATCAAGTGTGATTCAATCTGCGCTGGGTTTCAAAACATCCTCAGATTCCCGCAGTCAATGCATGGACAAGGCATAAATTCCACCCCTTGTTCAATATATCTACCTCTGCAACTCTTTTAAAAGTGGAGACGCCATTAATGTACTCAGTGCTCGCACGGTTCTCAGCGTACATCCATCTTTGGTCCATCTACGCTACGTATGTAACAGTAGGTGTTAAATAATGAATTAAGTACAATAGGAGTGCACAAGTACATATATGCTACATATAAACTATATTTAAACTTGCCGATTAACTTATATAGCTCCTTACATCACAGAACGAATGGATATATAAACATATGTAAGCTACATTTGAACTCAGCATCTTCAATTCTCTCTTTTCATACCTAGCTACATCTTGAGTATAATGCAATTAGAACCAATTACTACTTTAGATCAAAAAGAACAAATGGATCTACAGCAAGCTATATCAAAACCATCTTCAATTCCCTCTTTACCAAGCTAGATGTATATACCTTGAATATAATGCTATTACAACCAATTATTAGCCTACATCACCTTCCTTTAAGTAACTATCTACATATTGCGTACAATACAATTAGAACCAATCACTACTTTACATCACAGAGAACAAATGGATCTACACCAAGCTAGATCTAGAAACAAGCTTTATTTCCCTCTTTAACCAAGCTAGATCTTAAATATAATGCAAATTTGAACCAATTACTTGTTGGAAATATGCCCTAAAGGCAATCATAGAGATGATTATATTTCCATAAATATTCATAAACTATGATATTATTCTTTGAATAACATCATGGATATTGATTAACAAGTACGTGACTTGTTTGTGAAACTCTATATTCATCTTTATGATGTTCATTCTAAAAGGGGTCCCTATCGATAATCATATGAGGACACATATGAGTAGACTAGCATGTGTATTGGTCGATGGCCACATTTCACAGGTCATAGATATGGAGATATCAAACCAATAATATAGACACATGTTAGAGAACATGGTATTGGACATCGACCCACTATGAGACACTGCGAGAATGTTGTATTCTTTCATGTCATCAGTTGGTCTCATATACGATGTGTATGCTATATCCTTCGACTTGAGATTGTCGCATGTTTTCAAGATGCATAATGGCTTAATTAGGGGTCGTCAAACGCTGCTCCGTAACTAGGTAGATATAAAGATGGCTTTCGGGTTTGTCATGAAACATGCTGCGAGCCATGGTCCATCAAGATGGATTTGCCCCTCCATACAACGAGAGAGATATCTCTAGGCCTCTCGAGGGGTCGAATTTCAAAAAATGCATGGCCATGCTACTTGAGTAAAAGAGTTACTGAAGGACCATGTGGAGGTCTACCTAGATTTGTGATGAGTATTTGACTAAATTTGAGCTTTGGTTGCTCTTGTTTGAGTTTGATTTGAAATGGATTTTCAAATTGAAGCAATTTGAGGTATTCTCTGTTTTTCCGGTGCTCTCAATATGGTAGCCGGTGCTCTGGCGAAGCGGTAGCACCGGACCAGTCTTGATGTGGAAAATCCAGAGAGGGCATTTTTCGAGGTTTTTGACGGGCGATGCTACCGGCCATGGTAGCCCGGTGCTACCGGGCGAGCGGTAGCACCGGCCCGAGGAGCGGTGTGAAAATTCCAGAGAAGGGTATTTTCTGGTTTTGCGCAGAGCGGTGCTACCGGCTAGGGAGCGGTAGCACCGGTCCACCATAGGCGGTGCTATCGGCCTGAGGGCGGTAGCACCGGCCAGAACGAGTAAAATTGAATTTCAAAGTGTGGACTTTGATGGATTTATTGCACATCTTTGTGGACATTGCTATGTGAGGAGTTTCCTTGTTTTTGATGGTTGCAGGTCGACGATGCTAGATCATGGTGAGGCGAAGGATGACCGGGACTAGGCGAGGAGCGTCGGAGGTCCAAACGGTCGGTGATCGCTGGAAGATGATCGGAGACGGAGTCGTGGCAAGCCGTGAAGACAAGAAACGGTTGAGATGCTAGCTAGGCGCTGCATAGATCAATGAGGGCTATTGGATGTTGATCTAGTTGATAGGTTAGCGGGTCTAGTTAGTGTGCTTTAAGATCCGTGCAAAAAACTCATGTTGTGATGGGTTTTGGGTTAGCCCTTGCATGGTTGGATGAATGGGTTAATTCTAGCTATTGATGGAGTGCTCTAGGGTTTAGAGGCTCATCCAAGGGTGGTAGGTGGCCCAAGAGTTGTATAAATAGGGGTGGAGGGGTAGCCTTCCCCCCTTAAAGGTTTTGAGGTTTTTGATGCTCCTTTGAGCTTTTGCCCACATGAATGTGAGGCTTTGTAACCTCTCCTTCCAGAAATGAAATGTTCTTCATTTTTGTTCATGTTTCATTTCCTTTACGCATTTACATTACGCATTTAAATTCCGCATTTACTTTCTTGCAATTTACATTTATGCAATATGGATTTGCCTCCCCTCCTTCTAATTGCTTAGGAATCTTTTGCTGAGGTTTATGATTGATTCTTTCTTGAAATCATGTTTCAATCATTTAGGCTATCCATGCGTTCTTGTTGCACTATTTATCTTTTGCGTTTTTGAATGTTTAATCTTGTAGATTACGTATCCTTGAGTTTCTTTGTGTTCCCTTGTTTGCTGGGACGTGTGGGAAGTCATTTAAGATTACTTTGATCATTAAAACCCCACGAGCAAGCCTTGATCGAAGTTCTTTCAATTTTTGTCGAAACTTGGTGCGTTCTTCCTTCCCGGGCAAAAAGGTCGAAACTTTGACGTCAATCCCTTGGATTGAAGGTCGGAATAAGTTACTGACATCCCGATGACCTTATCTACCAAGTTTCACTGAGTTTGGATCAATGGATTAAAAGATTCATCAATTTTCCTTTTGAACCCGTCTTTGAAAATACTCGCTCATATGCAGGGTTTCTATGTAGCTACTGATGTCCGGTAGAGTACCGACCAGTCGGTAGCACCGGCCTCTAGTTGATTTTTGTGAAAATTGACTTTTTCGCTTCAATTTGATTTCTAAGGGTTTTGACTTGGTTTCTTTGGGTGAAAATCTGCATTTGTGATCCTCCTTAGAGAACATATTTTAATTTGGGATCATTCACCCCCCTCGATCGCCATCTCGGTCTTTCAATTGGTATCAGAGACGGTTTTACTGTTTCATAGATCTTGACTGGTCTCAAGAGCCATGGCAATGGACAAGTATTCCACCAAGCCTCCTATTTTCTCTGGAGTTGATTTTCCTTTTTGTAATTCTCGAATGGAGTCATACATCACTGCCTAGGGCTTCCTGATATGGCAGAAGGTGAAATTCCCATATGAGGTTCCTGCTGATGAAAACGCCACGGTCGGCAATATGGCTGACGTTGAGGCAAACGCTAAGGCAAGGAATATTCTCATACATGGTCTTAGCCGCAGTGAGTATGATAGGATTTCTCACCTCTGTTCTGCTCACGAGATTTGTGTGACCCTCAATGCTTACCATGAGGGTACTACTAAAATAAAGACCGTGAGGTAGGACCAATACAAGCGTGAGTACAACAAGTTTGAACAACACGCTGGTGAGAGTTTTAACGAGTGCTTTGGTCGGTTTATGAAGATTTTGAGCGACCTTTGAGCAATCAGTTGCATATACCCTGACTCGGATAATGCTCGACATTTCTTGACCGCACTCGATCTTCCAGTTTGGGAAATGAAATTGATCACCATCAAGGACACTACCGACTTGTCGACCTTGACTCTTGATGGGCTTTACTCCTGTCTCAGGACTTATGAGATCGACGTCGTCTCCCGCAAGGTGAAATCTCAATCGATGGCCTTGGTCACAGATCCCACTGGATCTTTCCTTGATCTTTCTGCTGGTTTCTCTCTTTCCGCCCTTTGCGAGCTAAGCGATGACCAACTGGAAAAATTTCCAGAAAATGAGCTTGCTCTTTTGGCTCATAAATTTTCACATGCATACAAGAGGATGAGAGAGAGGAAGAGAGGTGGCATGATCACTTGCTTCGAATGTGGTCGCCCCAACCACATTCGGGCTAATTGCCCCAAACTGGAGAAGACAAAGAACGACACCGGCGGTTCGGTAAAGAACGACTACATTGACAAGAACCGCAACAAGAAGCCTGCAGTTCGCGAGCCGACGCGTGAAAAGAAGTACCGCAACTTCTCCAAGAACAAGAAGCTCTTCCATCGCGTCCTCGCCGCGCTTGACGACATCAACTTCTCCGACACGAAGACATGGAGCGATGAGGGTGAGGATGAACCGCAAGAGAAGAAAGGCGGCGACGACTTCTCCGGCATGTGCTTCATGGCCGACGTCAACGGCATCAGCGACTTCGAGCTCTATAGCGACTCGGAAGAGGTACCCTCCTATGACCAGCTCAATGAAGCTTTCTGCAAATTAGGAAAATTTCATGCTAGAGCTAGAGCTAGGTGTGTGGAGCTAGAGAAGGAAGTAGGTACCTTGACTCGGGAGTTAGCTTCTCTTAGATCTTCTCCCTCTCGAGTCACTGATGACTGTTCTTTGTGTGATGCTCTTCATGTGGAGTTGGAGAACCTAAGGACTATGAATGATAGTGTGTTGTCTAAATTAGATAGTCTTAGGTTGAAGAATGCTAGCGATGATTCTATTGATGCTATTCCACTAAATGCTAGTTTTCTTCATGCTCACTCTACTCCATCATGCTCTAATTGCCCTAAATTGCTTGTTGAAATTAATGCCATGAGCGATCACCTTAGGAAGCTTTCTTCTAGAAACGATGAACTTGAAATACATGCTTCTAAGGACCAAGTCAGGTCATGTGAGGGCCGTAAACAACTAAAACTTGACAATGAATCTCTAAATGTCAAGTGTGCTAATCTTGCTAAGGATTTACTAGCTAAGTCACAAGAAAGTTGCTTACGATATAATGTGATTGAAGGAGACTTGGATAAAATCCAAGTAGAACTTAGGAAGAAATTGGAAGACCAAGCCCATAGGATTAGAAATGCGTCTTGCATTTCTTGTGAGGCCCTCAAGATTGAGGCAGCCGTGCTGAGGGAGAAAAATGCATATGCTGAGAGAGCTCATCTTTCTGGTTCTTCTTCCTCTTCTTCCCCCTGTTCTTCTTGTGCTTCTTTCTTCCGAGTTTGCCAGTATCTCATGAGCACTCTCAAGAAGTTTGTTGGAGGCAAGAAGAAGCTCAATCTTATTCTAGACCAATCCAAGATTAGTAGATTTAATCAAGGTCTAGGATTTGATCCCTTGGAGCACGCTCGGGCGCATCCTCCCACCATTGTGCGTGGCTCCAAGAGTGGTGAGATTGTGGTAGCTCTTAGGATGAGTACCACTATGTTTAGGTCTACTGGGTTGTCCATAGGACTTCTGACCAGAAGGGTGTTACACCTGTTGCTTCTGCCTCTAGCAAGGCGAAGTACACATGCACCTTCTGTTAGAAGGATGGTCACCTAGTAGATTTTTGCTTCAAGCGGGCCAAAAACACTCGGTGTGAGCGTGTTGTTGCTCTTAGGGGTATTCAAGGCCATTCCCAGACTCTGAGTGCTCATAAGGCACACACTACTTCTAGACAGGTTAGAGAGTCGCTTGTTTTTTGTCAGCGTCCAGGACTCGGTTTTCATGTTGTTTCTTCGAGTTTTAGTCCTGGTGCTATTCGTAGTCAGTCTTTCCGCCGTCCTCTTGATTTTCCTTGTTTTTCCCATCGAGGTAGATATCAGAGGCGTTAGGTGTTTTCTGGTAGGAGATTTAGGCAGCCTCACTGGGATGATCCAGCCTTAGCATCACAGCGGGCCAACCCAGTTCCAGCTCCTAGATCATCTACTAGAGTTGCTACTAATCTTGTTAGTGTTAAATGTCAGAGAGACACTCGAGTTCAGTCTTCTTCTATGGCTGGTACTCTGAGGTGTCGAGTGGTTCAGTATTGAGTCCCCAAGTCTTCACTCTATCCCAGTACTGAGTCTCTTGTGTCTTGATTAGGTTTGTCGGATGGGGAAGGGAGATGTTTGGATTGTTGACTCCGATTGTTCTCTTCATATGACCGGAGATTCTCGATGGTTCTCTTCCTTAGTCCGAGGCCCCAGTGATGAGTTGATCACTTTCGGGGATACTTCTTCAGGTAGAGTCATTGCTAAAGGTACCATCTGCATTAATGACAATTTCATTCTTAAAGATGTTGCATTAGTGAGTAAGCCGCAATACAATTTGCTTTCTGTTTCTCAGCTTATTGATGGCTCTTTCGAGGTGAGTTTCAAGAGTAGCGCCTGTAGAATCCTCGATTCTTCAGGAAGGTTAGTTTGCGGGATTTCTAGATATGGGAGAGTCTTTTGTGCTGATTTTTCTGCTTCTTCTGGAGACTCTCTTCATTGTTTGATTGCTTCAGAGTCCCGTGTTCTCTCCTTCTAGCATAGAAGACTTGGTCACATTGGTTTTGATCATTTGACCCAAGTCAGCAGCCATGATCTCATTTGTGGTTTGCCCAAAGTCAAATTGGTCAAAGACTTAGTTTGCTCTCCTTACCGATATGGCAAGATGGTTGCTGCTTCTCATCCCCCAGTCACTATTGTGATGACTGATGCACCAGGATAGCTTTTACATATGGACACTGTTGGTCCAGCTAGAGTGCAGTCAGTGGGTGGAAAGTGGTATTTTCTTGTCATTATTGATGATTTTTCGAGGTACTCTTGGGTGTTTTTCATGTCCTCGAAGGATGAGACTTTTACCCATTTTAGGGGTTTGGTTCATAGGTTGTCTTTTGAGCTCCTGGGTTCCCTACGAGATATACGCAGTGACAATGGCAAGGAGTTTAAGAACTCCTATTTTGAGAGTTTCTGTGTGGAGTCTGGTTTAGAGCATCAGTTTTTCTCTCCCTACGTCACTCAACAAAATGGCGTAGTGAAAAGGAAGAACAGGACCCTGGTAGAGATGGCCAGGACGATGCTAGACGAGTACAGTACTCCTAGGAAGTTTTGGGCTGAGGCTATAGCTACTGCTTGCCATGTTTCTAATCATGTATTTTTTAGAGCACATTTGCACCGCACTTCTTACGAGTTAAGGTATGGGCGAAAGCCTAATGTTTCTCATTTTCGTGTGTTTGGTTGCAAGTGTTTTATTTTGAAGTCTGGTAACCTGGATAAGTTTGAGTCTCGTTCTTCTGATGGTATCTTTCTAGGTTATTCGATTTCTTCTCGTAGCTATAGGGTCTGGAGTTGCGATGCGCATAGGATCATAGAGACCTGTGAGGTGACCTTTGATGAGGTTAGCCTAGGAGCTAGACCTGACATTTCAGGCTCTTCTTCCTCCTCTGAGACCATTTTTGTAGAGGATGAGGATGATGGAGATGATGGTGTTCCACCTGATCCAGTCCCCTCTACACCTGAGTTGCCACTTGTTTCCATTTCTGCACCTTATGAAGGCCAGCCCTTGCCTTCTGACTCTCTTGCAGCTAGTGGCTCTACTCCTAGCTCTTTTGTGCATAAGGTAGAGGCCACTTCTGCTTCTAGACCTCCCCGTCATATTCAGCGTTCTCATCCACCTGATCAGATCATCAGCGATCTGTTTGAGCGGGTCACTCGCTCAAAATCAGGTTTGTCCAGTTTCTGCATTCACTCTGCCTTTGTTGCCTCTTTTGAGCCGAATGATGTGACTCATGCATTATCTGACGAGTCTTGGAATAATGCTATGCATGAGGAACTTGAAAACTTCGAGAGGAACAAAGTCTGGCAGCTTGTAGAACTTCAATCTGGTCATAATGTCATTGGGACCAAGTGGGTGTTCAAAAACAAGCAGAGTGAGGATGGGGTTGTCATTCGCAAGAAGGCTAGGCTAGTTGCATAGGGTTTTTCTCAGGTTGAGGGTCTTGACTTTGAGGAGACCTTTGCCCCTGTAGCTAGACTAGAGGCTATTAGAATTCTACTTGTATTCTCTGCATCCCGGGGCTTCAAGCTCTATCAAATGGATGTCAAGTGTGCATTCCTCAATGGTTATATTGAGGAAGAGCTTTATGTCAAACAACCTCTAGGATTTGAGAACCCCAAGTTTCCGACTCATGTATACAAGCTTTCCAAAGCTTTGTATGGACTCAAGCAGGCCCCAGAGCATGGTATCAGAGGCTCAAGTCTTATCTTCTCAGCCATGACTTCAAGATGGGCGTAGTAGACAAAACTCTGTTCATTAGACACCATGAGTCGTATTTTCTTCTCGTCCAGATTTATGTGGACGATATTATTTTTGGTGGCTCATCTCATTCGCTTGTGTCTCAGTTCTATGAGGTAATGAGCACAGAGTTTGAGATGAGTATGATGGACGAGTTGAGCTACTTTCTTGGCTTCCAAATCAAGCAGACTTGGGAGGGTACTTTCTTGCATCAAGGCAAGTATACCTGGGACCTCCTGAGGTGTTTCGATATGTCTGATGGGAAGCCGGTGATGACTCCTATGGCCACCACTGCTGTTCTCGAGCCTGATGAGGATGGTGAGCCTGCTGATCAAAAGGAGTTTCGGAGCATGATTGGCTCCCTCTTGTACCTCACTGCTTCGAGGCCGGACATATATTTCACTGTGTGTCTATGCACTCGATTTCAAGCCTCTCCTCGCGCCTCTCACCGCCAGTGGTCAAGCGCATTTTCAGGTACCTTCATGCTACCATTGATTATGGTATTTGGTACTCTTCTTCTTCTTGTCTATCCCTTCGAGCCTTTTCCGATGCCGACTTTGCTGGCTGTAGGATAGATAGGAAGAGCACTTCTGGCACTTGCTAATTCATTGGCACTTCTCTTGTTTCTTGGTCGTCTAGGAAGCAGTCCGGATTTACATAGTCCACCGCTGAGGCCAAGTATATAGCTACAGCCAGTTGCTGTAGACAGGTTCTCTCGATGAGATCGACCTTGTGGGACTTTGGGTTAGAGATAGAGAGTGTGCCACTTTCCTGTGATAACACTTCTACTATTTGCATTGCTAAAAACCCAGTGCAACATTTCTGGACCAAACACATTGATATTAGTTATCACTTCCTTAGAGACTATGTGGAGAAGGGGGATATCGCGCTTCAGTTTGTAGAGAGTGACCTTCAGTTAGCCGATATCTTCACCAAGCATTTGGATAGCTCCAGATTTTTTGCCTTGAGGAGTGAGCTTGGAGTCGTGAGCCCTTACAGCCTTTCGTGAGGGCGAGCTGATGTGTATATTATGTATAATATGTTCCCTTCCAGCTTTTCTTTTCTCTTTGTGTTTTCTTCTGGGTGACTTTAGGCTTGTTTTCCTGAGTTGAGTTCACTCACTTAGACTTCTGGCATGCCTTGCATGGACCTCTTATCTTGTGCTTTAGGTTGCTATCATGCGTGATTAGCTGTTCTCTCTTCTCTCTAGGTTGAGTTCCCTCACAGTCTTATAAGACTAGCAGGTGTTGGGCCTCCTGGGTAGACAGGGTCTGTGTGCACTCCTTAGTTTAGGATCTAGAGTCAGCTTCCCTATGTAAGTCACTGGGGAAGATAAGAGCGAGTCTGAGCCGTAGTGAGTCTCTTCTATCTTTTCAATGCTCTATAGCCATCTAGTTTTGCAGTTTCTCGACTTCTTCTCCTCATTCTGTTTTTCTGGTTGTTATTGAGTTCATTTGGGTTTTCTTTATGCCTAATCTTGATACTAACTCAACTTTAACCAGATTTGAGCTTAAAATTGATTCATTTGTGGAGGGGGAGTTTGGGAATCTGTTCATGCATTGCATTTAGACTGCATTTTCTATTTTATGAGCTTTGTCTATTATGTAATTGACTCAATCTTCATGAAATACATCATGCTATATCTTTTGCAGAAAATCACTAGCTTAGATATGTCCAACTCCATTTATCATGCTAAGCTTATTAAAATCTGAAAAATTTGAAAACCTTAAATGAAAACTTGATGAAACATGTTACTTTTACTTACTACGTTTCTTCTCTAGGGGTTTTTACCATGAATTGTGAAATTTTGGATTTCTCTAGAGTCCAGCAACTTGGGTGAAATTTGTTTGATCCATATTTGAGTCCTTCAGAATTGCTCATATGTGCTAAATTAAAAATTAAAAAAAATATTTGACTCTTTTGTGCAAAATTGATCTCAACACTTTATATTAACGAGACTGCTTCCCATTGCATTTAGGATGAACTGGAATATATTGTGTATGACCAAGATCATTCTCTTTAGAGTTACTCTTGAGATAATCGAAAATGGCTTGAGTCAATCAATACAATAAAAAAACTGCAAATATCAAACACATAAGTGGGTAAAGAATGCAAATAATGTCAAACATTTGCACCCCGCTATGTTTTTCAAAGTCTTAAAAAAATTTGCATAAATTGAAAAATGAGCTTGAAGGACCTTATATGCACTTCAAAATTCCCCAAAGTGTTGAGTATGTTGAACTCTAGGTTATCCATTTGATCCTTGAGAGGTTTTGCTTCTAGCTTTGAAACTTTGCTAAGTTTAGCACTTGTCAAGTCATGCTAAAATGAAATATTGTAAACTAAGCTTTTTCATAAAATGTATTGGTCTTGGACATGTCTTAGTTTAGTCATATTTTGAAATTGACAAGCTTGGTGTAATATCTTTCCATTTTGATCAATTGGATAATCTTCAAAGCTCTTTAGATTGCATTTCATGCATACATAAAAACAATTTGATGCCTATATTGCCAAAAGGGGGGAAAACATAGAAAAGGCATCACTAAAAAGATAAAAATGTGAATGCTAATTTGGTTATTATGATCTTTGTAAAACTATGCTACTATTTGTTTTGGATCATAATCTCATAATCACATTTGACATGTATTGTTGGATTTTAGAGTTTTTGAGGAAAACTTTCTCTTTCTTGAAATTAAATTCAAAATCCAAATCTTTCTTCTGGAATTTAAGCTCCAAAATCCTCTTCGTCAACTTGGTCATGGTTCCAATTTTCATCTTTGGACCAAGTTTGACTTTGCAACTAAAAATTGCTTTCTTCTTCATCCTCTTCAAACTCAAAACATATGCCTTTTGTTGTGTTTGTCAATATACTCATCAAGGGGGAGATTGAAGGACCATGTGGAGGTCTACCCAGATTTGTGATGAGTATTTGACTAAATTTGAGCTTTGGTTGCTCTTGTTTGAGTTTGATTTGAAATGGATTTTCAAATGGAAGCAATTTGAGGTCTTCTCTGTTTTTTCGGTGCTACCGGCCATGGTAGCCCGGTGCTACCGGGCGAACGGTAGCACCGGACCCGAGTGCGGTGTGGAAATTCCAGAGAAGATATTTCTTGGGGTTTTTGTCGGGAGGTGCTACCGGCCATGGTTGCCCGGTGCTACCGGACAAGCGGTAGCACTAGCGCGAGGAGCGTGTGAAAATTCCAGAGAGGGGTGTTTTCTGATTTTGTGCAGAGCGGTGCTACCGGCCAGGGAACGATAGCACCGGTCCACCATGGGCGGTGCTACCGGCCTGAGGGAGGTAGCACCAGCCAGAACGAGTAAAAATGAATTTCAAAGTGTGGACTTTGTTGGATTTATTGCACATCTTTGTGGGCATTGCTATGTGAGGAGTTTCCTTGTTTTTTATGGTTGCAGGTCGACGATGCTAGATCATGGTGAGGCGAAGGATGACCGGGACTAGGCGAGGAGCGTCGGAGGTCCAGATGGTCGGTGATCAACGGAAGATGATCGGAGATAGAGTCGTGGCAAGCCGTGAAGACAAGGAACGGATGAGATGCTAGCTAGGCGCTGCATGGATCAATGAGGGCTATTGGATCTTGGTCTAGTTGATAGGTTAGCGGGTTAATCCTAGCCCTTGATGGAGTGCTATAGGGTTTAGAGTCTCATCCAAGGGTGGTAGGTGGCCCAAGAGTTGTATAAATAGGGGTGGCGGGGTGGCCTTCCCTCTTGAAGGTTTTGAGGTTTTTGATACTCCTTTGAGCTTTGCCCAAATGAATGTGAGGCTTTGTAACCTCTCCTTCCAAAAATGAAATGTTCTTCATTTATGTTCATGTTTCATTTCCTTTACGCGTTTACATTACGCATTTAAATTACGCAATTTAAATTCCGCGTTTACTTTCTTGCAATTTACATTTACGCAATTTGGATTTGCCTCCCCTCGTTCTAATTGCTTACGAATCTTTTGCTAAGGTTTTTGATTGATTCTTTTTATTGAAATCATGTTTCAATCATCTACGCTATCCATGCGTTCTTGTTGCAAGAAGTTGATCTTTTGCGTTCTTGAATGTTTGATCTTGTAGATTGTGTATCCTTGAGTTTCTTTGTATTCCCTTGCCTGCTGGAACGTGTAGGAAGTCATTCAAGATCACTTTGATCATTAAAACCCCATGAGCAAGCATTGATCGAAGTTCTTTCGATTTTTGTCGAAACTTGGTGCGTTCTTCCTTCCCAGGCAAAAAAGTCGAAACTTTGACGTCAATCCCTTGGATTGAAGGTTGGAATAAGTTGTTAACATCCCGATGACCTTATCTACCAAGTTTCATTGAGTTTGGGTCAATGGATCAAAAGATTCATCAATTTTCCTTTTGAACCCGTGCTGAAAAAGCTGCTAATATGCCTGATTTTACTGTAGCTACAGTAATCCGATAGTACCAGCCCTAGAGTGCGGTAGCACCGGCCTTAGGCTGATTTTTGTGAAAATTGACTTTTTCGCTTCCATTTGATATCTAAGGGTTTTGGCTTGATTTCTTTGTGTGAAAATCTGCATTTGTGATCCTCCTTAGAGAACATATTTTAATTTGGGATCATTCACCCCCTGATCACCATCTCGATCTTTCAGTTACTCGAGTCATTGAGTTAAAGAGTTAACTCGATGTATTCAGGGAATCTGAGTCACGGTATCGAGAAAATATAGTCAAGCCATCCAATCAAGGATGAGAATAACTCGCCGTGGGTTTGACCGATATCATGAGGCAATAGGAAATGCATATAGGACATTGTTGAGGTTCGTCCAATCTTTACATGTACATGGAAATCAGCACATCCTACTAGGGGCCACTACCTGTTATTGGTCGAGTAGGAGTATTCGAGCTATGTCTGGTCGAGTAGGAGTACTCGAGCCTTGACTGGTCGAATAAGGGTACTCGAGTTTTGTCTGGTCGAGTAGGAGTACTTGAGCCATGTCTAGTCGAGTAGGAATACTCGGGCCATGTCCAAGTGCACGTGAACCTATAGGGTTGCATGCTTAAGGGGTTGTAACCAATTCGGATAGGGATCCGAGTTGTAATGGGCTTACAGTTCTTAATAGGCTTCTAGGAGTAGAAACCCATTATAGGACATTTATATAAAGGGAGGAGGTGATGGCTTCGATGAGAAATAAGCAACAGTATAGATAGAGTTCAGAACTCTTGAAAACTCTAGCCGCCAGCGCTAGCACTCCGGGGCGTGGTGTTTCTGCCCCGTACGTGTGGATACTTTGGAGGCGTTGCTATGAAGTTTCAACGCTAGGACGATCTGTAACCTGCGACGGTCGCAAGAAGATGTTGGAGGAGGCACAAGGCTAGTACGACTACCTCTGCACCACCGCGCTACATCGACTCTACTTTCGCTATGGGTCTGCGCATCTAGTGGTAATTCTATGATATATAACTTGCAGTGGTTTCTTGATTACGTGGTAGAAAATTTTGATTTTTCGCTAGTGTATCCTACCCGTTCCCCAACATTACTAACCTTAGATGACCTAGAGCAAAAAGATCTACAATTACACCTCCAAATCTAGGGTCTCTTTCCACAAGATCGCCTCTCAATCGCAACCACCTTAAAATTTGCTCGAGAAACCCTAAAAATACAGAGGAGGTCGATGCTCTCTGTTCTTATTTACTAGAAATGGTTATCACAGACAGGTTTTGGCTCAAACCGTTTATGATCACTACGCCAAAACCTGCAATAGGTGACGGTCTATTTGTGGCATTTTTTTCGAACCGCCACAAATATAATTATCAGTGGCGGTTCTATATTGAAAATGGCGGGAAGAATATCAGTGGCGGTTCTATCCTCGAACCGCCACTGATAATGAATTATCAGTGGCGGTTCGAGGAGAGAACCGCCACTGATAACAAATACATCATCAGTGGCGGTTGGAGGATAGAACCGCCACTGATAACTAGGTTATCCGTGGCGGTTCTTTCCTCCAACTGCCACTAAAACAATTGTATTATCCATGGCGGTTCTATCCTCCAACCGCCACTGATAATTTATTATCAGTGGCGGTTCAAGGATAGAACTGCCACGGATAATATTATCAGTGGCGGTTCAAGTTAACAACCGCCACTGATAATACTGCCTATAAGTAGGTGGTCGATGCAAAGACCGGTCTTCTTCTCCGAGAGCAAAGCAAAACTTCTAATTTTCAGATTTCGTTTTCTCCAATTCTTGTGTTGTACTTCCTCTAGTTGTTCCTTGGTGAATTATTTTTTCTCCTCTCTTGATTTGTGTTAATCTTGTTGCAATTTAATTTTTAAACCTAGTTCAATTAAGGTTTATATGTAGATGTGATGAAAAGTTTAGATTTTGTTTATTTTTATTTACCTACCATTTTGTAGTTGATGAATTTATTTCCTACCTAGATTCATTAGATGATGTTGTGTTCCTTTTATAGATGATGGATTATGATCAAGCATATATTTAATATAAATTGCATTTTAACTTAATTTGGTAGATGATGAATTTATTATCTAGCTTCTTTAGATGATAAGTAATTAGATTATTTTTTTAATTACTATTAATTTGGTTCCATTAGTGTGCACGTATAATATACATCTTGCATATATTAAATTTGTTCAATTAAGATTAGTGGATATTAATATACATGAAATTTTAGTTAATTTGGTAGGTGGGTGCTCATCATTTTTAGATGATGAATTTATTATCTAGCTCCTTTAGATGATAGGTAATTAGATTAGTTTTTTAATTACTATTAATTTGGTTCCATTAGTGTGCACGTATAATATACATCTTGCATATATTAAATTTATTTATTTAAGATTAGTGGATATTAATATACATGAAATTTTAGTTAATTTGTTAGGTGGGTGCTCATCATTTTTAGATGATGAATTTATTATCTAGCTTCTTTACAAGATAAGTATTTAGATTAGTTTTTTAATCAATTTTTATATGTTAATTAATTTTAGATGGACCGGAGATGGATGTACAATGCGAACCGTTACAGCCGAGATTACATCGACGGGGTATCTACTTTTCTAAGAGCCGCTGAGGAGAACAAGTTACACAAGAAGACGGAGTACATACATTGTCCATTCATTCATTGCAAGAATGAGAAAATATTTTCAGACAAAGAGCACATCCACTTGCACTTGATTCGAAGAGGTTTTGTACTTGGCTATACACGTTGGACAAGTCACGGTGAAGAGGAAAACATACATGAAGGTGATAACGTATTGGATGATGGAGAAGGCATTATGGCAGCTCACATTAGTTATGGATCTGGTGAGGATAGGTTGGACATTGATAACGATAATAATCTTACTCAGATGTTGCGCGATGCAGAAGGGAACTACACTAGTCAGAGAGAGTTTAATCAATTCAAGGGTTTGTTGGAGACTCAGACACACCTTTGTTCCCGGGTTGCAAGGAGGAATACACAAAGTTGCACACCGTGCTTTCACTTCTAAAATTGAAGGCAAGCAATGGTTGGTCCGATAAGAGTTTCACGGCGCTATTACATCTCTTAGCGGACATGCTTCCAGATGGAAATATCTTGCTGATAACCACTCATTTAGCTAAGAAGGTTGTATGTCCATTGGGATTGGAAGTAGAAAGAATACATGCATGTCCAAACGATTGTATACTCTACCGCAAAGAGTATACAGACATGCATGTATGCCCGGTGTGCAATTCATCGCGATACAAGCGTAAAGGCCATGACAGCGAGGGCACCGTGGTGAAGAAAGGAGCTCCCGCTAAAGTGGTGTGGTATTTACCAGTAATTCCTCGGTTGAAGCGTTTATTTGGAAACAAAAAACATGCCAAACTGATGCGATGGCACTCAGAAGAGAGTAAAAAGGATGGAAAGCTGAAACACCCTGCTGATTCTGCTCAGTGGAGAACCATCGATAGGCTCTTTAGGAAGGACTTCGGGAATGAATCGAGGAATATAAGGTTTGGGTTGAGTACGGATGGAATGAATCCTTTCGGTAACATGAGTAGTATTCATAGCACTTGGCCCGTGACTCTCTGTATCTACAACCTTCCTCCTTGGTTGTGTATGAAACGAAAGTACATTATGATGTCGTATCCAAGGGCCGAGACAACCTGGCAATGATATTGATGTATACCTACAACCATTGGTGGAAGATATTGTGGTACTGTGGAACGAAGGTGTACAGGTATGGGATGAGTACAAGCGAGAGTACTTCATCCTAGGGATATTGTTGTTTTGCACCATCAATGATTTCCCTGCCCTTGGTAACCTATCCGGTCATACTGTAAAAGGGGCCAAAGCATGCCCCCAGTGCATGGATGAAACCGCTAGTGTGTGGTTCAATAACTCGAGGAAAACCGTGTACATGCATCACCGTAGGTTCCTTCGCAGGAATCACCCCTACCGCAATATGAAAAAACAATTCCACGGGACAAAAGAGGATGGTATAGCCCCAAGGCCTCGTCGTGGGGAAGAGGTATATGATATGGTTAAGGATATTAATGTCGTACTTGGAAAGGGAGATAGTAATAATAAATCGAGGTCTCGTACTGAGAAGACCACGTGGAAGAAGAGATCGATATTTTGGAACTTGCCCTATTGGAAGGACTTAGAAGTTCGACACTGCATAGACGTCATGCACATAGAGAAAAATGTATGTGACAACTTGATTGGTCTTTTCTTTGAACATTCCTAGCAAAACTAAGGACTGATCAAGGCACGAAGGGACCTAGAAGATATGAAAATCGAGTGAGCTACATCCTCAGGACACCGGGAAAGGGTGACTTTACCTTCCCCCAGCTTGCTACACTCTTTCCAAGAAAGAGAGAATAGACCTCTGCAAATGCTTGCATGGTGTGAAAGTTCCGTCCGGTTACTCCGCAAGCATCAAGAAACTGGTCTCGATGAAAGATTTGAAGTTAACTGGCATGAAGTCTCATGATTGTCATGTGATGATGACACAAATGCTTCCTATTGCAATTAGAGGTATTTTGCCTGAAAAGGTCCGAGAGGCAATCATGAGGTTGTGTTTCTTCTTCAACACGATTTCACAGAAGGTCATCGATCCCATCGGACTTTCTGAACTGCAGAATGATGTGGTCAAGACACTATGCCAGCTAGAGATGTATTTCCCTCCATCATTTTTCGATATAATAGTTCATCTCATTGTTCACCTTGTGAACGAGATAAATGTATGTGGCCCCGTATTCCTGCATCAGATGTACCCATTCGAAAGGTACATGGGTATCCTAAAGAAGTATGTACGCAATCGATCTCGACCGAAGGGCTGCATTGTGGAAGGTTATGCAACTGAGGAGGTTATCGAGTTTTGCGTGGATTACATGGAGGGGGTGGAACCGGTAGGAGTGCCTGTATCTCGCCATGAGGGTAGGCTAGCTGGGAAAGGGACGATTGGAAGGAAATCAATAAATTCTTATGGTCATGGATTGTTCGAAAAAGCTCATTTCACAGTCTTGCAACAGTCAGTTGAGGTGTCCTCATATATGGACATGCACAAGGGTAAGCTACGAGAGGAAAATGGTGGACGATCAGAGGTTTGGGTAACAAAAGAGCATAACTGTTTGTTCAATCATTGGTTCAAAGAGCATATGACTGAGAAAGAAACGAGTGTCATGTTGGGGTGGCTGGCAATAGGGCCATCAGGTACAATCTTGACATGGCAAGGATACGACATAAATGGATATACCTTTTACACGAGATCTCAGGATAGCAAAAGCACTTACCAAAATAGTGGTGTCCGCATAGATGCCTATGACAACACATGTAGTAAGAAGAGTAGCTTCTATGGGTTCATAGAAGAGATTTGGGAGCTCGACTACTGTATTTTTAAGATCCCAATGTTTCGGTGTCGTTGGGTACAACTCCCAAAGGGTGTCAAGGTGGACAAGTACGGCTTCACTACTCTGGACATCGAACATGTCGGATCTGAGATTTAACCATTCGTACTTGCGAAGCAAGTAGCACAAGTCTTCTATGTAATCGATCCGGCAGATAAGAAGCGCCATGTAGTTCTTCAGGGAAAAAGATGGATCGTCGGAGTTGAGAATGTCGTGGATGAGGAAGAGTACAACCAGTTTGATGAGTTGCCTCCTTTCGTAGATGGCAACACCAGGCTCATGGAAGAAACCACTCAGGAAGCTACCTATCATCGTGACGATCATGAAGAAGGGCAAATTGTGAAAGAAAATAATTAGCTATATATGAGTAAGGGCAATATCAGAGGCGGAGCCAGCTCCTAGGCAGGGCGGGCGCCTTCCCGGGTTCGCCGGCGATGACCAGGCCGCACAAGTCTTCTATGTATGGTAGTATAAAGTTTGTTTTCGGTTTTGTTTCCTAGTATAATCTTGTGCATGGTAGTATAAAGTCTGTTTTCGGTTTTGTTTCCTAGCTATGTGCTAGTTTTTCTGGTCTTTGAGTCAGTTTCGGACTCTGCTAGTTTTGGTGATTCTTTCAGAGTCTGAAGAGTACTTGGTTGTTTTGCCGGATGACAAAATAGTGCTTTATCCGGTTGAAAGTTTGAAGAGTTTGTTGAGTCCGTCTGGTGAAAGGAGTCCGGATTCTTTCTCAGAAACCGCTTATGTATTTGCTTTATAAGTAATAGACAAATCAGAAAACGCTGCAATTGCGCAAAGACCAAAAACAAGGTCTTCTAAACTCTGCGCTGCTATTCGACAATATACAGTGAAGCGTATTGTTGATTCAGAAACAGATCTCAGGGTAGGCACATCAGTGGCGGTTCTTAAAAATAACCGCCACTGATAACCTTATCTGTGGCGGTGCGTATAAAGAACCGCCACTGATAACCTTATCTGTGGCGGTTCGTATAAAGAATCGCTACGATATTATATATATCGATGGCGGTTCTTACAACGAACCGCCACTGATAACATTATCTGTGGCGGTTCGTATAAAGAACCGCCAGAGATATTATATGTATCAGTGGCGGTTCTTACAACGAACCGCCACTGATAACATTATCTGTGGCGGTTCGTATAAAGAACCGCCACAGATATTATATGTATCAATGGCGGTTCGCATAACGAATGACCATCGATAAATTATCTGTGGCGGTTTGTATAAAGAACCGCCACAGATAACTGTATCAGTGGCGGTTCTTTTTAAGAACCGCCACTGATAATATGCTCCGTATATAAAAATGGATAGTTCTTTCTTTTCACCGAGTGCCCAAACCCTTAAACTCCCGCCTCTTACGACGCGCCAAAAACCTCTAAGCTCCCACGCGCGCCGACGCCGCCACGATCGCCGCCGCCGCGACGCCGCGCGCCGCGCTCGACGCCAGTTCGACGTCGCTCGCGCCCGACGCCAGTGCAGACGCCCGCCGCCGCCGCCCGCCAGACCCGACGCCGCCCGTCGACGCCCTCGCCCCACCCTCGCGCCGATGCCGTGCCGACGACGCCTCACTGACACCCTCGCCCCAGCGCCCGACGCCGTGCGACGACACCGCCCCGCCGACGCCCTCGCCCCAGCGCCCGGCGCCACCGCCGCCCCGACCTGCCACTTCTCAACACGGACCCTTGGGGAAGTAGGCAAGGTCTTTGCTACTAATCTCGCTTTGTATGTTATTTGTTATGTGTGTTTGTTATGTGTTGATGTCATTGTGTACTAGTGTTTCCTAGATGATTTTTATCAATGCAAGGTATCCAAGATGACCTAAACATTCATGCCACATTTTGAAACAATATGGTCTACTAAGTTGTGTAGTCATCGCAACATATCCATCATCACGTTTAATAAATAAGTACTAAGTTGTGTAAGACATGATTCATTGTATGAATGACATAATCTTGCTTTTATGCTGGATCTTGCGATGTATGTCATTTCAGCAATCATTGGATTATGCACTTTTAATCATATTGTTATATGGAATAGTCAAGAAACCATAGCTACATATTGCGTCCACAAAATTTACAACCAATCAAAGACTAGTTCAAGAGTTAATGCTTGCTTAATTAGTTTTGTTACGAGCTAATTAAGTCTCTTGCTCTTGCAAAATCATTTTCATGAGATGATTACGTACTTTGAAATTCCGTGAGATGATTACGTAGTAATTGATGAAAATTATGTTTGGTCGAATCAGTAGTTCTAATGGAGCCCAAACCGATCCTATAGTGGAGGAGAGCCCAGCGGTACCTTACCCTCCACCCAACCACCAAGGTGCCGAGGCCTCCACCGCTGCAGCGGATGATGCTCTGTTGCAAGACACCGAGGACGAGGAAAACTAAGAAGCTGAAGGCGGTACACCATCTCGGAGGTCTTAGATCTGGGGCCCTGTTGCCTTGAGAAAATCGTGACAAAATACAGAGTCAACATGCGGGTGCATCGTAGGATAAAGTGCCAATCACCTATTCGGATTGGCATAAAGTGCCCCGAGCCACCAAAGAGGATCGTGGATGAGCTCAAAGAAACCTTCAATTCCCGAAGGAGCCGAAGATCTTGTGCGTGGCGACGCATTGATGACCATGGATGCGGCGTGGAGAAACTTCAAGCGGTGAACACAAATTATGTGAAGCAAAACCGTCGACCATCGGAGAGTACCCAAGATTGGAGCCATATTGGGATGAGTTTGTGGCGATGAAGCAATCGGAAGTCCAAAGAGGACCACATTAGCATCGCAAGAAGGAATACTCACCCCACGCACTTGGCACGCGAGTGGATGCGCGGTAAAATTGCTCAATGGGAGAGGCGGAATTAGAAGCGGTCCAATTGGTGGCACAAGTCCCTTGATCGAACTACGGACCGAGTGAAGCACTACGTGCTAGCGAGGCGATATCTTGTCTCGGGGTTTATCATTCAAGAGCAAATAAGACGAAGCAATGACGCAAAGAGTTCATGAGTTTCGCCCATCCACCCAAGGATCTTTTCACCCAGACAGGGAGAAAGACGAGCTAACAACGGCCCTAGGAAACAAAGAGCACCCCGGTCGGACATGAGGCATCGGGGTCAAGGTTCCATGGAGGAGTGGATTCCCTGAGCACGAAGACTCTTATAGGAGTCGGAAGAGAGCTAAAGAAGAGCGGCCGAGAAGGAAATGGAAATGATGAAGGAAAGGGTTCTGCGAGAAATACAAGGCATCATTGAGTCACAAGTTGAGCGACAAGTACAACAAGCCTTGAGCGATCGCGAGCCCACAGCGTTCTATCAAGCCCTACAGTCGTCGCATAGCGATTGCGGCGTCCACGCCATTGGCGTAGCGGACAACAACCATTATCCCGTGGGCGACATACAGGACCCCACACCTGTCGACTCAACATGCCCGTGATGAACATATTTATGCAGTGCCGCTCAGGGTAGTCTATCCGTGCCAAGAAGGGGTGTCTGCACAATACCCGATAAGCGCCGAGTTATGCAAAGGTCCAAGTGGACACGGTACTTGCCTGATTCTTTGAGATCGGACTGGAAAAACCCGCCAATGATGAGATAACAACTCTAGGAAGTGCCGTCCACTCATTCATCCAATGGCGCAAGCGTGACATCGTCTTGGACCATGCAGTGCCAGCCTCTCCTGCAGTACAATTCTCGCATCCATCACCAGCACCTAAGAGTGAAACGGGGAAGAAGCAAAATGAGGTAGAAAGGAAATCCATTGAGGACCCCATCAAGATGGCCACTGTTAGTACTCCGAAGCAGAAACCTATAACACATGGTACTTCAAAGGACAAACATACAACCCCTGATCCCAAAAATTGGCACATTAGACAAGCCGTATCAGCCAGATCAGGCGAGGCCAGGACCGAGTATGATGTCGTGCGACAAAAAAGTAAGGGCAAGGCGCAGTCTGATGACCAAGATAATCAACAAAGATTGAAATTCGAGGTAGGGAAGCCCTTTGTCACCGCTTCGAAGTTAAAAAGTCTAACACCCATGATGCAGCGATTACATGCATGTTACTTAGATCGATCCAACCAAGACGTACTCCCGAAGGTGATCACTGCAATTTTTCGTGAGGAACATTTTCACCATGAGGGCCATGGCTACTTCTTAATAGAATTCGATAACTTGCACAACTTGTTCTATCACGACGCCCTCGACATATCTTTTTTGAGATGCTGGTCACTTTAAGT
Organism: Otatea glauca; assembly: GCA_036346275.1. Taxonomy (NCBI): domain Eukaryota; kingdom Viridiplantae; phylum Streptophyta; class Magnoliopsida; order Poales; family Poaceae; genus Otatea; species Otatea glauca. Next base: position 28,397,022 of record CM070721.1, on the reverse strand, counting down.
GTCTAATATATCAATCTTGGCCTACATTCACGTAATACCGATAAATGTCATGTCTAACTATTTTGTTATATAGATACGAGATGATTGAAGTACGAAGAACCAAGGGGCCAGTGGGATTCCTCGACCCGGGAACGGTTTGCCAACATGAAATCAAAAGAGCACCAAAGGAGGTCGAGAGTATGCGTATATAAAGTTTTGATTAAACTACAAGACATGGAGTTTATACTTTTGCCATACCATTTTAAGTAAGTTGCTCACTAGCTAGTTAAATTACTCGTTTATTTCGTTATTTACTCTGATGTAAGGACTAATGACTGGCATCATGCATGTGTATGTAGCTTCCACTGGATTCTCGTAATAATTCATCCAGAAAAGAGCAAGATGCTGATCATGGATCCACTGGATAAACCTAAAAAAGACGTTGAAGAGATGACACATTTAGTGAATGAGGCGTTCAAAAGATATTGTCAGAAGAGCTCGAGATACCGCCTATACCACAAATCCCTTACAATCCATACTAAGTTTCCGGTACGCACGTAAGGAATATTCTTATATCATATTTCATAGTAAATAGCTCCTTCGACGACATCTTAGTTCATTCGATTTTTGCAGTGTCACAAGCAGCCGAAAGGAACAAATTTATGTGGGTACTTCGTGTGCCAGTACATGCGCGAAATCTTATCATGTACAATAAAAGACAATAACGTAGAGGTCAGTCATGCTGACATGACACACTGATTCGCACCACTCAATTTCTATATTCTCTCTTAATTTTGTTTTTTATACTTACAGCGCCTCAAGTTGTCTACGTTAGGACTGCTTCCTTCTGAAATCCAAGCCATTCAGGGCCAGCTCGCCTACTTCATCATGAAGGAAATAATCAACAAAAATAGCGAGTTTTATGATGAAGACAACAACGATCCAGTCATCCATACTCTTGTCTCAAATCACATGTCTCCAACCTTCGAAGACCCATAGGCTTCTAGTTTACCTCCACTAGTTTAGGCTTTTGTTACTTCAATTCTGTTTCATTACAAAGTGTAAATAACTCTTTGTTCCTTTCAAATGGGAACCCCTTCTTTTGTCAATGCCACTTCTTTTGTCAGTGGTTGTGCTAAACTTGCATGTATTTTTGTCTTCTTCAGGAACACACACACATGCGAGTGACACTTCTAAATATTTTATGTGTTTGCCTTACATGGTTATTTTTTCATATGAAGTTATTTCATGTGTTTGTAAAAGTTTGATAAACTAACCAAGTGAAAAAATTACTAAAGAAATGCGTGGTTTTCTGAGTGAATCATGCTTTTCTTGCTCATCATCTTTAGTTTCTTCTTAGAAACAATTGCTCATCGAGGATCAAGTGCTTCACACACAAAAATAAAGCTCAAAACCGAATAACTCTAGCATTGAGAAACTCATGGCTCAAAGAGCATGAAGGGCGCACTCACGATGGGCTTAGTGTCATGGTCATCGATGAAGATAAACATCATGCGAATTTGGCAAGGTCTATGCTCTGTAAACTCAACTTTTATGGTAAGCGCCATCAATTCCTACCAGCAATCCATGTTCTTTTTAAGAAGTAGATATTTTATTACTACTACTTTTTCCATCCTTCATAATATTCCTCAGTCACTTATTCTGACTTTGCAATGGTGCGCATGCGAAACTCTTTCTTTTATAGTTACGAGAATTTTTGTATTGAAATAGGCATTAAAAATTTTCCCTTTTTTTAGTGACAGTGTATTCAAGTCCCATAGAGGCACTCCGATGTCTTGAGAATCATGCACAAGATGGTGATTTCATTTTGGCAGCGGTGCACATGGAAGAGTTGAGTGGTTTTCAGTTCCTTGAAGTTGCCGGAGAGTTGCATAAAAACCTTCAAGTGATTAGTAAGTAGATATATAAAATCTTTACTATTTTTTGTTATCTCCAATTCTTCTATGCCCATCACCCCGTTTTTATCTCTCTTGTATTGACAGTTTTTTTAAAATAATTATGCTAATAAATCTTACATTTGAACTAGTGATGTCAACTGAAACAACAATGTACATAATGAAGAGGTGTGTTGAACTTGGTGCACGTTTTTTGGTGAAGAAGCCTCTTGATGCTGAAACCGTAAATAATATATGGCAACATCTCGATCTAAAAGTTCTAAGGATGGAGAAGATCGAGCATTTATTTCAAGGTAGCAATTAGTGTTCTCATTAATTAATTTCCTTCTTATAGTGGGTAGCAAAAACTGATATATTGTAGTCTCATCTCAGGTCAAAGAACATCACACTTTAATGTGAATGACATTCACAATTTTTCTAAGTTTGGTACAAATATGTTAATCGTTATTTATCTGGATTTGCCATGAATATATTACATCAGCATAATTTTTAAATATACTTTTATAATGATAGAATTTCATAACTTTTACTACTAACATATTGTAGTACCTTTTAATGGTTAAAGATCGTTTCATTTTAAACAATGTATCAAGTAAAAAAATCATGTGTTCTTAAGAACAGTAATGAACTACTATTTTGTGTGTGTGTATATGTACGTAGGTGTTGGAGATGAAACATACGGTGGAGAAGAGATGGGGAAGTGTGCGGTACAACAAAGGATGGTAATTGAAAGAGAACTTCTCTCATTTGGACTCCATATCTGCAGAGAAAGTTTTTGCATGCTCTTAAAATACTTAGAGAAGGTTAATAGATATTTTTAAGATCAAATAGTTTAACTACAAGATTAACTTTTGGATTTCAGATAGGTATAAAAATTATACATGTCGATTTATTTCAGATGCTCGACCTAAAAAGATAGACATGATCATGAACGTAGATGTGATTGATCGCAAACAAATTTCTTCTCATCTGCAGGTATATGTATTCTATACATTTATTGATTACTCGTATGTACAGAAGAAATTTTCTGCATGCAATTCATATCATACACATCAGTTCAACCAAGTCAAACAGTTAAAAAATTGAACTAAGTTAAAATGCCTTGTCTTTTTTATAAACAATGAAGTGCATTGTTTCTCAGATAAAAATAAACGCGTGCACTGGTTCCGCCCATAAAATGTTTGATTGATACTACCAAAAAGAAAAGAAATATCCGACTGATGCTTGTTCTGATTTCTACTATCAAGTCAATTGTTTTCCTCTTGGAATAACTATTTTATTGAGTTTATAGTAAACTCTTTTCCTAGAAACAACGAAAGAGAATGGAAAGGGAACAAAACAAGGCAATGGTTGCAAACAGATGCAGGAATCATGCCTTAAATTTTAAATCTATGGAGACTCATCAGACAAGCCCTAACACAACCCACTATCATTCCTACATCCAACCAGTGAAACAAAGCGTGAGCTAACAATGCGACTAACAATGCATGCGAGAATAAATTCTTGTTATTACTCATATGATGATGCTGTACCTCAAGAAAAAGTTGTCTAATAATTATTTTGAGATGCAAAGCTTCTTCGGAGACACTCAAGGTGGTGATGTTTACACAGCCATGCGAAGAGCCTTGCAACTTGGCACTGTCTTTGACGAGTCCCAGTACTGCAGTGATAAAGCAAACAAAGCTAGAGAAGATATGATGGGAGGAGACGGCAGTGATGATGAAGCTGATGGCTCAAATTCGTCTGGTGATGGTCAGGTTGTTGCTAAAACATACAATGGAAGAGTTGAGTGGTTTTCAGTTCCTTGAAGTTGCCAAAGAGTTGCATAAAAACCTTCAAGTGATTAATAAGTGGATAGAATCTTAGCTATATTTTGTTATCTCCAATTCTTCTATACCCAGCATCCTGTTTTTATCTCTCTTGTATCTGACAGTTTTTTTAAAATGATTATGCTAATAAATCTACATTTGAACTAGTGATGTCAACTGAAACAACAATGTACATAATAAAAAGGCATGGCTAGCGCTGCCTGAGGCTAGCCACAAATGCCAGTTTTTTATTTTCGTGTGTGGGATTATCAGCGGCGGTTTTGGCCCAAAACCGCTACTGACGTAATATCAGTGACGGTTCTATCAAAAAACCACCACTGATACTAGGCCTATCAGTGGCGGTTTTATATACAATCACCACTAATACTTGTATCAGTGGCAGTTCTATTCAAAAACCGCCACTAATAGTCGTATTATCCATGGCGGTTTTTGGGATAGAACCGCTACTGATATTTGAGTATCAGTGACGGTTCTATCAAAAACCGCCACTGATACTTGGATTATTAGTGGCGGTTTTTGGCTCGAACCGCCACTGATACCCGAATATCAGTGACTGTTCTAGCCAAAAACCGCCACAGATAGTGTTATCTGTGGCGATTCTAAAACCGCCACTGATAATCCTCGATTATCAGTGGCACTAAATCTGTGGCGGTTCAAAAACCGCCACTGATGGTAGTTATGAACCGCCACAGATGGTCTTTTTTAAAGTAGTGGATGTACCTCTCATCACTCTGTGATGTGCCTCTCATCACAGATGATTTTAGCTAAAAACTGTCTGTAATATACCCAACTGTCAGTGATGACGTGTCTAATATAAACTATTTTGTAGTAGTGCTTACACGATCTAATCCTAACTTGAGTTGCTAATTTCGCTTTTATAATGTTTGTAAACATATAATTAAGAAAAAAGTTAATGGTCAAAGGCGTGTGGAAAATCTGAATATTTTTACGTATATTAGTTCCAAAGTTATGAAAAGCCATCTGTATACATTCAAAGACGACACGTGAAAGAGAATGAATGCAGTGTATACTGGATTTACATCTCCCTAGCAAAAAGTGTATACTATAAATGAGTTTAGGCATAATAGTCCATACGACGAGATGATGTTTGGGTTCACACTAAGCCTTCGACATAATATGATACAACACGAATTCAATGCGATATGATCCATCCATAGGAGATGCTAATCTCTTTGGTACTGTTGGCATGACTTAATTTCCAGTCTTGGCGTAATACATACTCCCTCCGTCCTTGAAAATAAGGGAGAGAGTTCAAATTGTGTCCTAATATTAGGGATTGAGAACTCTCCCCCCTTAAATTGTGTCATCAAATTGTACCCATGCATAGATGCACGAAGATACATGCGACCACACATATTCCAAAACAAAAACGCGGCAGGTCATTCCCTATAATCATGATTAATTAATGCATGCATGTTGCCAATTAATAGAGACACAGTATTAAATAAGGGTATTAGAGTCTTTTGACAGAAACCATAATATGTTCTAAAATTTCTTCTGTCCTTTACTTTTCAGGACGGAGGGAGTAATACATACAGCGGGTGGGATTGCCGTTCTCCCGATTATACCACGTCAGCTTCTTCGCGAAAAACATCTCTTTAAAGCGGGTGGGATTGCCAGCCTCCAGGCCATGCCACGTCAGCTTCTTCGTGAAACCCCATCCCCCATCCCCTCATAATTTTTTCCCGAAAAATTCCTTAGAGTTCCAAAAATGTATAAAAAGGTCCTATTTTGGTGATTTTACACGAGGCCCTCGGAATTCTGAAAAAAAATTTACCCTTGTTATCCAAATAAATTAACCGAATGGATGAATGCATGTACAAGCAAGCATTCAAATTTCGTTTTCGATAAAATATCGCCCTAGGCCGGAATCCGAAATTTCGCCGAAATTTGGATATTTCGGACAAATCTCGTTTGAAATTCAAAAAAACAAATTCAAATCCGGTTTGTTTTCTACCGACAAAAACGAAATTTCGCCGAAAAATCCCGAAATTTCGGTCGAAATACTCGAAATTTTAGCGTTTTTACAACGGCTGAAAAGTGGGTCAAACGATATCGAACAATTTTGAAATTTGTTTTGGAGAGTCCTGACACATAGTTGATATTTCCTTAAAACTTTCAGATAATTCTAAAGTTTGTAGAATTTTTAAAAATTCAAACATTGCTACTGTTCTTATAAAACACTGACCGGCAATTTTGAACCGAATGCAAAATGGTTCAAACCACGTTATAAACATTTGAATTTTTTTTGCATGGTTATGATGTATCTCTAATGCTCTCATAAAATTTTCAGATGATGATCAAACTGTATGAATTTTTAAAAATTCGAATTGTACTACTGCCCTGTTAAAAGGCTTAACGGCAAACTTGAACAAAATGAAAAATTATCTAAACCATGTTAAAACTTTTTAAAATTTTTGTGGATGGTCCTGATTTAACATTAATGTGGATTTAAAATTTTTAGATGATGATCATTCTCAAATAATTTTTAAAAATTCAGACAATGCTACATCCTGATAAAAGCCTCATGATCAATACATAGATTTGCTTTAGCAATAAAACAAAGTTTACAATTTTTTAAAATTTTACAGAAGGGTGATAAGAAAGTTATTAATATATCATAAAAATTTTGAATTAGGATCACACTCCAATGAATTTATAAAATTCTTACAAGGCACAGTACCATTTATGTTCTTTTCTTTTTTATTTTTGAAATATAATATAACAAACGAAGTTCAATGCTTACATAGATTTGATTGACCAAACAAAAAAAGTTGACATTTTTTGAAACTTTTATATAATGGTGCTAAGGCAATTATTAATCTCTAAAAAAATTTAGATCATAATCACAGTCAAGAAAATTTATAAAATTCTGACAATGTAAATGTCCCAATTATGTTCATTTGGTTTTTGATTTTTTAAGGATAACAAATTAAGTTAAATTATTTTTAAATTTTTTATGTATGATCTTAAGATACTAAATATAGTACCATAAAATTTTAAGCCCATTATCACGTTTGTAAAATTTTATAAAAATCTGACAGTGTTTCTGCCAAAATTTTAAAATGTCTCAAAAATTCGGTTTTTCAACAAATTTTCATAGGAGATGACTTTCCTAAGGGTTATTGGACCAAATCCGACCTTAAAAGTTTCAAAACCGGCCAAAAAAACATGAAATTTCGCTGAGAAAAAACAAAATTTTGGGTTACTGTAGTAATTTCAAAATTTTTAAATTTTTTTTATATGACCAGTAGTTTAGATTTCGAGGTGATCCGAAATCTGAAATTTCGTCAAAATTCGACGAGATTTGGAACCCTGTGTACAAGTTTCTTGCCTTGCTAGCACATGTTTGTTTCTGATTATCTATCTTACATTTGTGACGGGAAGAGCTTTCCGGCACATCACACCAAACAAACTGTAAAGAGTAATTAATAGTGTACAGCGGTGACAATAATGATATAGTATGTACAAGCACCAATGTATAGTGACAGTATATGCGACAAACGTAGGTTCAAAGCAAAAGTAGTACACGTTCACTCGTTCTGTCCAAGTTTATTTAATATATTTTTTAAATTGTTTTTTCTATAAATATAGGATTTACCTTATATTCTAACATAAAATTAATATAATGTACATTCTATACCTCTAATAAATATCTACATTCACTTCATATTATCTACTTGTATGTATTGAATATAGTGTTTAATGATAATAATTAGAGAAATCTAATCATTTTGAAAATCTTTTTTGTCTTTAAGGCCAAGATAAAATCTATTAAACTCTATATTTTTTGAAGAGGTACCGGCCAGACGTCAGCGTCTGGACTCTGGACCACGCGTCCCTTCGACACTACAGAAACTATAGTACCGAACGCTACTGTGCAATGTAGGTCCGTATACTAGTATATTTGTAAATTTAGACCGACGAGAATGTTTAATAAACAGAGAATATATTCATTGCGCGACTGCGCCACCCAAGCCGAATGGGTGGGCTCGCATCGCGTTACGCATTACGCATTTACGCCTCACGTCATTTGCATAAAAGCTGCAGGTGCGAGTGGGGTAACACATGGAGCATACGAAGCCAGCGAACAGAACAAGCTGGCCCTTGGCGTCCCATCTGCCATCAGGCATTGCTGCCCGGGCCAGGTGGTACAGTTGAAGTGGCCAAATTATTAATGAAGTTAATGTAGTTATTGGTTGGAGTACTTCCTTTTCAGCCGACTGTTGTTATCCACTTTAAAAAAATTGATGATAAGAAGATGTAAATATGAGGCATGCTAGCTGTTGTATATATTTTCACACCTATTTCCTCCTTTCATTTTTATAAGATTTATTTTTTAAACGATCTTGTTCACAGATACAGGCTTCTATATAGATTTAATGAGATATTTCCTTCTATACCTCTATTTAATCTCTCTCAACTATATGCATTTATTTATTACCACTCACACAAAGTATATCTTTCATCTTCCAAAACAATTAAATAGGAGTATTCAAATCATTTTCTCTCGTACCTTTCTTAATTTTAATGCAGCCTTAATCTTTGTGCAAAATCAAAATACGTCTTATAAAAATGAACAGATGAGTACTAAAAGTATGACCATAGTACATGTAATTTCACACTTAATTACTAGATGTAAACATAAACCACGGTACATGTAAATCGCACGCATTCGGTAGATGTAATTATGAGTCACACTAGATATGCTTCATATTCAACAAAAATGTAACGGAAGCATCTACTAGATGTAAGTCATATGCAGTATGCAAATATATCTCACTAAATGTAAGTCAGGGTCACGTGCTACACTGCGTCATGCGAAATTTCGGCGTGTGATGTTGCGATGTGCGAAATTTGGGAAATTCGATCGTGCGGCGCTATGCCGTAAAACTTTTGGTCTGACGGATATTTCTTGAAAAAAACACGTAACTTCGGTTTTCTATTTTTTTAATAAAAAAAATGGGCTGTTATGAGCCATCGATGAATCTGTGGATTGCTTGGAGTCGTGGACGAATCTGTGGTATTTTCTTGGAGAAAATCGCGGAGGGATTTAAACGCCATTTAGTTTTTCCGGTCGGCGAATCTGTGGACTGCTATAAATCGTCGGCGAATCTGTGGACTGCTATAAACCATCGGTGAATTTGCGTATTTTTTAGAAAATCGCGCAGGTATTTTTTTGCATTTTTTGAGTCCATTCTGAAAAAAACTGTCGAGAGGAGCTGAACGTAAACCACAGAGGGACCTAAATGTAATTTCGTTTTTCTTGTGTTAGTTCTTTTAAAAACCTCCGGGAGGACCAGAACGTAAACCGCAGAGGGACCTAAATGTAATTTTTATTTTTTCGGGTCCTTTCTGTTAAAAACCGACCAGAGGATCTAAACACGATTGAGAATTTTTCGGAGGGCCTCACCGCGAACCGGCTGACGTGGCTCTCCTGCCCTGGCCTGAATTCTCTCAGCTATAAGTATGTAATATATATATTAGTATATTTATTGGATGTAATTTTTCTTAATGTAGATTTTGTTTTTCGAAATATAGAGATATATAAAACCTAATTTTCTGTGCGGTATTTCCCCATTTTACTCGAGATGTTGCTAGCTCGTCTGTGTTTTCCTTTCTATGTGCTGCATTTTAAATTGGGCCATTGTGTTCCTTTACTTTTATCTTGCCAGCCCAAGTGTTTTTTTTCAAGGACAAGATTACGTGTATACTTACTTTCCTATTTCTCTCAGGTTTTCTGTTGAAGATATGCCCTAGAGGTAATTATAAAGATGATTATATTTCTTTATATGAGGACACATGAATAGACTAGTATATGTATTGGTTAATGACCATGTTTTACGGGTCATTGATATGGAGATATCAAACCAATAATATGAACACATGTTGGAGAACATGGAGTTGGATCGACTCACCTTGAGACACTGCGAGAACGTTGTAATCTTCTTGTCATCAGATAGTCTCATATACAATGTGTATGCTATATCCTTAGACTTGAGGTTGGCACATGTACTCGAGATGTGTAATGTTTTACTCGGAGTTGTCAAACGCCACTCCGTAACTGAGTAATTATAAAGGTAGCTTTCGGGTTTGTCATGAAGCATGCTGCGAAGCATAGTTGATCAAGATGAAAGGATCAAGTTGGCCTAGAGGGGGTGAATAGGCAACTTTTAAAAAACTTTTAAGTATTAAGTAAAACTTTTCTCAATAAAATCTTAGCAAAAGAAAATAATTAGAGAATGGAACCAGCACAACTTAGTTGCAGAAAAAACTTAAATGAAAACAGACAATAAGATGAATACACAGAGATAAAGCAATATCAGAATGACTCAATAATTTTTCACTGAGGTTCAGAGACCAATCTCCTACGTCTCCGTTAGAGCACTTCTTCAGAAGTATTGCTCCACCAAATAGCCAATCTTAATGGCTTTTGGTCTTTCACTAGCTTAACTCTTCCACCACTCTGGTGAGGTGAGTCTCAACCTTTCATAGCAATGGTGGCCTTTCACAATCCCTTTTGGATAGGTCGTACCAACAACTTCTCCAACCGTCTAGGAACAGCTAGTTCCAAGAGTAATAGACTATCCACAAGCCCTATCTCTTGGTTCAGTAGCTAGATGCAAACTAGACTCAGCTTGGAGCAAGAACTCTAAATGTTCAGAATGAATGTTTGTTGTTTCTGAGTTGAAGCTCAAACTCTTTGATGAAATGAAAGCTCAGTAATGCTAAAGATCAAAGAGTTGTATATGATTTTAAGGATGTCAACGGTGTTCAGAATGTCAAAGATGTGTATGTGCAAAGCTCTACCTGTGATTGTGAATTCAAGCACAGTATATATAGAGCCTAAACAGAAATAACCATTGTACCTGCCATTTGCCCATTGGGGTTGGCAGGATGGATGAGACAGGTCAACTACTGCCTCTTTTATAAGTATTTTAAGGTGTATGAGTCATATGTTGAAATATATACACGCGCCGGACTGAAAATGTTAGTCCGGGGTACATAAGATTGGAGAAGCATTATTGTACCTAGTGTAACGTATTTGCGCCGGACCGACAAAACAGGTCCGTCGAATACATGTACTGATAAAGGAAAGTTTGTGCCGGACCGACAAAATTGGTACGGTGTACACATGCTTTGTTCTATTTGGATACCAGCAAAATAATGTTTGTGCCGGACTGAAAAAGTTGGTCCGGCGTAAAATGGAAAGCCACTGGTTTTTACCAGAGAGAATCACGTTTGCGCCGGACCAAAAAAGTTGGTCCGGCGTACACTCAGAACTTTGATCTGCAGCAAACGGCATGTTCTCGGTTAAGATTTGAGTAAAGTAATTCTTAACACCGGACTAGAAATTTTGTTAAGAGTGAAAAAACAACATGCGCCGGACTTGAAGATAAGGATGAATTCAGATTGGTCCGTCATGAACGGTGTACGCTCTGTTGAAATAAATCAGAAGAGAGTTCTTAGCATCAGACTGAAAAAGTCGGTCCGGCGTACATGGAGTGCGCTCGGTTAGAACTTGAAACTTGATTTTTCAGCGCTGAACTAAATGAAGTTAGTCCGAAAAAGAAATCTTTTTGGCTAATAGAAGGGATATCTGGATTTTTGTGTGAGAGAAGTGAAATGTCCTATGCTCTAAGTAATCTTAGTGATTTTAGCATATGAACCAAGATTATTACTTGTGTATAATCCCTCTTAATAGTACGGTTTTTCTAGCTATACGGCTTGAATCAACTCCCAAGAAAAAACTAAAAGTAAACACCTTAGCTTTGTTCTTCAAATATAGCTGTTGTCAGCTTATACTAAGAATGCTTCTTGATCATCAACACCAAAACCTACATAATAAGCATAACTGACAAAAATAGGGGGACTAGATGCTCTCAATCTCCCCCTCTTTGGTGATTGATGACAATATCTTTTATTTTATACTTTGAGAGCTAAAGAAGAATTACTTATTTCTTTTCCTGCAGACAAAGTTAGTCTGATAGAACAGATAATGTTTTTACATGATACAGAGTACTTCATACTCCCTCTGAATGAATGCCTAGAATGAATTTTGTTTGAGATCATAGAGCAATACAAAAGTCATTTAGACAGGGTTTTTCAGAAAATTCAGATTAACTTAAGGAAAAATCAAAAAAATATCAATAAGTCTAGAGATCAAACAAATATAAACAAGTTCAAGCAAAATCCATAGATCATAAAGATTCAGATATCAATAAGTAGTCCAAAAAAATCTATAAATCATTAAGATAGATATAGAAACTACTAAGAGTCCTATTTCACTATAGACTACTAAGATACTAAGAGACTTATGTCACTATTCTTAACTATTGTTCTCCCCCTTTGGCATCAATTGCCAAAAAGGTTACTTCTTGCGTTTGGAAAAGGTTCTCTTCAGCATGCTTGTCATTCTGGAGCTTGTACTTCCTCTTGGAGGAGAGGAAAGTGCTTGCTCTTGGTCAGATTCAGAATGTGGAATAGCCATTGCTTGATCATGTGTAACATCCCAAAAATCTGCCAAATATTATTTTATTGCTTAAATGTGCATTTGTGATTTTCTGGAATTTATTTAGATTTTTCTGGATTTATTTGAATTAAATCTTGTTTCAAGTTTATTGCTTTTTATCCAAAAGTATTTAAATCATGCAAAGTTAAAATAAAGTTTTGGTAAAATATTTTATTTGAGTCCGAAGGTCTCACAAGATATTTTGAGAGTTTTTGGATTTTCTGATTATTTTATTGCCTAAAACAAATTAAATGAATTTAATTATTTTAAAAAAAATTTTGAAATGTGAACGATGGCGGGCGGCCCATGCGCGGCGGATAACGTCGCCTGGATGAAAACCTAAACCTAAGAAATCGGCCGTTGGATCGAGACCCAAGTCGCCGCGTCGTCGTCCGCCGCCGCGGCGCGTGGACGTCCCGATGAAGCCGTCGTCTTTTAGTCGCCGGCGCCGACAGCGCTTGAGTCCGGCAGGACACGCCTTCCCGCGCTATTTAAAGCGCCGACGCGGGCACGGAACTCCTCACCTCGCGCGCGCATCTTTCCAAAGCCCGAGGCTCGCGGTCACCGCTCGTTCGCCGACGAGAGCTCGCGGAGTGAAGGTCCTTGCCGTGGTGGTTTCGCCGGTTTCGTCGTTGCTTTGATCTTTCGCCGTCCCGGCCGCCATCGAGATCGCGAAACCACGCGCGTCGGATCCGTAGGAATTGTCGCCGTTTAAATCGCCGAACGCCGTGCCGAGGTCTTCGTTCTCACATCCGGTGGAGTTGCGCCGCGCGCCGCCATCGTCCACGTTGAAGCTTTGGAAGCCGTTGGATCTCGGTGAAGGGTTAAGATCGTGCCACGTCGCCGCGTGAGCAAATGAACATCCTTAAGTAGCGGCGGCCGTTAGATCTAGATCCCGCGGCGGGTGTGCGGCCACGTCGCGTGAGATCGGTAGCCGTCCGATCAAACTCGTGCGCTCAAGATCGCGCCGTCGCGCAACCAATCGTGACCACCGCGTGTCGGCGCAAGCATCGAGCGTCGTCTGCGCCGGGTTCCGGTGGACGGAGGAGGTCTCGTGGACCAGTGTCTATGCACCGAGGCCACGCGTTGGCTTCGATTGGTCGGTTCAGCAAGGCGTCAGGTGACGTCATGATGACGCAATAAATCAGTTTTCGTTTTAAAAATAAATCTGTTAATTCCGAATTTCTGATTTTCTAATTTGATATTTATTTCAAACTTCAAAAGGCTATATCTTTTGCAATTTAACTCGGATTTGAGTGATTCAAATTTCTAAAAATTTGTAAAATTCAGATCTATTTAATGGTGAATTTTATTTGATTTTGGAGTTCAATTGCTCTCTGTTTTGGTATTTATTTGCTTTTCTCCTTGATGCAGCGTGAGACGTTGAATTGTGCGGCGCTTGGAGGAAGATCAAGCAACTCAAGAGCAAGTTCAGAACCAGATCAGGACCTATTCCAAGGCAAGTTGTGCTTTGATCATGTTGAACCCATGTTTATAAAATTGCTATGTTTGTTTACAATATTGCATATATTTCAAATATACAATTGTTTCAAAATAGATTGGGCTTAGCTAAAATACCAGATTGATCTATACCCTACCTTGTCATTGTATGCCATGATCCATTGTCACCCTAGATTGGTTAAATATAGTTGGTTAATAATTATAATCAACATTGGAGGATTAGTTCGTATTAGTTGCTTAGCCATGCCACGTCATCACATGTGTCAGAATCATTGATAAATTAATCTTGATTAATGGAATATGGAACGATATTATGAACTTGTGTGTCATGTGGGATCACACGATGAGATTGAGTTGTTGTGGCGAGTCATGTCACGCAACGATGTTGAATTGTTGATGGCACGTGATTCTTGGTAATCAACTGGGTGATGATAACTTAGATTGAGGCAAGTGGCAAGGGGCGAGGAGGCCAAGGTGGGCCCGATGGGCAGAGAGTATGTGGATGTCTTGCCTTGATCACACTAAGGACTTAACCTTGCAAGCCTTTGACTGAGTCAATCATGCAACCACATGTCCGTATGGGCGACCTAGTGAGTAAATTGCAATGTCTTAATTTTGGTACTATCGTGGTCGGTGTGAGTTCCCGAGTTATGGTGTAATTCACATGGCGCAAAAGGGGGGCCCTGGATGTGGTAACCAGTCCCACCAGTGTTGAAACCTTAGCGGATAGTATCGGGTTAAGCCAGAGCACTGTAAAGGCTTTGTTATAATCACTCGCCTTGGTGGTGTTTGGTTGTATCACGTGGGTAAAGTGCATAACCTCTGTAGAGTGTGAAACTATTCGGATAGCCGTGCTCGCGGTATTGAGCAATGCTCGGGAATTACAGTTAAGGGTTAGCTTAATTAATTGGACAACATGGTTGGGATGGCGGAATGCCATATGGAAGATGAAATTTGACTTAGGATTGGAAACTTGGTTTACTTGAGAAATCCTGAATTTATTTACTATTGTTATTTGTTTTACATTCTTTACAATCTATTTACTGTATTTGTTCATAAATGCTGCTTATTGCAAAATAGCCATGATAGCCTATCCATTGGAATAAGCCTTACATATAGATACATAGAATTGCATTACATGCACAACTTGTTGAGTGCTTTAAGTACTCACCCTTGCCAAACAACAATAATCAACAGTTGAGGAATCTACACTGTGTTGGAAGATGAAGTCCAGAAGACACGAGTCATTAGGGTCCGAGCCTTGTCGGTTACTGTGAACTCGATGAGCCATCTACGTTTCTACTTTCCGCTGCTTAATTATTAGTTTATATTTTCAGTTTTGCCCTGCGTGGCTTAATAATGTAAGTTGGTCATAAGATCATACCTTTAGTTATATCAATGAATGAACTATTATTCTATTATCGTGGAGTATGATGTGATATGTACCAATGTTGAGCTGTGTGCACTAGCGTTGATCCTGGGAATAGTGCAGTAAACACAGTGGGTTCGAATCAGTGGATTCGAGTCCTTACAGAGGTGGTATCAGAGCGTACTGACTGTAGGTCTTGGCCCTAGATAGTATGGAGGTGTCTTGTGTGTGTCCAAACTATTTTCTAAAAGAAAATCTAAACTTGACTAATAAAACACTCTTGACTCATCCCATTCTCTACTTCTCGCCTTTGCTGAATTTACCGTTTTACTGGCCGTTTTGGGTGGAGCTCTTATTCAAAGTTCTTGTGGAGCAGATGCCGATTGTTCCGACCTTCGAGGAGTCACCGTGGCTACGCAATGGAGCCGTGGAGAGTACTTGACGCTGGGGCTTTTATCGTCCGCTTTACCGAGGAGGTGGTCGATTAATGGTGTACACCGGGATTTATTTGCAAGTCGATTATTTACGGTCGGAGAACGAGGAAGCTAGCGAGCCAATCAACATCTCCGCGTAAGATTCTCGTGACGAGGTTGCAATTCAGAGGTCGCCGACTTGCTCTTCGCCGTGTCCGCCGCGACTACGCCGACGAGCTTCACGACTCAGTGTTCCGCCTTCACCCAGACGTTCAAGCATGCCGACGCCGAACGGATCGTGGAGAAGGAGTGTGCCATGGCGGTACACCTTGCGAGTTCGCCCTTGCCCAGGAGGATCATATGAGAGATACTACTCGGAGCCGGAGACGTATGCGAGGCACTCAGTGGCGAGCAGAGCTTGAAGTGACCCGTGCTTGGCTATCGGGATGATCACCGAGCCGAGGCCACGAGGCGGTCGAGGACGAGCTGGAGCGCGTGACTCGAGAAGTTCAGGAGCCAGCAGAGGAGTCCGAGGAGGATCCCGAGGAGCGAGAGTGGGAGCCAGAGGGGAGTGCAGACCCCGTGGTTGCAGAGGACCCAGTAGTAGGTCATCAGGATAGGTTCGCTCCTATGCCAGCTCATCCGCCGGTGTATGCGCCGGATCAGCCTCACCTGTGGTGGTGGATGAGTGAGTGTCAGCCTTGGAGCTGTGTTGAGACTCGAGTGTGAGTCGCGTCTTTAAGTTAGTCTTTACCTTTCTAGTTGACGCTAAGGTTTCGTGTTTAGTTTGCTTCTTAGTATTGCTGAGTGTGCAGTATGTGTTGCAAAGCTTGTAGGCTTAAATAAGCAGCCATACCAAGAATAATAAAGAATTATTTCAATTGGGTATAACCTATCTCCCGCTTTAGAAAGTCTTACTTCTTATCTATGCTACATCTACCTTCCTAACCTAAGAGGCAATCATCGATGGTGAATACTGAGGAACAACGGAGCTTGAAGTGGATCGTCGAACGACAACACCAACGATGAGGCAGCCCTCAACCACCGCGGTGACATGCGAACTGGGAGCATTTCTTGCCGCAGACTCAACTAATGCAGACTATGATGCACAGATGCAAGAGATGACCAATGCAAGAACAACCAACAACAACCACAGAGCTCGAACAACCATGGTGGACCCCGACCTCACTCAAAGCTATCGATTTTATGAGGACTAGGCCGCCAACTTTTCAGAAATGTGAATCCTTTGGAAGCCGATGGTGGCTTAGAACTATTGAGAAGAAGTCGCACATCACTCGGTGTGAGGGCAATGAGAAGGTGCTCTACGCCTCATCAATTGGAAGGAACCGCGAGAATGGTGGGAGAATTCTTCGTGCGCCATGGAGCCCCACAAGAGATCACATGGGAGGAGTTTACTAATGCTTTCGCCAATATCATGTCCCTAAGGAATGATGGACCTCAAGAAGGAAGAGTTCGGGCTTTGAAACAAGGAGGCCAACCAAAGGGCCGAGCACCAACAAGTTTACTCGATTAGCTCGCTATGCCCCTCAAGACGAGCGGCAGATAAAGCTAGGCGCCTCGTTTCATGAAGGGACTAAATTCAGGATCGCAGTGGACTGACACCCACAATTTTCCGCATTTTCAGAGCTAGTCAATAAGGCCTTAATCCTAGATGATAAGCGCAAAGAGTCGGGTGAAAACCGTAAGCGCTTAATGACTAATCGTGTGGACGCCCAAACCATCTACGTTTGAGGATGTCACCACAAGAATTTGCTAGATTCCAACCACCACCGTGAACAAGACATCAACCCTCGCATCTCGCCCCGCCAATCGTAATTTTCAGACACCAAAGACAGGCAACAATGCACCGTGAGGGAATCAACGACCGCAGTGAAAAGATGCTATACATGCAATGAGCCGGGCACTTTTCTAATAGGTGTCCACAGAAGGGAGGCATCACGCCAGTTCGTTTCAACTTGGGAACCACACCTGCCAAAACACCAGCCTCAGGAGGATATCGTGCGCCAGGTCAAGCTGGAGCAACCCCGCAATCAACAGTGCGTGGAAGGATCAACCACATCACTGCAGATGGAGCTTAGGAAGCTACAGATGTCGTATTGGGTAAGTTTCTGGTCAACTCAGTACCTGCTATAGTTTTGTTTGATTCTAGAGCTTCGCATTCGTTTGTTTCTCAAAGTTTTGCAACCAAGAATGGATTTAAAGTGGTGAATCTTAAGTGTGTGCTCTTAGTCCAAGCCCCAGGAGCTGAGCTTAGATCTAGCCTTGGGTGTTTGGGAGCTAAGTTGCTTATGGATGGGATAGAATTCGTAGCGAATCTTATCTTGATAGATGCGCAATCCCTAGACGTCATCCTTGGAATGGATTGGTTGTCTAAGCATAAGGCCGTCTTGGATTGTGGCCGAAGGACCGTGACTTTGGAAGGCCCTAGTGGCAAGAAAGTAGAGTTTCAAGCGACCGCAGTTCGAGATGGGCAGTTAATGGTCAACAGCGTGAAAGCCATCAACATGGAAGATGTGCCAAGAGCTGAGAATACCGGATGTGTTTCGTAAGATTTGCCAGATTGCCACCGACCGTGATATCGAGTTCGTGATCGAGTTAGCACCAGGTACAGCACCGATATCAAAAAGACCATATCGGATGCCTACCGACGAGTTAGTGGAAATGAAGAAGCAGATTGAGGAACTGCAAGATAAAGGCTTCATTAGACCAAGTTCATCATCGTGGGGAGCCCCGGTTTTGTTTGTTCGCAAAAAGGACGGAAGTCTTAGAATGTGCATCGATTATCGTGCACTGAATGAAGTAACGATCAAGAATAAGTATCCGTTGCCCAGGATCGATGACTTATTTGATCGCTTAAGAGGAGCTGAGTTTTCTCCAAGATAGATCTTCGTTCGATACCATCAGTTGAAGATCCGAGCAGAGGATGTACCTAAGACCGCGTTTTCTACGCGATATGGACATTATGAGTTCACAGTCATGTCATTTGGATTGACTAATGCCCCAGCATATTTCATGAACATGATGAATAAGGTTTTCATGGAATATTTGGATAAGTTTGTTGTAGTCTTCATAGACGATATCTTAGTTTACTCGAAGACAGAGGAAGAGCATGCAGAACATCTCAGAATGGTTTTAGAGAGGCTGCGAGAACATCAGCTATATGCTAAGTTTAGCAAGTGTGAATTTTGGAAGGAAAAAGTCGAGTTTCTTGGTCATGTCATGACTACTAAAGGAGTGGCAGTCGACCCAAGCAAAGTGGACGCAGTGTTGCATTGGGAGCAACCGAAGTCTGTTACCCAGATCCGTAGTTTTCTGGGAATGGCGGGATATTACCGTCGATTCATAGAGGGATTCTCGACGATTGCTAAACCCCTTACGCAGTTGTTGAAGAAAGAAAAGAAGTTTGCATGGACGCCAGAGTGCGAGAAAAGTTTCATGGAATTAAAGAAGCGTTTAACAACAGCCCCCGTATTAGTGTTGCCAGATGTGCAGAATGGATTTGATATTTATTGCGATGCTTCAAAGCAAGGTTTGGGATGTGTGTTAATGCAAGAAGGCAAAGTCGTTGCTTATGCGTCGAGACAGTTAAGACCGCATGAAGTGAACTACCCAACGATGATTTGGAATTAGCCGCCGTAGTGCACGCTTTAAAGATATGGCGTCATTATCTCATAGGAAATAGATGTGAGATATATACTGCACCATAAGAGCACGAAATACATATTCACTCAAGCGGACTGAATATGAGACAGTGAAGATGGCTTGAGCTAATTAAGGATTATAATGTAGGAATCCATTATCATCCCGGAAAAGCCAATGTGGTAGCAGATGCTCTGAGTCGAAAGAGCCATAGCGCAAAAACATTGACAATGGAGGATCAACCAGAATTATGCAAGGAATTTCAGAAACTAAGGTTGGAAGTCGTTCCGCAAGGAATGGTAGCTGCACTTGAAGTAAAGCCAACGCTGGAAGGTCAGATTAGAGAAGGCCAGAAGGATGACGATAAAATTTCTAAGATCAAGGTTAAAAAGGAAGAAGGCTTAGCTGTAGATTTCACTCTGGACGAGCAAGGAACCATGTTCTTCAAAGGCCGAATTTGTGTGCCGGATAAAAAGGAACTAAAGCAATTGATTCTTGAGGAAGCTCATGATTCTAAGTACTCGATTCATCCAGGAAGTGCCAAGATGTACCAAGATTTGAAAGAGAGATTTTGGTGGCCTAACATGAAGCGTGAAGTGGCTGAGCATGTTGCTTTATGCGACGTATGTTAGAGGGTAAAAGCTATACATCAAAGACTCACTGGTTTGTTGCAGCCGTTGAAAATTCCGGAATGGAAGTGGGAGGAAATCGGAATGGATTTTATCACCGGTTTACCTAAAACTCAGAGAGGTTACGATTCCATTTGGGTTATTGTGGATCGTCTAACCAAGGTCGCCCATTTTATCCCAGTAAAGACCACTTACTCAGGAGATCGTTTAGCAGAGTTGTACATGTCCAGGATTGTATGTTTGCATGGAGTGCCCAAGAAGATTGTGTCAGACAGAGGTACCCAATTTACCTCAAGATTCTGGAATAAGTTGCACGAAGCCATGGGAACTCGTCTGAATTTTAGTACAGCATATCACCCGCAGACAGATGGTCAGACTGAAAGAGTAAATCAGATTTTAGAGGATATGTTGAGAGCTTGTGCTTTAGCTTATACTGCGACATGGGATAAGTGTTTGCCATATGCGGAATTTAGTTACAATAATAGTGTTTGCACCAAAATTTGGTAAATCTAACCGTAATCGGCAATAAAATCAAAGATATGGACGATAACAGACAAGTTAAGAAAGTTTGGAGATATTTATGCTAACGACAAGATTTTTAGGAAATAACTGTTCAAGATAAGGCCGATACGGATACGGGTTTAAATCGTGTTGTAACAGGACACTATCGGCCAAAAGTATAAAAGAAAGACCAAAGCAAGCTGCGAGAGGATCATAAACACATACAAACAATCAGCTTTACTTTTCATCTATTTTTCCTGTCGACTAGGAGTAGTTCTTGTAATTTAGCCTTTGTAATCGATTTTGATCAATAAAGTTGCGCATCGCCGATTGTTGATCTTCGTCAATTACGCCACAGGTTCGATTTATTCTGATTTTGTTGCGCATCGCCTTCTTCAGAATCGATCTGCCTTTATCCTCTGATTAGCCTTAATCGGCTAATTAAATTTGCCTTGTTACTTTGATCTTGATCGGCTTCAAGCTGATTAAGTCTAAGCCGATTGATCTTGACGATCGGCTTGAGTGAATTTTATTGTTTTTTCCTTGTCGATTCTGAGTCAAATCGACCGCACGCTCAATCGGTGTTAAATGCGGTGTCTTGCCGTTGTCGTAAACCCTACCTCAAGTTTTTGACGCCAACACACTCTTGGCACGCCCAGTGGGACCATGTCTACGTCAGGGAAATCGATTCCGCCGTCTGATCTCAACACAGAAGCTATAATCGTCCCAACAATGGACGATTTAACCGCAGAACAACGTCAAGAGATTGAAGATCGGAAAGCCGCGTTAGAAGAGATGATGCTAAATTGCTACCAAAAGACTAGACGTGGCGTTACACAGAAATCCGCCCTGCCGACGGTCAATACCCTGGGAGACACAGGTGCAGCAGAAACGGTAAGTCGATATCTACCCGCTCAGGCCGAATTATCGGCTATGATTAACCAATCTGTGCACCATGCTTTAATAAACCAATCATCGGCTCTGGTAACGACTCTTAAGCCGATGATAGCAAATAGCGTTAAATCTATAGCCCAGGAGTTAGCCTCGTCAGGAAGCCTGCATGACCCACTACAAGCTCTGCCAAATTATCCTGTTTTTCAAGATCACAAAACACGCAGAGCACACCAGCCGATCCTAAACCATCGGCTATGACCTCACCTCCCACGATGATGCCCACACAGCCTACGGTCATATTGCCTAGGGATCCTCGGTCAAGTGGGGTGAGCCATTACCACGCCTATACCGACGCCGCTAAGTATGATCCATCCATCAATCTACCACCGTCGGCTCCTTTTACGCTTTTCCTAATCGGTTTCACAGCGATTGGCTCGAGAGATATCCCAAGAGCCTACCCCGCTTAGAAACCGGGTCCACACAGAGTAGTAACGCGTACTCGTAACCATTTATCCCGGTGCGGAACCACAAATTAGGCATAATCGCACGATCAAGATAATCGAATGCCGACGCACGCGGCATAATTGGCAACCCGAGCTTGCACTCGGGGGGCAGGATGCAGATTATGATCGACATTATCAAGGGCCCGTGCTGTGCGAGTGGCCGATAATGCCAATTGGACCGATCAGATCTGTATCCGTTTTGAGGGATCAGTTTGGCATACAACCAAAAGGAAAAGTGATCGGCTATAGAAAGCCGTACCCCGATTACATAGATCGCATGCCTTACCCTCATAATTTCAGAGTCCCGGACTTTGCCAAATTCTCTGGGGATGATTCTATCACTACCCTGGAGCATGTTGGACGCTTTATCGCACAATGCGGTGAAGCGGCCCATTCCGACGGGTTAAAAATTAGGTTATTTCCGTTATCTTTATCTGGGGCAGCATTTACTTGGTTCACTTGTTTGCCTCCGAATTCGGTCCATTTATGGAACGATTTGGAAAGCCGATTCCACGAATACTTCTTTTCGGGCAGTTTAGAGTTAAGAATTTCAGATCGAGTTCTGTCCGCCAAAAGTTTGGAGAATCGAATGATTACATCAAAAGGTTTAGAGAAATCGAGAATCGGTGTTTTAGCGTTACGTTACACGACAATCAACTCGCGATTTAGCATTTCAAGGTTTGATCCCTTCTCTTAGGGAGAAATTCGGTGGGCAGGAATTCACCGACCTTAGCCACTTATTGCATCGCGTATCGGCTCAAGAAAGCCGATTCACTGACAATAAGGTGTTTAATGGTAGATTTAAAAATAGTAACAAGGAAAAGGATAAGGCTAAGGTCAATATGGTTGAATATTGTCCTAGTGATTCGCCGGAAGACGAGGAAGCGTAAATAAATATAGCGAATGGGTAAAAGGATCCAAAAATCCTTAGTCCATTCTTGGCTTAAGCCGACTAGGAACAAATCGGAGGTCAAATACTCTTTCGATGTTTCCAAGTGCGATCGTATTTTGATTTACTACGCAAGAAAAGATAATACGATTGGAAGGACATGTGATACCGCCGCCGATGAGATCAAAAACGCAGTATTGCAAGTGGCATCATTCTTATTCATATAACACTAATGATCGCAATATCTTTCGTCAACAGATCCAGTCTGCTATTGAAGACGGTCGGTTGAAGTTTGCCGATGAGCCGACCATGCAGGTGGATGTCGATCCGTTTCCTATCAATATGGTGCATTACTCGGCTAAAGGAAAAGAGCCGATGCAAGACGAGCAGAAAAAAGATCGACAAGTCGACGTACGATCAAGCTCGGACGGCAGCCAGACATCGAAGATTACCATCGGCTCCTTACAAATAGAAGCCGATCGAGAAGGAAAAATTCAAGGACCATTAAACCCAAGGAATCCCAAGTGGGTAAATGGTACAAAGCGGAAAAATCTCCAATTCACCAAATAAAAGGTTGACGTTCTCGCAATTAATGGAGAAATATGAAAGGATGAACAGCCGACCACGGTATCATACCGCGGTCGGATAACTTGTACCGCACCGAGAATGTGGAAAGGGCACATAGAAGATGTCCTTTTGGCGCTTTTGCTTTGGGAAAGAGGAGTAGCGTTGCCATCACCATACACCGCCTGATGGAACATTATCCCGAGACGATCGGCCAACGCAATCGGCGGATATAGGCTATCTGGGCGATTAGAGAGCAAGACGAAGCCACGAAGGCGGTCCATGAAAGATTATCTAAACCGAATCAAGAGCAAAGCCAAGCCAAGACACACAAGACCGATTCGATCAAGGAGACTTGGTGGCGAATCTGGCCGGTGGAACCTAAACCTGTGGTGCCCATCAGTCCGAGCAAATCACAACGACGATGGCTTCAGAGGCTAAGGACGCAAGAAATTCGTGAAGCCGATGCCGAGAAAGAGAGAGAAGTGTTTAATGAACTTCGTCCAATGAGATGCGTCAAGAAAGAGTGGAGAAGAAAGAGCAAGTCAAGAAGATTTCAATCGGTGGCGACTTGATTCTCCCATGATTCGGGATGACACACCTCCCATGGATGTCAACATGGTGTTCACATTACCGGCCGAGTTCAAAGTCAGGACTGAATCGGCCAAAGAAGCAGTTGCTCAGTTATGCTCCGGAGTACAGAGCGCCATCTTTGAAAAACCCAAAGACGATCACCGGCATCTGAAACCTCTGTACCTGAAAGGATATATAAATGGCAAGCCGATATCAAGGATGCTGGTAGACGGAGGCGCCACAGTGAATCTAATGCCATACACAACATGTAAAAAACTGGGTAAGTCTGACGAAGACTTAATCAAAACTAACATGGTTCTGAATGACTTCACAAGCGACCCTACAGAAGCAAAAGGTGTCATGGTCACAGAGCTGACTGTCGGTAGCAAGACCTTGCCGACAGCGTTCTTTGTAATTGATGCCAAAGGAAACTACAGTGTGCTGCTCGGACGAGATTGGATTCATGCAAATTGCTGTATCCCATCGACCATGCATCAATCACTTGTTCAATGGAACGGAGAAGAAGTTGAAGTCATCACAGCCGATACATCGGCCCATATTGCCATGGCTAGCTCCGATGCGAATTGGCAACACGAAGAAGCCGGTCAGATATCGGGCAAGGTCTTTGGGCGATCGCGATTTCATATGCGTAAGCAAATTGGACTTATGCCGATCGATGTCAAGCCCGCACCTTTGATCGGGCAAATGAAGTGTTCTTGCAGATGGGGACAAGAAAAACATTGAAGGCGCTACAGACAAAATGCAAAGCTATCGGCAAACAACGGATAGCCACGAAGCCATAGAAGACTTGAAGAAATCAAAAGTTAGGTCAAGGGTTCACATCCACCGATTTACTTGAAGAAGTCGATATAGGTAGCGGTGATAGAAAAGACCAACTTTGTTAGTGCCAATTTAGGAGTAAAATACAAAGAAAACTAATAAAAATCCTTAAGGATTACAAGGATTGTTTTGCTTGGGAATATCACGAAATGCCTGGATTAAGCCGTCAGCTTGTGGAACATCGGTTACCTATAAAATCGGGTTATCGGCCGTTTAAACAGTATCCTAGACGTTTCAATCCAGCCTTGTACCAAGTTATAAAGGAAGAGATAGAACGGTTGTTGGAAGCAAAATTTATTAGGCCTTGCCGATCGCAGAGTGGGTTTCCAACATCGTTCGGTCATGAAGAAGAATGGCAAACTTGAGTATGCGTCGACTTGAGAGATTTAAACAAGGCAACGCCAAAGGATGAATACCGATGCCAATAGCCGATATGCTTATCGATGCTGCATCAGGGAATAAGATCATAAGTTTTCTAGATGGTAATGCTGGGTATAACCAGATACTCATGGCAAAAGCCGATATACCAAAGACGGCTTTTAGATGTCCCGGTGCAATAGGATTGTTCGAATGGACAGTAATGACTTTCGGTTTGAAAAACGCTGGAGCAACGTATCAGTGGGCAATGAATCTGATCTTTCATGATTTAATCGGCCACATTGTCGAAATATATATTGATGATGTAGTGGTAAAATCTGCAGACGATTTCCAACATCTGGTCGATTTAGAAAAAGTTTTTAAAAACATAAGATCGCACGGACTAAAAATGAATCCTTTCAAGTGCGCGTTTGGCGTATCGGTTGGATGTTTTTAGGCTTCATGGTGCACGAAAGAGGGATTGAAGTCAGCCAAACGAGGGTTAAAGCTATAGCCAATACTGAGCCACCGACATGCAAAAACGAATTACAAAAGTTGATCGGCAAAATTAACTATCTCCGTCGGTTCATCTCGAACCTCTCCGGTAGAATTCGTGCCTTTACTCCATTGCTGAAGTTGAAGGACAATGAAGAATTTATATGGGGAGCCGATCAGCAGAAAGCTTTCAACGAAGTCAAAAGGTATTTGTCCAACCCTCCAGTCTTGGCTGCGCCTCAAAAAGGAGTCCCTTTCAGGCTATATGTTTCGGCTGAAGAAGATACTATTGGAGCTGTACTAGCACAAGAGGTGCATGGTAAAGAAAGGGTTATCTTTTACTTAAGCCGACGATTGCTAGACGCAGAAGTTAGGTACCCTTATATCGAAAAACTATGTTTATCTTTGTACTTCTCGTGCACAAAATTAAGGCACTACATATTAGCATCGGCACGTAAGGTAATCTGCAAAACCGATGTTATAAAATATATTTTATCACCCAATTCGCGAGGTCGACTTGGCAAATGGGCTTACGCCTTGGTCGAGTTCGACTTGTCATATGAATCGCCAAAGCGGTCAAAGGACAAGTCCTAGCCGATTTTATAACGAGACATGACACGTGGCAAACTTAGTCTTGGTAGCACCATGGCAACTGTTTTTTGACGGATCAGTATGCGGGAAAGGTGATGGTATCGGTATTGTACTCACTTCACCCAAGGGGCATAACTTTGAATTCGCATTTGGTTAAATAGCGATGCTCGAACAACCGTGCCGAGTCGGCGTTACTCAAAGGCTTACTGTTGTTGGAAAATATTGGAATAAGAGCTGTTGAGGCATATGGTGATTCACTGTTGGTAGTACAACAAATAAAGGGAGAATACCAATGTCGGGATGAAGTACTACTGAAGTATTTAGAACAATGTTTAGAGATTATCAACTCTTTTCGCCATTTTCTATCGGTCATATTCCTCGTGAATTAAACGATAGAGCTAATGCTTTAGCTCAGCAAGCATCAGGGTATGAGGATTTTGATCAAAGTCAGGAGACTGAACTGGTAAATAAGGCAGTTATGTGCGCGGATATTGCCGATTGGAGAACGCAGATAAAAGATTATCTAGTTGATCCATCCAAGCCGACAGAACGAAGGATACGGCAAGCATTGAAGTACGTCGTTATGGACGATATACTATATTATCGGACCATGGAAGGCTTGTTGTTAAGATGTCTTGAAGCCGAAGAAGCGCGGGTGGCGATGGGTGAAGTACACGAAGGCATTTGTGGTTCTCATCAATCGGCACACAAGATGAAATGGATACTCGACGAACAAGTTATTTTTGGCCGACGCTGCTAGAGGATTGTTTCAAGTACTATAAAGGATGTCAAACATGTCAAAAATTTGGTAACGTACAACTAGCACCAGCATCGGCTTTACATCCAATTATTAAACCACGCCGCTTAGGGGTTGGGGAATAGATATAATCGCCAAATATTTCTGCTTGAGTAGAGGCCACAAATTTATTTTGGCCGCAACCGATTACTTTTCAAAGTGGGTTGAGGCTATCCCACTTAAGAAGGTGACTAGTGTTGAGGCGATTAGTTTTGTGAATGAACATATTGTCCATCGGTTTGGAATACCACAAACAATCACGACCGATCAAGGTCTGATATTCATGTCTAAAGAGTTTCAAGGTTACGCCACAAGTCTAGGGATAAAATTGTTAAACTCTTCACCTTATTACGCTCAGGCTAATGGACAGGCCGAGTCGTCTAATAAAACTCTAATTAAGTTGATCAAAAGAAAAATTGATGAGAAGCCAAGGAATTGGCATTCTACTTTATCAGAGTCACTTTGGGCCTATCGGCTATCTTATCATGGTGCGACAAAACTTTCACCTTACCAATTGGTGTATGGACAAGAAGCTGTTTTGCCTGTAGAAATCAACATTGAGTCGATACTGAATAGCAGACGTAATGATTTGTCGGCTCAAGATTACAATGACTTAATGGTCGACAGCTTGGATGAGTTGGCGGAATTACATTTGTCTACGCTTGATCGGCTTAAGAAGAATAAGATCAGAGTTGCAAGGGCATACAATAAAAGGGTCATGCCTAAATCTTTCGTTCAAGCCAATTTAGTATGGAAAACGATATTGCCTGTTGGTTCTAAGGATAACCGATTTGGAAAATGGTCACCTTCGTGGGAAGGGCCATACAAAATTAATCGGCTAGTCGGTGGAAACTCGTGACTTCATGGAAACACTTTGAAGGGTATGTCTTGCCTAAAGCAATTAATGGGAAATATCTAAAGAAATACTATCCTAGCGCTTGGATCGGAGCTTAGCCGACTAAAAATCATGTTCAAAGCCGAGATTAACACGATGTTTGTTAATCGGTGAAAGGATTGCAAATTTAGAGAATAAGAGTCGGTTAAACACCGATTATAAACATTGCAAGATTAAAAGTATTCAAAATATTTGAACTAGTATTTTGGGCCGTTAAGAAAAGGTTACATCCCGAGCACGGAGTCGTGCGCCTAAAGCCGATAATGCTCCAGTGAATTTTAGCAATTGTTTCTTGTACCTCATCCAAGATTTTGTCATCTTCTGCATTGCATTGGATAGGTACAAGTTTAGCCGATCGCTCCTTGAAGGTCGCCACTACCGATGCTATTTCAATCTTTTGCTCCTTGGCGGCGATGATGTTTTTTCAAAGGAATCTTGACCTTCAAAGAATGAGCTTTATCGTCCTCGCCAACTCACCTCAAGAAATTTTTAGTGGTTTCTAACTTTTGAAGATTTGATTTGTTAGCCTTCAAAGATTCTATGGTCGCATCAAAATTTTTCTTCTTCGCTTTGTCTCAAAGAACCATTTTGTCAAGGATTTTCTGATCGGCCTCTTGGGCCATTCTCTTTGCTTTCCTCTCCTGGGCTGCTTCCACTAAGGCCTTCTTCTCATCTAGGTGGCACACTTCGAGCAGCGCAGCCATGGCCTCTGGTGGCAAATCAGTTTCAACTACGGCCATAGCATCCCGAATCGGCTGATTATTATTCAGAATCTCTGATTGAGGCCTTGACACCAAATCAAAGAGTCTGCTGAGGCGATCTTGCATTCCGGAGCCGATGAGACAAGAAATGACACGCGTCTTTGGAAACCGCAATGATATTTTGATTGCCGAGATGTAGTCATCGGTGCAAAAATCTCGGATCATCCAAATCGATAAGTTGAAGCCAAGGAGGTTGGATGGATCGGATGT
This sequence comes from Otatea glauca, assembly GCA_036346275.1. Classification (NCBI taxonomy): domain Eukaryota; kingdom Viridiplantae; phylum Streptophyta; class Magnoliopsida; order Poales; family Poaceae; genus Otatea; species Otatea glauca. The sequence goes on along the minus strand of CM070721.1, from coordinate 28,368,364 downwards.
CTCGAGCGGCGGATGTTGGCGCTAGCATCGGTGAGGAGGCAACGGCTCTTTGGCGATATATCCGCAAGCTTGCCAAGATGTTGGCCACTTGTGCCGATGCGTAGGTCAAAGAAGATTGAATATAATGAAAACCGATGGACTAAATCGAGATCCTTAAATTTTGAGATAGACAAATACCGAGCAATGAGCCGATCCGTGCGGTGAACTTTCGCCACTTTGTTCTGTGGCTTGGAGTGTTTTTTCTTGGCAAAGAACTTTAGTGGACTTCGCTTCTTCTTCTCTCGAAAGTCCATCGGCTAGAAAGTTAGTTTATAAAGAAACTAAAAAGAAACAAGAGATGGTTAAACATAACTTACTTGGTTGTTGTTGTCTTTCTAAATCGGACAACGATGGACTTTGAATGCCCAAGGAACCAGAAGTATAGCCAGTAAGTGCAGTTGCCTTGTATGGTCGTTTTTCTTTACTAGCCGAAGGGACGTTGATCGGCTTCTTACCAGCAGCTTTAGTCTGCAAAGAAAAGAGGATAAAGCCAATGAGACATTCATATGGGCTACGATAAAGAAAAGTTAAAATCGACTAAATACCTCGACGATAATATCTACAAGACTCAGATATCATATCCGAGCTCGATTCGTCACTTGAATCTGTTATCAAAGGATACCATCGGCTCAGGAACGTCTGGGAAAAGGGCGTTAATAATGGCCGATGGAGTACGATCTAAGAGAAGTGCATTTGCAATTGAAGACCACCATGTAGAGAATCGGCTGGATCGACGATTATTCGAGACAAAATGTGGCAAAGATTTGATCCGCAAGTCATCGGCTATATTCAAAACCATATTGGTCATGGCTAAAGATCTCACTCTAGTCCTTGGTCAACCAAGTCGAGAAGTGGGAGATCGGGGATCACTTGGCGAAACCCGCTTGTCCGCAAAATGGAAGGATGATAAAATTCATAGGAAGGCCGAAAGGTACGATTTCTTGTATTAAAACCGACATGTAAGATGTTTGGAAGAAATAAAAACTTTGAAGAAATCTAGAGTCGATTCTGCATCTCTCGAGCCGTCGTAATCGGATGAAGAAATGATGGCCATTCAAAATCGGCCGCATTGGTATAATCAAGAAGTCTTGTTGGCTAAAATCATTATTATCCAAGTTAAGGAAGAAAGATAAATATTTTTTCGCACCAATCGAGAAATCTTCTTCTTTGCCAGAGCACATTATGTATCTTTCACCATAAGATCGGTGGCTCAATTCAGTGCTGCATTTTCCGTGTGTTTTCTCGAGGAAATGCCGAGTCGTCGATGGATCCAGCTTTGAAAGATCGGCTAAAATAACAAAGACAACCATATCTGTATGAACCGAGAGGACCTCCTACGCTGTCGACGCAAAATTTAGCGAAACCAAGAAAAGCCGACTCTAATTACATGCATCATCCGACAAACCGCTCCAAGGAACATCTTTCCCAATGCTAGCCGACGCCTCTACCAACCGCTCGCCATTAATCGATACACTTGTGTTGGTCCTAAAGCAAAGACCACAAAACAAAAATCGGTCTAACCACAAGTTCAGAAAGCAACATGTTCTTCATCCGATACCACCCGTTCACTTTATTATTGTTATTAATATACTTGCGCCAACCTTCTCCTTTGGATTGAATAAACTTGTATTTGGCCATCGCTAAAGCCGATATCCGCTCACCATCCGCCCGAGGCAACACAATTGGGCTATGTCCATGATGGTTGGGCCGATGGGACCAAGATGAAACAAAAGGCATTGAAGGTCTCCGACCCGAAATAACAGCCGTGGCCACCAAGGGCTCATTGGCTTCGGATCGGCTAGTGAGAGAGGATACACTCACTATACCCATCCTTTCCCATTCCTCTCTTTTTGAGCAGCCACGCGAATATACCAAGATCTCCATCCCTTAAGCGGCATCGGCCATGCCCTGAAGCTTTTTTCCCAGCTCTCTATGTTGAATGCAGTAGCCGATAAAGGAAGACGGGGAATATCTTGACTAATAACCGTGCTAGCATCTAGGTTCCCTATGGGACCAAGGAAGTCTTGATCTTTCTTGTTAGGGATCGAATGAGTACCGACTCAAGTCCCATTTCACCGATCTTAGCAAGCCGATTGGAGAAGAGAGGTGCAAGCGATTGATAGAAATCAACAACGGATAAGCAAAAGCCGATTGTTTGAGGTCGAGCTTGTGCGCGTGAGGAATGACCGAGGTGGGGGCGCATTTTATAGCACGGTGAAAATTTGAAGAGGCGGAAGTGAATCTCAAAAGGCGCGAGCGCTTAAAACGCACTACCAAAGATGTCAAAAATTGCGCGCGAGTAAAGCGACATTTAATGAGTGAAGTTCAAACGTTAGCGATTGAAAAGCCGATATTGATATTTTGAAAGATGACATGTCATCTCTCAAAAATGGGGGCATATGTTTGCACCAAAATTTGGTAAATCTAACCGTGAATCGGCAATAAAATCAAAGATATGGACGATAATGCACAAGTTAAGAAAGTTTGGAGATATTTATGCTAACGACAAGTTTTTAGGAAATAACTGCTCAAGATAAGGCCGATACGGATACGGTTTAAATCGTGTTGCAACAGACACTATCGCCAAAAGTATAAAAGAAAGACCAAAGCAAGTCGCGAGAGGATCATAAACACATACAAACAATCGACTTTACTTTTCATCTATTTTTCCGTCGACTAGGAGTAGTTCTTGTAATTTAGCCTTTGTAATCGATTTTGATCAATAAAGTTGCGCATCGCGATTGTTGATCTTCGCCAATTACGCCACGAGTTCGATTTATTCGATTTTGTTGCGACGCCTTCTTCGTAATCGATCGCCTTTATCCTCCGATTAGCCTTAATCGGCTAATTAAATTTGCCTTGTTACTTTGATCTTGATCGGCTTCAAGTCGATTAAGTCTAAGCCGATTGATCTTGACGATCGGCTTGAGTGAATTTTATTGTTTTTTCCTTGTCGATTCTGAGTCAAATCGACCGCATGCTCTGAACCCTGTTCGGTGCGGTGTCTTTGTTGTCGAAAACCCTACCTCAAGTTTTTGACGCCAACAAATAGTTATCAAGCTAGCCTGCAGATGTCACCGTTTGAGGCGTTGTATGGACGTGCTTGTCGTACTCCATTGAATTGGAACGAAACAGGAGAACGTTTGGTTTTCGGGCCGACATTCTCGAGGAAGCCAAAGTCAAGTCGCAATGATCGAGAGAGGTTGAAGATAGCACACCAAGACAAAAGCTACGCAGACAACCGTCGTCGAGATTTGAGTTTCGAACCAGAAGATCATGTGTATCTCAGGGTTACCCCTCTTAAGGGAGTTAAAAGATTTCACGTTAAAGGGAAGCTTGCGCCAAGATATATTGGTCCGTTCAAGATTCTGAGCCGTCGAGGAGAGGTAGCTTATCAGTTAGAATTGCCTCAGTCCTTGGTAGGAGTGCATGATGTATTCCATGTGTCGCACTAAGAAGTGTCTCGAGTACCAACGGAGCAAACCCCGTTAGATGCAATAGAGCTGCAAGAAGATTTGACTTACAAAGAGCAACCGGTCAGAATTTTGGATGTTATGGAACGCAAGACCAGAAGCAAGTCTATTCGCTTTTGCAGAGTTCAGTGGAGCAATCATTCCGAAAGTGAAGCCACATGGGAGCGAGAAGAAGATTTGAAGTCAGAATTCCCGAACCTATTCTCTAGTTAGCCCTGAATCTCGGGTCGAGATTCTGTTAAGGGGGGGAGGTTTGTAACATCCCAAAAATCTGCCAAATATTATTTTATTGCTTAAATGTGCATTTGTGATTTTCTGGAATTTATTTAGATTTTTCTGGATTTATTTGAATTAAATCTTGTTTCAAGTTTATTGCTTTTTATCCAAAAGTATTTAAATCTGTGCAAAGTTAAAATAAAGTTTTGGTAAAAATATTTTATTTGAGTCCAGAAGGTCTCACAGTATTTTTGAGATTTTTTTTGGATTTTTCCTGATTATTTTATTGCCTAAAACAAATTAAATGAATTTCTGGAATTATTTTAAATGAAAAACCTTTTGAAAAGCGAGTGAACGATGGCGGGCGGCCCATGCACTTTGGCGCCCAGATAGCCCGTCGCGGCTGCTTTCGCCAAAACCCTAAACCTAAGAAATCTCGACCGTTGGATCGAGACCCAACGGTAGAGATCTCGCCGCGTCGTCGAGCGCCAGTGGCGTTGATTGAGCGACGCGTGGGCGTCCCGATGAAGCGCGTCGTCTTTCCGAAGTCGCCGCCGAGTCCGCCGCCGCCACGAGCCGTCTTGAGTCTGGCGGACACGCCTTCCGTCGACTATTTAAGGCGCCGACGCGGCACGGAACTCCTCACCTCGCGCGCGCATCTTTCCAAAGCCCGAGGCTCGGTCGCCGCTCGTTCGCGAGAGAGCTCGCCGGAGTGAAGGTCCTTGCCGTGGTGGTTTCGCTCGGTTTAAATCGCCGCCGTTGATCTTTCGTCGTCCCCAGTGCCGCCATCGAGATCGCCAAACCGCGCCACGTCGGATCCGTGAGGAATTGTCGCCGTCGTCGCCGGAACGCCGTAGCCGAGGTCTTCGTTCTCACGTCCGGTGGAGTTGCGCCCCCGCGTCGCCATCGCCACGCTGAAGCTTTGGAAGCCGTTGGATCTCCGGTGAAGGGTCAAGATCGTGCCACGCCGCGCGTGAGCGATGAACGCCCTTGGTAAGCGCCGATCGTTAGATCTAGATCCCGGCGGGTGTGCGGCCACGTCGCGTGAGATCGGTAGCCGTCCGATCAAACTCGTGCGCTCAAGATCGCGCCGTCGCGCAACCAATCGTGACCCGGTAGCGTGTCGGCGCAAGCATCGAGGTGTCGTCTTGGCCGGGTTCACGGTGGACGGAGGAGGTCTCGTGGACCGTGTCTATGCACCGAGGCCACGCGTCGGCTTCGATTGGTCGGTTCGTGGCAAGCATCAGCCGACGTCATGATGACGCAATAAATCAGTTTTCGTTTTAAAATAAATCTGTTAATTCGAATTTCGATTTTCTAATTTCAGTATTTATTTCAAACTTCAAAAGGCTATATCTTTTGCAATTTAACTCGGATTTGAGTGATTCAAATTTCTAAAAATTTGTAAAATTGAGATCTATTTAATGGTGAATTTTATTTGATTTTTGGAGTTCAATTTCTCTCTGTTTTGGTATTTATTTGCTTTTCTCCTTCGGTACGCGTAGACGTTGAATTGTGCGACGCTTCGGAGGAAGATCAAGCAACTCAAGAGCAAGTTCCAGAACCAGATCAGGACCTATTCCAAGGCAAGTTGTGCTTTGATCATGTTGAACCCATGTTTATAAAATTGCTATGTTTGTTTACAATATTGCATATATTTCAAATATACAATTGTTTCAAAATAGATTGGGCTTAGCTAAAATACCAGATTGATCTATACCCTACCTTGTCATTGTATGCCATGATCCATTGTCACCCTAGATTGGTTAAATATAGTTGGTTAATAATTATAATCAACATTGGAGGATTAGTTCGTATTAGTTGCTTAGCCATGCCACGTCATCACATGTGTCGAAATCATTGATAATTAATCTTGATTAATGGAATATGGAACGATATTATGAACTTGTGTGTCATGTGGGATCACACGATGAGATTGAGTTGTTGTGGCGAGTCATGTCACGCAACGATGTTGAATTGTTGATGGCACGTGGTGCTTGGTAATCAAGCGGGTGATGATAACTTAGATTGAGGCAAGTGGCAAGGGCGAGGAGGCCAAGGTGGGCCCGATGGGCGAGAGTATGTGGATGTCTTGCCTTGATCACACTAAGGACTTAACCTTGCAAGCCTTTGACTGAGTCAATCATGCAACCACATGTCCGTATGGGCCACCTAGTGAGTAAATTGCAATGTCTTAATTTTGGTACTATCGTGGTCGGTGTGAGTTCCCGAGTTATGGTGTAATTCACATGGCGCAAGAGGGGGCCCCGGATGTGGTAACCATCCACCATGTTGAAACCTTAGCGGATAGTATCGGGTTAAGCGAGCATTGTAAAGGCTTTGTTATAATCACTCGCCTTGGTGGTGTTTGGTTGTATCACGTGGGTAAAGTGCATAACCTCTGCAGAGTGTGAAACTATTCGGATAGCCGTGCTCATGGTATTGAGCAATGCTCGGAATTACAGATTAAGGGTTAGCTTAATTAATTGGACAACATGGTTGGGATGGCGGAATGCCATATGGAAGATGAAATTTGACTTAGGATTGGAAACTTGGTTTACTTGAGAAATCCTGAATTTATTTACTATTGTTATTTGTTTTACATTCTTTACAATCTATTTATTGTATTTGTTCATAAATGCTGCTTATTGCAAAATAGCCATGATAGCCTATCCATTGGAATAAGCCTTACATATAGATACATAGAATTGCATTCTGTGCACAACTTGTTGAGTGCTTTAAGTACTCACCCTTGCCAAACAACAATAATCAACATTTGAGGAATCTACACCTGTGTTGGAAGATGAAGTCCAGGAAGACACGAGTCATTAGGGTCCGAGCCTTGTCGGTTGCCTGTGGTGAACTGATGAGCCATCTACGTTTCTACTTTCCGCTGCTTAATTATTAGTTTATATTTTTAGTTTGCCCTACGTGGCTTAATAATGTAAGTTGGTCATAAGATCATACCTTTAGTTATATCAATGAATGAACTATTATTCTATTATCGTGGAGTATGATGTGATATGTACCAATGTTGAGCTGTGTGCACTAGCGTTGATCCTGGGAATAGTGCAGTAAACACAGTGGGTTCGAATCAGTGGATTCGGGTCCTTACAGAGGTGGTATCATAGCGTACTGACTGTAGGTCTTGGCCCTAGATAGTATGGAGGTGTCTTGTGTGTGTCCAAACTATTTTCTAAAAGAAAATCTAAACTTGACTAATAAAACACTCTTGACTCATCTCATTCTCTACTTCTCGCCTTTGCTGAATTTACCGTTTTACTGGCCGTTTTGGGTGGAGCTCTTATTCAAAGTTCTTGTGGAGCAGATGCCGATTGTTCCGACCTTCGAGGAGTCAGCTGGTGGCTACGCAATGGAGCTGTGGAGAGTACTTTAGACGCTTGGGGGCTTTTATCGTCCGCTTTACCGTGGAGGCAGCTGGTCAGTTAATGGTGTACACCGGGGATTTATTTGCAAGCTGATTATTTACGCTCGGGAGAACGAGGAAGCTAGCAGGCCAATCAACATCTCCGCAAGAAGATTCTCGTACGAGGTTGCAATTCAGGAGGTCGCTCGACTTGCTCTTCGCCGTGTCTGCCGCGACTACGCCGACGAGCTTCACGACTCAGTGTTCCGCCTTCACCCAGACGTTCAAGCATGCCGACGCCGACGGATCGTGGAGAATGAGTGTGCCATCGCGTACACCTTGCGAGTTCGCCCTTGCCGGGAGGATCATATGAGAGATACTACTCGGGGCCGGAGACTGTGCGAGGCACTCAGTGGCAAAGCAGAGCTTGAAGTGACCCGTGCTTCACCATCGGGATGATCACCGAGCCGGGAGAGGCCCCGGAGGCGGTCGAGGACTAGCCGGGCGCGTGACTCGAGAAGTTCAGAGCCAGCAGAGGAGTCCGAGGAGGATCCCGAGGAGCGAGTGGGAGCCGAGGGGAGCAGACCCGTGGTTGCAGAGGACCCAGAGTAGGTCATCGGGATAGGTTCGCTCCTATGCCACTCATCCGCGGTGTATGCGCCGGATCGACCTCGGCCGGGTGGTGGATGAGTGAGTGTCGACCTTGGAGCCGTGTTGAGACTCGAGTGTGAGTCGCGTCTTTAAGTTAGTCTTTACCTTTCTAGTTGGCGCTAAGGTTTCGTGTTTAGTTTGCTTCTTAGTATTCTTTGAGTGTGCGATGTGTTGCAAAGCTTGTAGGCTTAAATAAGCGACCATACCAAGAATAATAAAGAATTATTTCAATTAGGTATAACCTATCTCCCGCTTTAGAAAGTCTTACTTCTTATCTATGCTACATCTACCTTCCTAACCTAAGAGGCAATCATCGGATGGTGAATACTCGAGGAACAACGGAGCTTCAGAAGTGGATCTGCGTCGAGCGACAACACCAACGACGAGGCAGCCCTCAACCACCGTCGGTGACATGCGAGAACTGGGAGCATTTCTTGCCGCATGCAGACTCAACTAATGCAGACTATGATGCAGCAGATGCAGCAGATGACCAATGCAGCAACAACCAACAACAACCCTGTAGCTCAGAACAACCATGGTGGACCCCGACCTCACTCAAAGCTATCAGATTTTATGAGAACTAGGCCGCCAACTTTTTCAGGAAATGTGAATCCTTTGGAAGCCGATGACTGACTTAGAACTATTGAGAAGAAGCTGCACATCACTCAGTGTGAGGGCAATGAGAAGGTGCTCTACGCCTCTCATCAATTGGAAGGAACCGCCGCAGAATGGTGGGAGAATTACTGTGCCGCTCATGGAGCCCCACAAGAGATCACATGGGAGGAGTTTACTAATGCTTTCCGCCAGTATCATGTCCCGGAAGGAATGATGGACCTCAAGAAGGAAGAGTTCAGGGCTTTGAAACAAGGAGGCCAACCAGTGGCCGAGTACCTGAACAAGTTTACTCAGTTAGCTCGCTATGCCCCTGAAGACGTAGCGACAGATAAAGCTAGGCAGTCTCGTTTCATGAAGGGACTAAATTCAGGACTGCAGGTGGGACTGATTACCCACAATTTTCTAGATTTTCAGGAGCTAGTCAATAAGGCCTTAATCCTAGAGGATAAGCGCAAAGAGCTGGGTGAAAACCGTAAGCGCTTAATGACTAATCAGGGTGGACGTCCAAACCATCTACGTTTGAGGATGTCACCACAGCAATTTGCTAGATTCCAACCACCAGCCGTGAACAAGACATCAACCCCGCATCTCGCCACCCAATCGTAATTTTCAAACACCAAAGACAGGCAACAATGCACCGGAGGGAATCAACAGTCTGCCGTGAAAAGATGCTATACATGCAATGAGCCAGGGCACTTTTCTAATAGGTGTCCACGTAAGGAGGCATCACGCCGATTCGTTTCAACTTGGGAACCACACCGCCAAAACACCACCTCGGGAGGAAATCGTGCGTCGAGTCAAGCCGAGCAACCCCGCAATCAACAGTGCGTGGAAGGATCAACCACATCACCGCAGATGGAGCTCAGGAAGCTACAGACGTCGTATTGGGTAAGTTTACGTCAACTCGATGCACTGCTTCTGCTTTGTTTGATTCGGAGCTTCGATTCGCTTGTTTCTCAAAGTTTTGCAACCAAGAATGGATTTAAAGTGGTGAATCTTAAGTGTGTGCTCTTAGTCCAAGCCCGTGATCCGAGCTTAGATCTAGCCTTGGGTGTTTGGGAGCTAAGTTGCTTATGGATGGGATAGAATTCCTAGCGAATCTTATCTTGATAGATGCGCAATCCTAGACGTCATCCTTGGAATGGATTGGTTGTCTAAGCATAAGGCCGTTTTGGATTGTGGCCAAAGGACCGTGACTTTGGAAGGCCCTAGTGGCAAGAAAGTAGAGTTTCAAGCGACCGCAGCTTCGAGATGGGCGATTAATGGTCAACAAACGTGAAAGCCATCAAGATGGAAGATGTGCGATGCTGTGAATACCCGGATGTGTTTCGGAAGATTTGCCAGATTGCCACGGACCGTGATATCGAGTTCGTGATCGAGTTAGCACCGTGCACAAAGACCGATATCAAAAAGACCATATCGGATGCCTACCGACGAGTTAGTGGAAATGAAGAAGCGATTGAGGAACCGCAAGATAAAGGCTTCATTAGACCAAGTTCATCACCGTGGGGAGCCCCGGTTTTGTTTGTTCGCAAAAGGACGGAAGTCTTAGAATGTGCATCGATTATCGTGCCTTCGAATGAAGTAACGATCAAGAATAAGTATCCGCTGCCCGTGATCGATGACTTATTTGATCGCTTAAGAGGAGCTGAGTTTTCTCAAGATAGATCTTCGCTCGATACCATCGCTTGAAGATCCGAGCGAGGATGTACCTAAGACCGCGCTTTCTACGCGATATGGACATTATGAGTTCACAGTCATGTCATTTGGATTGACTAATGCCCCAGCATATTTCATGAACATGATGAATAAGGTTTTCATGGAATATTTGGATAAGTTTGTTGTAGTCTTCATAGACGATATCTTGGTTTACTCGAAGACAGAGGAAGAGCATGCAGAACATCTCAGAATGGTTTTAGAGAGGCTGCGAGAACATCAGCTATATGCTAAGTTTAGCAAGTGTGAATTTTGGAAGGAAAAAGTCGAATTTCTTGGTCATGTCATGACTACTAAAGGAGTGGCAGTCGACCCAAGCAAAGTGGACGCAGTGTTGCATTGGGAGCAACCGAAGTCTGTTACCCAGATCCGTAGTTTTCTGGGAATGGCGGGATATTACCGTCGATTCATAGAGGGATTCTCGACGATTGCTAAACCCCTTACGCAGTTGTTGAAGAAAGAAAAGAAGTTTGCATGGACGCCAGAGTGCGAGAAAAGTTTCATGGAATTAAAGAAGCGATTAACAACAGCCCCCGTATTAGTGTTGCCAGATGTATAGAATGGATTTGATATTTATTGCGATGCTTCAAAGCAAGGTTTGGGATGCGTGTTAATGCAAGATGGCAAAGTCGTTGCTTATGCGTCGAGACAGTTAAGACCGCATGAAGTGAACTACCCAACGCATGATTTGGAATTAGCCGCCGTAGTGCACGCTTTAAAGATATGGCGTCATTATCTCATAGGAAATAGATGTGAGATATATACAGACCATAAGAGCCCGAAATACATATTCACTCAAGCGCACTGAATATGAGACAATAAGATGGCTTGAGCTAATTAAGGATTATAATGTGGGAATCCATTATCATCCGGAAAAGCCAATGTGGTAGCAGATGCTCGAGTCGAAAGAGCCATAGCGCAAAAACATTGACAATGGAGGATCAACGAAATTATGCAAGGAATTTCGAAACTAAGGTTGAAAGTCGTTCATGAGGAATGGTAGTACACTTGAAGTAAAGCCAACGCTGGAAGGTCGATTAGAGAAGGCCGGAAGGATGACGATAAAATTTCTAAGATCAAGGTTAAAAATGAAGAAGGCTTAGTAGAGATTTCACTCGACGAGCAAGGAACCATGTTCTTCAAAGGCCGAATTTGTGTGCTTGGATAAAAGGAACTAAAGCAATTGATTCTTGAGGAAGCTCATGATTCTAAGTACTCGATTCATCCAGAAGTGCCAAGATGTACCAAGATTTGAAAGAGAGATTTTGGTGGCCTAACATGAAGCGTGAAGTGGTGAGCATGTTGCTTTATGCGACGATGTCGAGGGTAAAAGCTATGCATCAAAGACTCACCGTTTGTTGCACCACTGAAAATTCGGAATGGAAGTGGAGGAAATCGGAATGGATTTTATCACCGGTTTACCTAAAACTCGAGAGGTTACGATTCCATTTGGGTTATTGTGGATCGCCTAACCAAGGTCGCCATTTTATCCCAAAGAAAGACCACTTACTCGTGAGATCGCTTAGCGAGTTGTACATGTCCAGATTGTATGTTTGCATGGAGTGCCCAAGAAGATTGTGTCGCATGCAGGTACCCAATTTACCTCAAGATTCTGGAATAAGTTGCACGGCCATGGGAACTCGTCTCAATTTTAGTACAAAGATATCACCCGCATGGATGGTCGACCGAAAGAGTAAATCGATTTTAGAGGATATGTTGAGAGCTTGTGCTTTAGCTTATATCATGACATGGGATAAGTGTTTGCCATATGCGAATTTAGTTACAATAATAGTTATCAAGCCACCGCAGATGTCACCGTTTGAGGCGTTGTATGGACGTGCTTGTCGTACTCCATTGAATTGGAACGAAACAGGAGAACGTTTGGTTTTCGGGCCAGACATTCTCGAGGAAGCCGAAAGTCAAGTCGCAATGATCATAGAGAGGTTGAAGATAGCACACAAAGACGTAAAAGCTACGCAGATAACCGTCCGAGATTTGAGTTTCAACCGTAAGATCATGTGTATCTCGTGGTTACCCTCTTAAGGGAGTTAAAAGATTTCACGTTAAAGGAAGCTTGCGCCAAGATATATTGGTCCGCTCAAGATTCCGAGCCGCCGAGGAGAGGTAGCTTATCGCTTAGAATTGCCTCACCCTTGGCAAGAGTGCATGATGTATTCCATGTGTCGCAGCTTAAGAAGTGTCTCAGAGTACCAACGGAGCAAACCCCGTTAGATGCAATAGAGTGCAAGAAGATTTGACTTACAAAGAGCAATCGGTCGTAATTTTGGATGTTATGGAACGCAAGACTAGAAGCAAGTCTATTCGCTTTGCAGAGTTCAAGGAGCAATCATTCAAAGTGAAGCCACATGGGAGCGAGAAGAAGATTTGAAGTCGAATTCTAACCTATTCTCTAGTTAGCCCCGAATCTCGGTCGAGATTCATTAAGGGGGAGGTTTGTAACATCCCAAAATCGCCAAATATTATTTTATTGCTTAAATGTGCATTTGTGATTTTCTGAATTTATTTAGATTTTTCTCGATTTATTTGAATTAAATCTTGTTTCAAGTTTATTGCTTTTTATCCAAAAGTATTTAAATCTGTGCAAAGTTAAAATAAAGTTTTGGTAAAATATTTTATTTGAGTCCGTAATGTCTCAAAGTATTTTTGAGATTTTTTTTGGATTTTTCCTGATTATTTTATTGCCTAAAACAAATTAAATGAATTTCTCGAATTATTTTAAATGAAAACCTTTTGAAAAGCGTGAATGAGCGAGCGGGCGGCCCATGCAATCGTGCGCCCCGATAGCCCGTGCGGCCTGTTTCGGCCAAAACCCTAAACCTAAGAAATCCTGACCGTTGGATCGAGACCCAACAGCCGAGATCTCGCCGCGTCGTCGAGCGCTCAGGGCCGTTGATTGAGCGACGCGTGGACGTCCCGGATGAAGCCGCGTCGTCTTTCCGAGTCGCCGCCGGAGTCCGCCGCCGCCACGAGCCGTCTTCGGAGTCCGGGCCGGACACGCCTTCCCGTGCAGCTATTTAAGGCGCCGACGCGGGCACGGAACTCCTCACCAAGCCACGCGCATCTTTTCCAAAGCCCGAGGCTCGTGGTCGCCGCTGCTCGCACGAGAGAGCTCGCGGAGTGAAGGTCCTTGTCGTGGTGGTTTCGCCGGTTTCGCCGCCGCCGTTGATCTTTCGCCGTCCCAGGTGCGCCATCGAGATCGCCAAACCGCGCCGCGCCGGATCCGTGAGGAATTGTCGCCGCTTTGCCGCCGAACGCCGTGCCGAGGTCTTCGCTCTCACGTCCGGTGGAGTTGCGCGCCGCGCCGCCATCGCCACGCTGAAGCTTTGGAAGCCGTTGGATCTCCAGTGAAGGGTCAAGATCGTGCCACGTCGCGCGTGCGCGATGCGAACGCCCTTGGTAAACGCCGACCGCTAGATCTAGATCCCGCGCGGTGTGCGGCCACGCCGCGTGAGATCGGTAGCCGTCCGATCAAAGTTGTGCGCTCAAGATCGCGCGTCGCCGCAACCAATCGTGACCACCGGCGTGTCGGCGCGCAAGCAACGAGGCGTCGTCGTCGGGTTCACGGTGGACGGAGGAGGTCTCGTGGACCGTGTCTATGCACCGAGGCCACGCGTCGGCTTCGATTGGTCCGGTTCAACAATGGCGTCAGTCGACGTCATGATGACGCAATAAATCAGTTTTCGTTTTAAAAATAAATCTGTTAATTCCGAATTTCTGATTTTCTAATTTCAGTATTTATTTTAAACTTCAAAAGGCTATATCTTTTGCAATTTAACTTGGATTTGAGTGATTCAAATTTCTAAAAATTTGTAAAATTGAGATCTATTTAATGGTTAATTTTATTTGATTTTTCGAGTTAAATTGCTCTCTGTTTTGGTATTTATTTGCTTTTCTCCTTCGGTACGCGTAGACGTTGAATTGTGCGACGCTTCGGAGGAAGATGAAGCAACTCAAGAGCAAGTTCCAGAACCAGATCAGGACCTATTCCAAGGCAAGTTGTGCTTTGATCATGTTGAACCCATGTTTATAAAATTGCTATGTTTGTTTACAATATTGCATATATTTCAAATATACAATTGTTTCAAAATAGATTGGGCTTAGCTAAAATACCAGATTGATCTATACCCTACCTTGTCATTGTATGCCATGATCCATTGTCACCCTAGATTGGTTAAATATAGTTGGTTAATAATTATAATCAACATTGGAGGATTAGTTCGTATTAGTTGCTTAGCCATGCCACGTCATCACATGTGTCAGAATCATTGAGAAATTAATCTTGATTAATGGAATATGGAACGATATTATGAACTTGTGTGTCATGTGGGATCACACGATAAGATTGAGTTGTTGTGGCGAGTCATGTCACGCAACGATGTTGAATTGTTGATGGCACGTGGTGCTTGGTAATCAACTGGGTGATGATAACTTAGATTGAGGCAAGTGGCAAGGGACGAGGAGGCCAAGGTGGGCCCGATGGGCAGAGAGTATGTGGATGTCTTGCCTTGATCACACTAAGGACTTAACCTTGCAAGCCTTTGACCTGAGTCAATCATGCAACCACATGTCTGGTATGGGCCAGCCTAGCTGAGTAAATTGCAATGTCTTAATTTTGGTACTATCGTGGTCGGTGTGAGTTCCCGAGTTATGGTGTAATTCACATGGCGCAAGAGGGGGGCCCTGGATGTGGTAACCAGTCCCACCAGTGTTGAAACCTTAGCGGATAGTATCGGGTTAAGCCAGAGCATTGTAAAGGCTTTGTTATAATCACTCGCCTTGGTGGTGTTTGGTTGTATCACGTGGGTAAAGTGCATAACCTCTGCAGAGTGTGAAATTATTCGGATAGCCGTGCTCGCGGTATTGAGCAATGCTCGGGAATTACAGTTAAGGGTTAGCTTAATTAATTGGACAACATGGTTGGGATGGCGGAATGCCATATGGAAGATGAAATTTGACTTAGGATTGGAAACTTGGTTTACTTGAGAAATCCTGAATTTATTTACTATTGTTATTTGTTTTACATTCTTTACAATCTATTTATCAGATTTGTTCATAGATGTCGCTTATTGCAAAATAGCCATGATAGCCTATCCATTGGAATAAGCCTTACATATAGATACATAGAATTGCATTTTGTGCACAACTTGTTGAGTGCTTTAAGTACTCACCCTTGCCAAACAACAATAATCAACAGTTGAGGAATCTACACCTGTGTTGGAAGATGAAGTCCAGGAAGACACGAGTCATTAGGGTCCGAGCCTTGTCGGTTGCTGTGGTGAACTGATGAGCCATCTACGCTTTCTACTTTCCGCTGCTTAATTATTAGTTTATATTTTCAGTTTTGCCCTGCGTGGCTTAATAATGTAAGTTGGTCATAAGATCATACCTTTAGCTATATCATTGAATGAACTATTATTCTATTATCGTGGAGTATGATGTGATATGTACCAATGTTGAGCTGTGTGCACTAGCGTTGATCCTGGGAATAGTGCAGTAAACACAGTGGGTTCGAATCAGTGGATTCGGGTCCTTACATCATGCCAGCTGGGATAATCAAAATCACGGGACTGAGGATTGAAGGTTAGCTCATTGAAGTCATGCTGGACATCTTTGATTAGTTCTTGAGTGTCATTAGACTGGTCAAGCAGAAGCTGTGCTATTTGCTCTTGATTGGAGACTAAGTTGTTTCTAGCATCTTCAGAGAAGTCCCTAAGGTATTCTAGTTCATCCCCTTGTCAATCCAAGTAGCTACCAGTTTTCTCAAAGTTCTTGTACACAGTCTGAGCAAAGTTGTCAATTTTGGCACCTTGGTCATTTTGCTTTTTATTGAGATCATATAATCTGTCCTGGACCACCAACTATTCAGATTTAAGTTCTCCTATCCATTTCCTCAAATCCCATTGGTTGCCTCTGATCATATCAAACCTTTTGTAAGTTTCATTCCTGAAATTTGCTTGGTCTTGATAGATCTTTTGCAGCATTTCTTACTGTTGTCGAATGGCTGCCATTTGCTCATTGTCTCTGGGCTGCCAATCTTATTTCTTCTTCAAAACTCTCTTGAGCATGTCTGAGATCAGAGCTATATTGCTGCTCAAAGGAGGTGAACCATCCTGGCTGAGTATCCCACCAAGACTGTTGCTGATCATAATCTTGTGTAGGCTCAGGTTCAGCAAAATGTGAGTGGTGAGAATGATGAGAATCCTCAGAGGATTGCTGACGTAGAGCTGGCATAGTGACCTGAGGATGCCTAGAACCACCTGCTTCATGTTCATAGGCTGCTGATGGAAATCTTTGTGCCTCCATGAACCTAGCTGCTACTGCGAGTTCTTGTAATTTATGAATTTCTTCATCTTCAGGATGAGACTCTGAGCTGACAAGAATTTCAGTACCTTCAGGTTGTCCAGATCATTGCTGACTCAGATGCTCAAAACTGTAACCCAAAACTTATGTAGATATATCATGATGTGAATAGGCAGGAAAATGATGAGCTGGAGAATAATGTTCCTGATCATGATAGCTGTGACTTGGAGCAGGAAGAGTTGGAGTTTGTCCATGACCTCCACTGTCACTGTCTGAACTGTCATTTACCTCAGTGTCTTCTTGAGCACTTGGCTCATGTACTGCTGGTGGTGGAGGAGTAGGAAGTCTAACTTGCTTGGGCATCTTATATTGTTTAGGTCTACAATTAAAATCCATGTTCATCCATGCTGGGAGATGATCCCTTGAGCAAACAACATCTGAGTGATCTGCATGGCAAAAGGAAGAGGACTGGCTATTTTCCTGTAGATTGCTTCTTCCATCTCTCCAAAAATATAATCAATCAGATCAATAGGTTGCCTTGACAAGATCAGATGCAGCAACCAAGCAAGACATGGTGTTACTCCCTCTTTATATCCTGATTTTGGGTAAATATTGTGCCTGAGTAACAATAACAGGGCTTTGGCCTCAGTAGATAAACAATTTACCCTATTTGCATTGAAACCAAGTTCATGTATATTTATGTAAATGTGTGCTGACACTTGTAAATCTGGCATATCTCCAATCTGCCTCCATCTATTACCAAGAAACATTCTGTCATGAATCCTAGTTCTGTTTAGCAAAGGACTTGAGGCACTGATGGCAGCTTCAAACTGAGGAGATCTGACTTTCCTTTTCTTTCCATCAATTGTGAACAGAATATAGTGCCTATTCTTATTCACTAGAAGAGATGCATAGAATTCCAAAATCCTATTTTCATTCCAAGCTGGCCCAGCAGATGATATTAAAGCAGCAAGACCAGGTGTTGAACGCACACAATCAAGTATTCTATTTGAGACAAGGATTGAGTTGATTTGGTTCCAATCTACATACTGATGTCTGCACAGGCTGACAGAGTTTTTCCACTTCTATTTTTCCTATTTTTATAACCCATAAAGATGTTTTTCTGAAAAGTAGTGATGAATTGCTCATTAGAGGAGGACTATCAAGAGGAAACCAAACCCTTTCTGGCACCAATCTAGCAGCTCTTAGTTTCTTTCCCCCAAAGTGGCTAGATCATGCCCAATTATCATGTCAACTTCATCACTAAGCTCTATTTCTTCCTTAGAAGAGATATTTGCACTAGGCTCATAATCGCTGTCTTCCGAAGAAGAGGAATCATAATGCACTGGCTATTTTTTTCTTTTTGGAGGTTTAGAGGTAGTTACTTTCTTCAGCACTCTACCAGGTTGATGAGTATCTTCTATGTGTAGTGGTTGCTGAGGTTGACTCGATCTATCAGTTCTAGATTTCTTTTTCCCTTTAACTTTGAAAGACCATGTAGAGGTCTATCCTTGTGTGTGATAAGTAATTGACGAGTTTTGAGCTTGGTTTGATTTGAATTGAATTGGATTTGAAGCAATTTGAGTGTTGAGTGCTCTTCTTAGTGCTACCGGCCTAGGGGTAGTAGCACCGGACCATTGAGAGCAATTATGATCGATTAATGATTTTGGGATAATCATTGAATATCTTTGTGGGCATTGCTATGTGAAAGGTTTTTCCTTGTCTTTGATGGTTGCAGGGCGACGGTGCTAGGTCATGGTGAGGCGGAGGATGACCGGACTAGGCGAGGCGCGCGGAGGTCCAGACGGTTGGGAGATCGCGGAAGATGATCGGAGACGGAGTCCGGGCAAGTCAAGAAGACAAGGAAAGGAGATGATGCTAGCTAGATGCCGCGTGGATCAATGAGGGCCGTCGGATTGAGGTCTAGTTGATAGGTTAGCGGGTCTAGGTAGTATGCTTTAAAAACCGTGCAAGAAAACCCGGTATGTGTGTGGGTTTTGGGTTAACCCTTGCATGGCTGTGTGTGTGGGTTAATCCTAGCCATTAGATGAGTGCTCTAGGGTTGAGGGACTCATCCAAGGGTGGTAGGTGGCCCAAGAGTAGTATAAATAGGGGTGAAGGGGTAGCCTCCTTCTCTTGAAGGTTTTGAGGTTTTTGATGCTCCTTTGAGCTTTGCCCAATGTGAGGCTTTGTAACCTCTTCTTCCAGAAATTAAATGTTTCCTCAAATCATTTCTTTTCTTTGTGCATTTACATTACGCATTTAAATTACGCAATTTACATTATGCACTTAAATTCCGCAATTAAATTCAGCACTTGCATTCTTGCAATTTACATTTATGCAATTTGGATTTGCTTCCCCTCCTTCTAAATACTGTTCTTCTAGGATGTCTTAAGGGTGTTCATTTGGTTTTACATCTTTCTTACACCCTAGGATAGACTAGAGATCATGTTTTTTTATCAATTTGGAAATCTGTCCAGAACTTGTTCTTCACGCAGCAGTTAGTATTTGATTTTTCTAAACATATATAAAAATAATTTTTAAGTGATTCTTTTTGGTGAAGGTGCAGGGCTCATATATACATCTGTATAACATTTCTTGAGTCCACTGGTTGCACCGTTTGAGAGCTATGAAGTGAAAACCGAGCCTCAAACTTTCTGGTCGAAGTTCCTGACCTTCTGTATTGCTTGATTTTTCATTCTTATTCTACAAAGATTTCTGAGGTGATTTTTTGTGGAGTGATTCACGACTCTACTGCTCACAGGGACATAAATTCCCAACAATTTTAGAGCAACAGAAACTCAACAACCACCTGTTCCAAGTGAGGACAATTTCTGTAAATCTGCTTTAACTTTTCTGAAAAGAGACTTTGGTATTTTAGCTTTATCTCTTTTAGAAAAGAAGTCTTTTGAATTGATTCCTCTTTTGTTTGGACACTTGTCAACCAGGATTGTGATTAAACAAACCCCTCATATGATTCATGGTTCTTATCCATGCAAGATAGGGGTACACATAGTTGTCTAATTGTTCTGGGTTTTGGAGGGTGTGCGAATATGAGAAGCACCAGTTTGAACGAAAATATTTGGGTGCTTTAGATTTTTATTGCAAGAGTGTTTAGAGTACTTTGAGTGGGGGAAATTTTATTTGAGATCATTCACCCCCCCTCTGATCGCCATTTCGATCTTTCGATTGGTATCAGAGCCGGTTTTGCTCTTCCATAGATCTTGACCGGTCTCAAGAGCCATGGCGATGGACAAGTATTCCACCAAGCCTCCCATTTGTGCTGGAGTTGATTTTTCATTTTGGAAATCGCGGATGAAGTCATACATCACTGCCCAGGGCTTCCTGATATGGCAGAAGGTGAAACTCCCGTATGAGGTTCTCACGATGAAAACGCGTCATGCGGGAAATATGGTCGACGTTGAGGCTAACGCTAAGGCAAGGAACCTCCTCATACAGGGTCTTAGCCGCAGTGAGTATGATAGGATTTCTCACCTTCGTTCCGCTCACGATATTTGGGTGACCCTCGATGCTTACCATGAGGGCACTACTCAAATCAAGACCGTGAGGCAGGACCAGTTCAAGCGTGAGTTCAACAAGTTTGAACAACACACTGGTGAGAGTCTTGATGAGTGCTTCGGTCGTTTTACCAAGATCTTGAGCGATCTTCGAGCAGTTGGTTGTTATACCCTGACTCGGATAATGCTCGATATTTTTTGACTGCACTCGATTTGCGCGTTAGGGAGATGAAGGTGACTACCATCAAGGACACGACTAACCTATCGACCTTGACTCTTGACGGGCTTTATTCCCGCCTCAATACTCATGAGATCGACGTCGTCTCGCGGAAGACGAAGTCTCAGTCGATGGCTTTGGTCACCGATCCCATTGGATCCTCTCTTTCTGATTCTTCTGTTGGTTTCTCTCTCTCTCCGCCCTTTGCGAGCTAAGCGATGACCAACTGAAAAAATTTCCAGAAAATGAGCTTGCTCTTGTTGCTCGCAAATTTTCATATGCATACAAGAGAGTGAGAGAGAGGAAGAGAGGTGGGATGATCACCTGTTTCGAGTGTGGTGGCCCCAACCACATTCGAGCAAACTGCCCCAAACTGGAGAAGGCTAAGAACGATGCCGGCGGTTCGGCAAAGAATGACTACATCGATAAGAACCGCAACAAGAAGCCTCCAGTTCGTGAGCCGATGCGTGAGAAGAAGTACCGCAACTTCTCCAAGAACAAGAAGCTCTTCCACCGCGTCCTCGCCGCGGTTGACGACATCAACCTCTCCGACATGGAGACATGGAGCGACGAGGCGAGGATGAACCGCAAGAGAAGAAGGGCGGCGACGACTTCTCCCAAGATGTGCTTCATGGCCGACGCCAACGGCATCGGCGACTCCGAGCTCTACAAATGACTCTGGACGAGGTACCCTCCTATGACCACTCAATGAAGCTTTACGAATTAGGAAAATTTCATGCTAGAGATAGAGCTAGGTGTACGGAGCTTGAGAAGGAAGTAGGTACCTTGACTCGGGAGTTAGCTTCTCTTAGATCTTCTTCCTGCCGAGTCACTGATGATTGCTCTTTGTTTGATGCTATTCTTGTGGAGTTGGAGAACTTAAGGACTATGCATGATAGTGTGTTGACTGAATTAGATAGTCTTAAGTTGAAGAATGCTAGCGATAATTCTGTTGATGCTATTCCACTAGATGCTAGTTTTCTTCATGCTCACTCTACTCCTTCTTGTGCTAATTGCCCTAAATTGCTTGCCGAAATTGATGCCATGAGCGAACACCTTAGAAAGCTTTCTGCTAGAAATGATGAACTTGAATTGCATGCTTCTAAGGACCCAGTCATCTCATGTGAGGGCTGTAGGCAACTAAAACTTGACAATGATGCTTTGAATGTCAAGTGTGATCACTTTTCTAAGGACTTACTAGTTGAGTCAAAAACTGGTTGCCTGCTGTGTGTTGGGGTTAAGGATGATATGGATCAAATCCATGTCGAGCTTAGGAAGAAGTTAAAAGACCAAACCCTTAGGATTAGAGATGCTCCTTGCGTTTCTTGTGAGTACCTCAAGATTGAGGCAAAAGTGCTAGGGGAATAAAAAGCACGTGCTGAGAGATCTTATCTTTCTCTTTCTGGTTCTTCTTTTTCCTCTCCTTCCCCCTATTCTTCTTGTGCTTCTTTTTTTCGAGATTGCCAGTATCTTATGAGCACTCTCGAGAAGTTTGTTGGAGGTAAGAAGAAGCTCAATCTTATTCTAGACCAATCCAAGATTAGTAGATTCAATCAAGGTCTAGGATTTTATCCCTTGGAGCACGCTCGGGCGCATCCTCCCACCATTGTGCGCGGCTCCAAGAGTGGTGAGATTGTGGTTGCTCCCAGAGTGAGCACCACCATGTTTAGGTCTGTTTGGGTTGTCCATAGGACTTCGACTGTAAGGGTGTTACTCCTGTTGCTTCTGTCTCTAGCAAGGAGAAGTACACATGCACCTTCTGTAAGAAGGATGGTCACCTAGTAGATTTCTGCTTCAAGCACGCCAAGATCACTCGGCGTGAGCGTGTTGCTGCTCTTAGGGGTATTCAGGGTCATCCCCAGACTTTGAGTGCTCCTAAGGTACACACTGCTTCTAGACAGTTAGAGAGTTGCCTGCTTTTGGCAAATGTCAGACTCGCCATGCCGGTTCTTCGAGTTTTAGTCTTGGAGCTGTTCGTAGTCGGTCTTCTCTCGCCGTCCTTTTGATATTCCTCGCTTTTCCCATCGAGTTAGATATCGGTGCGTGAGGTGTTTTCTGGTAGGAGATTTAGGAAGCCTCACCGGGATGGTTTAGCTTTTGCACCACGACGGCTAACCTGGCCCAGCTCTAGATCATCTACTAGAGTTGCTACTGATCATGTTAAGGTTAAACGACAGAGAGACACTCGAGTCCAGTCTTCTTTTGTGACTGGTACTCTGAGGTGTCGTATGGTTCAGTATTGGGTTCCTAAGTCTTCACTCTATCCTATTACTGAGTCATCTTTCTCTCTTGTGTCTTAATCAGGTTCGTCGGATGGGGAAAGGAGATGTTTGGATTGTCGACTCCGGTTGTTCTCATCATATGACCGGAGATTCTCGATGGTTCTCTTCCCTAGTCCGAGCCCCCGGTGATGAGTTGATCACTTTCGAGGATGCCTCTTCAGATAGAGTCATCGCTAAAGGTACCATTTGCATTAATGACAATTTCATTCTTAAAAATGTTGCCTTAGTAAGTAAGCTGTAATACAATTTTCTTTCTGTTTCTCAGCTTATTGATGACTCTTTCGAGGTGAGTTTTAAGAGTAATGCTGTAGAATCCTCGATTCATCGGAGGGTTAGTTTATGGATTTCTAGATTTGGGAGAGTCTTCCGTCTTGATCTTTCTGCTTCTTCCGAGACTCTCTTCGTGTTTGATTGCTTCGAGTCCCGTGATCTCTCCTTCGGCATAGGAGACTTGGTCACATTGATTTGATCATTTGACCCGAGTTAGCGACCACGATCTCATTCGTGGTTTGCCCAAACTCAAAATGGTCAAAGACTTAGTTTGCTCTCCTGCCGACATGGCAAGATGGTTGTCGCTTCTCATCCCCACCATCAAGTTTGTTGATGGATGCACCAGGACAGCTTTTACATATGGACACTGTTGGTCCAGCTAGAGTGCAGTCAGTGGGTGGGAAGTGGTATGTTCTTGTCATTGTTGATGACTTTTCGAGGTATTCTTGGGTGTTTTTCATGTCCTCGAAGGATGAGACTTTTACCCATTTTAGGGGTTTGGTTCATAGGTTGTCTTTTGAGCTCCCTGGTGCCCTACGAGCTATACACAGTGACAATGGCACGGAGTTCAAGAACTCCTATTTTGAGAGTTTCTGTGTGGAGTCTAGTTTGGAGCATCAATTCTCCTCTCCCTACGTCCCTCAACAAAATGGCGTAGTGGAAAGGAAGAACAGGACCCTGGTAGAAATGGCCAGGACGATGCTAGACGAGTCAAGACTCCTAGGAAGTTTTAATGAGGCTATAGCTCCTGCTTGCCATGTTTCTAATCATGTATTCTTGAGAGCAAATTTGCACCGCACTTCTTACGAGTTGAGGTATGGGAGAAAGCCCAGTGTTTCTCATTTTCGTGTGTTTGGTTGCAAGTGTTTTATTTTGAAGTCTGGTAACCTGGATAAGTTTGAGTCTCGTTCTTTTGATTGTATCTTTCTGGGTTATTCGACTTCTTCTCGTAGCTATAGGGTCTAGAGTTGCGATGCGCATAGGATCATAGAGACCTGTAAAGTGACCTTTAATGAGGCTAGCCCAGGAGCTAGACCCGATATTTCAGGCTCTTCTTCTTCCTCCGAGACCATCTTTGTAGAGGATGAGGATGATGGAGATGATGGTGTTCCACCTGATCCAGTCCCCTCTACATCCGAGGTGCCTCTGCTTCCATTTCGCACCTCGGAAGGCCACCTTGCCTTCGACTCTCATTCAGCTAGTGGCTCTGCTCCTACCTCTTCTGTGCATGAGGTAGAGGCCACTTCTGCTTCTGGACCTCCCCATCATTTTCAGCGTTCTCATCCACCTGATCAGATCATCGGCGATCTATTTGAGCGAGTCACTCGCTCAAAATTAGGTTTGTCCAGTTTCTGCCTTCACTCTGCCTTTGTTGCCTCGTTTGAGCCGAAGGATGTGACTCATGCATTATCTGACGAGTCTTGGACTAATGCTATGCATGAGGAACTTGAAAACTTCGAGAGGTACAAAGTCTGGCAGCTTGTAGAACATCCATCTGGTCATAATGTCATTGGGACCAAGTGGGTGTTCAAAAACAAGCAGAGTGAGGATAGGGTTGTCATTCGCAACAAGGCTAGGCTAGTTGCACAGGGTTTTTCTCAGGTTGAGGGTCTTGACTTTGAGGAGACCTTTGCTCCTGTAGCTAGACTAGAGGCTATTTGGATCCTGCTTACATTCTCTGCATCCCGGGGCTTCAAGCTCTATCAAATGGATGTCAAGAGTGCATTTCTCAATGGCTATATTGAGGAAGAGGTTTATGTCAAACAACCTCCAGGATTTAAGAACCCCAAGTTTCTGAGTCCTGTATACAAGCTTTCCAAAGCTCTGTATGGACTCAAGCAGACCCCCAGAGCATGGTATGAGAGGCTCAAGTCTTATCTTCTCAGTCATGACTTCGAAATGGGCGTATTACACAAGACTCTGTACATCAGACACCATGAGTCGCATTTTCTTCTCGTCCAGATTTCTATGGATGATATCATTTTTGGTGGCTCGTCTCATTCGCTTGTGTCTCAGTTTTCCGAGGTGATGAGCACAGAGTTTGAGATGAGTATGATGGACGGGTTGAGCTACTTTCTTGGCTTTCAAATCAAAGCAGACTCAGGAGGGTACTTTCTTGCATCAAGGCAAGTATACCCGTGACCTTCTGAGGCACTTTGATATGTCTGATGGGAAGCTGGTGATGACTCCTATGGCCACCACTGCTATCCTCGAGCCCGATGAGGATGGTGAGCCTGCTGATCAAAAGGAGTTTCGAAGCATGATCGGCTCCCTCTTGTACCTCACTGCTTCGAGGCCGGACATACATTTTTTGTGTGTGTCCGCTCGATTTCAAGCTTCTCCTCGCGCCTCTCACCGCCAGGCAGTCAAGCGCATCTTCAGGTACCTTCGTGCTACCACTGATTATGGTATTTGGTACTCTTCTTCTTCTTGTCTATCCCTTCGAGCCTTTTCTGATGAAGACTTTGCTGGCTGTAGGATAGATAGGAAGAGCACTTCTGGCACTTGCCAATTCATTGGCACTTCTCTTGTTTCTTGGCCATCTAGGAAGCAGTCTAGGGTTGCACAGTCCACCGCTGAGGCCGAGTATGTTGCTGCAGCCAGTTGCTGTAGCCAGGTGCTCTGGATGAAATCGACCTTGCGGGACTATGGGTTAGAGATAGAGAGTGTGCCACTTTTCTGTGACAACACTTCTGCTATTTGCATTGCTAAGAACCCAGTGCAGCATTCCCGGACCAAGCACATTGATATTAGATATCACTTCCTTAGAGGCCATGTGGAGAAGGGAGATTTCGCGCTTCTGTTCGTAGAGAGTGACCTTCAGTTAGCCGATATCTTCACCAAGCCTTTGGATAGCTCCAGATTTGTTGCCTTGAGGAGTGAGCTTGGAGTCGTGAGCCCTTACGGCTTATCTTGAGGGGGAGCTGGTTTGTATATTATGTACTACATATTTTTTCTGGCATTTCCTTTCTTTTTCTGGGTGATTATGGGCTGTTTTTTCACTTTGTTTGAGTCCTCTTCACTTCACCTAGACTTCTGGCATGCTTCGGCATGGACCTCTAATCTTATGCTTCAGGATGCTATTCTTTTCTTCTTCTTGGTTGAGCTCACTCACAGACTTATAGGTCTAGCAGGCGTTGGGCCTCCTGGGTAGACAGGGTCTATGTTTGCTCCTGAGCTAGAGTCTGAGAGCTAGTTTTCCTTCGTAAGTCATTGGGGAAGATGAGGGCGAGCCTGAGCTGTAGTGTTTCCCTTCTGTCTTTTCTGTGCTCTATAGCCACCCAGTTTGCAGTTTTCTCTACTTCCTCTCCTCATTCTGTATTTCTGGTTTTGACTGAGTTCATTTGGGTCTTTCTTGAACTTAATTCTGCTAATAACTCAACTTGAACTAGATTTGTGCTTAAGTTGACTCATATGCTGAGGGGGAGTTTGGGAATCTGTTCATGCATTGCATATAGACTGCATTTCCTGTTTAATAAGCTTTGTCTATTATGCAATTGATTTCTTCTTCACGTTATACACCATGCTACATCATATGGAGGAAATCACTAGCTTAGATATGTCCAAGTTCATTTAACTTGCTAATCTTAAAAATGAAATAAGCTGTAAATGAAAAACTTGATGAAACATGTTGCTTTTACTTGCAAGGTTTCTTCTATAGAGGTTTGTGTCATAATTTGAGAAATTTTGGAGTTCTCTAGAGTCCCTATAGCAACTTGGGTGAAACTAGTTTGTTTCATACTTGAGTCCTTCATTTGCTCATGAATCATTATGCTAAAAATGAAAATTAAGCAAAAATTGACTCTTCTTGACTCCACACCTTGCATTTCTAAGACAGCTTCCCATTGCACTTGGGATGAGCTTGGAGTGCATCGTGTATGACCTAGACCATCCTCTTAAGAGTTCATCTTGAGATGGTCGCATATGGCTTGAGTCAATTGCTTGTCAAAAGAAAATGCAAATATAAAAAAAACGTAAGTGGGTAAAGAATGCAAATAATGTCAAACATTTGCACCCCGCTATGTCTTGTAAGATGATAAAGCACAATTTGCATTAAGTGATAAATGAGCCCGAAGGACCTTGTATGCACTTCCAGATTCCCCAAAGTGTTGAGTAGGTTGAACTCTAGGTTTTCCTTTTGATCCTTAGAGTGGCTATTCTTCTATTTTTGAAACTAAAGCTAAGTGTTGCACTTGTCAAATCTTGATAAAAAAGAAATATTCAAATCTAAGCTTGTATTTGCACTTGGACATGTCCTAGACTAGTCTAATCTAAAAATTGACTAGCTTGGTGTCATATCTTGTCATAGTGATCAATTGGATAATCTTCAAAGCTCCCTTAGGTTGCATTTCATGCATACATAAAAAGAGGGAGAAAATTCCATTTTGATGCCTATATTGCCAAAAGGGGGAGAAAATATAGAAAAGGCATCATTAAAAAAAGAGATAAAAATGTGAAAGCTTGTTGGTTCTTATGATCTTTGTAAATCTTTGCTATTTCTTATGGATCATAATCAAATTTGGCACTTATGATTGGTTTTTAGAGCTTTTGTGGAAAACTTGCTCTTTTCATGGTCTTGCTCTAAATTCTTTCTGCCAACTTGGTCATGATTTTATATCTTTTTCTCTGGACCAAGTTTGGCTTTGCAATTAAATTACTTTCTTCTTCTCTCATTCAAACTCAAATTTATGCCTTTTGTGTGGTTTGTCAATATACTCATCAAGGGGGAATTAAAAGACCATGTGGAGGTCTATCCTTGTCTGTGATGAGTAATTGACGAGTTTTGAGTTTGGTTTGATTTGAATTGAATTGGATTTGAAGCAATTTGAGTGTTGGGTGCTCTTCTTAGTGCTACCGGCCTAGGGGTAGTAGCACCGGACCATTGAGAGCAATTATGATCGATTAATGATTTTGGGATAATCATTGAATATCTTTGTGGGCATTGCTATGTGAAATGTTTTCCTTGTCTTTGATGGTTGCAGGGCGACGGTGCTAGGTCATGGTGAGGCGAAGGATGACAGGGACTAGGCGAGGAGCGTCGGAGGTCCAGACGGTTGGGAGATCGCCGGAAGATTATCGGAGATGGAGTCCGGGCAAGTCAATAAGACAAGGAAAGGAGATGATGCTAGCCAGATGCCGCGTGGATCAATGAGCGCCGTCGGATTGAGGTCTAGTTGATAGGTTAGCGGGTCTAGGTAGTATGCTTTAAAAACCGTGCAAGAAAACCCGGTATGTGTGTGGGTTTTGGGTTAACCCTTGCATGGCTGTGTGTGTGGGTTAATCCTAGCCCTTAGATGAGTGCTCTAGGGTTGAGGGACTCATCCAAGGGTGGTAGGTGGCCCAAGAGTAGTATAAATAGGGGTGGAGGGGTAGCCTCCTTCCCTTGAAGGTTTTGAGGTTTTTGATGCTCCTTTGAGCTTTGTCCACATGAATGTGAGGCTTTGTAACCTCTCCTTCCAGAAATGAAATGTTTCCTCAAATCATTTCTTTTCTTTGTGCATTTACATTACGCATTTAAATTACGCAATTTATATTATGCACTTAAATTCCGCAATTAAATTCAGCACTTGCATTCTTGCAATTTACATTTATGCAATTTGGATTTGCCTCCCCTCCTTCTAAATGCTGTTCTTCTAGGATGTCTTAAGGGTGTTCATTTGGTTTTACATCTTTCTTACACCCTAGGATAGACTAGAGATCAAGTTTTTTATCAATTTGCAAATCTGTCCAGAACTTGTTCTTCACGCAGCAGTCAGTATTTGATTTTTCTAAACATATATAAAAATAATTTTTAAGTGATTCTTTTTGGTGAAGCTGCAGGACTCATATATACATCTGTATAACATTTCTTGAGTCCACTGGTTGCACCGTTTGAGAGCTATGAAGTGAAAACCGAGCCTCAAACTTTCTGGTTGAAGTTCCTGACCTTCTGTATTGCTTGATTTTTCATTCTTATTCTACAAAGATTTTTTTGAGGTGATTTTTGGTGGAGTGATTCACGACTCTACTGCTCACAGGGACATAAATTCCCAACAATTTTAGAGCAACAGAAACTCACAAACCTCCTGTTCCAACTGAGGACAATTTGTGAAAATCTGCTTTAACTTTTCTGAAAAGAGACTTTGGTATTTTAGCTTTATCTCTTTTAGAAAAGAAGTCTTTTGAATTGATTCCTCTTTTGTTTGGACACTTGACAACCAGGATTGTGATTAAACAAACCCCTCATATGATTCATGGTTCTTATCCATGCAAGCTAGGGGTACACATAGTTGTCTAATTGTTCTGGGTTTTGGAGGGTGTGCGAATATGAGAAGCACCTGTTTGAACGAAAATATTTGGGTGCTTTAGATTTTTATTGCAAGAGTGTTTGGAGTACTTTGAGTGGGGGAAATTTTATTTGGGATCATTCACCCCCCTCTGATCGCCATTTCGTTCTTTCAAACTTTATCACCAATTTTCTCAAGAAGACCTCTTTTATCTGGATTCTTTGACCTCATCTTGACTAAAATTTCTTCTCAAGCAAAAAGATTGAACTGACCTTGATGACCGCTACTAAAGAACAACCAGAAGCTAGGAGCAATATCTTTAGCAATCAGGAGCACCGTTGCCAAACACCCGATCAGAATGTGCTTCGGTGAAGAGATGAGCTTGTGCTCAAGAGAAAATTTGTGAGAGAAAAGATGAGGCACAAGAAAGCTTGAGAAATTTCTGAAGGAGATAGAGGTATAAATAGCGCAAGTTCCCAAGAGTGAAATCAGGAAATTACTGCGGTAGTTGAAAACGGATTGCAACTACCTTATTTTGAGGAGGTCTCTTTATGGCAGGACAGTTGGAAACCATGGAATCCAAGAAATATGGTTACCGATTTAGATAGGTTTAGCAGGAGAAGTCCTAAGAAAAGATGATATTTTGACGGGATTTGCAAGGATAAGTGCCTTTTGAAGATCGAGAGGAACACGGTTTGAAAAAGATAAGTACTGAGATAAAAAAGCTATTGTCGTATGTGCCCCGGACTGTTTTTCGGTTACAACAGATAGCTGTCCATCTACGCTAGACCGAGTCCGTATAAGGAATACTTGGTCCATCGTAGTTGGAAACCTCTCTGTTTACAGTTAAAATACTAGTCCGTGATACATGGACAACTTTTATGAATCGAAAAAATACAAATATAACTAAATTTAAAGATTTTCAAAGATCCCCTTTTTAAGAATAACACACATAAATTGGTAGAGAGATCTTAGAATAATCTTACGATCAAGAACAATCAACCAATAAACTCAGGAGACGTTGGAGTCAAAAAGGAAATATTTGAGCCCTAGTTTTCATAAGAGCATGAGTATAATTGACTAAGCTCAAAGAAAATACTCATGTGCTGAGTAATTTAGGTTTTCAAGATTTTGTATAAGTATTTCTTTCTGAAGCTTGCTTAACCTAATTACTGTGCTTTAGGAAAGTATAATATAGTAATAGAGAAAGGGAAGGATTTCAGCAGCAATTTTATGACTTTCAGTTTTCAAGTAAACTTTTCATTTAAAATATAGTCTTATAATTACTTCAGCACTGGTAATTACTTTGTTCACATAAAGATAGCAATATGTGCATAGCAAGCAGTCTTGACTCCCCCTTAGTGTGTTATTCCAAAGAATCAGGCAACTTTCGAAAAAGCAAGAATGTTTAGTTCATTCCTTAATTTTGAAAATCTAGCATCATCAAGTGGTTTAGTGAAAATATCAGCCAATTGATCCTCAGTCCTGACGTAACTAAGCATAATGTCACCTTTAGCAACATGATCACGTATGAAGTGATGCTTAATTTCAATATGCTTAGTTCTAGAATGCTGGACTGGGTTGTTGGCCATTTTCACTGCACTTTCATTATCACACAACAGAGGCACATTTTCAATCATAACACCATAATCCAAAAAGATTTGTTAAATAAAAAGAATTTGAGCACAATAACTGCCTGCAGTAACATATTCAACCTCAGCAGTTGAAAGTGCTACTGAATTTTGTTTCTTTGAACAACAAGATACTAAAGATCTTCCAAGTAAGTGACAACCCCCAGAGGTGCTTTTTCGATCAACCTTACAACCGGCATAATCAGAATTTGAATAGCCAAGAAGTCCAAAAGAAGCACCTTTTGGGTACCACAAGCCAAAACATGGAGTATACTTTAAGTATCTGAAAATCCTTTTTACTGTACTAAGATGCACTTCTTTAGGTACAGATTGAAATCTAGCACACATGCATACACTAAACATGATGTCTGGCCTAGATGCTATTAAATAGAGTAAGGAGCCTATCATAGATCTAAACAATTTTTGATCAACAGACTTACCTCCCACATCTTGATCAAGATGTGTATTTGTTGCCATAGGAGTTTTGCGAGGATTGCATTCCTACAGATTAAAGCGCTTGAGAAGATCTTTAGTATACTTTTCTTGTGAAATGAAAGTCCCTTCCTTCAATTGCTTGACTTGAAATCCAAAAAAGAATGTAAACTCTCCCATCATTGACATTTCAAATTCTTTAGCCATTTGATTACTGAATTCCTTGCACAGAGAGAGATTAGTACTTCCAAAGATAATATCATCAACATAAATTTGGCAAATCATTAATGTACCATTAAAGTCTTTTATAAACAATGTTGGATCAACCTTCCCAATTTTGAAATCCTTTTCTAGTAGAGAGTCTCTAAGGCGCTCATACCATGCCCTGGGGGTTTGTTTTAAACCATATAGTGCCTTGAACAACTTATATACATGATTGGGAAATTTTATATCTTCAAAACCAGGAGGTTGTTCAACATATACAGTTTCTTCAATGATTCCATTAAGAAAAAGCACTTTTAATATCCATTTGAAACAAAGTAATATTGAAATGATATGCAAAGGCTAGAAGGAACCGTATGGCTTCAAGTTGAGCTACAGATGCATAAGTTTCTCTATAGTCCAAGCCTTCAACTTGTGTGTATCCTTTAGCTACCAGTCTTGCTTTATTGCGTGTGACCATACCACTTTCATCTTGTTTATTTCTGAAGACCTATTTTGTTCCAATGACATTATGATCTGTAGGTCTTTCCACCAAGTTCCAAACTTTGTTTCTTTCAAAGTTGTTGAGCACTTCTTCCATTGCCATAATCCAGTCAGCATCCTTTAATGCTTCATCTACTGTTCTGGGCTCAACACATGAAACAAAGGAGTAATGTTCACAAAAAGAACCTTGTTTAGAACGAGTTTGAACACCCTTACTAAATTCACCAATGATTTGATCTACAGGGTGATCCTTTGTAATGGTGTGATGGTTCTTTATGAAAATTGGTCCTCCATCCTTCTTTTCATCTTCTTCGAGTTGAGATCAATCTTGAGGTACCATGGACATTGTTGGTAGATCATCATTGTCTTGTTTGGGCTTGATCTCACCAATTTCCATTTTCTTCATGGATTCTCTTAGAGCTTCTTCTCCTACATCAGCTAGATTCTCATGCCCACCTTGTGGGCCATTAGATTCATCAAACTTAACATCATAGGTTTCCTCTACTAAACCAGTTGTATTATTGAAAACTCTATAAGCTTTGGATTTAGAAGAGTAACCTAGCATGATGCTTGTATCACACCTCTTTTGAAATTTACCTAAGTGTGTTCTCTTTTTATAGATATATACCTTGCATCCAAACACACGAAAATATGTGATATTAGGTTTTTTCCTACCAGAAGCTCATAAGGGGTCTTCCTGAGAAGTCGGTGAAGATAGAGTCTGTTGATCGCATGACATGCAGTGTTGATAGCTTCAGCCCAGAAAGCATCATGAGTGTTATACTCATCCAACAATGTCCTTGCCATTTCTATGAGAGCTCTATTTTTCCTTTCAACCACACCATTCTGTTGAGGAGTGTATGTGGCTGGAAGTTCATGCTTTATACCTAACTCATCACAGTATTCAACAATGTTAGTATTGACAAATTCAGATCCATTGTCACTTCTACTCTTCTTAATAGGACAGTCAAATTCATTTTGAGCCCTTTTTGCAAAAGTTTTAAAAATATTTCCAACTTCACTTTTGTTTGGCAAAAAGAATACCCATGCGAATCTAGAGAAATTATCCACAATTACAAGGCGGTATGAGTTGCCACCTATACTTGCATATGAGGTAGGACCAAACACATCCATATGCAGAAGTTCTAGAGGCCTAGTAGTGGACATGACATTTTTATCAGGATGAGAGTTAGCTACTTGCTTGCCAGCTTGACAAGCACTACAAAGTTTATCCTTTTCAAATTTGACATCATTTAGGCCCACTACTAGTAGGGATGAAAACGGAACGGAAACGGTCGGTAAATGGTTGTTCCGTTTCCGTTTCCACATCTTTTACTGGTAATGGAAACGGAATCGAAAACCCCAGAAACGGATACGAAAACAAATAATGATCGAAACTGATAAGGAACGGAACGGAGAGGATACGGAAACGAAAGTGGAAAATTCCACAAGAACGTAATACATGATCACAATATATATGACCACAAAAACAATGTAACTCATTCCATCACAAAGGTGGATACAAGAACAATGTTATGTTCACCGGTATCACTAGAAAGTTTTTTCTCAGGTTTGTCAGTTGAAGGCTCGCTATTTGTCCCCCAGATCAAACCATCATATCCTTCTCCATATCATTATCATCGACATCCTCTTGCTCCTCCAACTATAAAAATGTAATGCCCTAAAATTTGCATATTATTGTTCAATGTTCATTTATGATTTTCTAAGATTTATCCTGGATTTTCTGGAGTTTATAAATGCCATTTTACTATTTTCAGATTTATATAATTAATTTATTCATAAAAAATAAAGCCAAAAATATGCTAGAAATAATTTTCCTAGGTTCAAAATGTTCCAAAGTATTTTTGAGAATTTTTTTGGAATTTTTGAACTCTATTTGGTCTTTTCTATAAAGCCATTTGTATTTCTGAAATTATTTTAATTCGAAAATAAATGTAAATTCTCCCTTCTCCTTTTTAGGCCAAATGGGCCAAGTTTCCGACGAAATTTCCGGTTTTGCTTATACGGAATTTCCGATTCCGTTTCCGTTTCCGACGGAAATGGCTCTCCCGTTTCCGTTTCCGACAAAAAATTTCCGTTTCCGTTTCCGTACCGATATTTTCCGTTTCCGAAAAAAGGCTTCCGTTTTCGTTTTTCTCCGGAACGGTCGGAAATTCCGTTTCCGTTTTCACCCCTAACTACTAGCTCATTTTTGAAAAGCTTTTTGAGATTAGACATACCAACATGCCCAAGTCGTCTATGCCAAAGCCAACCAAGTGAAACTTTAGCAAGCAGACAAGTTGAAATGCATGAGGAGTTAGAGTTGAAATCAACAAGATAGAGATTTTGAAATCTAAACCCTTTAAAAATAAGCTTTTCATCTTTGTCAAGTACTGTTACCCCATTAATAGAAAAGGTACAATGGAATCCCAAATCGCAAAGTTGAGCAACAGATAATAGATTAAAATTTAAGGAATCAAACAGTAATACATTTTCAATAGAGTGATCATTTGAGATAGCTATCTTGCCATTTCCCTTTACATTTCTTTTACTGTTATCTCCAAATGTGATTTTGTGACTTGGATCACTCTCTTTTTTAACTGAGGTGAACATCCTTGAGGTGCCGGTCATGTGTTGTGTGCAACCACTGTCAATAACCCAGTGCCAACCACCACTCTTGTAGTTCACCTAAAATAGTGTTCATTTCTTGATTTTAGTGTTCAACTTAAAGACTACTTTTCTAAAAGAGATAAAGCTAAAACACCAAAGTCTCTTTCCAGAAAAGTAAAAGCAGATTTTCCAGAAATTGTCCTCAAATGGAGCAGGTGGTTAGTGAGCTTATGTTGCTCTAAATTTTTTTGGAATTTTTCTCCCTGTGAGAAGTTGAGTCTTCAAACACTCCACCAAGAATCAACTCAAAAATCTTTGTATAATAAACATGAAAAATCAAGCATTACAGACAGTCAGGAACTTCAACCAGAATGTTTGAGGCTCAGTTTTCACTTCATATCGCTCAAACGGTAAAACCAATGGACTCACACAGTTTTCCAGAGATGGGTATATGAGTCGTGCACCTTTTCCAATAAGAATAACTTAAAAAGGATTTTTATATATTTTTATAAAAATCAAATACTGACTGCTGTGCGAAGAACAAGTTCTGGACATATTTGCAATTTGATAAAAAACTTGATCTCTAGTCTATCCTAGGGTGCAAGTAATATGTAAAACCATATGAACACCCTCAAGACATCCAAGAAGAACAACATTTAGAAGGAGGGGAGGCAAATCCAAATTGCGACAAAGTAAATTGCGAGAATGTAAATACGGGAAAGTAAATGCTGAATTTAAATTGCATAATTTAAATGCGTAAAGGAAATGAAACATGAATATAAATGAAGAACATTTCATTTCTGGAAGGAGAGGTTACAAAGCCTCACATTTCATGTGAGCAAAGCTCAAAGGAGCATCAAAAACCTCAAAACCTTCAAGGGGGGAAGGCTACCCCTCCACCCCTATTTATACAACTCTTGGCCACCTACCACCTTTGGATGAGCCTCTAAACCCTAGAGCATCCATCAAGGGCTAGGATTTACCTACTCAACCAGCCATGCAAGGGTTCACCCAAAACCCACAACACATAATGGGTTTTCTTGCACGGTTCTCAAAGCACACTAACTAGACCCACTAACCTATCAACTAGACCAAGATCCAATGGTCCTCATTGATCCACGCAGCGTCTAGCTAGCATCTCATCCGTTCCTTGTCTTCACGGCTTGCACGGACTCCATCTCGGATCATCTTCCGACGATCACCGACAGTCTGGACCTCCGACACTCCTCGCCTAGTCCCGGCCATCCTTCGCCTCACCATGACCTAGCACCGTCGTCCTGCAACCATCAAAAACATGGAAACTCCTCACAGAGCATTTCCCACAAAGATATGCAATAAATCCATCAAAGTCCACTCATTAAAATTCATTTTTATTCGATCTGACCGGTAGCACCGGGAAAACAGAGAAGTCCTCAAATTGCTTACAATTGAAAATCTATTTCAAATCAAACTCAAACAAGCGCAACCCAAGCTCAAATTTTGTCAAATACTACTCATCACAAATCTGGATAGACCTCCATATGGTCCTTCACTGAACAACTTTGGGGCCAAATGGATTAGTAAGTAAAGACTTAGGCACCTAAATAGCTTTAAGATTTTTGTCCAGATTAGAGGGGCCAACATATTTAACATTCATTTTACCCCTAAAATCTTTAAACAACATGTAATGAGCATCAACCATGCATCTTCTATTTACCTTGGCATATGAAGCACTAGCAAAGATGCAATTTTTAGAAGTATGATTGTCACTATGACAGTAACAACAATGAGTCCTACTCTTGATAAAATCTATCTTAGGTTTTGGCTGTTCATTCTTTCTAAGCACAGATTTGATTTTATAACCTAATCCTTTTTTACCCAGAACAATCTTTTGTTCCCCAAGAATTTTATCAAGAGTGAGACTACCAAGGAAGCATTTTTCTAGTCCTTTGTCAAATTTGGCTACCTTGGATTTCAGCTCACTATTTTTGTCATGAGTTCTTTAGCTGCAAGGCATTTTTGCAGTTTTTACTACAGATGCTAGATGAGCTAGGAATAAGTATATCATCAGAAAGCAGATCACAGTTAATTGAAACATTACAAGATGAAATACTTTTAGATTTGCTAATCTGCATCTCATTGTCAATTTCTAGCTCATAGTATTTATCAAGCAATTCCT
This sequence comes from Otatea glauca, assembly GCA_036346275.1. Lineage (NCBI taxonomy): Eukaryota > Viridiplantae > Streptophyta > Magnoliopsida > Poales > Poaceae > Otatea > Otatea glauca. The sequence goes on along the minus strand of CM070721.1, from coordinate 28,331,877 downwards.
CATGATCTTTAACAAGTTGCATGTGTGTGGTTTTTAAAGAATCATGAGAATCAGTAAGAAGAGCATGATCAGAATTTAGTACAAAATGAATATGTGAAAGTTTTTCATATTCATTTATAAGCTCATTTTTACTAATCTCTAGCACATCATATTTTTCTTGCATGATGTTAATGTCAGATTCAAGAGTTTCAACTTTAGCAATAAAGCAGATCATTCTTATTCCTGAGGCTAGTAGCATTTTTCTTAAGAGCTTTAACTTTAGCAGTTTTAACACATAAAGCATCATTAAGTTCTTTAATGATCCCCACTAGCTCTTCATAAGAAGGAGAATCACTCACCTTGTCTTCATCATTTCTGGCCATGAGGCATAGTGGTGGTGAAGGGGAAGGTGGGGTGGATTCATCCAGAGCGAGCCCAGCTAGTCCTTTGGACCTTGGCTTTTCTTCATCTGAGGAAGAGGAGGATTCTTCACTTAAGCTTTCTTCATCAGTGACCCATGCACCAATGTGTGCCTCCTTTTTCCCTTTTCTCCAATGTTTCTTGGAGTAGCTCTTCTTGCGATAATTCTTCTTGTAGCATCCTTGAGCTTTTTCTTCATCATTGTCATCTATGTTCTTGCTTTTGCCCTTCTTGTTACTTTTATTTAGGCAACGAGCAGCTATGTGTCCTTTCTCATTGCACTCAAAGCAGATAATGTTAGAGAAATGATTTCTTTTTGAGAAATAGTTAGATGACTTACCTTTGGCATTTACCCTTCTCATGATTTTATTTGCTGATCTCATGAGCAATGCCAGTTTTCTTACATCTTCATCCTCTTCATAGCTTGAATCTTCTTCTTTTTCTTCATCAGAGGAATCTTGAACTTTTTCCTTGGCCTTGAGAGTAATAGACTTCTTCTTGGTCTCAATTTCATCAACCAAGGTAGGCTCATGAGCTGAGATTTTGCCCAATAGTTCAGTAGGTGTGAGCTTCTTCAGATCACCACTATTGGATAGGTAAGTGATCAAGCTGTGATAGGCTCGAGGTAGAACCCTGATCATCTTCCTGCATACTTCAACATCATCAACTTTAGTTCCTAGACCTTTAAGCTCATTTATGATGGGATTTAGTTTAGAAAACATGTCATTAGCATTTTCTTGAGGAAGCATTTTGAACTGATCGAATTTTTCTCTAACAACAAAGTATCTTTCCTCTTTTACATCAGAGGTACCCTCATGAATCTCTTAAAGAGTAGTCTATATATATATAAGCAGTAGAAAGGTTGCTGAATCTATCAAAAACTTCAATGCTCAGACAAGAAAAAATAGCATTTCTAGCCTGAGCATCATATTGCAAATTTCTTATTTCCCCAGGTGTAGGTTCTGAGGATGAGTGTTGCCCTTCAGGTATGACACGTGGAGGTAAAGGTCTTTCTGTGACTCTCCACACATCATAACTTACGGCTTCAAGATAGCACCTCATTCTAATTTTTCAATAAGCATAATTTGTGCCATCAAAAATAGGACACCTTCCTACACTTACTGTAGCTGATCCTATTCCCTCGGCCATTTTACCCAAGCTGTTTAAGCTTTTAACACGGGTAACCTTGCTCTGATACCACTTGAAAGGATCAAGTTGGCCTAGAGGGGGGTGAATAGGAAACTTTTAAAAAACTTTTAAGTATTAAGAAAAACATTTCTCAATAAAATCTTAGCAACAGAAAAAAATTAGAGAAGGGAACCAGCACAACTTAGTTGCAGTAAAAACTTGAATGAAAACAGACAATAAGATGAATACACAAAGATGAAGCAATATCAGAATGACTCAAGAATTTTTCACCGAGGTTCAGAGACCAATCTCCTACGTCCCCGTTAGAGCACTTCTTCAGAAGTATTGCTCCACCAAATAGCCAATCTTAGTGGCTTTTGGTCTTTCACTAGCTTGACTCTTCCACCACTCCGGTGAGTTGAGTCTCAACCTTTCACAGCAATGGTAGCCTTCCACAATCCCTTTTGGATAGGTCGCACCAACAACTTCTCCAACCGTCTAGGAACAGCTAGTTCCAAGAGTAATAGACTATCCACAAGCCCTATCTCTTGGTTCAGTAGCTAGATGCAAACTAGACTCAGCTTGGAGCAAGAATTCTAAATGTTCAGAATGAATGTTTGTTGTTTCTGAGTTGAAGCTCAAACTCTTTGATGAAATGAAAGCTCAGGAATGCTAAAGATCAAAGAGTTGTAAATGATTTTAAGGATGTCAACGGTGTTCAGAATGTCAAAGATGTGAATGCGCAAAGCTCTACCTGTGTTTGTGAACTCAAGCACTGTATATATAGAGCCTGAACAGAAATAACCGTTGTACCTGCCATTTTCCCGTTGGGGTTGGTAGGATGGATGAGACAGGTCAACTACTGCCTCTTTTATAAGTATTTTAAGGTGTATGAGTCATATGTTGAAATATATACACGCGCCGGACTGAAAATGTTAGTCCGGGGTACATAAGATTGGAGAAGCATTATTGTACCTAGTGTAACGTATTTGCGCCGGACCGACAAAATAGGTCCGTCAAATACATGTACTGATAAAGGAAAGTTTGTGCCAGACCGACAAAATTGGTACGGTGTACACATGATTTGTTCTATTTGGATACTAGCAAAATAATGTTTGCGCCGGACTAAAAAAGTTGGTCCGGCGTAAAAGAGAAAGTCGTTGGTTTTTACCAGAGAGAATCACGTTTGCGCCGGACCAAAAAATTTGGTCCGGTGTACACTCATAATTTTGGTCCGCAGCAAACGGCATGTTCTCGGTTAAGATTTGAGTAAAGTAATTCTTAACACCGGACTAGAAATTTTGTTCAGAGTGAAAAGACAACATGCGCCGGACTTGAAGATAAGGATGAATTCTGATTGGTCCGTCGTGAACGATGTACGCTCGGTTGAAATAAATCAGAAGATAATTCTTAGCGCCGGACTGAAAAAGTCGGTTCGGCGTACATGGAGTGCGCTCGGTTAGAACTTGAAACTTGATTTTTCAGCGCCGGACTAAATGAAGTTAGTCCGAAAAAGAACTCTTTTTGGCTAATAGAAGGGATATCTGGATTTTTGTGTGAGAGAAGTGAAATGTCCTATGCTCCAAGTAATCTTAGTGATTTTAGCATATGAACCAAGATTATTACTTGTGTATAATCCCTCTTAATAGTACGGTTATTCTAGCTATACAGCTTGAATCAACTCCCAAGCCAAAACTAAAAATAAACACCTTAGCCTTGTTCTTCAAATATAGCTGTTGTCAGCTTATACTAAGAATGCTTCTTGAACATCAACACCAAAACCTACATAATAAGCATAACTGACAAAAATAATGGGCCTAGATGCTCTCACAAGATAGGATTTGCCCCTCCATTCAACGGGAGAGATATCTCTAGGCCTCTCGAGTGGTCGGATTCTAGAAATGCATGGCCATGCTACTCGCGATTAAAGAGTTAACTGTAGTTGGGGATTCTGAGTCTTGTGATCGAGAAGGAGTGGTCGAGCTTACTAAATAAGGATGGCATATACTCGCCTTGAGTTTTATCGATATCATGAGGCAAATGGAAATGCATATATCTAAGCAATGTTTAGGTTCGTCCGATGTGATCTTTACATATACTCAGGAGTCAGCACGTCCTGCTAGGGACCGCTACCGATTAATGGATGAGTAAGAGTACTCGGGCCATGTCTAAGAATACGTGAACCTATAGGGTCACACACTTAAAGGGTTGGGACTTGATTTGGATAGTGATCCGAATTCTAATGGGTTTTAATTTTCCAATGGGCCTCTAATATAGAGCCCATTATGGAGCGTCTATTTAAAGTGAGGGGTGCTGGATTTAGGGAAAAGACACAGAGTAGGAATTCAGAATTCCCGAAAACCTAGACGCCACCCCTCCTCCGCCCAGAACCGCGCAGCTGGCGCTAGCACTCCGGCGCGTGGTGTTCCTGCCCCGTATGTGTGGATACCTTGGAGGCGTTGCTGCGAAGCTTCAACGCCAGGACGATCCGCAACCTGCGACGGTTAGAAGAAGTTGTTGGAGGAGGCGTGAAGCTAATACGACTACATCTTCACTATCGCGCTACATCGACTCTACTTTCGCTGTGAGTCTACACGTCTAGTGGTAATTATGTGATCTATAACTTGCAGTGATTCTTTGGTTATGCGGTAGAAAAATTCTCCATCATTTCCTGCCCAGAGGACGCCATCCACATGTCACCCCTCTGTGAAATGCCCTAAACAAAATTACGTAATTTTGTTTAGGTCCTTTTTATGTTTAGGTCCTTTTAGCCTTTTTTACGAAAAGTACCTTTTGGTTCAGCGAAATCGCAGATCCTTTTGAAAGGACCTTAAATAAATGCAAAAAACCCTATAATTACGTTTAGATCCTTTCAATCGTTTTTTACGAAAAGGACATTTCTGTTCCACGAATATGCTCAACACACATTGTACTCATATCATCCACAAACATACGCGTGCATGCATGTCTACTTTCAGACAAATAATTAATTGGAGCACCTGTCGGACCCCCAAAAAACACTTCCGAATTCCTTTGTGTAACATGTACTAGTCCAGGAAAAGCTAGTACACACAATAGAAATGATATTACAACATATCCGTCGTATATTATTAATTAATTATTCCAGTTTACAAAAAATGAGTGGCACCCAGGCCTAATAATAAAGCAGCACAAATAAAGTAAATAGTGGTAAAGTCCAATAAATTTGACATAGGCAATCGACTGGGAGACGGCCTAGTCCATCTGGTCCTCACTGTCGTAGAACTCCTCTGAATCAGCAGAGTAAGCAAGGGTGAGTACAAAAGTACTCAGCAAATCACACAATAAATGCAGTGTTAATCTAAAGGATACAAAGGAAGGTTATATGGTTGAGTTTAGCGTAAAGTAACAAGTTTTTCAATATTGTAAGTATTTTTCAAAGGCATGGTTTTTAGGAAAGATGTTCTTTTTAACAAATTTTAGCATTGAAATCCTTTTTGGAGTTAACCCAACTTTTCCCAATCAATGGAATCACACCATCCAAAACAATCTTTTTGAAGTCATTTTTGAAAACATTAAAATCTAATCCGTGAAAGGCTTGCTCGGTATGCCCATGACCGCGGGCGCAGCTAATCGATTAGTTTTACACTCTACAGAGGTTGTACCACTTTACCCACAAGACATGATTATCTCCTTTTGTCCAAATACACACTTCCTTTGGTGTGTTGGTAGAGAATATCATGAAAAGGCCCCATTAAAGCTCCATCTACATAGTCATGCCCGCTAAGATTTCACCGCTGGTAGGGTTAAACCGAGTGGCAGCCTTACACCCACCCCACTTTCAACCTAATGGTATGATTATCCATGATATGTTTCATTACGGTTAGCTAGGTCTTTCCCATACCAAACCGGTGGTAGCACGGTAAGGCTTTACATTCAACGTAATACAGACTGGTCCTTAATTAACTAGGTGAGCTTTCCACAACCCTCGTGTCTCACGCACCCACGTGTCAACCATTCTCGCCTGGTCCAAACCACATTTTTAATTTTTAACTTGATGCCACAAGTAACATAGAATTTCACATGAAATTGATAAAGCCTTTGAAAAGAATTTTATTTGTCTTAAAGTCCCAAATTGTCCTAATTTTGGTTCTAAGCATGTCTAAGCATATTTCTAATCATTTTGATATTTGTATATTTGTCATAGGGCTACAACGGAATAAGGTACTCTAATTTTCAAGGTGGTTTTAATCAATTTGGAGAATAACTATTTATTTAAAACTAGGACTGAAACTATGTTGCTAAAATTAAGCATGCAATAATTTAAATTCAAAATATAATTTAAAAACTGGGATCAACATGTTCAAGGATGTGTAACTTGCCTTGGTCGTAGAGTAGCAGCTCGGAATCGTCGTCAGTAAACTCCTCCGGCTCTCCAAAATCTACATACGAAAAAATTCAAAATCAAATAAAATTAAAATAAATTAAAATAAAATACCAAACCAGCATAAAGAGAAATTTAGAATTTTATATGAATTTAGAAAGAAAAACGGAGCCAAGCGGTGTTCGAACGGTTGAAAACGGGCTACCGGAATTTGAAAACAAGAAAAAGAAAAGAAAAGGATCTTTGAATTTTTGAAATTTCTTTTCTAAATAAATTTTTCAAATTTTCAGAGTTAAAATTTGTATTTAAAAATTTGAAATTTTCTCAATTTCCCTCTATTTTTCTCCCTTTTTTCATTTTTTTGACTGATACTCTCTCACCTCTTTTTTTTCTCTATTTCTTTTTTTCCCTGCCTCACGGCTGCACACGAACAAGATCTTTTGCTCTCTGTTTTTTTTTGCCATGGCTCAAGGGGATGGGTAGGGGGCGGCCAGCCGGCGGCGGCAAGGAAGGAGCGGCCGGATGGCGGTGGTGGCCGGAAAAATGAGAGTCGGCCGGGGCAAAAATAAAATTGAAACCTTTGCAAAATCTGGCAAAACGGAGGCGGACTAGCTGTTGGAAAGTGGCAAAATGGGTTGGTGGTGGTGTGAGGCACCCGGTGCTCCTTTTTATAGGGCGAGAGGAGGACCGGAGGGGCGGGAATCGGTGGCGAAAATCATGGCATTCAAAAGGAAAGAGACACGATCTTGCTCGGATTTTGGGGAAATTAAGGCCATGAATGGCAAGAGGAGGTGCGGGGGATTTGATTGGCAAGTTTTGAAAATTTTTGTTATAAGAATGGTGGAGATTGGAATCTTCCTGTAGGGGCTTTCATGGAGGGAAGGAGGACCGGTTCTCTGGACAATGGCTGAAGGTAGAAGAAAGGCATGACAGGTCGGGTCCGGTCCCGCCTATCATTTTCGGATTGAATTGAGTTGAGAGATAAATGGGCTTGGTAAAAATAGTAAAGAGGTTCTAAAAATTAGGGGCGGGTATTTTTAAACCGAAACTGAAAAACCGAACCGAACCGATTTAACCTAATATTTCGGTTTTTTTGGTTTTCGGTTCGGTTTTTATTTTGATGCAATTCGGTTTTCGTATTTCGGTTCATTTTTTAACTGCACTAAACCGAATCACTCAAAGAACCGATATTTTATTTCACTTGCGCTCCCTCTCGACTCCCCGTGATATTCCCCATCCGACCAATCCGCCATCCCCCTAGTCCTCACAGCATCACCACACCATATTCCCAATCTCTCCCATTTCCTCCCCTCCTCTCCCTCTAATCCCTCCAATTCCCACGCGCGTCGGCGGCGTCGCTTTGCTTCCTCGTCCTTGGTTCCTCTAGATCCGGTGCCACACCCTTGGTCTCCTCAACCGTCGAGGAGGGATAACCTCTACGCCACACGCCACACCCTTGGCCTCCTCAACCACGACCAGATCTGGCCTCGCGGTCCTCAAGCAGAGGTGCTTGACTGCGGCGACGATGCGGAGGCGCTCGGCGGCGGCGGTGACCTCGGTTGCGTGGTCCTTGGGCGGAGGTGCTCGGCAGCTCCCGGCTTTGGTACGTGGAGACAGCGCGGAGGCGGCGGTGGCCTCGGTCGCGAGGTCCTCAGCGACAGGGCGGCCTCGTACGGCAGCGCGGGTAGTGGCGCCCCACCTCGTCGATCTTCTGGTGGCCCTCCATCCCCCAACTCCCCAAGTCCCGAGCTGTAAGTATGTGTTCCCAAATCTAATTATGCTTGTTTACTTCATTGCTTGTTGTGATTCACTGATTTGTGATGTGTACTTGTTCAGTTGATTGCTGTGATTTGTAATGATCAAACGTGTGTTTAGGAGAATGTTGAACCATTGCTTTGTAACCACAAGCCACTAACCACTGTGATTTGTAATGAACCATTGTTTATGTTGAGATTTGTGATGTATGCTGAATCTCTGATTTGAGGTGAGGTGCTCTGAATCTCTAATTTCACGTCCAGATAGATGTCTATATAAATTTACTTAGAATATATAGTGAATCATCAACTTGTTATTGTGCTTAGTTACTGCCTTGATGACTTTAGTTGCTGAATTGCTTTCTGTTACTGGTTTTGAAATTCAGTTTACCGAAAAATCGAATTTATTCGGTTAATTCAGTTCGGTTTTCAGTTCTCAAAAACCAAATTTTTTTTAAATCGAAAAAAACCAAATTAACCGAATACCCATCCCTACTAAAAATACTTGAAAAATTCTCTAAAATACTATGGATTATTTGGAACCCAATAAAATTGGTTTCTAAAATTTTCAGGTTTTAATTTTTCTCAGAAATTCTTTTAACAAATCTGAAAATAGCAAAAATATTTATAAAATAATGAAAAATCTAGAAAAATTGCAGAAAATTAGAAATAAAAGATTAATTAATAATTGCAATTTTTTAGGGCGTTACAGCACCCAAAGCCTCATGAAGCACATGAACACACATTTCAATGTACTGAAGACGTAGACGTAAATTCACTTCTAAATTTAGTGGATAATAATGTTACTGAGTTTTGGACTTACATGTTGATGGCCTGAGGACACACCTACACGGCTAGTCATGTTGACCAAAGAACAGTTTCGACGCCTAGTATTCACAAGAGAGACGAGGCTGTCGTGGGCCTCGTGGCCGGCCAGTCCTAAAGTCACGTGTTTATTGCATGCCGGGATGGACGGAGAAAAGAAGAAACATTTGGGTTATTTGTGTCGTAAAACGTAGTCGTTCACCTACGATCAATTAACAACATATCAATATGATCACACAAACAGGAAAAAGAGCATACAGGATGTAGAGGTGGAATTCTCTCTTGCTTTTATTCAATTAATCTTTTACATGGGGGAAGCCCAATATATAGAGTAAAGCGTAAGAGATGAGTTCGGATTCGCACACAAATAAGAGATAGATGGTAACCAAATCGGTTACGGAAATCTGATCTTATAACACTCCCCTTTGGGCAAATACTACGTAATGCAAATGTCTCGTTAAAAACTCCACTCAAAAACCCAGTGGGAAAAATGAGATGGAGAAAATAGTACATTGCACTCACACTTTATGTTGCACTAGTTGCCTTGTTAAAAACCTTTATATGAGAAACTTCAGGAAAACTCACTAAGGGAAAAGAGTACAACTTATAATCTTCTAGATTTATATTAGGATCTTCAGGATCACCATAAGGGTTATGGTTCAAGGGTTTATTCCCCCTGAACATTGCATATCTCTAAGTCTTCTCATTCCAATACCTTTAACACATCTTTGAAACGTGGATTTAGGCAAGGATTTAGTGAATAAATCTACAAGATTTTCATATGACTTAGTTTGCAAGATCTTTATCTCACCGTTCTTCTGGAGTTCGTGAGGATAGAATAACTTAGGAGCAATATGCTTCGTGATATTGCTCTTCACATGACCCATTTGCATTTGTGCAACACAAGCGGTATTATCTTCATAGATAATTATCGGGGTATCAGTTTTAAGGCCACATGACTTCTGGATATGATTAAAAATTTATTTGAGTTGCTGTGGGCTAATTTGGGGTTTTAGCGGGCTGTTGTGGGCTTCTAGGGCTTGGTTTCTTGGTTTGGGCCGATTGTAGGTTTTCTTTTTGACCATCGTTGGGCCTTGTGGAGGGGAAATTCCCTAACCCTAGCCCCTCTCCCTGCCTCCCACCCCCCCCCAGCCGCACCTCCCCACCTTCCCTTGCAGCCGCCACCTCCCCTCCCCACTTCCCCCTTGCGCCCCATCCCCTCCCCTCTCCCTTCCCCCTTGCACCCCTCCCCCTAGGGAGAATTTCCTCCCCTCCCTCCTAGGTGCTGCTCCCAGACCCCCCCTTGTGGCTGCGTCCTCGGGAGATCCCTTTGGAGAGGTGAGGCAGCGAAGCGAGGAAAGCTTGCGCGATTGGAGGGAAGAGTTCCGTGTTCGTCGTCGATCTAGCGATCGTTGGGAAGGTATGAATTTCCTAGATTATTCTTTTGGTGAGCTTTGGGGGCTGGGGGTTGGAAAGGGCTTTCTAGATTTGGTCATACTTGTGCTGTGATTAGGTTGGGTGTGGGAAAATCTAGGGTTTGGGCGTGATGTGGATTCGGGCAGTGCAAACCCCCATGTTCGGGCAGAGATTAAAAATAGTTCTAATCATTTCCTGAGGGGTTGGCTGTTGAGAAAGTCGTATATCGTCGTCTTAAGTTTATTTAGAGACCAAGAAAACGAATTTTGGTTGGACGGTTTAAAAGTTATGGCTGTTTCACTGACTGCTGCACAGAATCTGTCTCAATTGGTAGACACTGCGGAAATTGGCTGTTTAGGACTACTTAGAGGCTGAATCAAATTTTCTCTATAAGTAGAAAAAAGGGGAAATTTTGTGTAGTTTCTGAAAATGTCCTCGTTTACTGAATTTGGAGCTTTGAAAAAATATTTATGGCATTTTGAAGTTGACTGTCCAGTGGGCTGCTAATGCTGAATTTAAAGTCCAAATTCAGAACTTAAGATGGTTCGGGTTTGGGAGCAGTGTGTGATGATTGTACTTGAAGTATGTGCTGTGTTTGGCTTGTTTTTGAGGATTGTATGCTGTAGGTGGCATGACTTCTGGTGTGGCCTCGAGCTCACATCCTTCTACTTCGCGCGGTAAAGAGGCAAGTATATCGTGCAATTGCGGATGGTTCATGGGGAGTAGTGATTGTTTAGTGCTAAAATGACTTTCACGTGAATTCCCATACTTTATTGTCAATTTATTGATGTCACCTTGTTCCATTATCATGATGAGTAACTATGGAAAAAGTAAGGTTGAAATTATTTATCGCATCATTTGCATCATGTCATGAAAAGATTTCGAGCCAGGACGGTGAGAAAGTCATAAGAGGTCTTATGACTAATCCGGAGTGCTCTATTGAAAGACCTATTGAGTAGTCTCATCCACGGGGATGGATGGGAGCGTGATCTACTCGTAGGCCCCTCCACAGGGATAGTAGGGAAAAAGAGGGTGTGTCGCCGATGGGCGAGCACTCAAGCTATATCAGTATAAGCTTGAATGGTGCATTATTTGAGAATAAATGCATGGTGCATTGCATATGAGAATCTGATTTAGATGGTTAATCATTGTGGTAAATTATGTGCATCATGGAAAGAAACATGTTACCCATGTTAAGTTGCACTTTAATGAATTGTATTATTGTGAGATATGCTTGCTGAGTTTTGAACTCACACTTGTTTGTTCCTCATGACTGTAGGTGCTTTGAAGATGACATCCAGGGATGGGGCTTAGCGGCACAATGCACACTATTTCATAACTCAATCGCTAGTTTCTTTTGAATTATCTCTCTTTCATTGAATAAACTAGAAGATGATGATACAATTTTCTTTTCAAGACTAATGGAGGGCTGCTGGAAAGGATCAAGTTGTCAAAAGAGTGCTCTAAAGGACTCCCATATAGGATAAGTTAATAGTGCTCAGTAGTGTTGGAGCGTATCACCCTTTTTAATTTAACAACGTATAGTCCGAGTGTATTAGGATTTTTGTTGCTTGTCTGTTGGGTGTGTTGTACACTTGCCCTAGCATTGTGTTGTAGCCACCTTTCATTTGGTGTTTTATTGCTTGTTTGGTCTTGGAATGGCTACCTCCCTAGTCTTCTCATCTTTTGGTCTTTCCCTCTCATCCATTGCTAACTTATCTCTGGTCGTTGCTTTAGATGGAAGGTCAAGGAAGAGGTCATGGAGCTGGTCGCAGAGGTCGTGTTGGAGGTCGTGGCCAGGCAGAGCCACAAGAGCAGTAGGATATTCAAGATCAGCAAGTGCCGTCGCCGCCACCATTCCAACCCCCAGTCGCAGATATCCAGCAGATGATGGCAATGCAGCTTCAGTTATTGTAGGCCCTTGCTCAGAATATGGTGAACAATCCACAGCCAGCACCAGCCGCCGCACCAGTGATGCCGCCCAAGTCAAAGCTTGGAGAATTTATGAGAACTAGACCGCCTACCTTCACGGGAGCAGGTGAACCCTTGGAGGCAGATGATTGGTTGAGAGATATGGAGAAAAAGCTCCAGTTGGCAAAGTGTTATGACCGTAAAAAGGTTCTCTACGCGAGCCATCAGTTAAAAGGAGTAGCTGCTACTTGGTGGAATAATTTCTGTGCTACCCATCAGAATGCTCAAGCTATAACGTGGGAGGAATTCTCTGAAGCCTTCCGTACTACTCATGTGCCTGCCGGCATTATTGAAATGAAGAGAAGAGAATTTCGCAAGTTGCATCAGGGAAACCAGAGTGTTTCTGAGTATCTTAAAAGGTTTACCCAACTGTCAAGGTATGCACCAGAGGATGTGGCTACTGAAAGTGCCAAGATTTGGAGGTTCATGAAAGGACTTGATCCTGACATCAAGGTGCAGCTAGTTGCTTTGGATTTTCCAAACTTTCAACATATGGTGAACAAGGCTCTAGTGCAAGAGGATGCTCAACGCCAACAGCGGAAGTCCTGCAAGAGAAGGATGGCATTCTAGGCTCAGCATGGAGCAAGTGGTTCTCGTCAGCGCTTTCAATCTCAGCAGGTCAACAGGACACCTGGTCAAGGAGCACCCCGTACTCCTAATTCTGGACCGCGCCCAATCGCTCAAGGACAGCAAAACAATGCTAATGTTCAGTCGCAGAAAGGGAATTCAAATGCTGCAGGAATCCAGTGTTTCCATTGTCATCAGATGGGACATTATGCCAGTAACTGTCCTCAGAAGCGTCAGCAAGTGACTCCAGTGCCATTCAACTTGGGATCCAATTCTGACAGAGCTCCTGCGCAAGGACAAGGTCGTGGAAAACCCCAGACGCCAAGAGCTCCGCAATCCTTTGGAAGAGGACGTGTCAACCATGTGACCGCCGAAGAAGCTCAAGAGGCACCAGATGTGGTTTTGGGTAAGTTTCTTGTTAACTCAATACCTGCCTTAGCATTATTTGATTCTGGAGCATCGCATTCTTTTATATCGAAGAGTTTTGTTGAACAATTTGGTTGGGAAACCTTTACCCTTAAGAACCCTATGATAGTTCAATCACCGGGAAAAGAATTGAGAACTAGTTCAGTATGCCCAGGTGCAACCATAAAAATCAATGGGGTAGAATTCCTAGCGAATCTTATCATTTTGGATTCAAAAGGAATAGATGTCATCCTAGGGATGGATTGGTTAACCAAGTATAAAGGTCAAATAGATTGTGCCAGTAGAGCCATCACCCTTACCAATTCAGAAGGCATTCGAGTGGAGTATATGCCTGATGAGTCTGCAAATAAGAAGTGCACTTTGAACTGTTTGAAGGAAACAACTTTGGAAAGTATGCCTGTGGTGCAAGAATATCCAGATGTATTTCCTGAAGAATTTCCAGGTATGCCGCCTGATCGAGATGTAGAGTTCATCATAGAGCTAGTCCCTGGTACGGCTCCAATCTCAAAGAGACCCTACCGCATGCCAGCCAATGAATTCGCTGAGATGAAGAAACAGATTGAGGAGTTACAAGAAAAAGGACACGTTCATCCAAGTTCGTCACCTTGGGGAGCGCCCGTTCTTTTTGTAAAGAAGAAGGATAATAGTTTACGTTTGTGCGTAGACTATAGAGCCCTAAATGAAGTCACAATCAAGAACAAGTATCCGTTGCCAGGATTGATGACCTGTTTGATCAGTTAAAAGGAGCATGTATTTTCTCCAAGATCGATCTTTGATCCGGATACTATCAGTTGAAAATAAGGTCACAAGATATTCCGAAGACAGCTTTTGCTACCCGATATGGACTATATGAGTTCACAGTTATGTCATTTGGTCTGACCAATGCACCAGCCTATTTCATGAATTTGATGAATAAAGTATTTATGGAATACCTGGACAAGTTTGTGGTGGTATTCATAGATGATATTCTTATCTGTTCCAAAGATGAAATGGAACATGAAGGTCATTTGAGGATGGTGTTAGAAAAGCTCAGAAATCATCAGTTGTATGCTAAGTTCAGTAAATGTGAATTTTGGTTGAAAGAAGTTGCTTTCTTGGGACATATAATCTCTGTTGGAGGTGTCTCAGTAGACCCTGAAAAAGTGAAAGGTGTACTTGATTGGAGGCAACCCAAGTCAGTGCCTGATATCAGAAGTTTTCTTGGTTTAGCGGGATACTACCGAAGATTGATAGAAGGATTTTCAAAGATTGCAAGACCGCTTACCCAGTTGCTGAAGAAGGACAAGAAGTTTGAATGGTCTGAAGCTTGTGAGCAAAGTTTTCAGGAATTAAAGAAAAGACTGACCTCATCCCCAGTGCTCATTTTACCAGATATTCGGAAGAACTTTGAGATTTTTTGTGATGCCTCAAGACAGGGACTTGGATGTGTCTTGATGCAAGAAGGCAAAGTAGTTGCATACGCCTCAGGAAATTGTGACCACATGAGGAAAACTATCCAACCCATGACTTGGAAATGGCTGCAGTTGTGCATGCACTAAAGTTGTGGAGGCATTATCTCATCGGGAATCGATGTGAGATTTTCACAGACCACAAGAGTTTGAAGTATATCTTCACTCAAGCAGACCTCAACCTAAGACAAAGAAGATGGTTAGAGTTAATAAAGGATTATGATGTGGGAATACATTATCATCCTGGCAAGGCTAATATAGTTGCTGATGCCTTAAGCCGAAAGAGCTACTGCAATAATTTGATGATTCAAGAAGGTCAACCTGCTCTTCATGAGGAGTTTCAGCGTTGGAATTTGGAATTAGTGGATGAAGGTTTCATCGCTGCATTAGAAATTCAACTAACCTTGGAGGATCAGATCAAAAAGATGCAAAAGTCAGATAAAGAAGCTGCTAAGATCAAAGACAGAATAAAGGAAGGTAAAGCCCCTGGATTTTTAGAGGATGAAGAAGGAATCGTTTTGATTGGAAAAAGTATATATGTGCCGAATCAAAAAGATATTAAGTAGTTGATATTAAAGGAGGCGCATGAATCAGTGTACTCAATTCATCCAGGTAATACTAAGATGTATCATGATCTTCGTGGTATATATTAGTGGCCAAGGATGAGAAAAGAAATTGCCGAGTACATAGCTATGTGTGATGTATGCCAGCTAGTTAAAGCTGAACATCAAAGACCCGCAGGATTGCTACAGCCGTTAAAGGTACCTGAATGGAAGTGGGAAGAAATTGGAATGGATTTCATTACAGGACTTCCGAGAACCAGATCAGGTTATTATTCAATATGGGTTGTAGTGGATCACTTGACAAAAGTTGCACATTTCATTCCTGTGAGAACAACTTACCAGGGAGATCAACTTGCAGAGTTGTCTATGTCAAGAATCGTGTGTTTGCATGGTGTGACAAAGAGAATTGTATCAGATCGAGGCACTCAATTCACTTCAAGGTTCTGGCAAAAGTTGCAAGAAGCATTGGGTACCAATCTGAATTTCAGCACAGCCTATCACCCTCAGACTGATAGACAAAGTGAGCGAGTAAACCAAATCCTTGAAGATATGTTAAGATCTTGTGCGTTGTCCAATGCGGCAAGTTGGGATCAAAGTTTACCCTATGCAGAGTTCTCATATAACAATAGTTATCAAGCAAGTTTACAGATGTCGCCATTTGAAGCCTTGTATGGAAGAAAGTGCAGGACACCTCTCTGTTGGAATGAAACAGGAGATCGCCAAGTCTTTGGTCCTGATACTTTGCAAAAGGCTGAGGAACAAGTAAAAATGATTCAAGAAAGATTGAGAACAGCGCAGTCTAGGCAAAAGAGCTACGCTGATAATCGTCGGAGAGAGTTAACCTTTGCTCCTGGTGACTATGTGTACTTGAAAGTCTCACCGCTCAGACGCGATTTAATCGCGCGATTTCAAGTTCGTGGAAAGTTAGCACCAAGGTTTAT
This sequence comes from Otatea glauca, assembly GCA_036346275.1. Taxonomy (NCBI): domain Eukaryota; kingdom Viridiplantae; phylum Streptophyta; class Magnoliopsida; order Poales; family Poaceae; genus Otatea; species Otatea glauca. The sequence continues at coordinate 28,316,076 of CM070721.1, read as the reverse complement.
TGGACTGTTCCCAATCCTAGCCAGAAGTGGACAAGTGGCTTATCAGTTGGAGCTGTCGCCGCAGTTATCGAATATGCACAATGTGTTCCATGTGTCGCAGTTGAAAAAGTGTCTCAGGGTACCAGAAGAGCCGATGCAGATTGAGGATGTTGAGCTACAGGAAGATCTTACCTACCCAGAGTATCCGATCAGAATTTTGGATGAGGCAGAATGCAGAACAAGAAACAAGACGATCAAGTTTTGCAAGGTTCAGTGGAGCAACCACTCAGAAAAGGAAGCAACCTGGGAGCGAGAAGAAGATCTTAGAGCAGAGTACCCCAACCTTTTTCCCTAGTCCGTCCAAATCTCGGGGTCGAGATTTCTTTTAAGGAGGGGAGGTTTGTAACATTCCAAAAAGTTGAGTTTTAGAATGTTTAAATTTGAAAATGAACCATTTGCATTTTTCTTGAATTAATTTCAGTTTAAATTGAATTTTCTATTTATGAAAGGATTTAATTTAACTAATCTATTCATCAAACAAAAGATTTTCAGTTTTAGTTGGGTTCATTATGCCTCAAGGAATTTTTCTGTATTTTTGGAGATTTTTTCTGAATTTATTTGCTATTTATTCGAATTTATTTGCTTTTATTTGAATTTATAGAATTATGTTAATTAGAAAAATGTTTTATTTCGAATTCCTTCCGGGCTGAATCCTTCTCGCCGGCCCGTTCCTATTTCACCTTGGCCCATGTCGCTCGACCCGCTTCGCTCGGCCTGCCTCCTTTCCGCAGCCCGACTCGGCTCGGCCCAGTCCGCACCGCGTGAGCCGTCCGATGCGCACCACGTGGACGGCTGAGATTGCAGCCGCGTCGCTCGCACCGCCGCCGCCGCCAAAAACCCTAACCCTAACCGAGTCGCCGCCGCGTCCGCCCCAATTTCGGCGTCTGTGCCACCCGCCTCCCGAGGCTATTTAAAGCCCCGGGGACCCCACGCCCGAGGTTCCCTACTCCGCACCGCCCCGTTTGACCTAACCCTTGCTGCCCGAGGCGCCGTCGTCTTCGCGCATGACCTCGCCAAAGTTCTCCGCCGTCTCGAGCTCTTTGTCGCCGCCGTTCTTCGCCCACGGTGAGCCTCCGTCGCCGCTTTTGGTCGCGCCGAGTTCGCCGCGACGCCCTTTTCCTTTTGCCCCAGATCCGATCGCGTCTTGTCGCATTTTTGAGCGAAGCCGCGTCCTCTTCTTCGGCCCCGGTGAGTTTGTGCAACCACCGAGCCGCTTCGCCACCTCGCACCGCCCGTGCCCCGCTGGCGCCTCGTCAGCACCGCGTCTCGCCGCGTGGCCGCCACCTCAGCGCCACGTCACCTCGCCTTCCGCCCGGTCGTGGCCCTCGCCACTCACCCGCCCACGTGGTAGCCGCGTCAGCGCCGCGTCGGCCACGTCCTCCCTTGCCCGCCGCGTGGCATTCCAAGTCGGCAGGTTTGCCACATCACCCCCAGATCTCCTCGGTGCTCCCGGTCCACCGTGAGCCATGTCTCTGACGCGTGAGTCCCATGTGTCAATCGGCTTTTATTTTTCTTTTTCTGATTTTCCAGAATCCGAAATTCCGTAAATCGATCCTCGCCACGTGTCGATATACATTTTATTTATTTGCCTCGTTTGGCGTGTAGGCGACGATCGAGATCGATTGAATCAACAATCGGATGTAGAACCAAAGAAGAGGCGTGAAGGCAAGTCTTCCTTGAACATATTGATCCCAAATTTTACAAAATGCCTATATTGTTTTAAATTATGCATGCTTACTTTTATGCAATGTACTTTAAATACAGTTTTAGAGTATAGTTAAATACCAGAATTTGTATACCCTCATTGGTATTGATCATGTCAAACCTTTAACACCCTAGATAATACTAGATATTTTATTTGGTGATAACCAGTAGATTAGCATGGGACGGTAGAATTGCTTAGTCCAGCTTAAACGTTTCGGTATTATGCCATGATGAGAATCATTTCAAACATTATTGAATCTTATTTGTGAAGTCGCGGCAATTGGTGTTGCAGCTGTTATTTAAGTAAAATAAAGTGGAAAACATGATTTAGACCTGGGCGGATGGATGTTTGGCGGTGCAGAAAGCACGAGACCTTGGTATGTGAATGTTCCGCCCTAGTCACTTAAGGACCGAAGCATGTGTTATCATGGACCAAGCACTACCGTACAACCACAAGTCTATATGGGTACGACTGCTAAATAATTTGTGCGTCTCATTTTAATTTCGCTTGTTGGTGAGTGCGGATGTTGGCAGCGCAAGAGGGGCTTCAGATGCAGCGGCTAGAACCCTAACAGCGGTGAAACCTTAGCGGGCGATGTTAATAGTGGGGTTGTACATTGTAAAGGCCTTGTCATGATCTCTCTGCCGACACACCAAAGGAAGTGTGTTGATAGCTTAGCAACAAGAGTCGATCATGTCTTGTGGGTAAAGTGTACACACTCTGCAGAGTTAAAACTACTTAAGTAGCCGTGCCCACGGTCAAGGGCAGGCAAGGTACGCTTGCACATTGTAGATTTCATGGTTTTGTTTTAAAGGAAAATGATGGTTTGGGAATCCGTGAGCAGATGGAACTCTCGGGTTATGGTTTGGCGGATGGAGCCAGTCAGGTAGATGGAACCTGCTTTATTTGTCATATCAAATTCAATTACTATGTTATTACCTTTTGTCAAATGATGCTTTATGAAATTACTATTGGTATTACAGTTAAACTTTGCTTTATGCTAAAAGAGCCATATTATGCCTTCAATTGTTTAGCCTTGCATATAGTTATCATGCATTATGTTTCCAAGACTTGCGGAGTACATTTTGTGCTCACCCTTGCAACATCCCCAACCTTCCACAGAAGAGTTCGCAGAAGCTATAGGTGACTACGATTTCTACGCTTATGGTTACGACGAAGGTGATCCGGAATGCTAGGACGCGTACCCCAGTCGATTGCCTGTTGGGCAAATGGATGAGCTTACTTTGCTGCTGTTATTTCATTTCCGCTGTTTCTTATTGAACTCAAGCTATGATGCTGCTTATTTGTAATAATAGACCATAAGCCTAATACTCTTTTGCTTAATTAATATTATATGCTTCGTGATATGAATGTGTTGTCATCACCGTTTCTACTGTGTGTGCTAGTTTTTCCTGGACTAGCACAGGTTATACACAGAGGGTTCGGATTCGGAAATCCGGTCCCGACAGTATCTGAGTACAGTCTTGACACCAGCCCAATGTCTTCTGGTTGGGGCTGTACTATGTCTTGCTAGCAAATTCACTGCGAATGCAATATCAGGCCTTGTGCAATTCGCAAGATACATAAGCGCTCCAATGGCACTTAGATATGGGACTTCAGGTCCTAAGACTTCCTCATTTTCCATCCTTGGTCTGAAAGGGTCTTTATTCACTTCAAGGGATCTCACGATCATGAGGGTTTTTAAAGGATGCGATTTATCCATATTAAACCTTTCCAATACCTTATGGGTATAGTAAGACTGGTGTACAAGGAATCCTTCTGGGAAATTCTCTAGCTGCAGGCCTAAGCTAAATTTGGTTTTACCCAAATCTTTCATCTCAAACTCCGTCGTGAGGTAAGCACTTGCTTCCTTTATCTCCTCTGTAGTTCCGATGATATTCAGATCATTGACATATACTGAGATGATACAGAATCCATTCTGGGATTTCTTTATGAACACATAGGGACAATCATCATTATTCGAGTATCCCTTCTTCAGGAGGAACTCACTCAGCCGGTTATACCACATTCTCCCTGACTATTTTAACCCGTATAACGATCTCTGCAGTTTGACGCTATACATGTTGTGATTATTAGGATCCGGAACTTTGACTCTTTCAGGGACTCTCATATAAATGTCCGTATCCAGTGACCCTATAAATATGTGGTCACTACATCCATCAACTGCATTTTTAAATTTAAGCCAGTTACCAGTGATATTAAATATTGGAACGTTATTCCATTCATTACAGGAGAATAGGTTTCATCGTAATCGATGCCGGGTGTCTTTGTGAACCCTTGTGCTACAAGCCTCGCTTTATATCTCACCACCTGGTTGTTCTCATTTCTCTTCCGGATGAAAACCCATTTTGATCCTACAGGGAACACTTTAGGAGGTGTTCGGTCAACAGGACCGAATACTTTCCTTTTATTAAGCGAGCGCAATTCCACCTCAATTGCTTCTTTCCATTTGACCCAATCTGAGCGCTTCTGGCACTCTGCTATGGACTTTGGTTCTAGATCCAGTTCAAGAGTTTTAGCAATTTTAGAGGCGAAATAAATATCGACAATTGTAGTCTTTCTTTTATACAATTTTCCTCAATCCACATAATTGGTGGATATTTCTTCATTCATTTCTTCCAGCTCGTCGTGATTTCCCACAATGATGAAGTCTGGGTGTTCTGACTTCCCAGCGTCAGATTGTGCCCGCAAATATTCGTTGGGATTCCCATCTTCAGGATGGCTCACTTCAGGGAGGTTACCATATTCAGGATGGCTCACTTCAGGGATTTTCTCAACATCAGGTTGAGCTTCTTCAACTATCTTAGGTAGTGATCTCACTTGTTTGGTTCTCCATTTCTGCAGACGTCTCCGCGGAACTGAGTCTCGTGCACCTGGAGGCCTCCCTATTTTTGTCATGAGGGGCAAGAGTGGTTTCAATAACCTTCTGGGGTATTTCCACTCTTTCAGGTGCATTTACTGCATGTATATGAGATTTTGTCACTCCCTTATGATCTGTGAAGGCATCTGGCAGATTATCGGCTATTTGTTGCAGACTTATTATCCTCCGAACTTCAAGTTCGACTTCTTTAGTGTGTGGGTCTAAGGACTGAATGCCAGTGGCATTCCAATCTATTTCCCGACATTCTTCAATGTGGTACTTATCTCCCCCTAATGCCGAAAAATTGTCAATCAAAAATACAATCAGCGTACCGAGCCATGTACAGATCCCCTGTTATTGGCTCTAGATATTTAATAATTGACGGAGATTCATATCCTACATAGATCCCAACTTCCGGTGAGGTCTCATGGTGGTACGCTGAGGTGGAGAGATTGGCACGTATACAGCACAGCCAAATTTTCACAGATGGGAAATACTTGTTTCTTTTCGACGCACTAACTGCAAGGGGGAAGTTTCATGGTATGCAGTTGGTCTGAGTTGAATTAATGATGCAACGGCAAAGACCGCTGGCCCCAACAATGGTGGGTAACCTACAATTCTGCAAAAGCGGCATAGCAATAAGCTTTACTCTCTTAATTAATGACCCTTGTGGAATATAAGAACCCGGGTACCCTCATGACAGGCCCAGAAGATACTCCCGCGATACTCCCGACCATCGGCCATTGCGCGCAAGGGGACATATCCTAAAGGAAGTTGAACTTATATTTAGATATGATAGATACGGTTGTAATCCGAGTCGTTAATAGGGCAGATAAAGATGTAAACTCTATCCTGTAACCGACTAGAATCTTGTAATCGATCGGAATCTCTTAACCGATCAGGACTCTGTAAGCCGCCCCACCCCCGCTATATAAGGGAGAGGGCGGGCAAAAACATAGGGATCGGATCATCCAAGCATAGAGCAATCAAGCTCTAGAGCCTAGAACACCACATATCACCCAAAGCATATTGCACTTTGAGCAACCCCAGATCCAAGAGGTTAGCATAATTCCAAAGACACAGATTAGGTATTACCTCCATTCTTTGAGCCCGAACTGTCTAAATCCCCGTCTTGTGTGACCTTCGAGTTTGAGATCTAGCGCCTACCCCATAAATTTATTGCCGACTACAAAAGTCGACAGTTGGCGCTCCAGGTAGGGGGAGCGCTATAATCTTTTCCTACAGACTCGATGGTAGCGATCGGCGGAATCGCCAACACCTTCATCTCTGGTCAGGCTTTCCGCTTCGGGAGCCTGGACTTCGTCGAAGATGCGCGCGGAGAACTTGTCCACCCAGACTTGAACCAGATCCAATCTAGTAAAGATCAGGCCGACTCATTTCAGGTATGTCACTTTGACTTGGCCGGCTGCGATCTTCGTGGCGTCTTCACGATAGAAGAGCAGAAGACCGATCTCCAATGCCAACAAGAAGAACAAGAAGCTGTGGGGGAAGATCGTCTTCGTAAGGGTAAGGAGGTGCAGGTGCGATCGGAATGTCTGCGAGGACATCCTGCAATCCAGGTTGGGAGATCAAGCCGTCTTCCACAGGCTAATGCAGAACGTCGTCACCTCACAGACGCTTCTCGACAAACTAGACCCGATGATTGCATCGGATAGCCCGGCGGCCCCGATCGTGGCCCAGATCAAGGCCATGGTGACAGCGGCCGAAATTCAGCAAAATCAAGAGAAGCCGGCAGGTGAAGCGCACTCGCTCTCCCACGCGGCTTTCGACACGGCCACGAGCCACGCCTGTGCCCCGAGCGCCACCTTCGGCACGGCCACAAGCCACGCCTGCGCCCCGAGCGCCTCCTTCGGCATGGCCACGAGCCTACGCCTGCACCCCGAGGGCCACCTTCGGCACGGCCACGAGCCACGCCTGCGCACCGAGCGCCTCCTTCGGCACGGCCACGAGCCTACGCTGCGCTCGGCGCCACCTTCAACACGGCCACGAGCCTACTCCTCGTCCCGAAGCGCCTTCTAAGACGGCCACAAGCCTACGCTGCGCCCGGCGCCACCTTCGCCACGAACCTCGCTGCGCCCGCGCCTCGCCGGCCACGAGCCACGCCTCGCTGCGCCGGCGCCACCTTCGGCGACGGCCACGAGCCACGCCGCGCTTCGAAGCGCCACCTTCGCGGCGCGACCACGAGCCACGCTGCGCCGAAGCCTCCTTTCGGTTCGCCACGAGCCTCGTCGCGCTTCGCCGCCACCCGGCGCGGACCACGAGCCACGCCGCGCCCGGCGCCTCGCCGGTGCGGCCCACGAGCCACGCTGCGCTTCGAAGCCTCCTTTGCGCCACGAGCCACGCCGCGCCACGCCTCGCCTTTGCGCCGAGCCACGCTCTTCGAGTGCCTCGGCGGCCACCACGCCACGCTGCGCTTTGGCGCCTTCGCCGGCCAGAGCCGGGGCCGCGCTGCGCCACGGCGCCTCGCCGGCGCGGCCATGAGCCTACGCTGCGCCCGGCGCCACCGGCGACACCACGAGCCTACGCTGCGCCGAGCGCCACGTTCAAGACGGCCACGAAGCGGCGCCTACGCCCCGAGCGCCACCTTCGGCACGGCCACGAGCCACGCCTGCGCCCCGAGCGCCGCCTACAGCTCATCTACAAGCCTTCGCTTGCGCCACGTGCAAAGATGGCATAATCGTCGGCAACATATGGAGCATAAAGCAGCTAAGTCGCTTTTTACTCAATTATGTCATTATAAATAAAATTGTTGACTTTCCTGACTTGCTACTTAGTTCACCCACAACTAAGCAGTAAGTCAGGGGCTACACCTAATAGTGTGCACATGCGCACATCTTTTTTGAGTTGTATTTTTCTTCTTTTGCTTAACGATTGCAAGTGAATCCGAGTGCGATAACTCCGAGTTGTGAAGCTCACCCCATGAACTACGAACTTTAGTCACCCAAAACACGTGCACGGAAAAGAGCCATGAGCCGACTCCCAACGCTCGGGGGCTAGACTAGTCGGGAAGAGTGCTTAAACAAAAAGAGTCAAACCACACGGATGAATTCAAAATTAATAAGGAAAAAGAGTAAAAAACTCTAAAATTATATATACACCAGTCAGACATCACATCCGAGTGAATTGTTTTTACATTGCCTAAGTTACGCATATACATGATTTGGGGCTACTAAATTTGGATGCGACGTGTGTGAGCTAACGCTTCAACGATTTACATCAAGAACCTGCGATTTAATGAATTTAAAAGGAGCGGCGCTGAATTTCGCCTTGAGCGGGAAAAGCGTTTTGACTTCTGCATATCGTTTGGGATACAGTATGTCCCAAGATGAGCCGACTGCCAGAATTCCAATAATGGGACTAGGAACCACTCGGAAAGTTTAACGCGTGGAGCTCTATTGAGTCCTTCACGATCTCTTTGCCTACAACAGGGCACTCGGCTGTAAAGGAAAACTAGTCGGGGAGCTGCATCAAGAACTGAAAGCACTCGGCGTGAAGCATGATTCAGTTGGACTACAACCAGGAAGGCGACAACTCGATCGCAAAGGACTCGGGGGCTACTGTGGAATATAAGAACCCGGGTACCCTCATGACAGGCCCAAGAGGGAGGCCTGAAGATACTCCTGCGTCAGGCCCATTGCCGTGCGCAAGGGGACATATCCTAAAGGAAGTTGAACTTATATTTAGATATGATAGATACGGTTGTAATCCGAGTCGTTAATATGGTAGATAAAGATGTAAACTCTATCCTGTAACCGACTAGAATCTTGTAACCGATCGGAATCTCTTAACCGATCAGGACTCTGTAAGCCGCCCCACCCCCGCTATATAAGGGAGAGGGCGGGCAACAACATAGGGATCGGATCATCCAAGCATGGAGCAGTCAAGCCCTATATCCTAGAACACCACATATCGCCCAGAGCATATTGCACTTTGAGCAACCCCAGATCCAAGAGGTTAGCATAATTCTAGCACACAGGATTAGGGTATTACCTCCATTGCTGAGAGCCTAAACCTGTCTAAATCCCCGTCTTGTGTGACCTTCGAGTTTGAGATCTAGCGCCTACCCCATAAATTTATTGCTGACTACAAAAGTCGACAACCCTGCAAGGCCATTTTGTGTGTGGACATGGGGTACAGAGTGCTCTACATTAATGTCTAGAGCCATGCAATAATCATTAAATGCTTTTGAGGTAAACTCGCTAGCATTATCCATGCGAATGGACTTAATCCTTTCTTCTGGAAAGGAGGCTCTCAATTTAATAATTTGGACGATTAATTTAGCAAAAGCATAGTTCCTAGTAGATAAAAGACATACATGGGACCATCTAGTAGAAGCATCTATAAGTACCATAAAATATCTAAAGGGGCCCGACAGGGGCTGAATTGGTCCACAGATATCACCTTGAATTCTCTCCAGGAAATTTAGTGATTCTTCCCTAACTTTGAGATGAGAGGGTCGCACTATCAGCTTTCCTTTAACACAAGCAGGGCATATAAAAGCTTCAGGTTTAGGAAAGACTGTAGTTTTTATGTTATAGCCAGCAGAATTATTTATTATTCTTCTCATCATATTCAACCCAGGATGACCCAGACGATCATGCCAGATCTTAAATATTTCTGGGGGTTTAACTATAGTTTTCATCGCAACATAAACTTCAAGTTTTATATATGTGTAATATAATCCGGAGGAGAAGGAAGGAAGTTTTTCAACCACACATTTATTACACCCGTCAAACTTAGTCATGAGTAGGTATTCTGTACCATCCTTATTTTCAGTCTCTATGTGAAAACCATTTAGACGGATGTCTTTCAAACTCAAAAGAGTGCGACTGGACTCTGGGTATAATAGGGCATTCTCTATAATCATGCGAGTGCCCATAGGGAGAACTATGATGGCTCTTCCGGTTCCAAGAATGAGAGCATCACTTCCGCCGATGGTCATAATATTTCCAGTTTTCTTAATCAAAGTCTGAAAATATTTAGTTTCCCGAGAATTGTATTTGTGGTGCAACTATCTACAAGACAGATTTCCTCCTCCGCCATTGGATTATACAGGTGTTCTATATTAAAGATATAAAAACAATCAAACATTTGTTACAACAGGAACAAATAATATAGAACAAGCATAGCATGATTAAACAAATTTCCTAAAAAAATACACTTTATTGAATTTGACCAATAATCGCTCAACAGGAGCGTAGACCATTGTTCATTCAGGAACACAAAAACTAAACTGATAAAAGAGACTCTTAAGAAGACTTTAAAAATGATAATGTGGCATCAATTCTAAAAGAAAGACTGGGAGACTACTGCATGTCTCCATACAAATCATTTATATCATTTTCCTGGAATTTATCTTTATTCTTCTGGAATTCTTTTAGCTCATCCCTGATAAGATTATCCTCTTCCATGGGAGTATCACCATATCCAAGAAGGCCCTTTTTGAATTCTTCTATAGGATCGGAGACTTGTTCATCATCTAATTCCATTCCATTGTCAACAACAGGTTGAGTAATGAAAAGTGCCTCCGCCTTATTCCCTTGATTCTTCTGGAATCTCAGTGGATTTCATATAAAGTTCTACCAAATGCTTTGGGGTGCGGCATGTACGTGACCAATGATCAGTACATCCACACCTAAAGCATGGCTATTTAGGATTATTTGCTTTATTTGTTGATCCTTTCTTCTGGAAGCGACCTGATCCATTTCTTTTGTTTTCCACTAGTATTTAACTCTTCCTTTATGATTTTTGTCATTCTTCCATTTTTCCCCTTTCTCTCTTTGGCCCTTTCTGCGGCCTCGGCTATTGCAAGTCTACTGAGCATTTGCATGTGCTTCAGGCAATGCATGACTCCTACTAGGTAGGACTTGATAATTCTTCATTAGAAGTTCATTGTGCTTTTCTGCTTCTAACAAAATGCATATCACCGTAGTATACGGTACTTTGCATGGCGATCACATTTAGCTGCGCAGATCCTCATATTGGTGGAATGTGCACAATATCTTGTCAATCTTTTCAGCTTCTGTAATCTTCTCGTCACAGAATGCTAGTTTGACAACAATCTTGTGCATGGCAGAGTTGTATGCTGCCACTGACTTAAAATCTTGAAAGTGTAGGCGGGTCCATTCCCGTTGTGCTTTTGGCAACAAAACGGATCTTTGCTAGTTATATCGTTCCTTCAGTGAATTCCATAGAGCCAGTGGGTCCTCCTCCATCAAATATTCGGCCTCCAGGTCCGCATGGAGATGGTGCCTCAGGAAGTGCAAAGCTGCGCATTTAGCGGCTTCAGGGATAGCAGGGGTACCAGCTTCAGGCTGGGAAAATTGCAGCTCCAAGAGATCGGGTTGTTAAGTTGATCTTGACATCCATTGCCCAAGTGAGGTAATTGCTGCCATTCAGGGCAAGCTCAATAAATTCTTTCTTGACGATGTCAGACATATCCTATATGCAAGCAAAACAGGGATTTTACTTCAGGTAAAATATTATTTTGCAAGCTTATTATTGAATCAGTAAAGTTTTTGGCCTATATCTATTCAGGATTTTCCTAGCATTTTTCATAATTTTCTACTAATTATTAAGCAATATTCAGAATTACCAAATAATAGAAAAAATAAACTTCAACATGAAATAATCATGGCATAATGCTAAGAAAATTAATCCAGAAACATGACACAAAGCAATGGATCATACATATTATTGTTAATTTTCTAGCATTTTCTGTTAATTTTTCAAGTAATTTTCAGAATTACTTAAATAACGCAAAATAAATTTCAGCACATATTAAACGTGGAATAAAGCTAGAAAATTAACCCAGAGAATAGAACTTCCAAAGTGTGCCAAATACTAATTTTTTATCAAAATTATGGAACCCCATATATTTAGAAATTCAATTTCTGGTATTAATAATCAATTTTTTTAATTCCAAAAAAACCTTTTCGGAAAAAGTGGCCGAACGGCCCAAACATTCTATGGGCTTATTTGTCCGGGCTGGAAGCTGGCCGACACATGCCCATTCGGCCTGTTTTAGAGGGGTGGCTAGGGTTTCCAACCCTAGCCGCCACCCAGTCCAATGCCGCTGCCTTGGGCGCATCTTTCGGGCCGCACGACCACGGGCGCTGGACCGCACGATGTTCCACCGGGGCGGCTTCGGGCGCGTCGCTAGGCGATCTGCGGTGCGGCGGGGATTTACAGTGGCGGTGCACTACGAGCGCAATGGCGGCAATGATTGCGTGGTGGGCACGGAGCCGAACGGTCGCACGAGTGCTTCAAGCGAGGAGTCAGTGCGACGAGCAAGGCGACGGCGTCAGTGGCGTGAGCTCGCTTCGGGCGAGGGGCCAGCACGGAGCAAGGCGACGACATCGGCGGCGCGAGCTCGCTTCGGGCGAGGGGTCGGCGCGGAGCAAGGCGACGGCATCGGCGGCACGACGATCACAGCCGGCGGCTAGTGTGGAAGCCGAGAAGCCAGTCGTGTTGCGGGCGTGGCACGAGAAGCTGAGGCGACGGCAAGTGCGCGGAGGCCGAGGAGACAGCGGCGCGAGCCGCCGGCGAAGGCGGCGTAGAACTACGCCATACGGCCTTCAAAGCCGATTTTTTTTCCTTTTTTTTAAAAAAAAGGATGAACATAAGAATCCTAATCAATGCTTAGATTAATTTGCCATTACAGTAAGATAATCTGCTGGATTACTTTTGCATCGATGCGATTAACTTACGTAGGGCTTGACGTAGGATGATCACGTGTAGCAGGATGAAAATCGGCGCAGTGTCGATTGTCGCAGGTAGACGATCACTATCAGCCCTGGTAGAAGACCGTGCTGATAACGTGTTGTAAAACGTAGTCGTTCACCCACGATCAATCAACAGCACAACAACAGGATCACACGAACAGGAAAAGGAGCACACATGATGTAGGGGTGGAACTCTCTCTTGCTTTTATTCAATTAATCTTTTACATGGGGGAAGCCCAATATAGAGTAAAGCGTAAGAGATGAGTTCGGATTCGCCCACAAATAAGAGATAGATGGTAACCGAATCGGTTACAGAAATCTTATCTTATAACAATTTGGCCCTCCAGCACAATTGTTTTTTTGTGTGTGCATATTTAGCTCCCATGTAAATGAAATTGTAATTCTATCTCTCTTCTAAACCACCAAGTAGCATTAGGCAACATATGTCATCTACCGTACTCATCTACTCAAGCACCTTGTCGGTATTGCATTAACTCCAGACATTGCGGAATGTGAGGTGGGTCCACTGTAGCAAGCATGCTACAGCAGACCCTAAGCCTATGTTCTGGGCCTTCTGGCAGTATGGCAGGCTCCTACCACTGTTCCGATGCATGGTAGGATTGTTGGCCCACCATCACGTGCAGAAGCACATGAAGGGTAAGATGCTTGATGACGATTTATGTTATCAACGACTCAACATTCAGCATTGCCTATGAGGTTCCTAGTTGTTTCTAAAAAACAAAAAAAAGCACGACAGGACCAGTGTTTTGGATTTCGGTTTCGGATAAAATACCGTTCATGTCCGGAAAACGAAATTTCGGCGAAATTCGGTAATTTCGGACAAATCTCGTCCGGAAATTCAAATCCAAATTTTGAATCCGGTTTTTTCTATCGAAATGCCGAATTTCGCGAGAATTGGCGAGATCTCGCGAGAATGGCAAAATTTCGGCCAGATTGACAAGCCCAAAATTGGTCCAAAAGATGGAGAAAAATTTGAATTTTTTGGAGAGTTCGACGTATTATTAATGTTGTCATAAAAATTTCAGATTTTTTGAATCATGTAAATTTTTTAAAATTGAAACATTGGTACTGTCGTAATGAAACGCCACGCAATTTTGAATGAATGAAAAATGGGACAAAGCATGTTATAAATATTTGAAATTTTAATAGCATGATTCGACATGTGAATAATGTTGCCATAAAATTTTCATGAGTTACTGAAGCTCGAGGAATTTTTAAAATTGGGAATTCGGGTATCGTGCGTGAAGTATGAAATTTGCAAAGATTTTGATGAAAATCAAGATTGAGAGTCACAATTGAAACAATTAATGTATATTGGCAGCTCGTTAGGCCATCTCCAAAGACGTTCCCTAAATCTGGATCCCTACATCCACATATCTGAAATTCCCTTATGGCAAAGTTATGGAGGGTGTAATTCATGTTTTAATTATGTACTAACTTATATGTTATATATGTTGTAATAGGAATCTTTAAATGAAGAAGTTTATGACTCCGTGACCTACTAATCTTATTGTATATGGAAATCTTATCGTATATTGAAATCTTATTCATATGACCTACATTGATCCTACTTGTGTTTTGAAAAGGTTTTATCAAAATATCACATTTAGAGGGAGTCAAGTTTGCTACATGTGCAAATTTCGTCCCTGTTTCTTCTATATGTTTTCTTGAAAAGGTTCATCGAAAATGTCTTATAACCAGTTAGAATTAAATTTCTCATAATTCTCGCGGACCACTTGAATTCTTTGTCCGTAAGTTTTTACTTCTCTGTAGGACTAGTTAGCGATACTAGTCGGTTCACGCCGGACTAGTTAGCGATACTAGTCGAGTTCACGCGGACTACTTACAAGTGGTCGGCGTGAGCAGAGTTCACGCCGACCACTTGGAAGTGGTCCTACGTGAACGAACTTTCGCGGACCACTTCCAAGTGGTCCCATGTGGCAATGATGTTTATCCAATTTACGATTTTTATTTTTAAAACATAACAAATGATGTTAAAATATTTTCATAAATTTTATGTATTATCCTACATATCTTATGATACTCCCATAAATTTTTCATAGCATGAAAATGCATTCTCAATTTTTAAAATTCAGAGAGTGTTTCATTTAAATGCCAAAAGTCTAAAAATAAACTTTTGAAACATTATCATTGAAGATCACTTCACGAGAACTTATTGATATAATTCGGTCGAGATCCGCCAAAAATTCAAATTCGGTTTAAAATTCCGAAATCTCGCGGTTTTTGCCAAATCTCGCCGAAAAATAAAAAATCCAAATATATCAGAGTAATTTCAAATTTTTTCGGATTTTTACATCCGACCGGTCTATGCAAACTCATTGGGGTCCAAACCGAGATTTGGCGAGATTTCGCTAATTTCATGGTTTTGTAACCTTGGACAGACTAGAAAATTATTGCACCTTTCTCGAGCAAAGATACTACAAGAATCTGTACCCCGTAGGAGAATTACGGAAATTTTTGAATACATTACAAAATCTTGCCGGAAATTAGAGAATGATACAACATGTTTGCGTATTTACAAAAACCCTACCATACCCTAATCAAAATCCGTTAACCATACCCGAGACGCGGAACCGGTTAAGCCATACGGATTTTGAAATTCGGTATGGGGTTCTACCATACCCGAATTTCAAAACCGGGTATGGGTGGGCCCCCATACCCGGTTTTCAAAATCCGGTTAAGCCTAGCATGCGTGTATTAGCACAAAGTCACATGCATTCCTGCGATTAGACACAAAGTGACATGCATGCATCTTGATTGGTCTCGAAGGCCAAGATTCCATGCATGCATGCATCTTGATTAGGCAAAAGTGCATGCGGATGATTAGTGCAAAGTACATGCCGATTAGTAAAAATTATAATTAGTAAAATAATTAGTAGAAAGTATGATCGGAAAAGTACAATTAGTAAAATGATTAGTGAAAAGTATAATTAGTGAAAGACGGGCTAGCCTCGATTGGTTGGCGTGGCTCATGATTATTGGTATTTTGGCGACCCGGATGCATGCGTCTAGCACCGAAAGCAAAGACAGTCGAGTCGATGTCCCTCATTAGCACTTTTTCTCGATATAAATCGGAGGAACGCAGAGAGCGGCAATGCATTCACAAGATAGTAGTAGAGAGCAAAGCGAACCGAGAGCGCAAGACGGAGATTAGTTCGTTTGTTTAGTTTGTTAAAATTTTCAGTAAAGTCTAAAAATTTTCAAGTACTTCATTTGGGATTTGTATTTTGCGGTATTTTTAGGAATATTTATTGGTACATTGCTCGTGCTTTATTGATCTTTGGTACAACTTTGGAAGGTTAGTTACAAATCTTCACGAGTAATAGTATATTATGGACAATGTAGTGTATTATGGACAAATCTTCATGCTTGAATAACTACCCGTACATAAAATAACAGTAATATAGCATAAGTAATGGCAGAATTATCGGTGTTAATATTTTGTAGGAATTTATTACGAGCTATCTTCATTCTATGAATTAACTAATTGGGTTCCCATTTCACAGTGCGTTCCAGAAGGTGATTTTGCAAGTTGGCGAGAGGTTTTCGATCTTCAGTTCTGACTTCACACAGGTTAGTTTTTAATATTTAGGAATATTCTTGTGATATTGTTATAATACAACTATGATAAGTAGAATATTAGTACAACTAGTATCACATACAACTAGTATGCCCAAATGGCGGAGGACTCATTGCTACACCATAATTGAGATCTTGATTTAATCCTAAGTGTAGTGGAAATGACTCAAAATCATACCTTGAAATCATGCTAGTTGCATTTAGAACAAAGTTTTAAATGTTCTGCTTTTTACCTAAGTTTTAACGGACTACTTGTCTTATGTTAAAAATCGGTCTGCGTTGAACCAAGTTTTTCAGTTCAATTTGGAAAAATTGAGAAAGCATTTTCATGCTATGAAAAATTTATGGGAGTATCATAAGATATGTAGGATAATACATAAAATTTATGAAAAATTTTAACATCATTTGTTATGTTTTAAAAATCAAAATCGAAATGTAATAAAAATCGGTTCACGCCGGACCACTTGGAAGTGGTCCAGCAAACTTCCGTTCACGCCACCACTTCCAAGTGGTCCGCGTGAACTCGATTTTTATTCTGCTTCGATTTTGATTTTTAAAACATAAAAATGATGTTAAAATTTTTCATAAATTTTATGTATTATCCTACATATCTTATGATACTCCCATAAATTTTTCATAGTCCTTATTTCACAGTGCGCTCTTCGGAAGGTGATTTTGCGGTTGGTATAGGTTTCCGATCTTCATTCTGACTTCACATATGCTAGTTTTTAATATTTAGGAATATTATTCATACAAATAATTTGGTTGCATGCGGGGTGATTAGTTTTAGCCATTAAAATTTTCAAGTTTGTCTATATATACGTATCTAAATGTACTTGTTTGTTACGAGCCATTTGTTTGAGCGACGTGATGGCGGCCATTGCGCCTCGAGCTTCTTCGTGAGTCGATCGATGCCCCACATCGTGCGAGGGCAATTCTGCAGAACTATGGTCCGACGCATTACTATATTACTGTCATCACTGCTTTTGAAGACGCATAACCACTTTGTCGTTAACGTTTGATTGCCCCCTCTCGCAAGCCGATCAACGCACAAGATAAAAAGTCGGACTATCGATTTCATATTCCACTAGCTCGTGCGGGTCTACTACCGTTTGCGCTCCTCATGGATGGAGCTCACCGCGCGAGGCTTGACCACACCTATGCGCGCCATTGATCGTGCACTTCATCGGTCTCGTCGACCGATGGCGGCCGGAGACACACACCTTTCACCTACCATTCGGTGAGATGTCCATCACTTTGAAGGGCGTGGCCATGCTAACCGGCCGCCCATCGAGGCGCAACGTTGGTTCTTCCTCGCCCACAGACAACGATGGCAAGACTACATCGCGGAGAGGTATTACATGATATAATGTTATTTCATATTTGTAATGTGCACGATATTATCGACTCTCTTAATCCGGAGTTCATGCGAGTTCGGTGTCCCATACGTCTGTAAAGAAAATGGTGTCTCTATGACTTGGCTACAGGATTACAGAATACAATCCATGCCCACCGATGCCGACGGTTACTCGTGGGGCGCCACTCACGGTGTACCTCTACTACTTCTTTGGGTGGTGTCATGTTCACGACGATCGCCGAGACGCGTCATCTTCCCGCACATCGTGGATTGCTAGGCAGTTGTCCGCCAACCTTGATGACATCCCAGCCTACAGCTGGGGATCTGCGGTCCTAGCGGACACCTACCGTGGTTTGTGCGATGCATGCCAGCGCGCACTTACGAGGGCACTATTATCGGATGCCCGCAACTCCTTCGATGTGGAGTTGGGAGTACCTTCCGTCTCTCGGCGGAGGTGCGTCTGGTACTACCCTGTTGTCGTAGATGATGACACGCCAGAGGCCACTCGCCCTACAATGGGGCACCGTTGGATGCACGCCCGGCTACGATGGTCGCCGACGGGTGACCACGCGAGCTACACGCGTGTTGTCGCCGACGTGGACTTGCTGACCGCAGATCATGTCAACTGGGATCCATGGACCGTGCAACGAGCCGAAGAGCTTGCGACTGGCGGCCGTATCTCTTCGTGTTGCACGGTCGACCACGGCCTGTGGATGACTACGTGCTTCCTCTTGTACATGAACGTGGTCGAGGTCTACTCGCCCGAACGGATCCAGAGGCAGTTCGGGTGGCGGCAGCCAGTCCCTGTTCCAGCATCGCGGGACGCCGGGAGCTCTCATGGGTATGCATTTAATTTTTTTCAATATTTTCCCTGTATATGAAAATTTTAGAATCTTACGTCCTTGCAATTGTAGGAGAAGCACGAAGGGCAGTGCGGCCGCATCGAACTGGACCGTCATCCACGCTTCGCACATTACACGATGGATGGAGACAGCGTTTCAGGAGGTTGTCCATCCCTCTGGGCCATATGACCCCGAGGAATATGACAACTACCTTAGATGGTACCGGGCCCGCACGCGTCCCACTTTACTGAGTGAGGAGGTCGACGAACCAGCCATGGACTATCCAGAGGACCGATCTCGACAAGTCCATATTTTGGTACTCCCAAAACCGTACTAATGCCTTCCGTAAATTTATTTACCTAAGTTCTAATACCCCGTTACCGCCATGCAGACGCAGGAGGCATCGGAGCTATATACCCAAGCGGATCAAATTGCGGCCCAAATCGCAGCGCTTCTAGCTCCTCGTCACCAAAGAATCGGATGAGACGGTACCTCGCCGTCGGGTCCCGATTCCTCTCGCCGATCCGTCGTCTTGGAGGACCTTCACGTCCTTCCGCCCGTAGCTACGAAGATGCTCCCATAGATCCTGCTCGTAGCTCACAGGCAAGGCGGTCATGCACCAGCCGTCCCTCCGGTGCTGATGCGCACGACGCCGGACGTCGTGCATCCACGTCCCATGCACCGAGCCATTCCTCGCGACGTCGTTCGTCCCCCATTGAAGTACCACCGAGGCCTTCAGACAACATGACGGCGACTCGGTCCTTCGGCATCACCGGAGGTACCCCATTTATCGCACTCCTTCGGGACGGACGTCCACACACGGATCTAGCGAGGCCGGAGATTTCGAGTTTGACTTCATGTCCGCCCCTACCTTCACTACTGGGCTACTTGGTGTGCAGCCACATGGACCTCCTCCCTACGAGGCGGGGACCTCACAGGCAGCGGCCGACGTACTGCGTACGGCTCCCCTAGGGACGGAGGATGCAAGTGCGTGGTACAACCAGATCCACGCGAGCGGAAGGCAATACACATTCCAGCCGGGCTTCCTTCCCAAGACGAGCATTTCGACGTCTGGCCCAAGACAGAGAGGCATGGGCCATCACAGTCATGGACGAGGCGCACACATGCCCCAGAGATGTACACCCTAGAGGACTTGATCAGAAGACAGGGTGGACGACGCCGAGGGAGGCACTGATGATTTTTTTATAGCTGTGTGAGCTGTACTGATTACTTTAACCTAGTCATCGTGTAAATTAACTATTGTATGGTCGATTTGAAATACAAGTGTTGCCCTTTCGCATTCAAATGTTCATATCTTTTGCTAGGATGGTCGAAATAAAGTGAAATTAGTTTCTAAATTTAAGTTTTGAAATGATGAATTTGAATCTGAAATAAAAAGTTTTATGTTGCGTGCAGAAAAATATTTTTATTGCAGTTTGAATTGTAGGCTCTAAATGTGAGTTGCGAATGAAGTATACTCTCTGTTGATCCTTAAATCTTGAAATAAATACCATAGTATCTTGCAACCATATGTACTTCTTTTCTGTAAAAATATTTAAATTTGAAAGCATTTTGAATCGCTTATGGATAGTTGAAACTATAATGAGTAAGCCTTTTAGTCAATCGTAAAAATATCTCGCCCTAATGCAAAAGTAAAAGAGAAAATATCAGAGTTTAGTGTATATACTACCATATTCTGTATAATTATTTTAATTAAAACTTGATTTGCATCTGAATCGTACTTAAGCAAAACCCTAATCGACAACGTCGTTGAAATCTCTTGTATGGAGTTTTCATGAGTTTGTGTCGTGTGTAAGAAATAAAATAATTTCGAAGTTTACGTTTAAACAGATATAATAGATTGTTTGTAAGCTATTCCGTGACTATTTCCCCTTTGCACAGGGTATTTCACAGGATGCCGGAAAGGCTTATATTACCATGAAAAAGATGCCACGAGTAGTGAATTATGCCCGAAGAAGCTCAGAGCGATGGTAGCTAATTGACTTACAATCTACTTCACTAGAATAGCTACCAGTACAACAAGGATAGCCACGCACACAATCTTCTCCAACCATTTCACATTATCTAAAAGGCGGTCCATCTTGAACATCAGCATGTTCACCTCCTGCCGAGAATAGGGTCCATCCTCTCCATAGTAGGATGCATCCTCCGTGGTACTGTGGTTGTTGCACGCTCCACCGAGGTGTGCAATGTGTCCGCCCACTGGAAATATTGGCACCCTGCAGCCTACGTGATGAGGTTAACATGCTTTTAGGCCGTGCAAACAAATGAGATCTCCGCAAGGAACTACACAACTCCAACCGGAAAAAGGGAGCAAACGAACTTCTAACTTACGGAGAAAAAGGGCATTTGTAGAACAACCGCCGTTATTTGCCTCGGCCTTTGAGTAGAACACATTAGCTTGCACATGGCAATTAGGACAATCGACTTGCCTTGCAAAGGGCAAGCGCACGGGCCCTCCGATTTCCTGAGCTCGCCGTTTGAGACATGGTCTTTGGAGGCAAGGAATGGGATGAGGATGAGGATATGTGAATGGGTTGAGGAGGAGGATATGTGCAAGCGGAGCTGGTACGAAGACCTACTTATAGAGGCGGCACACACTTGTCGTCGAGAGCGCGACCAGTGTTTTGGATTCGGTTTGGATAAAATATCGTTCATGCCCTAAAACGAAATTTCGTGAAATTCGGTAATTTCGGACAAATCTCGTCCGAAATTCAAATCCAAATTTTGAATCCGGTTTTTTCAC
Source organism: Otatea glauca (assembly GCA_036346275.1). Taxonomy (NCBI): domain Eukaryota; kingdom Viridiplantae; phylum Streptophyta; class Magnoliopsida; order Poales; family Poaceae; genus Otatea; species Otatea glauca. The sequence goes on along the minus strand of CM070721.1, from coordinate 28,295,119 downwards.
TGAAATGCCGAATTTGGCGAGAATTGGCGAGATCTCGCCGAGAAATGGCGAAATTTCGCCGATTGACCAATTTACTGGCCGCCCGACGTGCCAACGCTCCCGCCGGCCGCCACTTGTTTGGACTCGCGCCCCACCCCACGCCCCTCGCCGCCGCGCGCCGGCCTCGCCTGCCGCCACGCCGCCACGCCCCCTACGCCCGCGCTTCGAATTGGGACAGGGAATCTCACGGGCGATTATTGGTACATGCCAAATCACCCATGTGAGAGCATCTAGGCCCCCTATTCTTTTTATTGTACTTATTTCTGGTTGAGGCGCTCAAAGATCCTAAGTTGTAAATTTCAACCGAGCGTACATCATGTACGCTGGACCGCTATTTTCGGTCTGGTGCTGAGAATTATCCTTACCGAGCGCACACCATGTACGCCGGACCAACTTTTTCGGTCTGGTGCTGAGATTTCTTTTCAATCACATTTAACAAGTGTTCATCGGACAAATATAAATTATTTCTTCTATTTTAGTCCGACATAAGTTATTTTCACTTCAAATATAATTCTGGTCTATATTAAAACGTCTTTACAAAGCTGCTCTGGCTATTTTCTCTGCGTGTCATGCAGTCGACCAATTTCAAGCCGGCCCGACGTGCCCAAGCTCCCGAGGGCCGCCACGTGTCTGGACCTGCGCCCCCACCCCCCACCGGCGACCGTGTAATTTTTTCCTCGCTTTCCAGCGGTCGGCGACCACGTAATTTTTTTCCGACGGCATGGCTGCTATTTCTTAATCGGTACGCGCGGGGGAGGCGGGGCGGGCCGGCCTTTGAGCGGCGCCGCGTGGCGCATGATCGCCTTTTCATCCGACTAGACTACACACTACGGTGTTGTTTTGCAATCTGTCTGTAAGCTTACTTTCCAACACTTAGTCCATACACCACTCCTTCGAGTCTATAAAAGGCAAACCGCAGCATATATCCACAGCTCCCACTCACACTTATTCACCATGGCGGGATCCTCTAGCGAGCATTTTTGTGGACACCGATATGAGCAACGTAGCTCTCCATCACACGTTGAAGGTTACGCGTGGTGGGAAGGATGATCCATTCAAGGAGGAGAACCTAAGTAAAGTGGTGTCCAAATTGCAAGAGTGGCGCCTGACATTGCGGAGGCAAACCTTGACAACATCCGCTGAACCTTGTGACCGCCGACGACCAAGACGCACTTGCAATGGTGGTGTCAAAGGTATTTCAGGTGTGCGAACTAGCCGAGCACCCTTCTTCTACTGTGTTTCTACAAGATATTACAAGGTACTTGATGCTACCCGATCGGTATGCAAAGCATATTAAGGTTAGTTATTTCACATTTGTTCACCTTACTAATCTTTTGTGCATTATACATAAGTTCACTACTTCACATGTTCGTCTTACGTGTTAGTCATTCCCGGAGGATGAAGAGTTGTTTGAACAAAGCAATCCTCGAATTCTTAGCGATGCATATGCTCTTCTACAGGGTATGATGCCCGGATGGCACGTAAGACGCAAAGCGGATCTAACAGGAGGGGTAGAGATCGACACAGTACTGCTGCATCAGCAAGTTCAAGAGGACGTGCAACCACCACCGGAGGGGGGCATGCTCGTAACTATGCAAATGGCGATGATGATGATGATGACGATTTCGTTTCACCTCCACCTTGGCGTTCAAGCAATATCGGAAGAGGCCGCTCAAGCACCACCGAGGGGAGCATGCTCCTAACTATGGAAATGACGATGATGATGACGATTTCGCTTCACGTCCCGCCTTGGCGTTCAAGCACCACCGAGGGGGCTTGCTCCTAAATATGCAAATGACGATGATGATGATGATGATGATTTCGTTTCACCTCCACCTTGGCGTTCAAACACTATCGAAAGAGGCCGTTGAAATATGAATGTATCTAAGTTTGTATCTCAGTTTAATAATTAGAGTTCAAAATCGATGCGAAATACTTCCTCAAAATTAAATTTCCTCCCAAAAATAAATTTGAATTTTTTATCGTTCTAGCATCGGCGTATAATTTTCCTCGCGATTAGTTAATTGCGAAAAAATATAAGCAACGAGGCCAAAAGGTCAAAGTTTCCCACCGGCCTGCTCGCTCACGCCTACGCACGCTGCCCGGTCCCCAGCGCCAGCTACGCACTGACTGCGACGATGAATCTCATGGGCGATCATGAAAATGTTGTGATTTGCATATAAAACTCGCTAGCAAAATAACCCTAAAAACAAACTCGCACGACGTGTCACCCTCGTCCAAAGTCGCACGACCTTTCACCCTCTGCCGAAAGTTGTGGCGTGCGTCGCCTAATCGTCCACTCGAGAAAGCATGCGGATGGACAACACAAGGGTGATTTGACATGACCGTGAGGTACAATAAAAATTTCGACAACTTAAGAGAAATCAAGGCCATCAGATACTTAAGATGACAACACATGAGTGATTTGACAAGACTAGTAGATAAAATAAATTAGGAAAAACAACTTAAGAGAAAGTCGCATCGATTTATTTCAAATTTGGCAACAAAAGAGTGATTAAACATGATACATTGGGGGACAGAACATTTCACACATAATCAAAGCCAAATGACTACATCTTGGGTGGATTGGGGCACCTCCTACGGTCGTGTCGGGTTGTTTACATAACTTGCATTTTCGCAAACCGTCCACCGCATCACCGCGTCCATGTCACCTTGCAATCCGTGCCCGTGGCCTCCCATGTTGTGTGCGTCTAGTCGCGGGATATGGTTTCGTGTTGGGCCTTCCATAATCTTGTAGTTCGCTCCGACAGAACGAACTCATCTTTGGACGCCATGTGTTCTTCAAAGCATGCGCGGTGTAGTAAGGCGAGATGAATCTGCGATGCATCGTTCCCACCCATGTCGCGACATGCGGCGAGCGATGGGAGCACGGAATGTGTTGAAGCTTGCTTGTTGCACGTGCGGTCACTTGCTCGCCCCTAGTCGACATCAAGTGCGGTGTCCCCGCGAGATACCGGATGCATGTCTGCGCTTGCACATGACCTCAAATTTATTCGCTCCCAAGTCATAAATCCTTGTGCGGTGGAAGTGCGCCTTCTTCCTTCTCTCCGCGAGCATCTTCTCCACTGGTGCGTGCGTGGTGATGCACGCCTCGGCGCATCACCGCGATCTCGAAGTAATCACCGCCGATAGAATGTGAGCTCAATGATTGAACACAACGGAAGAGCGCGCACACCCTTGAGGACGTTGTTGAATGCCTCCGCTATGTTCGTTGTCATCACGTTGTACCTATGATGGTGTATGTCACCAGTATGGAAGTGAATACAAGGAGGTGAAATGATTTGCGTTAAGTTATGGTTCATCCATACCTCGCTCCGTTCGTGTCGTGGAGTAGCGCCACCGCTCTGCTGGCTTCCCGCGATCCACCGGTGAAGGTGGGCGAGTTCGAGAAACCACGGTGCGCCTTCCACCATTTGCGAACGGAGTTGCTGCTCCTGGGATTGGTCGTCTTCCATCATCTTCCGTGTGGTCTCGTGCAACTGCGTCCATATCGCGTTGAACTTGTGTGCTTGGTTCTGCAGGCACATAGCTTTGAATCTCTTGACCAGGGCCTTGTTCTTGTACCTTGTGTGCGTGTTCGCACCAAGGTGGCGCATGCACCATCTTCTCTCAACATCGGGCGAGCTAGTGTCTGAGGACGTGCTGTCGTGCATGACATCCAACGCGTGGAGGAGGCCTTTGTTCCTATCCGAGACAACGCATACGCGCTCCCGGGTACCGACGACCCGGCTCTTGAGTAGAGTTAGGAACCACAACCAGCTGTCATTGTTCTCGCCTCGACGAGAGCGAACGCCATCGAGGATTTGGTTATTTGCATCGCAATGAGTGCGATCGGCAACGTCCGTGGAACTTCCCACTTAGGAATGTCCGCCCACGCATATGGTGGTCTACAATACCGAATGCTTGATGCATTGACCGAATGACCGTAATATCCTAATTAGGTACCGGTCCGCCGGTGACGGACCCATCTTCTAGTATGACGGGCTCATCGCCATCGCGAATCGAGTGCCCGGGTTCGTCATGGCGATCTTACAGAGCGACCTAGGGGCATAGTTGAAAGACTCCTCGAATCCCCAAAAGCATCTTCAATGCCTTCGCCGCTCTCCAAGCCGTATGGTGCGTGATGACCATCCCGCTTTAGCTGGACCTCCTTCATAATTTTTCGAGTCATCCCTATGTCGCTTCCAACGATGGACACGAGGATCCGGGCTACAAACCTCGCATCCACAAGTTGGTTCATGTTCCTACGGACTCCTCCGCACGTATGAGGCCTATTTCTACTTATGACGAAGTAGTCTTCATGCTTGGGTCCGTGAACCCGCATAAAGAAGGGACAACTGGGTGCCGTGCACCTAACCTCGTCGAGGAGGGCTCCGACCGAGACGAGTGTGCTCCGCCTTGTCATGACGGCATAGTTGCTAAGAAAGTGAATTGCCTCCGACTTGTTATGGAACCGTTGTCCGGTTTGGACATCGTTCGAGTACCCCACGCGGATAAGTTCTTGTAAATCCGTGAGGGTACAATCCAGCTGACCGATGGCCCCAAGTAATGTATAGCCGGTGTTGGGTCATCATTGTCTGCCGCTTCTTCATCCCCGCTTCCGCCGTCTTCATCATCCATGCATTCCCCATCCACCTCCGCCGCCTCATCTTCTTCTTCACCTCCCCCCGATGCCCCCTCCTCTACAATTGCTGGTTCGGGTGGTGCATGTAATATGTCATGTTCTACTGCTCGGGAGGTAGAGGCCTCCTCTACGGGCTGGTGCCGTGGCAATATCTCCACATATACTCCTATCTCAAAATTCTCTTCACCCGCTTTGTGGACATACAAAGCCCACGCGCTTTCATTCCGTAGCGGGAAGAGCGTGTACACAACCATCGGGCTGTTGGGGACAAACCGTGGACGAACCCCATCGAAACGAACTCTGTGCGTCTCAAGATTCACACGCAGTAGAGCGATGACATGTGATTTGAGCTGCCAGAGTTCGTTCGGGGTGGCTATTGTGCTATCTATGTGTAGACAGTTATCAATGCTCACCACTCTCCCGTGCAAGACTACGGGCCGTTCTCCGAAATAAATTTTAAACGGCATGTCCATCTCAGAGCAAATATCGCACTATTAAAAGACATTTAGACAGGTATATATAGACAAACTTGAAAATTTTATTCCTAAATACATGTTATTCGGCGCGATTTCGGAATTTTAAACCGAAATTTGATTTTTTTTGGCCGGATCTGACCGGGATTATATCAATAAGTTCTCAGGAAGTGATCTTCAATGATGATGTTTCGAAAAGGTTTATTTTTTGGACTTCTTGGCATTTCGGCAGAAACACTCTCCGAATTTGAAAAAATTGAGAATGCATTTTCATGCTATGAAAAATTTATGGGAGTATCATAAGATATGTAGGATAATACATAAAATTTATGAAAATTTTAACATCATTTGTTATGTTTTAAAAATAAAAATCGAAAATGAATAAAAATCGGTTCACGCCGGACCACTTGAAGTGGTCCGGCAAAGTTGCTCACGCCGGACCACTTGGAAGTAGTCCGGCGTGAACGAGCTTTGCGCCGACTACTTCAAGTGGTCCGGCGTGAACGGAAGTATGCGCGGACCACTTCCAAGTGGTCCGCGTGAACCGATTTTTATTCTGCTTTCGATTTTGATTTTTAAAACATAACAAATGATGTTAAAATTTTCATAAATTTTATGTATTATCCTACATATCTTATGATACTCCCATAAATTTTTCATAGCATGAAAATGCTTTCAATTTTTCCAAATTGAACTGAAAACTTCGGTTCAACGCAGACTGATTTTTAACATAAGACAAGTAGTCCGTAAAACTTAGGTAAAAATGTAACATTTAAAACTTTGTTCTAAATGCAACTAGCATGATTTCAAGGTATGATTTTGAGTCATTTCCACTACACTTAGGATTAAATCAAGATCTCAATTATGGTGTAGCAATGAGTCCTCCTACCATTTGGGCATACTAGTTGTATGTGATACTAGTTGTACTAATATTCTACTTATCATAGTTGTATTATAACAATATCACAAGAATATTCCTAAATATTAAAAACTAACCTGTGAAGTCAGAATGTAAGATCGAAAACCTCGCCAACTTGCAAAATCACCTTCCCGAACGCACTGTGAAATGGGAACCCGAATTAGTTAATTCATAGAATGAAGATAGCTCGAATAAATTCCTACAAAATATTAACACCGATAATTCTGCCATTACTTATGCTATGTTCTGTTATTTTATGTACGGTAGTTATTCAAGCATGAAGATTTGTCCATAATACACTACACTCGTCCATAATATACTATTACTCATGAAGATTTGTAACTAACCTTCCAAAGTTGTACCAAAGATCAATAAAGCACGAGCAATGTACCAATAAATATTCCTAAAAATACCCGCAAAATACAAATCCCAAATGAAGTACTTGAAAATTTTTAGACTTTACGAAAATTTTAACAAACTAAACACCGATTTAACTAATCTCCGCCTTCGCGCTCTCGGTTACGCTTTGCTCTCTACTACTATCTTGTGAATGCATTGCCGCTCTCTGCGTTCCTCCGATTTATATCGAGAAAAAGTGCTAATGAGGGACATCGACTCGACTGTCTTTGCTTTGGTCGGACGGCGCATGCATCTGGCTGCCAAAATACCAATAATCATGAGCCCTGCCAACCAATCGAGGCTAGCCCCGTCTTTCACTAATTATACTTTTCACTAATCATTTTACTAATTGTACTTTTACTGATTATACTTTCTACTAATTATTTTACTAATTATAATTTTTACTAATCAAGATGTACTTTGCACTAATCATCCGCATGCACTTTTGCCTAATCAAGATGCATGCATGCATGGAATCTTGGCCTTCGAGACCAATCAAGATGCATGCATGTCACTTTGTGTCTAATCGCAGGAATGCATGTGAATTTGTGCGTAGCTTAACCGGATTTTGAAAAACCGGGTATGGGGCCCACCCATACCCGGTTTTTGAAATTCGGTATGGTAGGACCCCATACCCGAATTTCAAAATCCGTATGGCTTAACCGGTTCGCGTCTCGGGTATGGTTAACGGATTTTCAGATTCCGGGTATGGTAGGGTTTTTCGTAAATACGCAAACATGTTGTATCATTCTCTAATTTCCGACAGTATTTTGTACTGTATTCAAAAATTTCCGAGAATTACTGCACTGTTATGTGTATTGTTATTGTATAGACTACAATACCGCAGAGGAATTACTATACTTTCCGAGTCATATGTTTCACAAATTTGGACGTCTCAGATAAGCATGGGCCGCACCATTGGACTATAGTTTCCAATGCTTTAAGTTGTGCATCATTTGGATTTGTGTAACATAAGTTATGATCATTTTGGTACAAACTGTGCGGCAAAATTTCATATATAGACAACTTTGTACAGTATAATTTCAATTTTGGACAACTTTTTCGCGTATTCTCCGAAATGGCAATAAATCCGCAATCGAACGCACGGCAGTTATAGCCGGCTTGGTGTGCGGCTATGCCATAGCTGGCACCCCAAAAACCGGCTATGGCATAGCCGGCACACCATGTGCCGGCTATGGCATAGCCGGCACACCATGTGCCGGCTATGCCCTGTGGGCCCGGCCGTCGCGTCGCGTCACTTCGTTGTCTGCTGTTTTGGCATTTTTTCGCGCCGAAAGCTCTTTCGTCAGATGCGCATTATTTGCATGCATGCAGGGTTGTCGGTGTCTTTTGCTAATCACCTCGCTTTGCTTGCATGCATGCTTTGCTGTCTCTCGGATGCATTCTTCATCGCAGCATAAATAGAGGGGACGGGAAGGAGCTGGAGTGCGCGAGACAGAAGCTTGGCAAGCAGAAGTGAGGGAGGTGCACTGCAATTAGAAGAGAAAGAAGAGCGCCACAAGTAGAAGAGAAGAAGACGACCAGCGCTGGTAAGTCTTTGCCCGAGTAATTACCCAGTTAGATTAATTATCGTTGGTAAGTAATTATTAGAGTAATTATCTGGTTAGATTAATTAGCGTTCGTAAGTCTTTGGTAGAGTAATTACATTGTTAGGTTAATTAGCCTTGGTAAGTCATTGTTAGAGTAAATACCCGGTTAGACTTATTCGTAATTACCTGGTTAGATTATGGCCTAATTCATGCATCTCATTCGTTCCTCACGAACGTAATCACCGTTAGGAACTTAGTAATTATAGTCATTGTTAGATTAACTAGAGTAATTATTCGTAACTACCTAGTCAGATTAATAGCGTTGGTAATTCATTGTCAGATTAATTAGCGTAAGTATTTAGAAAAAACCTAGTTAGATTAATTAGTGTAAGTATTCGTACTTACGTAGTTAGATTAATTAGCGTGAAGACGATACCTAAATTAGAGAGCGATTATAGTTAGTATGTTAATTGCTCCTAACTCATGCATCTGCGAGGCGAAATGAAATCCATGCATGTGAGGCCAAGAAACATGCATGCAACGTGGGCCCGCCAATGAGTCAAATGTCAACTCATTTGTTTGATGTTTGGCTGGTTGCTTCATATGCATGCATCCATACTTTGCATGCCAACTTTGCACGCCGAAAGCTGTTTATTCTGCATGCATGTTTCTTGGTTGATTGCTTCACATGCATCCTCACTTTTCATGCATTTTTCCTTGTCGACTGTCTCACATGGTTAAGCGCAACGCAGATAAATAGAGAGGAGAGGACGAGAACTCGCAGAGGAGCGCCGCACCGAGAGCCGATAATCGAGGATTTGCAGTGAGAGGAGCTTGGCTAGCAGAGGTCCTAGAGGTGTCCAGTGCAGAGCAAGGAGAAGGAGAAGGAGGCGTCCAGTGTTGGTAAGTCGTTGCTAGATTAATTTGCGTAATTACCTAGTTAGATTAAGTAGCGGTCGTAAGTCATTGTTAGATTAATTAGACTAATTATTCGTAACTACCTAGTCAGATTAATTATCGTTAGTAAGTCATTGTCAGATTAATTAGCTTAAGTATCGAATTACCTAGTTAGATTAATTAGCGTAAGTATTCGTAATTACCTAGTTAGATTAATTAGCGTAAGTATTCGTACTTACGTAGTTAGATTAATTAGCGTGAAGACGATTCGTAAATTAGAGAGCGATTATAGTCAGTATATTAATTATTGCCCCATCGCATCTCATTCGCACCTCATGTACTTAATCTCAGCATCTTGAATCTCTGTTAGTATATTAATTATTGCCCCACTCATGCATCTCATATAATTATAGTTTTATTTATTTCTACATGGCAAAGATACGCCATCGATGAACGATAAACCTTTTATGTATGGAGCAAAGTAGCAAGAAAAAATCACGAGTAGGAGCAAGAAAAAATCACGAGTACGAGCAAGTATGTTTGGTGCATAAACTAGCACATTTGGTTGTTCTAAATAGTTAGGTTAATTAGAACTCCACAGTAATTAGGCTTGAACTTAGTTGCATGCACTTCACATAGCATAGTTAGATAAAATAGTCTCTAGTTATGTTGTTAAACGTAATTGTTAGTAACTCTAACTCATGGGCGTAGTCTGAGTAATTAGTCATGAACAAATAATTTAAGTTGTTAAGTAATTAATTTTAACCCTCGGTATAGTTAATTAGTTGTTATTTTTTGAAACATTTTTAGGTACCATATTCCACGTGGCCTTTGCAGCATGAATTTTTATATTTACTACGGTGAACGGCCTGTCATATTGCACGAGAGAATAGTCACAATGCAAAACTGCGAACACACATATAGTTCAAGTGATAGTCCATTAGACTTGGAAGGACTTAAATCACATGTTATGAGCGTGTTGGGTTTAAGCCAGGAAACACATACAGTTTTCCTGGAGGCGGTGCGACCAAGGGAAGTTCCAAACAACAACGTCATTGTTCACACTTTGTTCGCACTGAGAAGTGATAAGGCTTGGTTATTGTTTGCACGAAAGGCCATAGAGGGCGGGTTTCCGATGGGTGTTTACGTAAACATACTGCCACTAGAGGAGAATGCCGATGCTGGTCCTAGCGGCGAAATTTTAGGCCACCAGGGAGAGGGAGAAGTGGGCCAAGGACATGTGGGGGAGGGTAGTTCGGGTGCAAATGAAGAAGAAGTACTTCCTTGTGAGGTAGATATCTCCAAAGAACTACACAAGCCCAACCGGAAATCCCGAGTTTAAACCTCACATCCAAATCAAGTTAGGGCTCATACCTTGCGGATCCAATTGATCCCGCGGCACTGGAGGTCGAACAGGTAAATGGCGAGGCAGATCTGGTTGACGACGAAGCCGACGACGCCTCCACGCCGGATTTACACTAGAGGCACTTGATGGTGAGGCACTGGAGGTCGAAGAGAGCGCTGGAGTGGTTGCCTCCTTGCAGATGGGGAGGTGTTTGGAGAATCTGATGGAGACGCACCGGACAGGTAAGCTATTTATAGTGATTCATCAAAGCAGCATGACCTGCCACCCGTCATTAAAGCTGCACGACCAGTCACCTATCATCAAAGCTGCACGACCTGTCACTACTCATCATCAAAGCTGCATGACCTGTCACCCATCATCAAAACTGCACGACCTGTCACTACACATCATTAAAGCTGCACGACTAGTCACCCATCATCAAACCTGCACGACCTGTCACTACACATCATTAAAGATGCACGACTAGTCACCCATCATCAAAGCTGCACGACCTGTCACTACACATCATTAAAGCTGCACGACTAGTCACCCATCATCAAAGCTGCACGACCTGTCACTACACATCATTAAAGCTGCATGACCAGCCACCCATCTATATTAAAGCTGCACGACCTGTCACCAATCATCAAAGCTGCACGACCTGTCACTACACATCATTAAAGCTACACGACCAGTCACCCATCATCGTAGCTGCACGACATATCACTACACATTATCAAAGCTGCACGACCTGTCACCCATCATCATAAAAGCTGCAAGACCTGTCACCCATCATCCTTAAATCTTGAAATAAATATCATAGCTTCCTGCAACCATATGTACTTCTTTTCTGCAAAAAAATATTTAAATTTAAATGCATTCTAAATTAGTTATGGCTAGTTGAAACCCTTCATAACATTCAAATTTCAAGAGGCTAGAAAAATATTCAAACGACCTCAAAAATTGATAAAACCAGTTTTTTTACATTCTTTGATTGCATAGGTCACAGATATGTAAGAACATTTAGACTTTGCTTCAGTTTGCATTGTTTACTACTTGCTTAAACATTCAATCGGCAAAAACGATCATTTGTTCGTAACATTCACAAACAAGCCTCGAATTCGATGAAATAAAATGCTACAACCATAAAATAACATGTAATAGCTTCACGTATAGAAATAACATCAATTTGATCAATTTTGAGTTAGGCCATATTAAGCCCTAATGACCCTACACGTGAAAAATGTATCAAATAAATGCGTAATATCACGAAACTAACTTCAAAATACTTTTAGGGCTATCCCCTGCAAATATATGAAAAATGGTTAGATTCTTCCATAAAGTGTAGCCGCAATCGAAGAATTAAAATTTGACCGCAACCGCGCGATCGGCTTGGTCGTATTAGCTTTTCGGCAAGTCATGAAATATCTTATATAAAAGGAAAATAATGAAAGAAAAGCTCCATACCATCCTACAACAATTACTCTTCCATAATATGGAAAAATATTTCAATTACAACCAGTGTAGTATATAAAACTTATCGCTGCAATTACCTTCGAAGATTAAGAACTGCACAAACTATAATGACTAAGCCTTTCCGGCAATCAGAAAAATATCTCGTCCTAATGCGAAAGTAAAAGAAAAAGGGTCCATATTACGCTCAAGACATATACTACCATATTTTGTACAAATATTTTAAATAAAACTTGATTTTCATCTGAATCCTACTTAAACAAAACCCTAATCGACAACGTCGTTGAAATCCCATGTGGACTAACTTCTTTGCAGCCTTTGACAGAGGGTGACACGTCGTGCAGCCTTTCCCAGAGGGTGACACATCGTGCAACTTTTGACAGAGGGTGACAGGTCGTGCAGCTTTCGACATAGGGTGACAGCTCGTGCAGCCTTCGACATAGTGTGACAGCTCGTGCAGCCTTCGACACAGGGTGACAGCTCGTGCAGCCTTTGAGCAGCTTTTCTCAGAAGGTGACAGGTCGTCATAATAGATACGTGCTGTAGTTGTGTGGAGTAACCCCCCACCACCAATATAAAACCGACCGAGGGATAGACATCCAACATCGCCAAACCACCGATAAACGTCAGCACAATCTACACGATGTCGTTCTACCGTCGCCTCTTCAGCAAGCAGAAGTCATCTCGCCCGAGTACCGGATACGATGAGAGTCGACGCACCTGCTCACGAGCTGCCCGACCCAAATGCGAATGCAACCTTCCGGCGAAGATGATGCAATCTACCCACGGAGACACGGCCGCCCGTGCTCACTCTTCACAGCCCGCCTACGAGGTAAACCCACCGTGTCTACACAATACAGGGTAACAATACCATTTCATGCATCGTTCTTTCTTTTCTCAGCACAAGGACCGGTGTTGCTTCTTCCAATGGATCGACGGCCCAAAACGACGTGACTACGAATTTGTCTACAACTGCCACGACGCCGAACCGGCTTCGCCCGAGAACTTCAACCGGTGGGAGAGGCCGCTAAGATACGTCCCCGTTCTAGATCGACCAGAGTTCAGGGCTGGTGGGCAAGGGGCCACCAATCTGTGAGTTTCATGCGACCTACTCATGTTTCACTCACAAAGTAATAGTTCTAAACCAGTTCATCGCATACAGGAGTTCAAAAGGACATGTGCGAAATTGCTCGAGTCAAAGGAGAAACCTCCTCAAGGGCCACCTGAAAGCCCCGACTTTTGCGAACACGGCCTGCAGGCGGTGGTTGATACCTGCCACGAAGATCTAGCGGACCGGAGATTCTACCGGTGCCCTTTGGCCGAGGATGAATGGCGCGGCTACTTAACTGGGTGGATCCGAGACGTACCATCCACATCTCAAACTTCCTGTGGGATAACCGGGAGCAACCTCTCGTGGTGCTACTACCGCCGAAAAGCCGGACCCGAGTACGCCTATGGTGTTATTCAACGATCGAACCGGGCATACTTGCATTGATCGCAGGCATGCTTCCGGTTGTACAAGGATAAGCCCAACACACACCTCCTTCACCATGTAGTGGAGTACGAGCCAAACAGAGCAAAGGCGTCTCGGCAAGTCTCGCCAACGGCAAGATGAGGGTACCTCCTCTCAAGAGGAAGGGACAAGGGAAGCGATCGGTCGAGGTCCGCACCACGCAACAAATCCTTGACGTGTTGCATGCACTGTGTGGGAACCTGTGGTATTAACATAGGGGACGCCGGGAATCGGGATGACATGCCCATATGGGAGGGCAAAAATCCACATAAAAAAGCCAAAAAAATTCAATCTTACACACCCGAGACGTACGGCATTGGCCACCCATCCGCGATAGCTGGAGCACCGCGCATCCCTTGGAGTTCTTTCATAGTAGGGATTGAGCAGTGTCCGAGAACAAATCGCATAATTTACACGGGTCATGTAATATGCAGAAAATGTTGGACATCATTCCCGCTGTACCCAGATAGGCGGAACGATCATTTGTTCCACCATGACCAACAATGCTTTCGTTAGTTGTTTCGATAAGCAATTTCACACCGTTGTAATGCCCTTGTAATATAATCCAATCTATTGTTTAGTTTTTCGTTAAGCAATTTCAAAATTTTCTAACATGATTTGTTTCATTTTTCCCTCGGTTAAAATTAACTTGTCAACCGAAATTTTTATGAAAATTTCATTGATGTGTGTAATCCACGAGCGGGTCGGTAGACTAAGTAATTAAGTGTGTAATCCGTATGACAGTGGTCAACCAGAAATAATTTACTTAATCAAGCCATGCTCCAACTAGCAGCAATAATTGTTTCTTGCCCTACTCAACTCACGGGAAGTTCAAACGTGCGATGCACAAGGATTGACGCGACGAGATCAAGATTAAAGCAAAGCATGCATGCAAATCACCTCCACGGGCGACGCGACCGACCGAGCCCAAGGCATGCATCTTCACACGGGACGCGACCAGCAGCTTGCAAATCACCTCCACGCGCGACGTAATCGGCGCAAAGTGAGGATGCATGCAAACAACCGAGGTGACATTCGACGAGACCGGCCGGACCCACGGCATAGCAATCATCAACATGCATGCAAATTAATTGGTTTTCGGTGCATACGAAGCAATCGCAGACAAACGAGCAGCCAACGAAGCGACGCGACGCGACGGCCGGGCCCACAGGCCATAGCGGCACCTGGTATGCCGGCTATGCCTTAGCCGGTTTTTGGGGTGCCGGCTATGGCATAGCCGGCATACCAGGTGCCGGCTATGGCCTGCCGGCACCCCAGGTGCCGGATTTCGCTGCCATTTCGGAGAATATACAGTAAAGTTGTCCGAAATTGAAATTATACTGTACAAAGTTGTCCGTATTTAAAATTTTTCCCAAACTGTGCAGGCTGTCTAATACTGTATGAGAATTGAAGAGACTCCTCAAATACCTCACTAAGTTGACCACTTATCTACCCAAGAAACACTTTCGGCTGGTTGTTAGCATTCATATCAAGGTGGAGTCTGTTCAGCCTAGCTAGAGGTTGTCCCTACCCATGTACGCAGTATAGAAAAAAAAAACATTTGATCAAACTACTCACGTACATGACATGATTGCAAGACTGCTAGTGTTCTTACCACCATTAATTGCTCTTGTGAGTTATGTTGGCTTCACGGGGAGCTCTTTTAGGGTTGATTAAAATCAATATAAACCGGCAATTCTTTTGAATCTAATGCTTGAAATTAATTTAGATCTAGTTATACTACCACCTGTAGTATTCGTAGTAAAATTTAGAGAGATAAAAGGGTAAAAAATTATGTCATACTATTTGTCTTTTAAGGTAAAACACGTTCTGTGATTTAGATAGATGGCGGATGAATAAATAAGAAGCCTCTGAAGATCACTTACTATTCGATGAATCTAAAACCGTGAACGAATTAGGAAAAATCTACAATACCTCTGATGAATTGATAGGAAAAGTTTAAAATACCCTTGAGAAATGGATGATTAGATTTGATTTCTATTACCACTACTTACTACCTATGTTATCTTCAGTAAAATTTCTCTCACAAGGAGCCTCTAGTAACTCCTAATTCGTGCTCTATGGTTTCGCTTGTTTCGTGTGGTTAGCGTCTTAGTTTGTGTTATGTGTATTAATTTGTGGTTCTGTGATTGTTTCGATAGCTGGTCAAAGTTCTTAAAGTTTCGGATGGTCTCTCCCTAGCGTATGGGTAGCATCCAACCTTGGCAAGTTAAAAGCTACTTACAACGGGTATTCGCAACTAGTTACCCTTTCACACTGATCCTACGCTATGAAGATTGGGCTACTCTTCTGATGCCGGGTCCTCACCGTGTTCACGTCTATCATCTTGGTATCAAAGCTTCCGCTGACACAGTAGAATCTATTAACCACATATTATCCTTTAATATCATCTCCATTAGATGTGTTATTGTTGTTTATTTTCCTGTCCTAGAGTTCAAAAGCCCTAAAAACTACCCAAAAAATTCTAAGTAGGTCGAGGAAGCTGACTAGAGGGGGTGAATAGGCGGATTTAAAAACTCTTTGGCCAAAACTGAGGTTTATATGCGGAATCGTAAATCAAAATGGTTTTGCTTAATTAAGGTCTAAATCAACTAGTGTCACTAAGTGCACCAGCAACCTAAGTCTAGATCAAAGTTTACAATCCTAAGAGGATAAGCAAACAATTCAATTCTAGGAATGTAAATTACAAAAATGTAAATAAACCAAGTAAGAAAACCAAAAGATAGCACACGATCTTTTTACTGTGGTGTACGGAGACTTGTCGGTCTCTCCTAATCCACATTGATGTAAGCCCAAATAACTTAGATTGTGTAACATCCCAAAAAATACAAAAAAGAATAAAATCTAAAATTCAGTTGGAACTATAGTTTTATTTTTAATCTATATTTTTTCCATGTTTTTCTTGGATTTTTGATCTTTAGAAAATCTTTTATTGATTAATCTTTGATTTGCAAACTTTGAAGTTCAAAATCGCATAAAGATAAAATCTGGAGAAAAATTTAATTAAATCTTAATCCACCTTCAGAATGTTCCAAAAAAAGTCTCAAAAAATTTTAAAGAATTTAATGCCTTAAGAAAATCAAAAAAATATTTGATGACTAGGAATAGTGATACTATCAGATTTAATTAAAAATGTATGAGCATGATCATCCTCTAAACTTTTAATGGTAACATATATATCACTAAAGGATCCTTAGGAAAATTTTTCAAAAATATTGAACCTTATCTGGTGGCTCTGGAAAATAAACAATAGTAGTAATTTAAAAACAGCAAAAACATTGTCATAATTTTATAAAATTGTACATATTTGATCATTATCTAAAAATTTTATGATGACATATTTATACCCTTAGGATCACATAGGAAAATTCGTAAACAAATTTATAAAATTTTACAAATGAGATCATAATCTGAAATCTTAATGGGATTTCCTTGGAATTATACTAAAAAAGTTTGAAATTTTTGACCAGTGATGATAGCACAATTAAACTGGAAGCTCCTCTCTATCCAAACACTGTTTTCCAGTGAGTTCTTTTTGTTTCACTATCATGTGGAGTCCAGCTTTGGCCTGCCCCCCCTGGAAGCATCTCACCTACATGCCTCACTGCCCTTGCACCCTGCCCCTCGCTTCTTCTCTTCCTTTTTTTCCCCAACGCCACATTCTCCCTGCTCCGGTCAAGCTACAAATCCTTAATCTCTCTCGTGCCGCACCTACCGATCTTGAGCCATCATATACGATGCTCCGAGCAAGCCCTACCACAGCCTGACCTTCTCCATACCCTACGCCACCTTCTCACCCAGAAATTCGGCACTGTTGTCCAAGCTGCCTGTGCTCAAATTGTGGCGCCGCACCATCCTGCCTATTTAAGCTAACTGAACCCATCCATTGCACCCCACACACCTCCTCACAACCCCTCGAGCTTCCCTGTCACCTCGATCACACCCAAACACCGAGCAATCGCTGCCATTGTCGAGGGGCTTCGAGAAAGGGGTATCATCGAATTAAGCCACTGCGGTGAGTTGCTCCTCAATTGTTTAAGCTTGAAGCATCCTGATAGTCCCCTAAGCCAATTGTCATCCTCTATTGCAGCCCCAAAAGGTCGAAGTCCCATCGCCACCACCTTCTTCTTCCCCACGGCCGGCCACCGGCGCCACGACTTCCCGAAGCTCCTCAGCTATAGTGAGATGCCAAAATAGGACCGTAGGACCCCATGGAACATTTCCCCCATGATTGCGGAGCTTAAGTCGCCATCTCCTGACCTCCTGGCTGCCATCGCCATCGTACGCTGCCCCTCTCAATCGAGAGCCTTCTCTGGTGACCCCAAAGCCTAGCCGAGCTACGCCCTAAGCCCCCTAAGCTGCCTTCTTGCCTCCCATGCCGACGCCCAGCCGCCTCCGGCCTTCCTCCGCCACCAACGAGCCTAGCCTCTTCCTCCCCTATCTCGCCTCGTTGTCGTGTGGGCCTAATCTGTCAACCTCACCCATTCACAGTCGAGTTAAGATGCTGACCCGTGGGCCCACTTTGTCAACCTCTACACCCAAATTTAAAAGAAACTGAGAAATCCAAAAACAAAAGAATACACCTGCGGTTAATAGAAAGCGTATTTTTCTATTTTCGGCAATTTAAAAAAACCTAAAGCATTCAAACATTCATAAATTTTGAATTTTAAGTCCAAATTGGGTCAAATAAATATCTAAATTTATCAAAAATCATAAGCTTCCATAATATGCAAAAATATTTAATTTTGGATCTCTGTACAAAATTTTTTAATTGAAAATTTGAATAAACCTAGAATAGTCACAATTTAAAATTTAAAAACCCTAGCTCCTAAAATGATGAAATAAATTTCTAAAACATTCTGATACCTTAAACATTCTATTTCTACAAAAATAATTAAATTTTAAATTTGTTTGAATTAGATTTCCATTCAAGTTAATTTCCAATTCATTAGAAATTCAACCAATGGTAACTATAATACTTAATCTTTAAAAATTGTGAAATAAATTTCTAAAAAATTATGGAACCTTAGGAAACTCATATATACAAAGATATTTAATATTGGTCTTAGTTTTAATTGAGTATATAAAATAATTCACCTTAATGCATGAGTAATTCAAATATGAACTATTTATACAAATAAATGCTAAAGCATGCAGAACCATTTTTAAAACACTTCTAAGGTCAAGACCCCCTAATACTATAAGAATAATCTTACTGAACATGTTTTGAACAAATTTGAATAATGAGAAACTAGTACCAAAAATCTTATTATCACGAGAACCTTCTATTAGATTCATCTTTGAATTTGCTATTTGACTTATTTTTGCCTCTTATTGTTATTGCTTTGCAATGAATCACATGTAGATATTGACGTTTCTGAGGCTACTACTACCGACCTTGACCCCAGGTGAGTACAAAAGTTTACTGAGTAAGGCAAGCACCCCTTTTGACCATGTTGATCATACTATTTCTATTAATTTATGTTGTTTCATCAAATCTATTATGCATGCATGTATTTTCATTAAATTGGCTATACTATGGTCCTGGTAGCTATAACCTTATCTCAAAGAACTTCCTTAATAAATGTTGAATTATCAACCTTGATAGCCCTAAGATAAGGTTAGACAATACATAATATCAACTTGGGTATATACGATTATTTAATCATCTTGCATAGCCATACTTTAGTATTAGAATAATGGATAAGAGACATGTTATTCTTTGCAATTTAAAAAAGTTGGATATGATTAAAAATTTGCTGATATTTTGGTAAAAATAAAAATAAAACTATGATTTGACCCAGGTGAGTATTGGCAATAGCCGAATGTGCATGGGACTTGCACGTAGATAGGGGGAGTGTTCGCACCCGGGTCTGTTAAGGACCGAATTATTGTGTTGTTATCAGGCCAAGAAAACAGTACAACCACAAGTGCTAGTATGGGATGGCCTTAACTTATTTACTTAGATTAGCTTGGCACATTAGAAGGATGTTGTAGTACGGACTTTCTGGGATGGATTTCTCGAAGGGGTGCCTTCACCGAGTTGTTGGGAATAACGTCTACTGATACAACGGTGTACGCCGTACTATGGAGAGAAGTGGGACAATGGGGTGTTTAACCATTGGTTGTACAATGATTGTAAAAATATCTTCTACTGCCACAGTATGGGTTTGTCATCACCGAGCTGGTATAAAGTTAGGTATAGGTAATGTAACAATTATGTCATGACCATTTGGCCACATGCCAAAGGAAGTGTGAAAATAGCGGCAAAAATAGATAGTTATGTCTTGTGGGTAAAGTTGTACAACTCTGCATAGTATAAAACTTTTCGAAAAGCCGTGTCCGTGATCATGGGCTACTTGGTAAAGTCATCACATAGTTAGAATTTCGAATTTTCATAAAAATGATCACATTGAGAATATTTGTTACAAGTTTGATTGGCAAAGAATGATACAGTACTCACAATCATGGAGGACTGTGAGTTGCGATATGATATGCTACTCTTATTTATTTACATACCTATCAAACTTGTTTTTACAAATTCCATTCTCAATTTAATACTTGATATTTCATGTTCAACTTTCTAAGTACAAAAGTACTCAACTTTGCTTAATTTGTTGTTTCAATGAATGAAGAAAGCGAAATTCCAGATGACGTATACTTTAACATAGGATACGGGGAATGCAATAACGAGTTTTCTAGGGTCTAACCTTGTCAATTACCTGATGGATGAATGGGCATACTACAAGACTATATATTTCCACTACGGTTTATTTTGGCTTGTAAGACTTTATTGTATAAACAGCTTACGCTATCATTTGTAATATAATGTGTATGGATGTGCTATCAATATTGTAAATGTACGTATTAGCTATTGATCATGGGACTAGTACTGAATGCACATTGGAACCTTCCTTGGTATTCAGAGCCAAAAAGGAGGGTCCCACAGACTGGCTCCACAAATTAAGGCAAATACATCAAATCCACTAGTGGTAGCTATTTCCCTTCTATGTAGGTGAGCTCTAACCTTCACAACACAACAGGCCTTCTCATAAGCTTCTTGAGAAGATCACCAGACCACGACGCTTCCACGTCGTCTAGTTGTTAGCAAACACTAAGAGTAATAAGCCAAGCATCTTGCTTGACCCTCACCAAATGTAACACATGCACAAGTAGATATTCAGTGCACCTCTAGAAGCAACACGTGCAACTAGAGACCTTTTTCCTTGCTCATAAGGTGCAACACATGCACCATTGACAGGAGAAGCTCACACTAGCTCAAGAGAGTGAAATGAAATGCCAAACCTTGTTCCATCAGGCCATGGTGGGTATATATAGAACACACATAAAAAACTAGCCGTTGAGCTTGAAATGATCATATTTCAGCATGTGACCAGTCAAACCACCAACTAATGGCCAGTCAGACTGGCCTCATGTTCTGATGGCTATAAAACTAGCAGTTAGACATAGCCCTGTCAGACCATACTCACAAGCACAGGTCAGACTGCAGCGACTTGTCAAACCACTCCACACAAGAGCTCAAAAACCAACGTTGTGCCTGAATGTATGAAACACACAGAACAGGCATTCTGGAACGATAAGCGGTCAGATAGCCAACTAATGGCCGGTTGGACTGTCCTGGGCCATCAGATCGGACCTATTTTTCAGCATGGCCAATTCTTAGAAAAATGGCTATAACTTTTCACTTCAATGTCGGAATTGAGTGATCTTGGACTCTATGGAAAACTTATTCAGAGACATATGCAACCCTTTTCATGATCTCAAACACATTAGGTCAATGCATAAAGCACAAGTGCTCCAGAGAGTCACCACCATGGTCTAAGTCCAAAGATAAGTGAAACAACAAATCTTAGACCATGCTAAGGTAGGATGCATGAATTTCAATAATTTACAAAACAAATGCATATTTTAGTACTATGCCATGATGAGTAGGTTCGTAGACTTCAACAATTTGTAAAACACATTTGCAAGATATAGTTATATGCAAGAAAGATTAATGCATGAGCCTCAATTATATGCAAAGCACATTCACAAATAATAACATCATGCCATAGATAGATAGAGATAGAGAAAGTAGGATTGAGCTACAAAACATAATGAGACTCAAGCTACTAGATAGGACCCCTATTAATAGTACGGCAACCTACACTAGTAATTCAGTCTCAACCAAACACCAAGACCGGTAAAAGACTAGTAACACCTCTTTAGCCTATATTAGTTATACCTTTGTCTTGCCCATCCAGTTGGAGCTTTCACATGATGATGATCATCTTTTCTCCAAGTCCGAGTCCTTGTCTTGTTCATCAATAGATGACGAACTACCTTCGCTTTGGAATATTATCTTGATTCTCATCAACACATGTTGACATCATTCATTCCGAGCCTTGACTTCATAACAATCAACACATGATGTCGTCTAAAGTCTTCATCTTCATTGGACTAAACCTATTTCACCAACTCATGGAAAAATTAGTCCCACAAAGCTGGTTATCATTAATCACCAAAGCACACCATTAACACATAACGGAAGGACTAGATCGTTTAGTCTACCTGTTTGGTGATTAACGACAACCCAATTGCAAATAATTAATTTAAATCAATATGAGTATATTACAACTACAAAAGTTTCATATACTCAAATGATGTGTAAAGATCCTCGATATATGTGGAAAGAAGAAAGAGGTCCATACTAGTGAAACGTCAAGATATAGAATGAACCCCTCCTAAATGTGTATATATATATATATATGAATTAGAAACAATATGCACATATCCTAGGTTAGTCTTGGGGCAGATTTTCAACCTATATTTTGGATCTAAAGAATGCAATAACATGAATGAATATGATAAAGAATACATACCTTCGAGATTTCCTTTAGCCTCATATTTAGATTTGTCATTAATCACCGAAACCAATTTTTGGTGCTTGAACTTACAAATGTGCAACTTGATTTAGATCCAAACACTATGTGTACATCTAGGGCTAGGCAATTGATAATCATAGTTGTGCTAAAATAATATATCAATCCATGTCTTAGGTTACAATAAGATCCTCACACATGGAAGAAGAGAAGATGACTACTCCATACGAAGATCGGAATTACACATGGTTAGCAATGAGGGAGAGTTGAGGAAGAAGACAAGGGATGAGCTAAGGGAAGGCTGTGTAGTGCACCTTAGAGGCGTGCAGGGCAGCGTCAAGGTGGTGGCGGGAAGTGTCAATGTTGTGCTGCTCTGTGCTCTGAACAACTCATCGACTTCTTTAATTGGCTAAGACTAATCTTGAGGTTCTATCGGGACCCGAATATGCAAATCCGGAACCTCAATCTATATCGCACTAGTCCAGGGTCATGCTAGTGCACATAGTGCCAATATAGATGAAAATCACAATCATACACAATGGAAATATAATAAAAGACTTCATTTATTAAATATAAGATAGTTGATTGACCTTATTGTCGACCTTACATGATTATGTCACATAGCGCTCAAACGTAGTAATTGATCCATTAATATGCCACAGGCAACTAAGAAGGTTCGCACTCTAGGAATTTGCCTCCTCCTAGTACTCCTCCTCCAATGCAGGTGTAGCCTCTTCTTTAACTGATGATTTTATTGTGGCAAGGGTGAGAACATAAAGCACTCAATAAGTCTAATATTAACTATATGCAAATCTTATTTCAAATGAATGGTTTATAAGGTTATTTTGCTATAAAGCAACATTTACAATTGAATAATTAGATAGATTGAAATGACAGTAAAACAAATAACAAAAATAAATAACTTTCAGGTATTTCTTCAGAATTAAACTGACACACTACCTTAAATAGTTTTCCATCACATCCAATGGCACACAGCCTCGCTTTTCAAGTTTTATTTTATAAAATCTAACCATTGACTAAAATTCCTGAGCATTGTCCATAACCGGGGACACTGCTTTCCAATTAGATTTACACTCTGTAGAGGCTATACACTTTACCCACAAGATATTATCAATTCTATACTGTCGGCCATTATACGTATACATCGACGTGTGGCTAAGAAGATCATAAGAAAACCTTTTAGAAACTCTATCTGAACATAGGTCCTCCTGATAAGTCTGAACTCACTTTTTCTTCCCACACACAGAGCAGAAGAATAGGAGAGACTTATTGTTGGACTAGGAACAATCTTTGTTCAAGATGTGAGGCCGCTGCACACACACCTTTCCCTGACCGCACACACAGTTTGGTCTTCCGCCTGAGGCATTCCATGTCAAGACTCGGTAACTTACTAAGCTCGATCTATCCTATTCCAGACATGTGGTTCCATGATTAGCCCAGTTCAATAGCTTGCAAGGTTAAGTCCTTAATTGATCGAGGCAAGACTTTTAATTACTCATAGAACCACCTCACTTTCACTCACATATCAACATACCAACCCAATGCCACACAGGCCCACCATGACTCATAACCACTTGCCCTAGCCTAAATCATTTACCAACCGAGTTGATTATCATGCAACACAAGCCAACAACAACTAAATATCATTATGTGATGACATATGAAACACCCTTTTCATAAACATGTTCAGTATTCCATTAGTCAAATTGAATTTAAGCTTTCAAAATGATATTAGTAACCCATTGCATGGCTAATCACACTATTCACGATCTAACCAACCCACATTGGTATCTATTAGCAACCAACTAATAATTATCCATCCTAGGGTGATAAATAATCATAACATACAAGTGACAAGGTAGGTATAATCCAATTGAGTTGAATAGCTAATCTCCCAAATTAATAGAAAACAATTCTAGCATAAAATAACAAGCAATAGTTTAAATCAACATAACATTTATAAAATTAGGTTCAACTTGATCAAATGACAGCTTGCCTTGGAAAAGCTCCTGTTCTTGATCTGGACCTTGATCTTGAGTCAACGCTTCACCCCCGAACAATCCAGGCACTTCAACGTCTATGCGAATCGAGAGAAAAACACCAAATAAATACAAACAAGAGATAAAACATTCTCCAAAAATAAAATAAAATTCACCATTAAATAGATCTTGATTTTATAAATTTTTAAAAATTTGAATCACCTCAACCGGACCTCGTATGAAAGGGAATGGGCTCTCAAAAGATTAAAATAAAAGAAAATACTAGAAAAGAGAAATTCCCAATTTTTTAATTTATTTTACTACTGAAAAAAAAACATATGACGTCATGTTGACATTAGCAACCAATTTCCTGTATAAAAATAAAACAGAAAATTATTATCTGGCTAACATGTTGACCCAGGTGCATGAACCATGTCCATGACTCAACCCGAGTCCATGGTGGACTCGGCTCACACGGCTCGGCCACCGACATGCGGGCCCCCCACAATTGATGACATGTCTCGCTAATGTGGCCACCACACTAGTGACACTTGGTACCTTGAACCAAACTGGCTTACATGCAAGCACACACGCAGACACCACCTCGATGCCACGTTATCCTGACGGACAACTATGCTCATCGGCGAGACACGGCGGCGTGACCAATGGAGCTAGGGAAGACAACAAGGCTTGCGGTGTTTCGACGACCAAACTGCTTTGGTTTTCAGCGGATCCGAGGAAATTCAGCATGGGGATTTCAACAGTGACCTCGCTGATGAATAAGATGTGGTGGAAGGCTGGATCTCGTTGGAAAACGACGACGATGAGACCTATGGCTTCGGTGAGCTATTGTGGCTGGGGTGACGGTGACTTGAGTGAAGACAAGGTGGGCAATAGAATTGGTGGAACACAAGGAACTTAGGACGGGGGTTAGACCGGCTTTTAAAGCCTCGGATGATGTGTAGGACACGGACGCTGAGGTCGGGTCGAAGGCCACACCAGGGTGGAGTCGGACAAGATGGCATCTACTGTTGGGTTCGTGCGCGAATGTGCCGAGATGCAACAGACCGACCAGAGTTGGGGTGAGGCGGTGCACAAGATTCGGCCAGCCAATGGATTTTGGCCCACCAACCAAATCCGGAATTTCAAGCTTTTTTCAAATAAAATAATTCCTAAAACCAAATAACACCAAATAAATAGTAAAAATATCTGAACAATTCTATAAAAATTCAAAAAAATACTTTGAAACATTTATAACCTAAATAAAATATTTTTGACAAAAGTATTTATAAACTTTACACGGTTTTAAATATTATTTACAAATGGCTTAATTCAGAAATATTTCTTATATTCCAAATATATTCTAGAAAATTCCAAAAATTCCTGAAAACCATAAATAGCAATGTAAAATCATTATGAGCCAAAATTTGGGATGTTAAAAACCTCCCCTCTAATAGAATCTTGACCTCGAGATTTAGGCTAACTAAAGAAATTGGTTAGGCAATTATACATTCAGATCTTCCTTATGCTCCCATGTTGCTTCATTTTCTGAATGATTACTCCACCTCACTCTGTAGAAATAAACTAAATTACTTTAGATCTTACGTTCTACAATGTCGAAATGGAGCTGGACTCGGAGTCTTCATCCGAGACGACGACGGAGCAGCCGACACGTGGCAGATCCAATGAATGGATGCAAGACAACACGTAGAGATCCTTACCGAACACACGTGGCTGGATACTAACAGTCTGGATCGGATAAGATCCCAAACCGGTAGGCATCATCTTAAGCGTCCAACTAAAATCCAACAGTTGATGTCCTTTTAGTTTCTTCGCAGTTGAAAATGACCCTTCGATCGCAAATCAACGGCCGTCGATCCATCTTCAAAATTCGGGCCAAGTGCATGTGGAAATGGCCTGCTCGACCGGCACACTTCTGGGCCGCACTATACTGGGTTCTGGCCCACTCATAGTTTAATGATTTTTTTAGCCTTTTCTTAATAAAAATAATTGCAATAATTAATCTAATTAGTTTTAGGCGGTAAAAATATCAGGAAAAATCTAATAAAAATCTCAAAAATACTTTGAGACATTTTGAACTCAAATAATATATTTTTAGACAAATTTTATATTAATTACATCTATAATTAATTAGTTTTCACAAAATGCCAATATACTTAATTAAAATAAATTCAAACAAATTCTAGAAAAATCTAATAAATTCAGAAAAACCATGAAATACTTAATTAACATAATAAATTATATAAAAGGAAAAAATTGGTATGTTACATACAACATCCAAAATCTTAATCGGCTGCTCCTTATAGGTCAAATTTTCTTGAAACTAAATTGACTCTAGCGGTATTTGCTCTGTTGGAACTCAAAGACATTTCTTGAGCTGAGAGACACGAAACACATCATACACACCTACCAACAACTGAGGCAACTCCAACTGATAAGCAACTTCTCCTCTACAACCCAAGATTTTGAATGGACCGACATATCTTTGGGCAAGCTTCCCTTCAACATGAAATATTTGGATTCCTTTAAGTAGAGTAACTCTATGATATACAAAATCTTCTAGCTCAAAGCTCAATTCTCTTCGTCGATTATCAACATAACTCTTCTGATGAGACCATGCCGGTCCAACAAGCCATGCTTCTATCTCAAGCCAAGACAAGGGCCCAACAACTTCTGATGCTCCAAGCCCAGCCCAAGATCAAGCCCAATTTGTTCACGAGTCCAGTTCGGCCCCCAGGAGCAGTCCTACTAAAAATGACTATATCTGGATCATACGAAGTTCGTTTGAGGCGTTCTTGGACTCTATAGAGAAGCCCACGACGAGAGCTTTCCAACGGAAGTGGTTTCACATCCAAAATCCTTTTGGATCAACGAAAATCAGCAAATCAATATGACAAACAGAATCTGTCAGGTGCTGCGCCACCTCCACTTGGGCCCAAAGGCCTTGTACAACCTAGGGTTTCACGGCCACCCCCTTGGCCGCCTCCCTTGCCCTCTTCCTCATATATATTTGAAAGTGCATCTAGGCACTTATGTTATTTTGGTGATTAATGAATGTTATTTTGGTGATTAATGACAAACACTCATAATGACAATCTATGTAAATTAAGTAAATGCTTAACTTAGTGCTTAACAAATGACAAACCTCTAATATGATTATATTGCTATGAGACTAACTTGTTATTGCCTAGTTGAGTATCAGTCTCATCTATTTAGAGGAAAATCAAATAGGAAGGTTAAGCAAAGATAAGGTATGCAATTTTGGTATCTATTCTATATTTGTTATTGCATTCCTTTTGTGCAAATGCATAGTGAACTCCAAGTAGCATGTTGGTTCTATATGCACATTGGTTCATGTCATATTTATTTGTGCATATATATTCATTTGAGTTCATTATGTGCTTTGTTTTTAGTATGCATATATTAACTAGAGTTAAACTTCATCTTGCTATAGATTGACTTGGTGCATGCATGTTTTATTTGTATATCTTCTCATGCAATTCTCTTAGTGAAGTTTATCTAGTGTTGGATCACATATTTACTCTTACTCCAAATATTATTTGCACATGTACAATTCGTGTATATTCTATCATGTGCTTTATTTAAGTAAAGTCTGTGATCCTTGCCATGATTTAATTGATTCATCACATTGGCAATTATCTCTCTAGTGCATATAGATCAATTACATATTCATCGTGATGCACTTAGTAGAGAACATTTCTTATGTCAAGTGTTTCTATTTTGTGTTGTGCTTCTTTATATGAAACACTTGTTGTAATCAACTGCTCACAAATATCAACTTATTCATATCTATTGAGCTTTTGGGACTAATGTCTTTCATGAGTAGTTTGGAAAGAATTAGGTCCCGTCTGTGTATGATGACCAAGGTATCTTGGAGGATGATCATTAAGCCGAGGTCAACAAGACGGCGGTGTCACCAAGAGCTGAGGACTAAGTCAAGAGCAACTTGGCGTGGAGATCGTCAGAGAGGATGATCAAGTCAAGGTTGATAGGACGAGAGTCTCATGAGGTGAATCGAGTCGAGTTGGACAAGGCGAAGATGTCATCGATTATATGGTGAAGGTCTTCATGCATCGACATCAAGAAAGAAGACGGCAAGTGACTAGTTCTAGACTTATATTATCTTTGATTTAATTTGAGTCTAAGGATTGCCGTACTATTAAGAGGGATGCGATGTCGAATGACTTTTAGATGTGTCAAGTGCTCAAGTGATCCATCCTTGTGTATCTTAGAAAGAGAGTGGTATTGGTAGTGCCGGAAAGTGAGGGTTGTAGGTCTCTCTTGGTTTCTTTGTGAAATCTGTGGTTATCCTTTGAGTTTTGGGTAGTGAGACCTTGTTATTTGTGTAGCCCTCGTTCTTAGCTTTCGGGAGTCCAAAATCTCTGAAATCGAGTCCGAGTCAAAAGTTATGCTCGTTTTCGAGTCTGCTGCTCGGTGCTGATTCGGACTATCCGGAGTTAGTCCGGACTATCCGGATCATCCGAGTATCCGGATATTCATCCGGACTCTCCGGATTGAGTCTCTCTGTAGCCTTTCTCAGTCAATCCGAGTATCCGGATTGAAATCCGAGACTCCGGATTGTGCGCACCTGCCCCAACGGCTAGTTTTTGGGAGGTCTATTTATAGCCCTTCCTCCTCTTTTGAGAGAGCTTTTGGAGAGGCTTTTGGTGTGGATTTTGAGGGGTGTGTGGGGGCTTTGAGAGAGCTTTTACCCTTAGATCTAAGTGATCCTTGTGAGAAGGGTTGGGAAGAGTTTGTTGAGTGAGATTTGAGTTGATTGAGCACTTGATTTCATCTCCAAGCTTGTTCTTCATGAGCATTTGTTACTCTTGGAGGTTGAGGACTCCTAGACGGCTAGGAGGTCGCCTACGAGCCACCGGAGCTTTGTGTGGTTGGCCGTGGGAAGTATGTGAAGGCCGGTTCCGCCTCCGTAAGGGAAGGAATCAAAGGAGTGAAGACCGGCGAGTGCATTTGTACAACACCGGAGGAAGAGGGTTGAAAGAGACCCGGCTCAAGTGTGACCGAGCCGCCTCAACGGAGACGTAGGATCCTCAAGGATCCGAACTTGGTGAAAAATCATCGCCTCCAAGTTTGCTTCTTACTCTTGTTTTAGTATTTGATTTTGAATCTTGAAATTGCCCGATCTACTCTATTGTTGTGTTTGGCTCTAGATCTTCATCATCCCCATGTACCTGATAGCATTTAGATCATTTGTATTCAAGTAGATTGTTGAAAAATTGCAGGGATTTAAAATCTCTCTTCGAGATCCTCAATCCGGAGTATCCGAATCCCTGAACCCGGACAGTCCGGATAATCCGGAGTATCCGGATTGAATACCCCGGACACTCCGGGTTAGGACCCTCGGGATCGGACTATCCGGAGTATCCGGATTGAATACCCCGGACAGTCCGGATAATCCGGAGTATCCGGATTGAATAACCCGAACACTCCGGGTTAGGACCCTCGGGATCGGACTATCCGGAGTATCCGGATTGAATATCCGGACACTCCGGATTGTTCAGGAAACTCGGGAGATTTTATTTAGCTGCAAATTTTTTATTCCGCTGCATTTAGCTATTAAGTTTTTAATTCGCCTATTCACCCCCCCTCTAGGCGACATCCCCTGTCCTTTCAATATTCAGTAGCCATCGCTAGAATAGATGGGTTTTGCTTAGATTATTATGTTTTAGACAGTTTCACCGTTTGTTCGGTTTGTGGAACCCCAAAACTACAAAGAAACAGTGTAAAATTCGTGGGCCAAAACAAAACCCATGAATTTATATATTTAAATTCGTCGGTTTCTAAAAAACCCACATATTTAATTAAATTCGTGGGCCAAAAAAAGACCCACAAATTTATGTATTTAAATTCGTCGGTTAGTGCAAATACCCACAAATTTAAATAAATTCGTGCGCAAAAAACACCCACTAATTTATTTACGAATTTAAAAGCCCGTCGGGCTTCTCTCTCTCTCTTCGCTCCTCTCACCCCGCCCACCCGCGCCCGCCGCTTGCCATGACGTTGCCGCACCGCCGCCCGGCGCCGCCGCCGCCACGCCGCCCGTGCATCGCCGCGCTCGCCCCGGCCCGCCCGCCGCGCTGCGCGCCTGCGCCGCGCTGCTGCCCTGCTTGCCGCTTCGCGGCCGCCGCTGCTGCGCGCCGCTTGCCGCTGCCGCCGCGTGCGCTCGCCACCGCCGGCGCTCGCCTCGCCGCCCACCCCGCCGCCCTTTCGCCGCCGCGCCATCGCCCGCCATCGCGGCGTCGCCCGCCGCGCTAGCGCCACCCGCCTCCACGACCCTCGCGACGCCCCACCGGCGTTGGAGAAGGTATATTTCATCTCATTTTATATTCGTTTGTAGTTATTTCATCTCATTTTATATTAGCTGCATATGGTATATATATTTTTATTTTCTCACTGCCGTTGTATATAACGTTAGAGTTTATGGTTTGTGTCGAATAGTAGAGAGCCTAAGCGTCACCCATTCGGTAACGGCGCATCTCACATTTGCTTGTGAGGTGCGCAGTTCCGGAATTGTCCAGCGTATTTTGGACAGCCCAAGAATGTTGGTTGTTGCATGGGGCCTGTGACGTGCGAGCGATCCGAACGTGATTTCAGCCGCATAACCCTGTTGTTCTCCGACGCACCAGCATCAGGCGTGCGTTTGGTGAACAGCGGGGTTATGCCGCTGAAATTTCGTTCGGTTCATAGCGCACGTCACAGGTCGCATGCAATGGCCTCCATTCTTGGGTGGGTTTAGAACACATCTTTCCTAATAGGGTTGTCTTTCTCACCTAAGCCACGGTCGTACGTTGACATCGTTTCATTTGTTTAGCTTTGAGAATGGGTGATGATCGAAGGGCTATGTATGACGGATGGAGGAGTGATGGGGGGCACTCAAGGGAATGGGGGAAGATCACGGATGCTTTCTTGAAGCAGGCATTTGCTGGAGGAGCTGAATATGTGTATTGCCTGTGTACCCTCTACGAGAATAACAGCTACTACAGCAAGGATATAGTGCAGTATCACATTTGCAAAAACGAGTTCATGCCTAACTATTTGGTGTGGCACCATCATGGAGAGGCCGCAGGGCAGGCCATTGAGTCGGACCATGGGGAGGATCACGACCGGATGGAAGAGATGCTGGATGATCTTGGCAGGGGGACTGAATTTAACTCTGGGGAGTGGTCACAGCCGGAGGAGGTTAAGGAATTCTATAGGCTACTTGACGCCTCGGATGAGAAGCTGCATGACTTGACCAATGTGACCGTCCTGCAGGCGGTTACACGGCTTATGTCGTTGAAGTCGAAGTTCAACTTTTCGAACAAATGCTTCAATGCTTTGCTTGAACTTATGAATGATGTCCTTCCGCCTAACCACAAGATGCCAAAGGATTTGTACCAATCGAAAATGTTGATGGCCGGCCTCGGGATGAATTACCATAAGATTGATGTGTGCGAGAATAATTGCATGCTGTTCTGGAAGGATCATGATAAGGATACTCATTGTATGCATTGCGCTAAGTGTAGATGCGTTGAGGTGGTAGATGAGGAAGGGGTATCAGTGACTACAAAGGTCACGACTAAACAGCTTCGGTACATGCCGATCACGGATAGGCTTAAACATCTAGGGAAGGATCTCAATGTGTTCATGCGGCCCTTAATTGATGAGCTGAAAAAGTTGTGGCGAGGGGAAAAGGCATACGACAGCGTTGGTGGTAGAGAATTTACCTTACGAGCCGCATACCTGTGGTCGGTCCATGATTTGTTGGCATATGGCATTTGGGTCGGCTGGTGTGTTCATGGTCGCCTGTGTTGTCCAATTTGTATGGCTGACTCTGATGCATTCAGGCTCACGCACGGTAAAAAGATCACATTCTTCGATTGCCATCGACGATGGCTTCCGACGAGGCACCCTTTTAGGAATGACGCCAAAGCATTTCGAAAAGGAAAGAAAGTTAAAAAAGGGCCGCCGAAGCGACTCACAGGAGAGGAGATAGCTGAATGGCATAGTCGGCTTCTACGATCTACGGAAGTGGGTTTCACTGGCTATGGAAAAGAGCACAACTGGACTCATATTTCTTTTCTTTGGGAGCTGCCTTCCGCGAAAACTTTGATTCTGCCGCATAACATAGATTTGATGCACCAAGAGCGCAATGTGGCAGAAAGATCATAAGCATGGTGTTTGATGTAACCGACAAAACAAAGGATAACGTGAGTGCTAGGAAAGACATGGGTGATCATTGTGCTAGGTTGTGGCTCGAGGTTAAAGTTGGTTCAAATGGAAATGAGAGCTGGCCACGAGCTCCATACTGTGTGAAGCCAAAAGACCGTAAACAGATTTTGAGGTGGTTGAAAACTCTAAAGTTTCCTGATCGCTATGCATCTAACATAAAACGGGCTGTGAATGTCAGCACCGGTAAGCTAAATAGGCTAAAGAGTCATGATTACCATATTATCATGGAAAGACTTGTTCCGGTAATGTTTCGTGGCTATTTTGATAATGAGTTGTGGAGGATGTTAGCCGAGCTCAGTTACTTCTATAGGCAAATACGCGCTAAGGAAATCTCGAAGACATTGATGCAGAAGTTAGAGAAGGGAATTCCATTGCTTGTATGCAAGTTGGAAAAAACTTTGCCACCTGGTTTTATGAATGTGATGCAACATCTGCTGGTGCATCTACCTTGGGAAGCGAAGGTTGGAGGTCCTGCGCAGTTCAGATAGATGTATAGTGAGGAAAGGGAGTTGAAAAAGCTTAGAGCTACAGTGCGCAACAAGGCAAGGGTAGAGGGGTGTATCGCAGAGGCTTATGCAAATAAAGAGATCACAAACTTCTCAACAAAGTATTTCGCACCCAAGCACAACGTGAATGCCCCTACGAATCGGTACCGTGCCGTGGAAGAAGAACCGTTGTGCGAACTTAAGCTTTTTCAATGCAAGGGTCAACCTGTTGGGTCGTACACTGCACACCATGTTGAGTATGAGGAGTGGAACCTGGCCATGCTTTACATGTTCACTAACATGGTAGAAGTTGAAAAATATTTTGAGTAAGTGACTTTCTGAATTATGTTTTCAACATTTCAGTGTAGTGTCCTTTTTAACCCGAGAATAAATGACGCAGAGTGTTTGACAAAGAAAATTGGAAGTCAACTCGACAACTCACAACTAAGCAATTGGATAACCTACGTCGTGATGGGTTGAAAGGCGGCCCAAGCTTCGTGCAATGGTTCCGTCAGCATGTAACTTGACTATTTATTCATTTTTCTAAAATAAATTGTTGTAGTAACTTAATATTAGACTAACAGTGATGCATATTGCTATATAGTGTATGCGTGATGCCTTCGTCTATGAGGATCTCCGACAGCTCTCACATGGTGATGTGACGACAAGGAGCTATAGTCGCTATGATGTGAACGGGTTCCGTTTTCGAACAGTGAAATTAGAAGCTAGCCGTCCACTTGCGGCCACTTCAAACAGTGGAGTAGTCACAAGGTCATCCGATTCCAGTGGTGATATATTAGACTACTACGGTGTTATACAAAACATAATTGAGTATACCTTTGGGGGTGCCAAAGAACTGAAGGTTGTGTTTTTTGATTGCCATTGGTTCGATCCACACAACGGCACACGTGTCGATGACTTTGGGATGGTGGAGGTGAAGCATAGTTCGCGCTTCAGGGCCACATCAATAACATTGTGCTTGCACATCAGGTTGTGCAGGTGTACTACCTGAGCTATCCTCACCCTAGCTTGAAGGCTTGGTGGGTTGTATTTAAAGTTAACCCTGCAGTATATCCTCCTGGGGATGTTTCGTATGTGGCAAGCAACGTAGAGGATGATGTATATCAAGAAGAAGCTATGGGGGATTCTTTCCTTGTCTCCGACGGGGTAGGACTCGATCAATTACCTACCAATGCCACGGACGTAATAACAGATGAACCAGGCCCTTCACGGAAACGCCCTCAAAAGTCAGTAAGGATTGCACGTCTTCAAGCACGTCTCAATGAAATACGAGTCGCAGAAGCAGATTCCGACGCAGACGACTTTTGATATGTATATTTTGTAAGATTATTGTTGCCTCGTTCATTTGTACAAGTCATTGTTGTCTCCTTCATTTTTTACAAGTTATTGTTGTCTCATTCATTTTTGCAAGTTATTGAAAATTATTTGTAAATATGTATACTAACTCTTGTCAAATTTGAACAGATGAGTATGTTCAGGCATCAGGTTGACAAGCTTAAAGGCAAGTTCAGCGGGTCGTCCTCCAGAAATCGCTCAATTGTACATTTGTGATTAAAATCTAACAAACAATCTATATGCAGCAACTGTCACAATCTCTTGGACCTAACGTGCCAGTGTTTTGCCCTCCTGTTATGCCGCAGGTAAAGATACTTGAGTTCATTACTCTCTAATTCACTTAGCTCGTAAAATCACGTTTCTCACAAACTTGACTATTATGTCATAGGGCTCCCAGCCACCTCCCTTCTACATGTTTTCTCCGGACATGCAGCCACCACCACAAGGAGAAGCATCACAGGGTGCTCAGCCTTCCCCGGTGTCCTTCATAAACCCTACTGGGATGCAGGCACCACCCCTAGGAGATGCACCTCAGGTTATATGAAATTCTCATGCATTCTTTATATTTAAAAAACTCTATTCTGTATACTTTATATCACAAATTATGATCCATAGAGCTCCCAGCCTCCTCGTCCTTTCTACATGTTCACTCCACAGATGCAGCCACCTTCTGTAGGAGAGGCACCACAGGTAAATACGGATCGGTTCAATTCGTTATTCAAAATTTTAATGAATAATTTATATGTGGCATAATGTACCTGTCTATGCCTTACAGGGCTCTTAGCCTCCAAACCCGTTCTACATGTACCCACCACCTATGCCAGGCCAAGGAATGCCTATGTACTTCAACCCGTGGGCCGTGCAGCCACCTCAGACGATACCACAGGTATGGATGTCGAAAACATTCTAAGTTTGCGAAACGAGCTAAGTTTGTTAATTGTGAGCCAAACTAAGTCAAATTGATCAAATTGAGCTACCTTCACAAAACTTAGTCAATTATATCACATTTAGGCAAATAAAGGTTAATTCTGTCAAAGTTGAGCCAGACTTAGTCAACTTGAGCAAATTTAGCTATACGTGCAAAACTTAGTCGATTTTAGGACATTTAGGCAACTCTTTCTTAAACCTTGCACAAATCATCTCAATGTTCATACTTGAAAAGGTTTACTTGTGTGCTTATGAAAGTTTATTGCTGTGCTCCTGTAGATATGTGATGGTTTACCAAATTATTAACCCATTACGTGCTATTTGATTTTTCTTTCAGTCAATAACTTTTGATTTGGAACCTTATATTGTGCTAACTTGTTGGAATTGAAAGGTTATCTTAAGACAACTTGTTGAATTGTAAACTTATTTTTAAATGCTTTATATGGCATCCTTGTAGAATGTGTTGTTTGCTCATGTACAATCGATTGTTTATCCTTGTAGAATGCTTTATATTTGTACTTTGTATCTTGAACTCTTAAAATGACTACCTAAACTCTTAATTGCTTCTTGAACTATTTTCACTGCTTTGTTATCTTTTGAATACTCGGTGATGCAATTAGGGTCTTTGGAAGTTGAATTAAATAATTTTAGTTGTAATCTTGGCCTTGAACTAGATGGTTAACTTCATTAATACTAGAGAGTATTACTTTGATGCTTCATTGACTATGAGATTGAGATGTTCATATGATTATCACAGCATATCTTGACTAGCTCGTAGTTGTAGTTCTTATATATAGTATCTATTCTTGTTTAGCTTGACTGTCATATTGTTATTCTCA
The DNA here is from genome assembly GCA_036346275.1 of Otatea glauca. Taxonomy (NCBI): domain Eukaryota; kingdom Viridiplantae; phylum Streptophyta; class Magnoliopsida; order Poales; family Poaceae; genus Otatea; species Otatea glauca. The sequence goes on along the minus strand of CM070721.1, from coordinate 28,259,082 downwards.
TATTGTGTCTTGGTGAATAGTACTATTCTCAACTTGTTTCATGTGAATCAAAGATAATTTAGGAAAGGAAAGAGTTAAATGCCTTATTTGTTTGAACTCTTGCTAAACTTACTCGATTCTAGCACATTTAGCAAAACCGACGATATGTTACTTGTAACACAACCTAAGTTAATCTTGAACTTGCGGGTTTCGGTCACGCCCTCCGGACGTACTAACGATTTACATCATAGAAGACATCTTCAACAAGACCGGTGGTGGTAGCGCCACAACTCCAACAACCCCGAGGCATGAATTCCATTGTGAGCTCGATTGGTGTATTACTGTTGTACTTTATGACTTGTTATGATCGATAGATTGTGATCGACTTATTGTGATGGACTTATTGTAATAGAATGTGGATTGTATCTATTGCGGTTGTAATGAATTGTACATCATTGTGTAGTTTACAAATTGCCGTTGGATGTGTGATTGATTATCTAAGGATCTGCTAGAATGTCTCCTTCTGGTTTGAGAGATTGATATATATATTATAACTGCAAATGTTTTTTTGTCTGCTGAGTGGATGTCCTATTTACTAGAGAGGTCATGCCGAAATTTTGTACATTTCGGTGACTTAGTTTTAAGCTGGTTTTAAAGAGTTAAAAGGTTGATTTCAGTCTTTTAGTAGAGGTAATAGGTTTGGTGTCTCGTTTGTTAATTCTTCGTTCGCTTGAACTTCGTTGTGGAGTTTGATGACCTTGGTGAGCTAGCTGCCCCCTCCCTTCCTTCCTCTTGCTCAAATTTAGGAACATTAGTTGCAATTTAGTCGATGTGCAGCGGATGGACAGATGGTTCTGTAGGAAATTTAGTTGATACTTTTAGTATATATCAATCTGAGTAATCTGTTGCAATAGTGATAATTTAAGTTAAAATGCATAAATCTGGATTGATGATGTTGCCATATGAGTTGCATATATATGTTTGTGATCTAGTCATTTGTATTTTTGTTTATTGCAAATATATGTTCAGTCATTTTGTACATTCAGAGTTGTTTATGTCATTTTCTTGCTTTTGTCATTTCCGACTTCTATGGCAAATGATGATATTGGGTTTTGATATGTGACTTGTTCTAAATGAATGACAGAAACACATTCATCTTCAAATGACAGAACAAGTCATGTCAATGTAGTTTCCCGTTTCGAGTTGGATCCAATTTCTTGAATGCCATTGCATTCGATTGATACTTTGCATCCACTCGAAATGGAACTGCTGCCAATGGTATATATTGCCATAAAAAATCTGATGCTAACTACTTTTCTTTTTGCTTTTAATTTGTTCTTTTGTGTTAGTGTTTCTGATCAGATTTGAACAAAATAGATGATCATTCTTATTCTTCGCTTAGCAATTTTTAGTTTCAATTTTCTTTTTGCTTTTTTTTGTTCTTTAGTTGTTATATGTATTGAGTGCGATGCATATGGATATATATATATATATACATTTGTGTATAAATAACTGATAAATTCGTGAGCCATTAAAAACCCACGAATTTATCTCGGTGCTCCAGATAAATTCGTTGGTTCCTTGAGCCCACGAATTTAACAATTAAATTCGTGGGTTTATTAAGCCCACAATTTATTTAACAGGCTATATAAAATTTAACAATTAAATTGGTGGGCTACGTTGGCCCACGAATATAATCTATTAAATTAAATGGGTTTCGAGCGCATTTAATTTAACTCAATTCGAGCTAAATTCGTGGGCTTGGCAGCAACCCACGAACTTAACTTAAATTCATGGGTACCCACGAATTTAATTGATTAATTTCGTCGAGTTAAATTCGTGAACTAAATTCGACGGTTTGTCCACAAATTTAACATAAATTCGTGGGTTTTGGCCTAAACTCGTGGGTTTCTGGCCCACGAATTTTTCCCTGTTTCTTGTAGTGCAACTTCGAGTTCTTCATTGGTAATTAGCAATATTTAGATTGTATCTACCTATTCTTGCTTGTGTTCTCAATTCGCATGCAGGGATTAGCCTTCTTGGCGAGGTCAATTGTGTTTGTGCATGGTTGATAACCAAAGGAGCCGTGGTGTAGCGATTGCAGGGTTCGAATCAGTTCTGATTGAAAGCCGAATCGTCAACATCGAGTTCTCCACCAATCGACTTACTACTACCTGTTGGAAGATCGGGCCACCGTTCCCATCATCTTCTACCTTGACTTAGCTACATTTAACCTTTCTCTGATCATGGCAATCTGCTCTTTAGCTTCTTTTTTGAATATCATGTCTAAAGAAAAGACGCTCTCTATCTCATTCCAATTCAACTTAGTACGACAAGAACGACTATACAAAGCTTCAAATGGTGACATTTGTAAACTCGTCTAATAAGTGTTATTATAACTGAATTATGCACATGGCAAACTTTTATCCTATGAAGTAGCATAAGCTAGAGCAAAAGCTTTCAACATATCTTCTAAAATCTAATTGACTCTTTCAGTCTAACCATCTGTCTACGGATGACAAGCTGTACTAAAATTCAAACGAGTTCCCATTGCTTCATGCAACTTATTCCAGAATCTTGAGGTAAATTGGGTACCTCTATCTGGCACTATCTTCTTTGGCACTCCACGTAAACACATAATCCTTGACATATAAAACTCTACCAAGTGATTTGCAGTATAGGTGGTCTTAATTGGTATGAAATGAGCAACTTTGGTTAAACGATCCACAATGACCCATATAGAATCCTATCCACTCTAGGTTCTAGGTAAACCAGTAATAAAATCCATACCGATTTTCTCCTACTTCCATTCAAGAATTTTCAATGGATGAAGCAATCTAGCAGGCCTTTGATGTATTGCCTTCACTCTCTAACATACATCACACAAAGCAACATGTTCGGAAACTTTACGCTTCATACTTGACCACCAAAACCTTTTCTTAAGATCTTGATACATCTTAGCGCTTCCAAGATGAATCGAATACTTCGAATCATGAGCTTCCTCAAGAATCAACTGCTTTAGCTCCTTCTGATCAGGTACACAAATTCGGCTCTTGAACCACATAGTACCTTGATCATCCAATGTAAAATCCTTTGCTTTACCTTCATCCATTTTAGACAGAATTATTTTGATCTTTTCGTCATCTTTCTTACTTTCTCGGATCTGATCCTCTAAAGTTGACTTCACTTCCAATGTAGCTAGGAATCATTCTGGAACCACTTCTAATTTCAGCTTCTGAAACTCCTTGCACAATTTAGACTAACTCTCCTAAACAAGCATATTAACACTGTAATTATTTCGACTTAAAGTGTCAGCCACCACAATTGTTTTTTCTAAGATGATAGCGGATTCCCGAATTATAATCCTTTATTAACTATCTCATATTGAGATCCGATTGAGTAAAGATATACTTCAAACTCTTGTGGTCAGTATATATCTCACATCGATTTTCGATGAGATAATGACGTCACAACTTCAAAACATGCACTACAGCTGCTAACTTCAAAACATGCACTATCATGTGTTGGATAGTTCTCATGCAGTCTCAATTGCCTTGATGCATATGCAACAAACTTGCCTTTCTGCATCAATACACATCCATGCCCTTGTCAAGAAGCATCACAATAGATATCAAAGCTACTTTGAACATCCGGTAACACTAACAGTGGTCCTGTCATCAGACGCTCCTTTCATTCCTGGAAACACTTCTCACACTCCGGTGTCCATGCGTACTTCTTTTCCTTTTTCAACAACTGTGTAAATGGCCTAGTGAAAGTTCAAGCTCCATTAAGTTGGTTTTGGTGTTAATGACAAATCTAATATTGAGACTAATGGAGTTTATTCTGTAATTAATAGTCTAAGAGTATTGATCCGTTTCCACCACTCCACATAAATCGGATCATTACCTTAGATTCCATCGAATTGAGTATATGAAACTTGTGAAGTTAATATATAATCATGACAATTTAAATGCAATTTAAATTGTGTTCGGTTGCCATTCAATCAACAAAGAACTAGTCATGTGTTGATTGTTCACTTTTGTTGATCCTAGGGCAATCGAATGTTCTTGTGTATATGAAGCATTAGTTGCATTAGTATACTCGAGACACAATTAATTTTTCAATCAATTGTCTTTGGGTTGTGGTCAATCATCAAAGCAAAAGATCAAAGGATTTTGGGAGCATCCATTACGTGTTAATGGAGTGCAAATGATGATTGAGACAACCGTGTTTGTTAGACTAATGATCTTCAATGAGTTGTGAAGTAGGTTGAGTCCAAGAAGATAAAGAATCGGGAACGAGAAGTCTTCATGTATTGATGAGCTTCAAGAGGTGATCCCGAAGTGAAGAGAAGGGTGAAAGAAGGTTCATCATGTGTTGGTGAACAAAAAGAAGAAGATTCGATCCTAGAGAAAAGATGATTAGAAATCATAAAAGCTCCAAGTGGATCGCTAGAGGCAAAGGTATAAATACCTAGGGCTAAGGATGTGTTCCTAGTCTTTTACCGGTCTCGGTGTTTGGATGGGAGACTGGGTTGCTAGTTAGGTCCCGTACTATTAAGAGGGGTTGAGTCATTTAGCATGAGCTTCATCATGTGATGATGAACTCAATCCGGTTCACTCTAGCTCACTCTCTTGATTGGTTTTTGCATGCAGCTAACCATTTGGCATGTGTTGTGAATGGGTGAAGCTCGTGCATTGGATTTTGCATGAGCAAAGTATTTGCATGTCTTGTAAATAAGGGAGCTCATGCTTGCTTCTTATTAAATCTTAATTTGGTTTTTGCATAGAGCTATGGATTTGCATGTGTTGCAAAAGGGAGAATGCTTATGCAAGTTGGTTTAAGTGGTTGTTTGTATGGAGCTAGATATTTGCATGTGTTGCAAATAGAAATCTTATGCATCGGAGTCTTAGCTTGTGACTTGATCATGTGTTGATCATCACAAAGGCTAAGATAGGTTTATGCTTCGTGTTTGCAAGATGAGTTTTTGCAAAATATGGTTTAATCGAATCTTATCTTGGAGTATGTGAATAGGGTTTGCAAATGTTTTTGCAAATTGGTTTGATCATGTGTTGATCATCACATAGCTCAAAGATATGATCTTGATTGCTCTTGTTTGCAAGATTTATATTTGCAAATGTGTTTTGCAAAATATTGGTGTTCATGCATTTGATATTGGAGCATGTGATTAGAATTTACAAATGTGTTTTGCAAAATTATTTTGATCATGAGTTGATCATCACATGGCACAATATTTGATCTTATTGACTCTCTCTAGCTTGTAGTCACGCTCTTGATCAAGTCTATGTGAGGGATTTTGAGAAATCAGATTTTAGACTTGAATGACTACATTACAGTCTTTGTTTTTGTGATATTTAAAAATATCTATGGTTGCTTAAATCTTGAAAATGGATGGAGATTGTATCCCTCGTGATAGGCTTCGCATAGAGTCAAAGATCACCTAAATCAGAGTTCGGAGTAAAAAGTTATGTGTATTTTAGTAGCTGAAACAGGGGTAGCCCCGCCCGTAGATTGGCGGTAGCACCGCTCGGCGGTGCTACTGGCCCTAGATGGGCGGCAGCACCGGCCTAGGCGGTGCTACCGCTTCAAAGGGCGGTGTAAAAAGTTCAGAACGCGTGTTTTTAGCCCGAGAAAAAGAAAATAGGCCCGGTGCTACCGCCCAAAGCCCGGTAGCACTGGATTTTCTGAGTAACGGCTAGTTTTTCTAATCGTTCGCCTAGAGGCCGGTGCTACCACCCTACTACTACCGGCCCTAGTAGGGCGGTAGCACCGGGTTTACTGCTCTTTTTTGCCCGTTTTTGCACCCCAATGGCTAGTTTTCTTGGAGGAGGCTATAAAAGGAGCCTTGGGGCTGGCATTAGATGCTTTCTAACCTTGAGGACGGTTTGTGGGAGTTGGGTGCATGTGTTGCTCTCTTCCATTTGGTTTTTTAGCTAAGAGTGAGATCTATTTGCATGTGTTGCATTTAGGAGAGGATTGAGAGCCTCTTGTGCATGTGTTGCATTTGAGGGGAGCCTTGTGCATGTGTTGCACTCGGTGATCACCATTGTACATGTGTTGTACTTGGTGGAGCTCAAGCTAGTGGGCTTGACTTGTTACTCTTGGTGTTTGCCAACACCTAGACGGCGTGTGGTGGCGTCGTACGCGGTGACCTTCTCAAAGATATTGTCAGCAGGCCCGGCAAAGTTGTGAAGGTTGGAGCTCACCTACCTGGAGGGGGAAAGAGCTACCACTAGTGGAATCGAGGCAGGTGCTCAATTCGTGGAGCCGATCCAAAGTGGTTTGGGCTTGCCTCAACGTGGATTAGGGGAGATCAGCAGGTCTCCGAACACCACGGTAAAACATAGGTGTGTCTCTTTGTGTTTGCTTGCAATTCTTATTTATATTGTTGAAATTTACATTCCTAGAAGTAAATTGCTTGATTGTCTTTAGGATTGTATATTCTTGAGTAGACACATAATTAGCTAGTGCACTTAGTGAGCCTAGTTGACTTAGGCTTTAATTTTTCAAAACCTTAGTTTATTACTTCCACATTGATTATTGCTTAGGTTTTTACATAGGGATCAATAGAGCGTGTATTTAGTGAGAATAATTTTTAAAGTCGCCTATTCACCCGCCTCTAGTCGGCATCATCGATCTTACAAATGGTATCAGAGCTTGGTCTCATTTATTAGGCTTTATCGCCTAGAGAGTAAGGATGACGACTATGGGCTTAGTGCACTACTTTAATTCACATATTATTGATGGCTCAAATTATGCTTTATGGAAATTATTTATGATTTCTCATTTTAAATTCATGAGCCCCCAAATATGGTGAATCGTAGATGTGGACTTTTCTCTTCGGTTGAATGAATTTGCTCCAACTAAAGGAGAAGAGAAGTGCCTACATCTCGACGCTCAAGCCACTAACATTTTATTTAGCGTTGTGAGCATAGATGTATTTAATAAAATATGCAATCTCAAGAGCACTCATGAGATGTGGACAAAACATCAAGATTTATATGACATGTCCACATCCCCAAGTGAGAATTACATAGAAGAATGGGTGTCAGGAGATGAAACCTCAAGTTCTATCTCAATTGATGAAGAACCAACAATACCATCGACCTCAACTTCTACCTCAAGCGATGATGAGCCTACCATTTCATCCCTTCCATCGAGTTGCTTCAAGGCAAAAGGTAAAATTGAGATAAGTGATGATGATGAGCCCTCTTATGATGATTTGATGAATATGTTAGAGGAGCTCAATGAGTATCTTGGGAGAGAAAAGTCTAAATATAAGATTTTGAAGCTTGAGCATGACTCACATCAAAATGATTATAATGTGCTCAAATATGAGCATGAGTCTCTTCTCCTCAAGGAACTCATTAAGCCAAGAGTGGACACAGGAATTCAATGTAATTTAATTGATAATATGCCATGCTCAATTTCTAATCCTAGCATTTCATCTAAAATTGATATGTCCACCTCTAGCAACAATATTCATTGTAGCTCAAATTCAAATATTGCTTCTACTTCCTCTATGTCTTGTGAGACTAACCTTGTAGAGGAAAATATCGAGCTCAAGGCTCAAGTAATTAAATTGGAAAATGACTTGAAGAAGTGCTACAATGTAAAGGCCACCCTTGATGAGATTCTAAGCAAGCAACAGGTCTTGCAAGACAAGAGAGGGATTGGCTACATCTCCAAGAAGAAGGAGAATAGCAAGACAAGGCACAACGCAAGACACACGAAGAACATCAAGTGCCTTGGATGCCATGAGAAGGGTCACTACGCCTCGGTGTGCCCAAATCAGGAGGATGTCAAGTCAAGAACATCAACAAAGAGGCAAACCGGCATTGAGCATGACAAGAACATGAAAAGAGGACCAAATAGCATCACTTGCTTCAATTGCCGTCAAAAGAGGCATTTCGGTAAAGATTGTCCCAAAGGTAACACTCCTAAGCCAACTCTCGTTAATGATCATTATTTGCTTAGGAAGGACAAAACTGGCAATGTGTTTGCCAAGATTATCGATTCTCCTAAGTGCTTGAAAAATAGTGATATTCATTGGCTTAGGAAGAATAAATCTAGAAATGTGTTTGCTAAAGTTGTTAGAACACCTAAGCCCACTCAAAGCAATGCAAATAAATTGATTAGGAGAAATAACTATAGCAAACCATTTGCTAGACATGCTAGATCCTTTAAGCCCTTGCATAATAATGATCATCATGTGCTTAGAAAGGATAAAACTAGTAATGGGTTTGCAAAAATTGCTAGAACTCCTAAGCCTCCTCAATTCAATGTCAATAATTCGCTTAGGAGGAATAACAATTGCAAACCATTTGCTAGTTGTATTAGTTCACTTAAGACTATTAATGTTATGGCCATTTGGGTTCCCAAATCTATTGTGACTAACATCCTTGGACCCAACAAAAATTAGGTACCAACAAGTGCCTAAAGGTTAAATAGGTACTTTGAGATACAATGGATGCTTGGCTTATTCAAAAGGGAAGAGGACTTCATCACTTGCAAAATGGAGCCAAGCATGAAGATCACCACTTCAATCATGAACCAATGCTATCTCGAGTAAAAAGTATTTAAATTGATAATTTTTAGCTTATAGCGTTGTGTAGGTTATATTGAATTTTCATGAAAATCAATTTAAATTGCTTGTTCATGTTCTTGCTTATGCTTCTTAATTATTCTTTATTGCTATCTTGAGCAAGTTTGGGGTGTGGCACATTAAGTGGGAGTGCTAAATCATAACCATATATATCACATCCCTATGTGTGCCCATATTTATATAAGTGCTAATATATTTTCAAAATCAAGCCATTTTGCCAAAAGTGAATTTTTTTAACTATTAGTAATCTTGTGAAAACTAATTGAAAAATGTATACAAATGCTTTCAAAAGGTTTTCCAACGGTTTTTGCTTTATTTCGCCAAAAGTGAATTTTTTAACTATTAGTAATCTTGTGAAAACTAATTGAAAAATATATACAAATTCTTTCAAAAGGTTTTCCAACAGTTTTGGCTTTATAAAAACTAATTTCAAAAGAAAATGAGTTCCAAGTCCAAAATCTAGTTACTAGTATCTTGTTTTGGATTTAAACTTATAATTTTCATAGAATTAAATGTAAAATGATTTTGAAAATAATTCCAAAACAAAACCTAGAATTGGTCATTCTTAACAATTCTCATATTCAAAAGATTTTCAAAAGACCAATCTATCAAAAGTTATTTGATTTTGAAACTTAACCAAAAACTACTATTGACCTATATTGGTCATATTCTAGCACTTTTGTAGTTTCACCTCTTGGACTGGATTCTTGGCCATATCTTGGTTTAAAATGGTATTTTAAACTCATACATACCAATTCCAATCAAATATCTTCTAATTTGCTTCATTTGATACTTTTTGGAATGTTGTTGAAAACCATATGCATATATATCCTTTTATATGAGCATCTTTGGTCGAAAGTCAAAAATATTGTTTAAAAGGCCCATTTTTTGAAAATCTTTGTATAAGTTCTCAAATATGTATTTTAAATGTTTTACAATGCTTCCGGAGTAAAAATCCCTATTTTAGAATCAAAATAGCAAATTTGGCCTCAAATGGATCTTATAGGATCTTGATTTTGGATTAAATGAAATATTTTTATAAGTTAGAATCTATTAAGTTTTTGAAAAAGTGCTCAATACAAAACTCATAGGGTTGGTCATTTCAAGCATTTCTTTAGTTCAAAGTTTTTCCAAATGACCAACCGTTCAAAAGTTATAGCAATTTGAAATTCGCCAAAATCTTCCATCTGACCCAAAACGATCTATTCATGCATATTGTGGGTTTTGGAATTTGAGTTGGATTTCTTTGTGTATGTTGGCTTGAAATAGTATTTCTAACACATACAAAGCAATGAAAGTTCAAATCTCCATAAATTTCAATTCGGGTTGTATTTTAAGCTTTCTATAGAAATTCAACTTCTTTTTATGCCTACAAAGCGCATTTTGACATATCTTTTGAAATAAAATTATTTTTCCAAACATTATTTTTTACAAACCTTTTAAATAGTCCAAAGTTCACTTCTGGAAACTTTCAAACCATTTGGACTTAGGTTGATTTTTTTTTTACTTTTCTTCTCTTTGAGTAAAAATCATGCCTACAATGCAAAATTTGAGATATCTTTTGAATGGAGACTCCTTTTTAGAAACTTCTTTCTGGAAAAGTTTATTAGGAGTCCAAAGTATGTTTCTAAAATTTTTCAAACAATTTAAACTTCATTTGAAAAAGTTATGAGCTTTTCTCTCTTTGATCAAATGCTGATAATTCAGACTTTTGCATGATTTTTGGCTGATTTGTGATTTTTGTATCTCCAAATCCGATGATAATTGGAGGGTTTCATTATAATGCAATTTGATCCTCAATAGTTGGTCTATTGTACCAAATGTTATCAGATTTGTTAGACTTTATTTGTGCAGTTTTTTAGTCCTCTTTTGAAGCCTAAATGAAATGTCAAAATCTGAAAATATGAAATTCTAGTTCTGAAGGACCATGTGGAGGTCTACTTCGATTTGTGATAAGTATTTGACTAAATTTGAGCTTGGTTTGCTCATGTTTGAATTTGATTTGAAATGGATTTTCATATGGAAGCAATTAAAGGTCTTCTCTGTTTTCCAGGTGCTATCGGCCATGGTAGCGCGGTGCTACCGGGCGAGTAGTAGCACCGGACCAAATGGCCGGTGCAATATTACCAGAGAGGGTGTATTTCGGGTTTTTGGCCAGGCGGTGCTACCGGCCTTGCTAGCCTGGTGCTACCGGGTGAGAGGTAGCACCGACCTTTGGAACGGTGTGAAAATTCCAGAGAAGGGTTTTCTCTGGTGTTTGTGCAGTGCGGTGCTATCGGCCTGAGAGCCATAGCACCGGTCCACCATGGGCAGTAGCATCGGCCAGAATGAACAAAGATGAATTTTAAAGTGTGGATTTTGATGAATTTTTGCATATCATTGTGGGCAATGCTATGTGAGGAGTTTCCTTGTTTTCGATGGTTTCAGGTCGACGATGCTAGATCATAGTGAGGCGAAGGATGACCAGGAATAGGCGAGGAGCGTCAGAGGTCCAGACGGTCGGGGATCGCCGGAAGATGATCGGAGACGGAGTCGTGGCAAGCCGTGAAGACAAGGAATGGATGAGATGCTTGCTAGACGCTGCATGGATCAATGAGCGCCATTGGATCTTTGTCTAGTTGATAGGTTAGCAGGTCTAGTTAGTGTGCTTTGAAAACCGTGCAAGAAAACCCGTTATGTGTGTGGGTTTTGGGTTAGCCCTTGCATGGCTGAGTGATTGGGTCAATCCTAGCCCTTGATGGAGTGCTCTAGGCTTTAGAGGCTCATCCAAGAGTGGTAGGTGGCCCAAAAGTTGTATAAATAAGGGTGGAGGGGTAGCATTCCCCCCTTAAAGGTTTTGAGGTTTTTGATGCTCCATTAAGCTTTGCCCACATGAATTGAATGTGAGGCTTTGTAACCTCTCCTTCCAGAAATGATAAGTTTTTCATTTATCTTCTTACTTAATTTCCTTTACGCATTTACATTAAGCATTTAAATTACGCAATTTAAATTCCGCATTTACTTTCTTGCAATTTACATTTATGCAATTTGGATTTGCGTCCCCTCCTTCTAATTGCTTGAATCTTTTGCAAAGGTTGATGATTGATTCTCTCTTTGAAATTATGTTCCAATCATCTAGGCCATCCATTCATTTTTCTTGCAAGAAGGTGTTCGTGACGTTCTTAAATGCTTGATGTTGTAGATTGCGTTTCCTTGAGTTTCTTCGTCGTCTTTTGCTTGCTGGGACGTGTGGGGAGTCATTCAAGATCATCTTGATCATCATAGCCCCACGAGCAAGCCTCGATCGAAGTTCTTTCGATTTTTGTTGAAACTTGGTTCGTTCTTCCTTCCCGGGTAAAAAGGTCACAACTTTGACGTCAATCCTTGTGATTGAAGGTTGAAATAAGTTCCTGACATCCATAGGATCTCATCTACCAAGTTTCATTGAGTTTGGATCAAATCAAAAGATTCATCAATTTTCCTTTTGAACCCGTGCTGAAAACACTGTTCATATGCCTTGTTTTTACTGTAGCTACAGTATTCCGGTTGTACCGCTCCACATGGGCGGTAGCACCGGCCGAATGTTGATAACTGAGAAAACTGATTCTTCTGTTTCCATTTGATTGCTAGGGTTGTTGGCTTGGTTTCCTTGGGTGAATAATTTCTTTTGTGATCTTCTTTGAGGGATAAGAATTAATTTGGGATCATTCACCCCCCTCTGATCGCCATCTCGATCTTTCAATTGGTATCAAAGCCGGTTTTGCTCTTTCATAGATCTTGTCCGGTCTCAAGAGCCATGGCGATGGAAAAGTATTCCACCAAGCCCCCTATTTTTTCTGGAGTTGATTTTCCTTTTTGGAAGTCGTGAATGGAGTCATACATCACTGCCCGGGGCTTCCTGATATGGCACAAGGTGAAACTCCTGTATGAGGTTCCTGCTGGTTAAAACGTCACGGCCGGCAATATGGCTAACGTTGAGGCAAACGCTAAGGCAAGGAACATTCTCATACAGGGTCTTAGCCACAGTGAGTATGATAGGATTTCTCACCTCTGTTCCACTCACGAGATTTGGGTGACCCTTAATGCTTACCATGAGGGCACTACTCAAATCAAGACCGTGAAGCAGGACCAGTACAAGCGTGAGTACAACAAGTTTGAACAACACGCAGGTGAGAGTCTTGACGAGTGCTTTGGTCGGTTTACGAAGATTTTGAGTGACCTCCGAGCAGTCGGTTGCATATACCCTGACTCAGATAATGCTCGATATTTCTTGACCGCACTCGATCTTCGAGTTTGGGAAATGAAAGTGACCACCATCAAGGACACTACCGACTTGTCAACCTTGACTCTTGATGGGCTTTACTCCCGTCTCAGGACTCATGAGATCGAAGTCGTCTCCCGCAAGACAAAATCTCAGTCGATGGCCTTGGTCACTAATCCCACTGGATCTTTCCTTGATCTTTCTGCTGGTTTCTCTCTTTTCTCCCTTTGCGAGCTAAGCGATGACCAACTGAAAAAAATTCCAGGAAATAAGCTTGCTCTTTTGGATCGAAAATTTTCATATGCATACAAGAGGTGAGAGAGAGGAAGAGAGGTGGCATGATCACTTGCTTCGAATGCGGTGGCCCCAACCATACTCGGGCTAATTGCCCCAAACTGGAGAAGGCAAAGAACGACACCGGTGGTTCGGCAAAGAACGACTACATCGACAAGAACAGCAACAAGATGTCTCCAGTTCGCGAGTAAGCATGTGAGAAGAAGTACCGCAACTTCTCCAAGAACAAGAAGCTCTTCCACCGTGTCCTCGCCGCGCTTGACGACATCAACCACTCCGACAGGATGAACCGCGAGAGAAGAAAGGTAGCGACGACTTCTCCGGCATGTGCTTCATGGCAAACGCCAACAGCATCAGCGACTCTGAGCTCTACATCGACTCGAAAGAGGTACCCTCCTATGACCAGCTCAATGAAGCTTTCTGCAAACTAGGGAAATTTCATGCTAGAGCTAGAGCTAGGTGTATGGAGCTAGAGAAGGAAGTAGGTACCTTGACTCGGGAGTTAGCTTCTCTTAGATCTTCTCCCTCTTAAGTCATTGATGACTGTTCTTTGTGTGATGCTCATCTTGTGGAGTTGGAGAACCTAAGAACTATGCATGATAGTGTGTTATCTGAATTAGATAGTCTTAGGTTGAAGAATGCTAGCGATGATTCTATTAATGCTATTTCACTAGATGCTAGTTTTCTTCATGCTCACTCTACTCCATCATGCTCTAATTGCCCTAAATTGCTTGCTGAAATTGATGCCATGAGCGATCACCTTAAGAAGCTTTCTTCTAGAAACGATGAACTTGAAATACATACTTCTAAGGACCATGTCAGCTCATGTGAGGGCTGTAGGCAACTAAAACTTGACAATGAATCTTTAAATGTCAAGTGTGTTAATCTTGCTAAGGACTTACTAGCTAAGTCACAAGAAAGTTGCTTGTGATGTAATGTGATTGAGGGGGACTTGGATAAAATCCAAGTCGAACTTAGGAAGAAATTAGAAGACCAAGCCCATAGGATTAGACATGCATCTTGCATTTCTTGTGAGGCCCTCAAGATTGAGGTAGCCGTGCTTAGGGATGCACGTGCTGAAAGTGCTTCTCTTTCTGGTTCTTCTTCCTCTCTTCCTTGTTCTTCATGTGCCTCTTTCTTCTGAGATTGTGTGTATCTCATGAGCACTCTCGAGAAGTTTGTAGGAGGCAAGAAGAAGCTCAATCTCATTCTAGACCAATTCAAAATTAGCAGATTTAATCAAGGTCTAGGATTTGACTTCTTGGAGCACGCTCGGGCGCATCCTCCCACTATTGTGCGCGACTCCAAGAGTGGTGAGATTGTGGTAGCTCCTAGAGTGAGTACCACTATGTTTAGGTCTGCTGGGGTTGTCCATGGGACTTCTGATCAGAAGGGTGTTACTCCTGTTGCTTCTGCCTCTAGCAAGGCGAAGTACACATGCACCTTCTGTAAGAAGGATGGTCACCTAGTAGATTTCTTCTTCAGACACGCCAAGATCACTCGACGTGAGCGTGTCGTTGCTCTTAGAAAGGTATTCATGGTTATCACCAGACCTAGAGTTTTCCTAAGGCACGCTCTGCTTCTAGACAGGTTAGAGAGTCGCCTGCTTTTGGGCAGCGTTCAGAACTTGGTTTTCGTGTTGTTTCTTCGAGTTTTAGTCCTGGAGCTGCTCGTGGTTAGTCTTTCAGCCGTCCTCTTGACATTTCTCGTTTTTCTCATCGAGATAGATATCAGTAGCGTGAGGTGTTTTCTAGTAGTAGTTTTAGGCAGTCTCACTGGGTGGTCCGACCTTTGCATCACGGCGGGCCAACCCAGTTTCAACTCTTAGATCATCTACTAGAGTTACTACTGATCTTGTTAGGGTTAAACGTCAGAGAGACACTCGAGTCCAGTCTTCTTCTGTGGCTGGTACTCTGAGGTGTCATTTGGTTCAGTATTGGGTTCCCAAGTCTTCACTCTATCCCAGTATTGAGTCATCTTTCTCTCTTGTGTCTTGATCATGTTCGTCGGATGGGGAAGGGAGATGTTTGGATTGTTGACTCCGGTTGTTCTCGTCATATGACTGGAGATTCTCGTTGGTTCTCTTCCCTAGTCCGAGCCCCTGGTGATGAGTTGATCACTTTTGGGATGCTTCTTCAGGTAGAGTCATTGCTAAAGGTACCATCTGTATTAATGACAATTTTATACTTAAAGATGTTGCCTTAGTGAGTAAGCTGCAATACAATTTGCTTTCTATTTCTCAGCTTATCGATTACTCTTTCGAGGTGAGTTTTAAGAGTAACGCCTGTAGAATCCTCGATTCATCAGGAGAGTTAGTTTGCGGGATTTCTAGATATGGGAGAGTCTTTCGTGCTAATTTTTCTGTTTCTTCAGGGGACTCCCTTCGGTGTTTGATTGCTTCAGAGTCCTGTGTTCTCTCCTTCTGGCATAGGAGACTTGGTCACATTGGATTTGATAATTTGACCTGAGTTAGCAGCCACAACCTCATTCGTGATTTGCCCAAACTCAAACTGGTCAAAGACTTAGTTTGCTCTCCCTGCCGGCATGGCAAGATGGTTGCTGCTTCTCATCCACCAGTCACTGTTGTGATGATTGATGCACCAAGAAAACTTTTACATATGGACACTGTTGGTCCATCTAGAGTGCAGTTAGTGGGTGGGAAGTGGTATGTTCTTGTCATTGTTGATGATTTTTCGAGGTACTCTTGGGTATTTTTCATGGCCTCAAAGGATGAGACTTTTACCTATTTTAGGGGTTTGGTTCACAGGTTGTCTTTTGAGCTCCTTGGTGCCCTACGAGCTATACGAAGTGACAATGGCACGGAGTTCAAGAGCTCCTATTTTGAGAGTTTCTGTGTGGAGTCTGGTTTAGAGCATCAGTTATCCTCTCCCTACGTCCCTCAGTAAAATGGCGTAGTGGAAAGGAAGAACATGACCCTGGTAGAGATGTCCAGGACGATGCTAGACGAGTACAGCACTCCTAGGAAGTTTTGGACTGAGGCTATAGCTACTGCCTGTCATGTTTCAAATCGCGTATTCTTGAGAGCACATTTGCACCGCACTTCTTACGAGTTGAGGTATGGGCGAAAGCCCAATGTTTCTCATTTTCGTGTGTTTAGTTGCAAGTATTTTATTTGGAAGTCTTGTAACCTGGATAAGTTTGAGTCTCGTTCTTCTCATGGTATCTTTCTGGGTTGTTCGTCTTCTTCTCATAGCTATAGGGTCTAGAGTTGCGATGCGCATAGGATCATAGAGACCTGTGAGGTGACCTTTGATGAGGCTAGCTCAGGAGCTAGACCTGACATTTCAGGCTCTTCTTCCACCTCCGAGACCATTTTTGTAGAGGATGAGGATGATGGAGATGATGGTTTTACACCTGATCCAGTCCCCTCTACACCTGAGGTGCCACCTGTTTCCATTTCTACACCTTAGGAAGGTCAGCCCTTGCCTTCTGACTCTTCTGCAGCTAGTGGCTCTGCTCCTATCTCTTTTGTGCATGAGGTAGAGGCCACTTCTGCTTCTGGACCTCCCTGTCATATTCAGCGTTCTCATCCACCTGATCAGATCATCAACGATCTGTTTGAGCGGGTCACTAGCTCAAAATCAGGTTTGTCCAGTTTCTGCCTTCACTCTGCCTTTGTTGTCTCGTTTGAGCCGAAGGATGTGACTTATGCATTATCTGACGAGTCTTGGACAAATGCTATGGATGAGGAACTTGAAAACTTCGAGAGGAACAAAGTTTGGCAGCTTGTAGAACGTCCATCTGGTCATAATGTCATTAGGACCAAGTGGGTGTTCAAAAACAAACAGAGTAAGGATGGGGTTGTCATTCGCAACAAGTTTAGGCTAGTTGCACAGGGCTTTTCTCAGGTTGAGGGTCTTGACTTTGAGGAGACCTTTGCCTTTGTAGTTAGACTAGAGGCTATTAGGATCCTGCTTGCATTCTCTGCATCCCGAGGTTTCAAGCTCTATCAATTGGATGTCAAGAGTGCATTCCTCAATGGCTATATTGAGGAAGAGGTTTATGCCAAACAACCTCCAAGATTTGAGAACCCCAAGTTTCTGAGTCATGTATACAAGCTTTTCAAAGCTTTGTATGGACTCAAGCAGGCCCCCAAAGCATGGCATGAGAGGCTCAAGTCTTATCTTCTCAGCCATGATTTCAAAATGGGCGTAGTAGACAAGACTCTGTTCATCAGACACCATGAGTCGCATTTTCTTCTCGTCCAGATTTAGGTGGATGATATCATTTTTGGTGGCTCATCTCATTCGCTTGTGTCTCAGTTTTCTGAGGTGATAAGCACAGAGTTTGAGATGAGTATGATGGGCGAGTTGAGCTACTTTCTTGGCTTCCAAAACAAGCAGACTCGGGAGGGTACTTTCTTGCATCAAGGCAAGTATACTCGTGACCTCCTGAGGCGTTTTGATATGTCTGACGGGAAGCCAGTGATGACTCCTATGGCCACCACTGCTTTCCTCGAGCCGGATGAGGATGGTGAGCCTGCTGATCAAAAGGAGTTTTAGAGCATGATAGGCTCCCTTTTGTACCTCACTGCTTCGAGGCCGGACATACATTTCACTGTGTGTCTGTGCGCTCGATTTCAGGCTTCTCCTCGTGCCTCTCACCGCCAGGCTGTGAAGCGCATCTTCAGGTACCTTCGTGCTACCACTGATTATGGTATTTGGTACTCTTCTTCTTCTTATCTGTCCCTTTGAACTTTTTCTGATGCCGACTTTGCTGGCTGTAGGATAGATAGGAAGAGCACTTCTAGCACTTGCCAATTCATTGGCACTTCTCTTGTTTCTTGGTCGTCTAGGAAGCGATGCAGGTTGCACTGACCTACACGATGCCGAGTATGTTTCTACACCGATTCTCGTAGCTGTGTTCTCTAGATGAGATCGACCTTGCAGGACTTTGGGTTAGCGATAGCAAGTGTTCCACTTTTCTGTGACAACACTTCTGCTATTTGCATTGCTAAGAACCCAGTGCAGCATAACAGAACCAAGCATATTGATATTAGACATCACTTCTTAGAGACCATGTGGAGAAGGGGGATATCGCGCTTCAGTTTGTAGAGAGTGACCTCCAGTTAGCCAATATCTTCACTAAGCCTTTGGATAGCTCCGGATTTGTTGCTTTGAAGAGTGAGCTTGGAGTCTCTTCTATCTTATTTATACTCAATAGCCATCCAGTTTGCAGTTTCTTGACTTCTTCTCCTCATTCTGTCTTTCTGGTTGTTATTGAGTTCACTTGGTTTTTCTTTATGCCTAATTTTGATAATAACTCAATTTTAACCAGATTTGAGCTTAAAATTGATTCACTTGTTGAGGGGGAGTTCGGAAATATGCTCATGCATTGCATTTAGACTGCATTTTCTGTTTTATGAGCTTTGTCTATTATGCAATTGACTCAATCTTCATGAAATACATCATGCTATATCCTTTGAAGAAAATCACTAGCTTAGATATGTCCAAGTTCATGCAAAGCTTGTTAAAATTAAAAAAATTTGAAAGCTTTAAATGAAAATTTGATGAAACATGTTGCTTTTTCTTGCTAAGTTTCTTCTCTAGGGGTATTTACCATAATTAGTGATATTTTGGAGTTCTCTAGAGTCCCTATAGCAACTTGGGTAAAACTTGCTTGGTCCATATTTGAGTCATTCAAAATTGCTCATATGTGCTAAATTGAAATCAAGAAAAATTTGACTCTTTTGTGCAAAATTGATCTCAACACTTTATATTCACGAGACTACTTTCCATTGCACTTGGGATGAACTTGGAATATATTGTATATGACCAAGATTATTCACTTAAGAGTTACTCTTGAGATAATCGAAAGTGGCTTGAGTCAATCTTTAAAAACAAATGCAAATAACAAAAATATAAGAGGGTAAAGAATGCAAATAATGTCAAACATTTGCACCCCGCTATGTCTTTAATTGATGAAAAATTTGCATTACATGAAAAATGAGCTCAAAGGACCTTATATGCACTTCAAGATTTCCCAAAGTGTTGAGTAGGTTGTACTCTAGGTTTTCCAATTGATCCTTGAGTGGTTTTGCTTCTAGCTTTGAAACTTTGCTAAGTTTTGCACTTGTCAAATCTAGCTAAAATGAAATATTTTAAACTAAGCTTTTTCAAAAAATGTATTGGTCTTGGACATGTCTTAGTTTAGTTATATTCTGAAATTGACAAACTTGGTGTAATATCTTTCCATTATGATCAGTTAGATAATTTTCAAAACTCTTTAGATTGCATTTCATGCATACATAAAAAAATTGATGCTTACATTGTCAAAAGGGGGAGAAAATGTAGAAAAAGCATCATTAAAAAGATAAAAATGTGAATGCTTATTTGGTTATTATGATATTTGTAAAACTTGCTACTTCTTCTGGATCATAATCTCATAATCACATTTGACATGTATGGTTGGATTTTAGAGTTTTTGTGGAAAACTTGCTCTTTCTTAAATTTAACTCCAAAATCCTTTTTTTTGTCAACTTGATCATGATCTCATTCTTATCTTTGGACCAAGTTTGACTTTGCAACTAAAAATTGCTTTTTTCTTCATCCTCTTCAAACTCAAATCATATGCCTTTTGTTGTGTTTGTCAATATACTCATCAAGGGGGAGATTGAAGGACCATGTGGAGGTCTACCCAGATTTGTGATAGATATTTGACTAAATTTGAGCTTGGTTTGCTCATGTTTGAATTTGATTTGAAATGGATTTTCAAATGGAAGCAATTTAAGGTCTTCTCTGTTTTCCCGGTGCTACCGGCTATGGTAGTGCGGTGCTACCAGGCGAGCGGTAGCACCGAACCAAATGGTCGATGCAATATTTCCAGAGAGGGTATATTTCGGGTTTTTGGCCGGGCGGTTCTACCGACCAAGGTAGCCCGGTGCTACCGGGTGAGCGGTAGCACCGGCCTATGGAGCGGTGTGAAAATTCCAAAGAAGGATTTTCTCTGGTCTTTGCGCAGTGCGGTGCTACCGGCCTGAGAGCCGTAGCACCGGTCCACCATGGGCGGTGCTACCGGCCTAAGGGCGGTAGCACCGGCCAGAACAAACAAAGATGAATTTCAAAGTGTGGACTTTGATGAATTTCTTGCATATCTTTGTGGGCAATGATATGTGAGGAGTTTCCTTGTTTTTGATGGATGCAGGTCGACGATGCTAGATCATGGTGAGGCGAAGGATGACTGGGACTAGGCGAGGAGCGTCGGAGGTCCAGACGGTTCGGGATCGCCGGAAGATGATCAGAGACGGAGTCGTGGCAAGCCCTGAAGACAAGGATCGGATGAGATGCTAGCTAGGCGTTGCATGGATCAATGAGGGCCATTGGATCTTGGTCTAGTTGATAGGTTAGCGGGTCTAGTTAGTGTGCTTTGAAAACCGTGCAAGAAAACCCGTTATGTGTGTGGGTTTTGGGTTAGCCCTCACATGGCTGAGTGAGTCGGTCAATCCTAGTCCTTGATGGAGTGCTCTAGGGTTTAGAGGCTCATCCAAGGGTGGTAGGTGGCCCAAAAGTTGTATAAATAGGGGTCGAGGGGTAGCCTTCCCCCTTGAAGGTTTTGAGGTTTTTGATGCTCCTTTGAGCTTTGCCTACATTAATGTGAGGCTTTGTAACCTCTCCTTCCAGAAATGAAAAGTTTTTCATTTATGTTCTTACTTAATTTCCTTTACACATTTACATTACGCATTTAAATGACGCAATTTAAATTCTGCATTTACTTTCTTGCAATTTACATTTATGCAATTTGGATTTGCCTCCCTTCCTAATTGCTTACGAATCTTTTGCAGAGGTTGATGGTTTATTCTCTCTTTGAAATTATGTTCCAATCATCTAGGCCATCCATACATTTTTCTTGCAAGAAGGTGTTCGTGACGTTCTTGAATGCTTGATCTTCTGGATTGCGTTTCCTTGAGTTTCTTCATGGTCTTTTGCTTGCTGGGACGTGTGGGGAGTCATTCAAGATCATCTTGATCATCATAGCCCCACGAGCAAGCCCCGATCAAAGTTTTTTCGATTTTTGCTGAAACTTGGTGCGTTCTTCCTTCCGGGTAAAAAGGTAAGAACTTTGACGTCAATCCTTGTGATTGAAGGTTGAAATAAGTTCCTGACATCCTTAGGATGTCATCTACCAAGTTTCATTGAGTTTGGATCAACAGATCAAAAGATTCATCAATTTTTCTTCTGAACCCGTGCTGAAAATACTGCTCATATGTCTGTTTCTACTGTAGCTACAGTACTCCGGTGGTACCGCTCCACATGGGCGGTAGCATCGGCCGAAGGCTGAAAACTGAGAAAATTGATTCTTCCGTTTCCATTTGATTGCTAAGGGTGTCGGCTTGGTTTATTTGGGTGAAGAATTTCTTTTGTGATCTTTTTTGAGGGATAAAAATTAATTTGGGATCATTCACCCCCCCGATCGCCATCTCAATCTTTCAAGTTCATTTAAATCTTCGTGGTTTTCATATCTTCAAATTGGCTTCAAGTAGGAAGAACCTCCCAAAACAAAACTTGAGGTTGTTTAAGTGTATTAGCTCAATGATTTGTCTTAGAATTTTTTTGGTGCTTGTTTAATGAAGTTTTGTATGTTTGAAAGAGGCTCTCTTTTTGGCTATGTCATGGTATGAAGTAGTTCTTGAATTGACATATAGTGTTAATCTTTAAGAATATGAGCTTGTTTAAAACAAATATCAATATTTTTTCTCAAAGTTGTATCCGCATGCAAAATGATCTTTACAAGTGATATCTCTTACAAATAGCATCATTTGAAAAATAATCTTTACTTGTGGTATCAATTGAAAATAAGCATTACAAGTGGTATGACTTTAAAATTGATATTTACATGCTTTATGTTTTCTTCAGGTGGTATTACAAGTGATGCATCTCTAAAACTTTCATACAAGTGATTTCATGAAATTCGAAGCTCATTTGGATGTTTTCCACGTTTAAGTGCTATTAGGCTCTCAAAGACTCCTTTTATGAGTTTGTTTGCAAATTGAAAAGCCTAATAAAATGAGGAGTTTATTTTAATGTGTTTCAAATTTATTTTTCATGCTTAACTCAAAATATGGCCACGTTTTTCTATGGTTTACTCTTTTAGGCTATATAAAGAAGAAGTTTGCGGAATTCTTGAATCTTATTGAAAATTCTTAACATTTACAAGTGGTATTTTATTTAAGAATTCTTGTGAACTTCAATAGGTCATATGTATTCATTTCAATCTCGTTATGACCTTATTTCGGAGAAATTCTTTCCAAACTCTCTTTTTCAAAGTGGTATTTCTTTGCCAAGCTCTTCACTCTAAAAAATCTCCTTTTTGG
Source organism: Otatea glauca (assembly GCA_036346275.1). Classification (NCBI taxonomy): domain Eukaryota; kingdom Viridiplantae; phylum Streptophyta; class Magnoliopsida; order Poales; family Poaceae; genus Otatea; species Otatea glauca. The sequence continues at coordinate 28,236,612 of CM070721.1, read as the reverse complement.
ATTCATTTTCCATTTTTGGTGTTTAATGCCAAAAGGGGGAGAATTTGTTGGAGCTTAATACCTCATTTGGTTAAAGTGGAGTTTATGGGAGCTTAATTTGGTTACGGGGGAGAATTATTTGTTAATGCATTCTCATTTGTTAATGCATAAATTGCTCAAAGGTATGTTTACATGATCAAATAGATTAAATTATCACAATATGATGATTTTCATCCAAATGTGGATATTAAGATTGGATTTGTCATCAATCACCAAAAAGGGGGAGATTGAAAGTTCAAGCTTCATTAAGTTGGTTTTGGTGTTAATGACAAATCTAATATTGAGACTAACTCTTTTGATAATCATAATATTGATTAGTCTCAAATTATTAATTAATGACAAATATTTATATGAGACTAACTCTTTTGTTGAGCTTAAATCTTATTAGTCTCTTTTGGATGAAAAAGATGGAAATATCAAAGTCTCATCTCATTGAAAAATGGAAAACCCAAGGTATGCACTCGTATTAATTTTATGATATCTTAATGCATATTTTGGATTCAAGTTAAAAGATGAACTCTACCGTTATGTAGATCTCAAGATGTGCATTAATGCTTTAATTCTATATATACATGGATGCACACATTTAGGGGGAGTTCATACTTTACCTTGATGTTTCAATAGTATTGATCTAATTCATCTTTCTATATTAAGGATCATTACTTTGAAACAACCCCCTGAGTATATTTAACTTGTGTAGTTCTAGTATACTCATGGAAATATATGATAAACTCCAAAGCAATAAAAAAATGAATATGTGCATATTGATTCAAATTCAATTATTTGTATGCACAAATCTAACGGAGTTTATTTTGTAATTAATGGTCTTAAGAGTATTGATATGTTTCCACCACTCCACATAAATTGGATCATTACCTTAGATTCCATCGAATTGAGTATATAAAACTTGTGAAGTTAATATATACTCATTACAATTTAAATTGTGTTCGATTGCCATTCAATCAACAAAGAACTAGTCATGTGTTGATGATTCACTTTGTTGATCCTAGGACAATCGAAAGTTCTTGTGTATATGAAGCATTAGTTGCATTAGTATACTCAAGACACAATTAATTTTTCAATCAATTGTCTTTGGGTTGTGGTCAATCATCAAAGGAAAATATCAAAGAATCTTGGGAGCATCCATTATGTGTTAATGGAGTGCAAATGATGATTGAGACAACCGTGTTTGTTGGACTAACGATCTTTAAGGAGTTGTGAAGTAGGTTTAGTCCAAGAAAATAAAAAATCAGGAAAGAGAAGTAATCATGTATTGATGAGCTTCAAGAGGTGATCCCGAAGTGAATAAAAGGGTTAGAGAAGGTTCATCATGTGTTGATGAACAAGAAGAAGAAGATTCGATCCTGCAGAAAAGATGATTAGAAATCATAAAAACTCCAAGTGGATCGTTAGAGGCAAAGGTATAACTAGCTAGGGCTAAGGATGTGTTCCTAGTCTTTTACCGGTCTCGGTGTTTGGATGGGAGACCGGGTTGCTAGTTAGGTGCCGTACTATTAAGAGAGGTTGAGTCATTTAGCTTGAGCTTCATCATGTGTTGATGAACTCAATCCGGTTTACTCTAACTCACTCTCTTGATTGGTTTTTGCATGGAGCTAACCATTTAGCATGTGTTGCGAATGGGTGAAGCTCGTGCATTGGATTTTGCATGAGCAAAGTATTTGCATGTGTTGCAAAAAGGGAGCTCATACTTGCTTCTTATTGAATCTTGATTTGGTTTTTGCATAGAGCTATGGATTTGCATGTGTTGCAAAAGGGAGATTGCTTATACAAGTTGGTTTAAGTGGTTGTTTGTATGGAGCTAGATATTTGCACGTGTTGCAAATAGAGAGCTCATGCATCGAAGTCTTAGCTTGTGACTTGATCATATGTTGATCATCACAAAGGCTAAGATTGGTTTATGCTATGTGTTTGCAAAATGAGTTTTTGCAAAATATGGTTTAATTGAATCTTATCTTGGAGCATGTGAATAGGGTTTGCAAATGTGTTTGCAAATTGGTTTGATCATGTGTTGATCATCACATGGCTCAAAGATTTGATCTTGATTGCTCTTGTTTGCAAGATTTATATTTGCAAATGTGTTTTGCAAAATATTGGTGTTCATGCATTTGATATTGGTGCATGTGATTAGAATTTGCAAATGTGTTTTACAAAATTATTTTGATCATGAGTTGATCATCACATGGCTCAATATTTGATCTTATTGACTCTCTTTAGCTTGTAGTCACCCTCTTGATCAAGTCTATGTGAGGGATTTCGAGAAATCAGATTTTTAGACTTGAATAATTACATTATTGTGTTTGTTTTTGTGATATTTAAAAATATCTTTGGCTGCTTAAATCTTGAAAATGGTTGGTAATTGTAGCCCTCGTGATAAGGTTCGCATAGAGTCAAAGATCACCTAAATCAGAGTTCGGAGTAAAAAGTTATGAATGTTTTAGTGGCTGAAACAGTGGTAGCACCGCCCGTACATGGGCGGTAGCACCGGTCCGGGTGGTGTAAAAAGTCCAGAACATGTGTTTTTAGCTTGAGAAATAGAAAAAAGGCCCGGTGCTACCGCGCGAAGCCCGGTAGCACCGGATTTTCTGAGTAACGGCTAGTTTTTCTAGCCATTGGCCTAGAGGCCGGTGCTACCGGCCCTAGTAGGCCGGTAGCATCGGGTTTACAGCTCTTTTTGCCCGTTTTTGCACCCCCAATGGCTAGTTTTCTTGGAGAAGGATATAAAAGGAGCCTTGGGGCTGGCATTGGATGCTTGCTGACCTTGGGGAAGGTTTGTGGGAGTTGTGTGCATGTGTTGCTCTCTTCCATTTGGTTTTTGAGCTAAGAGTGAGATCTATTTGCATGTGTTGCATTTAGGAGAGGATTGAGAGCCTCTTGTGCATGTGTTGCACTTGAGGGGAGCCTTGTGCTTGTGTTGCACTAGATGATCACCATTGTACATGTGTTGTACTTGGTGGAGCTCAAGCTAGAGGGCTTGACTTGTTACTCTTGGTGTTTGCCGTCACCTAGATGGCGTGTGGAGGCGTCGTGCGCGATGCCCTTCTCAAGGAGATTGTGAGAAGGCCCGGCAAATTTGTGTAGGTCGGAGCTCACCTACCCGGAGGAGGAAAGAGCTACCACTAGTGGAATCGAGGCGGGTGCTCAATTTGTGGATCCGGAACAAAGTGGTTTGGGCTTACCTCAATGTGGATTAGGGGAGATTGGCAAGTCTCCGAGCACCACGGTAAAACATCGGTGTGTCTCTTTGTGTTTGCTTGCAATTCTTATTTATATTGTTGCAATTTACATTCCTAGAAGTAAATTGCTTGATTGCAATTCTTATTTATATTGTTGCAATTTACCATTCGATAAATCAATTGTATTATCTCGCTGTTCCCAAAAAACTACTAATCTGGGTAACTGACTTTGGTTGCTCCCAATGCAATACTGCTTTCACTTTGCTCAGGTCGACGACAACTCCTTTGTCAGTCATAACATGACCAAGAAATTCAACTTCCTTTTTTCAAATATTGCACTTACTGAATTTAGCATACAACTGTTGCTTTTGTAGCTTTTCAAGACCTAATCTCAAATGCTCCACATGCTCTTCTTCTGACCTGGAATATAAAAGAATATCATCTTTGAACACGACAACAAACCTGTCCAATATTCTATGAAAACCTTATTCATCATGTTTATGAAATATGGAGGAGCATTAGTCAATCCAAAGGACATGACTACAAACTCATAATGTCCATATCGTGTAGAGAATGTAGTCTTAGGGACATCGTCAACATGAATCTTCAATTAATGTATCCTGATCGAAAATCTATCTTAGAGAAAATTCTAGCTCCTCTTAGCTGATAAAATAAATCATCGATCTTGGGTAACGGATACTTATTATTTTTCGTCATTTCATTAAGTGCATGATAATCAATACACGTCGTTAAACATACATCTTTCTTTTTGACGAACAAAACAAGCGATCCCCATGGCGACGAACGTGATCCCACAAAACCTTTCTCTAGTAGCTCTTCAATCTGCTTATTCATTTCCATCAACTCATCGGTAGGCATCCAATACGGTCTCTTTGCTATTGGGGTTGTACCAGGCATAAACTCAATAACAAACTCAATATCTCGATCTGATGGCATACCAGGAAGATCCTCAGGAAATACATCGAGGTATTCTCTAACAACAAGCACATCCTCTAGACTAACAACATTTGTACTATTAACCATTAACTGACCATCGCGAATTGCGGTCGCTTGAAATTCGACTTTTTCGCCTTTCGGGCTTTCCACTAACACTACCCATCGACCACAATCCAACATAATAGTAGGCACTTAAGATTCATAACATCCAAACCATTTGCAATAGAAATAACTCGAGAAACAAAAGAATGTGAAGCTCTAGAATCAAATAAAACTATTACGGGTGCTAAGTTAAGTGGAAACTTACCCAGCACAACATCTGACGGTTCCTGAGCTCCATCGGTGGTGATATAGTTGACTTGACCTCTCACTATGGGTTGGGCATAGCTCCAGCTTGAATTGTTCCAGGATTCGCTCCTAGTGGTGGCGCCTTCGTTGGTGTAGAACTAAGGTTGAAGCGAAAAGGGGTAATACCTCCTCTTTGGGGATAGTTATTGGCATAATGTCCCGACTCTCTACAGTTGAAACAATGCTTGATCGAGGAGTATTGAATTCCTCCTCCCAGCAGACATTTGCTGGCGAGTTTAAAATTTTGGCGGAGGACACGGTGCAGGGGACGACATCTTGAACTTAGCATGAGGTTGATACCTAGCAAACTGTTGAGGAGCCACTCTCATCCTTTGTTGATTCTATTGACCTCCTTGTTAAGCTATCCTATGCTTGCGGTTGTCATCCAACTTCTTGTGTTTATCTTTTATATGAAGGGCCTTATTGACCAACTCTTAAAAATTAGGGGAGTTATGGGTAATCAGCCCAATTTGTGTCTAGAGTTCGGTCCCTTCATAAAACGAGACTACCTTTCCTTATCAGTAGCAACATCTTCAGATGCGTAGCGAGGAAGCTATGTAAACTTGTTCAGATACTCAGCCACTAATTAGTCTCCTTACGTTATAAACCTGAATTCTTCCTTCCTTAAATTCATGATACCTTCCGGTACATAGTACTAACAGAATGCAGAAATAAACTCACTTCAAGTTATCTCAGTTCAAGACTAATCTTGGCTTCTTCTCAATGATGTCCCTGTGAGTGGGTTTCGTGGGTAGCACAATAGATTTCCCTCCACTCAGCAGCAGTTCCTTCTATTTGATAGGAAGTATAGAAAACCCTTTCATTGCCCTCACATTGAGTAATATGTATCTTCCTCTCAATTGTTCTGAGCCAATCATATGCTTCTAGAGGAGTAGCATTTCTAGAAAATATTGGTGGATGAGTCATCATGAAATCTGACAACTTTAAGTAAGGGCGAAGTCAATTGTTAGTAGCTTGTGTTGCATTGTTAGCACTTGCTTGATTGGTTAAGTTCTGCACGTGATGCATTATAGTATGCATTAACTGAGTCTGAGCAGCCAAGAACGCTCCAAAGTTCAGCATATCCACTTGAGGCAATGGTTGAGGAAGTGCTCCATCATTGGGATTGTCGCTAGGTTAGGTACCACTTCCACTAGCTCTATTGTTTCCATGATTCTAAACCATCTGCTGATCGCTTCACAAGGTTAGGGAAGAGGGAAAAGCATAGACAAGAAACAAGAATCCTAATGTGGGAAAATAGGTTTAACCCAACCACCAACTTAATTAAACTTTATTAATAAATTGGTATGGTTGCTTACAAGAGTTTAAGAGTCATGCAACATATACTGCACACTCACCAATCATAAAAGAATAACTCAACCTAAGCACACATAGCTAGCGCCTAAAGGGCGACACCTCCTAACTTAAATGGACGCTATTCAGAAACAAGAGTCTCAACTTCCTAAACTAACACCATCACTTGTGAAGCCATCCAGGTTGAGGCTCCCCTAGGGCATACGACGGGTGGGTGGGCAGGCATCATTGCAAAGCTGTCATGATGACCAAGAGCAATGACCTCAAACTACATGTACACATTCGCATCTTAGGCTCCGAGTCTTCATGCTCCATCTCGATCTCTCTAGGATCATCTTCCTCCAACTCTTCTTCAACTTCCTCTTCAGCAACAAGCAAGGCTTCTTCCAGCTCAGCTATCCTCTTAGTAGGCATAATGCGTGTCTCGTGGAGATCCTCTTCAGCGACCCTTAGAGCCTCATAGACTCGCTCTAATTCTTGAGTAGTCTCTTGCATCAGGTCCTCTTGGGCAGTAGCAAATCTAGCCATTGAGCCGCACCTCCTTGGGGATAAATTCAGAACATCGTCGCTCCAGCTCGTCGGTGTTGTCACGATGGATGCATTGCAGAGCAAGGCGTGATGACTCCTAGATACCATCATCAAACGTAGACCTTCTGACAGTGATGTTAATGGGTGACTTGCCTTGGTGTCCTCCCTAGCATAGATGATAATCCCACAAATCATTCCACGGTCCTTGCTGTTGAAGATACAACTGGTTCCTCGGTAGAGCGGCCTCGCAAAACCTCCAAGTACTTGCAAAATCCTCTAAACCTTACCAGCATACCCATCGGTACGCTCACCATAAGACTGAACCATCCTCATATGATAAAGACAGCTTGGGGTAAGGCCTCAACTTAAACGAGCAGGGAGAGTAAGAAAAATCTAGCAAAGGGACTAGAATAGAAGAATGAGATGAGTCAAGAGCTTATTATTATTCAAGTTAATTTTTCTCTTTACAAAATAGTTTGAGGAACCTAAGAGATGACCAATCTATCTAGGGCTAAGACCTAGAGTCAGTATGGATGTGATACCACCTCTGTCGAGACTTGAATATGTAAATTCGAACCCTTTATGTATATTGCACTAGTCCAGGATCACGCTAGTGCACACATTGACAACATAGCTGAATATTATAAGCATACATAACAAAAGACTTAATTTATTAAATATAAGATAGTTGATTGACCTTATGGTCGACCTTACATGATTATGCCACACATGGCTTAAAGTATAATTGATAAAAAAATGCAATAGGACAAAAACGTAGTAATTAACCAATCAATATACCATAAGCAACTGACAAGGTTCGCACCCTAGGAATTCGCCTCCTCCTCGTACTCCTCCAATGCAAGTTAGACTCTTCTTCAACTGGTGATTTTATTGTGGCAATTATGAGTATATAAAGCACTCAACAAATTGTGCATAGAGTGCATGTCTAATATAACTATATGCAAGGCTTATTTCAAATGAATGGCTGATAAGGTTATTTTGCAATAAAGCAGCATTTACAATTGAATACATTAGATAGATTGAAATGACAGTAAAACAAATAATAATAATAAATAACTTTCAGTCATTTCTCAAGAAATAAAATAGCAAACAACCCTAAATAGTTTTCCATCAAATCCAATGGCACACAACCTCTCATTCCATGTTTTATTTTATAAAATCTAACCCTTGACTAAAATTTTTGAGCATTGTCCATGACCTAGGATACAGCTATCCGAATAGATTTACACTCTGTAGAGGTTATACACTTTACCCATAAGATATGATCAATCTTATACTGTTGGCCATTACACGTATCCATCGACGTGCAACTAAGAAGATCATAACAAAACCATTCAGAAACTCTATCTGATTATAGACCCTCCCAATAATCGTGAACTCACTATTCCTTCCCTCACACAGAGCAGAAGAATAGGAGGGACTGATCGTTGGACTAGGAACAATCCTTGTTCAAGATATGAGGTTTCTGCACACACAGCATCCCCAGACTGCACATACAGTTTGGCCTTCCGCCTAAGGCATTCCTTGTCAAGACTAAGTAACTTACTAAGCTAGGTTTGTCCTATTTTAGACATGTTGCATAATTAGTCTAGTTCAATAGTTTGCATGGTTAAGTCCTTAATTGACCGAGACAAGACTTCTAACCACTCACAAAACCACCTCACTTCCACTCACATATAAACATAGTAACCTAATGCCACACAGGCCCACCACGGCTCACAGCCACTTGCCTCAGTCTAAATTATTTACCACCCTAGTTGATGATCGTGCAACACATGCCAACAACAACTCAACGCTTCACCCCCCGAACGATCCGAACACTTCGACGTCTACACGAAATGAGAGAGAAACACCAAATAAATACAAACTAGAGAGAAAACAATTTCCAAAAATAAAATAAAATTAACCATTAATTCGATCTTGATTTTACAAATTTTTAGAAACTTGAATCACCTCAATTAGACCTTTTATGAAGGAGAACGGGTTCTTGAAAAAAATCAAATAAAAGAAAATACCAGAAAAAGAGAAAATCCCAACTTTCTGATTTATTTTTCTATTGAAAAATCAACTTGTGATGCTATGCTGATGTCAGCAACCAATTTCCCTTACAAAAATCAATCGAAAAATCAATATCTGGTTGACATGTGGGCCTGGGTCCATGAACCATGTCCAAGGGTCAACCCGAGTCCATGGTGGACTCGACTCACACAGCTCGGCCACCGACATGCAGGCTCGATCATTGATGATGTGGCCAACATGTGAGCGACACTTTGCACCTTGGACTGAACTAGCTGACATGCAAGCACACATGCGGATACCACCTCGATGCCACATCAGCCCGATGAACGACGATGCTCACCAGTCAGACACAACGGCATGATCACCAGAGCTAGGGAGGACGACAAGGCTTTCAGCATTTCGGCGACCAAATAGCTTTGGGTTTCAGCGGATTTGAGGAAGTTCAGCATGGGGATTTCAACGGTGACCTCATTGGCGACCAAGACGTGGTGGAAGGCTAGATCTTGGTGGAAAACATCAGCATCCAGATCAAATGGTTCCGGCAAGCTCTTACGGCCGGGTGATGGCGACTTGAGCGAGGATAAGGTGGGCAATAGAACCAATGAAACACGGGGAACCTCGGACGGAGGGTTAGACTAGCATTTGAAGCCTCAGATGATGTGTAGGACTCGGATGCCGAGGTTGGAACGGAGATAGCATCGATGTGGAGTCAGACATCACGATGGCTAGGGTTAGGGTTCGCACGGGATCAAGCTTGGCTACAACGGACTGGGCGAGCGGAGCAACACAGGTGGGGGGTGTTGGGCCAAGGCAGCACACAAGATTGGATTGGCCAATGGATTTCAGCCCACCAACCAAATCTAGAATTTCAAGCTTTTTCCATACAAAATAACTCCGAAAAAACAAATAATGCCAAATAAATAGCAAAAATATCAAAAAAAATCTAGAAAAATACTTTGAAATATTTAGAACCTAAATAAACTATTTATGATAGAAGTTCATATAAAATTTACATGGTTTTAAATATTATTGCAAAAGGATTAACTCAAAAATATTTCTTGCATTCCAAATAAATTCCAAAACTTACCAACAACAATAAATAGCAATAGAAAATCAATATAAGCTAAAAATTGGGATGTTGCAGGTTTTGACTAGTTTTGGCAAATTTGTTGATAATCTCAGTGTGGCTGGGAGTCCACTTTATATGATGTTACACCCAAGCACCCACGTGCCTTGAATGTCACCTTATCGTGTCTTTACACTTATATTTAATCATCATGAACTAAAAGTTACAGCAACACCATACATGCATTTCTAAATACTAAACAACAACTACAAAGTGTTTCCAACAAGAAATGACATTAAACATAACATTAACAATAACATTTAACCATTTCATACCCACATTTTTGCAAGCACCAATTTTAACATTTAGACAATATATCAGCTACAAGGTATAAGATGAGGAATGACAATAGGCAATAACGGCAACAACGTCAAAAACAACACTATACTTGGATCTATGCACCCAAGAATACCCAAGACCTCGCGCTTGGGAGCGCCCAGAACACATGCGTCTGGCAAATAATCTTACCTTATACTTACCTTCGTCGAGACCACCAAACGAAGCACATACAAAAATTATGTAAATCAGCCACAAACAAAACTTAACCAAATGGAATAAGTCCTTACAAGTTGCACATACTAAATTATTCCAAGAATGAGTATGTCTATTTTTTCATTAGCTAAGTATGTTCCAAAGTGCTAAGAAATACCATGAGAGTGAAATAATGGCATGTCTCGTGTTTGTGCTACTCCCCTTTCTGGCATTTGATGCGCCAACAGTCTGACCTTCTGATAGATTCTACTTTTGCGGAACAGAGATGTTCGCGTTCCAAGGGCTTCCAATTAGCGAAGATTGAATCCTTGCAATTGCTACACCCACACATATGTAGTTATCAATCGTGCTCACGCCCGGATGACCTAACCACGGAGGTTAATTCCTGCACAGAGTAGAAGAAACGAGCAAGAACAAAAAAGAAAGCAATCTGACAATTCAAAACGATCAGATTTGAGGTTATTCAGTTCTTGCGACACTACTCCGATGAACAAGTGTTCCACACGCAATGGAGAACAAACTTAGCAAAATAACCTGACCTAATCTGATGACGGCGGCTTGTTTTAATGATGTGAAAAGGGAGAGGGTAGCTGCGGCCAGGGAGGGGGCATGCTAGGGTTGCCTCCCACGTCCACAACCTGAGCTTGGACCCTCTATCGAGATACAAGGCCCGTGGCCCAAAGAAAGGTGGCGCAACACCTTCCAGAAAACAGCAGCACTTGTTACAACTATTTGGAAGTCTTCCCGATACAATTTGGAGGTGTGATTAGATCCATTGCAAAGATCATGAAATAACCTTTCAATAGAGTACTTATATACCTCCGACTGATGCCGTATGAGGAATTTATGGCCGTTTTAATCCAAGGCTGTCAGGCTGACTCCAACTCAAATTGTAGCCCGAAATATCTTGCTCCCCGAATTAAGGATGGAGACTTGGCGTGGCATCTTCACCAATATTCCTAAGTAAAAACAAATCACGATGTCCATTAGGTAGCATCCATCCCTATTAAAATAATTATGAACAGCGAGGATCGAGATCACCTTATGATTTAATTGACGAGCACGAGCTCGTGTCATTGGACCTTGAAGTGGTGAAACATGAGGAACAATGGGTGTAGTGTATGTATCCAAGGAATGGATGTCCTCATCGTCCTCCCCCTCTAAAATTGGAGTCGTCGTCGACTCAAACTCATCTTCTTCTCCCACATACGGCTTTAAATCTAACATGTTAAACGTGGGACTAACCCTGAAATCTGCAGGCAACTCAAGCTTATACGCATTGTCATTAATCTTTTCAAGCATTTTAGAAGTACCATCGGCTCGAGGCATTAATTTAGACTTTCTCAACTCGGAAAATCTATCTTTATGCAAATGTAACCAAACAAGATCACCAGGTTCAAAGGTTATATGTTTTCGACCCTGGCTACCATAAACTCTATATTTCTCATTCATCTTTTCAATATTTTCTTTAACCAATTTGTGCATTTTCAGAACCAATTCAGCTCATTTCTTAGCATCAAAATTAGATTTTTCAGAAGTAGGTAAATGTAGTAAATCAGTAGGAGCACGTGGATTAAACCCCTATACTACCTGAAATAGACTTACCTTGGTGGTGGAGTGTACTGACCTATTGTACGCAAACTCAATATGAGGTAGACACTCTTCCCACATCTTCAAATTCTTCTTTAGGACAACCCGTAGCATAGTTGACAATGTGCGATTGACGACCTCCGTTTGTCTGTCGGTTTGGGGATGACAAGTTGTAGAGAAAAGTAGCTTTGTTCCCAATTTATTCCATAAGCTTCTCCAAAAATGACTCAAAAACTTCGTGTCACAATCTAAAACAATGGTATTGGGCATGCCGTGTAAACAAACTATCTCCCTGAAAAAATTCAGCAATATTTGTAGCATCATCGCTCTTATGACAAGGTATAAAATGTGCCATTGAAATATCCTCCCACAGAACGCTAGGAACAGGAAGAGGCATATAATACAAAATCCATTGAAATATCCTCCCACAGAACGCTAGGAACAGGAAGAGGCATATAAAGACCATTCGGGTTCAAACGAGACTTAGCTTTATTGCAAGTGGTGCAACGTGACACGTAACACTCAACGTCGCGTCTCATCTTAGGCCAAAAGAAATATGCAGCAAGTATTTATTCCATGTTCTTCACCCCAAAATGTCCCATCAAACCACCTCCATGCGCTTCTTGCAAAAACACAAAAAGAATATAGCTAGCTGGAATACATAGCTTATTAGCACGATACAACAATCCATCATTCAGCACATATTTATTCCATGTTCTTCATTCTCTACAATTCATATAAACATCTTTAAAATCCAAATCATTAGCATATAACTCTTTTATTGTTTCGAAGCCAAAAATTTTATGATCAAGTTATGATAACAAAGTATATCTTCGAGACAAAGCATCGGCAATTACATTGTACTTACCTTTCTTGTGCTTAATGATATATGGAAATAACTCTATGAACTCAACCCATTTAGCATGTCGTTTATTTAGTTTAGCTTGACTTCTAATATATTTCAAAGATTCATGATCGGAATGAATAACAAATTCTTTGGGCCAAAGGTAGTGTTGCCACGTTTCTAACACACGCACTAAAGCATACAATTATTTGTCATATGTAGAATAATTCAGAGCAGGCCCATTCAATTTCTCACTAAAATATGCAACGGTTTTACCTTCTTTTAGCAATACTCCTATTCCAATCCCACTAGCATCACACTCTAACTCAAAAGTTTTACCAAAGTCTGGAAGCTGAAGCAAAGGGGCATTGGTAAGCTTCTCCTTTAGTACCCTAAAAGCATGTTCTTGTGCTGGTCCCTAATGAAAAGGGACACCCTTCTTTGTCAACTCATTCAACGGGGTAGAAATGGTGCTGAAATCTTTCACGAAACGCCTATAGAGCCCTGCAAGACCATGAAATCTTCTCACATGTGTGACTGTCTCTGGGGTCGACCAGCTCTTGATGGCTTCAATTTTTGCTTCATCCACTTCAATTCCCTGTGGAGTAACAACATAGCCAAGAAAAGAGACTCGATCCGCGCAAAAGGAGCATTTCTCAAAACATTAAAAACAGCACGTAAATGTTCCATGTGTTCTCTATGAGACTTGCTATAGATCAAAATATCATCACAATAAACCACCACAAATTTTCCAATGAAAGCACGTAAAACTTCGTTCATTAACCACATGAAAATGCTAAGTGCGTTAGTTAACCCAAAAGGCATTACTAACCACTCATATAATCCGAACTTAGTTTTGACAGTTGTTTTCCATTCATCTCCCAACTTCATTCTAATTTGGTGGTATCCACTTCGCAAGACTACCTTAGAAAAAATGATAGAACCACTTAACTCATCAAGCATGTCATCTAACCGAGGAATAGGATGACGATATCTTATTGTGATATTATTAATAGCTCTACAATCTACGCACATTCGCCAACTACCATCTTTCTTAGGAACCAAAATAACAGGAACGACACAATGACTAAGGCTCTCTCGTACATACCCTCGGTCCAATAAATCTTGGACTTGGCGCTGAATTTCCTTAGTCTCTTCGGGGTTGGTTCGGTAAGGTGCACGGTTTGGCAAAGTCGCTCCCAGAATCAAGTCAATTTGATGCTCAATTCCTCTCATAGGTGGCAGCCCCGGGGGAAGCTCATCCGAAAATACATCCTCATACTCCTACAAAAGGTTAGTGATAGTAGGAGGCAAGGAGCTAGGCAATTTATCAAGGAAAAAAAGCCTCTTTGCAAATCAAAGCATAGCAAATCGAGGTAGACACATCAAGCTCAAGTAAATCAGATTTTGTAGCAAGCATGTTAGCACCCTTCAATTTAATTCCCATCTTCTTAACACTAGGTGCTTCCTTTTCCTTTTTAGGTGGAAAACTTCTTTAGCTACAATCTGATTTTTAGTTTTAGTATCCTTCGCCTTACGTTCTTTTTCAGCTCTTTCTAACTCATCTTTCAAAATTGCAGCAGGGTCATTGGAATTAATTCAACGGTTCTACCTTTATGTGTGAATGTGTATTTATTGCTTCTACCATGGTGTAAAGCATCAGTATCATATTGCCAAGGCCTACCTAAAAGCAAAGAACAAGCTTGCATAGACACTATATCAAAATCTGCATGATCATGGTAGGTACTAATTGAAAAATACACTTTCACAATCTTATTTACCTTCAACTTACCACAAGCGTTGAACCATTGAATGTAATATGGCCGCGCGTGCTGCTGCGTGGTCAAACCAAGCTTCTTGACCAACTCAGTGCTAGCAAGGTTGTTGCAACTACCTCCATTGATGATGACGCGACATGATCTTTCCTTCACAACGAACTTCGATCGGAACAAAGTGTGGCGCCAATTTTGTTTCGCTCTCTCCATTTGAGCACTAAGTACTCGCTGTGCTACAATAGTCATGTACCTTTTGGAAGCTTCAGCTCCAAATCTGTCCACTCCATCATCATCGCTACCCGTCTCATGTTCGTCACCTGCAGGGTTAGCCGAAACAAGAGACAAATCTTCGTCATCAATATCACTAGCACTAGTATACTCACCGTCATCTTTGGCAATGAGAGTCCACTGATTTGGACAGTCTTTCATCACATGACCCCATCCCTTGCAGCGGTAGCACTGTGTGTCATGTGTCCTGCCCATGGAAGCAACCGATGACGCGTTCTTTGCCAGTGTTTGCACCGCCGCTGATTTGCTTGCTGCAGGAGCATGTGGTTGTGGTGTGGAATCAGCGGAATATGCACGAAAAGAAGATGAAGTGGAGCGACCAGCAGAAGGTGCCGCAGGTGGTGCCCTAGGTGTGGCCCGAATTTGAGGAGATCCTCTGAAAGTAACTCCTCGTGATCGAGCTTGTCGTCCCTGTACTTCCCTTTCAGCTTTGCAAGCAAGATGAAACAAACGAGTGATATTATGATAATCCTTATACTCTAATATGTCTCGGATTTCACAATTTAAACCCCTAAAAAACCTAGACATTTTTTGCATCCTCATCTTCTTGCACTTTACAATGCAACATACCAATTTGTAACTCCTGATAATACTCTTCTACGGACTTATTACCTTGATTCAAGCGCTGCAATTTATTCAATAAGTCTCTAGCATAATATGAGGGTACAAATCTAACTCGCATGCATTCTTTCAAACCATTCCAAGTGGTAGGGACATTATCTGTTGTTTAATTTTATGCCACCAATATGATGCAAAGTTAGTAAATTCACGAGTGGCAAGTCTTATTCTATGTTCTTCTGGGACTTCAAAGCATGAAATTTTTTTATCCACAGATAGCTCCCATTCTAAATATTCATCCGGATTATAACGACTCGCAAAAGATGGTATGGTAAACTTAACTTTAGAAAATGCATCATTAACATTACCATGATGTCGATTAGCATTACCATTCTTACCTACCATACCATGACGATTACGGCAAAGACGATCACGAAAACGGGCATTCTGTTTAGTAGCACGATCATCTATATTGCCGACACTTTCTTCACCTTCATCATCCTCTATGTCGTCGGCGGGGAATGCTTCTTCATCTCTAGGGGCAGCAAGATTGCCCACCCTTCGACCTCCATTGGGAGGTGCAGGACCTATAGGTGGAGGTGGCTGCCTCTCAAGGTACTCCATTATTGTGACGAGGTTGATAATGCTCCGCTTGATTCACTCCATCCTATGTTCATTGTCTTGAGCAAGCTTGTTGAGGTTTGTGTTAATGCCTCTCAACGCACTTTGATGATCCTCCGCGTACTTCATGAGCTCAATTTTTGCAACACATTCGTCTCCATCCAGAATTTCATTATGTGATCATGTCATTGTTAATAGAAGACAAGAAGAAAAAAACACGTAGTATATATTCTTCCTATCAACTACTAGGTGGTGGACAAGGGGTAAAGATCACTCTCGCTCAAGCTTCTTACCAAGCCCTTGTAAGTTTCTTACCTCTCATGACAAAGTGATTGCAATCCGTAGGGTCGGTTCATGACAACCGTGATGATGATGGAGTTAGTGATTACAAAGTAAATCTGTAACTGAGTTGGAAGAAAAGTGGAGCTCGGAAGGCTATGTATATGTAGCAAGGATTAGCAATAATTCAATTCAGAAATTGCAAGACTGAGGAGTAGTCCCAAGCTAGTGTGTGTTGCCGACCTAAGCTCATCTCGGACCTAGTTCAACCAAAGCGAAGTACACAATTATGCAAAGGACTCAAAGGATGCTTCTGAAAAAAAAATTAGTGCGGCTTTTGAATTTTTTTTTGCACTTGCCTTTTTCCTTTCCTCGCTTCTCTTTTTTTTGTTTGGAGCGGCTCTTGTTTTTTTGTATGCACCTTTGCCTCTCTTTTTTGAACTCAAAGGTATACCACTCAATCAAGTAGGGATGGACAACAAAGCAAAAATCTCTTGTTTTGGAGCAAGGGAAAACGTTAAACAGATGACAAAAAGAAATGACAGAAACATCACAATAAACTTCTGGGGCCCAGAACTAGGTCTTAGAGGCCGATTTTGAGAGTCAAAAATTGCATAGGTCTAAAGACATGTGGTTTTTCACATGCGCCTCGTCGTCCTCTTTGAAACAAAAAAAGTACGCCCCAATTGGAGTTCGTATGCAAAAGTTATGCCTATTTTACTGAGCACTACGCAATCTAGACCTCGACTCGACTAGAACTGACGAACACGACGACTCGGCAAGGGACCAAAATTTAGAAAAGAAAATCCGAATGTGAAATTGCAGGCACAAAGTGTTTTGGACAGGGATAAAAACGATGAACAAATATTATTTTTTTGGGGCAATTTTCTGGACTCTAGGACAAAGAATAGAATTAATCTAAAGGGGAAAGTGCTGATACCTAACGGGCAATGTAGCTCTGATACCACTTGATGCGCCAACGGCCCGATCTTTCGATAGATTCTACTTTTGCGGAACGGAGACATTCGCTTTACAAGGGCTTCCAATCAGCGAAGATTGAATCCTTGCAATCACTACACCCACGCACCTATCGTTATCAACCATGCTCACGCCCGAATGACCTCACCACGAAGGATGATTCCTGCATGGAGTAGAAGAAACGAGCAAGAACGAGAAAGAAAGCAATCTAACAATTCAAAACGATAAAAGTTGAGGTTATCTGTTTCAACAAACTAGGTCTTGCGACACTACTCTGATGAACAAGTGTTTCACACCCAATGGAGAACAAACTTAGCAAAATAACCTGACCTAATCTGATGACGACGACTTGTTTTAATGATGTGGAAAGGGAGAGGGCAGCCGAGGCCCGAGAGGGGGCATGCTAGGGTTGCCTCCCACGTCCACAACCTAGGCTTGGACCCTCTGTCAAGATACAAGGCCCTATGGCCCAAAGAAAAGGTGGCTCAGCACCTTCCAGAAAACAACAGCCACTTGTTATAACTATTTGGAATTCTTCCTGACATGATTTGGAGGTAAGGTTAGATCCATTGGAAATATCATGAAATAACCTTTCAATAGAGTACTTATACACCTCCGACTGACACCGTATGAGAAAGTTATGACCGTTTGAATCCAAGGTTGTGAGGCTAACTCTAACTCGAATTGCAGCCCGAAATATCTTGCTTTCCAAATTGAGGATGGAAACTTGGCGTGGCATCTTCACCAATATTCCTAAGTAACAACAAATCACGATGTCCATTAGGTAGCATAACATCCCTATTAAAATAATTATGAACAGCGAGGAAATGAGCTCACCTTATGATTTAATTGACGAGCACGAGCTCATGTCATTGGACCTTGAAGTTGTGAAACATGAGAAACTGCGGGTGTAGTGTGTGTATCCAAAATGGATGCCCTCATTAGCATATTGATCTCAAAGTACCAAAAAAATTAATTAAACAAGTATGATTCCAAAACTCAGCAAAATATATCATACAATAATATCAACACATGGAAATAACCATTGAATAAAATACATAATGTCATGTTGCCCATTCATATAGGAGGACTAATAAATTTAAATCTCTTCATTCACTTTATTCATGCAATGCATCATGCTTTATGCTCAAATACACTCTTTTCTTCTCTTTACTTATACTGGTATAACTGAGTGCACACCCGTCGATGTCATACTCTCATTTCCTTCCATCCCATTGGAACGGCCTACAAGTAGGTCTCACTCCCATCCATCCCTGTGAATAGGACTACTTGGTAGGTCTTACATAAGAGCACTCTGGATTAGTCATATAACCTTATATGACTTTCTCACTGACCTAGCTCAAAACTCTTTTCATGACATGAATACAAATGATGCAATATTTTATTTCAACATGCCTTTTGCACATAACAATATTATCAAATAGCCATCCTCACATCTATACATTGTCATCATCATCACAAGATCTTACATATAAATATTTCAACGAACAACCATAATCATGTATAAGAAATATCAAGGTAGCAAGTTATCAATTTGAACCACAACTCATTTCAACCTCATTTTCCTTTGTACGATATACTTACCTCTTTACCACAGGAAGCGAAGTGGCATGAGCTTGAAACCACACCTAAGGTCACACCACCTACAATAAGCATACCACCTAAAAAAATAAGCCATAGCAGAACATACGTCAAATATAACAATATCACAACTATGCTCCCCCGAATTTAATCTTCTCACTCCCCGAACAGATTAACCCCTTGCAGTCACGGGAGTCAAAAGATCATAACTCCTAGCTCAAGAGTCCAAATAATGAAAACAAAATATTTTTTGAAAACTAAAGAAGATTTCCCATAATTTTCTAGTTATCTATATTTTTTTATTAATTCATCTAACCCTTCGAATTCAGCCCCGAAGATTGTTCTGGTATCTTATTGGATAGAAGGCTTCACAATTTTGTAACTATTTTTATACAACTCCAAATATAGCAAACCATGACATTTTTGCAATCTACAGAAAATTATCTAGAGTTCTCTAGTTTTAAAGATAATTTAATTCGGCAACTAAAAAGCCCTAATCTGCATATTACCACAACTGCTTCCAGTAGCGACAGATTTTGGGACAGCCAGCTTCAAAAGTCCATAATTTTTAAACCGCTGAACCAAATTTTATGTTTTTGTAATCTAATGAAACTTTAGAAAAAAATCTATGTTTCTCACAATAGCTGGACCCTATGGAACGGACATAGGTGTCGCAAAACTACCCAAAACAACTCGGTGATTAACTAAACCACCTCAACCAGTTACAAACACCATATCTTCACCCTAATACAGCACCAACACCCCCCAATTACAGTACCCATGCTACCAAAATCAACCTAAAATATACCTTCTCCCGAAGAGTCGTTGGATCAACTACGACGACAACAATCCTCTCCCTTCGGATCAAGCGATCTGCGCCTCTCCTTGCAAACAAACTCCACCAAGGGCAGAGCTGGGGAAAGAGCTGCACAAGGAGGAAGGCAAAGGGTGCTGGGGAGGTAGGGAATGCGCAAGGAGGAAAGAGGGCGCATGCTGCAAGGGAGGAGGGGAGGGCTGCTCAGGGAAGAAGAGGAGGGGGTGCTGCTGCTGCACAAGGGCAGTGAGAGCAGGCAGCTGGGTGTGGGGGAAAGGGTGGTGCGGCATGGGGAGGGATGGGAGGGGGTGGGCTAGGGTTAGGCATAATCCCCCTCCCTTATGGGCCAAAACCACCATCAAAAGGCCTAGAAACAGTCCCTCAAAGCCCAAAACAGCCAACCCAACCCACGACAGGAAAAGAAAACCCCAATATTTCTCACCATTCTCTCTGAGATATTACAATAGAGACCCATTGGGAAGAGTCCCAGTCAAAAATGCCAAAAACAAGCAGTTGGCGATGGCAGTGCCACCCTTGCACCGATGTAACACCCCAATTTTTCCACCTTTGAATTGGTTTTATGTGTGTTAAGCATATTTATGAATTTTTAGAATTTTTTATTGTTGATTAAACCTCAATTTTGATTTTTCCTAAAGAAAAAAGGATTAATATGAGTACATTCAAGCGAAAAATTTCTAAAATTATTTTATTTCGATTCTATTTGCTCTAAAGTGTTTTATAGAAATTTCTAGGATTTTTCCAAGTTTTTTTGCTATTTATTTGAAGAATATTTGTATTTCTTGTATTTTCTAAAAATAAAAATATTTAGAAATCTAGAAAAGTTTTCGGTCCGCAGCCTAGCCCTTCTAACCCAAGTTAGTCATGTAGCCTAGCTCATCATGGAAGCCTAGTAGTCGGCCCAGTCCATCAGCTCGCAGCGGTGTGGGACACTTACTACTGTGATCCACCTGTTAGGTCCTCGTCGTCATGTGTATAACCCAGACACAATGTCCTGCCGTGTTTGATGCAGACAAGGTCCCCATTTCAGGCATGACATGGACTTTTAGGGCTATTTAATTTGCGCCCCAAGACCATCATGAGCCATAGAACCTGATCCCTAGATTGATTTGCTTCCTATAAAACCTTCATCTAGTTGGAATTTGAGTTTGTTTGTGTGCACCATCATGGAAGGAAAGTCATTGATTTGCTGCCGGTAGTGAGTTCCTAGACCTTTGGCCTACCCTATCTTGTTCACCACATTGTGTTCTAGCTAGTTCTCACATTTTCTTGGCCGGAGTGTGCTAGGTGGTCACAATCACTGTGAAGCCGCTGCTGCCACTGCTATTTTGCTCACCATCGATGTTTTCAGTCACCAAATCTCACGACTGCTACGTCATGGTGTTCTCCTCACTGAGAGCTTTCTGGAGAGACCAACTGGGCTTGTCGTGGAGCAATGCTAGTGACCTTTGGACCTCATGCACCGCCATGCTGATGTGGTCGACCCTGTGGTCGACCCGTGGCGGTGACATCAGCATGGGTCTATGCGTGCACTTGACCCTTCTGAGCTGAGAGTATGACATGTGGGGCCCATATGTCAGCCTCTATTTCTTTTATAAAATCCATAAAATATCTTTTATTTAAAGAAAATCACTAGGCCCACTTGTCAAAGAATATTTTAGGAATATTCTATTTTCATTTTCTTTTTTCTGGTTTATTTGTGTGACGGATCTTTTGGTAGTCTATTTTCCTTCATACGTATTCCAATTGAGCCCATTAAAGTTTATAAATTTGTCTAAATTCAAGCTCTACCTTTTGTTGAATTTTATTTGAATTATGGAGTTTGTCTTGTCTCTGTTTTGTATTTAATTTTGTTTTTGTTCAAGGTACACATCAAGATCAAGAGTTGTTTTAATGCAAGTTGTGCTCTAATCATGTTGAACCCAATTTTACAAATATTATTTTTAATCTATTGCATATTATTTCAAGCTATACCTGTTTTCAAGTAATTTGGGAATTAGTTATTTAGCCCATTTGAATTGTACATACCTTTTCATTTGTTGTTTCATATTTATTTGTCACCCAAGGATGGATAATTATTAGTTGGTTGCTAGTATATGCCAATGTGGGTTGATTAGATCGTGTTCAGTATGCTTAGCCATACCACGAATAAGTGATATCTTTTAAAAGTGCAAATTCAAATTTGATTGATGATATATGGAACATGTTTCTGAAAAGGGTGGTTCATGTGTTGTCACAAAATGATGTTGATGTTGTTGATGGCATTTGTTGCATGATAATCTATTGGAGTGGTAAATGATTTAAATTGAGGCAAGTGGCAAAAGGTTGTGTGCCAGAGTGGGTTTGTGTAATATTGGGTTGGAGATTCTGTGTGAATCAATTATATTGGTAATTGAGATTAGTTGGAAATCTTGCCTCGGTCAATTAATGACTTAACCTTGTAAACCATTGAACTGGTCTAATCGTACAACCATATGTCTATTATGGGCCAGACCTAGCTCAGTAAGTTACCTAGTCTTGATATATGATATTTTAGGAGGAAACCAAACAGTGTGCACGGTTGGGGATGGTGTGTTGCAGTGGCACCACATCTTGAATAATGATTGTCCTTGCCCAATGATAATCCCTCTTATTCTTCTGCTTTGTGTGAGGGAGGAATAGTGAGACCAGGCTTATTAAGAGTGTCTATATTCGAATAGATTTTCCAAAAGGTTTTGTGATGCTCTTTATGTTGCACGCCTAAAGAAGTATGTCATTGCATGACATATAAGATTCATCATATCTTGTGGCTAAAGTGTATAACGTCTACAGAGTGTCAACTGATTCAAATATCTATATCCCTGGTTATAGACAATGGTTGGAAATTTCACATATGTGTTAGATTTTTTTAAACTAAAATTAGAAAAGGGAGGTTGTGTGCAAATGAAAGTAATGGTATTTGGTTTAGGCTATGTGCCAGTTTATTTTGAGAAATATTTTGAAAGCATTATTTTATTCAGGTCCTTACAGAGGTGGTATAGATCCATATTGACTATAGATCTTGACCTAGTTAGACTGGTCATTGCTTAGGAGTTTCAAAATTATTTTCTAAAGAGAAAATTAACTTGTAAGATTAATAAATTATTGACTTATCTTATCTATCTTACTCTCCCCTTTGCTAAAATTTCTTTTTCTTTTCCTTTGCACGCTTAAGCAGGAATCTTATCTTAAGTTGTCTAGAGGTGTTGCTTCACACCTATTGAAAGCTATGCTGCTGATCTATGGAAAGTTTTGCATGTACTAGGTGGTTATGAGAGGCTACTTTAGAAGGGAACCTATTGAACAATAAGTGTTAAAAATTGTTATGTGGTGTGTAAAATTACTATCTACGGCTGAAGAATACTAAGGACAGTTGTCGTATCCGTCTCACTATCAGAAGGCTCACCTTTGAAGCTGGTATTCAAGAATCTTCATGTCTTGCATTACTATGTATTTGCTACTAGCATACTAGTGTGTTGCGGCATACAATATTCAGACTTCATTGTTGAGGTCGGGTTGTTTGTTCCCCAAGTGCGGAAGATGATGAATAAGCTACAGTCGTCCATCTTGCAAGATTTGTAGCTGCCCAAGAAGAAGTTATAGAAGATACAAAAGCTGAAGAAGGCTTACAAAGCTTTGTGGATGGTAGAAGAGGATCTTTAGGCAACCCAGATGATGGTCACAAAAAGGAGTTCAGAACTTGAAGAGGCTCCGTATAGCGTTGGAGTGGAATACAAGAAGAGTTGGAAGAAGAAGAAGATCTAGAAGAGTTGGAACAAAATCCCGAGGAGCAAAAGTCTTCACCTCAGGAGGCACCTAAGCAGTCTATTCCTATTGTCCCTGGTCATCAGGATCAATTTGTGCCAATGCCTACCCATCCGTCGTTCTAGGCTCCAAGAGTGCAGTATGTGTTGCAAGACGCCATTTGGCACTTGTAAGTAGCCATAGCAAGTTATAAATACAGATTATTTAGGTTCAAAGTTTTGGGTTAAACCTATCTTCCTGAATTAGATTCTTTGTTTTCTTATCTATGCTTTTTCCCTTTACCTAATCTATGAAGTGATCAACAGATGATTCAGACTTGTACTACCAACGAAGCTAGTGGAAGTGGTACTCGTGCCAATAAGAACCCTAATGATGGATTAGTACCTCAACAGTCAACTCAAGTGGATATGCAAAACTTTAGAGCATTTCTGGCTGCTCAGACCCAATTAATGTACATAATGATTAGCAAGTGCAGAATATGACCAATCGGGCCAATGTCAACAACGTATCTCCAGCTGATGTCAATGGTCCTCGTCCTTACTCAAGGTTGTTAGAATTTATGAAGAATCGTTCGCTAACTTTCTCTAACAAATGTTTCACCCATGGAAGCCTGTGATTGGCTTGGAGTCATTTAGAAGTTGCTCATTACTCAATGTAAAGGCAATGAGAAGATTCTCTATGCTTCACATCAGTTGGAAGGAACTGCTATTAAATAATGGGATAATTATTGTGCTACACATGAAGCTCCGCATAATATCTTCTTAAATGAGTTCGTTTCTACTTTTCTTCAGTACCATATGCTGAAAGGAATCATGGATCTAAAGAAGGAAGAGTTCAGGGTTATAAAGCAAGGAGGCCAATCTGTGGCTGAATATATGAATAAGTTTGCCTAACTTGCCCGTTATGCACCTAAAGATGTTTCCTCTAACAAAGCAAGACTGCTTGTTTCATGAAGGGACTAAACTCAAGTCGGGTTGATTACCCATATCTTTCCAGATTTTCAAGAGTTGGCCAACAAAGCCCTTGTCCTAGAGGATAAGAACAAGGAGTTGGATGACAATCAAAAGTGCAGAATAGCTCAGTAAGGAAGTCATTCGAATCAACGGAGGTTGAGAGTTGCACCTCAACAGTTTGTTAGGTTTCATCCTTATGTTCAAGAATCCATCCCCAACACCTCGTCCATTTGGTCAGAGTTTTCAGACACCTGTTTAGGTGAATGCTATGCTAGGAGAAAATTAATAGTCCACATTTAAGTGTTGTTTTAGTTGTCGAGTGCCGGTTAATTTCGCCAATAATTGCTTCTAGAGAGGAGGTGTTACCTCTATTTGTTTTATTCTTGGATCAACACTAGCAAAGGCGCTAGTACCTATAGTGAATCTTGGAGTGTTTCAAGCTGCCGGTCAAGTTGGAGTTACACTTCAAGTGATGGTGAGAGGTCGTGTCAATCACATCACTATTGATGGAGCTCAGGATGCATCAGATGCTGTTCTGGGTAAGTTCTTGGTTCACTCAATACCCGCAACATTTTTATTTGATTGTAAAGCTTCCTATTCATTTGTTTCTCAAATTATTGCTTTTAAGAATTATTTCGATATTATCAGTCTTAAGTGTACTTTGTTAGTCCAATCCCACGAATCAAAACCCATATCTAATCTAGGTTGTTTGGGAGATATTTTGTTTATCAATGGGTTCGATTTTTGGCATATATCATCATATTGCATACCAGACTCTAGACGTTATTCTTGGAATGGATTGGTTGTCCAGGCATAAAGCTATTTTTGATTGTGGTCGAAGAGTCATGTCAATTTAAAGCCCGAAAGGTGAGAAAGTGGAGTTTCAAGTAACTGCAGTTTGTGATGGTCAGATGTTGGTTAACAGTATGAATGTTGTCAGTTTAGACAATGTACCTGTGGTCAGAGAGTACCCTGATTTTTTTCATGAGGATCTTCCTAGAGTGCCATTAGATCATGATATTGAGTTAGTGCCTAGTACCAATAGCAAAAGGACCATATCAGATGCCTACCAATGAGTTAGCAGAAATGAAGAAGCAGATTGCAGAGCTAGTAGAAAAAGGTTTTGTGAGACCTAGTTCATCACCATGGGGAGTACAAGTTCTATTTGTCAGAAAAAAGATGGAAGAATGAGAATGTGTATTGATTACCATTCGCTTAATGAAGTGACGACGAAGTATAAGTATCCATTGCCTAGTATCAATGATTTGTTTGATTAGTTAAGAGATGTTAGAGTTTTCTGTAAGATTGATCTTCGATCAAGATTTCACTAGTTTTTTAGATTCGTATAGAAGATGTTGCTAAGGCTGTATTTTCAACATGGTATGGACATTATGAGTTTACAGTCATATCATTTGAATTAACCAATGCCCCTACTAATTTCATGAACATGATGAATAAGGTTTTCATAGAATACTTTGACAAGTTTGTTGTCATATTTATAGATGATATAGTTGTCTACTCTAAGACAGAAGAGGAGCACAGGGCATTTGAGATTAGTGCTTGAAAATCTTCGAGTGCAACAATCGTTTGCTAAGTTTAGTGTGACTTTTGGAAGAAGGAAGTTGAATTCCTTGGACATGTAATGACTGCCAAAGGAGTGGTCATCGACCTAAGCAAGGTTGATGTTGTGTTGCATTGGAAAAAACTGGAGTTTCCTTGGGATGGTAGGATATTATAGTCAGTTTATAGAAGGATTTTCGATAATTGCCAAGCCAGTAACCTAGTTATTGAAGAAAAAAAAGAAGTTCACTTGGTCACCAGAATGCGAAAAGAGTTTCTAGGAATTGAGAAGCGATTGACGTCTGCATCAGTGTTAGTATTTTCAGATGTACAGAGTAGTTTTGATGTCTACTGTGATGTTTCACAACAAGGACTTGGATGTGTGTTCATGTAGAAAGGCAAGGTTGTTGCTTATGCTTCAAGATAATTGATAACGCATGAGGAGGATTATCCGAAGCATGATTTGGAGTTAGCTGTCGTAGTGCATGCTTTGAAGTTGTGGAGTCATTATCTTGTTGGTAATCGTTGTGGGATATATACGAACCATAAGAGTTTGAAGTACATTTTCACTCAATCAAATTTCAATATGAGACAGCGACAATGGTTAGAGTTGATAAAAGATTATGATATGGGAATTCATTATCATCCGGAAAATGCCAATGTGGTGGTAGATGCTTTGAGTTGTAAGAATTACAGTGCAATATATTAGATCAAGAGAGTCAACCTAAATTACAAGAAGAGTTTCAGAAGCTGAAATTAGAAGTGGTTCCAAAAGGATTATTAGCTACCTTGGAGGTAAAGCCAACTTTGGAGGATCAGATTCGTGAAGGTTAGAAGGATGATGCCAATATCAAAAGAATTAAGTCTAAAATGGAAGAAGGCAAGGTTAAAGATTTTCCTTTAGATGATCTTGGTACTCTATGGTTTAAGAGTTGAATTTGTGTACCGAATTAGAAGGATTTGAAGCAGTTGATTTTGGAGGAAGCTCATGATTCAAAGTATTCGATTCATCCAGGAGGTGCTAAGATATATCAAGATCATAAGGAAAGGTTTTGGTGGCCTAGTATGAAACGCGAAGTTGTTGAACATGTTGCTTTGTGTGATGTATATCAGAAAGTGACTGCAATGCATCAGAGGCCAACTCGATGGTTACAGCCGCTAAAGATTCTTAATTGGAAGTGAGAAAAAATAGGTATATATATTTTATTACCAGTTTGCATATGTGGGTGTATGCATCGACTTGGTCCATGTTAGCCGAGAGTATGATATCTAGGGCCAAAGTTAAATCCTGTTTCTTTTATAAAATCTAGAAAAATTATATTTTATTTGAAGAAAATCACCGAACCCATTTGTCTAATAATATTCTAGGAATATTCAATTTTATTTTATTTTTTATAATTTATTTATTTGATGGACCTTTTAGGAGTCCATTCTACTTCATGCGTATTCCGATTGAGCCCATTAAGGTTTCTAAATTTAAGATCTATATTTTGGTGTATTGTATTTGAATTTTGGAGTTTGTATTTTCTTTGTTGTATATTTATTTTTGTTTTCGTCATTCGTTTCGCTTAGACATTGAGGTGACGGGAGCGTACAAAGGTGAAGAGTTGATTCATGTTCAAGGTACAGATCAAGATCAAGAGTTCGTCCATGACAAGTTGTGCTTTGATCATGTTGAACTGTTGAGACCCTCCCTTCTAGCATGGAATACAAGAGGGTCTCATGTGTATACTTTACTAGTCCCATGATCAGTAGCTAGTACGTATATTTACAACTTGGTGATCACATCCATAAACAATACATTTCATAAATAAGACGGTTGGCGATACATGGTTCTTACAATAAGGCCTTATAGGCCGAACAAAAGCAGCGGAAAGTAGCAGAAGCAAGATCCATCTCAGAAAGTCTGTACTACTCCATCCTTCCATTGTGCAAAGCTAGTTCCAGTCGACTTATTAGGTTAGGGCTACCCCATAATAGCACTTATAGTTGTACGGATGTCTTGTCTTGAAAACAACACAATAGTTTGGTCCTTAATCGACTCAGGTGAGAACTCCCCATACTACATGCAAGTCCATGCACTACTCAGATTATATAAATAACTTACCTGTCGGGACCCGATTCTGAGAATCTGGACCCTCTGTGTATTCTGTGCTAGTCCAGGATCACGCTAGCACACACAGCCTTTACAGGGTTGAACATCACAGACATTCACAACGATACCATAATAAATAGTGCAAACATTTATATAAACTGAATTGTACAACCTTATGGTCTCCTTACATAAATCAGCCATGCAGGGCTTACATTATCAGAGTGAACAGGAAACAGCGGAAAACATATGAACTTCGTGGAAGCCCTCATCTTGCCACAGGCAACCGACTGGGCTTGCCCCCTAATTGTCTGGATCTTCAATATACTCCTCCCAGGCCGGCGTAGACTCTTCCACTGATGTTGGGATTGATAGGCAAGGAGGGATGAGTACTCAAGGCACTCAACAAGTAATGCACAGAATGCGGTGCTATTACTACATGCAAGGCTTATTCCAAAGAATTGGCTTTCTTGGTTCTTTTGCATTAAACAGCATTTTTAAAACTAGCATCTTATTTAGATTAAAAGCAGTGAAAACAGTTAATATAATGCTAAGTTCTTCAAACAGTTTTTCTTCAAAGATTCTCGGCACACAGCCTTAAACAGTTCATTTTTAGCACTGGCACACAGCAACCCATTCCACATTTTTATTTTTCAAGATCTAACCCTTGATCAGAATCCCGAGCAATGCTCGATCATGAGCACGGCTATTCGAATAGATTTGACACTCTGCGGAGGTTGTACACTTTACCCACAAGATCGACCGCTCACCACACGGTGATTGCCCGTAACAAAGCCTTTCAGAACCTCTACCTTAACCAATGAACCTCTCCCAGATCGCCTTCACTATCACTTCCCTCACAGAGCCAAGTATAGGACAGACAACACCGTTGGATGGGCACCAAGCCGCGGCAGTACGCTCCCCACACGAGATACACCCCGTGTCTTCGTCACCTCGAGGTATCAGAGGAAATATATCAGAACCCTAATCAACTAGGCCTGTCCCATATCAAACATGTGGTTGTACGGGTAACTCAGGTCAAAGGCTTGCAAGATGAGCTCCTTAACTGACCAAGGCAAGACTTCCAACACTCGACTGTGGCACACAGCCCAATGTGGCACACAGACTCACATCACTCATCAACCCATTGCCACACAGGCCCACCTGGCACAAAGCCTCTTGCCACTTGCCCCAGTCTAAATCATTTCCCACCCTGTTGATTATTGAGCAACACCTGCCAACAATAACTCAACGTCGGTACAGAACCACACAGGTCTCCGTACTTCAATTTCATCATGTGACATCATCACACCACTTTCAAAATACATTCAATATTTCGTTAGTCAACATTGATACATTTTCCGAAAGATCATTCATGACTCGTTGCAAGGCTAAGCTTCTAATCACGGTCTAGCCTCCCGTGTTGGCATCATATTAATATCCAACAAATACGAAAAACCTTAGGGTGGACAATGATTTAAAGGTATACAAATAGTAATTTCAAGGTGGCGATAAAAATATTGGTTGATTAGCTACATACCCCAAATAAATTTAAATACATTTAAATAAATTAGCTTGCACAATTTCAAAGCATAAATTACATTTTAAAATCTGGGAACAAAATGATCAAAGCATCACTTGCCTTCAAAGAGTTGCTGGTCTTGATCTAAAGCTTGATCTTGAGTGACGAACTCTTCTTCGCAATTTTCTAAGAATTTGCGTCTACGCGTAAAAAAATAATATATGCAATAAATAACCAAAACAGTAGGCTATAAGACCTAAACAATTCAAATAAAATTCATAAATAAAAATATCTCAATTTTACAAATTTTTAGAGACTGGAATCACCTCAATCGGAGTTAAAATGCAAAAGTTATAGCCTTTCAAAGTTTTAAATAAAATATAAATCAGAAAATCAGATTTGTTATAATTATTTTTATACGGAAAAATTGGGATTTATGACGTCAGCATGACCTAATGATGACGTCAGCACAGAAATGAAATTCGGGCGAATTATTTTTATATACAAAAATATTTATGACGTCAGTGATGACGTCGGCGCGATGACGTGGCGACCTCTCGCGCGCCACGCGTCGCCTCGATCTATGGACCGGTCCACGGTTCGGCTCGGTCCACCGTGGACCCGGTCCTGAATAATGCACTGGCCCCACGATGGCGTCATCGCGGCGTCGAGCGATCGCTTAGAGATTTGTGCACGAACACGTGTCACCATCTCAGCCATTCTTTATCTAACGGTCAGATCTCTGCTACGTGGCTAAATCGTGGCCATCCAAAGATCAACGTTCAGATCTTCTGACGCACGCCGCAGTGCACCGAGATGCGTGCGACACACGTCGCGCATCCAGCGGGGCTCTCAAATCCAACGGTGCAATCCCGCGCGGACTCGAAGACGCTTCAATTTTCGCGCTGCCACGCGGCACACATCTGATGGTTCGTCTGAAACCAACGGCCAGATCCCGCGCACACCTGGCGACGCCTCGGCTATGCAGCGACACGCGGCGCAATCGCGACGGCTCGTTTGAAAACTACGGCCGAGATTGGTCACGCTTCGGTCAAAGGGGACACGCGGCCGCACGCGATTCGGCAAGGGCGCAGCGCAATCACCGCCGCTCGTTCAAAAATGAACGGTGCCGATTTAATCGGCGAAGCGGCCAACGGCCGACGCGTGTACGCATCTCAGCCGCACAACTGTGATCGAATGGCTACGACAAAAACTACACGACAACGCTAGATCTCTACCGCTTAGATCCGATCCAACGGTGCACGTTACCCGAGCGGTTTACTGTGCAACTGAGCGACGCGGCGTTATCTCATGCGTCCAAAAACGATCCAACGGTTATGATCTAAACTAGGCTTCGAACAGAGAAGAACGACGTGGACGTACCGCAACGGTTGGATGGTGATCGAACGGTTGAGGGATCTCGGTGAAGACGACGGCGACGTTGGTGAAGCAGGCTGCCGGAGCTGGGGAAGACGGCGTAGGCGACAGCGCTACGGTGATCTTCCGGCGTGAAGAAGTGATCCAATCGATGTGGCTTCCTTCGGCGAACTCGGGACGGGGTCGGAGCACGGCGGAGCGGCTCGGACGACGACAAGAGGAAGCAAAAACAACGGCGGTGAGAGAAAGCAACTACGGCGAGCAACGGCGGGCGCTAGAGGGGGTCTCAGCGTGCGTGCAAAGAGTCAAAAGAAGCGTCTTGAAGTTCTCTGCAGAACGTGCTAACCAACACGGCTTAAAGAGCCTCGACGTGCATGAAAACTACCGGCAAAACTCACAGGCATCAATGCCCACGCCTCTCAAGTGATCTCGCGAGGAAGAGATGACGTGGCTCCATCCCAACCGTCCACGTGGATTCGGTCGGATGGCTGCCAACGCTTGGCGACGAGGCGCAACGGCGAGCATTCGATCGAATCGGACGGCTTGAGGCTAGGGTTTTCGGCGTAGCGGGCTGCGCGGGCCGGACCGAAGGGTTTCGGCCCAAACACTATTCCTTCGATTTTTAAAACATTATCGAATTAAAATAATTCAGATAAATAAACAAAGCCAAATTAAATAGCAAAAATACCCAGAAAAATTCTGGAAAATATTTTGGAACATTTAGAAATCAGATAAAATATTTCCAATAAAACTTTGCATAAAACTTTGCATGAATTTAATTAAATTCAAGAAAGGTTAAAAATAAATAAATCCAATTTAAATTCTAATAAATTCTCAGAAATTCTCAAAAATAAAAAATGCTCCAAAATTTAAATTAGAGCAAATTTCAGGGTGTTACATCACCCATATCAAAACTTTAGTTTTTTAGTTATGATTTTACACTAAAATAATAGGGATAACTTTCTAAAAATGTTAAAATTTCTATCCCATGATCAAATGTTGTACCCTATCATTTGTTCTCCCAATACTAAGGCATGACTAAGCAATTGTACATATAATCGAATATACCCAAGTTGGCATTATATATTTGCCTAATCCTTATCTTATGGTTTTCAAGGTTGGCATTTGCATATTTATCTTGGAAGTTCTATGCATCAAGTAGAAATATCTATTAATACTCGTAATATAGCAACTTTACTAAAAATGCATGTATACATACATAAATTAAGTAAAATAATGGGACCAACATGGTCAAAGCAGGTGCTTGCCTTGCTCATTGAATTCTTGACGTTGTTAAGGGTCGACGAGCAAAGTTTTCGAGGCGTCGGTGTCTACACGTGGTATATCATATAGCAACAATAAGAGCCAAACAAATTAAAACAGAGACCAAATTTAAATATTGTTTTGCAGAAACAAAATGCTCATGATTTAAAAAAAATCTAGAAACTGGTTTTACTCAATTTGAAGTTCATTTGCAAAAGTTATTGGCATTGGAATTTTAATCGGATGAAAAAACTGTAAAATAGAAAAGGGCTGACATGAAAGACATACTTTCTCAAAAATACGCTTTCTCTATTAGAAAGTTCATTTTCCTTAGAACTAACAGTGTCTTTCTCTTTTTTGGGATTTTGTTTTCTTCTATTTGTAGAGGCTAATAGGTGTGGTCCATCTGTCAGGATTTTATTATTTTTGAAAATAACTAAAGTGTGAGGTCCATATTTTAGTGACTCATAGCTTAAATACCAATTTGATTTATGAAAAGGCTTTTATTTTCTTTCATGCCAACATGTCATAGACTCAGATTGTAATACTGATGTGTCAATGATTTAGTATGAGAGAGCGCTGTGTATGCGTCTGATAGGTCTAGCCCACACGTCAGTGACTCGTAACAGGGCAAAGGGGCTGTGAGGCTTGACGATGGTGGATGACAGTGATTTGCAGGGAGTGAGTTGTCAGCTTAGCTTGAGGGGACCTAGGGGAGCTCACGAGAACCTTCGCGGTGGATGAGAATGACCGGAGCATGCCGGTGGCTAAGCTTTGCGATGGCGCTAATGGCGGATGGGAAAGAGGGAAGTGTATGATGTGACCAAGCCAGCCCAGCAAGCCATGCTTCTACCTCGATCCAAGACAAGGGCCCAACAACTTCTGACGCTCCAAGCCTAGCCCAAGATCAAGCTCAATTCGTTCACGAGTCTAGTTCGGCCCCCAAGAGCAGTCCAACTAAAAATGACCATATCTAGGTCATACGAAGTCCATTTGAGGCGTTCTTGGACTCTACGAACAAGCCCATGATAAGAGATTTCCAATGGAAGTAGTTTGATGTCCAAAATCCTTCTAGATCGACAGGAATCATTAAATTAATATGACGAACAGAATCTGACAGGTGCTGTGCCACCTCCACTTGGGCCCAAAGGCCTTGTACGACCTAGGGTTGCACGGCCATCCCCTTGGCCGCCTCCCTTGCCCTCTTACTCATATATATTCAGTAGCCGTCACTAGAATAGATGGGTTTTTCTTAGATTACAACTAGACACTCTGTCAATTTTTCGCCGTACATCGGTTTGTAGAACCCCAACTCGTGTGCTTAATATTATTCGCAAACTCAGAATGCATCTTCTATGTTCTTGCTTGTGTTCTCGATTCGCAGGGATAAGCCTTCTTGGCGAGGTCAACCGTGTTTGTGCATGGTTGATAACCAAAGGAGCCGTGGTGTAGCGATTGCAGGGTTCAAATCAGTTCTGGTTGGAAGCCTGATCGTCAACGTCGAGTTCTCTGCCAATTGATTAACTTATCAGTGTTAACTTTAGACATCAAAATCTCTAGTGAACTCCCTATTCACTTTCCAACCATTCCATAAACCAATATTTTCATCAAAAACTCTACGTATCATGTGGATTTCCCATGCACATCCATGACCACGGACATGATTATTCGAATTGTTTTACACTTTGCAGATGTTGCACTACTTTACCCACAAGATATGATTATCTTTGACTGTCCATCTAATACACTTTCATAGGTGTGCAACTTAGAAAAACCATAACAAGGCTTTTACACTATTATACACTACCACCACCCTGCCTAGTGAATATATCCCCTCAACCCTAGGACATGACTTAGCCGATCTACCCTCAGCACGCACGCACATCATTAATGAGAGTATCGCCATTATAAGAGAGAATGGAGTGACCCTCCAATCAACACCATATACCTGGTGTCTTATCGATTTAGAGTAACCCTCTGCTCTAACACCCATTGTAGTAATCCTCCAATCAAACATGCAGGGGAGTACAAGTATACTACAGGTTATCTAGCCAGGTCTGTCTCATACCAGATATGTGGTTGCGTGTTTAGGCATAGTTCAATGGTGGGTAAGATTAAGTCCTTAAATTGTCTTGGGTGAGACATCCTGATGCGGACACATATGAGATGGAGTGTTGACATTGAGATTAAGGCGATCGACACGCTGACGGAAACCATGTTTGCCACCCGTCGTCATGGAGTAATTATTGATGATTGGGGTGATCGGCACGGCATCTGGAGGGAGGACAATAGGTGCTTGCATGAGTGGAGGGAGTGGTGCTGCTACAGGCGTGGATGCGGAAGAAAGCGGTGCATGCACAGGGGATGGCAACGCTGACGCAGGAGCAGGTGTAGGAGGGAGTGGTGCAGCAAGAAAAATGGGAGGAGGAACGACGGCTGGGGCGTGGATGATTGCGGTGAGGACATCAAAATCTAACAGTGTGGGTGGGTTTGGTAGCTCAGCAAAGGGAAAAGAGTTTTCATCGAAATTGACATGGCACGAGATGATAATGTGATTTGTGGTGAGGTTGAGACAGCGGTAACCCTTGTGGTGTGTAGGATACCCAAGAAACACACAAGGGGTAGAGTGAGGTGCGAGTTTGTGGGGAGCTATGGCGGAGAGATTGGGATAGCACCGATAGCCGAAAACACGAAGATGGGAATAGGATGGTGGGAAACTGAATAAAGCCTCATGGGGAGTCCCGAAATTTAAGGTTTTAGTAGGATGGAGATTGAGGAGATAGGTGGCAGCATGGATAGCTTCAACCCAATAGATGGGCACAGAGAAGCTTGAAAAAAGAGTGAGCGAAGAATGTCACTCGTCGGGCGAATGATACTCTCAGCCTTGCCGTTTGTTGGGACGTGTGTGGGCATGACATGCGGAGTGCAGTGCCATGAGAGAGGAGGTGGAGATGCATGGTGGTATTATCAAACTAACACCGTTATCACACTGGATACTGCGGACACATGAGGAAATTTGAGTGCAGACGTAGGATAAAAATTGCGAAGAGTGTCGAAAACATATGATTTGTGATGAAGGGGGAATGTCCATAAGTAGTAGGTGAAATCATCAAGGACAACTATAGATAATACTTGTAACTAGAAACACTGGGAATCGGGGACATCCAGAGATCACAGTGTATTAAATCAAAAACTTTATTGGTTCAAGTAGATGAAGAGGAAAATGGTAGACACACATGGCAACCAAGCTGGCAAGCATGACAAAGAGTGTCAACCGGCACTTTATTACATGGGATGTGAGATGCACTGGCAAGATGCGATAAGGCTTGGCGTCTGAGGTGTCCAAGACGATGATGGCACAAGGTAGCTGACGAAGTGATGGTGGAGAGGGTGCATGAAGTGGGAGGCGGACACCGAAATGGATAGAGGTTGCCACGGCTATTGCACCTGATGATCACGTTCTTGGTGCAAAGATCCTTCATAGAAAGACCATTAGGGTCAAACTCAATAGTGCAATGATTATTCAAGGTGAACTGATGAACAGAAATAAGGTTTTTGATGATATTGCGAGTGACAAAAACATTGTGTAAATGAAAGGAGTGGGCAAGAGTTTGAAACAATGCTGTGCCGTTGTGGGTAATAGGAAGATAAGCCCCATTGCCAACAACAGCGAAAGGAGATGCGGTGGAGGGAAAACAGAGATGGAGGAAAGATTACCATGCTCTGAAGTCATATGTGCAGAAGCACATGAGTCCATGTGCCACTCGAAGGAGGAAGGCAGTGTGAGCGTCATGGTGTTGAATGACTGCATCAGTTGGTTCTGATCACATGATATACCCAACCATGATGCACCCTACCTCAGACCGATGGTAGTAAAGTGCGGTGAGAGGGTTGCATTGAACACCTGGGGCGCACCAGCGAGGTGTGGGCCAAGGATACCCTATCCATAGGGCCAAGGAGCCTGTCAAGGCCACATATGGATCGATCCGGATGCTGGAACGAAGGCCACGACGCGTTGCCCCTACAGTTGTTGGTCGCGCCACCTCTGCCATGGCGACGGTTGTTGTTGGAGTGGTGACCGCCGCCGCTGTTGCCACAGTTGAAGGGGGTGCCACCACCATGTGATTGGCCACTGGCAGAAAAACTCCCGGAAGAGCTGGAAACACCAGAGTTTACCGTGGAGGTGCCGCTGCTGCTAGAGGTGTTGGTGAAGAAAGCCGACTAATGGGAGGACTCAGAACTTGTTGTAAGCTCCTCAAGCAGGAGATCCAAGCGTGCTTTGAGGAATGAGGGAAACGGATGTTGCATGGACAGTAGTGTCTGCATGTGGCCAAAGCACAGGCTTAGGACTCATAGAGTGTTAAGGATGAGGCTTTTGTTGAGGCTCGTGTGGCCGATGGCTGAGTTCGTTTTCGAGTGACTTTAGCTTGCAGTAGTAGTCGCTAACGAACATGGTGCCCTGCATGAGACTGTAGAATTATTGAAAGAGGAGGATGGAATGCATCTCGGTGTTGTCACATTAGAGGCCAGCGATGTTCATCAAGATGGTGTGGACAGTGTCCGTGGTGTCCATCACCATGGCTAGCAGGTTGGTGAAGATAGCATCGTAGATCAAAGAGCGGATGAGGGCATCGAAATGCTTCCAGTGAGCATCAGGTGCAGAAAGGGTAAGCATCGTGATGTGGTAATCGAGAGCATACTTGGAGAAAGCAACCTCGAATAGGCCACGCCATGAGATGTAGTTGCCGACATACAGTTCAAGAGTAATAGAAACGAGAGTTTTGGTACTCACAATAGCAACGGCCTATGCCCAGAGTCCTGCCTTTGAGTCCTATTCCGCCGTGTCCACAGTAGAAGAACTGGACAAGGTGGCCATGGAGTGAGCGAGCGAAAGATGAGGTGGGGAGATCTCAGGAAAACTAATTTGATACCATGAAGGTGAGCATAACTCAACACTTGGCTATTGCATTGATCTGTCAAGAGTTTATAAAATACATAAGGCAACCGATTTGGTTGATATACATGCCAAAACAATCTCCTAACAAACTAGGAAACAATCTCCTTAACAGATAGTGTGTTCATCTCCAATTTGATTCATTACTGTGATGAGACCGGCATGCACGTAATGTTCATGACTAACAATAAGAAGGGTGAGGTTGAGTGATTGCATATACACTTGCACTCATTGCATATTGCATACTTGTTCTTTTATTTTACTAATTATGGTAGGATACAAGTATTTTCATTTTCCCTTCTATGGAAGTAATGGTATGGAAGATATCTTTCATGGGAAGGACAAATAGAGCGTATGTTTAAAATTGAAATGACTCGAAAAGCTAACGAGGTGATAAGAGCTGCTAGAGAATTTGACGATTTATGTATATGATTGGTGGCAACAATTGTGGGGAAAATGACTCATCAAAACATCGAAAGATTTAAAGCTTTTCATGAGGAGAGTTTGTACCATCATACTATAAGCAAGAGTTATTTCGTCACTTGGAGATCATTACACAAGGATCCAAATATGTCCACAACTACTTTAATGTTTTAAGTTGTGCACTTGGTCGAGTTGTTATTAACTATGAGTATGACAAGAAGGTATACTTTGAGAAAGATTTAACTTCTAAGATTAAAGTTGCACTTCTAGATAAATATTTTAATAGTTTGTATGATCTTGGGATATATGCTATTAAAATGGAAAGAAAAATCCAAGATACATCAAAACCCATGTGAGAATGAGAACCACATAGCCAAATTGAGTCAGAGCGTTAAAAACAATAAGCTATGTGATTCCACCATATGTGTAGTTGAAATCATCCAAATTGAGAATGTGAGATACACCGCAAGAAAAGAGATATATAGATGATAAGTCAAGTGATGTTATTTCTGAAACTAACGAGTTACTCTCTACTTCTAGTACCATTTCTCACATTGTGTAGGTTGACCAACCAGATGAAAACCCGAATGTTAAACAACCCGTACAACTAGAGAAGAATGATAAGGAGATAACCATGGCTGAAGATGGAACACTTCGTCCCATTACATAACGAAGCAATGCTACCTACAGCATCTACAACAACTGAGAAGGACGTTAAAGGTAACAACAATGGTGCTAAGTTGGTAGCAAGTCAAGAAATGATGAGTAATCATGAGAACTTTTATACTCAATTGGAAACTCCACGTTCTGAATTTAATGTGCTTAATTTGCATAATATAGAATTGATTACTTATAAAGGATTTCTTACTAGAATATCACTTGATGATTCTTTGTACTATATCATATTCGATGAACCAAAAGAGCTATCTAGTGTAATTGATAAGATATATGAAATTGCATGCTTAAAATCACTAGCTAGTACCTACGAATACAATTATAAATTTAATTTGATTGGAGATTATGGTGTATATAACAAGTTTTATGTTTATCAAATGTGCATTACCTCTGATAATATTGCTGAATTGAAATTACATGTTTTGAACAAACTATCTTTTGTACCATGTTTATGTAATCCAAGTAGCGCAATTGAAGCATGGAAGGCAACAAAATATTTCTTCTCCATACTAGAACGATTTGATGTGGTATTGTCCACTACTAATTTGTATGCAGGCTTACAAAAGTTGAGAACAACTTTTCTGGATGTTAGGGGAATGATGTCGAATACATACATGTTGGTTCGACAAAACACCACATACGTCTTACGGTTGTTGTGCTAAATACATTTTACAAAATAAGGGGAACAATAAACAACTAATGATAAATACATATACCAAGCATATATGTGGTTTCCTTTGTTTAGCATATTTTCATATTATCAAAAGCCGAGGATAGCTTTTCTTATAGAAAGGGATGATGATGCGGACACATACGCGCTGAACACTTTCAATTAAATGTTCTATTTGATTGGAAAGAACTATTAAGTTGTATTAAATATCACCAGGTGAACTCTAATTTTATTATGCATTTAATTATTTTAATTGGAGATACAGTGTTACTACTATTTTATCTATATATATATAAACAACTGGTGATATTCAAGGCACCTCCTTCGTTTTAAGGGCAAGAAAATCCCACAATAATCTTAAATTCAAGAAATTCTCATATTAATCGGAAGAAAAAGAGAAGGATCTCCACCACTTATTTTGGTGATGCCAGATTATAACGGTGCAGATTAATCATATTTAACAAATACAATTGTATTTCAATAATTAGAAGTAGTGTTATATATCAAAGAAAGGATCTTCACCACTTATTTTGGTGGGCCAGATTATAACGGTACAGATTAATCACATATAAACAGAGTTATATAATAAATACAATTATATTCCAATAATTAGAAGTAGAGTTGTATCAAAGACAATTGTATCTTATATCTAGACGATCAGTTGTGCTAGTAAGTCTGCTAGTTTAATTAAATACAGTCCCACATTTGATTTGTACAAACCTAATGTAAATATGCGTACATAATGCTCCGAAGAAAGAAATGTTGCATGCCAAAACAAATCCCACCATTGCGAAGATCTCCTCAAACCGATCGATAAGGATATTATTTGCTATATTTCAAGTTAAGTTTGGATGTAGAAAATACGCAGTGATGCAATGGTCTGCAACAGTCCCGTCGTCCCCGCCGCCACAATTATTCCTGATCGAGAGCGGGATTACAAGGAGGAGGAGAGCTGCTGGCCAGAGCTATTAGTACCGCCGCCCCTCCATTGTGCCGTTGAAGCTGTCGATCAAATGACAAGAATATGGTACTGAGGCATTTTTTTTAGGAATGTATTGAGGCATTTAAACCGTCACCTTGCATGCATGATGCATGAATGATGACCACGAGGATGTGAATTCGGATTCTTTTTCACAAAGGCTAAATTAAAATTTTAAACTTTATTAGTCAAACCTAACTGCCTAGGGTTTATAACGTAATTTTGCAACCCAGTTTCAACGAATTTTTTAAAAATAATATATTTTTAATGAAAAATTACAGAAATAATATGCCAAAAAAATAACAGTTATACGCACCTGTCGCGAATCCAAATCGCAACAGAGACTCTGTCGCTATTTGAATCAACGACAGAAGCTCTGTCGCGATTTGAAAGTGCGATAACACATTGTCGGCGACAGAGACTCTGTCGCCAGTGTCTCTATCGCCGTTTGGTTGCGCGACAAAGAGTTAGATACAAGAAATTTCGAAATGTGCACTAAAATTTTTTTTAGTACCATAGAAGTCAGTGAAATAATTTTTTCTGCAAAATAGCCGATCTCGCGATAAATTATAGGAATAGCAAAACAATAGAAAATTTTGTTTTGTTTGGTCGAGAATTGTTTCACTCATTTTGAAGCGGCATGCGAGTTAAATAAAGGAATTTTTTTAAATAATACATTTTTGCACTGATTTTATTCGAAAATTGGTTGTAGCTTGTGAGCATTAATTATTTAAAGTCAATGTTATTTTGACAGTTGCTAGAATTTTAGAGTTCAAACCAGAGTTCAATAAATTCAGAAAAAATCATATTTGCCAGTGATAATTCATGTCTACAAAATTATTTGTTAGTTACTTTTTTGACAAAAAATTCAAATTTCATTGTTCCTTATTCTCTATTGGTGTGCAACAAATTTGACGCCAAATCATAGTAAAAATTTGAATAAAACCCGATATTGATATTACAAAGTGCACTAAGTACAACAACTACAATAGCATGGCATGTGAACTACACCTAAGATACATACATGCCTTAGGGAATTCATAAAACTAGGATACAACATAGGTACATGCCTCTGGTGAAGGACAAAGTCACAAAACCATACATTCTATAGCCATGGTTGTCGGAATAGGTCGCTACGATAAAAATAATAATGTCCATCTATTGGTTCCTTACGGGGTACTACGTATGGATTCCTGATAGAGCTTAATGTAATATCATCGTTAGGATTCGAAGGACTCCGAGGACATAAGGTTCGTGGCCTAGGTGGCATAAAGTCGTCATCATCGTCGTCATTTGTATAGTTAGGAGCTAGCCCTCCTTCAGTACTGGTTGAACGTCCTCTTGCATTGTTGCTTGAACGGCCTGTTGTAGTAGTGCTTGAACGGCCTGTTGTGATAGTGCTTGAACGTTGAGGTCTAGGTGACATGAAATCATCGTCGTCGTTATTTGTATAGTTAGGAGCAAGCCCTCCTTCGGTGGTGGTTGAACGTCCTCTTGAACTTTCTGCTGCAATAGTACTACGTGGACCTCTACCCCTACAGTTAGATCCTCTTTTTCGTCTTCTGCATGAACCAAGCATCACACCCCCGTCGAAGAGTATATACATCGCTAACAATTCTGAAATATCTTTGTTCAGCAACTCTTTATCCTCCGGGAATGACTAGCACACAAGACGAGCACACGAATTAGTGAACTTATGGATAATGCTAAAAATATTAGTAGGGTGAACCAATAGGAAATAACTTACCTTAATATGCTCTACATACTGATCGGGCAGCATCAATACCCAATAAAATCTCGTAGAGAAACCTGTAACAGAAGGGTGGTCGACTAGTTCACACACCCTGAAATACCTTTGACGCCACCCTTGCAAGTGTGCCTTGAGGTCGTTGGAGGTTGTCACCTTGCCTCGATAATGTCGAACGCCACTCTTGCAATTTGGACACCACTTTTAATTAGGTTCTCCTCCTTGAAAGGATCATCCTTCCCATTACGCGTAACATTCAACGTGTAATGAAGGGCTACGCTACTCATATCAGGTGTCCACAAGAATGGTCTACTAGAGGATCCAGCCATGGTGAAGTTTGAGTGGGAGCTTCCTCCTCGGACTGTCATTGCAACGGAGTGCAGGTTGGGGTAGTGAAGAAGTGCTGGATGGGTGGGTGTGGTTTTATAACACACTTCGGTGTGAGAAAGGGGGCTACAGCATATAGTCATTTCGGCCTGATAAAGCGATTGACGGTATGTTGTTACTTTGCTCTGAGATAGGCAGTGTGTTGTCACTTCGCTTTGACATAGGCAGTGTGTTGTCCATCGCTCTGAGATTCACGGCGTTTTGTCACTTTGCGGTTCGTAGAGTGTGGTCAAATTGGGGCTGAGAAAGCTGGTAGCAATGTGTTGTCAAATCGCACCGACAAAGTTGTTGTGTGTTGTCTATTCGGCCTGAGAATGTTGATGGCAGCGTGTTGGCAAATCGCACTGATAAAACTGATCAGCGTGTTGTCCAATCGGACTGATAGCTGATGGCATTACAGAAGGAAAAGATCATAGCTTAATAGAAGATAACTTAAGAAAACAAAATATCATAGCTGAATGTTATATAATCTAAGAAAGTAAAGCACCATATTATGTTTAGTACATCATATATGAAAGGAAAAAAACTAACTGGCGCCCCTGCACGGTGCTACTCCTCATGTGGTCCCAGACTTCCTACGGCGCTACACATGCCCGGAGGGATACATCAGCTGGTCAGGGGCCTATCCACGAGTACTCCTAGCATGTCGTACTGGTGCTGTCAGAGTAGT
Source organism: Otatea glauca (assembly GCA_036346275.1). NCBI lineage: Eukaryota > Viridiplantae > Streptophyta > Magnoliopsida > Poales > Poaceae > Otatea > Otatea glauca. Next base: position 28,194,152 of record CM070721.1, on the reverse strand, counting down.
GAAGACGTCCAATGGCGGCTGAGTCGGGCCGGGCGCATCGGCGAGCTAGGAGGGACCGAGGACCGCACGTGTGGACTGCTGGTAAGGATCTACAAAGTAGTCCAAGTCAGCATCGTCTAGAGGAGGGAAGTCAATGGAGGTGCTCGCACTCTGGTCAGGTGCTGGACCGGCTGCTGTTGAAAAAGTTTTCATGTTAGTAAAGAACATAATATGAACAACATAATAGATGAAAGGAGACCACGTGGTGTACCTGTAGTCATGGGGACATACGACGCAAAACATTGCCAACTAGATACCCCCAGCACGTCCGGAAGGCAGGGCCGCCTACATGCATGATGTCCCAGCTGCGCCTAGGGCACATGTCGACCCCGTACAGCTGAGGCACGTCCATGAACCTGTAGGACGTCATCGTCCCTAGGCTTCCTGCAAGACGTAAGCTGGATGATGCGAGCAGTCTTCTGGCATACACAATGCAACACCCCTCTCAGGAAGTCCATCGTGACCTCCAGCCTGTCCGTCCGGCCAACTCGTGCCAGTAGTGTGTCCATCTCCTCTGTGGCCTCCCTGGAAAGGTCGCTCTGCACACGCATTAAAAGGCAAGTTAGTTGGTACAATTGCAGTAACAATACATTACATGGCATGTGAAAGAAGTACTAACCGATGATGAAACGCTGAGTCTGGCTGCGTGGGGCAAGTGTCCGCTGTGGACGGAATGTGCCTCAGAGGTGAGTCTACAACACACACAACACGAACACGTGTGTGTGTACTGAACCACCGGATGTACTCGTCATACGTGCTGGGGTCGTAAGGGGTAGCCTCCTCGTGAATGTCCGCCAATGCCTATGCCCACTGCTGAGCATGAGGCAACATGTGTGCTACCCAGCTCGCGCCACCAATGAAGCCCTTTTTGTGTAAGCCTGCATGAGAACAAGAGCACTCACGTTATTAGCAAGAACATCGCAAAAAATAATGCAATTAGAATTGACGTAGAAGAGCACTCACGTGCGCATGCTCGGTGGGACAACCTCGCTAGTGGGGATGGGAAAGACCTGCCGAAGGCTGAACTGCCTCATGACACGGTGCACGGTGTAGATCTCTACATAGACCTAAAACACAAGGTGGCATCGTATGAACCAGAAGGCGGCATCACGGGTGCATTGCAGGGAGGGGCCATGAGATGCTCATGCGCCTACCAGCTCCGGGAGGTAAAGACGCCAGATGACGCGATCATCCGTCAGCTGGTCAAACATTGCTACGTACTCAGGGTACGTAGCGTGTGACGTGACAGTAGGAAAGTCGACTGTAAAAAAAGGTGTAGTCCAAAGTTAGACAAAACATTTCAAAATTATTGCACAATTGAAGTTTAAGGTCATTTTACTAACCCGTCGGCGACACCACAATGTCCCTATGGTAGAACAGTCAATGTCATCCCCGGGGGCGCCATAGAAGCCTGCTCCATACGGTCCCAAATCCATCTGCGATCGGCCGATCTGGAACCTCTCAAAAGACCAAAGCTGAAGTAGTAGGGGACACCCGGTGAGAGGGACGAGTCCACCACGCGATGACACCTTTGCAAAGAACCTGGTACGTGGCAGCCAGTACAGCCTGTCCCATGTTAGCTGTGGGATCTCCTTAATGTCAGTGTCTACGATCGACCTCACGTACTGGATCATGTGCTAGTCGACGGTGTCCCGGTGGGAGGAGCAGAACAAGACCCAAACGAAGAGCGATAGCAGGTATACCTCGACGTGGCGACTGACAACATACTCCCCTGCTCCATCTGCCCTACTCTCGGGCTGCAGAAAGTAATGGTCAGTTTGACAACTATAAGAGACAAGCAAATAAAATTTAGACAAAATAAATGATACTTACGTAGAACTGTAGCAGCCACTTCTGCGTCGGACCATGCACAGAAGTGAAAGCTGTGTAGCCACGCTCAGCGGGTAGCACATCCGCGAACCGGGCTAGGAGTTCCGTCCACCACTCTAGGTAGACATCGTCAGGCACTACCACGTCCTCGGTGCAAGGTAGGCCCAGAAGGTAGCTAACGTCCTCTAGTGTCAACACCATCTCACCGTACGAGAGGTGAAACGTGTGCGTCTCTGATTGCCAGCGATCTACTAGAGCGCTAAGCAAGCTCCTGTTGTACGGGAACCTCCTAGAGGCACCACGCCTGTCCTGCACGTCAGCGACAGTCGCCTGCACCATCTGTGCTATAGGCAGTAACCCTGCCACTCTCAGCCTGCACGAAAACACTGTTTGAACTATTGGTCCGCACGTACAACATATAGTAAGCCAAGTATGGGAAAAGTGCACTAACCTGGGAATCCATCTCGGGTCAACCCGCCATGCTCTCATCGGGGTCCGCAAGCGAAGGGCTTTAAGTTCGAATGGTGGCTCCCCGTCTGGAGGTGGCAAGGTGGCTAAGCGACTCCGGTGAGTCGCGTCTATCACTAGGTCCAGCAACTCATACTTCTCGACGTTCGCCATACCCGCAATTGAATAAAATAATGTTAGTACAAAATCAAATGCATAAACAAACTGAATGCAGTACTTACAAATAGAATTTGAGTACAATAAAAGGATTAGACATTCAACATCTATACATGCATTACACATTCAACCTTTCAAATCCACAAATTCCAATGCACAAACGCTAACACCTTTGAAATCCATACATGCATCACACATACAAATTCGAACCAAATATAATGCAATAATAACACATTCAACATCCATACATGCATTACATATAGGAATTCGATATATCACAATGACATGCGAGTAAAGTACATCAATTTCATATGCAAAGCCCATACAACAATGTCACGGCCTCTGAAATGCCGGGCAATACTTGAAAGAGTGCCCTGTCTCCTTACAAACTGAACATTTCTTCACACGACGCCCACTTTCCACAGCGTCCATATCGTTCCTTATACGTCTTGTTTGTCGCCGCCCTACGCCCTTCAGCCTACTGACATCAGGAACCCATCGTGTATCCTCCCATCTCTGATTATCCATGAACAAACCCACCACTTGAAAGCCGTAAATTTCTTCGCTCCAAGTTGCCGTCACCGCTTCTTTATTGAAGAATTGTGACAAGAATATACCTAGATCCATACGGATTGTTGAGCAAGCAACCATTACGTGTGAGCATGGCTTGTGTAATAGACGTGGCTTGTTGCAGCTACAGACACATGTTTGCCGATGTAGAATGCATTCCTGAGCAACTTTAGACTGTTTCATCCCACGATCAGCTTTCTTTTACACAGTAACTCAAAACGAACCTCCCTCGTGCCCATCTTCAATGCTCTATGCATCTCCCCTTTTTTGCCTTTGTCCTCCATGTACGAACAAATCACCTTTGAGTATTTCATATTAGGATTACTCATACGGACTAACGCCCTAGCATGGCGATCCACAAAGTACGTCGCAATACCATGAAGAACACCCTCCACTATAGCAACCAGGGGAAGGTCCCAAGCCTCGCATGACCCAATTGTAAACCTCAGCCAAGTTTGTCATCATATCCCCATACCGGGCACCATCAGTGTCATAAAGCAATGCCCATTTCTCCCTAGGCTCATGCTCTATCCATTCGGAGAAGCATTTTATGGACCTTTTATTCCTCTAGACCAAGTGCGGAGGGTCCATGGATAACACTTCCAGCGCTACTGAGGCCTCCTCTATGCCAAGCATTGGTCTCTTCGCTGCCTCCGTTGTATGCCTTGATGTTAACTCGTTCAACTTTTTCCATAATGCATCAAACTTTCTCTGTTGGGTCTGGTCGCACAACCTCTTAAAAATCTTCGTAAGATCCTTGTTCTTGAACTGCTTGTAGAAGTTAGCACCCATGTGCCGCTTGCACCACCTACTTCGCAGATCAGGCCATGGATGTTTCTTCTGCACCTTTCTGCAACTGCACGACCGTCTTCAACAGCTCAGGATGCCGATCGTGTATAACACACACTCCAGGCCGCTGATCCACGATGCCGGCTTTCATGTTCCTTAGAAACCAGAGCCAGCTTTCTGTGTTCTCACCTCTACGAATGCAAGCGCTACAGGAAGAACCTGATTATTGCCATCTACTCCTATGGCAGTCAATATCTGGCTTTTATACTTCCCAGTCAAGAATGTCCCATCCACACATAACAACGGATAGCAATGTCTGAACACATTGACACATGCACCGAAAGCAAAGAATGCCCGCTTGAGTACCATCTTCCCAGGGAAGCGCTGCGAGGGCTGCTCACAAATATCGATATAAGTTCCAGGATTCCTTTCCTTGATCACCTCAAGCATACCTTGTAGGTTCTGATATGAGTCTTCCTATGTACCAAATCTAGTTTCCAATGTCTTCTGCTTCACTCTCCATGCCTTCGCATAACTTATGGTGTACTGAAACCTCTGCTCTATTACAAGTATGATGGCATGTGGCTCTAAATCCCGGTTGCCCACAATCTCCCCATACATTGCATTTGCAATAAAACCTGAAGATATGTTTCTATGCGATTGGGCAGACTCCGTCAACACGCATGTGTGCGGGACGACTATAGAACACTTCCAAATGGTATCCCACTTAGGCTGGTACGCATGCACACGCCATGGGCAACCCTCCATTTGGTATCTGACATCATACACCCGCTGATCTAACTTCGCAACCTTAAAGGTTCTACGAAGCGGCACTGCTCAGGCTTTCACTGTTTCTTGTACCTCAAACTTATTCTTGTAAATAGCACCTTGCCTCACCTCATTCCGATCTGACTGTCATGTGAAGTGTTCACCCTCGTTGACCACCAATCTATCGAACTGACATGCATCCCACTTCGTAGGAAAATGCTCCTCATCATCTTCGTCATTACTCAAATCCTCATATTCCTGGTTCTCTGCCTCCATTGCTTCAACCAACGATTTAATATTTTCTCCCTCGTCTGCCACACCCAATGGTACCTGAACATTTGGCATTGGAACATCAACTTCCTCGCCTAGCACACCCTCATGACTCGAGATGACATCCTACCTCACTAAGCATCTCCGGTTTGGCTGCTCTCCCCAACTTCCTCCGGTTCATCACCAACAACCTCCTCCTGCATCGTATGGCCAGCATTGGTTTTCTCAAATGCTTGCGCCAACAACACTAATGGCCAACCATTCTCAGTCACCAATCTTACGTATGAGCTCCGGGACTTCGACCCCTTCAGTTCTAGTAACTCCCAGTACGTGTAATCCCATCTCCAAGACCCTACTCCGTGTAGCTTGAGGTAATGCAATTTACTATCCAACGAGAACATGTGGTACAACCATCTGTTAACCGTTCCCCATGAACGCTCACCGGCACGTGATAGGCTAGCCATGACACTTAGAAAATGACTAGGTTCCACCCCTTGTTCACCCATCTGCGGAACCCCTTCGCCGTAGTGTATTTTAGATTCTACTCGCTCGTCCATACCTGTCAAACATTCCATGAATTTTTTAATGATCGCACAACATAACGCTAACACCTTTCAAATCTTAATCTACCCATACGATGACATACTCTACACTAATTCAAACAACACTGCAGCCCTACAAAAATTAAATTTTTGTATCACATTGTATCTCGCATAATTCTTGCAACATTGTATCTCTCATAATTCTTACAGTTTTCTATATCCATAACTATTATAACTCCATACAACTAATTACTTACAAACCTAAATAATTCGATCGCTAAATCGTCAATTTAAATAAACTATTGCTAGTCTACACAACTAATTAATTACAACCCTAATTAATCTCATCTCTATATCGTCTTTCTAAATATTTCTTGCTCTACAAACCTAATTACTTACCAATATATTTCATTTGATCACTAAATTGCATTTCTAAAATCTAAATTAAATAAACAAAACAAAATTCCCCTCTTCTTCTTCCTCCTCTCCTCTCCTCCCCTCCCCTCTCCTCTCTTTTTTCTCCAGCGCACGCGCGAGCTCTCGGTTGTGTGTGCCAGGCCTCGGTGGAAATGAGGCCGAAGGCCGGGTGGCGCAGCTTTTACCCGCTCTGTCACAATTTGGAATGGCGAGAAAGAGCTGAACCGTTGGCGACAGCTTTCTGTCGCTATTCCAAACGGCGACAGAAACCTTATCGCACTTTCAAACCGCAATAGAGCTTCTGTTGCTGATTCAAATAGTGACAGAGTCTCTGTCACGATTTGGATTCACGACAAGTGGGTATAACTATTATTTGTTTGGCATATTATTTTTGTAATTTTTCATTAAAATATATTATTTAAAAAAATCTAGTTTCAACTCTACACAATTCTATAAGCTAGAAAATAAAAGACAACAAAGTAAATATAGAAATATAAATGAGAAAAGGAACACAACCGATATTTTACCAATCTCGGAGATTCAATGATCTCCCCTAGTACTTGTTAGAGCACTCTCGCAAGAGTATAGCTCCATCTTAAGACCATGCAAGAAATCAAGCCATCTACTCACGGTAGTCCTTTTCCACTTCATATAGGTAGACTTCAAATATTCACAAGCCTTTCGGTGTCTCTCATAAGCTTCTACAAGGAAGATCACCAAGACGTCTAGGAGATGCCGATATCTAAAAGTAATAAGCGTAAAGAGAAACTTTGAACCCAACAAGGTCAAGCAACTAGGAGTGGTACACAAACTAGGCCTAATCTTGATGGGGATATTACTTCCTTGGATACACACAACACTCCACAAGATGTTAAGCAACGACATATGACAAGAGCACGTGCACGACAGTTGAATTATCAGGTGAACTCATTTTTAGGAGTTTAATTTTAGAATTTATTTTAATTCGGAAATCCTAAGAAAATCCGGTTTTGCATTTTGGGCCAAAAACCTCCAGTCTGGCCTAGCTTGGCATATCTGTGTTCCTCTTAGCGCGGTCCAGCTCAGCCAGCCCAGCTCGTCTACCCGATCAGCCCAAAATCCTAGCAACTGCCGTATCCCACTCGGATACTGTGTCGCTGCCGTCTCCGCCTCGAAATTCGACGCTACACACCTTTCGAGGGCTTTATAACCCTAAGGATGCCCGAATTCGTGATTCCTGAGTTCTACCGCCCCGTTTGCCCTAGTTGCTTCTGCCCGAGACACCGTCGTCTACTCGCACGAGGTCGTAAGAGTTCACCGAGTTCTATCGCTACTACGTCCGTGTTGGTCTCGCTCTCCATCGATTCTCTGTCAAAGCCAAAGGCATCTTCAAGTTCATCGCGGTAAGTTCTACCAGGTCCGCAAGGTCCCGATCGAGATCTATCGTTCTTCTGTCTTTACTCGTGTCATCGTCTCCAGCTCCAGTGAAGCTCCGCCATTGTACCTCACTAGAGAACAGACCCTAGCTATCAAAACCGACGTGGCATCCACTCAACACTATGTCATGGCCACATGTGCGCCATGTGTTAAACACGTCTACTTTGCCCACTCTATCAACCGTTGAGTCAGCGTACCACGTCAGTGTCAATTGGACCCACCTGTCAGTCATATAAGCTTTGTGAACCCGATCCACTGTCGATTGGATTGGTATTCCTGGACCCGGTCCTAGGACTGTGGGCCCACATGTCAGACTAATGCCTAATTTTTTTATATTTATTTTTATTATTGGTTGATGCCAACAATGATGTTATAAATTAGTTTTTCTTTAGAAAAATAATTCGAGAAATTCAGAATTTCTCTTTTTCTGTCTTTTTCATTTTATTTGAATCTTTCGAGAGCTTATTCTTCTTCATACAAGCTCCGATTGAGACGATTCAAGTTTTTAAAATTTTGTAAATTCAAGATCTATTTAATGGTGAATTTTATTTTATTTTTGGAGATTGTTTGCTCTCTAATTTATATTTATTTGGTGTTTCTCTCTCGATTCGCATAGACGTTGAAGTGCCCGGAGTGTTCGAGGTTGAAGATTGAACTCAAGCTCAAAGATCAGATCAAGAATAAGACTTATTCTAAGGCAAGTTGTGCTTTGTACATGTTGAACCTAGATTTACAAATGCTATATTGTTTTAATCTATTGCATGTCATTTTATGTTAAAACTATTTTCAATTAATTTGGAAAATTAGCTATTCAACCTAATTAAGTTATGCCTACCTTGTCATTTGTATGCCATGATTGTTTGTCACCCGATGATGGATCATTAATAATTGGTTGCTAATAGATACCAACATAGGTTAGTTAGATCATGTGTAGTTTGCTTATATACCATATAACTGATATCTTTTGGAAGTGCAAATTCAATTTAACTAATGGAATATGAACATGTTTATGAAAAGATGTGTCATGTGTTGTCACACAATGATGTGGAGTTGTTGATGGCACATGTGTTGAATGATAATCAACTAGGGTTGTAAATGATTTAGACTGGGGCAAGTGGCTGTGAGTCGTGGTGGACCTGTGTAGCATTGGGTTGATATGTGAGTGAGAGTGGCACGATTTTTATGAGTGAATAATTGAAAGTCTTACCTCGGTCAATTAAGGACTTAACCTTGCAAGCCATTGAACTAGGCTAATCATACAACCACATGTCTATTATGGGCCAGACCTAACTCGGTAAATTACCAAGTCTTAATATATGATACCTTAGGCGGAAAACCAAACTGTGTGTGTAATCAAGGGAGGGTGTGCGTGCAATGGCCTCACATCTTGTACAATGATCGTTCCTATTCCAACGATAAGTCCCTCCTATTCTTCTGCTTTGTTTGAGGAAAAAGAATAGTGAGTTTAGGTTTATCGGGAGGGTCTATTTTTGGATAGAGTTTTCAAAAGGTTTTGTTGTGATCTCTTCGCCGTACACCTAAGGAAGTATGTTATCGCATGGCAATATAAGATGATCATGTCTTATGGGTAAAGTATATAACCTTTGCAGAGTGTAAATTTATTCGGATAACCATGTACCTAGTTATGAACAATGCTCGAGAATTTCAGTCAAGAGTTACATTTTATAAAATAAAACTTGAGAAGGGAGACTGTGTGCCAATGTAAGTAATGGAATTTGGTTTAGGGCTTTATGCCAGTTTACTTTAAGAAATACCTAAAAGTTATTTATTATTGTTATTAGTTTTACTGTCATTTCAATCTATTTATTGTATTAAACTGTAAATGCTGCTTTATTGCAAAATAAACGTGTTAGTCATTCATTTGAAATAAACCTTGTATATAGTTATACTAGACTTGCATTCTGTGCACAACTTGTTGAGTGCTTTATGTACTCACCCTTGCCACGATAACATCATCAGTTGAAGAAGAGTCTACACCTGTTCTGGAGGAGGAGTACCAAGAGGAGGCGAGTTTCTAGGGTACAAACTTTATCAGTTGCTTGTGACATATTGATGGGGTTTTCTATGAAGTTTCCATTCCGCTGTTTTTTATTTATTAGAGTTTAAGCCCTATGTGGCATAATTATGTAAAGTCAACCATAAGGTCAATCAACTATCTTATATTTAATAAATGAGTCTTTTTATTATGTTTTCAATGTGTATGATTGCAATATTCATCTATGTCGCTACTATGTGCACTAACGTGATCTTGGACTAGTACTGTATACACAAACGATCTGGATTTGTATATTCAGATCCCAATAGTAATCATAAAAAGTATCTGGAGCAATGGAGATACCGATTGATGAGTAAACCTAAAGGAAGGACAACCAATAGAAGTTCTGAAAAAATCTTGATCAGGAGAAGTAAACTATGTCGCCAATGGTAGTAATCAAATCTCAACTGCAGTTATATGTGGAATTGCAAGGATGGTTGCAAAATCTAGCACACATAAAGGCGAAGGTGTGAGCTGTTGGAAGAAGGAAGACGTGACGGGATTAACCACGCAATACCAGTGAGCAGGTGGAGCTCAGATGTGGTACAAACCTATGGTATGGAAGGCTGTAGGAACATGAGTTATGGTTAACCACTACACAAAGAAAGGGATCTCAGGTGGAAGCTTCAAGAGACCAAGCCCAAACACCAATGCGCACATTACGTTGATGTGCATAACCCTCTATAGTGGGAGCACTCCCAAAGATGGGAAGAAAAAATATGGAGCCAACTTCGTTCGAGTTCTTGGAGGAGCATGGTGACTTCAACGGATAAGATTCAAGGTGAAGATTGTTAAATATTGTGACTCATGTATAGTCTTTTAGGATTTGGAAAGGTGTGCTAAATGAATCCTAATAGGAGAGGGATTTCTAATCCTAATAAAAGAGGGATTCATGTTTGCTTTGGAGGAGAGCTAGGGAGACTATATAAATCTAGGAGGTGGTCATAGAGAACCCACGAAACCAAGAAGCCACAAGGCAACTCATCCAAAACAAGAGGTGCATGAGAGGATTAGAGCATAGGTTATCCTTTAGCACTAGATTCTTGTATAGGGAAAGGATCCAAAGGTCCTTAAAGGTTCGAGAGGTTGTGATAGAGAAACAATCCCTTGTAATCTTTAAAGGTTTTGGTTAAATAATTTGTGGTCGACTTGCCAGATCTTTCTCTCTCGTCATGGTTCCTTCAACATCGTTATTTTGATTGTCGCTACGAGATTCATCTTCTTCATTCTTGAGACTATGCACGCTCGTGCCTTATCACACAAAACTCTGATTTGATCTAGAAGCAGTTGTACATAAGAAGGGGTATCAAAGTATAGCAATCACTAATAACCAAAAAACAAATTTCATTGAAAATAGGGGCCTATATGCTTACACGCTTGTCTTCTTCCATGTTGATGCGCTCTAGAACCGATTTCATCACCCCACTCCTCCGACGGGACGTCCATTGCCACCACGGCTACACTGAAGAGAGCAGAGAGGGAGAGGCAGGATGTTGTTTGATAACAGATGCATTGCCTCGTCCGCGCAGCCTCGCCATCAGCAAGAATGGGTCTACGCATAGATAAGTAGAGTGGCGGGGAAGGATGATCACTTCACCGTAGCAAGTATTAGGCGAAGTCGAGAGCGCATGAGAGTGTGAGGCACGTGGGTTTGTGTAGCTACAAGTCTCTACCCCTAGAGAGGTATAACTCGACAACACTAGGGTCCCCCTCCTTTGCCTTTTCCTCATGGCGGGTGGCGTTTTCAATGCAGAGGGCAGACATGGTGGCAGAGCGAATCGCAAGGTGTGTTTGAGGAGTGTGGACATGGGTGGGAGGAAATAGCCGACGATGGGGATAGTGTATCATGGTTGAGGAGCGTCTTAGCAAGGGCAGCAGCAACTCTGTCATGGGAGGACGCACAAGGGGTAGAGGCGACTCGAGGAGCTACGGGTTAGCGTGGGGCATCAGACAAGGAGGCGCATCAGGGCAGCGACGAAAGAGAAGCTATCATCAAGCGACATGGTGGCAATGACAGAAGCATGGAAGAAGGAGAACGGTTGGAGTTTGTGTCGGGACCCGGATTTACGAATCCGAAACCCTCTGTGTATACTGCACTAGTCTAAGATCAAGCTAGTGCACATAGTGACAACACAGATGAAATACCATTCCATACAACGAATTAACTAAGAAACAAGCAAATTATTATTAAATAAAGCAACAGATCTTATGGTCAATGTTTACACCACAATGCCTTGAGGGCTTAAGAATCAAATAAATTAATGCAGTGGAAAAAAATAACTTGAGCCATTCGACATGCTACAGGCAATCGTTTGGGGAACGCCTTCCTAATCCATGTAGTCTTCATAGTACTCATAGGATTCAATATTTGCTGGTCCTTCCTCGGCAACTGATCAAAAAAGACGTAAAGCCGTGAGTACAAAAAGTACTCAACAATCCATAGGGAAATGATGCAATATATTCATGCAAGGCTTGCCAAAGAATAGTAATATGGTTCTTTTGCATAAAGCAATAACTTGAATTGGAATACAGTAAATAGATTGAAAGCATGTTTATGAAAAGATAATAAATAACTGGTAAATCAATAGTAGCAACATGAACAGAATGGTGAGGCATCGCTCTACACCATCTAAAATAATTATCAAACCACTAAATTCAACAATATTAACTTTACACAACAAAACAACAGTGAACTCCTCATTCACATTCCAATAATTCCACCTTCCAATATTTTATGAAACACTCTATACCTCATGTGAAATTTTTGAGTATATCCGTAACTGCGAACACGGCTATTCGAATAGTTTTACACTATGTAAAGGTTGTACTGCTTTACCCACAAGACATGATCGTTTCTTGTTGCTATGCAATTAACACACTTCCTTTTGTGTGTTGGTAGAGAGATCACGACAAAGTCTTTACAATGCCCTGTCTAAACTCAGTATTGCCCGCTAAGGTTTTGCCCCTCAGGCCCCTGTTGAGCCATGTGAATCTACCTATCCATCCCGGAACTCACACCACCAACTGGCAGTACTCAAATTTAGACATTGCAAATTAATCAGTTAGGTCTGTCTCATACCAGACATGTGGTTGTACGATTACGCCCAGTTCAATGGCGCACAAGATTAAGTCCTTTAGTTATCGCAGGCAAGACTTCCACATCCCAAATGTGCTAACAGCACCCCTTTACTGCACGATCACTTGCCCGAGGGAAAACAATCTTGTTCAGCCAAGACCAATGGTAAACCCTACCATGGTACAACAAATTTTACAACAGTGGCTACCGACCACGATTCAATATCTCATTAGGTTAAGTTTAATATTAATTCACATGTGATATGAATCCCATCTTATAACTAAGCATGTCTAAGCATAGCTACGATAATATGATCATGTCCAACTAATGATGTCCCAACATAGGGTTAACAATGGATACATGGTATTCTAATAATCAAAATGGCATAATGTCAACTACGTATATAGCTATTCTCAGCAATTAATCATTGATACACAAATAGCATGCAATTGTATAAAACAAAGTACTTTTGTAAACATAGGTTCGATATGATCAAAGGTTATGATTTGCCTTGTTGATCTACTACTGATTCTTGATCTTCAAATTCTCCGTTCGCTCACTGGGGATCAACGTCTATGCACAACGAAGAACGAACACCAAAATAAATACAAAACAAGCTCTAAAAATCAAATAAAATTCACCAAAATAAAGATCATGAATTTAGAAAAATTTAAAATTTTGAATAGCCTTAATCGGAATTCGTATGAGAGAGAATCGATTTTTGAAATGTTTAAATCATATAAAGCATTAAAGAAATGATTTTTGAATTTTTAAAATTACTTTTATAAAGAAAAATAAAAATCCAAATCACTGAAAAATATCAGCAATATGAATATTAATTTATAAAAAAAATTATATTATTATTATTATTATTTTCTTTTTTTCTTTTCTTTCGAGTGATACTCTCTCCTTGCTACAGTACAAACTGGCTATTGTAGCGCCACGAACTGGGACGCTGCTGCTCTTCTTCTGTTGTGTCTCGGCTCCAACAGCAGAGATAAGGCGCATGGCATAGAGAGGCAAGGAAGGACCAAGGGAGCAAGGGGCTCGGCCAAGGGTGACGGCGGCTCTCTCCGGCATGCTCTCCACTGGCAGCCACAGGCCGGTCAGCCAGCGACAAAGCATAAACAGAGGCGACGAACGCTACGACCACAAATTGGGAGAACGCAAAATTCGTCGCCCGCGGTGAACCAATCTTTAAATCGTTTACGATCAAAGTCACAAAGTGACGCGAACGGTTTTGGAAGAAACGCTCCAGGGCTCCGGGAAGCTTGCAAGGGCACATCGGCCGACGTTCGGTTCGCGCTCCGGGCGTCGCGGCGTTTCGGCCAAACGGAGGCACAAGAGGTTGGGACGACCACAAGAACGGGTTGAGCAATGAAAGGGGATCCCTGTACTCTCTTTAATAGGTATGGGGTGACTTGTAGAGATAAATACGGTTTATTTAAAGAAGAGTCCGAACCGGATAAAACTTAAATTTCTCCCGAAAAAGAGGGGATTAAGATGGAAGAATCAAGCGGATTGATTGAGGATAAGGTGGCACAAGCATTGGACATGAATTCGGGAGCAAAAATATGTTGGATGGAAGGCCCAAAATCTTGGCCATGGTGGAGAACAAAGAAGACATGCGTGCTGGCTGCTTGCTGGAGGTTGAAAACAACATATGACATGTGGAATTTTTTTAAATAATATTATTTTTATCTAATTTTACAAAAATAATACACCGATAAAAAAATTACAAATCTACACACCTGTTTGTCGCCGTTTGAAATGGCGACAGAGGGTTTGTCGCCGTTTGAATTGGTGACAGAGCGCGGCTGTTTAACGCCCGCGCAGCCTGTCGCCAGTCGACCGAACAAGCCAAAGCCAAAGCAAACCGAAGCCGGAGAGACCGAGGAGAAGAAAGAAGAAAGAAGAGAGGAGGAGGAGGAGATCTGCATTTTGTCAGGTATTATTTTTTATGTGTTTATATTTAAATATTAAATGTATAATGTAGTGACTAGATTAAATAGAGTAGTAATAGTTGTTTGGTTAGATGACTTAGGTAGGGATTAAAATATCATAGATGACTTAGGTAGGGATTGTAATAATAGTTATTTGGTTAGATGACTTAGGTAGGGATTAAAATATAATAGATGACTTAGGTAGGGATTATACGAATAGTTATTTGATTAGAGATTCTGGATAAATTTTAGATGAACTAGAAAACATGGGATCCAAATCCAGTTATTTTTGTTTCGAGAAAACTGAGATGTCGTATAGAGCTCGGTAAAAATGTAAGGAGCGAAAAATAACTCAAAGAACATCGAAAAATTTTAAAAAAATTCGTGAAGGTTCCTGACACATCAGTGATACTCGTAAAAATTTTAAAAGATTATGAAATCTGAGAAATTTATAAGAATTCAAATATTACAATTGTACTGATGAAATGCTGACCGGCAAGTCTGAACCCAACGAAAAATGAATTGAACCATGTGTTAAGAATTCAAATTTTGGATCATTATTAGTCTTGCAATGTAGCGTTAAATTGTGCACATGTTAAGAATTCGATGAAATACTTGACAGGTATGGATGACAGAGTGAAATTTGAAATATACTACGGAGAAGGGGTTCCGCATATGGGTGTTGAAGGGGTAGATCTAAGTCATTTCGCAAGTGTGGAGGCTAGCCTGTCATGTGCAGGGGAGCGTTCATGGGTCACGGTTATGAGATGGTTGTATCACATGTTCTCTTTGGACCGTGAATTGCATGATCTGAAGTTGCACTGAGTAGGTTGCCGGAGAATGGATTGCACGTACTGGGAGTTAATGGAATTGAGGGGGCCAAAATCTTGGAGTTCGTATGTAAGAATTGCAATTGAGAAAGGATGGCCATTAGTGTTATTGGCACAAGCATTTGAAAAAGCCAATACCGGCCATGCGACTCGGTAGGAGGATGTTGGTGAAGAACCAAAGGAAGTTGGGGAGAGCAGCAGAAGTAGAGAAGGCTTAGTAAAGCAGGATGTAGGTTTGGGGCAGCACGAAGTGCAAGGTGACAGAGCTGATGTTGCAATGGGAGAGGTTCAGGAAGCAATGGGTGTGGCAGACGAGGGAGAAAACATTGAATCAGTGGTCCAAGCGATGGACACAGAGAGTTAGGACTACGAGGCTTTAAGTAATGATGAAGACGATGAAGGGCTATTCCCTGCAGAGTGGGACGAGTGTTAGTTCGACCGGCTGGTGGTCAACGATGGCGAACACTTCGCTTCGGAGTATGATCAGATTGAGGTGAGACAAGGTGCAATTTACAAGAATAAGAGTGAGGTTCAGGAAGCAGTAACAGCATGAGCAGTGTTGTTGCGCAGAACCTTCAAGGTTGCAAAGTCCGATCAGCGAGTGTATGATGTCAGATGCCAGATAGAGGGTTGCCCGTGGCGTGTCCATGCATACCAGCCTAAGTGGGACACCTTTTGGAGGTGTTCTATAGTTGTCCCACATACATGCATACTAACGGAGTCTACGAAGTCACACCGAAACATATCATCAGGCTTTGTTGCCAATGCAATGTATGGAGAGATTGTAGGTAACATGGATTTAGAGCCACGGGTCATCATACTTGCAATAGAGCAGATGTTCCAGTACACCATAAGCTACACGAAGGCATGGAGAGCAAAGAAGAAGGCATTGGAAGCACGGTTCGGCACGTACGAAGACTCCTACCAGAACTTGCCAGGTTTGCTTCAGGTGATAAAGGACAGAAATCCTCGAACTTATGTGGACATTTGTGAGCATCCGTCGCAGCGCTTCCCTAGGAAGATGGTTTTGAAGCGAGCATTCTTTGCTTTTTGTGCATGCATCAACGTGTTTAGGCATTGCCGTCTGTTGTTATGTGTGGACGGGACATTTTTAACTGGTAAATACAAAGGGCAGATATTGACTGCCATAGGAGTGGACGGCAATAATCAGGTTCTTCTCGTAGCGCTCGCATTCGTGGAGGGTAAAAACACAGATAGATGGCACTGGTTCCTACGGAATGTCAAAGCCGGTATCGTTGACCAACAGCCTGGAGTGTGTATCATACACAATCGGCATACTGGGCTTTTGAGGGCAATCATTCAGCTGCAGCAAGGTGTGGATGAGACTTATCCATGGCCTGATCTGCGTAGTAGGTGGTGCAAGCGCCATATGGGTGCCAACTTCTAGAAGCAGTTCAGGAACAAGGAGTTGACAAAGCTTTTCAAGAGGCTGTGTGACCAGAACCAACAGAGAAAGTTCGATGCACTCTGGAAGAAGTTGGATGAGCTGACATCGAGGCACACAGTGTAGGCAACAAAGAGGGCAGCCCTGGCAATAGGGGAGGCCCCAGTCGTGCTGGAGGAGTTACCCACTGACCCTCCCCACCTTTTTCGAAGGAATGGAGGGGCCCTGAAATGCTTCTCCGAATGGATAGAGCATGAGCCTAGGAATAAATGGGCTCTACTTCCGATGGTGCGAGGTATGGGGTCATGAAAATAAACCTTGCGGAGGTTTACAATTGGGTGATGCGAGGGTTGAGACCCCTTCCCTTGGTTGCTATAGTGGAGGGTGTTCTTCGTGGCATCACAAAGTACTTCGTTGATCGCTATGCAAGGGCGATCGCGTGCATGAATGATCCTGCTATGAAGTACTCAGAGATGATTTCTGTATATTCTATTTGTAATTGTTGTATTCATTTTATACCTTTTTTACACTTTGCACTAACATGAGCATTTTTATTTGTAGGTATGGCGGGCATGCAGTTGTACGAGTTGCTTGACCCGTCGGTCGATGCCACTCACCGGAGCCGTTTAGCGACCATGCCCCCGCAGGATGGGGAGGCTGCGTTGGAGCTTGGGGCCCTGCATTTGCACACCCCCATGAGGGCATGGCGTATCGATCCGCGATGGATCCCGAGGTTAGTTCAGTTCCATCGCAATATTGTACCCATGTCTTGGACATACGCCACAATAATAATTGTCATTTTCGTTTGTAGGTTGAGAGCGGCTGGCCTACTCCCTATTGCCCAGATGGTGGAGGCGACCATCACGAGCGCGCAGGACCGACGGGGTGCCTCTAGTAGGTTCCCTTACGACAGGAGCTTGCTGACTGCTCTAGTGGACCGGTGGTGGCCTGAGACCCACACTTTTCACCTACCGTGCGGTGAGATGGCCCCGACACTAGAGAATGTCAGTTATCTCCTGGGCCTGCCCTGCTCAAGAGATACGGTGGTTCCTGCAGACATTGATCCAGAGTGGCGGATAGATATCCTCCACCAGTTTGAGGGTGTGCTACCCCAGGCGGCAGGGTACACGCCTTTCACGTCTGCGCATGGTCCGACGCAGCGCTGGCTTGTGCAGTTCTACGTAAGTGTGATTTTCCCTTTTGGTATGTGATTTATTGCAGTTAACGACCTAACCATTACTTTCTGCAGCCCGAGAGGATGGCAGCCGAAGCTGGGGAGCACACTGTAGCCCGACACTTGGAGGCGTATCTTTTGTGGTTGTTCGGGTGGATCTTGTTCTGCTCATCGCACGGGGACACCGTCGACAGGCACCTGATCCAGTTTGCGAGGACAATCGTCGACACCTACTTGGAGGAGATCCCGCAGCTATCTTGGGGACTTGCGATACTCGCCGTGACGTACTGGTCCCTATGCAATGGGTCTCGTCACGTGTCAGACTCGTCGACTCTCGCCTGGTGTCCTTTGCTACTGCAACTGTGGTGGCTGAAATAGCACAAGGAGTAACCTTCACCACGTTAGTCACAGCAAGCTAAATAAACGTTCTACGATGGTACCGTGCTGGTCCTAGTCCCGAACCGTACTAGAGACGCGAGCCAAGACACAAGCGTCGTCACCAAACGCCCAAAACAAAGTTTTTTTTTTTTTTTGGGAGGGTCACAAAACTCTCTTAGATGAACTCAGGAGACCCTAAAAACAAAATTTGCACAAAGGACTTTTGGCAAAACCAGGGGTATAAAGGTAATTAAAAGATACTCTCTCTCTCTCTCTCTCTCTGAACTTTGATTTGCAATTGATCTAGTGCGGCTTTTGAAATCTGCACTTGCCTTTTTCTTCTCTGATTTGGTGCGGCTTTTCTATCTGCACTTGCCTTTTTCTTCTCTGATTTGGTGCGGCTTTTCTATATGCACTTGCCTTTTTTTTTTAACTCCTTGATTTGGTGCGGCTCTTGTATCTGCACCGGCCTCTTTTTTTTTATATATATATATTTGGAAACTGATATTTATTTTGGTAAACACAGAGAATCAAGCGGATTAGTAAACAAAGCAAGGAAATCGGCAACCCAATTTGATCTCCCACACTAACCAGAAACAAACTCAACTCCGATCGATCTACTAACGAATCGACTCAAATTATGAGCATAATCGTGACAAAAACATGACCTGAACTCGAAACTCTAAAGGATGAAACTAAAGACCAGCAACTTGACTCGTCGAAGCAACCGTAAATTCAACAAGCCGAGAACTAAAGTAGCAAAAGCAAGGGCACAAACTGTTTTGGACAAGGGAGATCTAATCGCCTATTTGTTTTTTTGGTTTTACGGATCGTAGGTAAAATAATGGATGGGAAAAAAATCTCTCACCGATCAACCTTGAGCTCGATACCACGTGATAGCGGATAGGTCCCGACCTTTCGATGAGAGAGGATAGATTCGATTGGGTGGAAGAAGGCGTTGGCGATCCGACTACACCGTCCCAGACGATGCGCCTTAGCAATCGTTACACCGACTTCGAAGTTGTTATTGATCTTGCTTTGGTGCGATCAACTCGACCACGAAGGCCTTTGTCCTCGCAAGCAATCGAAGAACACGCAAGAACAAGATGAACAAGCACTGAAATTATAATTGAAACCACGAGTTCATTCGAATCACAAAGAGGGTTTCCGATGACAAGTAATTGGGCGGTTTAGCCAACACGCGATTACAAGAAGTAGCAACTGCTATCTTTGATCTAAAAAAAAACCCACCATCTAATGGCAGCGGCTGGCTGTTTTTATTGTGGAGAGGCGTCTAGGAACCCTAGGGTGCAGCCTTAAGTGGGCTTTCCTTGTTACAAGGCCAAAGGCCCACTTTTGACTTGGACTGAAAAAGTGACGCTGCTTGATTGAACGATTCCCGTCAACTCAGAAGGAGTTTGGATGTGATTCCAGATCCGTTGGAAAGTAAACTTGATAAGCTTTCAGTGAAGTACAAGAACGCCCAAAACGGAGTCCGGATGTAGCCGTGGCGGCCGAAACAAGTCAGCCCTGTCCTGGAGTCGAATCTGAACCGAACTCGTGCACTTCTCTTCTATCCTTCATCTTGGTTGGTTCCTCACCCAAGTTCACGAGGCAAAGGACATCATCACAAGAATTAAATAGCATTCCATCCATTAAAATATTCGTATGAAGCCCGAGGAACGAATTCACATGGTAATTGAGTTGACGTGCGCGAGCTCGAGTAATCGGTCCATGTATTACAGCAACGGGGACCGATTGATGCGTAGGTGATGGATTTGCAGGTGTGGCTATATCCATAGAAGTGATGTCCTCATCAGTTTGAGATGTTCCAGATTGGACGACCACAGATGGACCTATCCTCTTACGGTGCAGGCTTCTACAGGGTCAAACTCATCGACTCTCGCCGAGTGCCCTTTGCTACTATAGCTGTGGTCGTTTGAGAGGTTCCAGATTGGACGACCACAGATGGACTTGTCCTCTTACGGTGCAGGCTTCTACAGGGCCCCCAGGGATGAGGTTGATCGTCTGACGATGGGGACATTGTGGTGTCACCGATCGGTCAGTAAAATCTATCTTAGCCTTGTGTTGTTTTTTTAATTTCCATATGTTCAACTAACGTTCGTCTGTGTTGCTTTTTTGTAGCCGACGTTCACCCCGGTTACGACGCACGCTTCGTACGCTCAGTACGTAGTGATGTTCGACCAGCTCACGGATGACCGCGTCATATGACGCCCCTACATTCCTGAGCTCGTCGAGGCACGCGCGCCGCACAGCCTCTCGCTGCAGTGCACAGCTGACGCCACATACTGGTTGACACAATGTCACTTGGTGTTCAACGTTTTCATCGAGATGTACGCCGCCCACCATGTCATGAGGCAGTTCGGGCTGCAACAGGCGTTCCCAGTACCCACAGGCGACATCGTCCCGGCTGCCGTGCACTCGTTCGTATTTCTACATTTTTCGTATTTCCATTAGTATTTATGATCTCAGTGGCTTGAGAAGTTATGTTGTGCTTTCGTTCTTGCAGGCACACATGAAAAGGCTTCGTCGGCACACAGAGCTGGGCAGCACGCATGGTACCTCATGCATAGTAGTGGGCAGAGGCTCTTGCGGACGTGATCGACGAGACTACCCCCTACGACCACGGCACGTATGACACGTACATCCAGTGGTACATCACGCGCACCCGCGTTCGAGTCGTGCGTGTCGTGGAGTCACCTCCCAGGCACGAGCCCTCCACTGTAGACACGTACCCCACGCAGGCAGACTCTGCTTTTCACCGCGCGGTTCGTACTCTTTCTATTTCTCATTCAATGTAATGTCTTCAAAATTGTGCCAACTAACTAGCCACCTAACGTTTGCGTAGAGCGACCTCGCCAGGGAGGCACACGAGGTGACGTCCGCCTTGATAGATGCGGTCGGTACCACACAGAGGATAGGGGTCATAGCAGACGATCTTCGAGGGGCGTTGCACCGTATTCGGGACTTGACCTACCGCGTCGTCCATCTTATGGCGTGTAGGCGAACCAGGGCGGACGACGTGATACAGGTCCCCCCTCGTTTGTTCGTTGTACGAGATCGACAGGCGTCGCACAGGCAGATCGCCCCTCGTCCAGACGTAGCTGGGGGCTCCAGCTGGTACCGGACCCCAGCGCCTGTCCCCATGACCGCAGGTACATCACGTGGTCTCCTTTCATAGAGATTATTTGCCTTGTATAGAGATTATTTGCCTTGTATAGTTATTGCCTTATATAGGCTTTCCTTCTATATCCTCTTGTACGTGTATATATAGTGCCCCTTTGGCCTCATGTTGAAGACAAGTGATATTCATAACATGGTATCAGAGCCAAAGTTTTAGGGTTAGGTTCTTCACTGTGTTGCACTTGCGCCCCTTTTTTTTCTCGGCGGCTTTTCTCGTCGCCTCTTCTTCTGGCCAACGCTTGTCTGGCGGCGCTCCTCCTTTCCCGACCAGCTTCATCATGCGTTGCGCCGGCCTCTGTCCTCCACTCGCCACGGATCCGCGGCCACCTCCGGTTTCGCCGTCGCTTCATCTTCTACGTCGGCCGCCGGCTCGTATTCCCCGCACGCGCATCCACTCGGCTTCAGCGCTGGCCTTCATCGCGCATCTGCTCGGATCTGCGTCCAGCACATCAAGCTCTGGTTTGTCTTGACCGAGTAAGTCGTCGGGTGTTTATTCAGACGTGAATCCAATCCAGCGGATTCAACCGGATTTAAGTGGTTCTGATAAAAAAATGTCGCCATCTTCTTCGTCGGGGACTATTTCTGTTCCTCGCTGCCCGGTTATCTTTGATGGTCTCAATTATCGCGACTGGGTTCTTCATATGCGCCTTCACATGTGAGGTCAACGTCTGTGGGAGTTTCTTACCGGCGAGCTGTCATGTACGGCTCGTCCTGCTCCCCCTGACATGCCTGTTATTCCTAAGGAGGCTGATGCTGCTGCTCAATAGAAGGCCTCCGATGACTATGTTGATGCTGTGGAGTCTTTTCAGACTCAATTTACTGCATACAAGATATGGCTTGATGAAGATGCTCGTGCCTCTGCTATTCTGGTTGCTAGTATAGAGGTGCATTTCACTGGTGATATTGTTGGTTTGTCTTCAGCACAGTTGATGTGGGCGTATCTTCGTGATCGCTATGAGCCCGCTGGTGATTCTTTATACCTTGCTGTTGTACGACAAGAACAGTTGTTACAGCAGGGTGATTCTACCGTGGATGAGTTTTATGCACAACTGTCCTCGGTGTGGCATCAGCTTGATTCTCTTGGACCGAAGGTTTGCCGCACCTGTCAGTGCTGCCAGCGTTAGCACTCTCACTTGGAGCTTCGCCATCTCTACGACTTTCTGACACGCCTTCGGGCTTAATTTGAGTAGATTCGTACTCAGCTGCTTTCTCGTCATCCTCGTGTGACCTTGTTGGAGGCTCTTGCAGCTATTCGTACTAAGGAAACTCGTCTTCGTGGTGCGGGCCTGTTAGTATCTCCTTCAGTCCTGGCAGTACCTTGTGCTACTCCTCCATCAGGGACGCCTCCTTCAGTATCGACTACTAGGGGTGCAGGGCTTCACTGTACCTACTACAACAAGGATGGGCATGTGAAGCAGTTTTGCTATCGAAAGAAAAAGGATCTTGCTCGTCGCAGTGGGCGTCCTCTTAAGGGCATTGGACTTCTAGGTGCCTCTCCTCAACAGGCTTTTGCTGGTTCTGACCCTACTCAGGAGATTCTTATGCTACTCCGTCGCATGCTACTTCTGCACCGTCAGGTTCTGCTGGTTCTGCTACTCAGTCTTCCAATGAGAGACCACCTTCCTTCTCATCAGGTATCACACCCTAGATTCTTGACTCTGGAGCTTCTTTTCATATGACATCTGATCCAACGAGTCTCCATTCCATTAGTCCTCCTGCTGCTCCTATCACTGTACAGACTGCAGATGGTACATCTCTTTCTATTGCAGGACGAGGCACTCTTTTGTCTTCCTCTTTTCATGTTCCTGCTGTTTCTCATGTTCCTAAACTCACCATGCAGCTTATATCCGCTGGCCAGCTCACTGATCATGGCTGTCGTGTTATCCTTGATTCTGACTCTTGCTGTGTTCAGGATCGTCGGACAGGATCTCTGGTTGGTACTGGCCCTCGCCGCCGTGATTCTCAGCGTCTCTGGGAGCTTGACTGGTCTTCTTTCATATACTATGTTGTTCATATTACGTATTGTTCTAACGTGAAAAGTTTGTCAACAGTGACCAATCCAGCACCTGACCAGAGTGCGAGCACCTTCGGTGACTTCAGTACACTTCAGGACGAGGATTTCGACTTTCTCGTGGATCCTTACTAGCAGTCCACAGGTGTGGTCTTTGGTCCGTCGCAGCTCGCATCGGCGCCCGGTCTGTCTCAGCTGGCACAGGACGCCTTTGCTACTCCGACAGCACCTGTACGGCCTGCTAGGAGTACTCAGGGACAGGCCCCTGACCAGCTCACGTATCCGTTCGGGCACGTGTAGCGTCGTAGGAGGCCTGGGACCACACGAGGAGTTGCACCGCGTAGGGGCCCTAGCTAGTTTGTATCGTTTACACATGATGTACCATAAATAATATCGTGTTTTACTTTCTTAGCTTATTTAATATTCAGATATGTTATTTTGTTTTATTCAGTTTTGTGCTATGCACATATAATCTTTTACTTTCGTAGTGCTATTTGCAAATACACTACAAGTAGCTTTGTCACGTCGTGAATGAACACACACAACTACTTTGTCAGTGCGATGTGACAACACGCTGCTAGCAGCTTTGCCAGACTGATTTGACAACACTATGCACACTACAAAGTGACAAAACACTGCCCATCATAGACCGACGGACAACACAATGTCTATCTCAGATCACAGTGACAACATCCTGTACCCCACCTCTTTCTCAGTCCGAAATGACAACACGCTGCAGCCCACTTTCTCAGACCAAAGTGGCATATAAAACCACCCAAGCGGTCCTTCTTCCCTACCCCAACTCCACTCCAAACCTCAGGCACACATACACAACTCTCACTCACACTGCTTCACCATGGTTGGATCCTGTAGCAAAGCATTTTCGTGGACACCTGATATGAGCAGCATAGCTCTTAATTACACGTTGAAGGTCACGCATAGTGGGGAGGACGATCCATTCAAGGAGGAGAACCTAAATAAAGTGGTATCCAAATTGCAAGGGTGGCGTCCGACATTACCGTGGCATAACGTCACAACCTCTAGTGTGAACCTTATGACCTCCGACGACCTGAAGGCGCACTTGCAATGGTGACGTCAAAGGTATTTAGGGGTGTGCGAACTAGCCGACCACCCTTCTGCTAAAGGTTTCTCTAGAAGATCTAACATGGTACTGATGTTGCACGATCGGTACGCAGAGCATATTAAGATTAGTTATTTCATATTTGTTCACCTTACTATTCTTTTTAGCATTATATATAAGTTCACTACTTCGTATGCTCGTCTTGTGTGTTAGTCATTCCCAGAGGATAAACAGTTACTGAACAAAGATATCCCAGAATTCTTAGCGATGTATATGCTCTTCGACGGGGGTGTGATGCCTGGTTCGCACAGAAGATACATAATAGGATCTAACTGGAGGGGTAGAGATCGACACAGTACTGCTGCAGCAGCAACTTCAAGAGGACGTTCAACCACCACCGGAGGGGGGATTGCTCCTAGCTATGCAAATGACGATGACGATGGTGATGATGATTTCGTAGCACCTAGACCTTGACGTTCAAGCACTAACACAACAGCCGTTCAAGCACTACTACAGCAGGTCGTTTAAGAAACAATGCAATAGGACGTTCAACCGGCACTAGAGGCGGGCTAGCTCCTAACCATACAAATGACGATGACGATTTCGTATCACCTAGACCTCGACGTTCAAGCACTACCACAACAGGCCGTTCAAGCACTAGTACAGCAGGCCGTTCAAGAAACAATGCAACAGGACGTTCAACCAGTACTGAAGGAGGGCTAGCTTCCAACCATACCCCATCAGCCACCAATAGATGAATTTTATCTTTATGACCATGCCCTATACCGAAGACTATGGCGATAGAATGTATGGTTTTGTGACTTATGTTGTATCCTAGTTTTATCAATTCTCTAAGGCATGTATGTATCTATGTTGTATCCTAGTTTTATGATTTCCTTAAGGTATGTATCTATATTGTATCCCACTTTATGACTTAGCTCTGAACTTTGAAACAACAGAAATGCCACATCATCGCTGACTCACGTTTTTCTGCATTTTGCATTATTGTCGCCCAACCACATAGTGTCATATTTAGTTAAAATTGCAAATGGCATATTTTTGCAATTAGAATAGGATTGTCTAGTGCTTTACTAATTTTATCATCGCCTGCAACTCATAACGCATAATAGTTATACATTTTAAATAAATATGTAGAAGTTATTTTGTCTGTCGCCGTTTGAAATGGCGACAGGCTCTCTATCGCCAATTCAAACGGCGATAGGCTCTCTGTCGCCAATTCAAACGGTGACAAACCCTCTATCGCCATTTCAAATGGTGACAGGTGTGTAGATTTGAAATGTTTTTATCGCGTATTATTTTTGTAAAATTAGATAAAAATAATATTATTTAAAAAAATCATGACATGTGTGTCTCTTTACTATTTATTTTCAAATTTAATTAATGCTAAAAATAAAAAGGCTTTGTAACAATAGTAAATAAGGTCCAAAAATTCTGAAAAAGTTCCCAAAAATACCTTGGAATATTTCTAACTTACTGTAAAAATTTCAGAAATTTTAGAGTTATAGTTTGCTACGGTAAATCTTTCCGTTAAAATGAAAATAGAAAAACAGTTTTATAAATTCTAGAAAAATTGTGAGTTATCACAATTAGAGGTGCTTGCCCGAGGCAGAGGAGGGGCGGGGTGGGTTTTGAGGATACGGGCATTAGTGTAAGTATTGTGAGTTATGACAATTAGAGGTAATTGTCATTATTGACATATTTAAGACAAATAAGGGCTGGAGTGAAATCAGCATTGGAAAAGATAATCAGAAGCGCAAGATGAAACAAATGGATGGATGGGATCAAATGTGTCAACTGAAGGTGTGAACAAGTGCGAACAGGGGGATTTTAATCTAGTGCTTTTTATATTATTATAGATTATCCATGTTTGCCAGCGATAATTTCATGCTTGTTGCACATGTTTCTCAAAAATGTTGTACAGGTTGTTTCAAGTTGTTGCGTCATTCGGGTGAGTGTACGTCCGGGCGTTAGTCTCCCTCAAATTTTACTAGCTTTCAATAAAAACCTGGGTCTACGCGGGCAGAAGCGCATTTCCGGTCTATCGTGCTTCTAAAAAAAAAAAGAGAACTCGAGATCTCGCTACTGAACTTTTGTTTCGGGGAAAATTGAGGTTTGCCACTAAATTCGTTGTAACTGAGGATTTGCCGGCAGTACCATTATCGTCCTATTTTCTCAATTTCCCATTATTTCTTCATCCCTGCGAATTGGGACCCAGATGCAGCGTTGCCAGTGTATAGATAACCCATCATGCACACGAGCCCGTGAGCCTTGCTGCCATGATCAGGGTGTAACTATCATTCTCATTGATTTTGCATCTCTGATCAATTTGTCCTACCAAATTCTCATTGATTTTGCATCTCTGCGTGAAGTGTTCATACAATCTGCGCAGAACACCAAGACATATATAGAATAGACAATGAGCTAAGTAGACTAAAATTCAACAAATTTGTACAATAGCAATCAAGTCAACATAGCCACATTCCCATCAATTCCTACGCATCATTCTTATCTCAGAGCGAATGTTCTTATGAAATCATTAAATCTTCACAGCGCATGTTTCCTGCAGTGAAATCAGATACCGAAGCATCTGATCTGATCTAGTTTCCGGCAGTCACACGCAATGCACAGGAAAGCCAAACTACTCTCCCTCTTTCATCCTGTCTTCTTGTGTTTCGTCCCCCATCGGCACATCTGAACCTGAATCATTGTGGGTTTTGGCAGGTGCAGATGGTAAGGCAGCAACAGGCTTGTCCATTGGCTCTTCTTGATCTGGGTCGGAAACCATGGTCACCTCGTCAGTGTTCACATCCATCATCTTGTGCTGCTTTGGGGGGTTCTGCTCAGCTGGGCTCATATCAGTTGGTGCCGACTCAACCACAGCCTCTTTTGGTGGAGTCTGAACATCTGCAGAAGCCGCCGCTCTAGCAGCATGCAAAATCTGCAGCCTGTAATCAGTTTCTGGTCGACGGCACACCTTCCTCAGTGGAACAATTTCCTATCACATCAAAAGAAATACAAACACTAATAAATTGTGATACAACAGCATAACACAACCATGTGGTTTCAGTTTATTCAATTAAACAGTGAGATAATTAGCATAACATCAACAAAAACATATTATTTTACATTCTTAACAATGTAGTTGAGCACAAAATGTAGACTGAAAAATAAGGCAAAGGGTGTAAGTAAACATATGAGCATATATTGCATGGTAGGTCTATGAACTTGGAAAAATTAATATATATGTCATTAAACATTTGTAAATGATTAATAGTTATACTGCATAAAGTCCTTAAACCTGCACCTGTTGGGCATAAATTAATGAAATTGCTTATGCAAGTTTGGGGAACCTAAATGCTGAGGTTTCAAGTTCTTGTGCTGAAATGAAACAGTTGAGCAAGTTTAAAGATCTATAGTGCGATTTACTCTAAAAATTATCTTCCTCAGGGGAATATGAGTTCCAAGGCTGCAACAAATAACCACGCATGCCAGTCTTAAGATAAGAGAATCAAACCTTCGAGCTCAGCACATAAATTACTACCATTACTACAATACTATAATCATATAAATTAAATCTCCCAGCTCAGCGCAATAGCACATACTATAATAATAGAATCACAGTCAATGCATGGAAAATCATTAGACAGAGTGGAGAGTACCTCAGAGTGATCATGATCATAGCGAACAAGAAACCTACAGCGGCATCCTCTTACATCATGTCTTCGCCTTTGAGCATCAAGGACACGAGCATCAAAATAGAGAGCTTGCTCTTTGCCTTCCTGGTCAATTCAGAACAGAAATATTTATTCATGTGAAACAACAACTCAGGAAAATGATAGCACTATAGGACAGCGAAATCAAATGAAAATAGATTGGTCCTGTGTTCAACTTTCCATCACAATGCTACACCCAAATAAGATTAGAAATGACATTATTCCTTATTCAGACATTCATCAATAGTCCATAAATTTCGGAGTATATTTCTTTCTTCAACTAGCAATAACCTAGTCGTACATGCACATTAAGGACCTGTTTGGAAGGCTTCACTTTTCTAGCACCCCGACACTTTTTTTTGCAAATTTGGCCCCCTTCTGAATAAATTTGCAAAAATGGCCCCATCCCCAACCGCAGAAGGCGCAGTAGGTTTTGCAAATTCATCCGCATGAGGGCCAGATTTGAAAGAAAAAAAAGTGTCAAGAGGGCAAAAAAACAAAGGCTTCCCTGTTTGGGACACAGGAATTTCACAAGAAAAAGTTCCATTCCCGCAAGAATTGAGAAAAATTCCCATGTTCCAAAAGGGACCTTAAATCTCCAGTTTTCTTTTTAATTTATAAATGACTAGATACAGCCTGTTTCATTTCACAAAAGGCTGTTGGGATGCAGTTTAATCAAAAATCATTCAGCAAACAATAAACAGTTTCAGGGGATAAATTTACATCCAAAACTCAACTATAGTACTAAAAAATACAATGTTAATAAAAAACACAACACATTTAATTAAGATAGAAATATATAAATCCTATTCTACAAAATCGTAAATTAGAAGTAAAAAAACTCTGAATCAGTGTTACTCGGACACCCATGTCCAAACAAATTTGCCGAATTGGACACCTCAAATCCAAGTCAGATTCAGACACACGTGTTCGATTCCAAGTAGCATTTCCCGTGTCCAAAAAAATTTGCCGAATCTGACACCCTGAATCCGAGTTGGATTCCGATTCTCGTGTCTGTGTCCATGTAACACAGCCCTGAATGGGTATATTTCTTGTATTAACATGTTTCCACGGTGAAAGTTGGATCAACACAATCATGAGACTTTGGCTGTTTATGCCTCGATTAAGAAATGGTGGCCTTGTGGCATCACACTAAAACTCTGGAATGAAATATTATTACCAAGAATATGGAAAGCAACAGGAAACCGATTTTGGATTTCAATATCCTATTTATGATTGCAACTACAGCAATGTAATACAGTATAAAATACACGCAGTATTGAATCTTAACTCTTAAATATTAAAGCAAAGCCATTCAACAGCTATTGTCAACCACAACACTTTACAACACTGCAATTATAAGTCTAGAAAAAGAAAAAATAGAGCAGTTATCCTATGAATTGGCAGATCGTTGAGTGCCATGATGCAATAACTAGATGGAAATGTACAGTTAGGCAACCTCAGTTATTATATGGGAAATTAATAACACATTTCCTTAAAAGGGACCAAATCATTGAATCGGCACATCAACTGCAATGTGTCTGTTGCGCACACTGCACAGTCACATCAGAAACCTAGGAAGACCCAACAGTTTTGGCAGGTGAAATCCAACCAAGATACACATCTTAGTTATTACATGGAAAATTCAAAACACATTTCCTAAAAATGGACCAAGTCATTCCATCGGCACAACAATTGAATGCAATCGTGCACACTGCAGAGTCACATCAGAATTCAGAAACCTAGGAAGACCAAACAGTTTTGGAAGAATACAAACTTTTGAGATGTAGATCAATTGAACTAAGGAACTAAATTGGAAAAACTCTCCCTATAATTTCAAATGAGAACATAAAGTTCATGTAGACAGCAATTCTCAAGTTGTGACATGCTAAGATTGGTGAAGAAAAAAAGTTTAAGATGAGAAAAACCTGAAAACACAGAATAAGGTCCCCAGGAAGTACAGCAACACATTCTGTGGCTTCACATGGAAGAGAACGCTGACGCACACATTTACGAACATTAATCCATTCATCCTCCTCTGCTCCAAATCCAGAAAAACGAACCCGTACTTCCTGAAACAAAAAATAAATAAACAAGTGTAAACCGAATTGGTGTATGGCACTGGTAGTAAACTAGCACCCACCATAAGAGAAAAATACAACACTAAAGAAACATGTGGACATATAATTTTAGAAAAATGCTCACACATCCACACAGCTACATAAACTTAAAATAAAAAATCATATTTGTTTACAAATTTCGTTTTACATATCAAAAACACAAAAGGTTGGGAAAGATAAATTTTATACAGCTCTAGTATGAGCTTTTCATATAAACTCAAAGCTAGCAAATACAGAAGGTTCACAAAGTCATGTTAGATGATCAGTACTCTGGTAGAACCATCTTGTAGAAAACATAACAAAGGATGGAGTATGGACACTTCTCCAACAGATAGTTCAGTGTTCAACATGTTTCAACACCAACATAATTCCCAGAAGTGTTAAAGCAGCCTATCACAGAATAAGTCAATACATTTCACTCTCAAGAATGCAATCCCAGTATAGATAAATGAGAAATGGAATTATCTATAGCTTTAGTATTAGCAAAACGGACTGCCAGAAAT
The DNA here is from genome assembly GCA_036346275.1 of Otatea glauca. Classification (NCBI taxonomy): domain Eukaryota; kingdom Viridiplantae; phylum Streptophyta; class Magnoliopsida; order Poales; family Poaceae; genus Otatea; species Otatea glauca. The sequence continues at coordinate 28,163,372 of CM070721.1, read as the reverse complement.
GTATTTAGTAACATCTATTATATTTAACAAAAAATCCTAAGGTCCTTACCGGGTCACCTGTTTCAAACAACCTATGGGATAGAAAGGCAGCAACATCGTACCTGCAACAAAAAAGTTTGGTCATGCAAGCAAAACTAGAGATTTTTTTTAAGAAACATTAAAAATTACAAAAAATGGCACAATTGTGAGAACGTAGAGTATGAAATGCTTCATTGTCAAAGGAAAATTATTCAAATCATAGTGGATGAATTCAGAGATGCCTTTATGGTTATGTCATTGGGCCACAAATTGGTCACACACAATAACCAACTTTAGACAAGCAGAAATACACTTATGTAGGATAGGACATACTTAGTGGACTCAAAAAGAGCATATGAATAAACTAAGGTAGCAAACAAAATCTTGAACCCTTGCACTGATAAGTTGACAACTTTTCCAAACAAGTGGATCACAAGCACTGTTTGGGTCATTAGATCAACGATTTAAGGTGCCCCCCACCACACACACACAAAACATACCCACACATGACAGTCAAAAGACATAAAAGTGGAAGGATTAGATATGTATATCTGCATACCATGCGCCATCTCTAGCTGACTTAGCTTCAAACTCGACCTGGCCACCCTCCAAAGAAGTCTTTCCTGATTTTCAACAATACTCACAATAATCAGAGGGGAAATGGGACATGATAAATGAGGATCACGATGCATAGCTGGACAGTTACAAAACATAAACATTCCAAATAACGTAACACTACACAATTGGATGCCCTGCAATTGTGTCCCTCAGTTATCAAAACAAGCTTCAATGACTGAGATTAGAGTGATGACAAGCTTTGATGAAGGCTTAAAAGATCCGCAAAATTAATTTGACTTTTAGTTGCCAATTTTGCATGAAACGGAAGAAACTCTTCCGCGCCATGCAAGAACTTTCAGCATCCACACACAATCCCTTCACATTGAGAGGTACCCATACACCGACATAAGGGGCAGAACTGCACAAGACTCACGAATAGATTTGGCACTACACTAAAGCATTTCATCATCATAGTCCTAACTAGTAAGTAGAATTACATACTAAGGAAACAAACAGGACAAGTTAATATCGAGTTATCAGCATTCAGCAAGCACCTGAGGGGGAGCCGGAGTGCGCAGAGGCAGATGGCTGAGCCCTGAAGGAGCCTACGAGCTGCTCGTCGGCCCCTGCCGGCAGCATCTTCCCCTGCGGTGCTGGCGGACCCCTGGTGGTCCTCGACCGCTGCGAGTACCTCCGGTTCTGGAACCAGTTCCACACCTACGGCCACCCATAATCCAGCCAGATCGGAATCAGAGAGTGCCTTCTTGTGTCCCAGGAAGGAAGGAGGGGGGAATTGAATTCGAATCCCTAGTATATTCCGTACCGAAAAGAAAAAAAAACCTGCCTGCTTGTACTGGACGGTGATCTTGCCGGTGCGGGCGGCGGAGGCGGTGAACTTGTCGGCGAGGGCCTGGATGACGGTGCGGGACGGGATGGCGTTGTTGAGCTGCTGCAGGCGCGCCTCCATCTCCGCCACCTCCGCCTGCGTGAACCGGAACGCCGGGCCCCCGCTGCTCGGCGGCCGCCCCATCCCACCCCTCACCTCTGACTCCGACAGCTGCTCCTTCTCTGGTGGTGCTGAGGCTACGAGGGGGAAGAAGACTGATGAGATGGATGGATCGGAGGAGGGGGAGGGGGAGAACCGAAGTAGAGGCCGAAGGGGAGATAGGAGAGACGTTACCAGTTCAGGCCCTCGGGGAGCCGCTCGTGTCTGCCCTATTTCTTACGGGATCAGTTTAGAGTGTCTTTTGGATGGGATATGGTTATCCAGTTTAATGGGATGAAGCTATCTAGGTGGTTGTTTAGTTAGGTAGATAAAGATGAATCAATTTTTTGTTTGGTTAGATGGATGAGAATGGATGGAATGAACCCGTTTTTGTTTGGTTGGATGAATGAGAATGGATGGGCTAGCCGTGTATCTATAGCTGATTCTTCTTACCGATCGAGTCAAAAGTCGTATTTGCAAGCATCGTCGTACGCTATCTATACCCCTTTATAATGCACCTAAGCCAGGGTTTAAAATGCCGACGAAAACCGGTCGGTTTTCGCGAAAACCGGCCTTGTCGAGCCGGTTCGGCAAGTAAAACCGTTCGGAAAACCATTCAGATGAATAGTAAATTTAAAAAATTTGAAGAAATTTCGCAAAAAGTGTCAAAAAAATTGAATTTTTTTTGTGCGGTCCTGAGGCCATCCTAATGATTTTATAAAATTTTCAGATTATTATCGAATCGTACATTTTTAAAAATTACAAAGGTGATACTATCACAATATATGCTCTTTAGTTTTTTATTTTCTAGGGGCACAAAATGAAGTCTAATATTTCTTAAACTTTTTTTGTGATGTTATAACTTATTTACAATGATTATGTAAAATTTTCAGAAGATGATCAAATATGTGTATTTTTAAAAATTCAAAAGTGATATTATCATTGTATATGCTCTTCTATTTTGATTTTATATAGGTACTAAATGAAGTCTAATATTTTTAAAATTTTATTGCATAATAATTTGGAACTATTTATGGTTACATCAAATTTTCAGAAAATAAAAATCTTTTAAATATTTATAAAAATCGACAATATCTTTGTTCCTTTTCCTTAATTGTTTGTTTTGGATTTTTAGAAGTAACAAATGATTTCAAAAATTATTTAAATTTCTCTGAGGTGTTTTATATATTAATTGAGATTTTTGTAATTTTTAAAAAAATTACATTTTTTCAATTTTTCCTTTCATTTCCACCATTTTTCCTTACGTAAATCGGTTTTAAACCGACCGATTTTTTTTCGATCGGTTTTTTTTTTTTGAATTGGTTTGACCACCTGTTTGACTTTCGCAAACCGATCGGTTTTTACCGAATTTTGACCGGTTTTCGCGAAAAACCGGTGCCGAGCAATTCTCGAAATTCAGTTCGAAAACGAAATTGTTAACCCTGACCTAAGCATTCTTTTCTACGTCCACCCCAAATAATGCACTCCACTAGAGATGGTCCAACCTTCATGCACCCAGCGAAACGTCCCCAGAAACTTACCTCCATCAAAATTAACCTCTCAGATCTTTCCTCAGCTTTACTCACCCACATCCGATGGCCATTGTTTAATGTGTCTAACTCATCTCTGTGGCCCACAACAGATCTCCCCCCACCTCTAGCATCATCTCAAAGAAAAGGAAACAAATATCCTGGAATTAAGGAAAAGGAAACAAACGTTCTAGAAAAGGAAAAGATCATATATTACGTGCTGGGAAAAGGAAACCGGAAGACATAGCACTATACTAGTACCATAAAAGAAACATATGTACGAGTAGCACTCAGAATTGAATTGAGATCAACGGCAACAGACAGATTCAGATTTTGCTCCAAGGAGGAAGGAGATGCACCATAGCAGAGCAGAGTACCAGAATAAAAAGGAGGCATCTGCAAAAGGCCAAAGCAAAACCACCACTGCAAACATGCATGTTTCTCCAACAAACTCATCCTTAGGTTCTGAAATGAAAATTTATCCAACGAACGGATCATCTAAAATAAGCTTCAATGCATGCATTCCTTGATTTGTAGCACAGCCAGTATATACCTAGAAACTCACCTGCTCAGTAAATTGTTCCTGTTATTGCTAAAACAAGTTCGACAAAGTTGCAAGCTACTGTAATGGCCCCCACAAACCAGGGTTCACAAAGCTAATGAAAACCGGTCAGTTTTTGCAAAGATTGACCTTGCCGAGACGGTTCGGCAATAAAAACCGAGCGGTAAACTGTGGAGTTCAAATGTAAATTTAACAAAATTAAAAAAATTTAGCAAAAAGTGTTAAATGTTTTTGAATTCTTTTTGTGAGGTTTTGACTCAATTATAATGATGTTATAAAATTTTTAAATGATTATCATATCTGTGTATTTTTTAAAAATTCTGATAGTGATACTGTCACAATATATGCTCTTCAGTTTTTTATTTTCTAGGGGCTCAAAATGAAGTCTAATATTTCCTAAACTTTTTTTTGATGTTATAACGTAATTACAATGATGTTGTAAATTTTCAGATGACGATCAGATATGTGTATTTTTTAAGAAATTCTGAAAGTGCTATTATCATCTTATATGCTCTTCTGTTTTTGATTTTATATGGGCACTAAATGAAGTCTAATATTTCTAAAAGTTTTAGTACATGATCCTTTGACACTATTTATAGTTACATTAAAATTTCATAATATAATAAATCTTTTAAATATTTATAAAAATCTGACAGTGACTTTATTCCTTTTCATTAATTGTTGTTTTGGATTTTTAGAAGCAATAAATGATTTCAAAAATTGTCTAAATTTTTCTGAGGTGTTTGATAGATTAATTGGGATTTTTTTGTAATTGTTTCAAATTTGTTTGCAATTTTTCCAATTTTTCCTTGTATTTTCACCATTTTTCCTTCTGTCGTCGATTTTCAATGAAAACCGACCGGTTTCCGAATTTTTCAACCGGTTTTTTATTTTTCGAATCGGTTTAACCTGAGGTTTGACTTTCGCAAACTGTTCGGTTTTTACCAAAATTCGGTCGAAATTTACGAAAAACCGGTACCGAGCACTATTCGATTTTCGAGAAGCAAACGAAAAATGAACCCTGCCATATACTAGTCAGATCGCCAATTGGAATCACTCATCATCCTCCACCAAATTTTGACATCCAACTGAGCAAGCCTATGTCCTGTGTATTGCTGACGTTGTTGGTTTTGAAAACAACACGAGTAAAAACAGGCAGAAACATACATCCACTCAATGAGGTAGAAACATACATCCGGACCAACTGATCACTTGGCTTAGCCATCTGGGCATGATTACCCTAGCTTAAAAATTTGCAAGGCACCATAAATTAGTTCACTGTAAGCCAAAATTCCAACCTTGTCATTGCCTAACATATATACGACCAGTGAAAAAAGTAAATTCACTTTGCAAATAAGTTGCAGGATTAATGTTAACAACATGCTATCCATGATGTAAGGCATGGCATAATCTACAGGCAAGTTGATAACACTGATATAACGGCCAGAGATGCCTTGATAAAACCAAAGAATCCACCAACCTTCAGTTACAACATAGGTAATAAAATAAGGTTATTTCTCTCCCATTATCACAACATTTGAACAAGCCAGAAACCACAACTAACCAAATTAGTTAACAATCCCGGTGCACAAAATTCCATCATTTGCACTGCTGTGAATTTGCAACTGTCGTGAAGGAATCCATTGCAGTTTTCTTCACTAGCAAACATAGAAAAATCTTTCCCGCAACAACCGTTTCCAAGAAAAGGCCAAACTTTTTTCAGTAACTACCAAGCAAGGTCGAACGCGCAGAAGCAGAAATCAGAACCCTCCTCACCTTCTCGAGCTTGTGGAAGGGCGTCGGCGCATCGGGGCGCCCAGCCCCTGAGCGCGTCCCCGGCGGCGGAGGAGAGCCAGAGCGGCTACCCGCATGAGTCCTTCACCGCCGCAATGTGCTCCGACAGCGGCGCCTTGAGATGCACCTCGTCCCCTCCTATTCCGGCGGCGGCAGCGGCCGAGGGGAAGAAGAGGGAGGAGCCGGGCGTGGCAGCGAGATTACCGAGGAGGCATCCCATGTCGACGCGTCATGTGGTACGGGCGCGGTCACCGGCAGGAGGCTGCGGTTGCGAGGAGATGAAGGGTAGGTCGCCAGCGGCCTGCCCTCCTCGGCGTCGTTCGGGGATCTGTAGGCCGTGCGGGGTCGGGACGAAGGGGGAGAGGAGCCTGGGAGGCGAGTGAGGAGTCACGGGCGAGAGGAGGCGATTTCTCACTGGGGCGGCGAAGACTCCCGGGTGATGAGTGGGAATGGAATGGCCTCGTCCAGCTGAAGGAGACGCCCACGACTGGGATGGCCTTGTCCGGGCAAATTCCTGGGATCAGTCAATCCGGCATCTTCACAGAATTTTTTTTTTCTAGATGGCCTCATCCGCCCAATACATCCAACCAAACGCCTGGATGAGTGGAAAAATAGGGATCACCCTATCCCATCCAGGTCTTGCCTTTGAACCAAACACACCCTTAAACCCCCTTGCTTTATTGAAGGGGCCACTTGGTGTTTTTGGTAATTTGCACTAGTGATGGCTAGATCGGCCATACCATACAGGCTGGCCCGAGGCCCAACACTGTTGACACGGTCCAGGCATGGCATGGTTAGATCATAAACGGGTTGTGCCGGTACGGTCCAATCGGTTGGGTCGTGCTTGGGCCGACACCCGATATGGCACGGCACATACAGTGTTGGGGCGTTTATTCGAAATATAGTCGGTTGAGGCCTATAAAAATTAAAAAATCCATATTTTTTCCCTATAAATAGGGTAGCACCCCCTCATTTCCCACCAGCAAACTTGTAATCTCCTCTCTACATTCTCTAGTGAAAATTCTCTTGCTCTTGGTGATAATTTCGCAAGATTCAAAACAGTTTTGCTAAAAATCCAAAATCCGGCTTCTGTCAAGAAATCAAGGTAAGAATAGTGATTTAATTTTTGCATTGTCCTTATTATTTTCAATGAGATTAAATTAATAATAGCGTAATTATTTCTTTCAGTTTTTTTCATGGAGCACCATGATTTTACATCCTTCCCAACTTCTAATTTCAGGATTTCACCCGAAGAGCTTCTTGCATCCTATCAAGCTGAAGAAAATGCAGTACCTGTACCATACTCAGGCTCTACAAGTGCTACTGCATCGGCAAGCACCGGAGCAAAAAGATCAAGGCGCGGTATATCGGGAGTCTAGGAAGATTTCGAGCAGATTTTCGAAACATCAGATGGTGTTCAGAGCAGGTATGCTAGTTGTAAATATTGTAAGCATAAATTAATTGTGGAATCTTCAGATGGAGTTGGGCACTTGAAGAGACATGCTGAGAGCTGTAGAAAAAAGCGGGAGTGGCTATGAGACAAACACAGCTGCAATACAACCCCAATGGTACGGTACGTCACTGGGACTACAATCTCGAGGTAGCTCTTGAATCTCTTTGTCGTTTAATCGCTTCTCAAGATCTACCTTTAAACTTTGGTGAGTCACCAGCATTTGAAAACTATATTATGACCGCTCATAATCCTAGATTTTTTGCAGTTTCTAGACAGACAACAACTAGAGATCTGATTAAATACTATAATAATTGTCGTAGTAAGCTAAAAGAGCTCTTTAATACATGTACTTTTTCTGTGTCTTTGATGTCTTAACATATGAGTGATAGGGCTAAAGAGGATTACCTTAATGTAGTTGCTCATTACGTGAATAATGACTGGCAACTAGAGAAGAGAATTATATGATTCAAATTAATTAACGTTGCACACATTGGTGAGAATATTACTGATTGTATTGTAAAATTTATGGAAGATTTTGGTCTTACGGATAAAATTTTTGCAATAACATTAGATAATGCTACAACAAATACTTCTGCAATGAACATTCTTACTCTACTTTTTAATTCGTACGCTGAATCTTTCTTATTACATCAGCGTTGTGCTTGCCATATTATTAATCTTATAGTTAAATCTGGTTTGAAGAGATTAGACACGTACGTCAAACCTTTTTGCATAGCAATATCTTTCTTAAATTATTCTAATCAACGAGTAGCAGCATATAAGAACTATTGTATTGCAATGGAGGTACGTCATGTAAGTTTTGTTTGGATATGCCTATTAGATGGAACTCTACTTACCTGATGCTTAAGTCACTCTTACCCTATAAGAGCATATTTTCTATTTTTATTAACATGTACTATCGTAGTAAGGATGGTCAACCACTACTCACATAGCAACATTGGTATGTTGTTGAATACTTGCTGTCATTTTTAGAACATTTTTATGATCCCACTATTGCTTTATCCGGAGTTTATTACTCAACCTCTCCTTTAATTGTGCATCATATTTTAGAAATTGCTACCCACTTAAGGAACCACGGAAATGATAATGTTTTGCGTGAATCTGTTTATGCTACGAAAACTAAAATTTTGAAATATTGGAAAGAAATTCCTATGTTATATGCATTTGTATTTATTTTAGATCCTAAAGCTAAAGTTCGGGGATTTGGTAATATTCTCTCACTTCTAAGTGATGTGGTGGGCACTGATTATTCTAGTTATTTTTCAAATATTCATGCTAACTTATCTCAAGTTTATGCTAAGTACGATCAGAAGTTTGCTGGAGTTCGCCTGCAGCGATCTCCACCAGCACCCACCACAGGTAAGAAGAAAACTACGTGGGGAAAGATATGGGGTGCAGGTAGCTCTGCCTCAAGGAGTTTGAGTACAACAACGTCAAGTGTGGACATAACAATAATTGGTGGAGAGCTAGCTAATTATCTCAACAGCGTTATTGTCAACTACCAAGAGCAATAATAGGAGGACTTCAACATTTTGCAGTGGTGGATGAGCACAAGATAACATATCTGGTGCTTTCCATATTAGCACGAGATGTGTTAGCATTTCCTGTCTCCACGGTTTCTTCTTAGTTTGCTTTCAGTTTATCTGAAAGAATAATCTAGGAGAGAAGAACAAATCAGACAAGTGAGTTGGTGGAAATACTTCTCACTGTAAAAATTGGGAACAAGCTGATCAACAAGCTCAATACACTACAAAAAATGTTACGCTAGCGGCGATGTTTGAAAATTTTTATCTAGATAGTCAAGAAGAATAATTGTAATCTTCACTTTTTTCCTGTATCACTAAGCTATAGGATATACTCTTTTTTCTTTGCCAATGTTTTCTCATGATGAGTTTAAATTTGGCAAAGATTTAAACGAGGCAGCCAAATATTAATATAGCACATTATTTAATTCCAATTATTTGTCTTCTTTTAGAATTTTATTTCATATTTTTTACTTTTCCTAATTTACATAGATTTTTTTTAAAAATTCTAATTATTTTAGATTTTCCTATTTTTCTGCATTTTTATAAATTTTACGATTTTCCAATTTTTCTAACTTTTTTTTTGAATTTTTTCCAATTTTTTGGCACCAAAATGAGCCGACCTCGGCCCGTTAGCCCATTTGGATCCATGCCAGCATGACCCAGCCAGGGAGCCACTCGAGTCGTGCTTGGGCCGCGGGCCGGCACGGCACAACCCGTTTGCTAATTGGGCTGAAACGGGCCCTGTCGTGCCGGGGACCCATTTGGACACCCACTAATTTGCACTTGCAACAGTTAAGCAGCATTCGGTAAATGTTTTATTTTACATATTTGCTATCGTCCAGACATATGACGTGTCGACACTTCACTCCCAAAGCTAGTCCCAACTTGACCTTATCCATCCACAACATGGCCAAATACATACCGCTCATTCTAACCTCTCTCTCTCACGCACACACACATGCATCCAACTCCATGCCCTTCTTTTCCTCTCTGCTACTCTCTCCATCACGGGTCTCTCAATGTCAACTCTATGCTCTTCTTCCCCTCTGTGCTACTCTCTCCCTCATGGATCTCTCACTTGACATCACAACCACCAACTTCATGGATCTCTCTCCTCATGGACGCGGTGCACAAGTAGCAGCCTTCCGCCCACTAGCCTTGCCATGGTGAGCAAAGTTCTATTATAGCAGGATCCTCGCCGGTGCCACTTCAAACTCCTCAGGTGAGATATGCTACTCACCACAGTCCATGACCCTTCTTATCTGGTAGGCTTATTGTGGGTGTTTTCTCGAATTGTTGTAGCTCGCTTCCTCCATTGTCACACGAAGCCTTTTTTTGTTGAAATTTCCTTTTCTCGGATGTAGTAGGAAAATGTATTTTTTTTGTAGCTGGGTGTTTTGTTGCACAACAATATTTTTTTGTTGCAATAGGGTAATTATTTTGTTACACATTTTTTTTCTCATATCTACTGCAAAATATAATTTCCTTGTAGTTTGGGTGATTTGCTGCACAACAATATTCTTTTTGTTGCAATAGGGTAATTATTTTGTTACACATTTTTGTTGCAATGGTTGTTGTAACAAGTTATTTGTGATGTTGCACAAGGTATTTTCAATTGTTGCATATGCATCTTCAAACTATTGCAGGGACGAAACATCTTTTTAGAGGTAGATTTGTTGTTTTTGGAACTTTTTATATGTGGAGTAGGCATAGCCTGAGACAATGGCGGCGTGTCAAGCTCCACGCTACCATTAATCAGTCCCTCTTGCTTCTCTATCTATTGCTTCTCTGGCGGCCACGAGGAGTGGGCATCATAATGGCGGCAGTCGGAAGTGCACCAGCCTAGCCCTGCCAAATTAGTCTCTCCTACTAACATGCAGACACTGGGTATTGGTAGCCACTGCTTCCTACTTTGAGCTTGTGAGTCGTGTTGTTGCCACTAGCCACGCAACGACACCCCCACGAGTGAGCGTGAGGAAGAAAGCAAGGGGTGGATGCGGTGTGTTTTTACTAGGAGGAATCGAACAGTGAAAATTACTCTTGTGGCAAATCCTATGGCAAGATATGTAGTGTACGGAGCGAGCGTCCGAATCGTACATCCGAGTGCTAGTCGCTCCCTTTTTGTTAAGGTACATGACAATTGAGTATATTTGCCGCTTCCTATAATGGTGATTTTGGATTACCGCTTCCTATAATGGTCATTGTTACCCTTGCGGTCAGCTGCTGTGTTCGACTGAGTTCGGTCAAGCCATCACATGCACTTGGGCACACAACAGAGAAAACCATAAAGCTCCTAAACAAATTCGGGACAAGCTATGTTGAATAGACATCACACTGCAAATACATAAATAGAAGAGTAGTAGCAGCAGAAGGGGCTGATCGGTACGCACTTGTGCTTGGGATAGGGCTAGAAGGCGTTAAGTGGCACCTTGTTGTGCGTGACCCACATGGTTGATGAGCTAGACAGTAGGCATAGGACAACGCATAGGAGTCCTTCTCCCACTCCGGTTGCTTGTGCTCCATCTCTATGCACTGCTAGGTCCACTGGTGGCATCCTCCAAGGTCAGTTGCCCCAGCAAGAAGGTGCGCTCCTTCTTTCCACCATCCTTTCTGAAGCCTTGAAGGGGCTCGAGGCACCCGTGTCTACGACGACAGCGGCTTACCTCTTTTTCGCCATTAGATCATCCATGAATCACTAGCCCAGATGCTAGAGAGGAAAGGTGGTGCATGAGGTTAGGCATTGCACAAGGCTTTGGGGTTAAGGGGCAAACAGGAAAAAGAGAAGAGAAAAGAGGAGAAATAAGAGAGCAAGGAAAAACTCAATGTATAAAGTGGCAAATGATGAATTGCAATCTATACAATGGAAAATCCTAAAATGCCATTCCATGGAGTAGCAAATACTCAATTGTCTCTTTTTGGCTAGTTCATTTGTAAAATGTTTTATGATCATAATTATTATTATGTAGTTTGAGATAACACACTTGCATAATTGGAAAATTAGTAAGGCAAAGGCACTTGAGTTGGGACTAAACAATGGCGCATATGGACCTGGCTAGGTATACCATTAGGGTTTTCGGGGGGCACTGCAAAGGGGGCCGATATGGCAAGGAGAGATAAAGAAATGGGCTTCCAAGAATTTGTCCCAAACTAAAATCCAGATTTTGAATTTCCTTCCTGATACAGGCCAACTATGGGGTTGGCATGTAGGGGTGGCCTGATCTTCACGGTACCCAATTTCAACTAACTTCTTCTCCTTGCGCCAAGTCAACAGAAACAATTGGTTGATTAGCACCAAGCTAGCAATGCCAACAAGAAGCAATCGGTGAGGCTTCTCAAACCGTGAACAAGATTGTCACGAATTGAAGTACAACCGTGTAGATTCAATGGTGTAATCCCAAGGGCAGCGTGTCCTTGCCTTGCACCACAATAGCAAACCCTAGGTGGGAAACCCTCATGCACACACACACTCAATGGCGCCACAAACCAACCATGGCTTTTCTTTATTTCTTATGCAAAAAACTGATCTATACAATGAGGTAAACCCCCTGGCCTTATATTGGTGTATAATGCATGACCAAAACACATCTAAACGGACTTAGATTTACCTCCTAAACATACATAACTTAGACTCTAAGAGATAGAAAGAGATTACAAATTTAGAAACTCAAATTCGGCCAACCAGCAGGCTGAAACTTGTCGGCCAGATTAAAAATAGAAGGAAGCAAAATTAGAAGATCCCACTATGGAAAGATAAAGATAATCTCGTAAGCTTTCAGGAAAGTACAAGAACATCAAATTCCGAGCTTGGACATGAAAGATATGGCCTTTTTAATTCGGCATGTGCTGTCAATCCGAGTTGATTTCTTTCCCTTTTTTTACCAAACCAAGTTGCACTCTTTCTTTACTTCTCTCCCACGACTTGGGCTATCTTTTTCTCTTCCCAAATCATGTGCAAGCCCATATACCCAACATCTATGTGTCCCATGTGGCCATGCCCTTGTTTGGCCCATGATGCCATAGCGCCTTGGCTGGCCTATGCATCCATAAGTAGCACATGTGTTGCCTCTATATGATTTACGCATTGTCGGCAGAATATACTTGTCATGTTTTACGGTTCCAACCATCCTCCCTTGGCCTTCCTCCCTCACCTCCCCCTCAACCATATGCTTGAACTTCATTTTTTTTCCCCAAAACAGCACCACTTTGATCATTTATCTTTGTTTGTGCCTTCCAAATACGATCTAAAGTATTATTCGTAATTAGGGCCGTGTAATATCCTAATTTTTTTCTTATATTAATTTAATGTGTTATTTGTGCATTTTATGATTTTTCTAAATTTATTGGATTTTATTTGCATTTATTTTAAATTAAGTATATAGGCCTTTTGTAAAAAACCTAATTAATTATAAATAAAATTAAAATGAAGATTATCTAAAAATACTTTATTTGAGTTCAAAATGGCTCAAAGTATTTTTGAGATTTTTCTTTGATTTTTCCTAGTATTTTATTTGCCTTAAATAAATTAAACGAATTATCTGAATTATATTAATTAAGAAAACCTAAGAAAATCCCAACTACAGTATTGGGCCAAAACCTGAGTGGGCCTGGCTCATTACCCTTGCCGGTCCAGCCCGCAACCTTTGTTTTGCGAACCTCGGTGCTCAACCATCGTATGCCGATCTCACGGTCCAAGTGAAGCCGCGTAGCACTTGGTTGCTTGCCGTTGGATCAAACGTGGATGAGGTGGATTAAGCCGTGACGATTCAGGACTCCGGTGTACTGTGCCGTTGGTTGGAGACGCGTGTATGTTAGAGATTCAGCCGCGTCTAGTTGGTTGGAAACCGTCGGATCGTGCCAGGTGGCGGTTTCTCCGCTGTCGTCTCGAATGGAGACTTCGAAGCTCGGTTGTGTTCCGGCCATGGAAACCTTAGCCGTGTCGGGGTTGATGCAGACGTTTAGGGCTTTATTAGGTACGCTTTGGAACCGCAATCACACCAGCAACCAAAGCCCTCAACCTGTTGCGAGAACCGAGACACCGTTCCGTCGCAATCCAAGGTTTTCGCCGAGCGTCGCCGTGGAATTCAAGCCATCGATTCGTCGTTGTCGTAGCATCATCGGGCTCGGGAGCGGTCGCAATAGAATCGCCATCGCGAGATCTTCGAGGTGCGCACATTGGATTGGATAGGGAGTCATCGGAGCCTGTCGCCCTCGTTGGACCAGAGACCACCGGCGTTCTTCACCTCACCGCCGACGTCGTAGAGCTTCAGGTAGGGATTCAACCTTGTCATCCGAACCGCGACATCGAGAGCTCGCCGGTGGTGCCCTTCCCGTACGCCACCGGCGTCCATAGGGCCAAGCGCTCCACCGACTTACGTGGCGTACTCTAGTGTTGACGCGTGTACCCATGTGGCCGCCACGTCAATCCTTTCGCTGACATGTTCGCTTGCGTGGCGGTCTAGTCAACATATGAGTCAACGTGATGAGCAGGCCCGCGTGTCAGCCGCTCAACGCTTGTGTGCACCTGGTCCACGGTGGACCAGAGGAGGTCTGTGGACCAGGTGCATACACTGATGACATGTGGCGGCTCCTGGTTGGTTCGAGCCAGTGCCGATGTCACCCTAATGTCATGATGACACAATAGATCGGTTTTTCAATAGAAAAATAATTTGGTTATTATCTGATCTTCTAATTTTTTGATTTATATGATTTGAATCTTTCAAGAGCCCATTCTCCCTCATACGAGCTCCAATTGAGGTGATTCAAGTTTCTAAAAATTTGTAAAATTGAGATCTATTTAATGGTGAATTTTATTTGATTTTTTGAGTTTGTTTGCTCTCTATTTTTGTATTTATATGATGTTCTTTTTCATTACGCATACAAGTCGAAGTGCTTGGAGCGTCCGAGGAGGATTCGTTGACTCAAGACCAATGTCCAGAGCCAGAATAAGGGCTTTCCTAAGGCAAATTGTGCTTTGATCATGTTGAACCCAGTTTACAAAATCGCTATATTGATTTACATTATGCATGATATTTTATGTGTATAACTGTTTCAAAATAGATTGGGATTTAGTTAATCTGTTCAGTTGAGCTATACCCTACCTTGTTATTTGTAAGCCATGATCTATTGTCACCCTAGATCGGTTCATTACTAGTTGGTTAATATTAAAATCAACATGGGTTGGTTAGACCGTGTCAGTATGCTTAGCCATGCCACGTACATCACATGTCTTATGAAATACCAAAAGTTAATCTTGACTAATGGAATATGGAACATGATTATGAATTGGTGTGTCAGGTGTAGTCACACGATGATATTGAGTTGTAGTGGCGAGGGATGTCACGCAACGAAGTTGACTTGTTGATAGCACGTGGAGCTGTGATGAGGCTAAATGGAGGCCCGATCTTTCGGTGAGATGGATAACTTGTTTTGGTGATTGTGGAGTGCTTCGAAGGAATTTTTAGGTGGAGTCAAATCCATTGGAAAGATCTCAAAGTAATCTTTTAATCAAGTGCAAGAACTCTCTAATTGGACACCGTATGCAAAAGTTGTGCTCGTTTTACTTCAGACTGGTATCCGGAGGCCGAATTGGATTCCAGAACGTGATATATTTGATATCTCTCTCTTCTAATCCCATGGATGATGTGTTGGAGTTGGTCCAACCAGGTGTGGTCATATCCGTAGTAGTGATGTCCTCATCATCCTCCCCTTCTTAAATTTGAGTCGTCATCGACTTAAGCTCACCTTTTAGCTTGTCCTCAACACCAAACATCCTCATATAGGTCCTGCATTTAATTAAATAAAATAGTAGCTCTGCCTCTTTATATATTTTAAAGACAAGAAAGACATTCAGTGGATTCACCTGATAATTATCCACATAGCTCAACACTTCTTTCCAGCATATAAAGGTATGATGAATGCTAGCACTCTTAGATGCTTCCTCCCATTGTTGAAGGAAAACTATCATCAGTTTTGGATAAGCTAGAAAAGAAACAAGCAACAAAAAGAATGAAAGATCGAGATGGCGATCAGAGGGGGGTGAATGATCCCAAATTAAAATATGTTCTCTAAGGAAGATCACAAATACAGATTTTCACCCAAAGAAATCAAGCCAAAACCCTTGAATATCAAATGGAAGCGAAAGGGTTAATTTTCACAAAAAAAAATCAGCCTGAGGCCAGTGCTACCGCACTCTGGGGCTGGAACTATCGGGTGACTGTAGCTACAGTAAAATCAGGCATATGAACAGCGTTTTCAGCACGGGTTCAAAAGGAAACTTGATGAATCTTTTGATCCATTGATCCAAACTCAATGAAACTTGGTAGATAAGGTCCTCGGGATGTCAAGAACTTATTCCAACCTTCAATCCAAGGGATTGATGTCAAAGTTCTGACCTTTTTGCCTGGGAAGGAAGAACGCACCAAGTTTCGACAAAAATCAAAAGAGCTTCGATCAAGGCTTGCTCGTGGGGTTTTGATGATCAAAGTGATCTTGAATGACTTCCCACATGTCCCAGCAAGCAAGAGAACACAAAGAAACTCAAGGATACGCAATCTACAAGATGAAGCATTCAAGAACGCAAAAGATCAACTTCTTGCAACAAGAACGCATGGATAGCCTAGATGATTGAAACAGGATTTCAAGAAAGAATCAATCATAAACCTCAGCAAAAGATTCGTAAGCAATTAGAAGGAGGGGAGGCAAATCCAAATTGCGTAAGTGTAAATTGCAAGAAAGTAAATGCGGAATTTAGATTGCATAATATAAACGCGTAAAGGAAATGAAACATGAACATAAATGAAGAACATTTCATTTCTGGAAGGAGAGGTTACAAAGCCTCACATTCATGTGGGCAAAGCTCAAAGGAGCATCAAAAACCTCAAAACCTTCTCTGCAGAGGAGGCTGCCCCTTCCCCTCTATTTATAGTGCTCTTGGGTCACCTACCACCCTTGGATGAGCCTTTAAACCCTAGAGCATCCATCAAGGGCTAGGATTAACCCACTCAACCAGCCATGCAAAGGCTAACCCAAAACCCACCATAACATGGGTTTTCTTACACGGATCTCAAAGCAAGCTACACTTATCCACTACTCTATCTTCCAGAACTGCAACCCAACAGCTCTCCTTGATACAAGTAGCGATAAGCTAGCTTCTCCACTAATCTCTTGTCTCTTGAGACTGCACCGACTTCATCTCCAGCCATCTTCCGACGATCATCCGGCCAACTTGAATCTCTGGCCATCCCATGCCTAGTTCCAGCCTCCCTTCGCCTCACCATGACCACCAAATGAAGATTTTTTTTTAAATAATATATTTTATAATTCAAATTGCAGAAATATACCACGAAAAAAAAGAATTGCAAAAATGTACCCTTGTCGCCCTATGGTAGGGCGACATGTTGACTCACAAAAGATGTCGCCCAATGGTAGGGCGACACGTCACTAGTCGCCCAATGGAACGACGACACGTCACTAGTCGCCCAATGGAAGGGTGACATGAAGAAATCGCCCAATGGCAGGGCGACTTGGCCAAGAAATTTACAAATTTTGGGAAAAAAATCTGAGAGACTTAAAAAAAGATTAAAATATTTGGATAAACAGATTTAGGATTGAAGTAAAATATTTTTAGCCTCTAGAGACATTTGAAATAATTTTCAAAGTTCCCTTGAACAAGTAGAGTGCATGGTTTTTAGCCTTTTCGGCGGCCCGTACAATGTCATGTTTAAACGGTATTTTTACGAACAGTGGACCACATTTGATCTTTAATACATGCACTTCCATATTATGGAGAAATATGTAATTTACAGCTTGCTTTTCACCTAATTTCCACTAGTGCAACAACCCTAAGTAATATAGTCGGCAATGTTTTTTAGCCTTTTCGGCGCCCCGTAAAATGTCATGTCTAAACTGTATTTTTACGAACAGTGGACCACATTTGATCTTTGATACATGCACTTCCATATTATGGAGAAATATGTAATTTACAGCTTGCTTTGCATCAAATTTCCACTAGTGCAACAACCCTAAGTAATATAGTCGGCAACAACTTAGGTCATGTTTTTCAGCCTTTTCGGCGGCCCGTAAAATGTCATGTCTAAACGGTATTTTTATGAACAGTGCACCACATTTGATCTTTGATACATGCCCTTAAATCGCGTTATTAAACTTTGATTTGTAATCATGTGTTAAACTATTTGTTGAACATACATGAGGCGTGCACCAAAGTTCGGATGGTAAAATAAGCAATAGACTATATTATATTACAAGGGCATTACAGCAGTGACGAAATTGCTTGACGAACTAACTAACTAACGAAAGCAGTGTTTGTCATGGTGGAACAGATGATCGTTCCACCTATCCGGTACAAACGAAATGATGTCCTACATTTTCTGCATATTACCTTACCCGTGTAAATTTTGCGATTTGTCCTCGGACACTGCTCAATCCCCACTATGAAAGAACTCCACGGGGATCCGCAGTGCTCCCAGGTGTCGCCGATTGGGTGGCCTATGCCGTACGTTTCGGGTGTGTAAGACATAATTTTTTGTCATCTCGATTCCGGCGTCCCCTATGTTTATACCACCCGGTTCCGGATGGTCCGCGTGTAGCGTCAAGGACTTGTTGCGTGGTGCGGACCTCGGCCGGCCGCTTCCTTGTCCCTTCCTCTTGAGAGGAGGTACCTCTGCGCCTCTGTTGCGTTGGCCGTTGGCGGAGATTTGCCGAGACGCCTGCTCTGTTTCGGCTCGCACTCCACTATATGGTGCAGGAGGTGTGTGTTGAGCTTGTCCTTGTACAACCGGAAGCGTGCCCTGCAGTCAATACAGTATGCCCGCTGTGGTCGTTGAATAACACCGTAGGCGTACTCGGGGTCTGGCTTTTCTGGGCGGTAGTAGCACCACGGGGAGGGTTGCTCCCCGGTTATCCGTCAGACGGAAGTTTGAGATGTGGGTGGTACGTCTCCGGGTCCACCCAGTTGAAGTAGCCGCACCATTCATCCTCGGCCAAGGGGCACCGGTAGAATCTCCGGTCCGCTAGTTCATCGTGGCAGGTATCAACCACTGCCTAAAGGCCGTGTTCGCAAAAGTCGGGGCTTTCGGGTGGCCCCTGAGGAGGTTTCTCCTTTGACTCGAGCAATTTCACAATTTTCTTTTGAACTCTGTATGCGATTTAACTGGTTTAGAATTACTACTTTGTGAGTGAAGCATGAGTTCGTCGCATGAAACTCACCGATTGGTCGGCCTCTTGCCCACCGCCCGAACTCGTCGCTCTAGAACGGGGCGTATCCCCGGCGGCCTCTCCACCGGTTGAAGTTCTCGGCGAAGCGGGTTGGCGTTGGCGCTTGTGGACAAATTCGTAGTCACGCTCGTTCGGCCGTCGATCCATTGGAAGAAGCAACACCGGTCGTTGTCTTTGAGAAAAGAAAGAACGATGCATGAAATGGTAATGTTACTCAGTATTGTATGGACACCAGCAGTCTACCCGTAAGAGCGGGCACAACATGAGTGAGCGCGGTCGGCCGTCTCTCCGTGTGTAGATTGCATCATCTTCGCCAGAAGGTTGCGATGCAATTGGGTCGGGGCAACCGGCAGAATCAAGCGCCAACGCTACTAGTATCCGGTACTCGGCGGGATGAATTTCGCTTGTCAAGAGGCGACGGCGAACGACATCGTGCCCTAATTTGTGAAGATTCACCGGTGGCGTGTATTGCTTGTTTGGCGGTGTTGGATGTCTACCTCTCGTAGCTTTTATAGTGGTGCTTTGAGGGGCTGCTCCACACAACTGATGCATGTGACCTGTCCCATCGGCCCGACAAGGCAGCCAAAGCTGATGCATGTGACCTATCCCATCGGCCCGACAAGGCTGCCAAAGCTGATGCATGTGACCTGTCCCATCGGCAGTCATACAACTATGTTGTTCAACCTTCGAACATAGCCAGTGGGTGCCCCATTTGGGCTTGTACGCGTGCACTCTCCAGGGGCACCCCTGCATCTCGCACACCACGTCGTAGTAGGTTGGGGTGGACTTCTTAACCCTGAAAGTTCTTCTTAGTGATAAGGCCCAATCTTTGATAGCATCCTGCACTGCCTCTTTTGTGAGGTACATGCTGTTAGGTCTCACCTCATTGTCGCTATATTGCCAAGGTGTATCATTGCCTTCATTCACAATCAGGTTATTAAATTGATATGTGCTCCAATCTGCTGGCACAAGTGGCTCAACATCTTCATCTTCATCTTCCTCATCCGAGTTATCGTCGTCTTCCACTTCTACTTGTTTATATTCAAGGTCTTCCTCTTCCATATGTGCTATTACTTCCTCAATTTCCTCACCTTCGTCTACTTGCCCCCGCGCATCTTGCCCAATGTTTCCATCATCATCCCCAATCTCAATTTGCTCACCAGTCTGATAGCCAATAATTTCATTGCAACCCTGAACATGCGGCTCCCGGCTAGACTCTCCAATTTCAGTGTCACCATAAGTGAACTCATTTTGAGGCTCACTACACTCACCGGCGTCCAGCGGGTGCTACGGGGCAACAACCCTTTCATACGCTTGCACTAAAAGCACCCGACACCATCCACGTTGTTCGCCTCACATATGACCTCCAAGCTGCGGCTTCCTTCACTCAACTAACTCCCAATAAACAGGATCATCTCGCATGGTGCAAAGGCAAGATAACTTTAGCTGGCACTTCTCTTGTTCCATCCGAAACGTATAACACAACCAATTCAACACATCAAGAAATGTACGCTCTTGACCCTACTTAAACTTCTATCCACATATCGAAAGTTACTCGGATCCGCACCTCGTAACCATACATGACAACCCCTTCTCCATAAAAGATTCTAAAAGGAACTCGTTACGATATATCTGCGAACCTATTCATTAACACAAAAATAATTACTCTTCGTAAAAGTACTATATCTATTTGCTACAAAAATTATACGTATGTATATCTACAATCGAGAAATATATGTCTATCTACATTCAAAATAATATACATCTCTGTATACATTCCTAAAAACATATACATTCCTACAAATATCATTACATGGAAACCAAGTGTGCCTATTTCAGATGCAAAAAACTATGCGAAAAATATGTACATTACTAAAAATATTCATCTCTGTACTTGTATTTCTCAAAAACATCTACAACCCTAACAATATATACATGTGCACTTCTACATGTAAAAAAACATATATATCTAAATCTTTCTCTAAAAAGCATAACAACATATTATTATTCGTAAAAACAACCCTATAACTAGATCTAACCCTAACCCTAAACCAATTAAACTGCAAAAATAACTACATGTAACCCTAAACCACAAACAAATTAAACCGCGAAAATAACTACATCTAATCCTAACCATAAACCCTAAACAAAACATACCGCGGAAATAACTACATCTAACCCTAAACCCTAATTACTCCGCAGAAATAATTAAACATCTAACCCTAACCCTAAACAAATTAAACCGCCGAAATAACTACATCTAATCCGAACTGTAAACCCTACACAAAACATAACGCAGAAATAACTACATCTAACCCTAAACCCTAATTTATCCGCAGAAATAACTACATCTAACACTAAACCTAATTTATCCGCGGAAATAACTACATCTAACCCTAAACCCTAATTTATCCGCGGAAATAACTACATCTAACAATAAACCTAATATATCCGCGGAAATAACTACATCTAACCCTAAACCCTAATTTATCCGCGAAAATAACTACATCTAACCCTAAACAAATTAAACTGCAAAAATAACTAAATAAAACCTTAACCCTAAACACTAAATAAATTAAAACACGAAAATAACCATAAAAAATTACCTACGTGCAGCCGCGGCGCTTCCTCCCTTTCTTTTCTTCTTCTCCTCCTCCCTTTTCTTTCTTCTTCCTCCCCTTTCTTCTCTTTTTCCCTCGGTTTCTTTTCCCTCAGTTTGCTTCGGTCTACCGTGCGTGCGTGCGCTTTATAAACGCGACAAGTAGCCCTCTGGTTGGGCGACAGTCGACCGTGCGTAGCCATGTCGCCCAACCAGACATCGATTTTTATGATGTCGCACTCCCATGTGGCGACAAGGTACGTGTCGCTCTCCCATTGGGCGACAAGGTGCTGCGTCCCCGAGCAAGCCACGTGTCGCCGAGCCGTAGGGCAACAGGAGTACATTTCTGTAATTTTTTTTCTTCGTGGTATATTTCTGCAATTTGAATTATAAAATATATTATTTAAAAAAAAATTCCCAAATGAAGTCCTACATCCACAAAGACAAGAAAACCCTTCTTGGTTCCACCATGAACCCAGCGCATCAATTCGATCACGAATTGGGGTTAGAACAGACCAAAACGAACCAAAACGAACCAAAACACTTCAACCAAATGCAAACATCCTGTATTCAATACAGCAGTAATCTTCTTAATTTTTTTATGATTTTTTATGTTGCTCAGATGAAAAACTTGTCAACATGAAAAGTTGTGTTTTGAAATTCTCTACAACTTTCTTGTAGAACACAAAATTTTGAGAGCACGGTAGGACCTTCAAAAAGGCATATTACAGCCAGCTGTTAAAACCGGTCCGGCGTACATGTGAAACTCACTGTGACTTGGTCCGGCGCGAACGTGAAATTCTCTGTTAACATTCCCGATTTTCTATGATTTTTTTCCTGTTGCTCAAATGGAAAACTTGTCAACATGAAAAAGATGCGTCTTGAAATTCTCTACAACTTTCATGTAGACCAAATAATTATTTGAGCAAGGGAAGATGGTCAAAAATGCTAATTACTGCTGGCTGTCAAAACCGGTCCGGCGTACACGTGAAACTCACTACGACTTGGT
Source organism: Otatea glauca (assembly GCA_036346275.1). Lineage (NCBI taxonomy): Eukaryota > Viridiplantae > Streptophyta > Magnoliopsida > Poales > Poaceae > Otatea > Otatea glauca. The sequence goes on along the minus strand of CM070721.1, from coordinate 28,141,085 downwards.
CCGACGCGAAAAAATCAGTCCGACGCAAATGGGAAACTCTCTATTTCTCATTTCTCTTGGTCCGGTGCAAACGTGAAGTCTATCCTAAATCGGTCCGGCGCAAAAGCACTTCCAACTTGAAATCCATTTTAAATCCAAACTCAAATCTAAGCTATCCTAGATAACATAAAGTCAAATACTCATCATAAACATGGATGGACGTCCATATGGTCCTTCAAAGAACAATGTGTACGTAGCATATATGTATATATCCCATATTTCATTGTTCTTTTGGTTTCGCGTAATGCTATTTACATAACAGCAAATGAGGAAATCAGATTTAAGCAAAGCACCATTCCTCACAATTTTGCAACTCAATTTATGATTATAAGTGAAACATATAACATAAATATTAACATGATTCAGTTGGCAACTTATTTTGCAAATATAAGTAAAGCACATATCTATCCCTGTCCTTGGATAAAGAATACTGATGTTTTGTAAGCCTCATTCAATAACATAGATGGGTAAAACTACAAGTTTTGGAAACAAGTATAGCTCATTCATATGATCAGATTGTAAACAAGCAATATCAAACCATTCCAACAACGGTGACACAATTTTAACGGGCTTCCACTCATCAACTACGACGTGCTGATTTGTAATACATGTCAATATACTAAAATTCAAACAATGAGATAGCAAGCTATGGGTATCACACATATCAGGAAAATATGATGGTGCCTTACATGAAACAAGCTCTTGCATACAACTAGGATTGCCCAAAACAGCAAGCTTCAATTCAACAAGTTTATCATAAGTTATGCATATTCTGTAAACAAGAAACCTTCCACCTATGTCATAATCCCCAAATAAATTGAATTTAAAATAGTAGGCATAGGTGCTAGATAAAGACTTCCGAGATGAAATTTCAGAAATCTTATTCATAACACTATTCAAGCTAACAGGCTCATTCAACATGATATAGCACAAAACAGTGGCAGGGGATATTCTAGCTATTACTTCCTTCTGCGACATCAGCACCACATGATCAAAATTATAAACATGCAATTCATCACATGGTTCTACAATTGTGGTACAAGGTGGTAACTCACTAGAATTAAGTACAGTAGGAATATGCTCACAAATTTGCTCTCTTTTTTGCTGTATAATCAGATATGTACCACGTTCATTAGCATCCTCCTCAGAAGAAGTAGGTACCTCAAAACTTTCACTTGATAACACAGGGTTTTTAGTTTGTAGCTCCCCTTCTTCAAAAGTAACTTACATACCACATGGAACAACAAAAACATAAGTAACAGAAGTAGATTAGATTACGTTAGTAGAATCATCCTCGCATGTGCTATATCTAATTCACTCGAATTTTCTGGTATTTCTTTCGCATGCTCGGGGTGTGTGCTCTCAATAAGGTTTGGTGCAGTGCATCTAATAGGAGTAGCATTTAACTCTGTATGAACTTGAACTATAGTTGATTGTCTTCTCTGTATTTTTCTTTTAGCTCTACGTGAAAGATTAAGCAAGCATGATATAGAATTGTATTCTTTACAAGATATCATGATCTGAATTTCAAAATCTAGTCCACAATAAAAGTTGTTCATCCAAATCTTTTCGGTCTCTTCTAACCTACAACGCAAAGATCTACTCTGAAATTCTTGGTAGTACTCATCCACAGTTTTACTACCTTGTTTTAGACATTGCAATTCATTTTGTAATTGGCGAACAACATATGAAGGAATAAATCTAGCTCTCATAATTTTCTTCAATTTAATCCATGTGCTAGGAATGTCCTGATTTTTATGCGTATAATCATTCCACTAAACAGCAGCAAAATCAGTAAATCCACTAGTAACAACTCTTAACTTATCATGTTCAGGAATTCCATTCTTATCAAATGATTGTACTACAGCTAATTCCCAAGTAAGATAAACTTCAGGATCATATTTACCAATAAAAATGGGTACAGTGAACTTACTTTTTGAACGTATGCTATGCCGTCGTACCTCCCGTGGTGGTGAAGATGTACTCGTACGTTCTTCGTATCTCGGAGTGTGAACTACCTCTTCTCCTAGGATGTTGTTGGCCCAAGCACTACGATATTGAGAACCTGCCATTGTTAGTGAAGACAAGAAACAGATCACAAGTATGTGTTCCTATCAAGTACTAGGATCTAGTGATTCAAAATCTCTCACACTCAAGCTTTTACCAAGTTCTTACCAATTCTTACCGAGCAAGCAGGTGGTAACCGGCGACTGGTTCGTGATAAACACACTCAAGCTTGGAAAAGCGATTGCAAGGAGAATGGTACCTATTTGGTTTGTAGAAGGTAGAACTTGGACAGGTAATATTTATTTTCTATTAATATGATAATTCTAGTTATTGTAATGATAAGTAATGACCCAAACTAGAATTCACAAGCCTTAGTTGCCGATCACAAGGATATAAGCGAATTTGAAGATAACACACGCGCAAAGATAATGAAACTTAATGCAACCAATGGAATGAGCTAAACAAGAATAATTTCAGCACCAAAGCTCATGTTGCATAAGTTATGGAGAGACGCTAGCTAATTGATTCAGAAAAGCTAAAAGGGCACAAGATTGCTCACTAATTAATAGAATTACACAATCTGAAAATAATAAACAGAAATTAGGGTTTTTCTCAATGTAGTGCTGCCAGCCACTATTTTTGTTTTCTTTTCTTTTTTTTGCCTTTTGGCTCTTTCATTCTTTTTTCTTTCTTTTGGTGACTTTCGACCAACACTAGTATGAACAAAGTTTTGGAATCCCTAACTCGATGTCACAACACAATATGATATGATAATTCAAGATTATGCAATGTATCAAGTAGAACAGCCCTAAGCAATATCAAAAAGCTAGTCTAAAATAGGATAAATGTATTCGCAAAGGATGAATTGGTTCCCAAAAGGTATGTGTATTGATATTTTTGGGGTTTATGGTTTGTGGATGCTACTGGACTCAACCAACTCAAAGGAACAAAGCTAGAACACGAATTGAAGTAAGAAACCCAAATTCGGCCAGAACAGTGCAGCAAAATTGTTGCCACAATTAAAGTATGAAAATGACCGAATCTAGTTTGCGCACAATGTAACAAATTGAAGGCAATGTTCTATTCTTTAAAACAAGTATACAAACACACAAGTTGGAGCTCATATATAGAAGTTATAGCCAAAATACCGACGTGCACAGATTTGACCTAAATTAAGTCGATCTGACCAAATCCGAATCCGAATCAAATTCGATTTGAAGGAGTCCGAATTACGAAGGACACCCAAAAAAGTTTTTGTAGAGGACTCTTAGAGGATTCGGAAAGTATAAAAACTTCCCAATCGGAGTTCAGAAGTGAGAATTATGATCAAAATACCGAATCAATCTGGATTGGAAGTATAACTTGCTTCACCAAATTTGACGTCCACATTAAACTGACTTGCATACAGAATTAGAGTCCGTGCCCAATTAGTTTATTGTAGAACTTGTTCCAAGGTTTCAAGAAAGTGCAAAAACACTATAGTCCGAGCTCATATATGAAACTTATGAACAAAACAAAGTACTTGAAAGATTGAAAAAAAAGCTACGCGAAGGTAAAACGATCAACAACTAAAACAAGAACTCTAATGAGTCAAAACCTAACAAAACACACTAAAATACCAAATTGAATCTAAAGGTTGAATTTTTGTGGAGTAATTTTCAATTTAGGATAAAAGACAAAAACTAATCTAAGATGCTAAAATTCTCACCGATCAACGAAAGCTCTGATACCACTTGATGAGGCTAAATGGAGGTCCGATCTTTCAGTGAGATGGATAGCTATCGATTAGTGGAGACGGTCCTCACGATCCAGGCTACGATCGAAACATGACCAATGACAAGCAATCGTTGAACCAATCTCCGAATTGTTATCAACCATGCCAAAACCCGATTGACCTGATCACAAAGATCAATTCCTGCAAGCAATCAAAGAACAAGCAATAAAAAAGCAAAAGCAATATGAAATTGCAAATATAATTGAAGTATTGATGTGGGGTTCTAAAGCACGGTATTGATGTTGATCTCGCCGAACATGAGAATACCAAATAGTTTCACCAAGGAAAACTATAACTAAACAAAACCTAAGTAATTTTGGGGACTCTCTAGCTATATAAAGGTAAAAGAGAAGGGGGATTCGGCTAGCACAAAAGAGTGGCCGAATAGGACTCTTACAAGGCCCAATGCCCAAGTTTGACTCGGACTAGAAAGTTGACCCGACTTATTTTGGTGATTGCGGAGTGCTCCAAAGGAATTTTTAGGTGGGGTCAAATCCATTGGAAAGATCTTGAAGAACTCTCCAATCGGACACCGTATGCAAAATTTGTGCTCGTTTTACTTCAGACTGGTATCCGGAGGCCGAATTGGATTCCAGAACATAGATGTGTGGTCATATCCGTAGTAGTGATATCCTCATCAGTTCGGTAATCAACTGGGATGGTAATCTTTTAGATTGGTGCAATTGGCAAGGGGTAGTATGCCAAGGTGGGCTGAAGGGCAGAGGGTATGTGGAAGTCTTGCTCTAGTCATCTTAAGGACTTAACCTTGCAAGCCTTTGACCTGAGTCAAACATGCCACCACATGTCTAGATAGGACAACCTAACTGATTAATTAGCAATGTTTTAGCTTTGGTACTACCAATGGTGGTGTGAGTCCCGGATTCACGGATCAATTCACATGGCGCAAGAGGGGGCCCCTGTCGTGGCGATTTAACCCTTCAGTGTTGAAACCTCAGCAGGTAGTGTTGGGTTAAGACAGAGCTTTGTAAAGGCTTTGTCATGATTCCTCTGCTGGCACACAAAAGGAAGTGTGCTAATGGCCAGGCACAAGGAGAATATCATGTCGTGTGGGTAAAGCGCATAACCTCTACAGAGTGTAAAATCTATTCGAATAGCCGTGCTCGCGGTATTGAGCAATGCTCGGAAATTACAGTTAAGGGTTAGATTTTTGAAAAAATGAAAACTTGGATGGGAAGGGCTGAATATTATTGGAAAGTTGGAATTTGACTTAGAGCTGGATGCCATGTCTAATTGAGAAATGCTGAAAGTTATTATTAATGTTATTTGTTTTACTGTCTTTTCAATCTATTTACTGTATTCATTTATAAACGCTGCTTAACTACAAAATAGGCATGATAGCCATTCTGTTTGAATAATCCTTGCATTTAGATATGTTAGAATTGCATTCTGTGCACAACTTGTTGAGTGCTTTAAGTACTCACCCTTGCCAACAACAACATCACTAGTTGAGGAATCTACATCAGCTCTTGAGGAGGAGTACCAGGAGGAGACGAATGTTTAGGGTGCGATCCTTGTAAGTTGCCTGTGGTATACTGAGGGGTTTATCTACGTTTTCATTCTGCTGTAGTTTAATTTGTTATTCAGCCTTGCGAGACATAGTCATGTAAGTTGACCATAAGGTCATTCAACAGGTATTATTTAATACATGAAGTCTTTTGTTATGTTTCCGCTGTGTATAATTGTGATATTCATTTGTATTGAGCCTGTGTGCATTAGCGTAATCCTGGACTAGTGAAGTATACACAGATGGTCCGGATTTGCATATTCGGATCCCGATAGGCTGTATCACTTCCATTTTGGAAATCCTTTGGAAACTGAAATGAACTTTCGAAATAACATTGGGCCTTGAAAATTCTAAAGAAATTCAAGGAGATAAATTTAATTTTTTAAATAAAATGAAATATTATTATATGGAAATTTGGAGAAATTCATTGGAAGCTAATTTTTTAATTTTTTTGTCAGAAGAATCATATTTATTTAGAAAAATATATAATAGTTCTTTTTTTAAAAAAATAGTAGCAACGCCTAAAATGTTTGAAAAATCCACAAAATAATACTTTCATTTAATTCCCTCAAAAATTGAAACTTTTTGGGGTGTTACATTCCGAGTCGTATTTTCCTTTTCTTTTCTTTAAGGTTTGAATTGTTGTTTTTTTTGCTTGGCAGGCAGTGAAACACAATCCCTAAGGGCATCTTTTGTTTGTAGGATTTTCATATGAATTTTGAAGGATTTTTTTCCTACAAGTGTTATTTGGAAGATAGGAATTGGGGTGTAAAATTCCTATGGAATACATTCTTATACCTATTGTTATCAAGTCGTGTGACTAATCGACAATTAATCACAAAGTCACCCTAGGAGCATGACTAGAGGCCCTAGACTCGTTAATTGCCAAGTCGAGTGACTTGGAGTCGATGGTTAGGCATGACTAATCACACGACTTGGCCCTATGGAGAAGAGGGGAAGGTGAAAGGGAGGGAGCTATGGAGAAAGGGGAAGGCGATGGGGATGAGGAGGGTCTAGGGAAGAGAGCAGAGACACCTCAGAGGTGCGAATGGCGATGGTGACAACGCTGGCACATAGGCAATGGGGGTTTCGGTGCAAGGAAGAGGATGGAAGATGGAGGAACTGCAGTCCCTTGTTCCGTGACACTGCTATGGTGCTGCCCCCTCTCTCCCTTGCTCTATTACCACCAAGAGGAGGATCTTGAGAGGGAGCTGCGGATGGCTACCGACGGTGATGACTCCTTGGTCCTCAGCTCTGGTTGCCATCGGCAATGTTGCCTACTCCTCTAGGTTCCTCTCGCCTCCTCCCCCTGGAGATCCCCTTCTTCCTTATCTCTTCCTTTCTCTTTGGTTTTTCTGCTCTGCTTTGCTGTCTCCCTTGAGGTCTATTGCCGTAGTGTAGTAGCAATAGCAGCAGGACTAGCACCAAGCCATGCCTTCTACCTGGCCACGACTAGCCCTAGTCGAACGACTAATCTCCTAACTCAACAAGTCGACTCTATGGCGACTCGAGTTGGTTTTACGACTTAATAACCATGCATATACCCCAATTTCACAGGGAAATGAGCATGAGCTCAATCCTCATGTTACTTTTCTGAGAAGTCCAATGCATTCTCTATCTACTCTCTCTGATCAAGGAATATCTAATATCAAAATTCCTACATTTTTTCGTGTGAGGCATCGAGACACCTCTTTTGAGCAATCTTGTGGTTTTTGTTTCCTATGGAATTAAACATGTTGTGGCATTCCAATCCTGTGTCTCTTGTATTGCCACGTTTTTAGATTCCTACGTTCCAAGGAAGCCCTAAAATTAGTTTATTCTTTATAGTGGCACTGCTGAACTATCCTGACAAGAATTCTTTTCACTCTTGACATTGTGTCCTTGAAAGCATCTAGGCCCCTAATTTATTTTAGTTTTGGTAATTAATGACAATCGCGATTAAAGGACTAATATTTTCTTTGAGTATGATTGAAAATAGGTTGGTCCAAGATATGGAAAACAATGAAGCATCAAAATGAAGTTAAAGGAGATCAATGCATCATGCTAAAGAGACAATGTATGAAATTAAGGACCTTTTATAGCTTTTACCGATCTCGGAGTATTGAAGAAAGATCGGATTGCTAGAATAGGTGCCGTACTATTAAGAGGGACTCTTGATTAATAACTTGATATGATTTTAGTGAAAGTGGCTCAATTAGTGCTCATATATTGATTATTTTCACTTAAGACAGAAACAAAATTGAAAAACATAAATCACCCCAGCTTGATCGGCACTACCGCCTATAGTAGGGCGATACTGCCGCTTGGTCGGCAGTACCGGCCCTAGCACCAGTAGTTTTATTCCAAAGAGGGGTGTTTTTGGCTCGGTGCCTAGTCGGCACTACTGCCCATGGTAGGGCGGTACTGCCTCTTGGTCGGTAGTATCGGCCCTAGAGTCGGTAGTTATATTACAGAAGGGGGTATTTGTGTCTTGCTCGGTTGGCACTACTGACCAAATTGGATGGTACTGCAGCTCGGCCGGCACTACCGGCATAGCATGGGTGGTAGTACCGGCCTCAAGGCAACGACTAGTCTGTTAGTGCATTTAATGCCCACAGTCAACCGTTGTATCGATGGCCGGTAGTACCGGCCCTAGTTGGGCAAAAGTGCCGGCCATCCTGAATTTTTCAGGGGTTGGTAGCAACGGCTAGCGAAATTGATGAGGGCAATAAATACTCCCCCATATGCAACATAGAGTAAGGCTTGAACTCCTATTGCATGTTTTTGAGCTCTAGTGTGCATCTCTTCTACTCAATTGCATTAAATTCACATTTGAGGAATAGTTGAGTGAAAATCAAGTGTGAGCATTAAATTGAGCCGTTTAGACACTTGATTTACCTCAAGCGATCGTCAAAGTTTATTACTCTTGGAGGTTGCCGCCTCCTAGACGGCTTGGAGGCACATGTCATCGGTGATCTTCTCAAAGAAGCTTGTGAGAAGGCCCGATCGATTGTGAAGGCAAGGAGCTCACCTAACCGGAGTGGTGAAGAACTACCACGAGTGATCGAGGAAGGCTCAAGCGGGTGGAGCCGACTTGAAGTGGTTCAAGTCACCTCAACGTGGAGTAGGGGAGACCAGCAAGTCTCCAAGACCACGGGATAATTTTTTTTGTCTCTCATTGTCTTGTGACTTGCTTTTAAAATTGGTGTGCTTAATTTTAAATTCCTAGCATTTTGGGTATATTATTTGTAATTAGAATCCTTTATTGGTCATACTTGATCTGCTAGAGTAACTTGTGATTACCAGAGAATATAGTTGTAATTTGCAATTATTGTTCTTATAGCTTAGTTATTTTATTAAATTGCAAATTAGAAACGAAAAATTTAGAAACCCCCTATTCACCCCCCTCTAGTCGGTTATCCTTGATCCTACAAGTGGTATCAGAGCTTGGACTCTCTTTTGGGGCTTTACCGCCTAGAGAGTAAGGATGGCTAGTGATGGGGTGTCAATAGGCAAGGCTCTATTTTTCAATGGCTCAAATTATTCACATTAGAAAATTCGTATGACCATTTATCTAAAGGCCATGTGCCCAAGTATATGAAGAATTGTTATTGAGGGTTTCGCTCCAGGAGTTAATCCCATGCTCACAATAGAACAAGAAGAGCGAAACACCCATCTTAATGCTCAAGCTATGAATGCTCTTTTTGGTGCTTTGAACGCAAATGAGTTTAATCGAGTGAGCAACCTTGAAATCGCTCATGAGATTTGGAAAACCCTCTCAGAAATTCATGAGGGGACATCCTCAGTCAAAGAAGCCAAATTGCATATGCTTCGGATCAAATATGAGAGTTTTATTATGTTACCCCATGAGAACATCAATGAGATGTACTCACGGCTCAATAACATAGTAAATGAGCTCAAGGGCCTTGGGGCGTCACTAACCGATTTCGATGTTATTCGTAAGATGCTTAGGGTTCTTTCGGACAAATATGAGACTTTGGTGACGTTGTTTCTCAGCTCACCAGAGTTGCCAAGGATGACGCCAACGGGACTTCTTGGAAACCTCATTACAAATGAGCTTTACAAGAAGGACAAGGAAGATCTTTTGGAGCAAAGCTCTTCGAAGAAGAAGAATATCGCCTTCATGGCGAAGGCGGAGTCAAGCGATGAGGTGCTTGATGACTCTGATGATGATGAAGACACCAAGGAGGAAATGGCCCTCCTTGTAAGAAGAATAAGGAGATTCATGAAGAGGCGCTCAAGCACAAGTGCTTCTCAAAAATTCAAAAATGGACAATACTCAAGCACCAAGCGATATGCAAATATCCTGTGCTATGAGTGTGATGAGAAGGGACACATTGCTTCTCATGGTCCCAAGAAAAAGGATGACAAGAACAAGTCGCCCAAGAAGAAGAAGTTCTTTCATAGAAAGAGAAGCTCTTCAAGAAGCTTAATAAGGATGGAAAAGGCGAGACTCACATTGGAGAGTGGGATTCTGAAGAAGAATATTTGGACTCCGACTCTTCCGAGGATGATATACCTTCAAAGAAGAAGGGTCTCGTCGGCATCGCTATCAAGGAGGCTTCCTCACCATTCGTCACTCCTTTGTGTCTCATGACAAAAGGAGATTTTAAGGTAAAACCAAATGACGATGATGAACCCTCCTATGATGAGCTAATGGATATGCTTGAGGACTTGAATGAGTACCTCGGCAAAGAAAAGTCTAAACATAAAGCTTTGAGAAAAGAATATCTCTCTTTCAAAGACTCTTATGAGGAGCTAAAGGAAGCTCATGAGACTCTTCTTGGTGAGAGACATTAAAGACCCAAAATTGATGTTGGTATTGATTGCAATATTCTTAATGATATGTCTAGTTTAGAAATTGATTCATACTGTGTAGCAAAAACTAGCATATCTACTTCTTGCGATGATTTAATTGATATACTTGCAACTTCATGTGCTAGCTCAATTTCTTGCCATGAAAATTTAATGGTAGAAAATAATGAACTTAAAGTACAAGTGGATAAACTTAGCAAGAGTTTAGATAGATGCTTTAAGGGCAAGAATACTCTAAATAAAATCTTGAATAGTCAAATATGTTCCTACAATAAAGAAGGTCTTGGGTATATTCCTAAAAAGGGTAAGAAAATTAGTAACAAAGCTTATCGGTTTGTAAAATCAAATGGGAAGCTTTGTTATAAATGTCATGATGTAGGTCATCTATCAAATGACTGTCCTTTAAGCAAAGCATCCAAAAATAACATTTATGATTCTTGCTATGTGCTTAAGAAAAATAGTTTTGGTAAAATTATTGCTAAGTTTGTTGGCACTCCTATACTTGGCCACAGGAAGAATGCCATTTGGGTGCCTAAAGCCTTGGCTACTAACCTCCAAGGACCCAAACAAATTTGGGTACCTAAAAAGGGTTTATTTTCTTTTGTAGGTGAACTACAAGATCGGCGGACAACATTGGGTGTCGGATAGTGGATGCACTCAACACATGATTGGTGACCGAAAAATATTCACCACATTTGAATCGGGGAGTGGCCAACATGACAAGATCACTTTTGGTGACAATAGCAAAGGGAAGGTATTAGGATTGGGTAAAATAGCTTTCTCAAATGACCTTTCTATTTCAAATGTCTCCTTAGTTGAAACTTTGAATTTTAATTTGCTATCCGTTCCTCAAATTTGTGATCTTGATCTCACTTGCATGTTTTCTAAGAATGGAGTAGTGATTTCTAAAGAAAATGATAACTCTTTGATATTCAAAGGTTTTAGATTTGAAAATTTATATTTAGTTGACTTCTCCTCAAATGAGTCATGTCTTCAAACTTTTTTAATTGCTAAAACTTCCTTAGGTTGGTTGTGGCATAGAAGACTCGCTCATGTAGGAATGATTCAACTTAAAAAGCTTTTTAAAAATGATTTAGTTGTGGGCTTGAAAGATGTAAAGTTTGAGAAAAATAGACTTTGTAGTGCTTGCCAAGCCGGCAAGCAAGTGGTTAGTTCTCATCCTTTAAAAAGTATCATATCCACATCTAAACCGTTAGAGCTCTTACATATGGATTTGTTTGGCTCGACAACCTATAAAAGCATCGGAGGAAATTCTTATCGTTTAGTCGTTGTTGATGATTATTCTAGGTATACTTGGGTGTTCTTTTTAGATAAATCCGAAGCCTCCGAAATTTTTAAAAGATTTGCCAAAAGGGCTCAAAACGAACTTGATTTCAAAATTAAGAAAATTTGTAGTGATAATGGTTCCGAGTTCAAAAATACAAGAATTGAAGATTATTGTGATGAACTTGGAATAAAACATGAGCTTTCCGCCACCTACACTCCAGAGCAAAATGGAATTGTAGAATGGAAAAATCGAACATTAATTGAAATGGCAAGAACAATGCTTGATGAATATGGCACTTTTGATAGTTTTTGGGCGGAAGCCATTAATACCGCTTATCATGCAACAAATAGGCTTTATTTGCATCGTCTTTTGAAAAAGACTTCCTATGAGCTTCTCATTGGAAGAAGACCGAACATTTCTTACTTTCGAGTCTTTTGTTGCAAATGTTATATTTTGAAAAAGAGTGTTCGGCTCTCAAAATTTCAAAGTCGTTGTGATGAAGGTTTCTTGCTTGGCTACTCTTCAAATAGTAAAACCTATCATATTTTTAATAAAAACAAAGGTTTTGTTGAAGAGACTTGTGATGTTGAATTTGATGAAACTAATGGCTCTCAAGAAGACTAAGAAAATTTGGATGATGTAGGTAATGAAGGCTAAAGAGAAGCAATGAAAAATATGACACTTGGAGATGTGAAGCCGGAAGTGAACAAAGAAGATCAACCCTCATTCACTCAAGTTGAACCATCTACTTCCGCAACGCCATGTCAAGCTCAACCAATTGATGTGGATGAGAAGGAGAGTGATCAACAAGTTCAACCCCTACCTCAAAGAGTCCATCATGGACTCTCCAAGGATCATCCAATAGATCAAATATTAGGTGACATTAGTAAGGGTGTTCTAACTCGATCTCGTGTCACTTCTTTTTGTGAACATTACTCTTTTGTGTCCTCTCTTGAACCTACTCATGTAGACGAAGCTTTAGATGACCCGGATTGGATGAACTCAATGCATGAAGAGCTTAACAACTTCGCTTAAAATGATGTATGGACACTGGTTGAAAGAACTAAGGATCACAACGTCATTGGCACTAAATGGGTATTTCGAAACAAGCAGATAAGAATGGTATCGTGGTAAGAAATAAGACTAGATTAGTGGTGTAAGGGTTCACACAAATCGAAGGTTTGGATTTTGGTGAAACCTTTGCACTCGTAGCTAGATTAGAAGTATTAGAATCTTACTTGCTTTTGCATCTTGCCTTAATATCAAATTATTTCAAATGGATGTAAAGAGTGCATTTTTAAATGGACAAATATCCAAATTGGTATTTATAGAACAACCTCCCGGTTTTGAAAACCCTAAACATCCAAATCATGTGTACAAACTCTCTAAGTCGCTATACGGTCTCAAACAAGCTCCTAGAGCATGGTATGAGCGACTTAGAGATTTTCTAATATCAAAAGGTTTCAAAATTGGGAAGGTTGATACAACACTCTTTACAAAAATAATTGATGGAGATTTCTTTGTGTGTCAAATTTATGTTGATGATATTATATTTGGTTCTACTAATGAGGATCTTTGCAAAGAATTTGGTCATATGATGTCTAGAGAGTTCGACATGTCCATGATTGGAGAATTGAGCTTCTTCCTTGGACTTCAAATCAAGCAAATAAAAAATAGGACCTTCGTGAGTTAAACCAAGCATGTGAAAGATTTACTCAAGAGGTTTGGCATGGAAGACGCGAAGCCTATCAAGACTCCAATGGCATCCAACGGGCATCTTGATCTAAATGAGGGAGGTAAACCGATAGATTTAAAGCTTTATTATTCTATGATTAATAGTTTACTTTATCTCACCGCATCTAGACCCGATATTATGTTTAGTGTTTGCATGTGTGCTCGTTTTCAAGCTTCACCTAAAGAGTTCCATCTAGTGGCCGTTAAGAGAATTCTAAGATATTTAAAGCATTCCTCAAATATAGGGTTATGGTATCCTAAAGGTGCAAAATTTGATTTAGTTGGATATTCAAATTCGAATTATGCGGGTTGTAAAATGGATAGGAAGAGCACCTCAGGGAGTTGCCAATTGTTAGGTAGATCCCTAGTTTCATGGTTCTCCAAGAAACAAAATTCTGTAGCCCTTTCCACCATCGAAGCCGAACATATATCCGTCGGTTTGTTGTGCTCAATTGTTGTGGATGAGGCAAACTTTAATGGATTATGGAATTAGTTTCAAAAATGTGCCTCTCTTATGTGATAATGAAAGTGTCGTTAAAATAGCCAACAACCCGGTCCAACACTCAAGAACCAAACATTGATATCTGCCATCATTTCTTAAGAGATCATGTGAGTAAAGGTAATATTGTAATTAGCCACATTAGAATCGAAGATCAATTAGCGGACATTCTCACCAAGCCCTTAGATGAAGCTAGATTTTGCAAATTGAGAAATGAATTAAATATCATAGATAGCTCAAACGTTGCTTGAATATTTGCACCATGGTTGATTTGCTATAGGATGTTAATTGGGTCTTATTTGTTTTTCTAAATCTCTTGATAAGCTACACATTAAAGGGGAGTACTGCACCATTATATATGTATTACATCTCTAAATGTGAAAATATCAAAAATAAGTGCAAATAATTTTCAAAACAAGACTCTAGACCATACTAATTCAAAATATTTGAAGATGTATTATTTTGAAGTTTCTTAAGTGTAAATATCCTCAAAACCTTCATTGTCAAAATATGTATATATAAATTTCATCTTTTGAATATTAGCATTACAATAAACCTCTTCTATATTTTAACATATCTTAAATATCTTGGAATTTTTTTTGTATTTTACAAATCTTCAAAATTTTCCAAAATTTGTCTATATTGACATATTTAATGCACTTAATGAGTTAAAGCCTTTAGAACTAGAGTTTTCTTGTGTCTAGTCTCCTAAAAGGTATTTCTCAACTCATATATGGCAACAAGTTAAATCACTCTTGACGAATGATTTGTTTCCAAAATTATCTCTTATTTGCTCAAAATGAGTCTATATTATTACAAACTATTTGAAAATATCTTATGTTTCTTTTGGACAAAGTTGAAACACTCACAAATATATCTTATCTCTTGATAAATATATTAGAGTTGTTCACAACTTGATTTTTACTAATTTAGAGTGTGCCCCTGTCAGGGCCAGCACTACCGCGGCTAGTGCCCGGTACTGCCGCCCTAGGCCGGCACTACCGCCTCTCCAGGGTGGTACTGCCGAAAGTGTCGGGCTGGGGAAGTTTTTGAGTCAGTTTTGTTTTCTTCCAATGTTACTCTACCCCTTTATTTCCTTGGCCGATGCTCTCTCTCTCTCAATTCTTCTTCCTTGCCCCTCCTCTCTCACAAGCAACTTCCTCTCTCTCTTTCCAAGATTCCTCCAAAGATCAAATCTTTCATCTCAAGGAGATTTTTAGTGAAATCTTGTTCCCCTTCATCTCAAGGTATCCATTCGCTCCAGATTTGTACCCTACTTTCATCCCTTTTGTGTTCTAAGTCTCAAAGTTCACATTTTAGGGTTTAGAGCAAATATTGCAAATATCCAGTTAATAGAAATATAAATCTTGGTGTAATGCTTAGATGAGTAATCAAGCAAGGCATTTCGAACACGAATCTTGCTCATTCTAAACTAGAACCAAGAATTTATGGTCGGTAGTGCCGACACCTCATGTGGCCGGCAGTATCGCTCTACCTAGAGCGGTAGTGCCGCTCATGGCCGACAGTACCGACCTAGCATGAATGGTACTGCCGCTCTTGGCATATTCAATCTGAATATTTGCAAAATTCTGTCTAAATTTGAATTGCCTTGAGACCCTAGCATCTTTTCTTATCCTTGATTTATCTCTCATGTCAGTAATCATGCATCGAACCAAAAATCCCTCTCAACTGAAGGCTCCTCGTGGCGGAGGGCAAATAAGGAAATCAACTCGAGGTGCAGGTGTTGTAGCTCAGAGATCTGGTAGTGGAGTTGATGCTTCCTGCACTAGGGATGATGGGGAAATAAGGAAACTAGTGCAGAAAGAGCTAGAACAAGGAGGTGGCAGTTCTCGAGAAATCAAAGGAAAGAAAGTTGTTTCTAGCTCTAGCAATGATGATGACAATGAAGATGATGAAAATTACATGGATGAAGGGGGAGAGGGAGCAGATGATGATGAGGAAATGTCAAATGAGGAATGTCTTCTAGGGTTTGATAAAGTTGATCTCCGCGAAATCAAGGCGGCTTAGTATACCTCTTTGAGAGGGGCAAATCAATACAGGCTGCTAAGATCTGCATCGCAAAAGTTCTTTCGTACTTTATTTCAAGAAAAGGTCTTCAATGAAATTTATTCAGACAAAGACTTCGTCGATCAAACATGGGTGGATTGGAGTCACATAAGTAAGTTACCTCTATTCGTTGGTGTGCCAGAGTTGTTTGATGGGGCAAGACTACTGCATCTTGTATCTTTGAGGTGTGATCTTGCTGAGGATGCTATTCGCCAGTTCTATGCCACCCTGTATATCCCAGACTCCTACGACTCAATCTCATGGATGACAAACTCCAGAGACTACATGGCCATAAAAGAGGAATTTGAGCAGGCTCTTGTGATCTATCACAGTGGTTATCCCAAGATCCATAGTGAAAGGTCGCTTGGGATAGCATAGCAACTGGAGTTCTATGATTCGACGTCAAATGTGAGAAAGCCAGGGAAGCTGGCGGGACTTCTTCCTTAGGCAAGCTTGGTGAATCAAATTGTCAGAGTTACCATTCATCCCAAGAGTGGTAACTTTGATGATATTAGATGATTTGCCTAGAATATAATCAGCAAAATAATGCATCTAAAGAAGTTTGATGTGGTGGACTTCATCATAAGAGAGATTGCCTAATCAGCAAGGGAGCGAGGTAAGAGCATCTACTTTGGCCCCTATATTATGAAGCTCATTATGATGAAGACTGGCTATAACAAAGAGTGTGGGTATGCACACAAGCAATACAAGCCCCGAGAGGCTCCACCTCAAGTAGTTGGTCATCCCAAGACAAGAGACGGCGGCAGACGAGAGCAAACAAGAGATTCTGGATATAGCTGAAGACCTTCCCCAGACCTCTCATGTCGTGCCTCAGGATATTTTCTCAGCCAGCATTGACTCCCTACGCCATGACATGATGGCACAATTCACACCTCTCTCTTCAAGCATCACGAGCAGATTTGATGAGGAGCACAATACCAGGTTCAGACTCGAACCCTTGTACAAGAGATGAGAGCCCGTTTAGACAGTGTCAGCGAGCAGGTAAATTATCTCAGAGATGAGCTCGTTCCTGTTTGTGCTCGACATATTCGTGGCTGTGGCAATGGTGCTCCTCCCTCCTAAGTGATACATGGGGACCCCTTCTTGGTATTTGATGCCAAAGGGGGAGAGAAGAAGATGAGCAAGGAAAGGCGATGAAGATCAAAGACTAAAGGATTAGCTTATGTTTTACTTTTTATATATCTCTATGTAAGCTAATGAACCTATGATATGTCTTTTTGATGTTGGATGTTATTGCGGGGTTTGAAAAAAAATTGAATGCTTGGATGTCTTGTTATATCGTATGGCTTATTTATCTTCATTTGAATTTATTGCTCATATTTTGACTATCCATGGACTCATCATCTAAAGGAAACTCCGTCAAATTTTTAAATATGTGCAAAAACAACTACTTCATTCACATGCACACTTTTAGGGGAGTTCTAAATTAAACATCATGATTTTAATAAGATTTTGCCTCAAAGAAAATTTTTCTTTCTCCATCTCAAGAAGCAAAATGTCATTAAAACAAAATACTTGAGTATACGACAAATCTTAATTGCTGCATACTAAAATCAATTTCAATTCATTATACATGTTGAGGTTGTCATCAATTACCAAAAAGGGGGAGATTGAAAGCATCTAGACCCCTAATTTATTTTAGTTTTGGTAATTAATGACAATCGCGATTAAAGGACTAATATTTTCTTTGAGTATGATTGAAAATAGGTTGGTCGTAGATATGGAAAACAATGAAGCATCAAAATGAAGTCAAAGGAGATCAATGCATCATGCTTAAGAGACAAGGTATGAAATTAAGGACCTTTTTATAGCTTTTACCGATCTCGGGGTATTGAAGAAAGATCGGATTACTAGAATAGGTGCTGTACTATTAAGAGGGACTCTTGATTAGTAACTTGATGTGATTTTAGTGAAAGTGGCTCAATTAGTGCTCATATATTGATTATTTTCACTTAAGATAGAAACAAAATTGAAAAACATAAATCACCTCAGCTTGATCGGCACTACCGCCTATAGTAATTCGGTACTGCTGCTTGGTCGGCAATATTGGCCCTAGGACCGGTAGTTTTATTTCAGAGAAGGGTGTTTTTGGCTCGGTGCCTAGTCGGCACTACCGCCCATGGTAGGGCGGTACTGCCGCTTGGTCGGTAGTATCGGCCCTAGAGTCGGTAGTTATATTAAAGAAGGGGTATTTGTGTCCTGCTCGGTCGGCACTACCGACCAAATTGGGTGGTATTGTCGCTCGGCCAGCACTACCGCCCTAGCATGGGTGGTAGTACCGCCCTCAAGGCAACGACTAGTCTGTCAGTGCATTTAACGCCCACAGTCAACCGTTGTATCGATGGCCGGCAGTACTGGCCCTAGTTGGGCGGTAGTGCCGGCCATCCTAAATTTTTCAGGGGTTGGTAGCAACGGCTAGGGAAATTGATGAGGGCTAAAAATTCTCCCCCGTATGCAGCATAGAGTAAGGTTTGAACTCCTATTACATGTTTTTGAGCTCTAGTGTGCATCTCTTCTACTCAATTGCATTAAATTCACATTTGAGGAGTAGTTGAGTGAAAACCATGTGTGAGCATTAAATTGAGCCATTTAGATACTATTCACCTCAAGCGACCGTCAAAGTTTATTACTGTTGGAGGTTGCCGCCTCCTAGATAGCTTGGAGGCATGTGGCATCGGTGATCTTCTCAAAAAAGCTTGTGAGAAGGCTCGGTCGATTGTGAAAGTATGGAGCTCGCCTAATCGGAGTGGTGAAGAGCTACCACGAGTGATCGAGGAAGGCTCAAGCGGGTAGAGCCGGCTTGAAGTGGTTCAAGTTACCTCAACGTGGAGTAGGGGATGCCAGCAAGTCTCCGAGACCACGGGATAAAATTTCTTGTCTCTCATCCTCTTTTGACTTGCTTTTAAAATTGGTGTGCTTAATTTTCAATTTCTAGCATTTTGGGTATATTATTTGTAATTAGAATCCTTTATTGGTCATACTTGATTTGCTAGAGTAACTTGTGATTACTAGAGAATATAGTTGTAATCTGCAATTATTGTTCTTATAGCTTAGTATTTTTATTAAATTGCAAATTAAAACCAAAAAATTTAGAAACCTCCTATTGACCCTCTCTAGTCGGTTATCTTTGATCCTACAGTCCTGTTTGGAGGCTTGGAGCATGGTAATTTCTTCAAAATCTTGTAGAAATAAGGTCCTTTTTGGGACAGTTTCTCCCCAGCTTCTGCTTAAAAGAAAATTGTATTATATATCGAACGGGAGGATTCTGAACAGCTTCATCTACAATCAGAAGCTGTACTCTATATAGAATCAGAATTCCGATGCCAGCTAATTCTTGTTAATTCCCGCTGGCTCGGCCCTTCACCTCCATGTGTAGCTGGCTTGGCCTGATTCTCTCACAATCAGAAACAGCTTCTCCAATAATTTAGAATCTGCACAATCAAAAGCTGTCTTGAAGGGAGTTCTCCAAGAATTTGATGGGTGATAACTTCTGATTTTATATACAAATCTATTTCTAATTATGTGAGAAGCTTCTTGAAAAATCTAGAATCTAGATTTTTGAAGAATCAGAAGCTGTCATCTACCTGATTTTTAAGCAATCCAGAATCTGCACAATAAAAAATTATCCCAAACAGAGCCTAAAATTGTCTTGAGATTACTGTAAAATTCGGATTCCCTGCTTTTTTTTTCGTTTTGAAAGAAGTCGACGAAATGGGAAGGGGTAGACAGAGAAAGATATGGGCCCACTACTGCCCTGCGCAATGTGAGATAGATACGGCCTGTTTTGCCTTCAGCGAAGCCACAGGACGAAGCGGCGAACACCGTAAAAACCTCTCAAAGCCCTAAGGCGGCGCCGCCGCAAGCATCCCTCCCGTTCCCTCGGCGGCATCTCCGGCGAGCCAGCCAGGACTTAACCTATTCCTCCTCCAATGGCGGTGTATCCAGCCACGCTGGCTTCAGGTCCTTCCGGGTGCCACTCCGGCCCTACGCCGTGCGCAGCCGCCCCCCGGAGCCCCAGCTCCGTCGCTCTCGTGAGGCCTCCCGGTGGCCTCCGGCCTGCCGGAGTTCGCTCCCTTGTCCTCAGTGCCAAGGTGAGAGAGCAAGAAATAGTGGATTAGCTATTCGGGGACTAGTCTTGGGTGTAGGAGCTGTGGTAAAGAAAAGTCGAGGATTTTGTGCTAGTAGCTTCTCATATCGATCTATCGAATCCCCTGTTTCTTGTTATGTTGGTAATTCTTCTCTCATGTGCACAAATTTAGAGTTTCTGTTGTTATGCAGGCAGTTAGTAGCGTGCAAAGCGGCCGTGCTGTGGATGACGGAGGTGAGATGTCTTTCACATATAATTTCCAATATATATATCTTTAAGCAAATTATTTTGAGCAACCGAATTGCCATTTTCTGTTTGTAGCTTGTGATTACGTGCAGAGGCACAAATTTGAAAATTTTACAATTGCTTTACTTTTTTGTGTCCCATAATACTACAGTATATATTTGTGTAGTGCAAAGACCTTGGAAGCTTAGCGATGCTCGGCTTGTTCTTGAAGACGGTTCTGTGTGGCGGGCCAAGTCTTTTGGTGCTTTGGGGACGCAAGTTGGCGAAGTGGTTTTCAATACATCACTGACAGGGTAAATCTTTGCTTTTCATTTTTTTTAATTCTGCAGTTTCGTGTGTATATTCCTTCTCATGTTTGAGGACTTGTGTCAAGTTGGTATGTGTCCTGCGGTATTCTCGTGAGGACTTCTGTAGCTACTGCCTTCGTCAGTGCAGATTTAACAGTCCGAGAAGCTGGTCAATACAGTTCATCTATTGCTTTTTTACTACCACACAATGAAAATGAAGAATGTATTATCCATTTTTTTGGGTGGTCTGTGCAACTGGACAGTACATAGCCTGATTAAAGTCAGACGCAGAAGGATATGGGGAATGGATGTTATTAGTGTAACTGTATGTGATAGCGGAGCGGTGCTGATACTGTCATGTGGTGGTTGTTGCAGAGAAGATAGTATGCTTGGCAATTAGAATCTTCATCTACATTGAGCAAGCCTTTTGTTGCATCGATTAGGGTTCAGGAAAAATGTAGAAGGATTTTAGGGAGCACTGAAATATAGGCGAGGAGATGGTATTTCAATCACATCCTACTCTGTCAGGCTAACAAGTGCTTGGGAAGGAGTTTTTTTATTTGTTTCATGAAACATAGTTGATTATCCTGTTTAGGTGGTGCCCTTCTTTGGACAGTCTCAATCTTGTAATCTTATACAAGCTTGGGCTTACCTTCTTTAGAATCTTGGTATTGTATTGCACTATTGCCGATGCTAAACTGTCAGTTTCTAGTTCTGGTGTTAAAAATCATTTCATTTAATGTCTCACCACTACGAAACTATTCAGCATGCACAGCATATTTCTATTTATTTACCCTCCCAAGTCCGAGGACTATAATTTGATAGTGCTACTTCTAATGTTGTCATCTTATGTATGTCCTAATGTTTTGTCTTTCTTGTCTTGTTTTAAATCCTAGTGTTAACTGTTGTAGGATTAGGTCTAAGGAAGTTCTCAAATTTTACGCAACTGCTTTGGTATTGGAAATGTGACTGTTGCATGAAACATGAATACAGGTATCAGGAGATTTTGACTGATCCTAGCTATGCTGGTCAGTTTGTTTTGATGACCAACCCTCATATTGGAAACACTGGTGTTAACCCTGGTATGTACTTTCCATATCCAAGAGATGGCAACCACTCCTTTATAATGAGTTAATGATAAATATATTGGTCTTGTAGATGATGAGGAATCCAAACAATGTTTCCTTGCTGGCTTAATCATACGAAACCTAAGCATATGGTAAACCTTTCTGTTTGAGATAGGATGAAAGCTTAAGAAAAATAATTGTTTTTACACATCTATACTCACCTTCTGCTTTTTTCAAGTACTTCCAACTGGAGGTGCACACAAACACTTGATGACTATTTGACAAAGAGGAACATTATGGGTATATGTAAGTAATAGCATCAGAGAGTGTTCCTTGTACTTTAAATTATTTCAATCATGGAAATTCATCATGGATTTGCTTTGGTTGCACTTCGCAGATGATGTGGACACACGAGCAATAACACGCCGCTTAAGAGAAGATGGCAGTCTTATT
Organism: Otatea glauca; assembly: GCA_036346275.1. NCBI lineage: Eukaryota > Viridiplantae > Streptophyta > Magnoliopsida > Poales > Poaceae > Otatea > Otatea glauca. Next base: position 28,119,176 of record CM070721.1, on the reverse strand, counting down.
GGTGTCCTAAGTACTGATCAGCTTCAAACAGATGAGGAATTGTTAGAAATTGCCCGAAAGTGGAAAATTGTTGGTATGTTAAGCTTCCTATAAGTAATAATGTTATTGAAGTAACGCTTCCAAAGATTTGATGTTGGATAGAAGTGCATAGAAGTTAGCGATCCACGTATCAGAACCATGACCCAAGATAGTTAGCGATCCACGTACCGGAACCATGACCCAAGATTAAAGGTTTATGAGTTTTATTGCTTTTGATTGGGTTTCTTTCCTAGCCTACCCCAATATGTTTGGGACAAAAGGCTTGGATGTTGTTGTTGTGTTGTTATGGTTATCTGAATAGTGTTTAATTCTTTTGGCTATTCTGTTGTCGTTGATCTTGTAATTTAATGGATGTCTTTAGAATACAATAACAACAACCAAGCTTTTTGTCCCAAATAAGTTGGGGGTAGGCTAGGAATGAAACAATCAAAGTCTATAAAAACCCTAAACCTTCGATCTTAGGTCATGGTTCTAGTAGATAGATTGCTAATCATGGTTCTAGTAGATGGATCGCTAACTTCCATGTACTTTTATCCAACGCCAACTTTTTGGATACATTCCAATCCTTCAAGTCTCTTTTAGCTGCTTCTTCCCACATTAGTCTCGGTCGACCTTTGCCTCTTTATGTGTTTGAGATGACTTAAAATTCCACTATGTACCGGTGCCTCAGGAGGCCTCCGTTAGAGATGTCCGAACCATCCCAAATGATGTTGGGCAAGCTTTTCTTCAGTTGGTGCTACCCCAACCCTATCACGAATATCATCATTGTAGATTTGATCACACCTTGTTTGATCACAGATCCATCACAGCATCCACATCTCTATTACGCTCATTTTATGCACATGTTGTCTTTTTGTCGCCCATTATTCCACTCCATACAACATTGCAGATCTGATCGCCGTCCTATAGAACTTTGAGGGACTTCTATCACATAGGACACCAGATGCTTGACGCCATTTCACCCATCTCGCCTGTATCCTGTGGCTCATATTTTTATCGATCTCGCTGTCACTCTGTAGCATCAATCCCAAATATCGAAAAGTTAACTTCCTGGGCACTACTTTTCTATCCAAACTAACATTTCCATCATCTACCATAGCATCACCGAAAGCACACCTCATATACTCCTTTTGTCCTACCAAGTCTAAATCCCTTCGATTCTAAAGTCTTTCGCTACAACTCTAGTTTCCTATCAACACCTACCTTATTATCATCAATTAGCACCAAATCATCAGCGAAAAGTATACACTAAGGAATCTCTCCTTGTATGTCCCGCGTGGTTTCGTCTATTACTAGGGCAAAAATGTAGAGGCCCAATACTCACCCTTGATGTAGTCCTATCTTACTAAGAAAGGCAATGGTATAGCTATCACATGCTCTGACATTAGGCACAACATCGTCGTACATATTCTTGATTAAGGTAACGTACTTTGTTTCGGCATTTTTCTTTTCAAGTGCCCACCACATGAGTTTTCATGGCACACTGTCATAAGCTTCTCCAAGTTGGTAAATACCATGTGTAGATCCTTCTTTTCCTCCCTATACGGCTCCATCAACTGTCGTGTCAAGAAGATCGCTTCTGTGGTCGACCTACCGAGCATAAAACCAAATTGGTTTTTCGTCACGCTAGTCACTCTTCTTAAACGATGCTCAATCACTCGCTCCCAAAGCTACATTGTATATCTTATGAGCTTAATTCCTCTATAATTAGTACAACTTTGAATGTTTACTTTATTCTTGAAAATTTGGCACTAATGTGCTTCTCTGCCACTTGTCAGGCATCTTGTTCGACCTAAAAATGCTATTAAACAAATTAGTTAGCCAAAAGATCGCCATGTCTCCAAGGCATTTCCACACCTCGATAGGGATGTTATCATCGTCTTACCACTTTCGTCCTTTTTAAGGCCTATCTAACTTCAAACTCTTGAATTATTCAAACAAACCACCTATTGGTGTCGTCAAAAGTATCATCCAGTTGAATCATTCTATCTCTGTTGTCTCTATTGTATAACTTGTCAAAGTAGTTTATCCACCTATTCTTGATCTCATCGTCTTTCACTAGAAGTCTTTTAGTGTCATCTTTGATTCATTTAACTTGGTTGAAATCTCTCGTCTTCCTTTTTTGAAGTTTAGCCATCTTGTAGATGTGTCCTTCTCGCCCTCCTTTGTACTCAGCTTCTGATAAAGATCCTCATAAGCCTTGCCCCGCACCTCACTCACCACTTTGCATTCTTTTTGTCTGCTTTGTGCTTCTGTATGTTGTCACTGCTCCTATCATACTGCATGTGTTTGTAGCATGCCTTCTTCTTGATAGCCTTTTGCACTTCCTCGCTCCACCACAAGTGTCTTTAGGTTCGCATCTAGTCGCTCGGGTCACTCCACACACCTCCGTAGACACCTTCCTAATGCGAATTACCATGTCCCTACACGTACTATTCGTGTCTTCTCCCATGTTCCATATCCATTCCACGATCATCTTCTCCTTAAACGCCCATGAGGCGTCTCCTTTGAGCTTTCACTACTGCACCCTCGTGACTTTAGCCTGTCGAGCCCATATCCTAAAACGAAAGTCCGAGACTACCAACTTATGTTGTGGAACAACACTCTTTAGGTATAACCTTACAATCTATGTAGGCTCGTTTGTCCTCCCTCCTAGCAAGGACAAAATCGATCTAGCTAGAATGCTGACCACTACTAAAGGTAACTAAATGGGATTGTCTCTTTCTAAAGAAGGTGTTAGCTATTGTGAGGTCATATGCTACGACAAAGTTCAAGATATCTTCGCCTTGGTTCCTATCACCATAACCGAAAACCCCATGCACCCTCTCAAACCCCCCACTAGTTGTACCAATACGCATGGTTATCACGGCGCCCTGGCGAGGTGAGTCGCTTCTGGGGCGCCTGGATGCCTAGGTGACAGTTAGGCGACCATTGGAGCAGTAGCAAACAATGCAGAAGCAACAGCAGAAAGCAAAGCAGCAGCCAAGCATCAAAGCCAATAAGCCATCAATATAAACTCCTTCAGTCCTCTGTTCCTCACTCAGTCCACCAGTAGCAGCCAAGCAAATGAAGCAATCCACTGTGCACCAAAGCAGAGCTGCTAACGCGCACCAAGAAGAAGAATTGCCGCCACCTCCTTCACCTCTGTGCCGCCCACTCACGCCGGTGGCCGGCAGTGGTGGAGGCGAAGGGGGTGGCGGCGAGTCGGCGATGGAGGTGGAGGCACGGGGCACCGGATCTAGAGGCGACGGGTCGCGGCGGGCTGGAGGGCGGATGCGACGGAGGCGACGTGTTGGAGGTGACGCCGCGACGGGCTGCTGGTTGCGGATGACGGAGGTCCTCTCCAGAGTCTCCACAGCTCCTTTGCTTTGCGCCTCTTGCTCTTAATGCGGCCTCAATTCAGCTCGACGCGCGCCCGGCCACCTCAACCGCGATGCCTAGCCGCCCGCCATGACGCCTGGGACGACTAGGCGGTCGCCTGACAACCTCTAGGCGAGACGACCTCCTCCGGTTGCCGGGACGCCTAGGCGGCGACTAGGCGTCGCCTAGGAGACGCCGTGATTACACTGCCAATACGACCATTGAAACCGCCTCCTAAGAAAAGTTTCTCAATGCTAGACACACTTCTAACAATGTCATTTAGATCTTCCCAACATTGCCTCTTAATGGCCTCACTCAAGCCTACTTGTGGAGCATAAGCACTAATAGCGTTCAAAACCAAGTCGCCAATGACTAGCTTGACTAGGATAATCCTATCCCCCTGTCGCCTCACATCGAAAACTCTGCTTTTGAGGCTCGTATCGATTAAGATATCTACTCCATTCTTGTTCTGTTCTATTCCAGTATACTACAACTTGAAGCCAATATTTTTCTCTTCCTTCGCCTTCTAACCTGTCCATTTAGTTTCTTGCACGCACATTCCAACTACCTAGGCAGATCCTACTCTCCTCGGCTAGCTTCCTTACCCCTCGCACTCATCAAGTAATGTGCATTGACCCTTGCGTATTTTCTATTACATCCGGGACTGACGTCTCGAGCTTTGCACATTTATCACATCTGGGTTCTGATATGGCGCATCACTAGGAGGGTTACGCTCCAACGAAAATCTCTTGGGTTTCATTCCATGAATGGAGGCTGTATTTTTTTACGTTGGCTCATCAAGCCTATCACAACTCCCCTCCTTTTTCCTGACTTGGGACAAGCTATGTAGAAAACAATACAGAGGAGTTATTGGATGTCTTTGGAATAATTGCTTTAAATGTTTATGCACCTGATGATATTTCAATGGCTGTAAATTCGTAATAGACTGATGAAGTTATATACTTGCTGGTGAAGTGAACTTAGTTTTCCTTCAATATGTGATATGAAGGATTTCCCTCCGAGTGCCATTTACTTACATCAGAATTTTTTAACTGATTACCAGCTGTTTACATGCTGCAGAGTGTTCTCTGAATACCATTGATGCTATTTGTTACATAACATGAAACTTTGGTGGTGCTGTTCTGCAGGTGTTGATTTGATAAGTGATGTTTCATGTGATGCTCCATACGAATGGTTAGACAAGACTGATTCAGAATGGGAGTTCAAGAAGAAGCAGTCAAGTGAAAGTTTTCATGTCAGTAATTCAATATCACTTGGGCCTTTAGAGATATTGAAGATAAACCTTGTCAAACATGTTTTTATTCTTTAATTATATAGGTTGTTGCATACGATTTTGGAGTCAAGCACAATATTTTGAGACGCCTGGCATCATATGGATGCAAAATAACTGTTGTTCCAGCAAGTTGGCCTGCTTCGGAGACACTTAATTTGAAGCCTGATGGAGTCCTTTTTAGCAATGGTCCTGGAGATCCAGCTGCAGTTCCATATGCTGTGAACACAGTACAAGAAATAATAGGGAAGGTTCCTGTATTTGGCATCTGCATGGGCCATCAATTGATCGGGCAGGCACTTGGTGGGAAGACATTTAAAATGAAATTTGGTCATCACGGAGGAAACCATCCTGTCCATGACAACAGGACTGGACGTGTGGACATCAGTGCACAGGTTTGTCAGCAATTTGTCTTTTTAGATGGTCTAAAATTAACTTTGGTCCCTTGCATTTTTGTGATAAGTCATGTTACATATCCTTGAATAGGTATTTGGGATTGCTTAATTTAGCTTAAGCTTGTATTTGTCATCAAAATGAGCTTTTAAGTCAAAGCCAAGCAACTGGATTCTTTACTTACTTTTGGGCTTAGATTTTTATCTTAGACACCCGTACCTACATAGACTAAAGAAACTGAAGCTGGTACAGTGGCCTATGGGGCTCATCATAGGTTTGTGAATGCTGATAAGCTAGGTTTATGGAAACAACATGTAGGACTTATATGGTCTATCTTATTGGGCTTAAAGCCTGAAATTCTATGAAGTATAAACTCAAAACTGGTTTGGTGCGTTGAGTCTGAAAGTTTATCTTTTGACATGGCGTGGTCTTCAATGTACAATTTGGGCAGTTATTATTATTATTATTTTTGATAAGGGCTTTAACAGTTAATTTTTGTTGTTATTTCTTAGGAAAAATTATAATATTATGGTCTTTATTTCATGGCCAGTCTTGATTTTTATGAACTATGGTTAAAGCTCAAAACTTCTGATAGGAGTATAAGATATGGGCTTATTTGGCCTAAGACTATGTCAAGGCTTGTCATCAAAATTACCCTAAACCAGCACCAAAACATTATTCTTGACCGGACAAGGATCCTGTGCAGTTGCTGTCCGACCGTCCGATCAAAAGCAGACGCGCGAGATTGCTTCAGATACTATAGCAAACCGTTTTTTTTAAAAATCCGGACCGCCGATTCGCTCGATCCAACGGTTAGATTGCCCAACGATTGCAAACTTGGCAGTCACTATTGTGATGTATTAGAGCTTAAACAACACCTTGAATGAAAAGTGAAGCAAGAGGGGTTACAAGGGCATAAAAAGTTGTCTATCCACATTTTTCGTCTTTTAAGCTAGTTTATTTGGCTTGTTTGCTATGAGCTCAGTTAGCTAGCTTATAAGGCTGAGTCAGCCATGCAAAACATTTCTCAAGTCTAAAGGCTGGATGGTCTTATTTGCTTGGGCCGGCTACAAACTACAAAAGCCTAACTTTCAGCTTAAGGTAACTGATGCAACTTTTATATTTCTAGAGATGCTTGGGTTAGTTTTGTTGTTTCATTGCCAATTGTGGTATTACTGGTGTTTGGATTGGCACTAATGAATTTTCTTAAAGCGTAGTACTAAGTAACATTTGATTTCCTATCCAGAACCATAACTATGCTGTGGATCCTGAATCACTTCCGGAAGGAGTGCAAGTAACGCACATCAATCTAAATGACCAGAGCTGTGCTGGTCTTCAATTCCCCAAGATGAAGCTTATGTCTCTTCAATACCATCCGGAGTCCTCCCCAGGGCCACACGATTCAGACCTAGGTATATTCCTTCGCTGATACACGTCAAGACCAATTTTTGTAGTTTAATGTGGTCAAAGAATCGATATGATTAATGAAGGACAGTTAACTGATTTTATTATTTTATTTTGGTATGCTGCAGCTTTTGGTGAATTTATAGAGCTGATGAAGAATAACAGGTTATGAGAAAGGTACGATGCCTGCTGAACATCATGACTTGAAACCACTCTTCGGCTTGTTGGACCAAAACAGTATGCTCTGAAGAATTTGTAGTATTTTTAGTTCATGTCTTTTATTGGTCAGCACATCCAACCTATAAAGTACCGGTATTGTATTATTTATTAGAGAATCAAGAATACAATCTTTTGAGCTGCTGTAATGATTCAGCTAAGAAACAATTATGTGCCCGTTCATTATATTGGGCTAATATAAGATCATGCTGCGTTGCAAAAATAATATTGTTTTTTTTTTGGAATTCCTTAGTTCTTCTAATTAGTCAAGAAATTTTTATCTTAATTATGCCCTCTTTAATTAGCCACGTACTATGTAGCAATGGATTTCTGTTTATCTGAAATATGCAATGTTTATTTCAGTGCAAATTATTTAAAAATGAGATTTTGAAATTTGGAATTTGGTATTAATTAGTATTTGTAAGTCTTATTCCCTTGAGTAAAAAAATAAGTGTCATTCTAGAATTTGTGCGTCAAAACTATTTTAACATTGGCAAACAATATGTTTTATGAATATTTGGATCATTCATATGAAAAAAGTTCATAATATTATAATTTTATTAGGTCTTGTAAATATATTATAATAGAAACTGGCTATCAAAATTATGTTTGGAGAACGTGTCAATGACAAATGACACTTGTTTTTTGACTGGAAGGGGGCATTAGTCAACCTACATTTAGCAATTTGCAGTTGCCAGCCAACCATATATTTAGGACAGTGCCAGCTATGGGATTGCCAATGGGTGCTAGAGCAAGAGAACAGTTGACGATCCTAGGGTGTAGAGTGTAGTTAGGTTTTGAATTTTTTTTCTTTAATATTTATTTTTATTCTTTTTTTCAAAACTAGCCGTCCGGGGTGAAAAATTGCAAGTTTGGGCTCCCGTCGCCCGATCGCCCCATGTACGGGCGATCAGTGCCACCTCTAACGGCAACCGACGGCGGCGCACCTATCGCCTTATGCACGGGCGACGGCGGGGCCTAGCCAATTTTTTTTTATTTAGTATTTTTTGTAATTATTTTATGCCTTTTAAATATGAACCCATAACTTTTGATAGGAGTGTCCAAATGAAATGAAACTTTTTTCTAAATTTAAGTTTTGGAATGAGGAGTTGAAAAATAATTTTATTTGAGTTCGAATGCTGCGCTGTAATTATTGATTGTGAACGAATTACTTTGTGTATTGATCCATAAATCATGAAATAAAATAGAATAAGTTAGTACAACCTTATGCACTTCATTTATGCAAAAATATCTAAATATGATTGCATTTTGAATCAAAGATGGCTAATTTAAACCCTTTATAGCATTCATGTTTCAAGTAGTTAGAATAATGTCTAAAGGACCTCAAAATTTGACAGAACCAGTTTTGTTGCATTCTTGGGCTTGCATAGGTTACAATTATGTAAAAATATTTAGATGTCACTTTAGGTCGCACTATTTTATTGTTGTCCTAACATGCACCCAGAAACATCAAAATGGCCGTATCTTTCGCAAACGAGGCCAAACTCGATGAAACCAAATCGATGAACTTAAAATGCTATAACCTATCTTGATGGACAAAATAACATCATTTAGGACAAGCTGAGCAATGGACATATCGGAGCCCTCCGAAATAGAATCGGTTCCTCTCTAAGGCTAGTTGAGGACAAAGTGAGCATACACTTGAAGGATAGGTCGATTCTTTATTACGGCTTAAAACCGAAAGGAGTACCACGAACAAGGAAAACCAAAGTTAACACCAGACGCTCATCGAGTGCTTCGAGGCCACTTCCCATTCGCCCATGCCTCCGTGGCTTCTCCAACACGCCGCGCCTCTCTCGCTTCTCTCTCTCGGCCTCCTCCTCGCTTCCTTCCTACATGCCTCCTCGCGTGCGACATCGCGTTGTTCTTGAAGCCGCGCGTGAACTCGTCCCGCCAGCTTGGCTTGGTCAAGAAGCCGTTGGTCCTCGGGTTGATCTCCGTATCAAACCACCGCTCAAATTCACACAAGGCGGAGGTGACTGCATGAAACGTAAATTAGCAAAGTTTCATTCACAAATGTTATGTAACCCATACGATTGTTACCATGCGGCGATCCTTCAGGCTCTTCTCCGGCGGACCGAAGGCGTAGTTGTGGCACTTCCAATACCTCCTCTTCCAAGTTGAAATTTCCCAAGAGCGGACAAGCCTGCAAAGATCTCCGCACATACACATGGGTGCTACAGCTCCACGAGGTAGGAAGAGATCTTGGTACGCTAAATTGCGCGGGTATGCACTTGTTTCTTCCTTTGTTTTCCCATTCCTTTGCATTCCCCTTTCCCTTTGCACTTGCACGCCTCGGCATTTTCGATTGATCCTGAATTTTTTTCCTCCCTCATCTATTCTTTCTTCCTCTATTTTTGCGAGACCGCTTGTGAGAACGAATGTTATAAAGGGCAAATATCGCCAGGGTATGGAGCGATTGCCTCATATTAGGGCGATCGCCCCAACTAGAGGCGATAGGTGCACCGAGTCGTTGGTGTGTTGTCACGTCTTGTGGCATAGGCAAGCAATGCATACATGGATTTGCACAATTTAAAGTGATAAGGCTGTCATGTTACTAACTCGGACAGTTATACAATATGCTGCTGAACATAAAGGCATTACAAAAATATATCCGTACAACTAGTCAATCACGGCCACGCTTCCTGATCTGGCCTGTGGGGTAGGTGAGTGGCGACAGCGGACGGACGTCCCTCCTAGGCCGGCTCTGCGGCGCAGGCATAGAGTAGTGTGGCGGCGACGTGGGCGTGTCCTGTGGCGGCGCTCCCGAGAGCTAAGAGGGGGCGAGGTAGTCGGTCGAAAGGTACTCCTCTAGGTCGAACTCGATGTCCGTAGGGTCGTCGAAACCACCCTGGGGTGCGAGACGACGAGGGAGCCTCCGCAGCCCACTGTCCCCACTGCTGCTGCGGGGAGCGTAACGAGGAACCGGCGGGGTAGGGCGAGACGAGGAAGGAGCCTCCTCAGCCCACTGTCCGCACTGCAGCTGCGTGGGAGCGTAACTAGGCACCGGCGGGGTAGGCGAGTCTTTGGGCCGCAGGACGTGGTGTCTTTGATCCGCCGACGCCTCCGCGCCCCGGCAGTGGCTGCGATCCAACCGCCTCATCCTATCGAGGACCCGATCCCAAGCTGCCTCGGCCTCGGCGGTGGTCACCTGTATGTCCGCCCGAAGGCGCGTCAACATGGAGATAGCCTCCGCCTCAACCTCCCCGACGAGATGTGCTTGTATGTAACGTCAGATTGTTATTACGTAATTTACATGAAAAAGATGTGACCATGTAGCTTCGATTGCGACACTTATCGAGGAGTTGTCCCTCTGGGACATCTGTGAAGGGTACGTGTTCGTCACCGATGCCTGCCGTGCGACATACGGTGCTGGTGTGTACCCCACCCTGAGGCGAGTGCGTGGGGCGAACCACTCCATGTACTCATCATACATGTTAGGGTCGTACGGCCGGGTCTCGGTGACTCGCCGAGCGCGGCGTCCCATCGCACCGCCATGGCTGCATACGGTCGCGAATCGAGTGCCCACCGCGGACCCATCCGGCCATCCCGCAATGCAAAACAGAAGTACACACCACATTCATTTTTCAAAGATGCGGAGTAGTAGGATCGGGTAAGTACACGTGAGCGCCACGCGCGACAACGTGACGAGGCGGCAAGGAAAGGACTGAATAGGCCGAATTGTCGCAAAGACTCGGTGCGGGAGTACTCCTCGACACGTGTCAAAGACGAGGACCTTACGGGTGAGCGAAGGCCTCATCTCGCGGCAAAGCACGGAGACCCCGTGAGGTGCTCGGGCGTGGGCGTCGTCTGCTACCAGTATGGCGCCTATCGCATGTCCTCGCTGTGGAGGCGGTCGAACTCCGAACGAACTCGAGTAGGACCTCCTCACCGTCGGTCGCGAATGTCCGCCGCGAGGAAATAAGAAATGGCGGTTATACAAGTGCCTGTGGGAAAAAGATACGAGAGAGCATACCGCCGTCGGACCCGAGAGTGGCCCATGGTGGGCGATCCACCGGTCGTCCCGTAAAGGTCCCGTGCACGTGCGGTGTCAACAACAGCTCGCCGACGGAGAAGCGCCCCAGACCACAATCAAGGAGTAGGACGCAACCCGACATCGCCGCGCCCCGCTCGCCGAGAGACGGCGTCGCCGCAGCACTCAGACGCGCCGCCGCAGCACGCTTGAGGCCCACGACCACCGTGCATCATCTGCTTACAATGGGAAGTTAGACGTGCTCACCGATACGAGATTTGAACTTAGTGTGTTACCTCATCCTCCGGTGTCGGCGATGTCTTTGGGCGTACTCGATCAGTGCGGTCCACCGTGTTCCCGTGGGAGGATGGGAACATCACCCAACCGAACAACAACAGGAGGTATGCCTCCAGATGGCGGGCCACGTCCTCCTCTGCGTGTGGGTGGAGAAGCTGAGCCTGCAGCGTTCGCAACAAACATTATTAGCAACTTAGCGCTTCTCTGTTAATTCGCAAAGAAAGAGGTACTCGTCGTGAACCGAAGCACCACGCCTTCGTCGGTCCGTGCCACTCACCCTGCCTGAGGGGCTGGTAGGGGGCTGCCCGGGGGTGCCGCTGCACCACGACGAACCGCGCGGACAACTCCGCGTGCCACGTGACGGGGGCGTCGTGTGGCACAACTGCCGGACCCGCACAGGGAGGCCTAGGAGGTACGACACGCCCGAGCGTCGGAGCCATCTCTCCGCACGGAAGGTGGAACGTGTCGTCTCCGGTCTCCACCGGTCCACGAGCGCGCCACGAGGACCGGTCGTGCGAACCGCGGACCTCCTTGCCTCTAACGAGGCGCCACCGCCCATCATCCTACGAGAGGAAGTAAGCCACCGCCGCAACTTTGCATGTAGTGCATTGCATCGTTAGAATTGCATTCACAGGTAAATACATGTACGTAAAAGAGTGCAAGCGTTAGCGACTTACCGTGGAACCTAGCGTGGGTCAATGCGGCGGCTCGTTGGGCACCCGAGGTCGAGTGTCCCTAGCTCTCGCTCGCTCAGAGTACCTAGACCGTGGGTCGATCAACGGTCGCGTCGAGCAGCTCAGGGCAAGGTCGCGCCATCGTCGCCTGTTACAAAGCAAATACAACAAATTTTTCAGTAATTAAATGTGCACACAAAATGAAATGCGAAATAACGAATTGTACCATACTCAACAAATAATACAAAAGATGAAGATATGTTCGCTGAGGCACACAACGCCGAAAATTACATTATCCTCGTAGCAATTAATTGGTACATCGAAAAATACATGATGCGAAAAACAACAAACTGGTACATCGAGAAATACATGATGCAAAAAACAACTAAATGGTAAATCGAAAAATACATGATGCGAATAACAACTAACTGGTACATCGAAAATTACATGATGCGAATCACAACTAACTGGTACATCGAAAATTACATGATGCGAATAACAACTAACTGGTACATCGAGAAATACATGACAAGAGTAACAACTTACTGGAAGTGCGGAAATTACATTATTGGCACAACAGTTCACTGGTACATGATCGAATCTTACAAGATGTGAAGAAGATCGAACATTACATTATCCGCGGTTGCGACGCACTCGTCCATATCTTTCCGAATGCGCCGTGTCCTTCGACGCCCGACCTTCAGCTTCAACATTCGGATGTTCGGTACCCATCGATGGTCCGGAGGGGGGGCTGTTGTGAACGATCCATCCACTCGGTATCCGTACACCTCATGATGCCACGTGTTGAGAACACTTTGCTTGTAGTAGTAGGGGAGATGAACGGACGACAGGATTGATGCGTCTCAGCGGCTGCGGCAATGATGTGCGAGCACGGCGAGTGCAGCAGGCGTGGTTTCTGGCAGGAGCACTCGCAATCACCGCTCGAGTATGCACGGATGGGAAGTCCTTTCCGATGGGCACCCTCGCGACCTCGGCCACCACAATGCACGTGGTATCTCCGCTCCACGCCACTCTCCTGTCACCCGATGTGTCTGCGCTTTCTTGTTTTCTTGGACATGTACGTAGATACAACCGCTGAGTAGGACAATCGATTGTCCGACATACATGCCGCGGAGCTCTTGTATCGCTCAATGAAATATCTCTGTGTCCCTAGTAAGACACCTTCAACTATACCCACCAATGAAGGCATCCGTGCCTTTCATTACCCATTGTAAATCTCCTCCGTGTTCGTTGTCATGATTCCGTAACGCGAGCCGCCTCGTCATGCAAAAGGACCATTTCTCCAAAGGCTCGTGCAGATCCAATCAGTGAAACTCTTTATGTTGGTCCCGCCACGCCAATGTTTGGGGCGTCTCACGAGTGCACACAAAGTCGTGGGTTTTCTCCTTGCTCATGGTACACCATCGGGTTCCTTGATGAACCAAATGTATCTCTTGGATTCATTGACTACTTCTTCGTTAGTTCATCCAACGCCCTCCAAAGCGCGTCGAATTTCCTCCGTTGGTTCTGCTTACACACCGCTGAACATGTTCATAAGCTCCTTGTTCTGAATCGATGGAAAAATTGGCACCCATGTGCCTTATGCACCACCGCTCTCGTGTCCGCCACTTTGTTGCTCCCACGACGGCGGACCCTTGTTGCATATCCACGATAGCCCTTAGCGACCTCGCATGTCGGTCATGGATGACACAAACATCGTGCCCGCCCGAACAATCGCTAGCTTCACTCTTTCAAGGAACCAGCATCGACTCTCCGTGTTTTCCCCCTCCACGAAGGCCAATGCAACCGGTAGAACATGGTTGTTGGCGTCCACCGCGATCGCAGTTAGAATCTGGCCCTTATACTTCTCCGTGAGGAATGTGCCGTCCATGCAAATGACCAAGGCGGCAGATCTTAACGCATTTATGCATGCGCCCAGGGCAAAGAATGCACGCTGCAAGACCCACTTACCCGTGCACACACCACCCGCAGGAAACTCCGCAAGGTCAACGGATGTACCGGGGTTCCTACGTGCTATTGCCCTCAGCAGGTGGGGAATATTCTCGTAGGAAGCCTCGTACGTCCCGAACCGCATTTTCAGAGCTGTCCTTTTCGCTCTCCATGCCTTCCCGTAGCTAATCTTGTCTCAAACCTCTCCTCCACGGTGTGATAATAGATCGAGGTGCAGTGCGGATTGTCTACGATCTGACCATAAAACACATTTGCCATCCAAGTGGACGACAGATTGCGGTGTCCCTGCTCCGCTTCTTCCAGCACGCAATTGTGTTCCATCACTATGGAGCATTTTCAGTAGTCCTTCCACTTCCCCTTGTATGCATGCACCCGCTATGGGCACGAATCAACTACGCACTTCACGCCGTACTCCTTGCTGGATTTCACTACCCTGAATTGTCGCCGGAGAGACATTGCCCAGTACTTCACCGCATCCATCACAGCCTCCTTGTCTTTATATATGGCCCCCTCCGTCACCTCGTTCTCACGATACTCCCATGCATCAGTGTTCCCTTCATTCGTTGTTAGGTCTTCGAAACTATAATTGGTCCACGCACCAGGGATAGGCACCTCAAGAGCGTTGTCCTCCTCATCGGAGTGCTCACCATCAGGGACTTCCTCATCTGCACGGTCCTCCTCTTCCATCAGGTCAACTATGTCCTCCACCTCCTCCCCCTCGTCGGCCACCCCTCGCGCCTCCATCGCTGTCTCCTCTGCCCCTCCGATCCCTTCGCTACCATCAGTCTCGTGCTCCTCGTCTCCATGGTCCTCATCGCCTTCCTCTTCGCATCCTTGCACATTTGACGTCCCCTCCCCTGTAATGTCCACCCCGACATCACGAACTTGCGACACCGATGTAGCTACCGGGTAGCACTATACCAACAACATGAGCGGCCAACCCCGCTCTACGGCAAAACCAACATAACTCCTCCATGTTGATGTCGAGTTAATAGGAAACAACTCTCTGTAAAAACAGTCTTGCGCGGCTCACTCTCGCTCGACCCATGAACCAATGCAAATTGGGATCCAAATCAACATGCGAGACATCCACTCCAACAAACCCCTATATGTCCTATCGCTAGGTCTGCATATGCCCCGTACGACTCTTGAAAATGATGGTAAATCCACCCCATCCGCCCCTGTGCTATCTCCCCATCTCCATAAAATATTTGGAAATACAATTTCTCTGACATGCTGCAACGTCCGACGGAAAAATATTACTCTAAAATACAATATACAAAACGTACATTGATCGTACTACAAAATACGACTATAAATAAGTGATTCGACTATAAATAAGTGATTCGACTATAAATAAGTAATTCGACTTGTCTACCATATGGCCTAACATTATATTTGTGTCACATTACATTAACCCTACCAAATTAAAGTTTTAAATATTGCCTACTATTTTCACTGTATTCACTTTCTATATATTGAATACTACAATAAATTTGTAAACTATTTTCACTGTATTCACTTTCTATATATTGAATACTACAATAAATTTGTAACGTACTAAATACTATACAATCCTGAAATTTCTAAAAACTAAATACTACATTAAAATTCTAAATATGAACTGCGATATTAAATTTCTAAACAACACTATCCGAGAAATTCTAAACGCTACACAATCCTAATTTTTCTAAACACTACAATAAATTTCTAATACTACAATAAATTTGTAACGTACTAAATACTATACAATCCTGAAATTTCTAAAAACTAAATACTACATTAAAATTCTAAATATGAATCATGATATTAAATTTCTAAACAACACTATCCGAGAAATTTTAATCGCTACACAATCCTAAATTTTCTAAACACTACAATAAATTTCTAATACTACAATAAATTTGTAATGTACTAAATACTATACAATCCTGAAATTTCTAAAAACTAAGTACTACATTAAAGTTCTAAATATGAACTGCGACATTAAATTTCTAAACAATACTATCCGAGAAATTCTAAACGCTAAACAATCTTAAATTTTCTAAATATTAAATGCTACATTAAAATTCTAATAACACACAGTCCTACAAAATTATCTAAACACTACAAAATCCTAAAATTTGTAAATAATAAATGGTACATTTAACTTCTACATAACTAAACAATCATAAATTTTTTTATAAAAATACCTTCGCAGAAACGACGAATCGACTTTTCCCCCTCTTCTTCTTCTTTCTCTTCTTCTTTCTCTTCTTTCTCTTCTTTTCTTCTTCTTCTTTCCCTTCTTCTTTCTCTTCTTCTTCCTTTTCTTCTGTCTCGGCTGAGGCAGCAGCGCTCGCTTTAAAGCCCCCTGTCGCCCTTGGGGTGGGCGATCGACCCTGTCTCGGGCGACGGGGGGCCACCTCCATTTGGCCGTTTTTTTGGCCGTTAAACGACCGTTGCGCAGTGGCCTATCGCCCGTGTATGGGGCGATCGCCCCATACACGGGTTATGGCCGTTTATTTCTATAATTTTTCACCTTGGACGCCTAGTTTTGAAAAAAAGAATAAAAATAAATATTAAAGAAAAAAATTTCGTTAGGTTTTGGGGTGGCAATGGTGGGAGGCGCTGTTCACGGTGATAGGCGATGTGTGCAGTGCAGGTTGTGGGGGTAGAGGAGACTGTTGCCGGGAGTTGTCAGCGAGATTAATGAACAGGGCCTGAGATCAAATGAACCTTAAGGCCCTACTTGGTAACTTAGGAGGTTTTTACAACCGAATTAAAAAGCATTTTCCCCCTGTAATTTGCTGTTTGGAGATAGCTCTGTCTCATGTTATACAAACTTGCTACCAGAGAATAAAAGAAAAAAAGTGGTCCAAATCAAAGTTGAAAATGGAGAAGAATCAACACAGGCTGTGACCACAATGGGAGTCAGATGCGAGCTCGCCAGCACCAGATCCAAGCACAACAATGAAGGAGAAGGTGGGCCGGCGGTGGAGGAGAAGGTGGGGGAGGTGCCGAAATTGGTGTTGGATTTGCGACTCCTCTCGCTGGAAGCTGCACAAATCAAGACATTAAAAAACTATGGATCCAAGTTCTAGAAGTATAAAAACTTTGAGAGTACCAAGCTGATGAGATCCGCGGTCGCCGTAGCCAAGCTGATGAAATCCGCGCTCGTAGTCGCCGTAGCCCTTGTCGCTGTCGATGAGCTTGATCGCGGTTGCTGTAGCAGCCGATGAGCTCGCTCTCGGTCGATTCAATTACCGTGGTCCAAACCAAACATTGTATTGAAATCAAATACCATCCCCTCTTGAATCAAACATATCTAGTAATCATCCATTCCCCCCCACCAGTTACATTGTTGTTCCATTCCGTTACCTTTGTCCATTGACGTTACAAAATCTGGACCAAACGCCGTCTAAATGGTTAAGGAACCTCGCTATCGAATAGTCCGGGGTTCCCGAACAGATCTAAAGTGGAGAACAGAGAGAGACACAGTATAAGTGGAGCGACGGCAGAATTCTTTATTGATTTCTGATTGCTTGTACATAGGGGGAACCCCCTCCTCCTTATATAGCGCTCTTCTAGGATTTCGGCTAAGGGACCATCGTGGGCTTTTCATTGGGCCACGTGGTATCCCAACACTCTCCTTTGGGCCCGTTGCTGCGAGATGCATATGCCTCATTAAAACTCCAGAAAACCCAGTGGGAAAAATACTTAGAGAAAGAGTACATAGCATACGCTTATGTGTTGCACGAATTGCCTCATTAAACCTTATGCAAGAAAACTTCATGAAAAACTTGCTGAGAAAAAAGAGTACAATTCACCCAAACTTCAATTGCTAATCTTCGAGATTCATGTTGGGTATTCATAATTCATCTTCGAGATTTATGTGGGAGTGAAGGACCGAGATGGCGAACAGAGGGGGGGTGAATGGTCGTAAATAAAAATTCCCCCAAAATACTCCAACAAAAGCCTCGACAAGATCGTTCAAAGGAAATTGTGAAAAACCCGAAAAACTAGACAACTATGTGTACCCCAAGCTTGCATAGATAAATACCATAAATATGTGGGGATTTTTGAGTCACAATCCTGGTTGTCTAGTGTCCAAGATAAAGAGGAATCAATTCAAACTCCTGCTTTTAGAAAGGACATCAATTCAAATCACAAAAGTCACTTTCAGAAAAGCAAAAGCAGAATTTTCAGAACTTGTCCTCAATTTGCACAGGAGGTTGGTGGGTTTCTGTAGCTCACAAAATTCTGAGAATTTTTCTCCCTACGAGCATCAGAGTCGTGAAGAACTCCACCAAATTTCTCCTCAAAAAGCCTTACAGAAAAAAAAGAAAAAATCTAAGAACACAGTATGCTTAAGAACTTCGAGCAGAAAGTTTGGGGCTCGGTTTTCACCTCATGGCGCCCAAACGGTGCAATAAGTGAACTCCAAAATTGTTCTGCAGGTGTATATCAGAGTCCCGCACCTCCTCCAACAAGAATCACTCCAAAAGGATTTTTCTATATTTTTACAAAAATCAAACACTGATCTGCTGCATACAAGAACAAGTTCAACAAAGTTGGAACTTGAAAGAAAAGATGTTCTCTACTCAATCCAAGAGTGTAAAAGAGATGTAAAACCATATGAACACACTCAAAACATCCAAGATCAGCAGCATTTAGAAGGAGGTGAGGAAAATCCAAATTACTTGAAAGTAAATTATGAAAGTAAATGCTGAATTTAAATTATGTAAAGTAAAGACATAATGTAAATGCGCAAAATAAATTCAGAGGTGGATGGATAAAACTTTCATTTCTGGAAGGGAGGTTACAAAGCCTCACATTCATGTGGGCAAAGCTCAAATGAGCATCAAAACCTCAACACCTTCAAGGGAAGGAGGCTACCCTCCACCCCTATTTATACTACTCTTGGGCCACCTACCACCCTTGGATGAGTCCTCAACCCTAGAGCACTCATCTAAGGGCTAGGATTAACCCACACACACAGCCATGCAAGGGCTAACCCAAAACCCACACACATACCGGGTTTTCTTGCACGGTTTTCAAAGCATACTACCTAGACCCGCTAACCTATCAACTAGACCTCAATCCGACGGCGCCATTGATCCACGCGGCATCTAGCTAGCATCAACTCCTTTCCTTGTCTTCTTGACTTGCCCGACTCCGCCTCCGATCATCTTCCGCGATCTCCCAACCGTCTGACCTCCGACGCTCCTCGCCTAGTCCCGATCATCCTTCGCCTCACCATGACCTAGCTCCGTCGCCCTGCAACCATCAAAGACAAGGAAACTCCTCACATAGCAATGCCCACAAAGATGTGCAATAAACCATCCAACTCATCACTACCGCGTCCATACGACCGGTACTGCCACTCCTGGCAGAGACAACTCAAATTGCTTCATTTTGAAAATCAATCAAAATCAAACTCAAACTTGAGCACACCTTACTCAAATAAAGTCAAATACTCATCACAAACATGGATGAACCTCCACATGGTCCTTCAATCTCCCCCTTGATGAGTATATTGACAAACCACACAAAAGGCATAAATTTGAGTTTGAAGAAAATGAAGAAGAAAGCAATTTTTAGTTGCAAAGTCAAACTTGGTCCAATGATAGAAATTAGAACCATGACCAAGTTGATGAAGAGGAATTCAGATTTTAGAGTTAAATTTAAGAAAGAGCAAGTTTTCAACAAAAACTCTAAAATTCAACTAAACATGTCAAATGTGATTATGAGATTATGATGCAACATAAGTAGTAGCATAGTTTTACAAAGATCATAATAACCAAATAAGCATTCACATTTTTATCATTTTAGTGATGCCTTTTCTACGTTTTCTCCCGCTTTTGGCAATATAGGCATCAATTTTTTTGTGTATGTATGAAATGCAATCGAAAGAGCTTTGAAGATTATCCAATTGATCAAAATGGAAGGATATTACACCAAGCTTGTCAATTTCAGAAGATGACTAAACTAAGACATGTCCAAGTGCAAATACGAGCTTAGTTTTGAATATTTCATTTTAGCAAGATTAGACAAGTGCAACACTTAGCTTTAGTTTCAAAATAGAAGAATAGCCACTCTAAGGATCAAAAGGAAAACCTAGAGTTCAACCTACTCAACACTTTGGGGAATCTAGAAGAGCATACAAGGTCCTTCGGCTCATTTATCACTTAATGCAAATTTTGATTTATCATCATACAAGACATAGCGGGTGCAAATGTTTGACATTATTTGCATTCTTTACCCACATATGTCTTTGTTTTTAATTTATTTGCATTTTCTTTTGACAACCAATTGACTCAAGCCGTATGCGACCATCTCAAGATGAACTCTTAAGAGGATGGTCTAGGTCAAACACGATGTATTCCAAGCTCATCCCAAGTGCAATGGGAAGCGGTCTTGTGAATGCAAGATGTTGAGTCATATGTGCACAAGAAGAGTCAATTTTGTTTAATTTTCATTTTTTTTGCACAATGATTCATGAGCAATTGAAGGACTCTAGCATGGATCAAACTATTTCACTCAAGTTGCTATAGGGACTCTAGAGAACTCCTAAATTTCTCAAATTATAGCACAAACCTCTAGAGAAGAAACCTAGCAAGTAAAAGTAACAAGTTTCATCAAGTTTTCCATTTAAGGCTTATTTCATTTTTAAGCTTAGCAAGTTAAATGAACTTGGACATACCTAAGCTAGTGATTTTCTTCAAATGATGTAGCATGATGTATAGCATGAAGAAGAAATCAATTGCATAATAGACAAAGCTCATAAAACAGAAAATGCAGTCTAAATGCAATGCATGAACAGATTCCCAAACTCCCCCTCAACAAATGAATCAATTTTAAGCGCAAATCTGGTTAAAATTGAGTTATTATCAAGATTAGGCATAAAGAAAACCCGAATGAACTCAATAACAACCAGAAAAAATGTAATAAGGAGAAGAAGCCGAGAAACGCAAAACCGGATGGCTATTGAGCATAGATAAGATAGAAGAGACTCACTACGGCTTAGACTCGCTCTTATCTTCCCAAGTGATGACATAGGAAGTCGACTCTAGATCCCAACTAAGGAGTGCACACGCACTCGCCTACCAGGAGGCCCAATACCGCTAGACTTATAAGACGTGAGGAACTCAACCTAGAGAGAAGAGAGAACAACTAATCACGCTGATAGCAACCTAAAGCACAAGATAAGAGGTCCATGCGAGGCATGCCAAGTCTAAGTGAGTGAACTCAACTCAAGAAAAACAAGCCCAAAGTCACCCGAAGAAGAAAGAAAATCTTTGGAAGAAAATATATAGTACATAATATACAAACCAGCTCCCCCTCAAGATAAGCCGTATGGGCTCACGACTCCAAGCTCAAATCCCCCTGAACACACTCTACTCCCCTTGAGGCACACTCTAAAACTCTCACCTCACAAGAGATAGGTAGAAAGCTAGAGGAGAAGAGATAAGATCTAAAACCACATGGTCTCTAAGGAGCAAGACGGCTCAAGGTAAGAAGCAACCTAACTATGATAGAAGTCCAACCAAAAGACTCTAGACAAACATGACACAAGCTCTACCTACAAAAGAACCACAACCTCCTAAGAGACCCATCACTATCATCAACATTTTCAGAGGTACTTACCTACCGCAGTAGTGCAAGTAGTGGCAAATGACCAAAGTGGATCCAAAAGCGAGAGGAAGAAGACTTAGAGATATTCCTAGGATGATGGTCTCTCACCGTAAAGCCTACACACATGCATCCAACAAATCTATGCTTTGAAATCTGGGGTTAAGCGGATCCAGTTCCTAGGCACGAATGGACAAGATACAGAAAAGTGTGGCAAATGATTATCTAGAGCATGAACATGATGCGAGAAGGTAATGTAAGATCATGATCACAACCAAGCTAAAGATAGAATCAAGATCCATATATCCATAGACAACGGTGAAAACATATCCACATGATAAACAACAACAAGGTGCATCATAGCACCACATGTCATCTTTGTGAAAGAAGCTAAGCAAAGTGCATGACAAAGAACAAAATGCTAGCAGGATCATGTGCAAGCCTAGAAATACACGGATCAAGATACTACCTAAACATGGCAATGAGCATGTAAATGAAGAAATACCACAATGAAGCACAACAACATGCTACTAGATATAACATGAGCAAGATGAATGAAGACAACCAAAGAGGATCATGCATAAAACAAACCAATTAGCAACATCAAGATCCATTTATCCATAGTCTCAATAACAATATTTACATGTCATAAAAAGGCCCGTCAAAACAAGACCAAACAAAAGGTCATGAGGACACAGACAAAGATGAAAGTAAATGGTGACCATGGACACAAAGATGAGAAGCTACTTATGGCAACACTCTATGCATGATGATGAATACATGCCATGAATGAAGAACACAAGCTCATGCAAAATAGGTATGAAGCATATAAGCATGAAGGACAATAAAAGGTGATCATGAACAATATAAGTCATACAGCGGCAGCTAGATCATATGACCCTAATCTCATGAAAGGCACTCACATGTAGCACAAAGTCTAAACAAAGCTAATCATGGATGTAATAGAAAATCAGGGTCATATAACCTAGATACTACTCATGATAAAATAAAGTAAATGATATATAGCACGTGCCCATAGTTAATACAAATGCTCATACCAAATGAACAATATCATGGACAGGATAAAAACAAGAGAATCACATGCTGGGAAAGAGCTCATGAATTTAGGATATAATACATGAAGCACAAAGATGGTTGGGGAAAACATGATATGGCACAAAATAAGACAGACAAAAACTAACAAGACCTAGCAAAGTACATATAATACACATGGGAGCAAGAGCAATCACAACATGTCATGGAAATGATGATCACAAGTATAGCCGATATGAGGGTATGAGATAGCTCACCATGAAAGTGGATGTCCCCAATGCTGTTATCACGAAGCTCAACACTTGTGGAGCGAAACACGAGGCAAACAAAGTCCAACATTGAAAAGCGACAAACCGATCCTAGATGAGATTAGTAAAGATCAACATGACCAACATACTTACCTGCAACTCTTCCCGTGAGTGGGTACCTCGAGGAAAAACGAGGTCCACTACTTATGCACGGCGAAGATGATGCCTCAGGACAACTAATGGACTAAGAATCGAACTAAGAAAGGACAAGTCCACAAGATGACCCAAATCCACTCCACTAGGCAGTCATCACATCCTCAAGCTGGCCTCAAGCGACTCATGCCATGAGAAAGGCAAAAGGCACTCAAAAACATCATCGCATAGACATGACACAAGGAATTGACACAAGAGGGAAAGATGACTCAGTACTGGGATAGAGTGAAGACTTAGGAACCCAATCTCAAGCATACGACACCTCAGTACCACCACGTAAGAAGATCGACTCGAATGTCTCTCTCGACGCTCAACTCTAACAAGATCGTGAGTAACTCTAGTAGATGATCTAGAGTGGAATCTGGGTTAGCACGACGTGGTGCAAAAGTCGACCATCCCAAGAAGGCCGCTGGATCTCCTACCGTAAAACACCTCACGCTGCGATATCTACCTCGATGGGAAAACGAGGAATATCAAGAGTACGGCGGAAAGATCGACTACGAACAACCGGGACTAAAACTTGAAGAACTAGCATGAAAACCAAGTCCTCGACGCTGCCCAAAAACAAAGCGACTCAGAACTTTGTTTAGAAGCGGTGTGTCTTAGGAGCACTCAAAGTCCGGGATAACCACGAATACCCCTAAGAGCGACAACACGCCACGCCGAGTGATCTTGGCGCGCCTGAAGCAGAAATCTACTAGGTGACCATCCTTCTTACAGAAGGTGCATGTGTACTTCGCCTTGCTAGAGGCAGAAGCAATAGGAGTAACACCCTTCTGATAAGAAGTCCTATGGACAACCCCAGCAGATCTAAACACGGTGGTACTCACTCTGGGAGCTACCACAATCTCACCACTCTTGGAGCCGCGCACAATGGTGGGAGGATGCGCCCGAGCGTGCTCCAAGGGATCAAATCCTAGACCTTGATTGAATCTACTAATCTTGGATTGGTCTAGAATAAGATTGAGCTTCTTCTTGCCTCCAACAAACTTCTCGAGAGTGCTCATAAGATACTGGCAATCTCGGAAGAAAGAAGCACAAGAAGAACAGGGGGAAGGAGAGGAAGAAGAAGAACCAGAAAGAGAAGATCTCTCAGCACGTGCTTTTTGTTCCCTTAGCATGGCTGCCTCAATCTTGAGGGCCTCACAAGAAACGCAAGGAGCATCTCTAATCCTAAGGGTTTGGTCTTTTAACTTCTTCTTAAGCTCGACATGGATTTGATCCACATCATCCTTAACCCTAACACACAGCAAGCAACCAGTTTGTGACTTAACTAGTAAATCCTTAGCAAGTTGATCACACTTGACATTCAAAGCATCATTGTCAAGTTTTAGTTGCTTGACCCTCACATGAGTGACCGGGTCCTTAGAAGCATGCAATTCAAGTTCATCATTTCTAGCGAAAGCTTTCTAAGGTGTTCGCTCATGGCATCAATTTCGGCAAGCAATTTAGGGCAATTAGCACATGATGGAGTGGAGTGAGCATGAAGAAAACTAGCCTCAACAGGAATAGCATCAATAGAACTAGTGCTAGCATTCTTCAACCTAAGACCATCAAGTTCAAGCAAGCACACTATCATGTATGGTCCTTAGGTTCTCCAACTCCACAAGAATAGCATCACACAAAGAGCAATCATCGGAACTCGGGAGGAGAAGATCTAAGTGAAGCTAACTCCCGAGTCAAGGTACCTACTTCCTTCTCAAGCTCCGTACACCTAGCTCTAGCTCTAGCATGAAATTTTCCTAATTTGCAGAAAGCTTCGTTGAGCTGGTCATAGGAGGGTACCTCATCCGAGTCGCTGTAGAGCTCGGAATCGCTGATGTCGTTGGTGTCGGCCATGAAGCACATGCCGAAGAAGTCATCGCCGCCCTTCTTCTCTTGCGGATCATCCTCGCCCTCGTCGCTCCATGTCTCCGTGTCGGAGAGGTTGATGTCGTCAAGCGCGGCGAGGACGCGGTGGAAGAGCTTCTTGTTCTTGGAGAAGTTGCGGTACTTCTTCTCGTGCGCGGCTCACGAACCGGAGGCTTCTTGTTGCGGTTCTTGTCGGTGTAGTCGTTCTTGCCCGAACCGCCAACGTCGTTCTTGCCCTTCTCCACTTAGACAGTTCGCCCGAATGTGGTTGGGGCCACCACACTCAAGCGGTGATCATGCCACCTCTCTTCCTCTCTCTCACCCTCTTGTATGCATGAGAAAACTTGCGGCGAGAAGAGCAAGCTCATTTTCTCGAAATTTTTCCAGATTAGTCATCGCTAGCTCGCAAAGGGAGGAAAGAGAGAAACCAATAGAAGGATCAGAAGAAGAAGATCCAATGGGATCGGTGACCAAAGCCATCGACTGAGATTTCGTCTTCCGAGAGACGACATCGATCTCATGAGTCTTGAGGCGGGAATAAAGCCCGTCAAGAGTCAGAGTCGATAAGTCGGTGGTGTCCTTGATGGTGGTCACCTTCATCTCCCAAACCCGAAGGTCGAGTGCGGTCAAGAAATGCCGAGCATTGTCCGAGTCAGGGTATATGCAACCAACTGCTCGGAGGTCGCTCAAAATCTTTGTAAACCGACCAAAACACTCGTCGAGACTCTCACCAAATAGCGTTGATCAAACTTGTTGTACTCGCGCTTGAACTGAATCTGCCTCACGCCTTGATTTGAGTAGAGCTCTCATGGTAAGCATCGAGGGTTACCCAAATCTCGTGAGCGGAGCGAAGGTGAAAAATCCTATCATGCTCACATGGCTAAGACCACAGTATGAGAATGTTCCTTGTCTTAGCATTCGCCTCAACGTCAACCATATTGATGGCGTGACATTTTCATCGGCAGGAACCTCATACGGAGTTTCACCTTCGCCATATCGGTAGCCCCGGTAGTGATGTATGACTCCATCCGGACTTCCAAAAGGAAAATCAACTCCATTAAAGATGGGAGGCTTGGTGGAATATTTGTCCGTCGCCATGGCTCTTGAGACCGGTCAAGATCTAGAAAGAGCGAAACCGACTCGATACCAATTGAAGGACCGAGATGGCGAACAGAGGGGGTGAATGGTCGCAAATAAAAATTCCCCAAAATACTCCAACAAAAACCTCGACAAGATCGCTTAAAGGAAATTGTGAAAACCCGAAAAACTAGACAACTATGTGTACCCCAAGCATGCATGGATAAGTACCATAAAATATGTGGGGATTTTTGAGTCACAATCCTGGTTGTCTAGTGTCCAAGATAAAGAGGAATCAATTCAAACTCTTGCTTTTAGAAAGGACATTAATTCAAATCACAAAAGTCACTTTCAGAAAAGCAAAAGCAGAATTTCCAGAACTTGTCCTCAATTTGCACAGGAGGTTGGTGGGTTTCTGCAGCTCACAAAATTCTGAGACTTTTTCTCCCTATGAGCATCAGAGTCGTGAAGAACTCCACCTAATTTCTCCTCAAAAAGCCTTACAAAAAAAACAGGAAAAATCTAAGAACACAGTATGCTCAAGAACTTCGAGCAGAAAGTTTGGGGCTCGGTTTTCACCTCATGGCGCCCAAACGGTGCAACAAGTGAATTCCAAAATTTTTCTGTAGGTGTATATCACAGTTCCGCACCTCCTCCAACAAGAATCACTCAAAAAGGATTTTTCTATATTTTTACAAAAAACAAACACTGACTGCTGCGCGAAGAACATGTTCTGAACAAAGTTGGAACTTGAAAGAAAAGATGTTCTCTACTCAATTCAAGAGTGCAAAAGAGATGTAAAACCATATGAACACACTCAAAACATCTAAGATCAACAGCATTTAGAAGGAGGGGAGGCAAATCCAAATTACTTGACAGTAAATTGCGGGAAAGTAAATGCTGAATTTAAATTGCGTAAAGTAAAGACATAATGTAAATACGCAAAATTAATTCAGAGGTGGATGGATAAAACTTTCATTTCTGGAAGGGGAGGTTACAAAGCCTCACATTCATGTGGGCAAAGCTCAAATGAGCATCAAAAACCTCAACACCTTCAAGGGAAGGAGGCTACCCCTCCACCCCTATTTATACTACTCTTGGGCCACCTACCACCCTTGGATGAGTCCCTCAACCCTAGAGCACTCATCTATGGGCTAGGATTAACCCACACACACAGCCATGCAAGGGCTAACCCAAAACCTACACACATACCGGGTTTTCTTGCACGGTTTTCAAAGCATACTACCTAGACCCGCTAACCTATCAACTAGACCTCAATCCGACGGCCCTCATTGATCCACGCGCATCTAGCTAGCATCAACTCCTTTCCTTGTCTTCTTGACTTGCCCGGACTCCTCTCGATCATCTTCCGCGATCTCCCAACCGTCTGGACCTCCGACGCTCCTTGCCTAGTCCCGGTCATCCTTCGCCTCACCATGACCTAGCACCGTCGCCCTGCAACCATCAAAGACAAGGAAACTCCTCACATAGCAATGCCCACAAAGATGTGCAATAAACCATCCAACTCATCACTACCGCATCCATACGACCCAGATCGCCACTCTGGCAGAGACAACTCAAATTGCTTCATTTTGAAAATCAATCCAAATCAAACTCAAACTTGAGCACACCTTGCTCAAATAAAGTCAAATACTCATCACAAACATGGATGGACCTCCACATGGTCCTTCAGGGAGTATGTGAAATATGTCCCCCTGAAATCTGCACTTCTCTAAGTCTCATCATTCCAATTCCTTTTACGCACCTTTCAAAGGTAGATGCTGAGAGTGATTTAGTGAACAAATCTGCAAGATTTTCACATGACTTAGTATGCAATATCTTGATCTCGTTCATCTTATGCAATTCGTGAGCATAGAAAAACTTGGGGTTGATATGCTTCGTGAGATTGCTCTTCACATAACCCATCTGTGCTTGGGCAACACAAGCTGCATTATCTTCATAGATTATCGTGGGAGTTTGCTCAATGTTCAAGCCACATGACTTCTAGATGTGGTGAACCATTCTTCTGAGCCATGCACATTCACGAGATGCTTCATGCAAAGCGATGATTTCCGAGTGGTTTGTCGACGTCGAGACAAGAGTCTGCTTAGACGACTTCCAAGAAATTGCTGTTCCTCCACATAGGAAAACATAGCCAGTTTGGGACTTACCAAAGATGGTCCGATAAGTACCCGAAGATCGGCGTAGCCAACCAAATTCAATTCATTGTTTCTTCTGAAAAACAAACCAAGTTCTTTGCTTTCTTGGAGGTAACGGAAGATATCCTTGATTCCTTTCCAATGCCTTTTGGTGGGTTCTGCACTGTACCGGGCTAGCAAATTTACGGCGAACGCAATGTCCGGCCTAATGCTATTCGCAAGGTACATGAGCGCTCCAACTGCACTCAGATATGGGAATTCTGCTCCCAGGACTTCCTCCCCCTCTTCTCTAGGTCTGTATGGGTCTAGGTCTGCTTGGAGTGACCTTCTGACCATTAGAGTCTTCGCAGGATATGCTTTTTCAAATCCAAACCTTTCCAACACTTTCTGCGTGTAGGTTGATTGGTGTAACAAGATTCCTCCTTGGACATGTTTAAGCTGCAAGCCTAAACAAAACTTGGTTTTACCCAAATCCTTCATTTCAAACTCAGACTTCAAGTATGAGCATGCTTCTTCAATTTCTTCATCCGTCCCAATGATGTTCAAGTCATCTACATAGACGAAGATTATCTGAGAATCCATTCGGGATCATTGTATAAACACACATGGACAATCTTATTTGTTTGTGTAGCCTTTCTTGCGAGAAAGTCACTCAAGCGATTGTACCACATTCTTCTTGATGCTTGACCCATACAAAGTGATTTCTCCAATTTCACACTTTATGTGTTTCTATTTGCTCCGTCTTGGTTCGGGATAGGAATTCCTTCCGTACTTTCATGTATATCTCCGAATCCAAGTTTCCATACAAATATGCTTGTGACAACATCCATTAGCTTCATTCTCAACTTCAAGTTGGCGCCATTGAGATCAAATATCTAAAGGTAATTCCTCCCATGACCGGAGAATAGGTTTCTTCATAATCAACTCCAGGACGTTGAGTGAAACCTTGAGCTACAAGCCTTGCCTTGTACCTTACAACTTCGTTGTTTTCATTCCTCTTCCGAACAAAGACCCATTTGTGACCTACGGGGTTTATATGGGAGGTGGCGGCATACGAGCTCAAACACCTCTCTCTTGTTCGAGAGACTAACTCTGCAGTGATTGCCTTTTTCCATTCTTCCCAATCTAGCCTTTTCTTGCACTGCGAGAGATGCAGGCTCGGGATCATGATCAATGATCGAGGCAATCTTCTTTGCGAAGTATGCATCAACGTTGGCTGTTGCTCTATTCAGGGATTCTCCTGTTATTACAAAGTTTATGACCATTTCTTCATTGGGTGCTTCATGCACTTTTACTTGCTCTTCGCTGCTTTTCCCTATCGCAGGAGCAAGTTCCTTTAGCTTTTCATCGCCTATGTGTGCGCACACATTATTTCCGACGGCTTCCTGCAGTGGAAGATTCAAGTCCGAATTGCCTTTTCCGTTGGCTTCTTTCCAAAGTGCAGTCTCAAGCGCTCCCTTCTTTCCTTGGGGTATTTTCGTGATTGGTTGTGGTAAATCCTCTGCCAGATTTTCTCGCACGTCTCGGGTACTTTGGGTTTGAGGAGCAGATTTCTGTTCTTTTTCTTTGAGGCATCCGAGCAGGATGAGGATACCTTCTGCTTTCTTTGGTATTTCCACCTTCTCGGTGTATTTCTTGCGGGTACATGCGACTTAACCACGCCCTTGGATCACAAAATGATCGAGCGGTTCATTTGCTAAATTCGCAAATCAATTATCTTCTCGACTTCTTAATTTGCTTCATTAGTGCGGGGTCATGCGGGGATCGATAGAATGTCATATGATTTCGGCATTTTCATCTAAAGGTTGATTTCTCCCCTAATGACGGAAACGATCCTCGTTAAAGATGCAATCGTGAATCGGTCAGTATGCAAGTCTCGATCATGGGTTCCAAATACAGTTATGGATGCACTCTCATAACCAACGTATATCCAGACTTACGGAGAGGGCCCATTGCGATCACGAGGGGTGGTATAGGTACATATACCATACACCCAAATTTCTGAGATGGGAGATCTTGGGATGATCCGTGCACAAGCCGTGCATAGGAGAATGGATGTTGTAGGCGGCGACGCCAAATTGATAAGAGCTGCTGCGTGCGAGATCGCGTGTCCCCAACAAGTGTTGGGCAAGTTACAACTCTGCAAAGCGACACGGCAATGAATTTAATCCTCTTTATTAATGCTTCGCTAGTCCATTCTGCGTGTGGATGTGCGATGCAGTGCTCAATCGCTATCCTGTTGCGTGCAATAATCATCAAATGCCTTTGAAGTAAATTCTTGGCATTGTCCATTCTGATGGACTTCACGCGATGATCAGGGAAAGCATTCTTAATTCTTATGATCTGCGAGATCAGCTTTGCAAAAGCATGGTTTCTTGTTGACAATAAGCATACATGCGACCATTTCGAGGAAGCATCGATGAGCACCATAAAGTATCGAAACGGCCCTGACAAGGACTGAATCGGGCCGCAAATATCCCCCTGGATGCGTTCCAGAAATGTAGGGATTTCACTTTGCACTTTCATGACAGAGGGTCTAGTTATTAATTTCCCCGGTGGCACATGCAGGGCACACAGAATCTTCATGATTCGGGAAATTTTTAACATTAATACCATGACCTTGTGAGTTCACTATATTTCTCATCATTCTAAGACCAGGATGACCTAATCTACCATGCCATAAAGAAAATAACTCAAAGCTTCTAAAAAGTCTTCAAGGAAGTATACACTTCGGGTGCATGAATATTCGTGTAGTACAACCCAGATTCATATGAGGGACATTTTTCTAATACCATTTTTCCACAAACCGCGTGCTTCACAATGCACAAGTATTCTTTGCCATTTTCTTCGTTGGTTTCTACATGAAAACCATTGGCGCGGATGTCTTTGAAGCTTAAGAGAGTGCGCATTGATTCAGGGTACAAAAGGGCTTCTTCAATTACCAAAGTTGTACCCATAGGCAATATAATAGTGGCTCTTCCTGAGCCGATTACATATGAGTCGCTTCCTACGATCGTAGTAATCTTTCCAGCGTTCTTCATGATCATTGAAATATTTAGACTCTCTTAAGATGGTATTTGTTGTGCCACTATCAACAATGCATATCTCTTCCATTTGGCGCTACGATTTCTAGATCAAAGAAATATAATTCCAATCAGATAGAGGCAAAATATTTCAAATATTGCTTGCAAATTTGAAGAATACTGGAATAAAGAATAAATTGCATGTTTATTCACGGGAGAAGTATGCTCTTCTAGAGCTTACAATTCATTATTCAAAGAAAATGCTAACAACCATAATCTAAAAAAAATGCATTAAATAGAATCTGTAAAATATGCATTAATTTCTGCTTCTATGTCATCGACAGAAGTTTTCTCTTTATTTGCCATAATATTGGCTGCAGCGTCGATGTCCAGGCTATTCTGTGAGGATGAGACAAGTGGGGTATCTTCATCCATAGCATCATCATCACCGATATTGGCGAAGTGCGCCTCTGCGGGGGCATTTTCTTTTGCCTTCCTCTTAGCACGATATCGTTGATCACTTCCTTGGATTCTCGACATATCTTGACCAGTGTCCCCAAGTGCCACACCTGAAGCACGTTTGGTTCTGCTGTCCATACGGCTTGGCGTGCGCCTTTTCTTTGTCATCCTTTTTCACTGGGGCTTTGGACTTTCCTTTGGCTTGAGTCCTCTCTTCCCACCCTGCTTACCCTTCTTTCTGTTAATGGGCTTTCTCACCTTGTAGCTATTGGCTTTGACTTCTGTGCCAGTGCCTCGTCCAGGTGGCTGCGAGACGTAGTTCTTGCGTAGAACATCGTCTTGCGATTCCGCAACTTGCATTACATCAATCAGTTCGCTATACTCCTTGTATGTCCTGACGATAGCTGCGTGCACTCTGGATAGCATTTGGGTGGAAGGTGGAGAGAGTTTTCTCAATCTTCTCCTCATCTGTGATCTTCTTTCCACATAGGGAGAGATTGGTACAAATTCTGTGCAAGGTAGAATTGTACTCGGCCACTGTTTTAAAGTCTGCAAATCTCAGGCGCACCCAATCTTGCTGTGCTTGGGGCAAGATGGTATACTTGAGCTTCTCGAACCGCTTCTGAAGTGCAGTCCAAAGCTCATGTGCACTCTCCTCAGCCATGTATTCATTCTTCAAAATGGCTGAGAGGTGGTGTGTGAGAAAATGCAGGGCTTGATCGTTCTGTTCGGCGGTAGGTTTCGCGTCCTGCGAGGACCCTAGACCAATCGCGACGCGGAGCTTCTTGCCCCCAAGAACGATCTTCACGTCCGATGTCCAAGTGAGGTAGTTCTGACCGTGTGGGGCCAGTTCTTCAAACTCACGATTCACGATGCCGGACATCTGCATGATTTCAAATTTCGACATTAGATTACTGCGTGTAATCTAATAGAAAATGGTTGTAAAAAGCATAAAGTGCACAAAATAAATTGCTATGCATTGAAGTATTCAAAATAAAGCAATGGATTCAAAATTCATAAAGAATATTCATAAAACAGAGAGAAATAAAGCTAGAAAAATTAAAAACAGAGCCAGATAATTTTCTGGAATTTCTGGCAATTTTTTCAAAATTTTCTGCTATTTTTTCTTTTTCTCTTTTTTTTTTTTTTTCTCTTTTCTTCTTTTTCTTTTCTTTTCTTTCCCCCCGGGCCGAGCGGCCTTTGGCCCATAAAGAGCCGGCGGCTAGGGTTCTCAAGCCCTAGCCGCCACCCGCCAGTGCGCCCGCCCGATACTTCTGTTCTTCTGGCTTCCTCACGCGCCGCCATTCCTCCCGCCGTTCCGGCTTCCTCACGCGCCGCCATTCCTCCCACCGTTCCGGCTTCCTCTCGCCCCAGCCAACACGTGGCGGCGCTCGTGCGGCTTCGAGCCGGCAAAGCCGATGCGCACGGCGGCGAGGGGAGGCGAGGCGGCGCTTCGGTGGCGGCGCTCGTGCGGCCAGTAGCAAAGCCGATCGCCTGCAGCGAGGAGGCGAGGCGGCGCTCGATGGCGGCGCTTCGTGTAACCGAGCCGGCAAAGCCGATCGCGCCGGTGGCGTCTGGCGGCGGCGCGATCGCCTCGGCGGCGGCAATGGCGGCGCGAATCGACTTTCCGGCGCGGCGGCGTCTGGCGCGAACCGACCGGGCGGGCTGCCTCGGGTGGTGATCTGTGGGCGCGAACCGACTTGGCCGGGCAAAGCGGCTGTGGCCCGCGCGTCGCGTGTCGTGAAGGCGGCGGCGCGGCTTCGAGCGATCAGGTGTGTGGCCGGCGGCGCGGCTTCATCGCCGCCGGCGAAGTGCGGCCAGCGAGGGCTTCATGCGCGCTGGCGGCATCGTCGCGCTTCGTGCGCGGAAACCGGGGCGACAGCTTCTTTCTTTTTCTTTTCTAGATGTAATATTGCTTCATGTGTACTATTGTTTCATGTCGTTGTAGCTTCTTGCCACGTGACGAACACAATACCGATACGTAGGTTAGATTCATGCAAAGGATCAACAGCAGCGATTAGATTCAATCGCCGAAACCCACCTCTTCTCACCTTTTCAATTCTGATCTCCGGTAGAGCTTCGTGCTGATAACGTGTTAAGGAACCTCGCTATCGAATAGTCCGGGGTTCCCGAACAGATCTAAAGTGGAGAACAGAGAGAGACACACAGGTATATAGGGAGCGACGGCAGAATTCTTTATTGATTTCTGATTGTTTGTACATAGGGGGGACCCCCTCCTCCTTATATAGCGCTCTCCTAGGGTTTCGGCTAAGAGACCATCGTGAGCTTTTCATTGGGCCACGTGGTATCCCAACATAAATGACTATCTTAGACAACGAGCTATTTGTTTGTGGCACTCGCCCAAGGTTGTTAGCATCACGAATCAGGATCATAGACACACTCTTGATACCATAGACTCTCTTGATACCATCACTGCAGAATCGTATATTGCAAATTGTGATTACGTAGGTTAGAAGGTTTTATATGGTTCTTCCTAATTGAGCCATAGAATTGGGATGGTCCAATAGGATCGTGGTAGGATTTCACCTTTGACCCCTGTCTGGCTCGAATTTTGTGGAGAATCTGGAGCTGGCCAGTCGAAGTCGAACAACTCAGCTTCAACCCGGCTTTAGAGCTACAGCCAATAGACATAGATCCAGGGTAGATGGCACCCAACGAGCAGTGTTTGAGCTTGGCTGGATGGACCTCCGGCACAAACTGGGCACCCTGCTGACTCTCACCACCTGCTGTACACAATTATTTAGACTTAGACTTTTCAGGTTATAGATTAAAGCTAATTTTTTTGGCCGTTTAAACATCTTAAAAGCCGTCTATTTTTATATGTGATAGAGGTGAGTAATTTTACCCTAACTTGAGTGGCATTGGTTTAAAACTAACTTTCAATAAGCCAAAAAAAAGCACCACCAATCAAATGATTTTTGACTTTTAGTTATACAGATTGTTATGACTTTCGAAAAAGCTCAGTTAAAAACCACGCATTTGTTTGTGTTTTGACTTTTAAGCTAAAGAAAAAATCTAGACAAATAACGCCAGAGAATAGACTACGGTTAGAGTGGCGTGATGGAGCCTAAGGTGTTGGCTGTGGTGGGAACAGGCCCAACTCCTCTGTATAAGACCACTGTTAAAATCCATAATATTTTTTTTTTCAAATTTTGATAATTTACAATTACCCTCATGGATCATTTGATGCAGATGCACTGGATGCGTGTCATGTGGCGTTCAAGCGTCTATTTTGCTTCCGCCTAGCCTCTTCTTGGCGGGGCAAGCATTGTCCACAGCAAGATGAAAGAGGAGTCATGAATATAAAGGCTGCAGCTGCATTTGCATGCATCCTGCTCTAGTTGAGATCTTCTATGCACATCTTTGTGCGTTTTCTAATTTATGTATTTTGATAGCTATTCAAGTATTAAGTGACCATTCTATCTAAGATCATTTTTGTGTTATTGATTTGAAAGTTTCCTAATTTGAGTACAAGTTTTGCCAGGACCTGGATTGTGAATCCGACCCCTATTTGTGTTATGTGCCAGCCCCACGATCAGTTGCTAGCACATACATCCAACATTGACATATCACATCTATACTCGAGAAATAAAAGATAGCACATATTCTTAATATCAAAACATAAGTCTACATGATAAACTTTTACAGAAAGAGGCTTGCCAAATAGTTCACAGACTGCAGCGGAAAACAAGAACAATGAGGCAACCAAAACCCATCTAGTATGCCTCAGCCCATCCACAAGAAACTGACTCAGGTAAGATCGGCGTCATCGTCGCCAAATCCCGCGGAATAAAAGTAGCCATATAATAGGTCTCCTTCCTCATCATATGAATGTGTTCAACAAGCGAGTATGAAATAATTCATACTCCACAAGACTTTTAACTAAATGTTATATAACATGCATGACTATGTCAAGAGAGATGGCTATCCTACCAAGTTTTCCAATTTTGCAAAAAATGAGTTTTCATTTGTAATACCATGTAATAGATTGTAATTGGAAATTTGTAAGAGCATTTGACATTAGTAAATAAATAACAAAAAGGTATAACTAGCATAATTGAGACATGGGGATTGCTACCCTAAAAGCAATTTGGCGACAAATTCCCTTGTGTCGACCAAGACTTGCGTTGATCACCCATCCACTTACTAACCAACCATTTTGTAAAAGTAAACACTACTAAGATGGAGGATTCACCAAGTTGTCAATTACCGGGGACACGGCTATTTGAATAAGTTCATACTCTACAGAGGTCATATAACTTTACCCACACAACATAAACATCCCATCACATAGAAACATGTCACGCGATACCATCGGTACTGGATTTGAGAGTTTATGACAAAGCCTTTACATTGTCGGCCTTAATGAAAAACCACACCGTGAGGCCATAGAGGACATGGAGTACCCCTCCAACATCCTAGAGCTCACACATTGTGTTGGTAAACATTGCTTCCCTACGAGCAGGAAGTACACCCCCTGTGCCCACACTAGTCCAAAATCTACAATGTACCACCTGCGGTTTGACACTAGCTTTCAACAGCTTATTATGCTAGGACCTTCCCATAAGAGGCACATGTGGTTTGTGTATTGATTCTTGGATCTAACTACACCATAGACTCGGTCTTTGGTGACTCGGGCAAGGCAACCACATACCTATATCTCAGTGCACCAACACTGGTCTCACATACACTTGCCCAAGTTTAAAACATGTTTTCCATTTTTTATTTTTTTATCCAAAACAAAGGATGTATTATATCTGGACCATTCTATATTTGTTTCCCATTTGTAAACATTTTGACCATAATCAACATAGTTCCACTAGTATCGATATGAACATGGCTAAGCATCTACCACGATGTTTCATCTAAAATTCCATAGTTAATTATATTAGAAGTGAATAGTAGTTACTAAGGTGACAACAATGGGTTAACCATTTATCAAGGTAGGGTACATGCAACAATTGGATATATCTATCAACCCTATCAATTTAGCAGTTTGTACCAAAACTACGTGCATACACGACTAGGCAAGATGGATTGTTGTTATACACGACCAACAGCTCTGGAAGCATGTGGAAAAGGTGAACCATAGCCGCATATGCCGCAACATTGAAACACTGATGGCCATGCCGAAGGTGGATCTGTATCCCTCAAAGCGAAGTTGAGGCCCCAATATGAGACCGAGGTGGGATAAGCACCACAGTGCGATACTCATCCGATAGTTAGCTTGTCATGGCACGACACACCAAGCAATCCAGGTTTTGCATGAAACTGGCATGTTGGAGCATGGTGGTCAAGGTACCCGGCAGCCCACACATCTCTCGGACGGTCGAGTGATTACAAGTTACACACGGAGACATCTACAATTTGAAGGAGAAAGTTTAGCGATCATTTTGCAAACCAAAACAGAGCATAAGAGGTGAAAAGACGCTAAGTGAGAGAAGAGGACAACATCATATATAATTAAATTTTATCACAACCATTTGATAGGAGTTGCAAATAAAATTTTAAAATTTCAAGTCCTTGGGCTAACAGCTATTTCTAACTAAAGGTCCATCCTACGGCTAGTATGGCTCTGATACCAACATCATCGGACCCAGAAACTATGTTTCCAAACCCTATGTGTTTACCATGCTCATCTCATGATCAATTACTAGCATACACATCGAACATTGATATACCACATCCATACATAACGAGAAGTCAAGTAAAACTTAGTAATAAGCATTCGAAATTAAGTTATACATGAAAGGTTTTGACAACGAAAGAGGCTCATGACCGGCCAAATAACTTTACATAGGAAAAACACGAAGTGGAAATAAAATCAAAAGGTGATAGGGTTCAGTGAGCATAACTAGATGAGACCATAGAAATCGGCGTCCTCGTTGCTAAAACCCACGACATAAAAGTAACCGTGCATCAAATCTTCTTCCACATCTTTTGACTATGTTCAACAAGCAATGTTGGGTATGAAAATTGTACTCCGCAAGACTTTTAAAGAAAGGCATATAGAATGCTAGGCTATGTCAATTGGAGTGGCTATCCTACCAGGTTTTTAATTTTTGTATAAAGCAATCTTTCTTTCACAATATTGAATAGTAGATTTGTAACACCCCAATTTTAAAGAGTTGGTTCGGTAATTTATCTGGTGTCGGCAAATTAAAGGACACGAACCATATTTATTTTTAGAAATAAAATTTCTCGTTAGAAACCCAATAGACCAAAAATAAATGGATGAAATGAAAAGGATAAAAAGGGGAAATGTGCAGCAGCATAAAGTACCCTCCCTTCTACCTCCTTTGTTTCCTATGCCCCCCTTGCTTTCTTCCCCATGCCACTTTACTCCCCCTTCCATTTCTTCTTCCTCCAAACAGAAGAATAGCAAGCCTCAAGCTTTCTTCCCCCAAGCTTATATAATTCAAATCACCCCCAAGAACCAAGAATTAAACCCTGCATGTCATACCATCGTGTTCGTCGTCATTCACGGATTCCACTTTCGCTATTAGTATGCGCATGCACGATCATTTGTGTGGTTTAGAGAGAAAGGGGAGAACCTACAATAGCCACTATCATTGCTCGGATTGGTGTGGAGGCGGCATGGTGGTGCGATGCACGGCCGATGGCCAGGGCATGGCTATGCGGCCGGCAGCCCGCTGCACGGTGCCACTGTAGCCCACGACCACGGTAGCCTGTGGCAGTGCTCAGCAACGCCCATGGCACGGTGGCATAGCCTAAGAAAGAGGGGAGACAGGCGATGGTGAGGTGTGCCAACACGCTGCTTGGCTGTGGTAGGTGGCCTGGCCTGGCGTTTGGCAGTGTGAGGTGTAAGGACG
Source organism: Otatea glauca (assembly GCA_036346275.1). Classification (NCBI taxonomy): domain Eukaryota; kingdom Viridiplantae; phylum Streptophyta; class Magnoliopsida; order Poales; family Poaceae; genus Otatea; species Otatea glauca. The sequence continues at coordinate 28,080,986 of CM070721.1, read as the reverse complement.
ACACTGACCCTGGTATGGCGTGTAGAGGTGCTCGGGGCAGCATGAGGCACCAAGGCACATGGCGTGGTGCAAGGCACCATGGCGTGTGACGTGGTGCAAGGCTTGTGGATGAAGGCCACTGCCGGTAGCGCATGGTGGCCAGTGGCGCAGCACGGGAGCTCGCTGAGGGAGCTGGTCAAGCGACAGCCCGATGCAGGTGAAGCGATGTGGGCTGAGGCACGGCAGCGAGGACCATGGCGTGATGTGGCACACTGTGCAGGCGTGGTCGGGGTTGAGAATAACTCTGTCTTTAGCTTTTGCCGAATGTAATACAGTGCATTGGGTTCTTTCCTTTTCTGTTGTTTCTTCAGTATGTATCTTGGCCAACAATTGTGGGGTTGCGCTATGTTCTGCACGTTTTAGTTTTCTTCCGGATAAGTCGGATCACTCCATTTTAGTAAGTGGGATCCATGCATGTAGCGAGTTAGTTAAGTGAGTCCTTTTTGTAATCGGTTTCTCTGAAGAATATAGAAAACTGATTAGCAAGTAGCGAGTTGCTTCTGCTGTCACCAAAACATTTAGAGTGCTTTTGTGATCTTGTTCTCCTAACTTCCGAGTGAGAGTGTGTGTGAGTCCATCAGAGAGAAAGTGGAATTCATAGGAAGGCTTGGGCGACTTCTGATCGAACATTTGGTATCAGAGCATAGGTTCGGCGACGGTGATATCGCTAGTGGATGCCCAAGTACATGCCAAGGGAAGCCATGGCGGGAAACTTAGGAGTAACGAAGGAAGGTTTAGTCAGGCTATCGTATCCCATGCTGACCCGCAACAATTACTCGGCCTGGGCGATAAAAATGGAGGCAGTGATGGAGGCGCAGGAGATATGGGACGTGGTAGAGCCTATGGATCAAAAGGCAGTGGCGGACATGAAGCGCGACAAGGTTGCATGGGCAGCCATTCTTTCGGCTATCCCTGAAGACATCCTCTTCGTTGTCTCCAAGAAGAAGACCGCAACTGAGGTGTGGTCGGCTCTCAAGGTTATGTTCCTTGGGGCTGATTGAGTCCAGGAAGCAAGAGTGCAAACTCTAAGGGAAGAGTTCGATGCGCTCAGGATGAAGATCAATGAGAGCATCGAGGACTACTCCATCAAGGTTGGCAAAATCGTTAGCAAGATCAGAGAATTGGGGGGAGACCTTGGAGGATTCATACGTTGTCAAGCGGATGCTCCAGGCCCTTCCCAACAAATTCTTGCATATTGTTACCTCGATCGAGCAATTTGCCGATCTAAAGGTAATGACCATGGTGGAGCTCATCAGGCGTCTCAAGGCACACGAGGAGCGACTGCGAGTTGTTGATAGTGATGACGCGAGCAGCTTTGCTCACTCAGGCCTAGTGGAGAACCATGGAATAAAAGAATGGATGCAAAGGCTCCAGTATGGGTCACAAGAGAGAAGGCGGACGTGGTCACGGCTATAGTCGTGGGCGCAGATGTGGACGAGGTCGTGGCCATGGGCGCAACGACGGTGAACGTGTCGAGCGCAGTGATGGTGAGCGCGCAGGAGATGGCTAGTTCGACATCAGGAAAGTTCGATGCTATAATTGCCAGAGTTATGGGCATTATTCATGGGACTGCCGCAAGCCAAAGAAGGGAGGCAAATCACTAGTTGCTAGAAGAAAGATGGTGATGAGCCAGCTTTGTTGATGATTGAAACTTGCAAGCTGATGCAGGTCTATGATGAAAAGCACAAGCATGTCATGCTGAATGAAGAAAAGGTGAAGCCCAGACTTGGAACCGAGGATGTTTTTACTAGCAAGATGTGGTATTTAGACTCAGGCGCTAGCAATCACATGATAGGCAACAAAGAAGTGTTTGCTGAACTTGACACCAGTCCACAAGGTACTGTGAGATTTGGTGTTGGATCAGTGATTGAGATTTGCGAACGAGGAATAGTTTTATTCGAGTGCTGCAATGGAGAACACCGGGCTTTAACAGATGTGTATTGTTTACCAAGGCTCAAGAGCAACATACTGAGTCTTGGGCAGCTTGAGGAAAATTGGTGCAAAGTGGTGATGGAGAATGGATACTTGAGCATTTTTGATAGACAAACAAAACTGCTAGCCAAGGTTGAGCAGGCATGAAATAGATTGTATTTCTTCAAGCTGAACCTGACCGAGCCAGTGTGTTTATTGGCATGTCGAGGAGATGATGCTTGGCTGTGGCACGCAAGGTATGGACATTTAAAATTTCAAGATCTCCATAACATGGCTCGGAATAAGATGGTGGAAGGATTTCTAATACTAAAGCATACAGAGCAGCTTTGTGAAGCCTGTATGGCTGGGAAGCATCATCGCCTTCCTTTCCTCATAGCGCCCAGTACCGAACAGAGAAGCCTTTGGAGCTGGTTAATGCCGATCTTTGCGACCCAATCTCGCCAGCAACCCCGGGAGGTAATCGCTACTTTCTATTAGTGGTTGATGATTATTCAAGATACATGCGGGTGTGTTGATCAAGACCAAAGAAGAAGCACCGATGGCATTCAAGAAAATCAAGCCTGGAGACGAATTGGAAGTTGGATGTAAACTGAAGGCTTTGAGGATAGACCGTGGAGGTGAATTTGTTTCTAGTGAATTCACCAAGTATTGTGAAGAGCTAGGTGTGAAGAGGTTCCTCACCGCGCCGTACACACCACAAAAGAATGGCATGGCCGAGAGGAGGAACCAGAACATTGTCGCCATGGCACACAGCTTGCTCAAGAACAAGAAAGTACTAGGGAAGTTTTGGGGAGAAGCTGTTACATCGGCTGTGTACCTTCTCAACTGGTCTCCAACAAAAAGTATCGAAGGGATGACACCATATGAGTCATGATACAAGAAAAAGTCCAAGGTGCATCATCTTCGCACATTTGGCTGTGTCGCTCATATGAAAAATGTGAAGTCACACCTCAAGAAGTTAGAAGACAGGAGTACACCCATGGTGTTCTTAGGCTATGAATCAGGGTTGAAAGTGAAGAGGAACGTGGTATGCTACGCTAGCACAAAAAAAACTACTGCATAACCAGAAAGCTACTCGCAAGAAAGGGATCATAGATTAGATTACCACTAGACACGCAGTTGCAGAATCTTTCACGCGTCGATGTAGTGGATCGTCCTAGCCGTAGTCATTGCGTGGATGGAGTGGATCGTCCTCCCAAACCGCAGTCGCAACAACATCACCGTAGTAGTCTACAAGTCCGGGGATGGAACACCGTGCGTCGGTGTGCAAGCACCTGGTCGCTCGGCAGGGGCAGCGAGAGGAGGAGGCTAGGGTTTCAGGTGAAACACTTCTAGACCATGGGAAAGCACACCCTGTGCCCACCCTCCTCCACTCCTTATATAGCCACGAGATGAAACGCCCATCAGTGTGCTAAGCCCACGAGGTCCATTAATTACGGATCTAATCCAAATTAATGCGTACTAGCCCATTAAGTGTGTGACCATGCAGGTTCACGTAAGTTTGGACATGGATTCGAAAAACTCATTTTCAATCCAATAGTTGGTAGCGGCTCCTTGCAAAGCATGCCAACTCCCAAACATACTATGATCAAATCAAACAGAACCTATCAAAAGTACTCATGTAATAATCCCTTTGCCATGTATATGAAGATTGAACTCAAGGCGAGAAGCATATCATCCTTTGATGATTCAATCCATTCTCGTATCCGTGATATATTAATAAGTTGTGATTGACTCTTCAATCACGGCATGGCCATGCACTTCCTTAATCATCTATACCCCTTTATAATGCACCTAAGCATTCTTTTCTACGTCCACCCCAAATAATGCACCCCACTAGAGATGGCACAACCTTCATGCACCCAGCGAAACGTCCCCAGAAACTTGCCTCCGTCAAAATTAACCTCTCAGATCTTTCCTCAGCTTTACTCACCCACATCCGATGGCCATTGTTTAATGTGTCTAACTCATCCTTGTGGCCCACAACAGATCCCCCACCTCCAGCATCATCTTAAAGAAAAGGAAACAAATATCCTGGAATTAAGGAAAAGGAAACAAACGTTCTAGAAAAGGAAAAGACCATATATTACGTGCTTGGAAAAGGAAATCGGAAGATAGGGCACTATACTAGTATCACATAAGTGGTCTTGTCATATATCTCCGTTTCATTGGAGTGGCAAATTCTATCTTGACTACTCACTTCCCTCTGCACGTTTTATAGTAATCATGAAAGCTACCTTTATAACTATCTGGTTAGGAAGTAGTGTTTGATAGCCCCAAGGAAAACTATTACACATGTAGGGAATGTGACAATCTCAGGTCTAAGGATCATACATCTACTATGTATGAGATACACTGATGACACATAAGAATGTAACATTCTCGCAGTGTCCCATTGCGGGTCTATCTAACCCATGTTCTTCAACATGTGTCCACAATGTATAGATGATATCTCCATATCACATGATCTATGAAGCATGATCATCGATCACTACATGTGCTGATCTATTCATCATTGTCCTATACAATAATATCCGATCGGAGATATTTATCGAATTACATCAATAAGTAAAGAGCTTCATAAGCAAGTCACATACTTGTTGATCAATACAATGATATACATTCATTGGACCAATAATCATATTATTATTTATAAACATAGTCATGTTACAATCATCTAAATGATTGCCTCAAGGGCATAACACTAACAATGTCCCACTTGCACTTGAGTCAATCAATTAAGTATCTAATACCAATATACCTTGTGTGCTCCTGATGCTTAGGCTGTGGCAGTGGCTTTGTCAACGGATCGACCATATTAGCTTCTGTATGTACTTTGCATATTCTCACGTCACCTCTATCCACAATCTCGCGAATAAGGTGAAAGCGTCAGAGTATGTGTTTAGACTTCTGATGAGATCTAGGCTCTTTAGCTTGTGCAATGGCACCACTATTATCACAATAGATGTCCATTGGACTAGAGGCACTAGCGACCACACCAAGCTCTGTGATAAACTTCTTAATCCACACAGCTTCTTTTGCGGCCTCCGAAGTCGCAATGTACTCCGCTTCTGTCGTAAATTCGGCCACCGTATTTTGCTTGGAACTCTTCCAGCTTGCTGCTCCTCCATTTAGTGTAAACACAAACCCGGATTGCGATCGGAAATCATCTTTGTCTGTTTGGAAGCTTGCATCGGTGTAACCCTTTGCAACCAGATCTTCCTCACCTTCAAAAACAAGGAACATACCCTTAGTTCTTCTCAAATACTTCAGGATATTTTTTATGGCTATCCAATGACCATCACCAAGATCCGCTTGGTATTTGCTCGTGACACTTAGAGCATATGAGACATCTGGGTGCGTGCAGCTCATGGCATGCATAATAGACCCAATAGCTGAAGCATATGGAATCTTGCTCATCCTGTCTCGCTCATCAGTTGTCGAAGGACACTGATTCTTGCAGAGACTGATGCCATGTGACATTAGCATGAAACCTCTCTTGGATTCTTGCATATTGAACATTTTCAATATCTTGTCAATGTACGTTTCGTGACTTATTCCAATTAACCTTTTTGATCTATCTCTATAGATTTTTATACCCAAGATATAGCATGCTTCTCCCAAGTCCTTCATTGAGAAACTCCTTTTCAATGAAGTCTTAACATCTTCTAGCAGAGGAATATCATTCCCGATCAATAATATGTCATCCACATAGAAAATCAAAAACACAAGTGCGCTCCCACTAGCCTTCTTGTAAACACAAGGCTCTTCTTCATTTTTGATAAAGTCTAATCCTTTAACTACTTTATCAAAACGAATGTTCCAACTCCGAGATGCTTGCTTTAACCCATAAATGGATCTTTGAAGCTTGCATACCCTTTTAGCATATTTAGGATCAACAAAACCTTCAGGTTGTATCATGTATACATCCTCAGATAGATTCCCATTAAGGAAGGCTGTTTTGGCATCCATCTGCCATATTTCATAATCGAAATATGCAGCAATAGCTAAAATGATTCGGATAGACTTGAGCATGGCTACCGGTGAGAAGGTTTCATCATAGTCAACTCCTTGAACTTGTTTGAAACCCTTTGCCACCAACCGTGCCTTATAGATCTGAACATTTCCATCTACGTCTATATTCATCTTTAAAATCCATTTGCATTCAATGGTTTTTACACCATCAGGAGAATCGACCAAGTTCCAAACTTGATTGTCATGCATGGATTGAATTTCGGATCTCATGGCTTCAAGCCATTTTTCGGATTTTGGGTCCATCATTGCTTCTTCATAAGTCGTGGGCTCATCATTGTCCAACAATAAAATGTCATTCCCATATCTTATGGGTACATGACGTGGCCTCCCCGACCTACGTGGGGCTGGTGTCTCTTCCACAGGTTGTATAACACTTTGTACATCTTGTGAAGGTTCAATGGTAGCTTGAACATATTCATGTGATTCTCGAACTTCATCGAGATACACATCACTCCCACTGATTTCTTTTGAAAGAAACTCTTTCTCCAAAAAGACACCATTTCGAGAAACAAAAACTTTGTTCTTGTTTCTTTTGTAAAAGTAATATCCTTTTGTTTCTTTAGGATACCACACAAAAAAATATTTTTCTGATTTAGGTGCGAGTTCATCTGATTGTAAACGTTTTACATAAGCCTCACATCCCCATATCTTGAGAAATGACAACATGGGTCTTCTCCCAGTCCATATCTCATATGGCGTCTTCTCAACGGATTTTGATGGGACCCTATTCAAAGTGAACGCAGTTGTCTCTAGAGCGAAACCCCAGAAGGATAATGGCAGATCTGTTTGGCTCATCATTGACCGAACCATATCTAATAAAGTTTGGTTTCATCATTCAGACACGCCATTCCATTGAGGCGTTCCTGGCGGAGTAAGTTGCGGAACGATTCCACATTGCTTTAGATGATCACCAAACTCTTGGCTCAAGTATTCGCCACCACGATCTGATCGTAAGTGTTTTATTGATTTGCCAAGTTGATTTTGTACTTCGTTCTGAAACTCTTTGAACCTTTTAAAAGTTTCAGATTTATGCCTCACTAAATAGATATATCCATATCTACTAAAGTCATCGGTAAAAGTTACAAAGTACTGAAACCCACCCCAAGTAGTCGAGCTCATTGGTACACATCATCTGTATGTATGTCAGGACCCGAATATGCAAATCCGGACCCTCTGTGTATACTGCACTAGTCCAGGATCATGCTAGTGCACACAGGCTCAACATCAGTAAATATCACAATCATACACAACGGAAATACAATAAAAGACTTCATATAATAAATAACACTTGTTGAATGACCTTATGGTCAACTTACATGACTATGCCTGCAAAATTTGAACAATAAATTAAACTGCAGCGGAATGAAAACGTAGACAACCTCTCAGTATACCACAGGCAACTGACAAGGCTTTCGCCCTAAACCTTCGTCTCCTCCTGGTACTTCTCCTCCAGCATTGGTGTAGACTCCTCAACTTGTGATTTTTTGATGGCAAGGGTGAGTACATAAAGCACTCAACAAGTTGTGCACAGAATGCAATTCTAATATAACTATATCAAGGCTTATTCCAAGGAATGGCTTACCATGGTTATTTTGCAGTAAAGCAGTATTTGAGAACAATTACAGTAAATAGATTGTAAAGACAGTAAAACAAATAACTGTAATAAATAGATTCAGCATTTCTCAAGTAAACCAAGTTCCAATCCTTAATCAAGTTCCAACTTCCCATGGCAACCTTCCATCCATCCCAAGTTTTGTTTTGCAAAAGTCTAACCCTTAACTGTAATTCCCGAGCATTGCTCAATACCGTGAACACGGCTATTCGAATAGATTTTACACTCTGCAGAGGTTATGCACTTTACCCACACGACATGATCATCCCTTGTCGCCAAGCTATTAGCACACTTCCTTTGGTGTGACGGCAGAGTAATCATGACAAAGCCTTTACAATGCTCCATCTAGACCCGATCTTGCTCATTGAGGTTTCAACACGGAAGGGTGGTTACCACACTCGGGCCCCTCTTGCGCTGTGTGAGTTAATCCATGAATCCGGACTCACTATTCACCATGTGATGCAAATCTAGACCTCACAAATTAGTCAGCTAAGCTATCCCATTCCAGACATGTGGTTGCAAGAGAGACTCAGGTCAAAGGCTTGCAAGGTTAAGTCCTTAAGATGATCGAGGCAAGACTTCCACATACCCCGCCCATCGGGCCCACCTTGCATACTAAGCCTTGCCACTTGCCCAAATCTAAATGAATATCACCCCAGTTGATTACCAAGCACCACGTGCTATCAACAATTCAACATCGTTGCGTGACATGACTCGCCACTGCAACTCAATCTCATTGTGTGACCACACATGGCACACAAGTTCACATCATTGTTCCATATTCCATTAGTCAACATTAATTATCGATGTTTCAAGTACATGTGATGACGTGGCATAGCTAAGCAATCTACGGCGGTCTAACCAACCCATGTTGATTATCAATATTAACCAACTATTAGTTAACCATCCTAGGGTGACAACTAGATCATGGCATACAATGGCAAGGTAGGGTATAGATCAAATTGGTATAATAGCTAAGTCCCAATTTAATTTGAAACAATTGTATACTTGAAATAATATGCAATAGGGTAAAACGATATAGCAATTTCATAAACATAGGTTCAACATTATCAAAGCACAACTTGCCTTCAAGAGCTCTGAATCTTGCTCGGACCTTGGTCTTGGGTTGGCTCCTTGCTCACGAATAACTTCGGTTACTTCAACGTCTCACGCGAAAGCAGTGTACAAGCAACAAATATAAAAAAGCAGAGAGCAACCTCAACTCCAAAAATTTAATAAAATTCACCATTAAATATAGCATGATTTTCAAATTTTTAGAAACTGGAATCACCTCAATCAGACTCGAGCGAAGGAGAAAAGGTCGACACGTGGCAAGATCGATTGGTGGAATTTGGATTTTACGGAAAAGAATAAATCCAAAGAAATACCGATCGACACGTGGGGCCCACATGTCGGTGGCTTGGTTCAAGGTGAACCGAGTTCACCGAGGCGATCAAAGCGGCGAAGGACTTGCGAGGTGGCGCGACACATAAGCGACCACGCGGCGGCGACGTGGCGCGGAGGTGGCACAGTGTGGCGGCGTATGGCGCACATCGGTAACCGCAGCCGTCGGGCGGTGGAGAGGCAAGGTGGCGATTCGCGGCGTGGCGCGATCGGGGCGTTAGGTAGAATATCCGGCGGTTGGGGCTCGTGGCGACAAGCGGCGGCGGCGGTGGCGCTACTCGCGGAGATGAAGAAGATGACCGGAGACGGCGAAAGCAGCGGATCGGCGCGCAACCTTCGTGGTCTCGAAGGGCTCGGCGCAAGGAACGCGAAGAAAGCAGCAGCGTGGCGGAGGTGCACGGCGGCACATGACGGCGAGGAAAGCTTTGGGCACGGCGGCGAACCGGCGAGAAATCTCGGCGGCAGCAGCGTCTCGAGCGGCGAGCGAGGTGGCTCTGGTGCGGGGACAGGGATTCTCGGAGGGGGTGCAGCGGCATTTATAGCCCTCGGGAGGCGTGCCCAAAATTGGAAACCGAGATGGCGGCGGACGCGGCGTGCGGAGATGGCGGCGGCTAGGCGCGGCAGCATCCCGACCGCACACGCGGCGAGGATCGGACGGCTCACACGCGCATGGCCACGCGGGCGAGTTTCGACCGCTAGATCGAGATCAAACGGCGGGGCGCGCTAGGGTTTGAGGCGGTGCGGCGCAGAGTCATCTCGGCCGTCCACGCGGTGCAAATCGGAACCCGACGCAACGTGGGCTAGTTGGGCCGGCGGGCTGGCTGCGCGCGGGAACGGGCCGAGGTGAGGCAGGAAGAATGGGGAATAGGAACGGGCCAGACGGAAATTCGGCCCGAAGGTAAATTGGAATTAAAATCATTTTCCGAATTAAGGAAATTCCAGAAATTCGAATGGAAGCAAATAAATTCAAATAAATAACAAATAAATTCAGAAAGATGACCAAAAATACAGAAAAATTCCTTGAAGCACAATAAACCCAACTAAAATTGGAAATATTTTGTTTGATGAATAGTTTAGTCAAATTAAATCCTTTCATTAATGGAAAATTCAAATTAAGCTTTGATTAATTCCAAAAAAATGCAAATGGTTCAATTTCAAACATTCTAAAAATCAAAATTTGAGATGTTACAACCCTCCTCCCCTTAACAGAATCTCGACCCCGAGATTTAGAGCTGACTAGGGAATAGGTTTGGAAACTTTGACTTTAGGTCCTCTTCAAACTCTCAGGTTGTTTCATTCTCAGGATGATTACTCCACTGAACTCTGCAAAAGTGAACAGACTTAATCCTGGTCCTGCGATCCATCACATTCAAAATTTTGATTGGCTGCTCCTTGCTGGTTAGATCCTTCTGCAATTCAACTGCTTCTAATGACATCTGCTCTGCTGACACTCGAGGACACTTCTTAAGCTACGACACGTGGAACACATCATGCACACTAGCCAATGACTGCGGTAATTCCAACTGATAAGCAACCTCTTCCTGAAGACTCAAGATCTTGAACAGACCAACAAATCTTGGTACAATCTTCCCTGTAGCTTGAAACCTTTTAACACCTTTAGGAGGGGTAACTCTAAGATACACGAAGTCACCTGGTTCAAAACTCAATTCATAATGACAATTATCAGCGTAGCTCTTCTGTCCTGAGTGCACTACCTTCAATCTCTCTCAGATCATAGCAATTTGCTCTTTTGTCTCTTTGAGAATATCAGGTTCGAATAACAAACAATCTCCCATCTCATTCCCATTCAGCGAGTCTGACGAGCACGACCATACAAACCTCAAATGGTGACCTTCGCAAACTAGCTTGATATCATTGCTATAGTGAATTACGCATATGGCAAACACTTATCTCATGAAGTAGCATAAGTTAATGCACAAGCTCTTAACATATCCTCATCGATTAACTTTCTTTGTCGACCATCATGCTGCGGATAATACATTGCTTGAAATTCAAACTAGTTCCCATTGCTTCATGCAACTTGCCTCAAAATCTCGAGGTAAATTGGGTCCTCTATCGACCACAGTCTTCTTAGGCACTCGGTGCAAACACTCAATCCTTGACACATCTGATTACGCCAAGTGATCTCACGAGTAGGTAGTCTTTCTTTGGGATAAAATGAACAACCGGTCAAGCGATCAACGATGACCCAAATGGAGCCATATCCCTTACGGGTTCTCTGCAAATTCTTAGTGCTATGAATCTTATTACAGTTCACCTCTTACTTCCACTTGGAAATCTGCACTTGCTGTAAAACTTGCTAATCTACGATGCATTGCCTTTAATCAGCGACACACATCACACCAAGCAACATTTCGGTAACTCCACACTTCTTACGAGGTCACTAAAACCTTTCACGACGATCTTGATACATCTTAACACTTTTATTTGGATTGAATACTTGGGATCATGAGCCTCTTCCAAAATCAACTGCTTAAGCTCCTTCTTGTTCGGTACACAAATTCGACCTTTAAACCACGTAGTACTCTGACTATCCAAGGTAAATCCTCAGCTAAGCCTTTATCTTTCTTGAACTTTGATTGATTGATCTTGTCATCCTCCTTCCGACCTTCCCCGATATGATCTTCAAGTATTGGCTTCACTTCCAGCGACTACAGTCCTTGTGGAACAACTTCCAACCGGCTTTGAAACTCTTTACACAACTCGGTTGATCACTTTATATCGACATATTCGCACTATGGTTCTTTCAACTTAAGGCATCGCCTACCACATTAGTCTTTTCAAGATGACATTGGATTCGAACATTATATTCCTCGATCGGCTCCGCCATCTCTTACATCTCACGTTGAGATCGATTGCGTGATTATATACTTGATTCTTTGTGGTCTATATATTCTCATCATGCGGCCTCAACTACCTTAACATTAGCGATAACCTTATCATTCTCCATCGATGCACTTTTGAGTCCTTGTCTCAAGGCATCACACTATATATCAAAACTATTACGAACATCGACAACACTAACACGAATCGTGGTCAGACACTTCTTTAATTCCAGAAAACTCCTTTAGCGCACTGCGGCGTCCATGCAAACTCCTTCTCTTATTTAACAACTGCTGAAAGCGGTCTAGCAATCGTCGAAAATCCTTTGATAAAATGATGGTAATATCCTATTATTCCCAGAAAACTTTGAATCCAAGTAACAAACTTCGGTTGCTTACAATGCAATATCGTTTCCACTTTCATTGGATCAACGACAATTCATTTTTCAGACATCACTTAGCCAAGAAATTTCATTCTCTCCTTTCAAAAGTCATACTTGCGAATCTTAGCATACAGCGGTTGCTCTCGCAGCCTTTCCAAAACCAATCTCAAATGTTCGGCATGCTATTCCCTCAACTTGGAGTAAACAAGAATATCATATCTGCACATAACAACAGCTTGTTCAACTATTCCATGAAACTTCATTCATCTTGTTCATGGATTATGTAATGGCACTGATCATTCTAGCAGACACAACTGTAAACTCATATTGTCCATTTCGCGAAGAAAATTCTGACTTAAGAACACTCTCTGCACGAATCTTTAACCATGATAACTCAATAACAAACTTGATTTCTGATCTGGCGACATACTAGACAATTCCTCAGAAAACATATCCGAATATATTCCAACAACTGGCACATCTTTTAGGCTGGCAACTTCCACACTGTTTACCATCAGTTGACCATCATGATCTACAGTCGCTTGTAATTCCCTTTTACGCCTTGGGGCTTTTAAGCGCGCAACTCTTTGACCAAACTCCAAGACGACCTTATATGCGGATGACGATCCATTTCAAGCGTAGCATCTAAGGTCTGATATCCAATATGGTTCACTAAGAACTTTCCTCCAACAATAAACAACTTTACTTTGTAACATTCTGGGTTAGATCAAGCAATACTGTACTTTCTGACAATGGCAATTCTTCTGGGATGACAAGCTTCACAAACACCATTGAACTGACCAACATTGCACACGCAACACCTTCAGGGTAACCATCAACACAGGTGAAAACCCAGGGAAACATCTGACCATTCATTTTCCATCAATACTTTTACTTGAACACTTCACAAACCAGCACATCAACCATCTTTACTTTATTTCTTTAGACAAGGAAATCTTTACATGGAATTCATCACTAATCACTCTCCTTTACAACTGAAGATATGACACTTGAACAAGATAAAATCATTGATCTAAACTTCCTTGATTAGCATTGGCACCAAAGTCTTGAATGGGATGGAGTTGTGATTGACTTGAACCGGCATGGTCGCTTCCTTCTGAGGGCAATTTCCAGCATAATGCCCAGGCTTGTTGCAGGTATAGCAAAGTTTAAGGGGCAAGCTTCCTCCTTTAACATTGTGGACTGGGGGTAGTGTCCTTGTTCAAACGCCTCTTCTTTGACTGATTCTTTTGGCACACTTTTCTTGAAACTTTACTGCTCACTCTTGGCATTATGAACTTGGTAGAGGTGATTTGGAATAACCATAGCTGCATAAAAGGATTGTCTTCTCTGTGGACATCGATTAGCATAATGGCCTTTCTGCGCCGGTTGTAGCACTCAATCTTTGCTTTTCTTGTTGGGTGCGGCTACATTTACATTGTTGTCTTCTTGTTGCGTCGAGTGGATGCTTCATAGGACATTCCTAGCCCGATGACCTTCTCCATCACACGAGAAAACATCTTTGTTGGTGATTGCCAAATCTGCTTTCTTGATGAGGGTGGCAAGGTCAAAGTGCAGGCGTTACTTGAGCAATCGACGATTCGCCTCTTTTGACAACTCTTGAGCAAGCTGCGACTCGAGTATTCTTTTCTTGTGTTTGGAGTTACAGGTAACTATCGGATCAAGGGACATTGAGTGGGCAATGATCTCGACCTTCACATAGGTAGCACGTGATGTTGCTCATAGGACACTCTCCAAGGGGGTGACTTCCTTCACAGCTGGAGCAATTGATCGCATGCTCGTCAGCGGTATGTCCTATTTCTCCACAGCGAATGCACGCACGATCTTCTGCCTTGTTTGATTAACAACACTTCAAGGAACATCTTTTAGATATCGAACAAGGTGCGGGGGTAGCATTCTTCTCTGAATCCGTCATGATCACACTGCCTTTCGGTGGAGTGAAGAGAGAACGAAAAACAGCAACAAACTCACTCCAAGTGATATTCTGCGGGGCTTCATGGATAGCACAGTATTCCTTCCACCATTCAACAGCAATTCCTTGTAACTGATAAGAAGTATACAAGACCTTCTCATCATATTTACACTGAGTAATGAGCAGCTTCCTCTCAATAGTATTGATCCAATCATCAGCTTTCGATGGTGAAACATTTCCAGAAAAAGTCGACGGACGAGTCCTTATGAATTTTAATAACCTTGAGCAGGAACAAGGATCATTGATGATAGCCTGCGATGTATTGCTAGCGTTGGCTTGATTAGTCATGTTCTGCATTTGCTTCATCATTGAATGCATCAACTGAGTCTGAACAACCAAAAACTCTCTAAAACTCTGGATATCCATCCGCGCTAATGGTTGAAAAACTGGTCCATCATTGGGGTTATCACTGAGTTGATTACAACTTTCACTGACTCCATTGCTTCCACCAGTCTGAACCATCTGCTTGATTGCTTCATAGGGGTTAGGGAAGAGAGAAATAGCATAGGTAAGAAGCAGGAATTCTAAGACAGGGGAATAGGTTTAACCCAACAACTTAAGCAAACAAATATTAATAACTTGGTATGGTTTCTTATATAAGCCTAAAAAGCTCCGCAACACATACTGCACACTCAGCAATTCAGGAAGAACCAATCAACCTAAGTACACAAAAACTACCGTCTATATGGGTGACACTTCTATCTTAAGAAGACGCGACTCCCACACCTGAGTCTCAACTAGCTACTCAAAACACTGGGTCTTCTAGCTTTGGAAACACTTCGTCGATTCACTTCTTCCTTGAGCGTGATGATTTCTTCCTTCATTATCTTCAGGGTTGACAGCGAGCACTCGACGCTTTCTCCTAAAGTGTGGTACATCGTTTTCTATTCAAGATTGCTCAGATAAGATTTTTAACTCGATCCAGCAAGGAAAAGAGAAAGATATTTAGCAGGGGAAAAGAAAGAAATTTTGACGAGGAAAGGAATAGAAGAAAGAGATAAGTCAAGAACATATTATCCTTCCAAGTTAATTCTTTCCTTTAGAAAATAATTTTTATAGTCCTATAGAGACGACCAAACTATCTAGGGTCAAGGCCTACAGTCAGTATGGCTCTGATACCACCTCTGTTGGGACCCGAATATGCAAATCCGGACCCTCTGTGTATACTGCACTAGTCCAGGATCACGCTAGTGCACACAGGCTCAACATCAGTAAATATCACAATCATACACAACGGAAATACAATAAAAGACTTCATATAATAAATAACACTCATTGAATGACCTTATGGTCAACTTACATAACTATGCCTCGCAAGGCTGAACAATAAATTAAACTGCAGCGGAATGAAAATGTAGACAACCCCTCAGTATACCACAGGCAACTGACAAGGCTTTTGCCCTAAACCTTCGTCTCCTCCTGGTACTTCTCCAGCATTGGTGTAGACTCCTCAACTGGTGATTTTGTTGATGGCAAGGGTGAGTACAAAAAGCACTCAACAAGTTGTGCACAGAATGCAATTCTAATATAACTATATGCAAGGCTTATTCCAAGGAATGGCTTATCATGGTTATTTTGCAGTAGAGCAGCATTTGAGAAAAATTACAGTAAATAGATTGTAAAGACAGTAAAACAAATAACTGTAATAAATAGATTCAGCATTTCTCAAGTAAACCAAGTTCCAATCCTTAATCAAGTTCCAACTTCCCATGGCAACCTGCCATCCATCCCAAGTTTTGTTTTGAAAAGTCTAACCCTTAACTGTAATTCCCGAGCATTGCTCAATACCGTGAACACGACTATTCGAATAGATTTTACACTATGCAGAGGTTATGCACTTTACCCACACGACATTATCATCCCTTGTCGCCAAGCTATTAGCACACTTCCTTTGGTGTCTGGCGGGAGTAATCATGACAAAGCCTTTACAATGCTCCATCTAGACCAGATCTTGCTCATTGAGGTTTCAACACGGAAGGGTGGTTACCACACTCGGGCCCCCTCTTGCGCAGTGTGAGTTAATCCGCTAATCTGGGACTCACTATTCACCATGTGATGCAAAATCTAGACCTCACAAATTAGTCAGCTAAGCTGTCCCATTCCAGACATGTGGTTGCAAGAGAGACTCAGGTCAAAGGCTTGCAAGGTTAAGTCCTTAAGATGATCGAGGCAAGACTTCCACATACCCCTACCCATCGGGCCCACCTTGGCATACTCGCCCCTTGCCACTTGCTCAAATCTAAATGAATATCACCCCAATTGATTACCAAGCACCATGTGCTATCAACAATTCAACATCGTTGCGTGACATGACTCGCCACTGCAACTCAATCTCATTGTGTGACCACACATGGCACACAAGTTCACATCATTGTTCCATATTCCATTAGTCAACATTAATTATCAATGTTTCAAGTACATGTGATGACGTGGCATAGCTAAGCAATCTACGGCGGTCTAACCAGCCCATGTTGATTATCAATATTAACCAACTATTAGTTAACCATCCTAGGGTGACAACTAGATCATGGCATACAATGGCAAGGTAGGGTATAGATCAAATTGGTATAATAGCTGAGTCCCAATTTAATTTGAAACAATTGTATACTTGAAATAATATACAATAGGGTAAAACGATATAGCAATTTCATAAACATAGGTTCAACATGATCAAAGCACAACTTGCCTTCAAGAGCTCTGAATCTTGCTCTGGACCTTGGTCTTGGGTTGGCTCCTTGCTCACGAATAACTCGGTTACTTCAACGTCTACGCGAAACAGGTGTACAAGCAACAAATATAAAAAACAGAGAGCAACCTCAACTCCAAAAATTTAATAAAATTCACCATTAAATATAGCATGATTTTTCAAATTTTTAGAAACTGGAATCACCTCAATCGGAGCTCGAACGAAGGAGAAAAGGCTGACACGTGGCAAGATCTGATTGGCTGGAATTTCGGATTTTCTGGAAAAAGAATAAATCCAAAAGAAATACCGACTGACACGTGGGGCCCACGTGTCAGTGGCTTGGTTCAAGGTGAACCGAGTTCACCGAGGCGATCCAAAGGCGACGCGAAGGACTTGCTGAGGTGGCGCGACACATGGCGGCCACGCGGCGGGCGACGTGGCGCGGAGGTGGCATGCAGCGTGGGCGGCGTGTGGCGCACATCGGTAACCGCAGCCGTCGGGCGGTGGAGAGGCAAGGTGGCAGTTGCAGCGACGTGGCGCGATCGGGAGCGTTGGTAGAATATCCGACGGTTGGGGCTCGCGGCGACAAGCGACGGCGAGGCGGTGGCGCTACTCCGCCGGAGATGAAGAAGATGACCCAGGACACGGCGAGAAAGCAACGGATCGAGCGCATAACCTTGGTGATCTCGAAGGGCTCGACGCAAGGAACGCGAAGAAGGCAACGGCAGCGGCGGAGGTGCACCGAAGCGGCCACACGACGGCGGGGAAAGCTTTGGGCACGGCGGCGAACTTCGGCGAGGGAAATCTCGGCGATGGCGAGGGTTGCTACGGGTGCAGGGGACAACGGGGATTCTCGGAGGGGGTGGAGCGGCATTTATAGCCCTCGGGAGGCGTGCCCAAAATTGGAAACCGAGATGGCGGCGGACGCGGCGCGCGGAGATGGCGGCGGCGACGGCGGCGAAGCGGCGCGACGACATCCCGACCGCACACGTGGCGAGGATTGGACGGCTCACACGCGCATGGCCACGCGGGCGAGTTTCGACCGCTAGATCGAGATCAAACAGTGAGGCGCGCTAGGGTTTGAGGCGGCGCGGCGCGGAGTCATCTCGGCCGTCCACGTGGCGCAAATCGGACGACCGACGCAACGCGGGCTGGTTGGGCCGACGGGCTGGCTCCGCGCGGGAATGAGCCGAGGTGAGGCAGGCCGAATGGGGAATAGGAACGTGCCGGACGGAAATTCGGCCCGAAGGTAAGTTGGAATTAAAATCATTTTCCGAATTAAGGAAATTCCACAAATTCGAATGGAAGCAAATAAATTCAAATAAATAGACAATAAATTCAGAAAGATGACCAAAAATACAGAAAAATTCCTTGAAGCACAATAAACCCAACTAATATTGGAAATCTTTTGTTTGATGAATAGTTTAGTCAAATTAAATCCTTTCATGAATGGAAAATTCAAATTAAGCTTTGATTAATTCCAGAAAAATGCAAATGGTTCAATTTCAATTTCAAACATTCAAAAACTCAAATTTTGGGATGTTACAATGTACTAGGGATAATAATTCACTCGCTCTCTCACTAAAACCTGTGAAAGGGGCTTTTGTCATCTTGCCAAGTAAACAAGACTCACATGTTTCAAAATTAAATGAGGTTAGAAGCCCATCACCATGTAGCTTCTTCATGCGCTTCTCATTTATATGACCTAGCGACAATGCTATAAAAAGGTATGGTTCAAATCATTAGGCCGAGGCCTTTTTACATTGATGTTATAGACAGGTTTTTCTTCGAGTTCAAGGACGTACAACCCATCCACCATGGGGCAACGACCATAATACATATCATTCAAAAATATCGAACAAACAAAGTTCTTTATTATGAAATCATAACGTTCATGTTCCAAACAGGAAGATGAAATAATGTTTCTACTCAAAGATGGAACAAAATAACAATTATTGAGTTCTAAAACTAATCCTGAAGGCAAATGCAATGGAGTGCGTGCCAGCAGCAAGACCAACAACTCTTGCTTTATTCCCCACCAAGATCCACTTCTCCTTTTGCCAAGTCTCTACTCTTTATCACCCACATCGAATTGCAAATGTGAGCAATCGAACCGGTATCATATACCCATGGTGAGTGAAGAAATAGTAAGATTAATTTCTATAACATTAATACGAAGTGGAAATCACATTTCCATTCTTCTTATCTGCCGGTATTTTTCGATTTCGTTTCAATGTTCGACTTCTTGCAATAGAAGCATTGGGTATCGAGTTGAGGGCCAACAAACTTAGAAGCTTAGTTTTGAGGCTTGCGATCTCATCTTGAGCCTTACCCTTGCCCTTGCTCTTTCCGTTCCCCGACCTTAGCCTTCCTCTTTTTCAGTAGTTGTTTTACGAACCATCATCACATGATTGGGTTTTTCTTAATGCTTTCCTCGGCAGCCTTGAGCATCCCATGTAGTTCGATTAGGCTCTTCTGCATGCTATTCATATAAAAATTCATAATGAATAACTCAAAGCTCTGTGGCAGAGACTGGAGAATAACATCTGTGGCCAAACCGAGGCTAAGAGGAAGCTCAAGTTTTTCTAATCTCCCAATGTAACCAACCATCTTGATCACATGAGGGCTGACCGGACTCCCTTCAGCTAGCTTACAAGCAAATAAAAGCTTTGAGATACCATACCGCTCAGCTC
This sequence comes from Otatea glauca, assembly GCA_036346275.1. NCBI lineage: Eukaryota > Viridiplantae > Streptophyta > Magnoliopsida > Poales > Poaceae > Otatea > Otatea glauca. The sequence continues at coordinate 28,061,366 of CM070721.1, read as the reverse complement.
TTGCTTGATTCCCAAACATGCCCTTCAAGCCCACAATCATATTGTAAGCATCCTGGTCCTCATATTACTTTTGGAGCTCAGAGTCCATGGTAACAAGCATGAGACAGCTGACCTCTACAGAAGCATTAATATGTTTTTCATATTCAACCTTCAAATTGCGAGGAGCATTTCTGCTGGTTCATCAGGAGTTGGATTCTCTAGAATATAGTCCTTTTTATGCTTGAGAACAATTCTCAGGTTGCGATACCAATCAACAAAATTAGTTCCATTAAGTTTTTCCCTTTCCAAAATCGATCTCAAAGCAAAACCAGGTGTAGCAGGAGTAGGAGAAGGTGCCATTGAACTACAACAAAAACATGCAAAGATTCTAAGCACTATGTTTATGTAAAAATTTTATTAAACATTTTAATAAAAGACACTCCTATTTTATGTCCCTTTTATAGACACATAGTGAGTATTCAAGATCCATATTCATCAAACACTAGTGAGCTTTGGCATCACTGCTAGAAATTTAATGAAATAGGTAAGCAACACCTTTGCTAATTACATCTTATATAACTCTTGTTTGTTGTGTATGAAAACAAGTAATGAATGCCTCCGTCAACTTGACTCATGGCCAGGTCAATCTGCCTCTAGGGCTCACATGAGGGAGGGAACACTTCCCGTTTTCGGGTGCCAATTAAGAAACCTGCCTCATGTGTGTTTTCCTAGACACCAATTGTCTTGTATAGGTTCCTTCATTACTGAAATCAAATCCCAACCACTTATGTCCTCAAGCCCAAAACCATTTTGATAGCTTGATTAAATCTACCATTGTTATGCGTGATGTGTCCAACACATCCCTATCATCTATTAAGATAGCCATTGATATACTACTTTGGCAGTCATATCAATAACGATCTAAATTCTTGTTAGGTGCTACAGTTGGATCGACATTTTGATTTAAAATTTTAACTATAGGGATGAACAATATCTACAATGAACATGGCATCACATGCAATGAGCATAAAGAAAATAGCAAGGATTAAACACACATCCATAGAAAATAAAAAATAAGCTGTGAAATAGCATGGCCCTTAGCATTAAGATCTCCATCATCATGCTTGTTTGTTCACCTAGCCACCTTGCTTGATTGTTCACCTAATCATAATGCTTGATACCATCGTCTTCATCATTATGGATGCAACGCCTTACAACTTTTGATAATGAATTTTACATGAGTTTGAAGCATCACAAGTCGACACGCAGGTCGTTATACAATTTAAATAGCTTTATGGCTTGACACGGCACGCAGGCCATGTGAAAATTGCATGCATCACATACACATAGGTCATACTATTTCACATAATTTTCTGCAAAAACGAGTTAAACAAAACAATCATACGACTCCGGGGTCCGAGGGGTAGCGCCCTTGGCGGTGGTTCTGCTGGCCGGTCAGCGGGCGGGTCGAGGGCAGCGCCTTTGGAAAAGTTTTTTAGAGGCATGTCTTTTATCAAAGGAAAACACCCTCAAAATTTCCATGGATCAACCAGATTGACCCAATCCGACTCAATCTGATTAGCTTGGTCCCATATGGTTACGTTTCAGAAATCCTGATGGCGGTAACCCGACCGGTAAGGGTAACGTCGTACCATGAACAGACTCACCCAAATCAAAATTAAATTGGTTTGCACTTTCCATGGATCAACCAGATTGACCCAATCCGACTCAATCTGATTGGCTTGGTCCCATATGGTTAAGTTTCAAAAACCCTGATGGCGGTAACCCGACCGGTAAGGGTAACGTCGTACCATGAACGGACTCACCCAAATCAAGATTTAGTCGGTTTGCACTTTCCTCAAACCCTAAACCGATCGATCTCATCGATTGCTGCCATCACCAATTCATCACATGAACCGGCTGAACATGTAATAGATCCAATCTACTAACCTTACACATCATATGTGCAACATCCAGATCACAAATCTATACGACCTGGCTCTGATACCACTGAAGAGGAACGCGGTATGCTACGCTAGCACAAAAAAAACTACCGTATGACTAGAAAGCTACTCGCAAGAAGGGGATCATAGATTAGATTACCACTAGACGCGCAGTTGCGGAATCCATGACGCGTCGATGTAGTGGATCGTCCTTGCTGCAGTCATTGCGTCGATGGAGTGGATCGTCCTCCCATGTTGCAGTTGCGGCAACGTCACCGCAGTAGTCCACACGTCCAGGGATGGAACGCCGTGCGTCGGTGTGCAAGCACCTGGTCGCTTGGCAGGGGCAGCGAGAGGAGGAGGCTAGTGTTTCGGGTGAAACAATTCTAGACCGTGGGAAAGCATACCCTGTGTCTACCCTCCACTCCTTATATAGCCACCAGATGAAACCCTAAGCCAAAGCCCATCAGTGTGCTAAGCCCTTGAGGTCCATTAATTATGGATCCAATCCAAATTAATACGTCCCAGCCCATTAAGTGTGTGACCCTACAGGTTCACGTACGTTTGGACATGGATTCGAAAAACACCTTTTCAATCCAATAGTTGGTAGTGGCTCCTTGCAAAGCATGCCAACTCCCAAACATACTATGATCAAATCGAACAGAACCTATCAAAAGTACTCATGTAATAATTCCTTTGCCAAGTATATGAACTCAAGGTGAGGACGCATGTCATCCTTTGATGATTCAATCCATCTCTCGTATCCATGATATATTAATAAGTTGTGATTGACTGCTCAATCACGGCATGGCCATGCACTTCCTTAATCATATCACACGAGTGGCCTTGTCATATATCTCCGTTTCATTGGAGTGGCAAATTCCATCTTGACTGCTCACTTCCCTCTACACGTTTCATAGTAAACATGAAAGCTACCTTTATAACTATCTGGTTAGGAAGTAGTGTTTGATAGACCCAAGGAAAACTATTACACATATAGGGAATATGACAAACTTAGGTCTAAGGATCATACATCTACTATGTATGAGATACACTGATGACACATAAGAATATAACATTCTCGCAGTGTCCCATTGCGGGTCTATCTAACCCATGTTCTTCAACATGCGTCCACAATGTATAGATGATATCTCCATATCCCATGATCTATGAAGCCTAGTCATTGATCACTACATGTGCTGATCTATTCATAGTTGTCCTATACGATGATATCCGATCAGAGATATTTATCTAATTACATCAATAAGTAAAGAGCTTCATAAGCAAGTCACATACTTGTTGATAAATACAATGATATACATTCATTGGACCAATAATCATATTATTATTCATAAACATAGTCATGTTACACTCATCTAAATGATTGCCTCAAGGGCATAACACTAACAGAAAGCTTATCGGTTTTTTGACCCAAAATCAGAGAAACTGCATGTGAGCAGGGATGTGTTCTTTGAGGAAGGGAGGGAGTGGCAATGGGAGACACCTAATGAGTAGAGCACTTGCACTGTCACTGGTGGCGACACCTTTATTGTTTCATATCAAACTGATGTTAGTGAAGGAGACAATCCACTTGGTGACATGCAAGAACCAAATGCTTCAAGTCCGTTGGCTAGTCCTGTTATAGGAGGATCACCAGCAACGCCACCGGTGACTACACCAGTCTCAGCCGAGGTGTCCTCATTTGGGCAGCCTCTTCGATTTTGGTCCTTCCAGGACATCTATGATAATACCCAAGAAGTTGAGCTCAAGCCACATGCTTTGTACTTGATGGCAATGGAGGAGCCGTCAAACCTTGAAGAAGTGATCAGAGAGGCGTCCTGGAGAAAGGCAATGGAAGAAGAGCTACAGGCTATAAAAGATAATGGCACATGGGAGTTGACCACATTGCCGAATGGACATTTACCCATTGGTATGAAATGGGTATTCAAGCAGAAGAAAAATAGTGCAGGAGAGGTAGTAAAGCACAAAGAACGTCTAGTTGCTAAAGGATATGTGCAGAAATAAGGAGTTGATTTTGAAGATGCTTTTGCACCGGTGGCAAGATTGGAAATAGTGAGGTTGTTTATCGCACTAGCAGCTCAAGCGGGATGACAAAACCATCATATGGATGTGAAGTCAGCCTTTCTCAATGGAGATTTGGAGGAGGAAGTGTATGTGGCTCAGCCGCCGGGATTTGAGGTGGAGCATGAAGAACCGGCTTACATAGCCAACTTAATACTCGACCGGACATAGCATATTCAGTTGGCTATGCAGTTAAACACATTTTAAGGTATGTGGCAGGAATTTTGAATTTTGGGTGTAGATATGTGAAGAAGCAAAGAGATTTTACCCAGCTGGTTGGATATAGTGATAGTGACATAGCCGGAGACTTGGATGATCGTCGAAGCACTACTGGAGTATTGTTCTTCCTTGGAGTTAATCCAATCAGCTAGATGTCCCAAAAACAGAAGGTGGTAGCACTTTCTTCATGCGAGGCAGAGTATATAGCAGCAACTTCAGTAGCTTGCCAGGGCATCTAGTTAGAAAGGTTACTTGCAGACTTACTGAAAGAAAAGGAGAAGGAAGTTCTGCTGAAGATTGACAACAAGTCGGCAATTTCTTTGTGAAAGAATCCCGTGTATCAAGAGCGCAGCAAACACATTGATACGCGGTATCACTTCATCAGAGAATGTGTGGAGGCCAAAAGGATTGCTATGGAGTATGTGCGTTCTGAAGAACAGCTTGCAGATGTGCTAACCAAGCCCCTTGGACGCGTTAAGTTTCAAGAAATGCGCAGCAAGCTGGGAATTAGTGATGTGAAATAGCTATGTTAGAGTTAGTGGGGTGAATGTTGAGAATAACTCTGTCTTTAGCTTTTGCCGAATGTAATACAGTGCATTGGGTTCTTTCCTTTTCTGTTTTTTCTTCAGTATGTATCTTGGCCAACAATTGTGGGGTTGTGCCATGTTCTGCACATATTAGTTTTCTTCTAGATAAGTCGGATCACATCCATTTTAGTGAGTAAGTGGGATCCATGCATGTAGCGAGTTAGTTAAGTGAGTCCGTTCTGTAATCGGTTTCTCTAAAGAATATAGAAAACTGACTGGCAAGTAGCGAGCTGCTTCTGCCGTCACCAAAACATTTAGAGTGCTTTTGTGATCTTGTTCTCCTGACTTCCGAGTGAGAGTGTGTGTGAGTCCATCAGAGAGACAAAATGGAATTCACGGGAAGGCTTGGGCGACTTCTGATCGAACAGTTGGGGCAGCCGTGACACGGACCACGGTGGTGTGGCAAGGCAGCGCCCATGGCACGCTCGGTGCGGCGTGGTGTAACACCCTGAGTTTCGGCTCTGATTTTCTATAGCCGGTTGATAATTTAATTGGTGTTGTTAAATTAAAATTGGGAAACGAATTTATTGCACCCCCTCGACCATCTAATGTACATGCTAGCGCAATCCCTTACATATATCATAAAAATGTAGGAAGGTTACCATCCATTTGATCACTAAAGATAATTTATAACGCCACTGAAGATCGATATGATCGGCTTCCTCACAATTTGTGCGAATACGAACATATATGATTTATTTCCATGGTTTTTGTTCGTTAGTATATGAGATGGTTGATAGCAAAGGTATCTTAACCTCGAAGAAGATAAAAGGAAAAGTTTGAATAATAGCCACTCGGTAATATAGCTACGCACTATGTTTGCGCGCATTCTTTTGTTTGGGCGAGATCCAAGGAGGAGAGTACTACTGTTGCAGAAGCACGCAGCAGCAGTGATGCATTGCACAAAGAAGGCCATGCGTATGGATTCAAATGATCCATCCCCAAGCCACCTTCTCCCCATGCGTATACCGTGAGTCTGTTATTTCTTCTCCCAGACGCCAAAGCCATCCCTCTGCTTCAGCCATTTTTTTCTCTTTCCTGCACACAATAGCAGGACAAAAAAGAAAGGGGGAGGCAGCCGCATAAAGCCGGCCCCCTTCTCCTTGCTGCCTTCCACGCCTCCCCACTTAGCCTTCTTTCTTCCGCCTCCAGTATGTTCAACAGAGCAAGAACATCTCTCTCTCTCCACAAGAACACCTCCATCTTCTCTCCTCCCAATCACCACCAAAAATCAAGAATCGACTTGGGCATGTCATACCATCGTGATCCTCACCACCCAAGCATTCCATTTTCGTGATTAGTTTCCACATGCATAGTCATTTGAGTGATTTAGAGAGAAGAGGGACAAGTGGCAGTGCCACTGTGTTGGTGCTCTCAGCAGCGCCGACGGCTCGTCATCGGGAGGCCAGCGGTACTGCCATGGCAGCGGCGCTGCAGCTCGCGGAGCTGCCACGACAGCGCACAGCAGTTTCGCGGTGCTACCACGGCAGCCCGCGGCAGAGCTTGGCAGCGAGGCCGGGCGTGGCCAGTTCGGCAACGTCGTGCGGCGCCCGGCGGCAGCCGGCCCGGCGACTCGTAGCGCCGAAGGAGGTGCCACGGCAAGGCTAGGCAGGGCGACGTGGTGCAGCCCGGGACCCCGAGGCGAGGCACAGCGCTGTGGTGCACGCACCGCAGTGCGGCGCAGCGTGTAGCGAGGCACCTTGGCGCTGGTGCGGCGTGAGCCCAAGGCACGGAACGGCTTGGGAACATGGCGAGGCGTGGCGCGTCCGCTTGGTGGCATGAGAGCTCGGAGCAGCGGTGGCATGGTGGTGCCATGGAAAAGGGAGGGAGGGAAGGCAGTGGTGCTAGAGAAGTCACGCATGGTAGAGCGCTGGGCTTAGTGGCGCTGGCTAGGCTGGCTAGCTGCCAGTAGCGTGCAGCGTAGCATGGCAGCCCTCGGAGTGGCGCGGCTGGCCGGCAGCTCGGCCCACTGCCACGACTGCGCGCGGCGGCTCGCAGCGCTGCCATGGCAGTAGCTCGGCAGCCCGTTGTGGCCTGGCATGATGCAAGGCCCGACGAGCGGCACGGGTTGCCCATACGTGGCGCAGGGCAGCCAGCGTGCAGCCGTGGTGCTTGGTGAGGCTGGTGGCGAGCGTGGCTGGGATTGTTGGAACTAATCTTAAGTCAGGATAGCATACGTCTACATGGTGATAAGATTTAGTTTATTTGAAAGTTGGTTTATCTACATTATATTCAGTTAAGAGTCCAGATTGCATTCTTTCAAGTCAGGAGTATAGCGATAGAAGTTGACAGATAAAGAACAATATGCATGTTTGTAAGATTAGCAGTCGAGTCGTATTGGGTTCAGTTTTGTATTGTTGGATAATGATCCAATCTGTATTTTTCTGGGCATAAATAGTGAGTAAAAATCAGAAAAGATGTGAGCTTTCACGTCGCAAAATAATCCAGTTGCAGATCGTTTCCTCTGTTGCCGTTTTGCTGCCTAAACTTTGGTTTCAAGTTTCGGCAGTGCAGAGATGTTCCAGCCGAGAATGTGGGTTCTGTTTTTCGGCAAAGACGTTATAGGAGAAAGTTGATTGTGGTAACAAAAGCAAGTTTGCTCAGTTTATTTGTGCAGCTGATTGACTTCATCCCTGGGCATTTCAACTAGTGGTATCAGAGCCTTGTGTTACCATGTGTCGGTGTTTCCGTGTGTCGGAAAGGATGCCAAGGGAAGGAAGGAGTATATCTCCGTCCAGCGAGCGACGTCGAGGTGATCTGCCTGTCTCGCAGGTGGTGAAGAGGGAGAGTGCGGTGACAAAGTCATACCCGCAACCCACCCGCACAAACTACACGATTTGGGCGATGAAGATGGGTGTCGCTCTTTAAGCGTAGAACGTGTGGGAATCTGTGCAACCCGGTGCTATGAAGTACCAGAAGGATCGGAGTCCTTGTATGCCATCTACCAGGCCGTGCCACAGCAAGTTATGCCTTCCCTTGCCGGGAAAAATACGGCGAAATCGGCATGGGAAGCAATCAAGACGGCGCACATGGGAGATCAGCGTGTGCGCGAGGCCAATTTACAGACTCTCAAGAGGGAGTTCGAGGGGCTGAAGATGGAGGATGGGGAGGCCGTCGAAGATTTCAACGGTTGGGTGACATCGGTCGTCACCGGCATCCGTGCATTGGGGGACAATACGGTGGACAAGATTGCTGTTGTGCGCAGGTTTCTTCATGTTGCCCCTGCACGCTACATGCAGCTCGTCACCTCCATCGAGCAATGCGTGGACTTGAAGACCATAACCGTTGAAGATCTCGTCGGGCGATACAAAGCCTACGACGAGCGCGTCCGAATGAGTTTCGGCGACCCGAAGGAGAAAGAGCATTTGTTGCTCACGCGCACGCAATGGGAAACATTCGACGCCAAAGAGAAGAAGGGTGAAAATGGGTCAGGCAGCGGCGCGAAGAAGAACCATGTCCGTGGTAGTGGTCACGGCAAAATCGGTGGTGGCCGTTGTGGTGGCCATGACGACGAAGAGGACAACAGCGACTCCGACGTCAGTGAGCGCAAGTTTGACAGGAAGAAGGTAAAGTGCTACAACTGTGGCATACGTGGGCATTTTGCCGTTGAGTGCCGTAAGCCGAAGAAGGAAGAAGCACACTTTGCTACAGCAGATGATGAGCCGACATTACTATGATGTTTGCCAAGAAGGAACTCAAAATGATGGCAACAAGATTAATGGTTGATTTTTGGAACTAATCTTGTGCAAACGTTCAAAGTCAGGATAGCATATGTCTGCATGGTGATAAGATTTAGTTTGTTTGAAAGTTGGTTTATCTACATTATATTCAGTTAAGAGTCCAAAGTGCATTCTTTTCAAGTCAGAAGTATAGCGATAGAAGTTGCCAGATAAAGAACAGTATGTATGTCGGTTAGATTAGCAGTCGAGTCGTATTGGGTTCAGTTTTGTATTGTTGGATAATGATCCAATATCTGTTTTGCTGGGCATAAATAGTGAGTAAAAATCAGAAAAGATGTGAGCTTTCAAGTCGCAAAATAATCCGATCATGAATCGTTTCCTCTGTTGCCGTTTCTTGCCTAAACTTTGGTTTCAAGTTTGGCGGTGCACGATGTTCGGTAGAGAACGTGAGTTCGTTTTTAACAAAGACGTTATAGGAGAAAGTTGATTATGGTAACAAAAACAAGTTAGCTTAGTTTATTTGTGCGGTTGATTGACTTCATCCCTGGGCGTTTCAACAAGTGGTATCAGAGCCTTGTGTTACCGTGTGTCGGTGTTTCTATGTGTCGGAAAGGATGCCAAGGGAAGGAAAGAGTTTGTCTCCGTCCAGCGAGCGGCGTCGAGTGATCTGCCTGTCTCGCAGGTGGTGAAGAGGGAGAGTGCGGTGACAATGTCGTACCCACAACTCACCCGCACAAACTTCATGATTTGGGCGATGAAGATGGGTGTCGCTCTTTAAGCGCAGAACGTGTGGGAAGCTGTGGAACCTGGAGCCGTGAAGTACCAGAAGGATCAGAGTCCTTGTATGCCATCTACCAAGCCGTGCCACAGCAAGTCATGTATTCCCTCGTCGGGAAAGACACGGCGAAATCAGCATGGGAAGCAATCAAGACGGCGCACATGGGAGATGAGCGTGTGCGCGAGGCCAAATTGCAGACTCTCAAGAGGGACGTTGAGGGGCTGAAGATGGGGGATGGGGAGGCCGTTGAAGATTTCGCCGGTCGGGTGACATCGGTCGTCACCGGCATCTGTGCGTTGGGTGACAATACGGTGGACGAGATTGCTGTTGTGCGCAGGTTTCTTCATGTTGCCCTTGAACGCTACATGCAGCTCGTCACCTCCATCGAGTAGTGCGTGGACTTGAAGACCCTCACTGTTGAAGATCTCATCGGGCGATACAAAGCCTACGACGAGCTCGTCCGAATGAGTTTCGGCGACCCGAAGGAGAAAGAGCATTTGTTGCTCACACGCACGCAATGGGAAACCTACACCGCCAAAGAGAAGAAGGGTGGAGAAGGGTCAGGCAGCGGCGCGAAGAAGAACCATGTCCGTGGCAGTGGTCACGGCAACATCGGTGGTGGCGTGGTGGTGGCCATGACGACGAAGAGGACAACAGCAACTCCGACGTCAGTGAGCGCAAGTTCGACAGGACGAAGGTAAAGTGCTGCAACTGTGGCATACGTGGGCATTTTGCCGCTGAGTGCCGCAAGTCGAAGAAGAAATTAGCACACTTTACTACAGCAGATGACGAGCCGGCATTACTATGATGTTTGAGGAACTCAAAATGATGGCAACAAGATTAGGGGGTTGATTGTTGGAACTAATCTTGTGCAAACGTTTAAAGTCGGGATAGCATACGTCTGCACGGTGATAAGATTTAGTTTGTTTGAAAGTAGATTTATCTAAATTATATTCAGTTAAGAGCCCAGATTGTATTCGATCAAGTCAGGAGTATAGCGATAGAAGTTGCTAGATAAAGAACAGTATGCATGTCGGTAACATTAGCAGTTGAGTCGTATTGGGTTCAGTTTTGTATTGTTGGATAATGATCCAAACTCTATTTTGCTTGGTATAAATAGTGAATAAAAATCAAAAAAGATGTGAGCTTTCACGTTGCAAAATAATCCAGTTGCAAATCGTTTCCACTGTTGCCGTTTTGCTGCCTAAACTTTGGTTTCATGTTTCGGTAGTGCAGAGACATTCCAGCCGAGAACGTGAGTTATGTTTGTTGGTAACAGAAGCAAGTTTGCTCAGTTTATTTGTACGGCTGATTGACTTCATCCCTAGGCGTTTCAATAAGTGGTATCAGAGCCTTGTGTTTTCGTGTGTCGGAAATGATGCCAAGGGAAGGAAGGAGTATGTCTCCATCCATCGAGCGACGTCGAGGTGATCTCACCGTCTCGCAGGTGGTGAAGATGGAGAGTGCGGTGACCATGTCGTACCCACAACTCACCCGCACGAAGTACACGATTTGGGCGATGAACATGCGTGTCGCTCTTCAAGCGCAGAACGTGTGGGATGCTGTGGAACCTAGTGCCGTGGAGTACCAGAAGGATCTGATGGCCTTTTATGCCATCTACCAGGCCGTGACAGAGCAAGTCATGCCTTCCCTTGCCGGGAAAGACATGGCGAAATCGGCATGGGAAGCAATCAAGACGGCGCACATGGGAGATGAGCGTGTGCGCGAGGCCAATTTGCAGATCCTCAAGAGGGACTTCGAGGGGCTGAAGATGGAGGATGGGGAGGCCGTTGAAGATTTCGCCAGTCGGGTGACGTCGGTCGTCACCGGCATCCGTGCGTTGGGTGACAATACGGTGGACGAGATTGCTATTGTGCGCAGGTTTCTTCGTGCTGCCCCTGCACGCTACATGCAGCTTGTCACCTCCGTCGAGCAATGCGTGGACATGAAGACCCTCACCGTTGAAGATCTTGTCGGGCGATACAAAGCCTACGACGAGCGCGTCCGAATGAGTTACGGGGACCCGAAGGAGAAAGTGCATTTGTTGCTCACGCGCACGCAATGGGAAACCTTCGCCGCCAAAGAGAAGAAGGATGGAGAAGGGTAAGGCAGCGGCGCGAAGAACCATGTCTGTGGCAGTGGTCACGGCAAAATCGGTGGTGGCCGTGGTGGTGGCCATGACGACGAAGAGGACAACAGCGACTCCAACGTCAGTAAGCGCAAGTTCGACAGGAAGAGGGTAAAGTGCTACAACTGTGGCATACGTGGGCATTTTGCCGTTGAGTGACGCATGCCGAAGAAGGAAGAAGCACACTTTGCTATAGCAGATGTTGAGCCGGTATTACTATGATGTTTGCCAAGAAGGAACTCAAAATGATGGCAACAAGATTAATGGTTGATTGTTGGAACTTATCTTGTGTAAACGTTCAAAGTCAGGATAGCATACGTCTGCATGGTTATAAGATTTAGTTTGTTTGAAAGTTGATTTATCTACATTATATTCAGATTCGGTCAAGTCAGGAGTATAGCAATAGAAGTTGCCAGATAAAGAACAGTATGCATGTCGGTAAGATTAGCAGTCGAGTCGTATTGGGTTCAGTTTTGTATTGTTGGATAATGATACAATCTCTGTTTTGCTGGGTATAAATAGTGAGTAAAAATCAGAAAAGATGTGAGCTTTCACGTCGCAAAATAATCCAGTTGCAAATCGTTTCCTCTATTGCCGATTTGCCGCCTAAACTTTGGTTTCAAGTTTCAGCAGTGCAAAGACGTTCCAGCCTAGAACGTGAGTTCTGTTTTTCGTCAAAGACGTTATAGGTGAAAGTTGATTCTGGTAACAAAAGCAAATTTGCTCAGTTTATTTGTGTGGCTGATTGACTTCATCCCTAGGCGTTTCAACAAGTGGTATCAGAGCCTTGTGTTACCGTGTATCGGAAAGGATGCCAAGGGAAGGAAGGAGTATATCTCCGTCCAACGAGCGACGTCGAGGTGATCTGAACGTCTCGCAGGTGGTCAAGAGGGATAGTGCGGTGACGATGTCGTACCCGCGACTCAGCCGCACGAAGTACACGATTTGGGTGATGAAGATGCGTGTCACTCTTCAATCGCAGAACGTGTGGGAAGCTGTGGAACCTTGTGCAGCGAAGTACCAGAAGGATCGGATGGCCTTGTATGCCATCTACCAGGCCGTGTCGGAGAAAGTCATGCCTTTCCTTGTCGGGAAAGACACGGCGAAATCGGCATGGGAAGCAATCAAGGCGGCGCACATGGGAGATGAGTGTGTGCGCGAGGCCAATTTGCAGACTCTCAAGAGGGACTTCGAGGGGCTGTAGATGTAGTATGGGGAGGCCGTCGAAGATTTCATCGGTCGGGTGACGTCGGTCGTCACCAGCATCCGTTCGTTGGGTGACAATACGGTGGACGAGATTGCTGTTGTGCGCAGGTTTCTTCATGTTGCCCCTGCATGCCACATGCAGCTCATCACCTCCATCGAGCATTGCTTGGACTTGAAGGCCCTCACAGTTGAAGATCTCGTCGGGCGATACGAAGCCTAGGACAAGCACGTCCGAATGAGTTTCGGTGACCTGAAGGAGAAAGAGCATTTGTTGCTCACGCGCACGCAATGGGAAAGCTTCGCCGCCAAAGATAAGAAGGGTGGAGAATTGTCAGGCAGCGGCGCGAAGAAGAACCATGTTCATGGCGGTGGTCACGGCAAAATCAGTGGTGGCCGTGGTGGTGGCCATGACGATGAAGAGGACAACAGCAACTCCGACGTCAGTGAGTGCAAGTTCTGTTAGTGTTATGCCCTTGAGGCAATCATTTAGATGATTGTAACATGACTATGTTTATGAATAATAATATGATTATTGGTCCAATGAATGTATATCATTGTATTGATCAACAAGTATGTGACTTGATTATGAAGCTCTTTACTTAATGATGTAATTCGATAAATATCTCTGATCGGATATCATCGTATAGGACTACGATGAATAGATCAGCATATGTAGTGATCGATGATCATGCTTCATAGATCATGGGATATGGAGATATCATCTCTACATTGTGGACCATGTTGAAGAACATGGGTTAGATAGACCCGCTATGGGACACTGCGAGAATGTTTCATTCTTATATGTCATCGATGTATCTCATACCTAGAAGATGTATGATCCTTAGACCTGAGATTGTCATATTCCCTACATGTGTAATAGTTTTCCTTGGGGCTATCAAACACTACTTCCTAACCGGATAGTCATAAAGGTAGCTTTCATGTTTACTATGAAGCGTGCGAGAGGAAGTGAGCGATCAAGATGGAATTTGCCACTCCAATGAAACAGAGATATATGACAAGGTCACTCGTGTGATATGATTAAGAAAGTGCATGGCCATGCCGTGATTGAGGAGTCAATCACAACTTATTAATATATCACGGATACGAGATGGATTGAATCATCAAAGGATGACATGCTTCTGCCTTGAGATCAATCTTCATATACTTGGCAAAGGGATTATTACATGAGTTCTTTTGATAGGTTACATTCGATTTGATCACGAGTATGTTTGGGAGTTGGCATACTTTGCAAGAAGCCGCTACCAACTATTGGATTGAAAAGGAGTTTTCGAATCCATGTCCAAGCGTATGTGAACCTGCAGGTCACACACTTAATGGGCTGGGACGCATTAATTTGGATTGGATCCGTAATTAATGAACCTCGTGGGCTTAGCATCTTTGGTGGGCCCTGGTTTAGGGTTTCATCTCGTGGCTATATAAGGAGGGAGGAGGAGGCGCAGAGTGTGCTTTCCACGGTTTAGGTTTGATTCACTTGAAACCCTAGCCTCCTCCTCTCGCCGCCTGCCGAGCGACTAGGTGCTTGCACACGGCGCACGGCGTTCCATCTCTGGGCGTGTGGACTATCTGCGGTGGCGCTGCTGCGGCTCAAGGCGTGGGAGGGCGATCCACGGCGGGCGAGGACGATCCACTACATCGGCCTTCGCGCGAGGACGAACCACTACATCGGCGAAGGATTCCGCAATCGCGCGTCTAGTGGTAATCTTATCTATGATCCCCTTCTTGCGAGTAGCTTTACGGTTGCGCGGTAGTTTTTTTGTGCTAGCGTAGCATACCGCGTTTCCCTTCAGTGGTATCAGAGCCATCTCGTATAATTTTGTGATCTGGATGTTGCACATATGATGTGTGAGGTTAGTAGATTGGATCTATTACATGTTCAGCCAGTTCATGTGATGAATTGGTGACGGCAGCCATCGATGAGATCGATCGATTTAGGGTTTGAGGAAAGTGCAAACCGACTCAATCTTGATTTGGGTGAGTCCGTTCATGGTACGACGTTACCCTTACCGGTCGGGTTACCGCCATCAGGGTTTCTGAAACGTAACCATATGGGACCAAGCCAATCAGATCGAGTTGGATTGGGTCAATCTGGTTGATCCATGGTAAGCGCAAACAGATTCAATATTGATTTGGGTGAGTCCGTTCATGGTACGACGTTGCCCTTACCGGTCGGGTTACCGCCATCAGGGTTTCTGAAACGTATCCATTTGGGACCAAGCCAATTATATTAGATCGGATTGGGTCAATCTGGTTGATCCGTGGAAATTTTGAGGGTGTTTTCCCATGGCGGAAGACATGCCTCTAAAAAAAATGGGAGTCCGGTCAGCCCTCATGTGATTGTGGGCTTGAAGGGCATGTTTGGGAATCAAGCAAGAGCTGAGCGGTATGGTATCTCAAAGCTTTTATTTGCTTGTAAGCTAGCTGAAGGGAGTCCGGTCAGCCCTCATGTGATCAAGATGGTTGGTTACATTGGGAGATTAGAAAAACTTGAGCTTCCCCTTAGCCTCGGTTTGGCCACAGATGTTATTCTCCAGTCTCTGCCACAGAGCTTTGAGTTATTCATTATGAATTTTTATATGAATAGCATGCAGAAGAGCCTAATCGAACTACATGGGATGCTCAAGGCTGCCGAGGAAAGCATTAAGAAAAAACCCAATCATGTGATGATGGTTCAGAAAACAACTACAGTCAAAAAGAGGAAGGCTAAGGCTGGGGGAACGGGAAAGAGCAAGGGCAAGGGTAAGGCTCAAGATAAGATCGCAAGCCTCAAAACTAAGCTTCAGAAGTTTAAGTTGGCCCTCAACCTGATACCCAATGCTTCTATTGCAAGAAGTCAGAACATTGGAAACGAAACTGCGAAAAATACCTGGCAGATAAGAAGAATGGAAATGTGATTTCCACTTCAGGTATTAATGTTATAGAAATTAATCTTACTATTTCTTCACTCAGCTCATGGGTATATGATACCGGTTCGATTGCTCACATTTGCAATTCGATGCAGGGGCTGATAAAGAGTAGAGACTTGGCAAAAGGAGAAGTGGATCTTCAGGTGGGGAATAAAGCAAGAGTTCTTTGGTCTTGCCGTTGGCACGCACCCATTGCATTTGCCTTGAGATTAGTTTTAGAACTCAATAATTGTTATTTTGTTCCATCTTTGAGTAGAAACATTATTTCATCTTCTTGTTTGGAACATGAAGGTTATGATTTCGAATAAAGAACTTTGTTTGTTCAATATTTTTGAATGATATGTATTATGGTCGTTGCCCCATGGTGGATGGGTTGTACGTCCTTGAACTCGAAGAAAAACACGTATATAATATTAATGTAAAAGGCACCGCCTAATGATTTGAACCCTACCTTTTTGTGGCATTGTCGCTTAGGTCATATAAATGAGAAGCGCATGAAGAAGCTCCATGGTGATGGACTTCTAACCTCATTTGATTTTGAATCATTTGAAACATGTGAATCTTGTTTACTTGGCAAGATGACAAAAGCCCTTTCACAGTTTTAGTGAGAGAGCAAGTGAATTATTGGCCCTAGTACATACAGATGTATGTGGACCAATGAGCTCATTCGCTAGGGGTGGGTTTGATGCTTTGTAACTTTTACCGATGACTTGGTGAGATATGGATATATCTATTTAATGAGGCATAAATCTGAAACTTTTGAAAGGTTCAAAGAGTTTGAGCGAAGTACAAAATCAACTTGGCAAAACATTAAAACACTTACGATCCGATCGTGGTGGCGAATACTTGAGCCAAGAGTTTGGTGATCATTTAAAGCAATGTGGAATCGTTCGCAACTTACTCCGCCAGAACGCCTCAATGGAATGGTGTGTCCGAACAACGTATCGGACTTTATTAGATATGGTTCGGTCAATGATCACCAAACAGATCGCCATTATCCTTTGGGGTTTCGCTCTAGAGACAATTGCGTTCACTTTGAATAGGGTCCCATCAAAATCCGTTGAGAAGACGCCATATGAGATATGGACTGGGAGAAGACCCATGTTGTCATTTCTCAAGATATGGGGATGTGAGGCTTATGTAAAACGTTTACAATCGATAAACTCGCACCTAAATCGGAAAAATGCTTTTTGTGGGGTATCCTAAAGAAACAAAAGGATATTACTTTTACAAAAGAAACGAGAACAAAGTTTTGTTGCTCGAAATGGTGTCTTTTGGAGAAAGAGTTTCTTTCAAAAGAAATTAGTAGGAGTGATGTGTATCTTGATGAAGTTCGAGAATCACATGAATATGTTCAAGCTACCACTGAACCTTCACAAGATGTACAAAGTGTTGTACAACCTGTGGAAGAGACTCCAGCCCTACGTAGGTCGGGGAGGCCACGTCATGTACCTATTAGATATGGGAATGACATATTATTGTTGGACAATGATGAGCCCACGACTTATGAAGAAGCAATGATGGACCCAAACTCGAAAAATGGCTTGAAGCCATGAGATCCAAATTCAATCCATGCATGACAATCAAGTTTGGAACTTGGTCGATTCACTGATGGTGTAAAACCATTGAGTGCAAATGGATTTTCAAGAAAAGATAGACGTAGATGGAAATGTTCAGATCTATAAGGCACGGTTGGTGGCAAAGGGTTTCAAACAAGTTCATGGAGTTGACTATGATGAAACTTTCTCACCGGTAGCCATGCTCAAGTCTGCCCAGATCATTTTAGCTATTGCTGCATATTTTGATTATGAAATATGGCAGATGGATGTCAAAACAGCCTTCCTTAATGGGAATCTTTCTGAGGATGTATACATGATACAACCTGAAGGCTTTGTTGATCCTAAATATGCTAAAAGGGTATGCAAGCTTCAAAGATCCATTTATGGGTTAAAGCAAGCATCTAGGAGTTGGAACATTCGTTTTGATGAAGTAGTCAAAGGTTTTGACTTTATCAAAAATGAAGAAGAGCCTTGTGTTTACAAGAAGGCTAGTGGGAGCGCACTTGTATTTACGATTTTGTATGTGGATGACATATTATTAATCGGGAATGACATTCCTATGCTTGAAGATGTTAAGACTTCATTGAAAAGGAGTTTCTCAATGAAGGACTTGGGAGAAGCATGCTATATCTTGGGCATAAAAATCTATAGAGATAGATCAAAAAGGTTAATTGGATTAAGTCGAAACGTACATTGACAAGATATTGAAAAGGTTCAATATGCATGAATCCAAGAGAGGTTTCATGCCAATGTCACATGGCATCGATCTCGCAAGAATCGGTGTCCTTCGACATCGATGGCGAGACAGGATGAGCAAGATTCCATATGCTTCACTATTGGGTCTATTATGTATGCCATGATCTGTACACGCCTGGATGTCTCATATGCTCTAAGTGTCACGGCGGATACCAAGCGGATCTGGTGATGGTCATTGGATAGCCGTAAAAATATCTGAAGTACTTGAGAAGAACTAAGGGTATGTTCCTTGTTTTTGGAGGTGAGGAAGATCTGGTTGCAAAGGGTTACACCGATGCAAGCTTCCAAACCGACAAAGATGATTTTCGATCGCAATCCGGGTTTGTGTTTACACTTAATGGAGGAGCGATGGTGGAAGAGTTCCAAGCAAAACACGGTGGCCGACTCTGACGAAGCGGAGCACATTGCGGCCGGAGGCCGCAAAGGAGGCTGTGTGGATTAAGAAGTTTATCACGAGCTTGGTGTGGTCGCTAGTGTCTCTAGTCCAATGGACATCTATTGTGATAATAGTGGTGCCATTGCACAAGCAAAAGAGCCTAGATCACATCAAAAGTCTAAACACATACTCCGTCGCTTTCACCTTATTCGCGAGATTGTGGATAGAGGTGGCGTCGAGAATATGCAAAGTACATACGGAAGCCAATGTGGCGATCCGTTGACAAAGCCAACGCCACGACCTAAGCATGAGGCGCACACAAGGTCTATTGGTATTAGATACTTAATTGATTGACTCAAGTGCAAGTGGGAGATTGTTAGTGTTATGCCCTTGAGGCAATCATTTAGATGATTGTAACATGACTATGTTTATGAATAATAATATGATTATTGGTCCAATGAATGTATATCATTGTATTGATCAACAAGTATGTGACTTGATTATGAAGCTCTTTACTTAATGATGTAATTCGATAAATATCTCTGATCGGATATCATCGTATAGGACTACGATGAATAGATCAGCATATGTAGTGATCGATGATCATGCTTCATAGATCATAGGATATGGAGATATCATCTCTACATTGTGGACCATGTTGAAGAACATGGGTTAGATAGACCCGCTATGGGACACTGCGAGAATGTTTCATTCTTATATGTCATCAGTGTATCTCACACCTAGAAGATGTATGATCCTTAGACCTGAGATTGTCATATTCCCTACATGTGTAATAGTTTTCCTTGGGGCTATCAAACACTACTTCCTAACCGGATAGTCATAAAGGTAGCTTTCATGTTTACTATGAAGCGTGCGAGGGAAGTGAGCGATCAAGATGGAATTTGCCACTCCAATGAAACAGAGATATATGACAAGGCCACTCGTGTGATATGATTAAGAAAGTGCATGGCCATGCCGTGATTGAGGAGTCAATCACAACTTATTAATATATCACGGATACGAGAGATGGATTGAATCATCAAAGGATGACATGCTTCTCGCCTTGAGATCAATCTTCATATACTTGGCAAAGGGATTATTACATGAGTTCTTTTGATAGGTTACATTCGATTTGATCACGGTATGTTTGGGAGTTGGCATACTTTGCAAGAAGCCGCTACCAACTATTGGATTGAAAAGGAGTTTTCGAATCCATGTCCAAGCGTATGTGAACCCGCAGGTCACACACTTAATGGTGGGACGCATTAATTTGGATTGGATCCGTAATTAATGAACCTCGTGGGCTTAGCATCTTTGGTGGGCCCTGGTTTAGGTTTCATCTCGTGGCTATATAAGGAGGGGAGGAGGAGGCGCGAGTGTGCTTTCCACGGTTTAGGTTTGATTCACTTGAAACCCTAGCCTCCTCCTCTCTGCCTCGCCGAGCGACTAGGTGCTTGCACACGACGCACGGCGTTCCATCTCTGGGCGTGTGGACTCATCTGGCGGCGCTGCTGCGGCTGCGGCGTGGGAGGGCGATCCACGGCGAGGCGAGGACGATCCACTACATCGGCGCAACGATCGCGGCGAGGACGAACCACTACATCGACGCGAAGGATTCCGCTGCGCGTCTAGTGGTAATCTTATCTATGATCCCCTTCTTGCGAGTAGCTTTCTGGTTGCGCGGTAGTTTTTTTTTTGTGCTAGCGTAGCATACCGCGTTTCCCTTCAAGTTCGATAGGAAGAAGGTAAAGTGCTACAACTGTGGCATACGTGGGCATTTTGCCGCTAAGTGTCGCAAGCCGAAGAAGTAAGAAGCACACTTTGCTACAGCATACGTCAACTACAGCAGATGACGAGCCGACAATACTATGATGTTTGCCAAGAAGGAACTCAAAATGATGGCAACAAGATTAGGGAGTTGGTTGTTGGAACTAATCTTGTGCAAACGTTTAAAGTCAGGATAGCATACGTCTGCATGGTGATAAGATTTAGTTTGTTTGAAAGTTGATTTATCTACTTTATATTTAGTTAAGAGTCCAGATTGTATTCGGTCAACTCAGGAGTATCGCGATAGAAGTTGCCAGATAAAGAACAGTATGCATGTCGATAAGATTAGCAGTCGAGTCGTATTGGGTTCAGTTTTGTATTGTTGGATAATGATCCAATCTCTGTTTTGCTGGGTATAGATAGTGAATAAAAATTAGAAAAGATGTGAGCTTTCACGTCACAAAATAATCCGGTTGCAGATCGTTTCCTCTTTTGCCGTTTTGCTGCCTAAACTTTGGTTTCATGTTTCGGCAGTGCAGAGACGTTCTAGCCAAGAACGTGAGTTCTGTTTTTCGGCAAATACGTTATAAGCGAAAGTTGATTCAGGTAACAGTATCAAGTTTGCTCAGTTTATTTATGTGGTTGATTGACTTCATCCCTGGGCATTTCAGCAGGGATTTAGAGGTGACCACCAGGTGCGCGACGACATGGTGGCATGTGGTAGCGTGTGGCAGCTGTGGCTCGGCATGGTAGGAAGCAAGGCTGCCGGAGGTGGTGCAGCTCGACCAGGGGAGGATGGCCACGCAGCAGCTCGTTCCGCCATGGCAGCAAGGTGGTTCGGGTTGGCGTGGAGGCGGCAGTGGCAGCATGGCATGGTGCGGCACGCGCAATAGCCTGAGGTCCAGGCGGCGACTGCCACGGCAGCAAGAGGTGGCGACTCGGGAGCATGGAAGGCCAGCATGGCCAGAGGGAGTGGAGGAATGTAGGAGCTTGGCCATGGCTGGAGCTGGCACGTTTAAGGGGGAAGCCAGAGAGAGAGGAGAGAGAAGGGAGAGGAGGCCAGCCACTGGAGGAAGAAGAAGAACCAAGGAGCAGCTCATTCAAAGGAGGAAGAAAGAGAAGAAAGTCAGGGGAGCTCGGCCAGGAAGGGAAAAAGAAGAAAAGAAAAGTGAAAAATGGGTGGATCTAGATTTCCAGTGACGGACCTGGTTTTTGTACGCATGTGGTCGAGGAGTTACCCATGGTGGATTAATTCGTTGCCGACATTATGGTAGAATTACCTAGCCAATTCTATTTTCATATGCATAGCTTTTAGTCATGCATGTTGCATATAAATATTGACCATTGCATATTCATGCATACATGCATTAAAAGTTAGTCTGATGACTTTCGACTGGTATAGTTACCCATTAGGTCTTAATTGTTTGGTGGTATAAATAAGTATTGCTTCTTCTCTATTTAAATAATTTGATCGTTGAAGTAAAATATTATTTTTCAACGGGTAGATGTCAGATTATTTAATTTTGTAGATTACCAGGTCATAGTTGAATATTGTTGGAGTTGCATGAGAATTTGTTAATTAATTCTATCGTAGGAGTGAAATATTAATTGGCGGTCAGCGAATGTTGGATTTGTTAATTAATAGATTGATCGGTCATAGGCTAATATTATTGGAATCACACAAAAATTGGTTAGTAGGTCATATATGTTAAATTTGTTGGAATTCCCTCCCAAGTTAATTTGGTAGTCGCAAAATTGTCGATAGATAGATTTACTAAGCACGTAAAATGATGATCGGCTTAGGTGGTTATATTGCATCGATGAGATTTTTCCTTCCTAAATTAAGTGGTGCTTAATTATGTTAAATTGGTCCTAGTAGTGTTTATATGGTTAAATTGATGTTTAGCATATAAGGTTAATTTGGTGGAAATTGATACCTGCACATTTAATCGGTAGTTATATTCTATGCAAGCAATGCATGTGCAATTAGATGATATCTTAAATGCTAGTTAGATGGGTCTTTTGTGATGAATATACAGGTACTCGGTGATTGATTAATAACCATATACAAATGGTTTGAAGCATTATATAAATTGGACGATGGATTGTAGACATTAGGATAGCAGGCTTGCACCACTAGAGAAGGTCTATACCTCTATTTTGGATTGATAAATGTACTTATGTGTCTATGGTGGGATAGATATGACTAAATGGATATGTTGCATGCATGTGAAGAGCAACGCGGTATGTTACGCTAGCACAAAAAAAACTACCGTATAACCAGAAAGCTACTCGCAAGAAAGGGATCATAGATTAGATTACCACTAGACGCGCAGTTGCGGAATCCTTCGCGCGTCGATGTAGTGGATCGTCCTCGCCGTAGTCATTGAGTCGATGGAGTGGACCGTCCTCGCCTCACCGTGGACCGTCCTCCCACGCCGCAGTCGCAGCAGCATTACCGCAGTAGTCCACACGTCCAGGGATGGAACGCCATGCGTCGGTGAGCAAGCACCTGGTCGCTCGGCAGGGGCAGCGAGAGGAGGCGGCTAGGGTTTCGGGTGAAACACTTCTAAACCGTGGGAAAGCACACCCTGCGTCCACCCTCCTCCACTCCTTATATAGCCATGAGATGAAACCCTAAACCAGGGCCCATCAGTGTGCTAAGCCCACGAGGTCCATTAATTATGGATCCAGTCCAAATTAATGCGTCCCAGCCCATTAAGTGTGTGACCCTGTAGATTCACGTACGTTTGGACATGGATTCGGAAAACTCCTTTTCAATCCAATAGTTGGTAGCGGCTCCTTGCAAAGCATGCCAACTCCCAAACATACTATGATCAAATCGGACAGAACCTATCAAAAGTACTCATGTAATAATCCCTTTGCCAAGTATATGAAGATTGAACTCAAGGCGAGAAGCATGTCATCCTTTGATGATTCAATCCATCTCTCGTATCCGTGATATATTAATAAGTTGTGATTGACTCCTCAATCACGGCATGGCCATGCACTTCCTTAATCATATCACATGAGTGGCCTTGTCATATAGCTCTGTTTCATTAGAGTGCCAAATTCCATCTTGACTGCTCACTTCCCTCTGCACGTTTCATAGTAAACATGAAAGCTACCTTTATAACTATCCGGTTAGGAAGTAGTGTTTGATAGCCCCAAGGAAAACTATTACACATGTAGGGAATATTACAATCTCAGGTCTCAGGATCATACATCTACTATGTATGAGATACACTGATAACACATAAGAATGTAACATTCTCGCAGTGTCCCATAGCGGGTCTATCTAACCTATGTTCTTCAACATGCATCCACAATGTATAGATGATATCTCTATATCCCATGATCTATGAAGTATGATCATCGATCACTACATGTGCTGATCTATTCATCGTAGTCCTATACGATGATATATGATCAGAGATATTTATCGAATTACATCAATAAGTAAAGAGCTTCATAAGCAAGTCACATACTTGTTGATAAATACAATGATATACATTCATTGGACCAATAATCATATTATTATTCATAAACATAGTCATGTTACAATCATCTAAATGATTGCCTCAAGGGCATAACACTAACAGCATGATGATCAATAAGAGTGATCACATATATGGATGATCGGTAAGCTATTAGGTAGTGAATATGCGGCCACTTAGAAGCCTCATGTAAGTATTGCATGGTTGCATGCGTCTATATTGGTGGGAATTTTGATATGTATGATTAAATATTTCTAAAGTGGGATTGTTACAACCAGATTGTTAGCACTAGCATAACAAGTATAATGGATTATGTCTGTTGAGGTTGATTGTAGTCTTATGCTATTAATTTAGTGAGCTTCATACATTTATTTGTTGGGTCGTAGAAGTGGAATATCGTGAGTCCAGTCAATAAGGGACAAAATAATTAGGTGATCCTATACCCATACTTCATAAGATTATGTATGGAGAGCAACCTTGGTATAGATTGTGTAGTAAGACACTTGTGTCAAATTGATGGATCCTTCATAGATTAAAACATCTTATAGATGATATAGCTTGCATAGAAGGTGCAAGTTCTTTGAGTGGTTGTCCTAGGAATTGGGGTTTGCTCTCACATCATCCACACATGCATCATCCTCATATGCATCATTCTCATATGCATGACCCCTCTTGCATAAATACTTATATATATGTTGTTTGTACCCGAAGGATAGTAACTTCAGATTTGTTTGTTTATATGTTATGTTGACGTTGGAGCGTACGTGTGAATCGTGGGACTATATGAGAGGTTTGGGTCTAGATGACGTAATTTGTACTACGATCAACTAAGGAAAGACCAAGTGTTCAACAAGCAAGGCAAGCAACCCTTTTGATCATATCTGAGCCTATATTTTCACTTTATGTATATTGTTTGCAAACTATTATGCATGCAAGTATTTTCAGTAGAAATTGCTAATTTGGGAAGTAAAGGTAGAGATGACCTATTTGTTGCACTCCTTACCTTGTTAATTTGCCAAACCGATTTATTTTCACCTTAGGATTATGAATATTGGGTTACATACTCAGGGTGTATGAATAAATGTACGGTAGACATGGTTAGTAATACTATGTAAATGTGGTTGTTGATGAAAACATATTGTCATATAAATGGTTGGGATACATGTTTGGAAAAGTACATGTTATTTTAGTAAAACCAAGAAAAATGATAAAACTGATTTAGACTTGGGCGAATGCTAGTGGAGATTGGTGCATTGTGCACGAGAATTGGGTTTGTGGTTGTTCCGCTCAAGTCAGTTAAGGATCGATTTTATTGTGTAGTGGATCAAGCATAACCGTACAACCACATGTGTCTATGGGGAGTCCTTAGCGTAATAAAGTTGGCATGATCTAGTAGTTGACAGTTTGGCGAGAAAAGTAGAAATAGTTATTGGAACTATATGGGTTTAGTGCGGGTCGTGGAGATAAATCCACACCCGAAGACGTCTGGTTGCGGCCATTCCTCCTGACACATATTATGACTCCAGGTTGATAAAGATCACCTGGTCTCAAGTCATATAAACGATCAACTATTAGATCTATCAATACAAAGGCTTTGTTGTAAATTCCTAAAACGGGTACTGAATGGTATAGCATGACATGTTTTGACATGGTAGGGCTTTATGTCATGTGGGTAAAGTTGTACAAACTCTTCACAGTCTTAAACTATTCGAATGCTGTGTCCACGGTCACGAACAAGCTTGTGATAGTCCACAATTATGTAGATTTTCTAGTTTACAAAAATACTTGGGAATGCAATGAATGGAAGAGCTAGTGCACCGAATGTTATTCGAGGGTCAAACTCATCACAAAGATCCTAGCTAACAGACTCTAGAATGTTATTCATCAGTTAGTGCACTAAAATCAATAGGTTTCATCAAAACAAGATCTATTCAAGATTGCCTTGCCTAGGCTTTTGAATACATTCACCAATTTCACCGCAGTGCAAGACAGTGTGTCATCATAAAACTTGATTTTGAAAAGGAGTTTGACACCATTGAGGATGCTGCAAAAAGGCATTCCACACAAATGGATTGCTTGGATGCAAATAATCCTATCCTCAGCGCAATCGTCCATTCTTCTGAATGGCACACCGGGCAAGCAGTTCAGTTACAAGAGGGGAATCAGGCAGGGAGATCCTTTGTCACCTCTCTTATTTGTTTTAGCTGCTGACCTTCTTCAATGCATTATAAACAAAGCGGCGCAGTTAGGGATCATGCAGTTTCCCATTCCTAATGCTTCAGGCTTGGACTACCCAATTATTCAATATGCTAATGATACTCTTCTCATAATGCCAGCGTGCACTAGATATCTCTTCTGTCTCAAAAGCCTGCTTCAAACATATATGGACTCAACTGGTCTCAAAGTCAATTTCAGAAATCTTCCATGTACCCGATCAATGTGGAAGACAGTAGTGAAGGACCATGTGGAGGTCCATCCATGTTTGTGATGAGTATTTGACTTTATTTGAGCAAGGTGTGCTCAAGTTTGAGTTTGATTTGGATTGATTTTCAAAATGAAGCATTTTGAGTTGTCTCTACAAGGAGTGGCAGTACCGGTCTTATGGACGCGGTAGTGATGAGTTGGATGGTTTATTGCACATCATTGTGGGCATTGCTATGTGAGGAGTTTCCTTGTTTTTGATGGTTGCAGGACGACGGTGCTAGGTCATGGTGAGGCGAAGGATGACCGGGACTAGGCGAGGAGCGTCAGAGAGGTCCAGACGGTTGGGAGATCGCTAGAAGATAATCAGAGATGGAGTCCGGGCAAGTCAAGAAGACAAGGAAAGGAGATGATGCTAGCTAAATGCCGCGTGGATCAATGAGGGCCGTCGGATTGAGGTCTAGTTGATAGGTTAGCAGGTCTAGATAGTATGCTTTGAAAACCATGCAAGAAAACCCGGTATGTGTGTGGGTTTTGGGTTAGCCCTTGCATGGCTGTGTGTGTGAGTTAATCCTAGCCCTTAGATGAGTGCTCTAGGGTTGAGGGACTCATCCAAGGGTGGTAGGTGGCCCAAGAGTAGTATAAATAGGGGTGGAGGGGTAGCCTCCTTCCCTTGAAGGTTTTGAGGTTTGTGAATGCTCCTTTGAGCTTTGCCCACATGAAAGTGAGGCTTTGTAACCTTTCTTTCCAGAAATGAAAGTTTTATCCATCCACCTTTGAATTTATTTTGCGCATTTACATTATGTCTTTACTTTACGCAATTTAAATTCAGCATTTACTTTCCCGCAATTACATTCTCGCAATTTACTTTCATGTAATTTGGATTTGCCTCCCCTCCTTCTAAATGCTGCTGATCTTGGATGTTTTGAGTGTGTTCATATGGTTTTACATCTCTTTTGCACTCTTGGATTGAGTAGAGAACATCTTTTCTTTCAAGTTCCAACCTTGTTCAGAACTTGTTCTTCGCGCAGCAGTCAGTGTTTGATTTCTATAAAAATATAGAAAAATCTTTTTCAAGTGATTCTTATTGAGGAGGTGCGGGACGCTGACATCCACTTGCAGAAAAATTTGGAGTTCACTTGTTGCATCGTTTGGGCGCCATGAGGTGAAAACCGAGCCACAAACTTTCTGCTCGAAGTTCTTGACCAGACTGTGTTCTTAGATTTTTCCTGTTTTTTCTGTAAGGCTTTTTGAGGAGAAATTTGGTGGAGTTCTTCACGACTCTGATGCTCATAGGGAGAAAAAGTCTCAAAATTTTGTGAGCTGCAGAAACCCACCAACCTCCTGTGCAAATTGAGGACAAGTTCTGGAAATTCTGCTTTTACTTTTCTGAAAGTGACTTTTGTGATTTGAATTGATGTCCTTTCTAAAAGCAAGAGTTTGAATTGATTCCTCTTTATCTTGGACACTAGACAACCAGTATTGTGACTCAAAAATCCCCACATATTTTATGGTACTTATCCATGCAAGCTTGGGGTACACATAGTTGTCTAGTTTTTCAGGTTTTTCACGATTTCCTTTGAGCGATCTTGTCGAGGTTTTTGTTGGAGTATTTTGGGGGAAATTTTATTTGCGACCATTCACCCCCCCTCTGTTCGCCATCTCGGTCCTTCAATTGGTATCAGAGCCAGTTTTGCTCTTCCATAGATCTTGACCAGTCTCAAGAGCCATGGCGACGGACAAATATTCCACCAAGCCTGCCATCTTTAATGGAGTTGATTTTCCTTTTTGGAAGTCCCGGATGGAGTCATACATCACTGCCCAGGGTTACCTGATATGGCAGAAGGTGAAACTCCCGTATGAGGTTCCTGCTGATGAAAATGTCACGGCCATCAATATGGTTGACGTTGAGGCGAATGCTAAGGCAAGGAACATTCTCATACTGGGTCTTAGCCGCATGAGTATGATAGGATTTCTCACCTTCGCTCCGCTCACGAGATTTGGGTAACCCTCGATGCTTACCATGAGGCTCTACTCAAATCAAGGCGTGAGGCAGACCAGTTCAAGCGAGTACAACAAATTTGATCAACGCTGGTGAGAGTCTCGGCGAGTGTTTTGGTCGGTTTACAAAGATTTTGAGCGACCTTGAGCGGTTGGTTGCATATACCCGACTCGGACAATGCTCGGCATTTCTTGATCGCACTCGACCTTCGGGTTTGGGAGATGAAGGTGACCACCATCAAGGACACCACCGACTTATCGACTCGACTCTTGGCGGGCTTTATTCCGTCTCAAGACTCATGAGATCGATGTCGTCTCTCGGAAGACGAAATCTCGATCGATGGCTTTGGTGACCGATCCCATTGGATCTTCTTCTTGATCCTTCTATTGGTTTCTCTCTTCCGCCCTTTGCGAGCTAAGCGATGACCAATTGGAAAAATTTCGAGAAAATGAGCTTGCTCTTCTCGCTCGCAAGTTTTCTCATGCATACAAGAGGGTGAGAGAGAGAAGAGAGGTGGCATGATCACCGCTTCGAGTGTGGTGGCCCCAACCACATTCGCGAACTATCCAAAGGCGGAGAAGGGCAAGAACGGCGTTGGCGGTTCGGGCAAAACGACTACACCGACAAGAACCGCAACAAGAAGCCTCCGGTTCGTGAACAAGCACACGAGAAGAAGTACCGCAACTTCTCCAAGAACAAGAAGCTCTTCCAACGCGTCCTCGCGCTTGACGACATCAACCTCTCCGACACGGAGACATGGAGTGACGAGGCGAGGATGATCCGCAAGAGAAGAAGGGCGGCGACGACTTCTCCGGCATGTGCTTCATGGCCGACACCAACGACATCGACGAGCTCTCGGACTGATGAGGTACCCTCCTATGACCAGCTCAGCGAAGCTTTACGCAAATTAGGAAAATTTCATGCTAGAGCTAGAGCTAGGTGTATGGAGCTTGAGAAGGAAGTAGGTACCTTGACTCGGAGTTAGTTTCACTTAGATCTTCTCCTCCCGAGTCACCGATGATTGCTCTTTGTGTGATGCTATTCTTGTGGAGTTGGAGAACCTAAGGACCATACATGATAGTGTGCTTGCTTGAACTTGATGGTCTTAGGTTGAAGAATGCTAGCACTAGTTCCGTTGATGCTATTCTGTTGAGGCTAGTTTTCTTCATGCTCACTCCACTCCATCATGTGCTAATTGCCTAAATTGCTTGCGAAATTGATGCCATGGCGAACACCTTAGAAAGCTTTACGCTAGAAATGATGAACTTGAATTGCATGCTTCTAAGGACCAGTCAACTCATGTGAGGGCTGTAGGCAACTAAAACTTGACAATGATGCTTTGAATGTCAAGTGTGATCAACTTGCTAAGGACTTACTAGTTAAGTCAAAAACTGGTTGCTTACTGTGTGTTGGGGTTAAGGATGATGTGGATCAAATCCATGTCGAGCTTAGGAAGAAGTTAAAAGACCAAACCCTTAGGATTAGAGATGCTCCTTGCGTTTCTTGTGAGGCCCTCAAGATTGAGGCAGCCGTGCTAGGGGAACAAAAAGCATGTGCTGAGAGATCTTGTCTTTCTGGTTCTTCTTCTTCCTCCCCTTCCCCCTGTTCTTCTTGTGCTTCTTTCTTCCGAGATTGCCAGTATCTTATGAGCACTCTCGAGAAGTTTGTTGGAGGCAAGAAGAAGCTCAATCTTATTCTAGACCAATTCAAAATTAGTAGATTCAATCAAGGTCTAGGATTTGATATCTTGGAGCACGCTCGGTTGCATCCTCCCACCATTGTGCGCGGCTCCAAGAGTGGTGAGATTGTGGTAGCTCCCAGAGTGAGTACCGCCGTGTTTAGGTCCGCTGAGGTTGTCCATAGGACTTCTGACCAGAAGGGTGTTACTCCTATTGCTTCTGCCTCTAGCAAGGCGAAGTACACATGCACCTTCTGCAAGAAGGATGGTCACCTAGTAGATTTCTGCTTCAGGCGCGCCAAGATCACTCGGCGTGAGCGTGTTGCTGCTCTTAGGGGCATTCAGGGTCATCCCCAGACTTTGAGTGCTCCTAAGACACACACTGCTTCTAGACAGTGTAGAGAGTCGCCTGTTTTTGGGCAGCATCCAGGACTTGGTTTTCATGCTAGTTCTTCGAGTTTTAGTCCTGGAGCTGTTCGTAGTCAGTCTTTCCGCCGTCCTCTTGATATTTCTCGTTTTTCCCATCGAGGTAGATATCAGCGGCGTGAGGTGTTTTCCGGTAGGAGATCCAGGCAGCCTTACTGGGATGGTCCGACTTTTGCACCACGGTGTGCCAACCCGATTTGACTCTAGATTATCTACGAGTTGCTCTGATCGTGTGAAAGTTGGCGTCGAGAGACACTCGAGTCGATCTTCTTACGTGGTGGTACTGAGAGGTGTCGTATGGTTCAGTATTGGGTTCCTAAGTCTTCACTCTATCCCAGTACTGAGTCATCTTTCTCTCTTGTGTCTTGATCAGGTTCGTCGGATGGGGAAGGGCGATGTTTGGATTGTTGACTCCGGTTGTTCTCGTCATATAACCGGAGATTCTCGTTGGTTCTCTTCCCTAGTCTGAGCCCCCGGTGATGAGTTAATCACCTTTGGGGATGCATCTTCAGGTAGAGTCATTGCTAAAGGTACCATCTACATTAACCAAAATTTCATTCTTAAAGATGTTGCCTTAGTAAGTAAGTCGCAATACAATCGCTCTCTGTTTCTCGACTTATCGATGACTCTTTCGAGGTAAGCTTCAAGAGTAATGCTGTAGAATTCTTGATTCATCGGGAGGGTTAGTTTATGGATTTCTAGATTTGGGAGAGTCTTTCGTGCTGATTTTTCTCGCTTCTTCCGGAGACTCTCTTGATGTTTGATTGCTTCGAGTCCTGTGATCTCTCCTTACGGCATAGGAGATTTGGTCACATTGGTTTTGATCATTTGACCCGAGTTAGCGACCACGATCTCATTCGGGTTTGCCCAAACTCAAGATGGTCAAAGACTTTGTTTGCTCTCCTTGCCGACATGGCAAGATGGTTCTTGCTTCTCATCCTCCGATCATCGTAGTGATGGTGATGCACCAGACAGCTTTTACATATGGACCTTTGTTGGTCCAAATAGAGTGCGATCGGCGGGAGGGAAGTGGTATGTTCTTGTCATCGTTGATGATTTTCTAGATACTCTTGGGTATTCTTCATGGCCTCGAAGGATGAGACTTTTCTCACTTGGGGGTTTGGTCGATGGGTTGTCTATTGAGCTCACGGTGCATTACGAGCTATCTGCAGTGATAATGGCACGAATTCAAGAATTCCTACTTTGAGAGTTTACGTGTGGAGTGCGGTTTAGAGCATCGGTTCTCTTCTCCTCGCCCCTCGTGAGAATGGCGTAGTGGAAAGGAAGAACAGGACCTTGGTTGAGATGGCGGGACGATGCTAGGCAGTCTGATACTCCTAGGAAGTTTTGAAATGAGGCTATAGCTCTTGCTTGCCATATTTCTAATCGCGTGTTTTGAGAGCACATCGCATCGCACTTCTTATGAGTTGAGGTATGGCGAAAGCCCGGTGTGTCTCATTTTCGCGTTTTGGTTGCAAGTGTTTTATCTTGAAGTCAGTAACCTAGATAAGTTTGAGTCTCGCTCTTGATGATATCTTTCTAGGTTACTCGACTTCTTCTCGTAACTATAAGTGCAGGTGTTGATGCGCATAGGATCATAGAGACTGTGATGTGACCTTTGATGAGGCTAGCCGGGAGCTAGACACGATGTTTGAGCTCTTCTTATCCCTTGAGACCATCTTTGTAGAAGATGAGGATGATGGAGATGATGGTGTTCCACCGATCCAGTTCCTTTACACCTAAGGTGCCTCTGTTTCCATTTCGCACCTCGGGGAGACCGGCCCTTGCCTTGACTCTCCTTGGTGAGTGGCTCTGCTCCTACCTCTTTTGTGCATGAGGTAGAGGCCACTTCTGCTTCTGGTCCTCCCCGACATATCCAGAAAGCTCATCCGCCTGGTCAGATCATTGGTGATCTGTTTGAGTGGGTCACTCGCTTAAAATTAGGTTTGTCCAGTTTCTGCCTCCACTTTGCCTTCGTTGCCTCCTTTGAGCTGAAGGATGTTTCTCATGCATTATCCGATGAATCGTGGATTAATGTTATGAATGAGGAACTTTAGAACTTTGAGAGGAACAAGGTATGGCAGCTTGTCGAGCCCCCATCTGGTCATAATGTCATTGGGACCAAGTGGGTGTTCAAAAATAAGCAGAGTGAGGATGGGGTTGTCATTCGCAACAAGGCTAGGCTAGTTGCACGGGGGCTTTTCTCGGGTTGAGGTCTTGACTTTGAGGAGACCTTTGCCCCTGTAGCTAGACTAGAGGCTATTAGGTTCCTGCTTGCATTCTCTGCATCCCAGGGCTTCAAGCTCTATCAAATGGATGTCAAAAGTGCATTCCTCAATGGCTATATTGAGGAAGAGGTTTATGTCAAACAACCTCTAGGATTCGAGAACCCCAAGTTTCCGAGTCATGTATACAAGCTCTCCAAAGCTTTGTATGGACTCAAGCAGGCCCCCAGAGCATGGTATGAGAGGCTCAAGTCTTATCTTCTCAGCCATGACTTCAAAATGGGCATAGTAGACAAAACTTTGTTCATCAGACACCATGAGTCTCATTTTCTTCTTGTCCAGATTTATGTGGACGATATCATTTTTGGTGGCTCATCTCATTCGCTTGTATCTCAGTTTTCTGAGGTGATGAGCACAGAGTTTGAGATGAGTATGATGGGCGAGTTGAGCTACTTTCTTGGCTTCCAAATCAAGCAGACTCGGGAGGGTACTTTCTTGCATCAAGGCAAGTATACCCGTGACCTCCTGAGGCGCTTCGATATGTCTGATGAGAAGTCGGTGATGACTCCTATGGCCACCACTGCTGTCCTCGAGCCCGATGAGGATGGTGAGCCTGCTGATCAAAAGGAGTTTCGGAGCATGATCGGCTCCCTCTTGTACCTCACCCTCTTGTACCTCACTGCTTCGAGGCCGGACATACATTTCGCTGTGTGTCTGTGCGCTCGATTTCAAGCTTCTCCTCGGGCCTCTCACCGCCAGGCGATCAAGCGCATCTTCAGGTACCTTCGTGCTACCACTGATTATGGTATTTGGTACTCTTCGTCTTCTTGTCTATCTCTTAGAGCCTTTTCCGATCTGCGACTTTCTTTGGTCAGAGGATAGATAGGAAGAGCACTTCTGGCACTTGCCAATTCATTGGCACTTCTCTTGTTTCTTGGTCATGTAGGAAGCGATGCAGGGTTGCACACCCACACCGAGGCCGAGTATGTTCTTTGCAACCGATTCTTTGTAGCAGTGCTCTGGATGAGATCGACCTTACGGGACTTTGGGTTAGAGATAGAGAGTGTGCCACTTTTCTGTGACAACACTTCAGCTATTTGCATTGCTAAAAACCCAGTGCAACATTCCCGGACCAAACACATTGATATTAGATATCACTTCCTTAGAGACCATGTGGAGAAGGGAGATATCGCGCTTCAGTTCATAAAGAGTGACCTTCAATTAGCCGATATCTTCACCAAGCCTTTGGATAACTCTAGATTTGTTGCCTTGAGGAGTGAGCTTGGAGTCGTGAGCCCTTACGGCCTTTCGTGAGGGGGAGCTGGTTTGTATATTATGTATTATATGTTTTCTTCCAGCTTTTCTTTTCTTTGTGCTTCTTCTGGGTGACTTTGGGCTTGTTTTCTTGAGTTGAGTTCACTCACTTAGACTTCTGGCATGCCTTTCATTGACCTCTTATCTTGTGCTTTAGGTTGCTATCATGCGTGATTAGCTGTTCTCTCTTCTCTCTAGGTTGAGTTCCCTCACAGTCTTATAAGTCTAGCAGGTATTGGGCCTCCTGGTAGACAGTGCATGTGCACTCCTTAGTTGGGATCTAGAGTCGACTTCCTATGTCGATCCTTTGGGAAGATAAGAGCGAGTCTAAGCCGTAGTGAGTCTCTTATATCTTTCTATGCTCTATAGCCATCCAGTTTTGCGGTTTCTCGACTTCTTCTCCTCATTCATTTTTTCCGGTTATTATTGAGTTCACTCAGTTTTTCTTTGTGCCTAATCTTGATAATAACTCAACTTTAACCAGATTTGAGCTTAAAATTGATTCATTTGTTGAGGGGGAGTTTGGGAATCTGGTCGTGCATTGCATATAGATTGCATTTCCTATTTAATGAGCTTTGTCTATTATGCAATTGATATCTTCTTCATGCTATTCACCATACTGCATCATATGGAGGAAATCACTAGCTCAGATATGTCCAAGTTCATTTAACTTGCTAAGCTTTAAAATAAAAAAAAGCCTTAAATGAAAAACTTGATGAAACTTGTTGCTTTTACTTGCTAGGTTTCTTCTCTAGAGGTTTGTGCCATAATTTGAGAAATTTTGGAGTTCTCTAGAGTCCCTATAGCAACTTGGGTGAAACTAGTTTGATCCATGCTAGAGTCCTTCAATTGCTCATGAATCATTGTGCTAAAAATGAAAATTAAACAAAATTGACTCTTCTTGTGCACATACGACTCAACACCTTGCATTCACAAGACCGCTTCCAATTGCACTTGGGATGAACTTGGAATACATCGTGTTTGACCTAGACCATCCTCTTAAGAGTTCATCTTGAGATGGTCGCATACGGCTTGAGTCAATTGGTTGTCAAAAGAAAATGCAAATAAATTAAAAACAAAGACATATGTGGGTAAAGAATGCAAATAATGTCAAACATTTGCACCCGCTATGTCTTGTATGATGATAAATCAAAATTTGCATTAAGTGATAAATGAGCCGAAGGACCTTGTATGCTCTTCTAGATTCCCCAAAGTGTTGAGTAGGTTGAACTCTAGGTTTTCCTTTTGAACCTTAGAGTGGCTATTCTTCTATTTTTGAAACTAAAGCTAAGTGTTGCACTTGTCAAATCTTGCTAAAATGAAATATTCAAAACTAAGCTCGTATTTGCACTTGGACATGTCTTAGTTTAGTCATCTTCTGAAATTGACAAGCTTGGTGTAATATCCTTCCATTTTGATCAATTGGATAATCTTCAAAGCTCTTTCGATTGCATTTCATGCATACATAAAAAATTGATGCCTATATTGCCAAAAGGGGAGAAAACGTAGAAAAGACATCACTAAAAAGAAAAAATGTGAATGCTTATTTGGTTATTATGATCTTTGTAAAACTATGCTACTACTTCAGTTGGATCATAATCTCATAATCACATTTGACATGTTTAGTTGGATTTTAGAGTTTTTGTTGAAAACTTGCTCTTTCTTAAATTTAACTCTAAAATCTAAATTCCTATTCGTCAACTTGGTCATGGTTCTAATTTCTATCTTTGGACGAAGTTTGACTTTACAACTAAAAATTGCTTTCTTCTTCATTTTCTTCAAACTCAAATTTATGCCTTTTTGTGTGGTTTGTCAATATACTCATCAAGGGGGAGATTGAAGGACCATGTGGAGATCCATCCATGTTTGTCATGAGTATTTGACTTTATTTGAGCAAGGTGTGCTCAAGTTTGAGTTTGATTTGGATTGATTTTCAAAATGAAGCATTTTGAGTTGTCTCTGCCAGGAGTGGCAGTACCGGTCTTATGGACACGGTAGTGATGAGTTGGATGGTTTATTGCACATCATTGTGGGCATTGCTATGTGAGGAGTTTCCTTGTTTTTTATGGTTGCGGGACGACGGTGCTAGGTCATGGTGAGGCGAAGGATGACCGGGACTAGGCGAGGCGTCGGAGGTCGAGACGGTTGGGAGATCGCGGAAGATGATCGAAGACGGAGTCCGGGCAAGTCAAGAAGACAAGGAAAGGAGATGATGCTAGCTAGATGCGCGTGGATCAATGAGGGCCGTCGGATTGAGGTCTAGTTGATAGGTTAGCGGGTCTAGGTAGTATGCTTTGAAAACCGTGCAAGAAAACCCGTATGTGTGTGGGTTTTGGGTTAGCCCTTGCATGGCTGTGTGTGTGAGTTAATCCTAGCCCTTAGATGAGTGCTCTAGGGTTGAGGACTCATCCAAGGGTGGTAGGTGGCCCAAGAGTAGTATAAATAGGGGTGGAGGGGTAGCCTCCTTCCCTTGAAGGTTTTGAGGTTTGTGAATGCTCCTTTGAGCTTTGCCCACATGAAAGTGAGGCTTTGTAACCTCTCCTTCCAGAAATGAAAGTTTTATCCATCCACCTCTGAATTTATTTTGCGCATTTACATTATGTCTTTACTTTACACAATTTAAATTCAGCATTTACTTTCCATAATTACATTCTCGCAATTTACTTTCATGTAATTTGGATTTGCCTCCCCTCCTTCTAAATGCTGCTGATCTTGGATGTTTTGAGTGTGTTCATATGGTTTTACATCTCTTTTGCACTCTTGGATTGAGTAGAGAACATCTTTTCTTTCAAGTTCCAACCTTGTTCGAACTTGTTCTTGGCAAGCAGCAGTCAGTGTTTGATTTCTATAAAAATATAGAAAAATCTTTTTCAAGTGATTCTTATTGAGGAGGTGCGGGACGCTGACATCCACTTGCAGAAAAATTTTGGAGTTCACTTGTTGCATCGTTTGGGCGCCATGAGGTGAAAACCGAGCCACAAACTTTCTGCTCGAAGTTCTTGACCAGACTGTGTTCTTAGATTTTCCTGTTTTTCTGTAAGGCTTTTTGAGGAGAAATTTGGTGGAGTTCTTCACGACTCTGATGCTCATAGGGAGAAAAAGTCTCAAAATTTTGTGAGCTGCAGAAACCCACCAACCTCCTGTGCAAATTGAGGACAAGTTCTGGAAATTCTGCTTTTACTTTTCTGAAAGTGACTTTTGTGATTTGAATTGATGTCCTTTCTAAAAGCAAGAGTTTGAATTGATTCCTCTTTATCTTGGACACTAGACAACCAGTATTGTGACTCAAAAATCCCCACATATTTTATGGTACTTATCCATGCAAGCTTGGGGTACACATAGTTGTCTAGTTTTTCAGGTTTTTCACGATTTCCTTTGAGCGATCTTGTCGAGGTTTTTGTTGGAGTATTTTGGGGGAAATTTTATTTGCGACCATTCACCCCCCCCCTCTGTTCGCCATCTCGGTCCTCAAGTAGGTTCACCATTCTAGCTCAGACAGACATTTTGATGTTCGGAGGGTCAGCTCCCTTTCACTTACTTAGGCATCCCATGGGAACCTCACGCCCGAAGGTCAAGTATTTTGCTCCTCTTATTCACAGAATTGAGACTCGGCTTTCAGGCAACATGTCCTTCCTTTCCTACAAAGGAAGACTCACAATACTTAACTTAGTTCTGCCCCTT
The DNA here is from genome assembly GCA_036346275.1 of Otatea glauca. Classification (NCBI taxonomy): domain Eukaryota; kingdom Viridiplantae; phylum Streptophyta; class Magnoliopsida; order Poales; family Poaceae; genus Otatea; species Otatea glauca. Next base: position 28,024,138 of record CM070721.1, on the reverse strand, counting down.
CTTCCAACTTATATCATGTGCACCCTGAAGCTTCCGGCTATAGTCATTAACCGAATTGACATGTCCTGAAGACACTTCCTCTGGAGGAGATCGGGGGATCTACAAAACAGGAGTCCGTCCTTAATAGTTTGGACCAAAGTATGTGCGCCATTCTTAATCTAAAAATTCAAAACAGGGCTCTGCTTCTCAAACATCTGCATAGCTTCTACAACAAAAAGGATACCCCTTGGGTACATCTAGTTTGGTTCGCTTATTACCACAACAAAATCCCCCACTCTCAGCCCTGCATCGGTTCCTTCTGGTGGAAGGATATCATGAAAATGAGTGATCATTTTAGAGGGGTTGCTTCGGCTGTCATCGGTTCTGGGAAAACAATGTGCCTTTGGAAAGATCTATGGAACAACATTCTACCCAGCTCTCAGTACCCGGCCCTCTACTCGTTTGCCCAAGACCCAGACATATCGATCTGTACTTTCATTCAGCATGTGTAAGTTCAAGCTCCATTAGTTTTGGTGATTGGTTTAATATTAATGTTTAATCATTCTTTAATGACAAATCTAATCATTATGAGACTAACATGTTTAATTGAGCCTTATTCTTATTAGTCTCATATTTGAATGGGAAATGGAAAACCTAAGGTATGCACTTGTATTCACTCTATTGACTTAATGCATACTTAGGATTCAAGTTAAAGTATGAACTCTTCCATTGCTTTAGTCCAAATATGTGCATTATGTTCCTAATTCATATACTACATGAATGCACACATCTAGGGGGAGTTTATAATTTAACTTGTTGTTTAAATAGTATTGATCCATGTCTTATTGCTAAATAACATATAAAGGATCAAGACTTTGAAACAATCATTTGAGTATATGAAACTTGTGTAGTTATATATATACTCATATCAATTTAAATGAAATTTAAATTGAGTTCGATAGTCTTTCAATCAATAAAAGGACATTTCATCATGTTTTGATGGTGTTCCTTGTTGATTAAAGACAAGCGAAAAGGTCTTGAGTATAATGAAGCATTAGTTGCATCAAAGTACTCAAGACAACAATTAATCATTCAAATTAATTTGGGTTGTGCACAATCGATCTTGGAGGCATCCATTATGTTTTAATGGAGTGCGGTGATGATTGAGACAACCGTATTTGTTAGACTAACAATCTTCTACGAGTTGTGAAGTAGGTTGAGTTCAAGATAATGAAGATTCGGGAAGAAGAAGAAGTCATCATGTGTTGATGAGCTTCAAGAGGTGATCCCGAAGTAAAGAGAAGAGCTAGAAGGTTCATCATGTGTTGATGACCAAGAAGAAGAAGAGGTGATCTTGGAGAGAAGATGATTGGAAATCATAAAAGCTCCAAATGGATCGCTAGAGGCAAAGGTATTACTAGCTAGGGCTAAGGATATGTTCCTAGTCTTTTACCGGTCTCGGTGCTTGGATGAAAGACCGGGTTGCTAGTTAGGTTGCCGTTCTATTAAGAGGGGTTGAGTCTTTTAGCTTGAGCTTTATCATGTGTTGATGAACTCAATCCGGTTCACTCTAGCTCACTCTCTTGTTTGGTGTTTGCATAAAGCTAACCATTTGGCATGTGTTGCAAATGGGTGAAGCTTGTGCATTGGATTTTGTATGAGCTAAGTATTTGCATGTGTTGCAAATAAGGGTGCTCATGCTTGCATCTTAATTGAATCTTATTTGATTTGATTTTTGTTTGGAGCTAAGTTTTGCATGTATTGCAAATAGAGAGCTCATGCACTTGAATTTGTTGTGGTTGTTTGTATGGTGCTAGAGATTTGCATGTGTTGTAAATAGAGAGCTCATGCTTTGGTGTTTTAGCTTGTGATTGGGTCATTGTTGATCATCACAAGGCTAAGCTTGGTTTAGTTGCAAAATGTGTTTTTGCAAAGTGTTGACTTGTTATTAGCAAATGTGTTTTGCAAATAAGCTGGAAGTTATGAGGTTCGATCCTAGAGCATGTGTTGGCATTTGCAAATGTGTTTTTGCAAAGTGTCGGGATCATGTGTTGATCCTTACATGGCTAAGAGGATTGATCTTATAGGTTCGTGGTTTATTTGCGAATGTGTTTTGCAAATAAGTTGGAGTTGTTATTTGCAAATGTGTATTGCAAATGAACTTGAGATTATGGGTTTCGATCCTAGAGCATGTGAATAGGGTTTGCAAATGTGTTTTGCAAATTGACTTGATCATGTGTTGATCATCACATGGCTAAGAGGATTGATCTCATAAGTTCTTGGTTTATTTGCAAATGTGTTTTGCAAATAAGTTGTGCTTAATGAGATTCTTTGGAGTATGTGATTAACATGTGCAAATGTGTTTTGCATAATGTTGTGATCATGTGTTGATCCTCACATAGCTCAAAGAATAAATCTTTAATGGTTTGGAGAAAAGTTTTTGTGAAAAACCATGTTTTCTCCTTATGGCCGGTCGTACCGCCCATGTAGGGCCGGTAGCACCGCCTAGCCGGTAGTACTGCTTATGGGAGCATGTATTGCAGGTCGGTCCGGTGCTATCGCCCCTGGTAGGCCGGTAGCACCGGAGGTCCGGTGCTACCGCTCCTCTGGCCGGTGTGAAAAATCCAAAGGAAGTGTTTTTGTGTTCGGCTTGGGTCCGGTGCTACTGGGGTGAAGGCCGGTGCTACCGCCCGAGCGGTAGCACCGCTCCCAGTTGGACGGTGCTACCGGAAATCCTGCAACGGCTAGTTTTGTAGCCGTTGGCGAGGAGACCGGTGCTACCGATCCCAGTTGGGCGGTAGCACCGGGTTTGCTGGGCACATTGCCCAAATTCGCCCCCAACAGCTAGTTTTGGCTTGGAGGCTATAAAAGGAGGCCTTGGGGGGCAAGGGTAGTGGTTGGCTGTGTGCTAGAGCATTTGGGTGTTTGTAGGAGTTGTGTGCATGTGTTGCCCTCTTCCATTTGCTTCTTGAGCTAGTGTGAGCCTCTAATTGTATGTGTTGCAATTAGGAGAGGATTGAGAGCCTCTTGTGCATGTGTTGCACTTGAGGAGGATCCTAGTGCATGTGTTGCACTTAGGAGGTCACCGGAAGTGCATGTGTTGCACTAGGTGAAGTTCAAGCGGAAGGGCTTGATTTGTTACTCTTGGTGTTTGTCGACACCTAGATGGCGTAGTGACGTCGTGCGCGGGAGATCTTAACGGAGGTTGTGAGGAGCCCCGACAAAGTTTGTGAAGGTTGGAGCTCGCCTACCCGAGAGGGAAAAGGAGCTACAACTAGTGGATTCGAGGTGGGTGCTCAATTCGTGGAGCTGGTCCAATTCGTTTGGGCTAACATCAACGTGGACTAGGGGAGACTGGCAAGTCTCCGAACACCACGGTAAAAAGTATTGTGTCTCTTGTGCTTGCATTGTTTTCATTATTTATATTCAAGCAATTTATATTCATAGAATTAAATTGATTGATTGCTTGTCTTTAGAATTACAATTATTGTTAGAGACATAATTAGTTAGTGCACATAGTGAGCCTAGTTGATTTAGGCTTTAATTGTCAAAACCTTAGTTTATCGCTTCCGTATTAATATTTGTTAAGGTTTTGGTATTAGAATAATTAGGGGTGAATTGCTTTGTAGAATTTAGCGAGAGAATTTTAAAAGCCGCCTATTCACTCCCCTCTAGTCGGCATGCTCGATCTTACAGCATGATGACTGGATGAACCATTTCAATCTTCCACTCTTCGAACAGGCTTTTCACGAGCTTCAATAGCTTGCCAGCTTCCTCCAACAGATCCATGGCTCAAACAAGTTGGATGACCAATGGACTTACATCTGGGACAATTCAGCTTACATGGCACAAAAATACTACAGACATTTATTTCAAGCTGTCTCAGCACAGCCACCATTTCAGTGGATATGGAAATCTAGATGCGTGCCTAAGCTTAGAATCTTTGCCTGGCTCATGATACAGGACTGACTGAATACGAAGCAAATGTTAACACGAAGAAGGTATTACATGGGACAGGATGACAATTGTGTTATCTGCACTCAGCCAACATCAGAGACAACCAATCATCTATTTTTCACCTGTAGTTTTAGTTCACAGTGTTGGAACTCCCTCAACATAAATTGGGATACTACCTTGGACATCATTAACATGATTCAGTAGGCTAAAATAAACTCCGATCAACCTTTTTTCATGTAAATCTTCATTCTCGCTTCCTGGCATATCTGGAAACAACGGAATAATTTCATCTTTAATCAGCTCAATGCATCACTTCAATCTTGGAAGCTCAATTTAATACAGGAGTCCAGGTTGCACCTGCTCAGGATGAAAGAACCTCTATCAACTCAGTTTACCGACTGGATTAACTCGCTGCCAGTATCGACATGATTCAAGAAGCTAAACGATATTATACATAACCTTCTTTATGGAGATTTTCACCTTTGGCTCCTGGCAAATCTGGAAACAGCGAAACAACAGCAGCTTCAATCAGCACAACAAATCAGTCCAGACTTGGAAGGCCATTTATTGAGGAGGCCAGGTTGCACCTGGTCAGGATATTAAGCTTCATATTTCTTTTAGTTCAATACCGGGTTTAACTCTTTGTAATCTTCCATTTTCTCAGCTTGACGGATTAGGTTATGCTTCTATTCGCTGTTGGTTCAGCTTATATCTCTCCTTTCTTTCTTCCAGGCTTTCAGGGTTTCTATTAAGGTTTGTATCTCTCTTTTGTTAATATATGGTTTCACAGTTGGAGCCTCTCCTACTATTTGCCCATAAAAATGAATGGAAGAGTTCTTGCATAGCAGTAACATGTGAAAACGGCATTCTTTCTTGCAAACTCTGTAGTGACAATATCCCTCTTTCAATTAACTATCACATATGTACCTCAATTATGCAAATGCTCTTTAAATTATACTTTGAAATTACTGTATACTCAGTATTGCAAAAATTACTCAATTGTTGTTTATGCAAATGAAACTTGGTAGGCTAGCCATATGAAACAAAACATGATAGGTTAGCTACATACAAGGCCTCGTGTTAATTATTTTGCTTAGTTAATGCTTGCGGAGTACTAGTGTACTCACACTTGCTTGGCTGATCGCCCATCAGATGAAGTGGTCATGGATCCCGGAGCGGTATTCTATGATAACGTAGGATTCAGTGACGCAGGTGATGATGTTTACTTGGATCTATCATCAGTCGGTTGCCTATGGGATGGTTATGGCAAACTAGTTGATCTTTTCTATGCTCTCTTTTGCTACTTCGATACTTGTTTAAATTGGCCGATCAACCCTATGTATGCACCGCCATGTATTTTGATTCCGCTCCAACTTATTAAATTTTTGTAACTCTGTAATGAATTGTGGTATGGATGTGATGGCAATGTTGTGGATGTGCGAGCTAGCCACTAATCATAGGACTAGCTTGGTTAACACATGAGCATTCGAAAATAATTTTTTTGGGTCTCACACGCGGCAGCAGCGGCACGACAGCGTAGCCCATGACAGCGTGCACGGCAGTGCAGCTAAAGCTAGGGTAGCGTGGTGCTCGAGGTGGTGCAAGGCGCCATGGCGTGCCACGGGGTGCGAAACCTAGGCCGGCATTGGGAGGAAGCCAAGGAAGATCTGGTCAGGGTTGTGAGGGAAGGAGAAAAAGTAGAGAAAGAAGGAGAAAGAGGGAGGAAGGGAGAGGAAGAAAGAAGAAAGGAAGGAGAAGCCACGGGCTGGTGCAGCCAGGGAAAAAGAAGGAAGGAGAGAGGAAGAGAGAGAAGGAAGGAAATAGAGAAAGAAGGAAACCAAGAAATAAGGAAAATGAAAGAGGGAAGAAAAGAAAAGGAAAAAAGAGGGGCTCGGCCAGGAAAAAGAAAAGAAGAGAAAGAAAAGAAGAAGAAAAGAAAAGGGGAAAAGGAAAAAAAATGGGAAGAAGAGAAAAAAAGAAAAAGAGGGGGTGGAGCTAGATTTTCGGCGATAGACCTGATTTCAAGTTGCATGTGGTAAAGGAGTTAGTTGCCCACGGTGAATTTATTCGTTTTCGGTGCTTATGGTAAAATTTTTGTAGTCAATTTCATTTTTATATGCATAGCTTTTAGTCATGCATGTTGCATTTAAACCTTGACCATAGCATATTCATGCATGCATGCAGTAAAAATTTGTCCGATAGCTTACGACTGGTATATCTACCCATTAGGTCATAATTGTTCGGTGGTATAAATAAGTATTGCCTTTTGCTTAATATGAATAATTCTATCGATGGAGTGAAATGTTAATTGTCCGTCAGTGGATGTCAGATTATTTAGTTAGTAGATTGCTTAGTCATAGGCTAATATTATTAGAGTCACACAAAAATTAGAGAGTAAGTCGTATATGTTAAATTCGTTGGAATTCCCTCTAAAGTTAATTTGGTAGTTGCAAAATAGTTGATGGATAGATTTACTACGCACATAAAATGATAATCGGTTTAGGTGTTTACATTGCATCGGTGGGACTTATCCTTCTCAATTTATGTGGTACTTAATTATATTGAATTGATCCTGGTAATGTGTGTATGGCTAAATTAGTGCTTAGCATATAAGGTTAATTCGGTGGAATTGATACCCGCATGTTCAATCAGTAGTTGTGTGCTATTTGAGCAACGCATGTGCAATTGGATTTGATATCTTAAATGATAGTTAGATGGGTCATATGTGATGAATATGTGAGTACTCAATGATTGATTATTTAACCATATGCTATTGGATTAGAGCGTCATATAAATTGGAGGATGAATTGTAGGTGAAAGGATATTAGACTTGCACCATTAGAGGCGATCTATACCCTTATTTTGGATTGCCTAATGTATGATTATGGGTCAATCATGGTGGTACTGATATGGTTATATTGGCAGATGTTGTGCAGTAAGAATTGATGAGTCCCTCGTAGATTAACACCTCTACTGAAAGTTATGGATTGTATAGAAAGAGCATGTTCTTTAGAATGGTTGTCCTAGGAGTTGGAACTTGGCTTTCACATCCTTCTCATATGCATTATTCTCACATGCATTATTCTCATACGCATGGCCTTTTGTACAATGCTTGTATATATGTTGTTTGTACCCGAAGAGTAGTAACTTCGGATTTATTTGCTTGTATGTCATGTTAGTGTTGGATCGTATGCGCGACTCGTGGAACTATATGAGAGATTTGGGGTTAGATGATGTAATTGCTACTCCAATCAACTAGAGTAGGATCAAGTGTTCAACAAACAAGGCAAGCACCCCCTTTGACCATGTTGATCCTAGAATTTCACTTAGTTTATATTGTTTTATCAAATCTATTTTATGCATGCGTGTATTTTTAGTAAATTGCTATATTGTAGGTACTGGTTGATATTCCTACTTGTTGCATCGAACCCTCTTGATAAATGCATAACTGTCAACCTTGAAAACCATAAGATAAATGTTAGGCAATATCTAATGTCAACTTGGGTATATTCAATTATATGTGTTATTGCTTAGCCATGCTTTAGATTCAGGAGAACAAATGGTCAGAAATACTATTTGTTCAGGGATGGAAATTTTGGTCATATTGGGAAAATGGTCTATGGTATTTTATTATAAAATCAAAATTGAAAACTATGGTTTGATGCGGGTGAGATATTGCAATAGCCTGAAATGTATGGGACTTGCACGTAATATATGGGGAGTGTTCTTGCTCGATCGGATTAAGGACCGAACGTAGTATCTGCTAAACCCAAGATATTCAGTGCAACCACAAGTGCTATTATGGGGTAACCTTAAATAATTAAGTTATTTAGGTCTAGCTTTGCACATTGGATGGCCGTAGTAGTACGAGCAATCCGAGTAGGTTTGCTCGAAGGGGTGCCCTTACTGCGGTGTTGGGAATAACGCATGCCGATACAACGGTATATGCCTTGCTATGGGGGAAGTGGGGACATAACAGGGATGTACTGTCATGAGTACAGAGTGTACAAATAACTTTTGCCGCCAATAGAAAGGGTTTGTTATCACCAGGTTGGTGCAAAGTTGGGTCTAGTTGATATAACGGTTCATGTCATGACCACTTGGAAGGGAATGGGTCGTTGATCACAATCGAGGTAGATTGTCAATTACTCTTATCATTGTTATATACTTGTTATTTATATACATGTCAACTGCTTTTAAAAAAAATCCGTTTGCAATCTATTACTGTTATTATCGAAATAATTTTTTTATGCAAAACAACCTAGTAGGATAGCCATTCTTCGATATAGCCTTACTTTATGCTTGTATGCATAGAGTCTTTCCTTTGATAAGCCATGCATATATTTATATTTGTGATACGCTACAAGTCTTGCAGAGTACAAAAGTACTCACCCTTGCTTGTTCATACTAATTCAGAGGATGAAGAAGAAGACTATCGTTCGGTTACCTTCACTTTTAGTAATGATGACGTATGGGGTCATGGCTGCACTCAAGCCTTTCCTGTGGGTTTGTTTTCAATTGTTGGTTTGTAAGTTAAACTTTGGGCCGATGGCCTACAATGCTCTTTTAATTTCAGCCAATAGGCCATTTTTACCTATCTAACATTATTCCGCTATCATAATCAGGTGATATACAATTTCTGTCTGAAACCGAATTCCTGGGCAGTTTCTGGGTCGTGACAAGATTGCAAATGGAAATTTGTAAGTGCAATTGATATTTGATAACAAGTAATGGTAGAGCATATGTAACAAATATAAGTATGTGGCGTGTTAAACATTAAAGCATAGCAAAACCCTTTTTGCCAGTCAAATGGTGCATGGATTTCCAATCCAGATGGTTTCAATACCATTTTAAAAAGAAGAAAGCTACTATAGAGGTGGATTCACCAAGTTGTCTACAATCGGAGACACGGCTATTTAAATAGATTTATACACTCTACAGAGGCCGTACAACTATACCCATACGACGTAAACATTCCCCATGTAAACACATGTCACGCGATATCATTGGTATCCAATTTGAGAGCTTATAACAAAGCCTTTATATTGCTAGTCCTAACAACAAACCGCCTGTCAATACCATCTTTAGGATAAGGAGTAATCTCTAACATCTCAAGAGCTCAAATGTTGTGTTGGTAGACCTTACTTACCCAGTAAGGTCCCTACGAGCAGGTGGTACACCCTCCATACCTGCACTAGTCCAATCTCACCTATCAACTACCATATGTGGTTTTGTTTCTAGTCCGCAATAACTTATTATGATAGGGCCTTCCCATAAAAGGCATATATGGTTTGTACATTGATTCTTGGATCTAACTACACCATAGACTTGGTCCTTAGTGACACGGGCGAGATAAACACATACCTGCATCTCGTGCATAAGCATCGATCTTGACAACCATTCGTCCAAGTCTAAAGCATGTTTTCCATTTTATTTCTTAGCCGAAATAATGGAGGTACCACCTCTGCTCCATAATATAAATATTTCCCATGTGGACATTTCGACCATAGTGTAACCTAGTGTACATGATATTGGTATAAGCAGGGCTAAGCATCTACCTTAGGTCTATTCCTGTTTTCCCAGTTTATTTGAGTAGTGGGTAATAGTTACTAAGGTGACAATAGCAGGGTAACAATTTATCAAGTTATGGTACATATAACAATTGGACATATCTACCAATCCCGTCAATATAACAATTTTTATCGAAAATACAGGCATGCATAATAGTTTTGAATACAACATACATTATAGTGAAATATAGGATCATATATGATCAAAGGGGGTGCTTGCCTTGCTCGTTGAACACTGAGTCTTGCTCTCGGTTGATTTCGGGAAGTTCCGGGGCGTCGATATCTGCATGCAAAACATAAAATAATAAAGATAACAGCCAGAAGGATACAAACTGAGAACAAATTCAAATATTTTTGCAGATTATGAAAGCTCATGATTTTATAAAAAATATAAACTGGTTTAACTGAATTTGGAGTTCATATGCAAAAGTTATAAGTATTTGAATTAAACTCGGCTGAGAAAATCAAAACAAGAAAAGAGAAAGTACCATGTTGTGAGGTGACGTCGAAGGAGCATTTCCTAGAATATGCTACCCGATAAGAAAAATGTATTTTTACTAAACTAAATATTGTTTTCCTATTTTTTTGGATTTATCTAGCAATGGGGTCCACCTGTCAGATTTTAATTATTTTTACTGATTTTCTCAAGTGGGCCCTACCTGTCAATCTCACATAAACTTAAACTTAATTTAATTAGAAAACTACATGGTCCCATGTGTCATACTCACATTAAGTACTAATTAATTCACTAAGCACTAATTATTTTCTTAACCACGGTTTAAACGATTGATAGAAGGAAGGAACACAGGAGGGCTGTGGTGGCCTCGGGCAGGGCTTGCAGGCAACGAGAAACACTGGGGTTTGTAGTGGAAACTGGTAAAATGGGTTGCTGGGTTGATGACGAGGCCACTGGTGGCAGTGGTACAACACGGGGTGGATGGAATTGTGTTGACAGCAACGAAAAGCGGAGATGGAAGAGGTAGAATGTTACTGGTGTGGAAGATGGCTCAAACAAGCTGAATGAGGAGCGTAGTTGCATCCTGGGAATTCCAAGTACCTACCTCCTACCTAGGTGGCTGGACATGGCCAAGGGCTTTGGAGAATGGTTGGCGATGGGGAAACTGGGGTAGCGGCGAGCTGGAACGACGGTGGGGCTCGACGGTGAAGTACTACTGAAATCATTATGTGCATAAGCCTCAAGGGACAACTAGAAGTATACAAATGACTAGGTTCAGGTCTAAGGCTCACTGGATAGGGAAGAGTGGCGATGGCGATGACGACGACGATAGGCTTCATGCAAACTTGGCGTTGTCGAGGGATTGAGCTGCAAATGGTCGCATGTTGAGATTCAGAGGGTTGTAGAGGTGTTTTAAAGGACCATGTTCAAGGCAAGAACCACCAGGGATAGCGGTGTGGCACTGGAGACAGTGGCGACCGGAGTTGGTGAAGAAGGTGCGAGGCTGGCGATATATTGCACGAATCATCAAAATGTTTAAGTGGTATTGAAGAAATAGAGTGGCGTAAAGTGACACGAGTGTCGGTAAGTTTGCTCACCAGGAAGGGAATGGTCTATGGCGAAGCATGATGGACGGCACACACTAGTGTTGAGAATGACAGTGGCGTTCCATGTAGCTTAATGGAAGATTTGGGGTGTGATCGGGTAAAAAGAAGGTGGTGAGCTTGAAGGAGAAGGATGACACGCCTGGCTAGGCTTTAAAGGGCGAGATGAAGATGCTACACTTGTCATTCACTCATGGTTGCTTAGGAGATTTCATCGATAAGACGTGTGGTGATGGATTCTGATGAATGCCAAGCTCGACTTTCGAGGTAGGTCATCATGTGGCTGTCTTGGTGTGCACAGCGGGTCCAAATCGATAGGTGATGGAGTCAAAACCCGAGGGTGCTACATAGCTTAGGAGCTCTCCCATGGCAGGTGTAGACGTGTGGAGGATGGTGACTGGAAAGTGGGTCCAGGGCGTCAGTGAGCGTGGGGACAGGGAAAGAGAGAAGGCGCTTCCCTGCAGAGAAAGCGACAGAAGGGAAGGCGGCTGCGGAGGGTTGACGTGTGGGTTGAAGACATGCCGGAACAGCGATGGGCTAGGCCGGAGGAAGGAATTCAGCCCACGAATAGAAAAGGGATTTTTAATACATTTTCCAATTAACTTAATCACAAAAACACATGTTTGAATTTTTAAAATTAGGAAACCATTCTCAAAATTATGAAATTTTTTGGAGAGGCTCCTAAGATTATTTAGAATCCAAATAAATTATTTCCAGGTTCTAGACAAGTTTCAAATAAATTTTTAAATTGAAAAATAGAGGCTAGATTTGAAGAAAAGATTTTTCATAAATTCGGAAAATCTTGAAAAAGCAAGAAAATGTAGAAAAGAGATTTTTGGAACATGATATATGACTTTATGGAATTTTGGGATGTTACACCAATCTAAATATTTTTACAGATTATAAATGAACATGATTTTATAAAAAAAATTAGAAATAGGTTTCACTCAATTTGGAATTTGGACGCAAAATATATGAGCGTTTGAATTCTGCTCGGCTGATAAAATTCTAGAAAAAGAAAAGAGAAAATACTATATTGAGCGGTGATGTGGAAGGAATGAACCGGTCGATTACGCTTTTCTATGGAGGAAGCATATTCCTACAGAAATGAAAGCGTCTTTTTCTTTTTCTCAATTTTTAAACTGATGGGTAGGGTAAGCTGTTAGTGACACAAAACTAAATTCTGGTTTAAAATATGAAACTATTTATTTATCCTAATCTGGCCCATATGTCATGGACTCATAAGTTTTAAATGGAACTAATTAAACTAAACTAATCCTAATGATGTTCTGAATGGTTTGACAAGTGGGGCCACTTGCTAGTTGCACAGGACAGAGCAGTGACAGGGCTTCCATGGGAAAGCTCGCCGGTGGCAAGGAGGTGGCGGAAATGGATCAAGGGCATCAGAAAAAGCTATGAGTGGTGACGGTGATCAGATAGACTGACAGAGGTGGTCGCACAACGGCAATGAGCGATGACGGAGAGCCTCGGGTATGAACTGGGTGAAAGAGAATGTCACGAGCTGATCACGTCATCATGCGAGCAAATGGGCACCTAGGTGATGTTACGGCGGTTGGCATGGGGACCAATTGTCATTGGGATCTCACCGGTGACATGCAACCATGGCGGCGCAAAATAGGGCTACGGTGACTATCGAGGAAATTACTGATTCAAGCTAAATCAAGTAGCGCATTAGGGACAGGAACTTACCACAAGCCCGAGGATAAAGTCAGCAATGACAAAGAGGGTCTGAGCGGCGGGTCATCGGAGAACAATGGTGGTGCGTTGATTCAACTCGGTGGTAGCCAAACACAGAGGGAAATAGCTGGAACCAAGCATGCAGTGAGGTCAAGGGAAGCTAGGAGGTGATGAAAATGAGCATGATTTGGGCTGAAGCTCACTAGTGAGGAAGGAGTGGCTATGTTGGCAGTGGCAACATAGAGCTTCACGGCGACGGCTCACCTCAAAGAGAAGGGGCTGCAGAGGAGCATGGGAAAGGATGTAGGTGGCTCAAGAATAGCAAAAACGACCATGAGAAGTCCTGAAACTTACCAGGGATTGTGATGCTCGATGGTGATAGTGCTGAACGAAAAAGATGAATAAGGCACGAATCCGGTGCTACACTGTAGAAGATATGGTTGGTTAAGGGGTTTTGAGGAGGATGCCAAATGGCATAAAGTGACATGAGTTTCAAGGCCATAGCTCACCGGATGGGGCTTGGCCATGACGGGGTGCAACAGAGAGAGTGCACCGGTGTCGGGGGATGATGGTCTTGTTTCGGGCTGCTCGATAGAGGAGAAGAGATGGAAATGGGAAAAACGGAGACGGCGAGGGATGGTAAGGGTGTTGACGAGGTTAGAGAGTTCTTTTGTGGTGAGACGAGAGTTCTCTACTCGGTGAGAACTCGCAACTTGGTGGGAGATGACATGAGAACTTGGCGATGGAGGCTTCAAGTGGACACCAAGGTGCTGCGCTTGGATCAAGGTGTGAACGGTCACTAGTGGAACGGCAAAATGGTGGGTGACGAGGTTAAAAAATGTGGGTGCTACAGGAGCTTGGTGCTCCTCTCCAATGGTTGGCACGACGTGTAGAAGATGATGGCTGATGAGTGGGCCTGACGCGTCAGCATGAGAAGAGGGGAGGGAGAGAAGGCAGATCGTCGAAAAGACGCCTTCTGTGGTGAAAATGGAAAAAGGGAAGGCAAACGCGGGAGAACGGCCCGCGGGTCGGTGCTAGGCTAAAATAATAATAGGCCAGGCCAATAGTGCCAAGTTCGGCCCACGGTGATGGAGAAAATTTTAAATTGTTTTCCAATTTATTTAATTGCAAAAATTATGTTAGAATTTTTTAAAAATTAGAAAACCATCTCTAAAAATTATAAAAAATCATGGAGAGGCTCTTCAGCTTATTTAGAACTTAAATAAGTTATTTGCAAGTTGTGGACAGATGTAAAATAATTTTCAAAATTCAAAGACTGCGGCTGAAATTATGAAAGTAATTTTCTTAAATCCATAAAATCTAAGAAAAAGCAATAAGATGCAAAAGAGAAGCTTTTGGAACAAAATATAACTTTTAGGAATTTGTTTTGACGTTATAGTTTTCATGGGAAATTAAATGAGTAGAAAGTTTTTTTTATCTGAGTTGAGATTTTCCATGTAGAAAATTTTCAAGTTTTAAATTTCCAGAGTTGAATTTTTCCAGATGGAAATTTTCAGAGTTGAAATTTCCGAGTTGATTTTTCCAAGTTGAAATTCTGGAGTTGAAAAATTTCGAGTTGCTTCTTTTTGAAACCGAGTTGAATTTTTTTCAAGTTGGATCTTGAGTAGGAAACTATTCTACTAGAAAATTTAGTTGAATTTCATGAGTCAAAATTTTTCGAGTTAAAATTTGGTAAGTTGATATTTTTCTTGAGTTGAATGTTTTTTGAAATTGAGTTGAATTTTTTGATATTTTTGTGTTAAGAGGGGAAGGGAAGGGGTTTGGGATGCCACAGAAAATCCAAACAACGAACCATGTCGGCCCCATTATGTCTGAATGAATTTTGACCGGCATAAAGTGGGCAATCGCTCTAAATGCTTGCGTATGTGACTCCTGCCCACCACTAAGCCTCGACGTGTCATGCTTAGAGAGCAACCGCAGCTAAATCATCTTGCGGATAATTGTAAGATAGACTTCCCTTTTTGTTTTGAAGAAACTGAGGTGTGGGTGTAAGGGTGTACACCCTCACCACTCAGGTTCGAATCCTTTTCGACTGAAATTTGTATGTCTGTTCTTCTTTTTAACAAAATGATACTTAGTTCTTCCTAAGTATCGTCGTTTTTTGTTCAAGAAAAACATTTTGATTTGGACCTAGGTATAAAATCCTTCTCTTCTAGGGCTTCGCAATGCAAAAGAAAAGACTATTGACGAACTTGTAGAATGGATCGATCAGGTTCAAAACCGACCAAAACCCGGAATTTCCTACGACTCCCTTCAGTTCAGCTCCTTGAGTTATTCTTAGTTCTTACTGTTGTCAGGTACGTACAACGTTGCTAAGCCCTCAAAAACAGAGGGGGAAATTAAGAAGAGAGGAAAAAACAGTTCTGCTCAAAGGTAACCAATCACTTCCACTACAACACAAGAAACTCGGCCGGGCGGGCGGGACGTACGCACGGTCACCCCGGCCTCCGGTTCATCGGGCGCGTCTCGGAGTCGGCACCGTACTCGCCGGAGTGCTCGAACTCGCCGGTGTACTCCTCGGACGCGAAGGCCGTGCGGCGGAGCTGCTGGATGGCGGCCTCCTGCTGGCCGGAGCTGAACAGCTGACTCTGCCCCACCTTCACCCCGTTGCTCAGATCCGACATGCTCCCCTCGTCGTCCAGCGCCCTCATCACCTGCACCATGCGCGGCCGCTTGGGGGCCGAGTGCCGCACGCACGCGGCAGCGGCCTCCACCATACTCGCCATCTCGGCCCTGTTGTACGCGCCCTCCAGCCGCAGGTCGACTAGCTCGCCGAGGTCGCCCGTCTCGACGGCGTCGACGAGGACCGGCCGTGCCTGGCCAGAGCAAGGAGTGTCAGAGATCAGCTGCAAGTTGCAACAAGAATGCAGGCGAGGAAGGAATGGACTCTGCACGCGCGCGCGTACCCATTCGACCAGGCTCTCCTCCCCCAGCGGTCGCGTCTGGTCGACGGGCTTCCGCCCCGTGATGAGCTCCAGCAGCACGACGCCAAACGAGAACACGTCCGACCTGTCCGTCAGCTTCCCGCTCGACGCGTACTCCGGAGCAAGGTACCTGCAATCAATTGATGGCGGTTTGTCGCGATCAGCTAGCAGCGGAGATAGGTTTTTTCTTTGAAGGAAAAGAAGAAGAAATGTATCGTTGTCAAAACCAACGTACGTACCCAAATGTCCCCATGATGCGAGTGGACACATGGGTGTGGGTGTCGTTGGAGAGCTTGGCGAGCCCGAAATCTGCAACCTGCACGCCATGCAGCATGACACAGCCGAATCATGAATGAATTGTTGTACTACAGAATGCAAACATGATGCTTTGATATTTGGAAGTAAAAAAAAACACTGAATAATCCTCCTATTGTTCATGCCTGTGCCTCAAACGAGTAATCTAGCAGAATGTTGGCCGACTTGATGTCCCTGTGGATGATCCGCGGGTGACCTTGAAAACGAAACATCATCACAAAATTACACATACCGCGTAAGCCAGATAAAAATCATCGGCGTCAAAGAAGACTCATGAAATCATCATACAATCTTCATGCAGATATGCCAATCCCTTCGCCGCGCCGATGGCGATCCGAAGTCTCGTCGGCCAATCCATCACCGGCACGCCGCGGCCTGCGGCAAACATGCAATCCATGGGTGCATGAGGGGAGACCAAATCTTACATGACAGCGAAACGCGCGCTTCTTTCGCATGGCACTACCGTGGAGATGATGCTCCAGTGTGCCGTTGGGGACGAACTCGTAGATGAGCATCCGATGGTGCTGCGCGATGCAGTAGCCGACGAGGGAGACGAGGTGGCGGTGGTGCACCCGGCTGATGATCTCCACCTCCGCCTGGAACTCGCGCTCCCCCTGCCCGCTGCCGGCCTTGAGCTGCTTCACGGCCACGCACTTGCCGTCGGCCAGCCACCCCTTGTACACGCACCCGAACCCGCCCTCGCCGATCACGTTGTCACGGGAGAAGTTGCTCGTGATGCTCGTCAACTCCTCGTAGCTGAAGGACGACTTGGAGCCCGGCGGCTCCATGACGCCTGACTGGTAGCACCCTCCCCCAAGGTTGTCGGTGCCCGGCGTCGGCGGCGGCGCCCCGTAGGAGAAGCCTGCTGATGTCCCAGCCCCCGGCGGGGGCGGGTAGAGCGTGCCGGACGGGTTGGACCCGCCGAATTGGCCCGATTGCATGTAGTAGTTCCCATCTGCATTTGGCATCAATTTTGTTACAAGTTCCAATAGGGAATTAATTATGCGTGTACAACGATCGAATTGATTGTTACATATATGTATATGATACGAGAGTGATCAGGTTACCGTAGTGGTAAACCAGTCCGTCCGTCTTCTTCCTCCTCCTCGACATGACGAAGAAAATGGCTATCATGGCAAACAGCAAACCCGCAACTGCAGCGCCGGCAATGGCAGCAGCTACCGGGCTACCGCCTTCTCGTGATGAGCCTATGGGTGAGTGCTGTGAAGACGAAAAAGATGTGCTCCCACCACCACCAGCCGACGTGCTTCCCGACGAACCAGGCTGCAGGTTGCCGGTGGTGGCAGCATTGGCTCCACGTGCAGGCGTTGATCCTGGGAAGTGAGCAGACATCATAGTGCCGACAGCGCCAGCAGGTGCGATGGCGAGTATCCCCGGTGGCGGCAGTGCTCCCGGAGGGCTATTGGATGATACGGGGATAGGAATGAAGACCACCGATTGGTTTGTCGGTGGCGGAGGAGGTGGAGAAGAAGATGACTGACCACCAGCAGGAGGTTGAGAACTTGATTGGTCATGGTTATTACTCCATTGCGGTGGCACTGCAGACGAGCGAGGCGGAGATGCTCCCGACGGCGACGACGACCCACCTGACGCTGTCGGAGGGGCCTGAGTGGAGGATTGAGATGGAGGAGGAGGGGAAGGAGCTGAGCCTCCTGACTGTTGGGGAGGCGATGACCGGTTTGGCGGCGGCGAAGAGTTGGAATTGCCGCTGTTTCCAGAGGAGTCGGAAGGCGGAGTTGGCGGCGGTGAAGAGTTGGAATTTCCACCATTCCAAGATGAGTGGGAGGTCGACGGCGGTGGCGGTGGTGGTGGTGATGAATGTGACGGTGGAGGGTTCACTGAAGGCGGAGGAGGACTAGAGGAAGATGAACCTTGTGAATCTGAGGGTGGGGTCGATCTTGAGCCTCCAGAGCTTGGGGATGGAGGAGGGTTGGACGAGCCATTCCAATTCGAAGGTGAGCCAGAGCTTGAGCCTTGGGGCGGAGGGGCCTTGGAACCATTGGAATGATCACTTGCATTCTCATGTCTCGACGACGATGAGCTTGGCGAGGGGGCTAGATTTGACATGATTTCTTCCCCAGCTGCGCGCCTCCTCTATTGGATTGTGATCTCTTTGATCAAAGTTAGTGCTGAGTGCCTCCCTTGTGAAAATCATCAAGCACCTTGTCCTGGTTACCTTTCTCTCTCCCTTTGATTCCTTTGCACTTTGACATGAACTGCAATCCCCAAACTTCTTTCTCCCCATTCTCTGCTAGCTCATCTCATCATCAACCATCTTCTCAAACAGCTTCACATGTAAAATCGGTTTCAGCTAGCAGCCAAGAAAACTGCACAGAAATTTTACTGTTGAAGTTAAAAACAAAGAAAGACAATTAAGAGTTTTTTTGTTAACTTTGGTGAAAAGGCGCGGAATGAAACAAGTTCTTGTCGCTGCCTAAGATTAGGAGAGGCCAGAGCAATAAAATGACACAATTACCTAATTAAAGAAATACGTACTGTATTTAGGCATTTCAATTCCGAGCACCAGAAAAACGAACTGTAACAAGAAAGTAGGATGCAAAAAATAGGAAGTGAACTTTTGTTACAGTTACGGCTATATTTGGGTTAAGACCTTTTTAACCACACACCATTTGCTTCCCTAGAGGTAAGAGTAAGTTGTAAATGTGGGCTGTTGATTCTTTATGGCTAGCTTTGCCTTTACAAAATTGGGAAAGTTAGGCAAATGCGACTTCAAAGTGACGTGTTCATAAAAGTGCCACTGAAAACTCAATTTTCTTCAGGAAAATGCTGCTCACTTATTGACGATAATATTAGACCAGCTAGTGGTTTAAAGAGACTGACTTGTGGGCCCAACTGGAGACCACTCTTTAGGTATCGAAGATTATCGATTGGTCTTAGCTAGAAGGACTAGTTACACATATGGATACCCTGGTTTACACAAGACTCAAGGGATGAATCAACCATCGCGCGTAAGGATTCTTATTGTCGACTGTGGGGCTCGTAGTTGTAGCCACGTCATTCGACATGCGTGCTAGGTGGGCACTCGCCCTGCTTTTCTGGGCCGGCCCGAGGCACGGCGGTATGATCCGGTCCAAAGTATGGTTCGGTATAAAGTGGGTCGTGTCGGGCTGGTATGTTATTGTTCCTTGGGCCATATCGGGCTCGGGAATCGGACACGGTGGGCAGCACGGTCCGGCATGTTACTGTTCCTCGCTCGCTCGTTGCTCTCTCTCGTTCTCTCCTCGGCTCACGGCGCTCCTCGCTCTCTCCACTCCTCTCACTACCTCGCTTGCTCATCGCTGAGAAATTTAGATATACGGGCGAGAGGGAGAGAGCTGAGAGAGATTGAAAGAAACAGACAAGAGAGATTCAAGAATGAATAAAATTTAGTTTATTTTTCTCTTAATATTTTTGTTTGTTGCCTTAGCCTAGTGTGTTTTTGGCTCCTTTCCTCTCGCCGCAATAGTGCAAATAAGCCGGGCCTGGAACGGCAAGGTATGAAGCAGGCACGAAGCGCAAATGGGCTGTGCCTAGGCTCACCGAAGGCGAGCCAGACCAGCACGGCACGGTATGGTGGGCACGATGGGCCGTCGTGACCTAGCACAATTCAGACACGAAGCACAATAGGCCCGTGCTAGGCCGACCCATCACAGCATGACACCCACCTCTAGTGCTAACTATTTCCCCACGCCAAGGGAAGTGATCCTCCTACGAGACTTAGAACCACCGAGAGCAGCCATTTGTTGAGATATGATAGGACTCTGGCAAATATATTTATACTATATTTTATTGTAGGTGAATTCAAATCTATCTTTCATGGTTTCTACTATAAATATAACACCCGATTGTAGAAGAGAATTAATCTAATAAAAGAGAGAGTTTTGCCTACATATATTTTGTATGCTCTCTGTGATTATTCTTACTATTCGATCGGTGCATTGTATTTGATCCACAAAGGTCATCATCATTTTACAACACGTTATCAACACGAAGCTTCGCCGAGACCAATCAAGATCGTCTGTCTATATCAATCAACACTGTATACAAATATGTTTTATTTGAATCCATTTAGATAGCCAAAAACGGGATAGAAGTTTCAGATCTAAAACAGATCTGATTTTTAGATCTGAACATTCTATCCCACTTTTGACCATCTAAATTGATTCAAATTGAAAAATTTTGTATACAAAAGTTGTAGATCCCGTCGAGAGCTACAATTTTCATATAAAATTCATCTCCATCCGACATCATATGAAAAAGTTATGATTTTCTTTAGGAACTGACCGCAGACAGAGGAAATATCGCGCGTTCAGAGCTGCACCGATCGCCCGTATATGGGGTGATCGCCCCATATACGGGCGACAAAAGTATATTTTTGTAATTTTTTGAGATCGAGGTATATTTTTTCAATTTGAATTAAAAATTGTATTATTTAAAATAAAAATTCTACAACCTGATTATTTTTCTGACAAAATGAAAAAAAAATGAAAAGGAAATTTTGTGTTTTGACCCCGAAGTTATGGTTAATAATAACTGGCCAGGGAAATTGACACTCTGGACCTAAGTTTCCAGTAATTTCGAAAAATAGTTAATAAATTCTAAAAATTTGTATTAAATTCTAGAAATTGAATTTTAGGTATATATACTTCGAGAAATTTATTAAACCTTAGACTTAGCAGACATTGAAAGCTTTATATCTCTGGATTTATTTTTCCTAGTACAATTCCATATTTATTCATTCTGAATTTACTTTTCTATTATTCAGTAATTCTAAAAATTGCTTGATAATTAGCAGATTGTGAAAAATGCTAGAAAAATTCTGTAAAATTTTAGATAATTATCTACTAAATAAATATAAATCAAACTTTACTAATTCGAGAGTGAGCATACAATATATTGATTTTACCAATAGTAAAATCCAGTCTTGCTTGCATATAGGATATATCAGACGTCGCAAAGGGTGAATTTACTAAGCTTGCACTGAATGGCAAAAATTACCTCACTTAGGCAATGGATGCCAAGATCAATATGACATCTCAATCTCTTGAAGATGCTATTACTTAGCCTAAAGCTGACACCCCTGTTGTTCCTCAAGCCACCAAGTGTGCGGCTCTGTACTTCCTAAGGCACTATCTCCATTAGGACTTGAAGGCCAAGTATTTAATGAAGGCGAACGTGTACTTCCTAAGGCACTATCTCCATTAGGACTTGAAGGCCAAGTATTTAATGAAGGCGAACGTGCTGGCACTATGGAATTCCTCGAAGGAATGATATAGCCAAAAAAGATCCACTCTGCTACTAGTAGCACAATGCGAGTGTATCCTCCTACGCTTATAGGATTTTAAAACTGTGGCAGCATACAACTCTGATATGCACATACCTGTCTCCAAATTGCATTTTTGTAACCAGAAAGTTACAGATATTAAAATGATAGACAAGACATTATGCACCTTCTACACTAATATGAGGATACTGCAGTAACCGTACCGTCATGCTAAGTACCAGAAGTACTATGAACTTATCTGTATTTTGCTAGAAGTAGAAAAGCATGATGAACTCCCGATGAAGAATTAGCATATCCTCCCAAATAGGACACACGCAATTCCTAAAGCACATGCAAATACTCAACAGGTTACCAATAACCATGGTTATAGAAAGGACCAAAGGCATAAAAGGGAAAATGGAAGAATGGAAAAATACAGAAGGAAAGAGGCAACCCTAATGGAAAAGTAAAGGTAAAGGACTAAGGGACTTCCAGAAACAAGACTCAGCCAATAAGGCTACGAACCTTATATAATCTTTCTATAGGTGTGGATGCACTAGCCATTGGTCAAGCAATTGTTGTACCCTGGAGCATTTGGCAGGCATTTACATGCAATCCACTGAAAAAGTAAAAAATACCTACGGAAACAAAGTTGAGTCACACTTCACCATTTAACCTGTTATTGACATAGACGCTGAAAAGTGTGATCATATGGTTCTTGATCTTATTGAACTCGAGGAGTCCTAGAAGGACAACTAAGACTCATATAGAGACCTGAATTAGTCTCCTAAATATCTCTTTTGTTTTTGCTAGTTGATGTTATATTTTCCTAATGAGTCTCCTCTACCATTTTAGTCTTAGTTCCAGAATGAACATTGGTATACACTCCTATTGAGCGATTATCTTTTAAATAAATTGTTATTCTATGGATATTTGATTTATTGTGCTATGTTTGTTCTCTATTTTGCAATATGTTCTTGCTGCAACAATTGCTTGATTGTTAAACCATACTTCTAATATAGAACAAAGTATAATCCAATAGCATAGAAATAAATCTATCTTATAGATAGTTGCACTATAAATTCAATTCTTAGGAAAACTAAATATTATCGGACTTTGACTAAGAAAACTGGAATTGTTATGACCATCACCGGAAGCGATACCCTCAATGTTGGCACTGGAAGAGCTATTATTGTCCTCCAGATTGGTACTTGTATAATAATAGAGGATGCTTTATTGTACCCTGAGACCAGTTGTACTCTATTGAGTTTTCAAAAACATTTGTCTAAATGATTTCTATATAGAGACAAAATGAGGATGGTACACACGTACTCATGACAAAGTTTAACAGGTGCAATAAACATGTGATTGAAAAACTTCCTTCCTCCTCCTCTAAGTTATACTATACATATATATATATAACTTGAAGTTTATTGTCCCAGCGTTGGACATGTGGCGTCTGTGTGGCCTACTGTGACTGTGCCATGTCGTGTCCATCCACTGACATGTTCGCTCGTGTCACATGTCGCGTTAGAACCGGTGCAGGCTCGCATGTTAGCCACAGTGGTTCCATGAGCCCGGTCCACCGTGGACCCAAGGGCCCATCTGTTAGTCTAATAAGTTTTTTCAAATTTTTATTTCTAGAAAATCAGTCGCTGATGTTAGCACGATGTCATAAATCAATTTTTCTTTAGGAAAATAATTCTAAAAATTCAGAATTTCTCTTTTCTGTCTTTATTATTTTATTTGAATCTTTGAAAACCCGTTCTTCTTCATACGAGCTCCGATTGAGGCAATTAAATTTTCTAAATTTTTGTAAATTCAAGATATATTTAATGGTAAATTTTACTTGATTTTTGGAGATTGTTTGCTCTCTGATTTGTATTTATTTGGTGTTTCTCTCTCGATTCGTGTAGCCGTTGAAGTGCTAGGAGCATTCGAGGGTGAAGTGTTGACTCAAGCTCAAAGTCCAGACTAAGATCAAGACTTATCCCAAGGTAAGTTATGCTTTGATCATGTTGAACCCAGTTTTGCAAATGCTATATTTTTTTGATCTATTTCATGTTATTTTATGCTTAGAATTGTTTTCAATTAGTTTGGGAGCCTAGCTATTCAACCCAATTGGATTGTACATGCCTTGTCATTTATATGCTATAATTATTTGTCACCCTAGGATGAAAAATTATTAGTTGGTTACTAGTAGATGCCAACATGGGTTAGTTAGATAGTATGTAGTTTGCTTAGCCATGTCATGTACAACTAATATCTTTTGAAAGTGTAAATTTAATTTGACTAATAGAATATATAATATGTTTATGAAAGATCATGTCATGTGTTTTCATACAATGATGTTGATCGAGCAGTTGATAGCATGTGTTGCATGATAATCAATTAGGGTGGTAAATGATTTAGATTGTGGCAAGTGGTTGTGTGTTAGGGTGGGTTTGTGTGACATTTGGGTTGATGCTATTGGAAGTTTTGCCTCGATCAATTAAGGATTTAATCTTGCAAGTCATTGAACTGGGCTAATCGTACAACCACATATCTGTTATAGGCTAGACCTAACTCAGTTACCAAGTCTTGACATGTGATACCTCAGGTGGAAGACCAAACTATGTGTGCGGTCTGGGGAGTATGTGTGTGCAGTGACCTCACATCTTGAACAAGGATTGTTCCTAGTGCAATGATTAGTCCCTTCTATTCTTTTTCTCTGTGTCAGAAAAAGAATAGTGAGTTCAGGCTTATCAGGAGAGTCTATGTTCAGATAGAGTTTTCGAAAGATTTTGTTATGATCTTCTCAGCCACACGTCGATGGGTACGTGTCATTGTATGGCAGTATAAGTTCAATCATATCTTATGGGTAAAGTGTATAACCTCTGTAGAATGTAAATCTATTCGGATAGCCGTGTCCATGGTTATGGACAATGCTCGAGAATTTTAGTCAATGGTTAGATTTTATAAAATGAGAATTGGGAAAGGGAGGCTGTGTGCCAATGAAAGAGTTGGAAATTAATTAGGGTTGTGTGCCAGTTTATTCTTGAGAAATACCAGGAAGTTATTGATTATTGTTATTTTTTTTGCTATCATTTCAATTTATTTATTGTATTCATTTGTAAATATTGCTTTATTGCAAAATAACTATGTTAGCCCTTCATTGGAACAAGCCTTGCATATAGATATATTAGACTTGCATTCTGTGCATAACTTGTTGAGTACTTTATGTACTCACCCTTGCCACAATAAAATCATCAGTTGAAGAGGAGTACACACCTACTTTGGAGGAAGAGTACCAGGTGGAGGTAAGTTTCTAAGGTGTGAACCTTATCAGTTACATGTGGCATATTGATGAGTTATCTACAAAATTTCCGTTTTGTTGCTGTTTTATTTATTAGAGTTTAAGCCTGTATGGCATAATTTTGTAAAGTTGACTATAAGATCAGTCAACTGTCTTATATTCAATAAATAGAGTCTTTATTATGTTTTCCGTTACGCATGATTATGATATTCATCTATGTTACTACTATGTGTACTAGTGTGATTCTAAACTAATGCGGTATACACAGAAAGTTCGGATTTGTATTGTAGCATTATGATTTTTGGCTCCGATTTTCCAGAGCTGGTAGATAATTTAATTAGAATCAGTAAATTAAAAATGCATATTTCATTTAATTTAGGTATAAAATTTCGCGCCGAAAACCGATAGGCTAAAAAAGAATCAGTCCTTACTGTCTGTTCCTCCGATATTTAATCCCTGCTGTAGGAATCAAAAAGTAATGTCTGGACACACACACAAAGCTCACACGAGGAAGACACTGACTGGAGAACACCAGGAATTGTGACGCTGACTGACTTGCGCCTTTCCTGTTTCTTCTGTTATTTTCTCTAATGCAGTTTACTACCAAAATACATGATTACCCAGTTAATTGCGGCAAGCACTACTGCTCGATCCACCTCTCACGCACTCCTCCTGAAGAAGCTCAACTAGCTATGCATGCATACAGCTAGACGCTTAGGCTGTGTTTGATCCAGCTCCAGCTTTATTAGATCTATGGATCCGATAGAGCAGGGTATTCCTAATTCCACCAGATCCATGAAGTTAGAGCTGTAAATATATAAGAGTGTTTAGGTGTATTATCTTATTTACATTTTAGACTAAAAATATAAACTTAATTCACTTTATTTTAGCCTATAAATTTTAGATAAATTTTAGATCAAGGTGGTGTTAGGATTAGAGCTCTGCCTAACAAACTTGGCAAAAATATAGAACCATGCAACGTACTAAACAAATACGATTTTGCCCTGCACTTACTAACAACTTAACACATCCCCACGTTGCCTCTTTTTTTCTTTTCCTCTACCATGCATGTCTTCTGCCCCACTTCTTTTTGCTGCCAGCACGCTTCCCCACTCAGCCCTCTCCGCCATTTTTCCTCCTCCCAGAGAATGAGAGCAAGAGCATAGGAAGAACACCTAAAGCTCACCTTACCTTCTCTCTTTGCAATCACCCCTAAAAATCTAGAATCAGCTCATGCATGATATATCATTGCGATCCCCATTGCAAGAGCAACCCATTTTTGCAATCAAACCTCGCATGCACATTGGTTTGTGTGATTTGGAGAGGTAGGGGAGAAGTGGCAGTGGGGACCGGAGTTGTTGGAGCTCTCGACATGGCAACGGCGGTGGCTCGGCTCTTTGGCTCTCCATGGCAGCAGGGAGCGCTGCCACGGTAGCAAGCAGCGGCTTGTTGAGCTAAACTTGTTGTGTAAGTCATGATATCTAGTTGCAGTTTGTGTTTGGTTCAGTTCGCAATAGAGTCCAGAGTTGTAGCGCTTCCAGTTAAGTCGTTGGCTTAGTTAAGATTGCCGGATGAGATAAAGAAAAACGTATCCAGGTAGAATTGGTTAAGTAACAGAGTTAGTTTAGATTTGATTAAGGTTTGAGTTTGTTAACAACAGAAAATCTGTAAGCTTTGCTATAAATAAATAAGGAGAAAAGCTGAAAAGCTGCGGCGGCATTGCAACACCAAAATCTGTCTTTCTTTGTTTCGCTGCATGTTTTTGTTCTCAGGTTGTTGTTCTGTGCTTTCTCTGAACTTTCATCAATTGAGTTCAGGTTGATAGCAAATAAGCAGCAACAGAGAGAACATCTTTCAAGCGAAGATTGGATCGGTTTGATCACAACAATTGGTATAAGAGCTCTTTGGCTTAGAGATCATGGCGCCACCGCCAGGTACATCGGGAAATAGCAATCAGTCTGAATCATCTTCCTCAGCAAGAACGCTATCAAGAACTGGGACTGTGCCGATTCAATACCCGATTCTCACAAATTCCAACTACAGCCTATGGGCAGTAAAGATGAAGATCATCTTGCGGTCTCTTGGCGTTTGGGCAGCAATTGAAGGAGACTCACCTGTAGAAGAAGAGAAGGATCAGGGAGCTCTGGCTGCAATTTCTCAAGCAGTGCCAGATTCTGTGATGTTATCGATTGCAGAAAAAGAAACGGCAAGAGAGGCTTGGGAAGCCATCAAGGAGATGCGAGTTGGAGAGGATCGCGTCAGGAAGGCTAGGGTTTAGATGCTGAAGAGGCAACTTGATTGGCTGATAATGCAAGAATTAGAAAGTATCGCTAAATTCTCACAAAAACTAACCGGTCTAGTTGGAGAGATACGTGCTTTGGGCGCGGAAGTAAAAGATACCGCTGTAATTGAAAAATTGTTCAGTGCTGTGCCGGATAAGTTTCTTCCTATTGTCGGCACAATTGAACAATGGGGTGATCTATCAATCATGACATTGGCTGAGGCAATTGGAAGACTACGAATGTTTGAAGAGACCATCAAAGGCAGATGACACCGCAAGGAAGAAGGGGAGCAATTACTTCTTTCATGAGGCCAGTGGGGAACCCAATCTATGAAAGAGAAGAAGAGCAGAGAGGGTACCAACAGCTGGGTCAAGAGAGGCGGTGGTCGAGGATGGAATAGGGGACGTGGTCGCGGTCATGTAAACGGCCGAGGCGACGAAGCTGAAAGAAGATTCAATCGAGGCGGTCAATATGGCCGTGAAGACGAAACAGAGAAGAAGCCGTATCCGAAGTTTGACAAAATGAAGATCAAATGCTTCAATTGTTCTTAGATGGGACATTTTGCATCCGAATGCACAAAACCGAAAAGAGAGAAGGTGCATTATGTTGAAAAAGTTCAAGATGATGAATTGGTTTTATTGATTTTAGAAGCTTGTCAGCTTTCCATACCGGTAGATCACGGTACTGATTTTGTGATGCTTAGTGAAGAGACAGTGGATCCTAACCTGGGACAAGAAGAAGGCAGCAAGGATGATGTGTGGTATCTGGACACAGTAGTGAGCAACCATATGACTGGTAGCGCAAGTGTGTTCTCTGAATTGGATACCTCAATTAGAGGAACCGTGAAGTTTGGCGACGGATCATTAGTAGATATTCATGGCCAAGGATCAGTTCTTCTAAAAGGTGTGACTAATGAACACAGGTTGCTTACTGGAGTTTATTACATTCCAAAATTACGGAGTAATGTTGTTAGTCTTGGACAACTTGATACTTCGGGATGCAGGATTGTAATTGAGGATGGCTGGTTGAGTGCCAGTGACCCTGATGGAAAATTGTTATTCAAAGTGAAGAAATCCTGGAATCAACTCTATGTTCATCAACTGAAGAGAACGCAGCCAATCTGTCTTATGGCGAGATATGAAGAAGAAGAATGGCTGTGGCATGCCAGGTTTGGTCACATAAGTTTTCGGGCTTTGAAGAACCTGTCACAAGAAAACATGGTTGAAGGAATGCCGCATATTGAGCATAAGGAGCAATTATGTGAGGCATGTCTGTTGGGTAAACAGAGAAGAAGGCCTTTCCCGCATAAATCCTTGTATCGTGCAAATCAACCACTAGAGCTCGTCCATGCAGATTTATGTGGTCCGATAAGTCCACCAACCATCTCTGAAAACGGATATTTCCTATTAATGGTTGATGATTACTCACGATATATGTGGATTGTGTTAATCAGGAGCAAAGATGAAGCTTTGTACGGTTTCAAGAAAGTAAAGACAGTTGCTAAGATAGAAACTGAAAAGAGACTGAAAGCTCTTCGCACTGATCGTGGAGGGGAGTTTACCTCATGTGACATTGAAGATTTCAGTGCACAGGAGGGAGTAAAGCGACTTCTAACAGTTCCTTACTTGCTGCAGCAAAATGGTGTTGCAGAACGACGAAATCAAACTATACTCGGTACTGCAAGAAGTTTACTGAAGAATAAGAAAATGCCTGGATATTTTTGGGGAGAAGTAGTTGCTACTGCGGTCTATCTTCTGAACAGAGTGCCAACTCGCAGTGTAGAAGCCAAAACACCTTATGAATTGTGGTACAAACAAAAACCAAGAGTCCAACATCTTCGTGTTTTCGGATGTATAGCACATATTAAGGCTACAACTCCAAATCTCAAGAAGCTTGAGGACAGAAGCAGTAAGGTTGTGTTCATTGGGTATGAACCTGGCTCCAAAGCATACCGGTTTTATAATCCAAGAACTAGAAGGTTGGTTGTAAGCCGAGATGTTGTATTTGAAGAAGGGAAACAATGGTACTGGGATACTGAAACTACAGCAACAGGTACTGATATAGCTCAAGAGATGTTTACAGTTGAATTGAATTCTGATGCCGCAGCAGGCTCAATACCACAAGGCGCAGAAACAGAACCAATTGAGCAACTGCAGACGGACAATAGTAACAGTCATGAAGAGGGCGCAGAATCAGAATCACTTGAAGAGCTCTCTTCTCCTTTGCCGACTATCCCAGAAGTCGCACCAGAAGAATCTTCTTGGATTTCATCATCCTCAGAATCATCTCCAGAAGGACCGGTTCGGTTTCGGTCATTGAGGGACATATATGATGCAACAACCGAGATTGAGCCTCAAGAAAGTGAGATGCTGATGCTAGCATTAGAAGAGCCAACCAGTTTTCATGATGCCATGAAGGAAAACTGTTGGAGGAGGGCTATGGAAGAAGAGATGAGATCAATCCAAGAAAACAAAACATGGGAGTTGATGTCTTTGCCAGAAGGACAAAATGCAATTGGTTTGAAGTGGGTATTCAAAGTTAAGAAGGATTCATCTGGGAGAGTTGTGAAGCATAAAGCCTGCCTTCTTGCCAAAGGGTATGCACAAAAACAAGGAATTGATTTTGAGGAGGTGTTTGCTCCAGTCACTCGCCTTGAGATAGTACGCTTACTCATTGCAGTGGCGGCACATGGAAATTGGGAGGTGCATCACATGGATGTGAAATCTGCTTTCTTGAATGGAGACCTAAAAGAAGAAGTGTATGTATTGCAACCACCTAGATTAGTAGATGATTAGGAGCCTCAGTTAGTGCTGAAGTTAAGAAAAGCACGATATGGACTCCGGCAAGCACCTAGGGCTTGGAATGCTAAGTTAGACAACAGCCTAGCCTCAATTGGCTTTGAGAGATGCCCGCTTGAACATGCTGTTTACAGGAAGGACTGTGGTGGGTCAGTTTTGCTAGTAGGAGTATATGTCGATGATTTAATCATCACATCGTCAAATCAGGCCGACATTGTTAGTTTCAAGAATCACATGAAGAAGCTATTTAATATGAGTGATCTTCGCCCACTAAGTTATTATTTGGGAATAGAGGTGAAGCAGTCAGTGCATGGTATATCCTTGAGTCAGGCAGGGTATGTTGCAAGAATATTAGAGAAAGCAGGTATGAAAGATTGCAATGCATGTCACACTCCTATGGAAAACTGTTTAAAACTGAGCAAGGAAAACGGTGGTCAAGCGGTAGATGCAACGAAGTACAGCAGTATTGTAGGAAGTTTGCGGTATTTGGCGAATACACGTCCTGATATAGCATATGCAGTCGGCTATGTTAGCAGATTCATGGAAGCACCTACAAATCAGCATTATGCTACAGTAAAACACATATTGAGGTATGTGAGTGGTACTTTGAACTTTGGTTGTTTCTATGGTAAAAACAGCAATGCAGAGTTCAAGTTGATTGGCTATTGTGATAGTGACTTTGTCGGAGATATAAATGATCGAAAAGCACTACTGGGACTGCGTTTTTCATAGGATCAAGCTTGATTACATGGCAGTCTCAGAAGCAGAAAACTGTAACTTTGTCATCCTGCGAGGCCGAATACGTTGCGGCAACAATTGCAGCTTGCCAAGGCATGTGGTTAGCTCGGTTGTTGGGAAGTATGTTGAAAAGACAGCCTGAACGTTTTGAGTTGAAGATTGATAACAAAGCAGCAATCTTGTTATGCAAGAATCCAATGCATCACGAAAGAAGTAAACACATTGATACTAGATATCATTTTATCAAGGAATGTGTTGAAGATGGGAAGGTAGAAGTTACATATGTAAGAACTGAAGAACAGTTGGCAGACATATTGACAAAGCCCCTTGGTCGCATCAGGTTAATTGAGCTACGGCGGAAGCTGGGCGTAGTTGATGTAAAAGTTGCACATCAAGTTTAGGGAGGTGAATTGTTGAGCTAAACTTGTTGTGTAAGTCATGATATCTAGTTGCAGTTTGTGTTTGGTTCAGTTCGCAATAGAGTCCAGAGTTATAGCGTTTCCAGTTAAATCGTTGGCTTAGTTAAGATTGCCGGATGAGATACAGAAAAACGTATCCAGGTAGAATTGGTTAAGTAACAGAGTTAGTTTAGATTTTCTTAAGGTTTGAGTTTGTTAACAACAGAAAATCTGTAAGCTTTGCTATAAATAAAGTAAGGACAAAAACCTGAAAAGCTTTCAAGCGAAGATTGGATCGGTTTGATCACAACACGGCTCGCAGCACTGCCATGGCAGTAGCTCGATAGGCCACGGCAGCTGCATGGCGTCGGCAGGGAGTGGCCGGTGATCACGAGCCGAAAGGGGCAGTCGGTGAGCACGAGCCCAGTGGGCTCCAGGGCGCCGCTGCAGGGGTGGCTTGGCCAGGAGGCTCTCAGCCGACAGTGCACAGCGTGGCCTAGGGCGCAGCAAGGCCAGCGGGGTGGCACGCAAGTGGTGTGGCGCGACCGTGAAGCAACGCGCTGGGCATGGCCCGGGGACGGCGTCTTGGCGGCATCCTGGCCATAGCCGGGGTGGCGACGACGATGCAGCTCGGTGCCCGACGAGACGATGGCGCGACACCACGGCTTGGCATCGGCAGCGCGGCACGTCGCTAGGAGCACAGCTAGGCCAAAGGCATGGCGTGGCGGCGTGCGAGGCTAGGGCGACGCCAGTGCGTGGTGGCTGCAGCTCAGCTTGGCGCACATGGAGCGAGGCGCGGCGGGCCGAGGCCCGCGAGCGGCGCGCTACTACCGGCTCGGCGCCTGCGCCGGCGACATGCGGGCTATATGCAGAGGCCAGCCGGCCGAGGCCAACGGCACAAGGGGTTGGAGGCGTCGACATGGTGCCAGCGTGGTGGCACTGGCCTTCTACAACGATTTGCGGTCTTTGACGCAAGCCTACCATGCTGCGCGGCGTGTTAGGCTGGGCATGGCAAGGAGAGCAAGGTGGCCATGGCATGATGGCAGGCGGGGTCGGTGCGAGCCCGAGACGAGTATAGCACAGCCGGCAGGAGGCCAGGGCAATGCGCGGGACAGAGTGCTCAGGGCATGTGCTTGGCATTGTGGCAGCATGCATGTGGTAGTACAGCGGTGCTCGGCAGCGCGGCTTGGCCTAGCTGTGAGCTGCGGCGGTATCCATGGTGTGGCAACCCGCGGTACGGCCACCAAAGGTGGGCACTCGGGCTGAGCTCTTTTGGGCCAACCCGAGGCACAACGTCACGGCTCAGGACAAAACCCGACCCGGCACGAAGTGGGTTGTGCCGGGCCAGCACGACACTGTAGCACGGGCTGTGCCAGGCTCGAGAATCGGGCATGATGGGCGGCATGGCCCGGCACGACACTGCAGAATAGGCCGTACTGAGCCCGATGACCCAGGGCATGAGGAAGAAGCCTAGTATGAAGGTCGTTGACTCACAGAGCATGACCGCCATGGATGCACCGCACCCAGTAGCATGAATGTCACCTCTATCGCCGACACCTGAGAGAGAGATGGACAAAATGGGAGAGAGAGTTGAGAGAGATTGAGAGACGGTGCAAAAAGCTGCTCTCTCTCGCGCGTCCCTCTCAATCTCTCTCAGCTCTCTCTCTCACCAGTCTCTCTCAATCTCCCTCTCAATCTCTCTCGTCTGTCTCGCTCACTCTCTTTCTCACCCATTGCCCCCTCTCGCCCGTGTTGAGCACATCCTTCTCACTCTATATAACTGTTCAAGAATAAACAAATCTTAGTTCTTTTTTCTCATAATATTTGCATTCACTGTCTCAATTCTATGCGTCGCTGGCTACTTTTCTCTCGTTGCAATAGTGTAAATGGGTCGGACCTGGACCGGTACGGCACAAAGCAAGCACAAAGCGCAAATGGGCCATGCCTGGGCTCGCCGAAGGCGAGCCGGGCCAGCACGGCGGGCACAACGGGCCGTCGTGGCCCGGTACAGTTCAAGCACGAAGTACGATGGACCCGTGCCAGGCTGGCCCGGCTCGGTATGACGCCCACCTCTATGGTCACGGTAGCTCACAACACCGCATGGCAGTAAGTGGCGGCTCGCGGACACTACTACAGAAAAGGTTATCACAGATGGTTCGCAAACCACATCACAGACGGTTTTGTGAGCCGTTTGTATCGAAGTGTCAGTTATGACAAAGAGTCATCACAGACGGTTTTTCAACCGTAAGTGACAAAACTCATCACAGACGGTTCCAAAATGGAACCGTCTGTGATATAGAATTATCACAGACGGTTCCAATTAGGAACCGTTTGTGATGAGGTCATCATCCCAGAATGTTCTAAGAAATAACCGTCTGTGATGAGGAATAACCGTCTGAGATGGTGACCTCATCACAGACTATTCCATTTTGGAACCGTCTGTATTGAGCTTCACAAACGGTTCTTACTTCGAACCGTCTGTTGTTAATTTTGTATTTTTTATTAGATTTTAATTTATTGGCTAGCCTTAGGAAATGTTAGCCATGCCCTCTGAAACAAAAGGCAGTACACGGCATCAGTAGCATATTATTATGACATACATTTAAAAAATGAACTCCAACCACATGTTACACCACATACAGCACATCCATTTCATAAATCAACTCAGATCGCATGTTATAACATATGTACAGTGCATCCATTTCAGAAATCAACTCACATATATACTAACTAATTGGATTTAGAACTACAAATGACAAATTCACAGCATAAGGTTCACAAATTAATTAATTCTGAATGCATGGTAAGTAACAAATTCACAACTCATTGGTTCAGCCCTGAGTGGCATCTGCCCTTTGGATCTAACACCTCACGCATGAAGAAGGTACAGAGGTTTCCTCGAATACTCAAGAGGTCAGCCTGTTCCAACGCAGATTTAGCGCATTGCCAAGCCTGTCGATGAGATGACTAAAGTCTTGCATGTATATAAATTTAAATCCATAAGTGGAGACAATTGTTGCAAGATCGACTAACCTGTATTTCATTGGTCTTCTGTGAACCAACGAGGAGTGCCATGTTGTGGCAAACGTAGAATCCACATTGGTCAGTGGCCTTTGGTGCTGGTGGCACTACCAAAATATAATAGGTTAATTAGTTCCGAAGGTATTATTATGGAGTGTGAAGGATTAATGAGTACTATCAGATACCGGAAAGTTAAAAGTATGCTTTAGAGTGGCTGGGTTTTTCTTGTGTGGCCCTCTGCGATATTTGTAGACACCGAATGACGTGTCGAGTAAATCTATGATAGGCTTCAAGTTGTGGGTGCCAGCCTTTTTGGAATCAAGGTAAATTACCCGGTTCTGTCTTGGTATAATTACGAGTAGAACCCAGTGATACCTACATAGGTATGTCGTCATGGTCACTGAACCTAACTTCGAGATGCGATATATAGACAAATAAACAAGTATAGCATCTGGACGAAGCACTTACCCCGGGTTGTGGGGTAAAAGTATGAATTTTTTGTCGGAATGAGCCATCATTAGTTTTTCCACGTACTCGTGGATGACTCATTTATCTTCGTCCATGGTTTGCTTGGACACCATGTGTGGGTCGACAAAACCCACTGGTTCTTTCCTTGCTATTGCTTGCAAGATCATATATCTACATATACAAAATCAAGGATTACATATATATGATATTTATCATTGAGGTAGAAATGTAGACGGTGATTGCACACACTTACAGTGTCCAGCATCTTATGAGTGAGGCGTCGAGCGCTCTGAGGTTGTACAGATCGAACAAGTCGGAGAAGCCGACCACGAAGATGCCATCTAAAAATCGGTATAACAAATGCTTCTCCTTGAAGTTTACCAAGATACTCGATGTTCGTTGTGCCACCGGCTTGTTGGCTTGTTGCATGCACCAATCTTGCAATCGTTTGCAGTCTAATGTAAGCGTCTTCATGCGCTCATCTGTTACGAACGGCTGCCCCAACTCAAATTGCCGCACCAATGGGGCAAACGGATAGTCAAGGGCTGATCTGGTACCTTTCGATTTGCCTTTGTCTCCGCCTCCCCTTCTACCAAATATATTCTTCACAGGAGATGACTGGGCCCGAACTGCAGTAATGGTCTGCGCTTGACGGGACACGGTAGCTGATTTGGTGGGCTCCTTCGGTTGATCACATAGCTCCGGTAGTGCTGATAGCTC
The DNA here is from genome assembly GCA_036346275.1 of Otatea glauca. Lineage (NCBI taxonomy): Eukaryota > Viridiplantae > Streptophyta > Magnoliopsida > Poales > Poaceae > Otatea > Otatea glauca. Next base: position 27,989,110 of record CM070721.1, on the reverse strand, counting down.
TGGCGCATCATATGGCTGCGGTAGTGCTTGTAGCATCGGTGCTCCTAGGTGGGTGTCGAAGGAGATGTCCTTCTTGGACCACTGGATGAATGTGCCGATGGCATCCCCTAGTTGTCGACTTTTGTAGTCGGCAATAAATTTATGGGGCAGGCGCTAGATCTCAAACTCGAAGGTCACACAAGACAAGGGGTTAGACAGGTTCAGGCCCTCAGCGATAGAGGTAATACCCTAATCCTGTGTGCTGGGATTATACGGATCTCTTGGATCTAAGATTGCTCAAAGCGCAACGTGCTCTAGGCGATATGAGGAGTGCTATGCTCTATGGCTTGATGCTTTTTTCTCCGCCCTCTCCCTTATATACTGGGGGTGGTGCGGCTTACAGAGTCCTGATCGGTCTAGAGATTCCGATCGGTTATGAGATTCGAGTTGGTTACATGATAGGGTTTTCATCTTTATCTATCCTATAAACAACTCGGAATACAACTGTATCTTTTATATCTAACTACGTATTCAACTGTCTATAAGGTATGCATCTTTCTGCACGGCAGCTTGGCTTGACGCGGGGCAAAGCCTTTGGGCCTCCTCTCTTTGCTTTTCCTTTCTTCTGGTGACGCCAGGCTGATCATAGAGATACCTGGTTCCATATATTCCACAATAGCCCCCTAGTACTTCGTGATCCAATCTCTTTGTTCTCAATTAAGTTTTTTGCTTGAATCGTCGCCGGACTTTCTTGTCTAAGATTCCGACTAGTTCCCTCATTCGGATTGGAGGCTTCTTCTTACAGCGAGCGAATTATGGAGGACTCGAATATGATCCTTAATTTTTTGCTTCACCTAAGTATAATCTTCTGCCGGGCAGGCTTGTTGCAAGCAGCCTTGTGGACCCAACCCATATTTCAGATGCGGGTTGAATATTTCCTTTCCGCTTGAAGCGAAATCTTAACGTATTTCCTCTTCAGGAATAACCACAGGACAGGACAGTCTTCGAGGTCGCCTTGGTTTTCTGTGTCAACTCGTTTTCTGAAAATACTCCTTGGATTCTGAAGCTAAATTAACTCCGAATCTCTTCGGCTTCTTGACGCATTTACTTCATCTTTGCTGTGTTGGCTATAAAAGGCGAACCGGCGCTTGTAGAATGTATTCCTTCGCACTTAGTCCTCATACCTTTTATCTTTGTCATGCTGAAGAGGAAGTACAACGATGACAGGGACGACCCTGAACTTGCGGAGTTGTGGGCGGAATTCGACCGCACCCTGAAGGAGCAGGCCAAGGAAAGGGCGGTGGATCGCGACCGCGCCGCCGTCGATGCTTTCCTAGAGATCTTCCCTGCCCTTTACAGGGTCAGGGAAGCTCTTGTCGAGGCACTCGGCCGGGCGCGCCGTGGGGAGGTGTAGTTCTCCTGTAGATGTAATAGTTTCCTGGGCATAATGCCTAGGTAATTTTTATATATAATAAAGTAGTACCTTTTGCCAATGAAGTTCTTGTTTATCTTTTGATATTGGCTTCATATTAGGGTGTCCCGAATTTCGCAGGGCTCTTGAATTTGATGATGTCCGCTTCTGTCTGCCGTAGGACATAGCTTAGGCTCGATGTGGAGCTCCTCACATCTTGTGCGACTCTTGGCCGTGCGGCACCCCGATCTGACTGGCGTGAGATTCACCTTAGATCCAACTTTGGACATGTTAGGATTTGCACGGCTCATGGCCGAGTGATACCTATATCCGTAGGACACTGCTTAGGCTCGACTTGGACTGTATCAGGATTTCTTTGGCTCATGGCTGAATGATACCCATATCCGACTGATGTAGGATACGGCTTGGGCTCAACTTGGAGCGTACCATACATACGTGGCTCTTGGCCGAGTGATACCCGTATCCGACTGGTGTAGGATACAGCTCTGGTCCGACTTGGGACATATCAAGGTTTTGTCCGAGTGGTATCCGTACTCGTTTATTACGATGCACAGCTTTTCGACCCTCATGGGGCATACCATTGGATTCGTGCCCGCTTGGGCTCAACCCGTGATATATGATTCCATCACGCGGTAACCACTTAACAACCCAGCGTGGGGCATATCACGAGAAGACATATATCTCTCATCTAAATTGGAAGACACCCACGTCCCGCTTAACACGGTAAGTGGAGAAAACATCCCATCATGGGGAGCGATGTGTCCCAAACATGACTTGGTCAAACCACGTCTGACTCTGTGGTCCAGGCGTCAGGCCTGCTCATCATTTATGGGGAATCAGAAAAGGTGGGACGTTTCGCGATCTTTTTCCCGCAGGTTCGGCGAAAACCTAATCCTTTTTTCCCCCTTTAAGGGCTAGACCACGCGCTGCCCGACGGTTCATCCTTTCAGCGCGCATTCCTGCCCCTTCTGCTTCCTCATCTCCCTGACTTTTTCGCCGCCAGGGTTAGCCTCTGTTGTGCTCGCATTTTTGCGTCGCCGCCGATCTCTCCTTCGAAGATGTCTTCTCCTTCCTCCTCGCAGCCTTTGCCCCGGGATTGGACGACCTCGACTATGACGGGGGAGAAACTACAGTCTATGGTCATTGATGGCATCCTCCCAAACTTGGCCTTGATCTCTGCCTGACCAGCTGCCGGCGAGTCCGTCCCCACTCCTCGTCCCGAAGAGGCGGTGGTTTTCGAGTCTTTCTTCCAGCGCGGGCTGGGCCTTCCTGCCTGCGCCTTCCTTCGCGGCCTTCTTTTCTTCTATGGCATCGAATTGGTAAACTTGAATCCCAATTCCATATTGCAAATCTCCCTTTTCGTTCATCTCTACGAAGCCTTCTTAGGCATCAATCCCCATTTCGATCTTTTTCGCCATTTTTACCTCTCGAAACCTTATCCCTCGAAGAGTGATCCCAAGGTAGTTGGGGGAGCCGGATTTCAGCTACGGGAGGGCCTGAAGAAAAATTACTTCGCGATTCCTTTCAAAACCTCCAACAAAGGCTGGCATCACGAGTGGTTTTATTGCGCCAACCCCGATCCTTCCCTCCCCAGCTTTGCCGGGCGCCGACCCAAGGCGTCGCTTTCCTGGGTGTCCACCCCTAACTCTGCCGACATGGACCAAGTGCAAGACCTTTTGGCGCTGATTGAGAAGTTGAAGGGGGATGGTCTTACAGGGGTAGGTCTGGCTCTCCATTTTGTTGCTCGCCGGACCCAGCCCCTGAAAGAGCGAGTTCATCTGGGATTCGCATACCTAGGGAGAGATGACCCGACCCGGGAGCTGCTCGATGAGCTGTCGAAGGAACAAATATTCGCTCGGGTCGGCAAATTCTTCATCCCAAGCGTCGACATATCCACCGTCAGATGCCCAAAGTCCTTCACCGCTTCACGCCCCCCTCCCCAGTTCAGCGAGTTTGGTTTGAGAGGTTTCTGCCGTTGTCTCTGAATGTCTTTCAAATTTTGACCTTCCTTTCCAGGATCGGGCAACTTTCTTTAGTGATGCGCCCCTCCTGAAAATGCCCATCCGCGTGGGCGATTCTCTGAAGCGGCGAGCGAGGTCTCTTGCGGGAGACCCTGCTGCCAAGAAAGGGAAGAAGGCGGTGACCCAGGACCCCGCGAAGCCCCCACGCCCGATGGGCGGTCCCAAGATCCAGGACCCGCTGGCCCGTGCTCCAGCACCTGCGGTCCACCCCTCGGTGGCGTTCGCTGCGCAGCCGAGCCCAATTCCGAGGGACTCGGGCAGTCAGGAGGGATCCAGGGCTCCGACCGGTGGTGCCCCGAGTGGTCCCTCCGGGAGTAGTTCTGCCACCCGGAAGAAGCCACCGATAAGGATGAAGAAGTCCAACAGGTTTGTTACCATATCGACTCTTTAATTGGCACATTTCGCCAGCTTTATTTGCTGACGGTTCTTCTTGTAGCAATCTTTCAGTTGATGTTCTTGTCGAGAAGTCGTCCGGGGTTCCGGCAGAGGCCGAATCTGAGGAGGTTTTTGTTTCGGTTGAGGAGGCCTCGCCCGTGGACGCCGGAGCTCCTCCCGAGCCCCAGCCACCTTTGCTGATACCTCACGTTTCGGCATCGGGCCATACTGTTCAGGAGCCCGTCTCCCGTCCGTCCCCTGAAGTCGACGAGATTCTCTGATTCCGCCGTCCCCCACCCGCCCCCGGCTCGTAATGCAAGCCACGTGGATCGATGAGGAGGACGGCTTGAAGCTCCTAGAGGACTCGGAGGAGGAGGAGAAAGAGAGAAATGGCTTCTACAGTCATGCCACGAACTGCGCATGCCTGGCCCGGGTAACCGCTTTGCTGCGCTCGCCGTTTTTCTTGCTTATGTGAGTTGGCATGTAATCATCTGTTCCCGCGGTGATCGCAGAAAATAGGGGAGCACTCTGAAAAGAAGGCCGAGTACCTCCGGAAGATGCTCCCGGAGGTCAGAACGCACCAGGAATACCTGGCGGAGTTGGAGCAGATCAAGGCCGGGCATGCAGCCGAGCTGCGGGCTCTCCGGTCAGAGTTGCAGGCACTGCGGGAGGAGAAGCTGGAGGTTATCGCTCCCTCCGAGGTGAATATCTCTTAACCTTCCCATACTTCTCGTTCAGTCGACTGGCTTTTTGATTTCCTTATATTCGTGTCAGCTCAAGATTCCGAGGTCGCGAAGCTTCAGGGGCGGTTTGAAGTCTCGGGAAAGGAATTGGAAGGTATTCTCAGCCACTCAACCTTCTCTTATCTTCGTCGTCTTCTGCAAGGTCCTTGAAATCCTGCTCTGCTTGCAGATTATAAGGTCAAGACGCGGGCGCAGTACGCCGTTTTCAATGACAAGGTTACCGCCCTTGAGACGTCTTGCTCAAAGCTCTACGAAGCCTCGGGGCTCTTGCTGAGCTCGCTTCATCCCGAAGGCGAGAGGCCGCTCAGCAGGGCCCAAGTTATCAATCAGTTGGAGGAGGCCCCCAAGGAGCTCAAGAGCCTTCTGAGGGAGGCGGCGACCAATGGTGCTAGCCAGGCTCTGGCGGTTACAAGGTCGCTTTACCCTCGAGTGGATCTTGAAGCTATCAAGGAGGGCTACGCCTGCAACGTAGATGAGGATCGGGCTACCGAGCTCTGGGAGGAAGTCCAGGACACCTCTTTGTCTATTGTAGAAACTTTGGATCTGTAAATGGAAAGTATATAAAGGTGTTTCCTTGCTCTTGCATTTTTTCTCTTTAAATATGCATGTTTTTCCAAGTGGTTTCGACATATCGCGTCCGACTAGTCCAGCCCCCGGGCTCTGAGTCATGGTTCGTGACCTATGTCTCAGAGTCTTAAAATCGTAGGAGCGAAGCACTCGGACGCATAAATCTCAAGAAGATTATGTTAAAAATAACTTTAATATCGATCTTTTCATTCATAAAGAAACAATTGGATTACAAAGTTCAAGTGAAAAAACGACATAGATGTTCTATGTTCTATGTGTTGCTGATTGCCGTGCCGTCTTCTCGCTTGAGCTTGTAAGTCCCGGAGCGTACCACTTCATCTACGACGTAGGGGCCTTCCCAACTTGGGGAGAGCTTGTGCTCGCATTTCTGATTCTTTCTAAGGACCAGATCTCCCTTGGAGAATGCGCGGCTCTTCACGTTGCGACCGTGGTAGTGCCGTAGGCCTTGGAGATATTTTGCTGATTGAATCGTTGCGACGTCTCTGGCTTCTTCCAATCGGTCGAGGTCTTCTAGCCGGCTTTCTTCCGAGACAACTTCTTCATAGCTCCGGACTCGTGGGGATCCGAATTCTAGCTCAGTGGGGAGGACTGCCTCCGTGTCGTACACCAGAAAGAAAGGTGACTGCCCGGTTGCTCTACTGGGGGTGGTTCGCAGCCCCCAGAGTACCGAAGGCAATTCTTTCACCCACCGAGTGGTGTATGGCTTCAGCCGATCGAAAATTCTTGCTTTTAGGCCTTGTAATACCATGTCGTTGGCTCGTTCGACCTGCCCGTTGCTCCGGGGGTGCGCCACTAAAGCAAAGCAGATTTTTATTCCGAGTTCGTCACACCAGTCTTGAAATACGCTGCTTCTGAATTGGGTGCCATTGCCCGTGATGATTTGGTTTGGAACTCCAAATCTGACCACGATTTCGTTAAAGAATTCTTTGGCTTTTGCTGTTGTTATTGTCGCGACTGGTTTGGCCTCCACCCATTTGTTGAACTTATTAACGGCTACGAACAGATGGGTGTGACCACCTTGAGCCTTTTTTAAAGGTCCCACCATATCTAGCCCCCAAACCGCAAACGGACATGTTATGGGGATGGTCTGCAGTTCTTGTGCCGGTTTGTTCATCTGACGTGCAAAGAACTGGCATCCTTTACATGTCCGGATGATGTCCTCTGCGTCAGTGACTGCAGTTGGCCAGAAAAATCCTTGACGATAGGCTTTGCCGACTAATGTTGATGACGCCGCATGGTTCCCACAAACTCCCGAGTGGATTTTCTTGAGAAGATCTCTCCCTTCTTGTTCTGATATGCACCGTCGCAGTACACCTGAGGAGCTCTTGCAAAAGAGTTACGCCTTGATTACCACATAGCTCTTGCTTCGGCGCATTATTTGTTCGGCTTGCACGCGATCTTCGGGTAACTCGTCCTTCGTCAAATAGTCCAGATACAGGGCTATCCAATCGGGGGTTATGACTAGGACTTCTGCTTCTACGCTCTTCTCGGCTGGGGCGTTTGTCTTCGTCTGAGTGCTAATCGAGGGCTTGTGAACTTCCTCGATGAATACTCCCATGGGCACTGTAGATCGGCAGGATCCCATTTTTGCTAGCTCGTCGGCCACTTCGTTGTCACGGCGGAGCACATGAATAAGTTCCAGGCCGTCAAAGTTACCTTCTAGCCTGCGTACCTCTTGGCAATAGGCTACCATGTTGTCCTTAATGCAGGACCATTCTTTTTGCACTTGGTTGACCACGAGCATTGAGTCTCCGCGAACCGCCAAACGTCGGATACCGAGCGATATGGCGATGCGGAGCCCATGGATGAGTGCCTCGTACTCGGCGGCGTTATTTGAAGCGGGAAAAAATATCTGGAGAACATACCTCAACCTTTCTCCGCTTGGTGATATGAGCACGATTCCAGCCCCTGCGCCGCTGAGCATGAGGGAACCATCAAAGTACATCGTCCAATACTCGAGTTCTTTGGCAATCGCCGGTTTTTGAAGCTCTGTCCACTCGGCCGTGAAGTCGGCGAGCGCTTGGGACTTGATGGCAGTGCGAGGCTTAAATAGAACATCAAAGGCTCCGAGCTCAACCGCCCACTTTTCAATTCTCCCAGTGGCCTCTTGGTTGTGAAGTATATCTCCTATTGGGAAGGAAGTGACCACCGAAATATTGTGTTCTTGGAAGTAGTGCTTGAGTTTGCGTGATGTCAGGAGCACAACATACAATAATTTTTGAATTTGCGGATACCGCACCTTGGATTCGCTCAGGACTTCGCTGACGATGTAGACCGGGTGTTGGATCTTCTGTACGTAGTTCGTCTCCTCCCTTTCTACGACGATCGCCGCACTAACTACATTAGTCGTTGCCGCGATGTAAAGTAGCAGAGGTTCTTCTGGCATCGGTGAAATCAAGACCGGGGGCGTCGTCAGGAAGGTCTTCAGATCCTCAAATGCCTGTTGTGCCTCTGGAGTCCACTGAAACTTGTCCTGTTTCTTAAGGAGTTTAAAGAATGGCATACCTCTCATTCCCAACTGAGAAATAAACTTGCTGAGCGAGGCCATGCATCCTATGAGCTTCTGGACGTCCTTTTGGCAAGTCGGCGGTTCCATATTTGATATGGACCTGATCTTCTCTGGGTTGGCCTCAATGCCTCGCTACGATACGATAAACCCGAGCAGTTTTCGCGAAGATACTCTGAAAACACACTTCTCGGGGTTGAGCTTCATGCTGAAGGCCCTTAGACTTTCGAATGTCTCGGTTAGATCGGTGATAAGGTCCTTCTTCTCCCAAGTTTTTACCACAACATCGTCCACGTATGCTTCCACGTTGCGTCCGAACTGGGCGTGAAAACAACGCTGAATTGCACGCTGGTACGTTGCACCAGCGTTTTTCAACCCGAACGCCATTGTGGTATAGCAAAAGGCTCCGAAAGGCATGATGAACGAAGTCTTGATATGATCTTCCGCCTTTAGGCGAATCTGATGATAACCTGAGTAAGCATCAAGAAAACTCAAAATTTGGCACCCGGCGGTCGAGTCAACCACCTGATCGATTTGGGGCAGCCCAAAGGGATCCTTCGGACATGCCTTGTTGAGATCTGTATAATCAACGCACATGCGTCAAGTTTTATTCTTCTTTTGAACCAGTACAGGATTTGCTAACCACTCGGGGTGATACACCTCTTTGATGAAACCTGCAGCTAATAGCTTGGTGATCTCCTGCTTGATGGCGTTCCGGTGATCTGGAGCGAATCGTCGAAGCCTTTGCTTGATGGGTTTTGCTTTTTCGTCGACGTGTAAGGAGTGCTCGATCACCTCCCTAGGAACACCCGGCATGTCGGATGGTTTCCAAGCAAAGATGTCTTTGTTAGCTTGAAGAAAGGTGACGAGCGCGCTTTCCTATTTACCTTCGAGCCCTGTCCCGATCAGAGTTGTCTTGGACGAGTCGGACGGGTCGAGGTTGATTCTCTTGGTTCCTTCGCCAGGCTTCATTCCTGACGTGGCTTTCTTCTTGGACGGGACGTCGCCTTCTTCCAAAGAACGTAACCGCTTCGCTTGATTTCCTTTCTTTCGCCGCCCTCGCAACTCGGCAAGTTCATGGTTCTCTCGGTCGCATTCCAGGGACCGCTTGACATCGTTGCGGACCTTGATGACGCTCCTTGGTCCCGGCATCTTCATCGTTAAGTAGGTGTAGTGCGGAACAGCCATGAACCGAGCCAATCCGGGTCTTCCTAGGATAGCGTGATACGCCGTCTCGAAGTCTGCTACCTCGAAATTTATGTACTCAGTCCGGTAGTTGTCCTTGGTGCCGAAGGTGACGGGCAAATAGATCTGCCCGAGCGAAGCGATGACGCTCCAGGGATTACACCATGGAAAGGTTGAGTGCTAGGCCTCAGCTCAGAGCGTGGAATGTTCATGTCGTTGAAAGTTTTGGAAAATAAGACATTGAGTCCACTCCCTCCATCGATTAAGACCTTCTTGAGCCTCACATTGCGAATTACGGGGTCGAGCACTAGAGGAAACTTACCCGGATGAAGAACCCGGTTGGGGTGATCCGATCGGTCGAAGGTGATTGGGACCTCGGACCACCTTAGATATTGTGGGACGGCTGGTTCCACCGCATTGATCTCAGTGATAAGCTTTTGCTTTCGCTTGGACTCGTATCCGGTGGAGCCCCTGTAAATGTAGTTTAGCTCGTGCTCGGGTTCTTGATAGTCATCCTCGTTTGGAAAGTCTCTCTTCTTTGTCCCCTCGTCCCTTGCTGGAGCTGGCTGCTTGTTGCTTTCCCACGCAAAGCGCTTCAAGGTGAAGCAGTCTTTGGCGGCGTGCTTTCTTTTAGGGTGGAAGGGACAGATCGCTTCCATGACGGTGCTGTAGTCGGGCGCTTCTCTCCGCATGGCTCGGGCCACCGCACTCGCCACCGCTACTAGCTCTTCGCCTTCCGCTTCTTGTCCTTGTGCTTGGAGGACTCGGGCTTATCGCTTTGTTCTTCCGATGTGGGCGTGCCTCTTGGCGCTCAACCAGTATGCCCGAGGCCGTGGCGTGCGGCGGCCGCCAGCAACATCTCCTTCACAAACGTCGGGGGTTTTCTAGACATTTTCTTGATCAGATCAGGATCACTTACCCCTTTCTGGAAGGCCGCTACCATCACCGCTTCAGATACATCCCTGATGGTGTTCTTCTTCTGCATGTAACGCCGGATGAAGTCCCTCAGCGTCTCGTCCTTCTTCTGATGAAGCTGGTAGAGGTCCCACGGGGTGCCAGGCCTCTCGTAGGTTCCCTAAAAGTTCGCGATGAATTGTTCGCAGAGATCACTCCAGGAGTCCATCGAGTTTGCCGGTAACCCTGTGAGCCAAGCTTGAGTTGAGGGGGTGAGATTGACCGGTAGATAATTTGCCATCACGTTTTGATTGCCCCCGGCGGCCTTTACCTCCAGGGCGTAGACCTGTAGCCAAGCTTCAGGATCTCGCTCCCCGTCAAACTTTACGATGCCCTTGGGGTTGAATCCATCGGGCCATACCACTTGGCGCAGCCGAGGAGTAAACGCTTGGATCCCGTCAATAGATCTCTCATCATGATGAGGGGGAGTCCGACGCGGCGAGCCTCTAGCTCAGCGATGGTCATCAACGTGCCGTGGCGGAGTTCGACGCGGCAAGCTCATGGCTCGACGGTCGTCGTTGTCCCGACCCCGGCGATGATAGCCCCTATGGTCGTCATGGTCGCCGTGACTCGACGCTTCGCCGATCACGCACGGCGCCAAACGCCAGAATCGCTGTGGTGCCCGCCGCTCTTCTTCGCCCCGCCTCGCTGCCTCTAGTGGTGATGTCTTGGCGGAGGTCACGGTTGATAATTTGGCGCATCGCCGAGAGGTGGCGTATGCCGCCGATCGTTTCGGTATTTCGACCGTTGCGTCCGATCGCCGGCGACACAAAGCCGCGTGGAAGCGCGAGTGCGCTTCACCGCCGCTTTTCCCGATTCTTCGCTGAATTGCCGCCGCGCTACCATGGCCTTGATCCGCCACGATCGGGGCCGCTAGGCTATCTCGATGCATCGCAGTGCGAAAGATGGATTGGTCTCCAACTCGGATCGCAGGATGTCCTCGCGCATATTGCGCCGCGCGATTGAAGAGATCGCACCGCACTCCCTACCCTTACGAGGCGATCTTCCTCCGCGCCTCTTGGTCTTCTGGATGGAGATCGTTCCCCTACTCCTCGATCGCAAAGACGCCGTGATAATCGCAGCAATTCTTCACAATGCCGATCGGTTTTCCGTGAGTCGAGCGGCATACCGAGATGGGTTGGCTCGATCTTCACCGCATTGGATCGGCTTTGGACCAGCATACAAGCTCTCGCACGATCCGCGATTTAAATCCAAACTTTCGGCTTAAGGCTTGGCCGGAGATGAAGGTGGCGATGAATCCGCCGATCGCTGCCATCGAGTTTGTAGGAAAGGATTATAGCACTTCCCCTACCTGGCGCGCCAACTGTCGACTTTTGTAGTCGGCAATAAGTTTATGGGGCAGGCGCTAGATCTCAAACTCGAAGGATATACAAGATAAGGGGTTAGACAGGTTCAGGCCCTCAGCGATGGAGGTAATACCCTAATCCTATGTTCTGGGATTATACAGATCTCTTGGATCTAAGATTGCTCAAAACGCAACGTGCTCTGGACGATATGAGGAGTGCTATGCTCTATGGCTTGATCCTTGTTGTTGCCCAGCCTCTCCCTTATATACTGGGGGTGGTGCGGCTAACAGAGTCCTGATCGGTCTAGAGATTCCGATCGGTTACGAGATTCGAGTTGGTTACATGATAGGGTTTTCATCTTTATCTATCCTATAAACAACTCGGATTACAACTGTATCTTTTATATCTAACTACGTATTCAACTGTCTATAAGGTATGCATCTTTCCGCACGGCAGCTTGGCTTGACGCGGGGCAATGCCTTTGGGCCTCCTCTCTAGGCCTTTCCTTTCTTCTGGTGACGCCAGGCTGGTCATAGAGATACCTGGTTCCATATATTCCACACTAGTGTGACGATCTCATCGTTTGGGGGCATCTGCAACATGACGGTCTTGAAAATTTCATGTACACCGTTGACTTGGACTTTCACGTAATTCGGCTCTAAAGAACGACCGTGAATAAATGCCCCTACGCTGGACGAGTACGCTTGTCCCCAAGCAGCCTATATGGGAACAGAGCCGTTGGCAAGCCTCACTTGTAGATTGCACAGCGTGGGCACCTACATAAGGGTATACAAGTAATTAGCTAACACGTCCAACAGGTCTATTTAAGGAGTATTGTAGGCATCTTACCCGGGTGTCATCAGGAGGAAATCTGACTTCATCCACGTCCGTCTCAGGCGCAGACGCGTAGCTGCTTGGACGGTTGGTTGGGCTGAACTGCACCGGTGCTTCTTGGGCTTGCACGTTCCTGCTTGCCTCTCCGCAGCCACCCTTTGCTCCATCCATTCCTCGAGGCTTCGTAGCTGACTATTGGACTGTGCTCTGAACCTTTCCTCAACCCTTTCCTCAATCAAGGCTACTAGCCGTTCGTCACGCTCGGCTTTGCTTCTCTTCCTACTCCGATACGTGTCGGAGTCATGTGGGAATCTCATTTTCTAGGGAACAAAAACACCTAGGCCTCGGGTGCGACCCAGGTGCTCCTTGTTTTCCAAGGCCGTGGAGAGTATGTTTTTCTTCTCTATTTGAAGTGAAAGAGCCCTGGGAAGATTCTGTGCTCAACGATATTAGGCGTTGGGACACTTCCTCATCAGCGGGGTTTGCAAAGGACACGCCACCCGAAGACGTGGGACGTAACCTCGCTCTTACCCAGTTTCAGACACACGGGTCCATGATCGAGGCAAACAGCGGCGCGACCTCCTTATGGATTGCCTCGTTGTCCTCCCTCATCCATTGTGCAATCTTGCCCGCGTACCCTGTTGAGCTGAGTCTTGTGAGTGGGGTGTTTTTTGACTGGAAGGTCTTGTGCGCCGCACTTGCACGCGCGAATTCTTCAGTTGTCTTCAACTCAACAAATTGTCCCCATACGTCTTCGGAGATGAACCTGTACTTTTGGAACATAGTCATTTCCTTATTCACGTAATTACTGACGAGGACTCTCTTGAAGTTTTTCCATGCCTTTCCCACCACTAGCAATGCGTATCGTCGCATTGTCATGTGGAAGCTCGAACGACATGAATATTTCAGTCACCAGGTTATCACGCTCCTCCTCTGTTAGTGTCTTCCATGATAGGTAGGTGATGGGGACCCTTTCACGCCCAATGATCCTGCACATGGTCTGGAAAGCTGTCGCAGCCTTTGGAGGCGTAGTAGGGGCCCCATCGTACAGATCCACCGCAATGATGGTGTATCGGCTCTGAGACTTTTTACTAAGCCCTCTTGGACTGCGCCTCTTTTCTTCCACATTGGGTGCGTCATCAGATCCATTTGGTGGTGAGGATTGAAGGTATGCCATCTTGTATGATGCAACATTAAGAGTAGATAAGTTAAGAGAAGCAAATTTCAATTAAGAGTAGGTAAGTTAAGAGAAGCAAATTTCAATTCATTAAGTCAATAAGGATTTAAACCCTTACCACCTTAACATGCACAATAAGAATTGACAACAAGATTCACTGTTATTAAAGTCCTAAATGACAAATTAAATTCAGAAAAACATGTATCCAGATTAGTATACGAATGACATACCAACCGAATCAGTGAACCATTCAGCAAGCTAACCGAACTAGCAAATGACTAGTAGATTATAGACAATAATAATAAACAAGTATAACATATTCAGACTTTCAAACAGTGCATGAATCAAGACTTTCAGACAGAATAAATTGTCAATATCATTATATACCCTAGTATTATCACAGAGCAATCTCAAACCCATAGCCAGCAAAGTGAAGTATACTCACAATTGGAACAGCACGGGGGAGGGAGGAGGGCACAGGGGTAGTGTAGAGGTGAGCCTCAACCAGCGCCGCTGAGGGAGAGGGCACGGGGGAGGGAGGCCGTTGAGAGGGAGGGCACAGGGGAGGGAGGAGGCTGCCGAGGGGGTAGGGTGCAGCCAGGTCGAATCGCCACCAAATGGCGAGAGCGCTGCCGAGTGGGAGGGAACGGGGGAGGGAGGAGGCCGCACCACCGAGGGGGGAGGCGCGATCGAGGGGGAGGGCACGGGAGAGGGAGGAGGGCACCGCTGAGGGGGAAGGCACGGGGGAGGGAGGAGAGGCTAGCTAGGTTTTCAACTTGAAAACTGAGGTAATTTGGGATTACCGCAGCAAGGGGCATAGCGCAGCGCGCGCGGTAGGGACCATAAGTAGGGTGCGGCAGGGCCATCCCAGACGGTTCTGGGATTGAACCGTCCAGGAAAAATTGTCATCCCAAATGGTTCTGGCATTGAACCGGTTGGGATGAATTTATCCCAGACGGTTCAATCCCACAACCGTCTGGGATGAGCCATTTTTTCCTTAATTTAATTATAATACATACATCTCATTTAATATAATACATACAGCTATTTAATTTTAATCAATACATCTCATGACAACTCCATTTGCTTATTCTTTTGTGCAAAAATTAGCCCTTCGCGATGATCAACACGTCTGTAGCTGGCTTCCTCAGGTTGGTCTTCCTAGGTTGTGACGCCGGTACCAATAGGAGGCAACTCGCCAAAATGATTGTATTCTTTTTCATCTACCACATTGTCGACTCCGACAATCCTCCTTTTTCCCTGAAGAACAACATGGCACTGCTTATTGGACGGGTCGGTTACATAGAAGACTTGAACAACTTGGTTAGAGAGAACAAATGGTTCGTTTTGGTATCCGACACGTTCGAGTTCCACAGTTGTTACTCCGTACTTGTCAACCTTCACGTGCTGTAGGTTAACCCAACGGCACTAAAATAAGGGGATCTTGAAAAGTACATAGTTGAGCTCCCAAATTTCTTCAATGAACCCATAGTACGATCTCCTCGTTGATCCAACGGTATTCAGCGCATCAAAGCGAACACCGCTGTTCTGGTTTGTGCTCTTCATGTCCTGATCTCTCGTGTAAAATGTGTACTCATTTAAGTCGTATCCTTTCCATGTTACGACCGTAAATGCTAGCCCTTTTGCCAACCATATCAGTGTATCACCTGATGAGCTTTCAGTGATGGGTTGTTGCTACTTGAACCATCTATTGAACTGAAGGTTATGCGTTCTGATGATCCAGTACTCTGGCCGTGTCGGACTCTCTTGTCGTAGCCAGTTCATGTGCTCATCGATATACGAGACCACAACGGCCATGTGTTGCAAAACTGTGAAATGGGTTTGAGCGCACGCAACTGGATCAGGCGTGATTGTTTCCTTCCTATGGTCCCGATGCCATGGAGCCTCCCCTCATGGCAGAATCGAGCCACACCTATCGGCTCGACCTGAGCCATATAGTCCACGCAGAATTCGACGACCTCTTCGGTTGCATAACCTTCAGTAAAGCTGTCCTCCGGTCGAGATCGATTCCGTACATACGACTTGAGAACTCCCATGTATCTCTCGAACGGGTACATGCTACGTAGGAACACAGACCCGCATGTATTTATCTCCCTCACAAGGTGAACAATGAGATGGACCATGATATCAAAAAACGACGGAGGGAAATACATCTCAAGATTACATAGAGTCATTACCACCTCGGCCTGCAGAGCATCTAGTCCTTCGGGATCGATGACCTTCTGAGTAATTGTGTTATAGAAATAACACAGCCTTGTAATTGTCTCCCGGACCTTGGTCGGTAAAATACTTCTAATTGCCACAGAGAGCATCTGTGTCATAAGCACATGGCAATCATGGGAGTTCATGCCAGTTAAACTCAAATCTTGCATCGAAACAAGTCTCTTCAAGTGGACGAGTAACCGGACGGAACTTTCACACCATGCAAGCACTGGCACAGTTCGGTTCTCTCGGCCTTAGACAGAGTGTAACAAGCAGGTTCACAGTATGTTCGCCCTTTATCGGTCTCCTTCGGTGCTAACTCAGGTCTGATGCCCATATCGACCAAGTCAAGCCGTGCGTTCATACCGTCCTTTGTTTTACCCTTAATATTCAGTAAGAGACCAATCAAGCTATCACATACATTCTTCTCTACGTGCATCACGTCGATGCAGTGCCGAACTTCTAGGTGCTCCCAATAAGGTAGGTCCCAAAATATTGATCGCTTCTTCCACATGGTCTTATCACGGGTCCTCGATTTACGTCCCTTTTCAAGCGCAACATCCAAGTTCTTAACCATATCATGAATGTATATCCCGCTTAAAGACGTTGGAGATAAATCGTCTTCGGTCGTACCGTCAAATTGTTTCTTCATCTTGCGATATGGGTGATTCCTCCGAAGGAACCTACGGTGACGCATGTACACGGTTTTTGAGCGAGTGATTCAGCCACACACTCTCGGTATCATCCAAGCAGTGAGTACATGCTTTGGCTCCTTTTGTACTCTACCCTGATAGGTTAGCAAGGGCAGGATAATCATTTATGGTGTAGAACAACATGCAGCGCAAAGTGAAGTACTCTCGTTTGTGAGCATCCCATACGTGCACCCCAGGAGCCCACAACGTGTTCAGATCTTCCACCAATAGTGCTAGGTACACATCAATATCGTTTCTAGGTTGCTTTGGGCCTTGGATGAGTATAGACATCAATATATACTTTCGCTTCATACACAACCAAGGAGGAAAGTTGTACACACAAAGATTCACTGGCCAAGTGCTATGACAACTGTTCATGTTGCCGAAAGGATTCATTTCATCTGTGCTCAATCCGAACCTGATGTTCCTCGGATCCGCTGCGAATTCTTTAAACCTCCTATCGATGTTTCTCCACTGTGTGGAATCAGCAGGGTGCCTAATCATTCCATCGTTCTTACGCTCATCTAACTGCCACCGAAGCAATTTTGCCTCTTTTGGGTTCGCGAACAAACGCTTCAAACAGGGAATTATAGGCATATACCACGCCACCTTAGCAGGAGGTCCTTTGTTCAACTCCATGCACTCATCATCATCATCTGATCTATCTTTACTCTTGTACCGGGATGCGTTGCACACCGGACATACATGCAAGCTTGCGTCACTCTTTGCGGTAGAGGATACAGTCGTTCGGACAGGCATGTATTCTTTCTACTTCCATTCCCAAGGGACAGAGAACCTTTTTGGCTTTGTAGGTGGCTATCGGCAACTCATTTCCCTCCGGAAGCATATCCGCTAATAGACCTAACAGAGTCGTGAAACTCTTGTCGGACTAACCATTGCTTGCCTTTAATTTCAGCAGTTACAGCACAGATGACAACCTTGTGTATTTGGACTTGCAACTCGGGAACAAAGGTTTCTCCGAGTCGTCCATCAAGCCTCGGAATTTTACGTACTCCCTCTCATCTCGGCTCCCTTCGGCATCCCGTATCATCTGATCCAGATTGTCATCGTGGAACCTATCCTCATCAAAAGCACAATCCATATCATCTGGAGTATCGTTGACGTCGTTGACGATATCTAGAGTATCGTTGTCTTCATCGACGATGGTAGTACTACTTGGTCCCTACGTAATATGCTCTTCACCGTGACTGGTCCAACAGGTATACCCCTTTTTGAAACCTCTTAGAATTAAGTGTGCTTTGATCTGCGTTGAGTTTGGAAACATCCTAACACTCTCGCAGTCAATGCATGGACAAGGCATAAATTCCACCCCCTTGTTCAATATATCTTCCTCTGCAGCTCTTCTAAAACCGGAGACACCATTAATGTACTCGGCGCTCGCACGGTTCTCAGTGTACATCTAGCTTCGGTCCATCTACGCTACATATGTAACAATAGGTGTTAAAGGATGAATTAAGTATGCTAAGAGTGCACATGCGCACATATGCTACATGTAGGCTACATTTCAACTTGCCGATTAACTTATATAGCTCCTAACATCCAAAAATAATGAATGGATATATAGCTCTACAACCAAGCTAGATCAATTAATTAACCAGCTTCATTTCCCTCTTTACCAAGGTAGATCTTACATATGTTGCAAATTTCAACCATTTACTACTTTACATAACACAGAACAAATGGATCTACACCTAGATGTAGAACCCAACGTCATTTCCATCTTTTACCAAGGTACGTAGATCTAAAATATAATGCTATTTTGAAGCAATTACTAACCTTAGATGACCTAGATAGCAAGGATCTACAATTACACCTCTAAATCTAGGGTCTCTTTCACCAGATCGCCTCTCAATTGCCGTCACCAAAAAAATATCTACGAAACCCTAAATATACAGAGGAGGTCGAGGCTCTCTGTTCGTGTTAATGAAGGTAGATCATCATAGATGGTTTGTAGATAAAACTGTCTATGTTATTGCCCTCATCACGGACAGTTTTATCCACAAACCATCTCTGATGTCTTCATAAACAGTTTGTAGATAAAACCGTCTAAGATGAGTCATCACAGACTGTCTTATCCACAAACCGTTTGCAATGTGCTTCTTCCCAAGAAAGGGGCGCTGCGCCTCGTCTTCCCCAAATCCTTGCATCTTCCGAGGAAGAGACTTCCCGTCGTCGCTTCGTTTCGTCCCAATGCGCCTCGTCTTCCCGTCGCTTCATATATGGTACCGCTGGAGTCCAATGTACTCAATCGATCTCATTCCTTAGAGATCATCGCCATGAGCAGCTCATCAAACAACTCCACCCCGGCCTCCTCTGTCGGCTCTGCCACCCCACCACCTCCGCCGCCACCGCCACCGTCGAGTTCCCCTCCGCCACCACCGCTACCGTCGACTTCGCCTCCTCGGCCCCTACGGCAATGGCTGCGGTGCTGCGGCGCCAAATCCATGAATCCGTCGGCCATGACTTATTATCGACGGTCCCCTCCGCTAGCCACCTCGAGCACCGCTCCGTCCGCCTCAAGCGTTGGAAAGAAGCGTCCGGCGTCGCCAATACTGATCTCCTCCGACGACGACGATAGCTACGACTCGTCGGAGGGCTACCGTGATGACTGGGAGCTGGAGGACGACCCAGACAGAGTGGGTTTCAGCGAGGACCCCGACGGCCGCACCGACGATGACTCTGACACCGACAACTCCAGCGATGACGAGGAGACCGACTAGGGCGTAGCTAGTAGCTAGCTAGGGATTCAAATTTTTGTACATATGTGATCGATGCATGCATGCAAGCTAGCTAGTTCTTATATATATATGTGAAATTAATGCATGTTATTTCTTCAACCGTTCATTCATTTAAATTATAGAGTTCATCATCAGAGACGGTTTGTAGATAAAATCGACTGTGATATTTCTCTATGCACGGACAGTTTTATAAACAAACCGTCTGCGATATTAGCTGTATCATCTTAGACAGTTTGTTTATAAAACCGTCTTTGATGTCTCAACATCACAGATAGTTTTGGCTACAAACTGTCTACGATGTGCGCAAGTATCTTCCCAAATGGTTTTCTTAAAAAATAGTCAGTGATGACGTGTCTAATATAACCTCTTTTGTAGTAGTGGGCGTCGCCATGACAGCGGAGGCACAGCTTGGTGGCGTGGCGCTACAGCTCATGACGCAACGGGCAGCATCCCGCCGAGGGCGACCAGGCTCGACGCTGGCTCGGCGGTGGCTGAGATGCAGCCTGGGGTGGCTGGCGGGCGCCGAGGTAGCCAAGTGATGTGGCTCGGCCCTTGGCCATGGTAGCAGTGCTCGGTGGCCTGTAGCGCTGCCATGGCAGCGACACAGTAACTGGCGGCGGCCAGTGGCCAAGGCAGCCAAAGGCGAGGCTGCGCGACCCAACTCAGTATGGCGCGACGTCGGGTGGTTAGCACAGCGCAAACCCGGAGCGGCGTAGGTCGGCGCGGTGCATGATTGGCGCAGTGCAACACTACCATGACAGTGTGTGGCGGCCTACGCGGTAGCCGTGGCCCGGTGTGGCAAGGATGTATTGCAGGTATTAGGATATTAGACTTATACCATTAGCGAACGTCTATGTCTTTATTTTTGATTGTCAAATGTGTGATTATGTATCAACCAAGGTTGTGTTGATAAGATTAAATTGGTGCATATTATGTAGTAATACGCGCATGTCAAATTGATCTAGTGAACGTTATGGATTATATAGAAAGAACATGTCTCTTGTAGTGGTTTTCCTAGGAGTGGTAAGTTGGCCTTTCATCACCTTCTAATATGCATCATCGTAACAATCATCATTCTCATATGCATGACCTTTTATATAGTG
The DNA here is from genome assembly GCA_036346275.1 of Otatea glauca. Lineage (NCBI taxonomy): Eukaryota > Viridiplantae > Streptophyta > Magnoliopsida > Poales > Poaceae > Otatea > Otatea glauca. Next base: position 27,969,232 of record CM070721.1, on the reverse strand, counting down.
CTTGTATGTGTGTTGTTTGTACCGAAGAATAGTAACTTCGAATTTGTTTGCTTGTATGTATGTTGATGTTGAAGTGTACGTGCGAATCATGGGATTATGTGAGAGGTTTCGAAACTAGGTGACGTAATTGGTACTCCAATCAACCAACGCATGACCAAGTGTTCAACAAACAAGGCAAGCACCCTCTTTTGATCATGTTGATCCCATTATTTTATGGTGTCTATGTTGTTTTATCAAAACTATTATGCATGCGTTATATTCAATAAACATTGCTATATTGTGGGTACTGGTAGACGTATTCCTAAATTTGTGGGATTTCCTTAATAAACATCGATATGTGAACCTTGTTAACCCTAAGTGATGTTTAGACATTATATGAAATGTCAAATGGGTGTAATCGAGTATTTACATGCATCTGCTTAGTTATGCTATAGAAATTGGGAGAACAAATAGATGGTTATGCTATTTGTTCGAAATTGGAAAATGTTGGACATATTGATAATTGTGGTTCTGTTATTTTGATATAAAAATAAAACTATGGTTTGACACAAGCGAGTATTGGCAAAAGTCAGTTGTGCATGTGATTTGCACGTAGATAGGGAGAGATCATCGCCCTGGTCGAATTAAGGATCGAACTTGATACTATCACCTAAGTAAATAAGTGCAACCACATGTGCTAGTATGTGATAGCCTTAGTTTAGTAAATTAGTTAGGGTTTAATCTTGTATTATGGCAGGCTGAAGTAGTAAAGGCGAACTGGGGGTACGGTGTCGCTCGTAGGTGCTCCCTTCACCGAGGTATTGGGTCGAAGCATGCCCAATACAACAGTGTATGCCTTGCTATGGAGGGAAAGGACGCGATGGGGCATAAACCATCGTTAGTATTGAGTGTATGGGTCTGGATTTCTGTCGCTATAGCAAGGGTTTGTCATCACCGGGCTGGTGCAATGCTAAGCTCTAGCTAGTCGAACAGTTTCGTCACAATCTAGCAAATCGGATACCGTAGGTATTGCGAGGCATGGATGACATGATTGCTAGGATGTGTCATATGGGTAAAATGCACCCTCTTTGCAGAGATTTAATCTAATTAATTAGCCGTGCTCGTAGTCATGAGCAACTCAGGGAAATAATATCAAGTACTGCTTTGCCTTTGCGAAATTTTGGAATATATAGTGTGACGGGTTGGTATATTTGAAAGCCAAGGTTGACTGAGATTTACTCGCTTTTCATGGCCATGGAGAGTCATGAAATGATGGAAATACACTTTACTTACTGTTATTAGTTTTATATCAAAAGCTCGTTTCAAAAATTTGTTACCATTTGATGAACTACTCTATTGTAAATAAAATCTGCTATATGCTGAAAATAAAACCTAGTGTAGGCTTGATTCCATGGACAAACCTTGCATGTAATCTATTTTCATACACTAAAGTCTTACGAGTACATACGTGTACTCAACCTTACTTGTTGACATTTATTTAGAGGATGGGGAGGAAGACTATCGTTGGGTCGCCTTTACTTTTGGCAACGATGACGTATAGGGTTACGACCGTACTCAGGCTTTTTATTTGGATTTGTTATCAATTGTTGATTTGTAAGTTAAACTTTGGGCTGGTGGCCTACCACGTACTTATGATTTCAACCAACAGGCCATGCATTATTCTTTCAAATCTACTTACGCTGTACTTTGTTGTCGTAAACAGGTGATATACAATCTCTGTCCGAAACCGAATTCCTAAACGATTTTTGTGTCGTGACATGTATGAGTCTTAACAATAAACTTGGTTGGAGGGAGTAGTACAAAAGCGGAACACGAGTATAATGAACTAAAGAGCGGGAAATCGGACATTATTGTGGTGCTCCTTCCGCTTAAATCTTTGAATAGTACAAACTGAACAGTGGCAGGCCAACAACTAATATGGGATATTGCTAAGCTAGGGCCACATGTTAACTTACTACTCCACTAGAGCCATCGAAACAGTGCATGCATGACTCACACCGTCACACAACCTTCCTCGGAGCAGCAAGAAATGTGCGTGCCTAGTGGTTTGGTTCGTTGATCACGGATCATTCACGGTTCATCGCCCATGGCTGCTACGATGCTGATCACGACGTCTTCTAATTTTGTATGCTTGCTTGCTTAGTTCAATCTTACCTTTATCCGACCAAGAACCAAAATGGACCTAATCCTGACAGCGTCCGTAGCAAATTACAGAGGCAGACAAGTGGAGCCATCTAGCAAATCGGGCCCAGCTGTCATTGGGCTTTTCACGTTTTGGGCCGGGGCCATCCGTCCACGTGGCTCTCGGGGAGGTGGCCCACCTGTCGGTGTGCGCGTGTGGTCAGCTTTATTTACCAACCAGGAGGCCGCCTCGTCCCTCTCCGTCAGCACTAGTGAGAGCCGTCATTCCCATCACTTCCTCATCTTGCTCGCTTGCTGTTTGCTGTGAAGCGATTCTTCCTCTTTCTCGTGATTTCGTTTCTCCTCTGGGATCCATGGCGATGTGGAGGGCGGCCGCCAGGCAGCTCGTCGACCGGGCACTCGGATCCAGGGCCGCGCACGTACGTAATCCTCTCCTCTCCTTTCTTTTCTCACGGCCGGGGGTTTGTTTCCCCCTTCCCCTTTTTTCTTGTTGCGTTTGTTTTTGCTCGGTTTGTTTCGGTTCTTGCTGCGAGTTTCTTGCGCGGTTTTATTGTTCAGCCGCGACGTGAGTTTTGACCCCAAAAAGGGGAGATATTGTTCGGTATTTCGGTTTTGGTTTGTGTGTGATTGGGAGAGTTTAGAGGAGCTGGGGGATTTTTTTGTGCGCAATTGTGGATTTCTCCTCTAGTTTAGTGGTGCTTCTTTTGAGGATTTTCATTTTTTCCCCCAATATATGGACATAATTTTTCTCTCTTTGATGGGTAATTCTGATCAAATTAGTCTTGCGATCTTTGCTACAAATTGCTTTCGGTTAGTGAAGTAATCCGGTTGATGGAACTGTGAAGAATGCCATCTTTTGGTTTCTCACTTTTATTTTACAGACATCTGCAGGCAGCAAGAAGATCGTCGGTGTGTTCTACAAGGCCGGCGAGTACGCCAACAAGAACCCCAACTTCGTCGGCTGCGTTGAGGGCGCTCTCGGCATCCGCAATTGGCTGGAATCGAAGGGCCATCACTACATTGTCACGGACGACAAGGAGGGACTAAACAGCGGTCAGTAGCCACGATCGTAGCCAATTTTCTCATGTTTCTCTAAGCTATTTATGAAACTACTATACTGTACACTAGCTAGAAATCTAAAAAAGCTAAACATTGTGAACTTAGTAGGCAGTACTTGACTACCTTTGAACTTGTATAGAACTTGGCTTGTTACCGGATAGATATATGAAACGCTTACTATTTGTGTTACTGCATAGTATATAATGCATATGACTTATGAGTACGACGGCTATTCCTTTCAGTAATGAGAGTGAAGAATGATTTTCATCTGTTCTGTGAGAAGGTGGGGTTTTGGTTCTTCATTTGGTTGAGCAGCCATGTTTTGATGAAATGATTTGACAGACCATAGATGATTTACACTAGTATAGCCCAATGTTCCAAGTTATCTGGAAATTACACTCAAATTCATTCGAAGATCTTGCATGTTGGCTTGCCGCAGGATTTATTCGAATGCTTGTCCAATTTTACATGTACGCTTCAACCTTGACCATTATATGTGCCTCAGTTACTACTAAGATGAAATCAAAATGATATGCAACTTTTTAGATGGTTGTATACCATGATTGTTGTCATCAGACTCGGGCTGTGTCCACTAAATGTTTGTTGTTCTTGTTCCAGAACTCGAGAAGCACATCGAAGATATGCACGTCCTGATAACCACCCCGTTTCACCCAGCCTATGTTTCTGCAGAGAGGATCAAGAAGGCAAAGAACCTTGAGCTGCTTCTCACTGCTGGGATTGGTTCTGATCATATTGATTTGCCAGCAGCTGCTGCTGCAGGCTTAACTGTGGCAGAGGTTACTGGAAGTAACACAGTCTCTGTGGCAGAAGATGAGCTCATGCGCATTTTGGTTCTGCTCAGGAACTTCTTGCCTGGCTATCAACAGGTTGTTCAAGGTGAATGGAATGTTGCAGGCATTGCCTATCGAGCTTATGATCTTGAAGGAAAGACTGTTGGAACTGTTGGGGCCGGTCGTATCGGCAGGCTATTACTTCAGCGTCTTAAGCCCTTCAACTGCAACCTGCTCTACCATGACAGACTTAAGATTGACCCAGAGCTCGAGAAAGAAATTGGGGCCAAATTTGAAGAGGATCTGGATGCTATGCTTCCAAAGTGTGATGTCATTGTGATCAACACACCTCTTACGGAGAAAACAAGGTTACCATTCATCGCATTCATATTCTTTCCAAAATCTTCTAATGTACAACTTCTCTGAAATTTGTTTGGTCATTTCTTCAGAGGCATGTTTAACAAAGAAAGAATTGCAAAGATGAAGAAAGGTGTAATCATCGTGAATAACGCTCGAGGAGCAATCATGGACACCCAGGCAGTTGCGGATGCTTGTTCCAGTGGTCACATTGCTGGTACCATTCTTTCATTTCCCTTAATTTTTCTTACACACCAGTATGCCGAGGATGTTAGTCTAATTATTGTTGTTGGGATCTATGAAGTATATCATTTTATTTGAGCCTGTTATACTTCAGATGTATCAGGGGTAATATGAAAAAAACTTTAAAATCAATATAACATAATCCAGTGATGTCAAGTATGATAATTTGTTGTTAACAATTTATTACTGTTTATGAAAACAAAAGGTGATATGCACCTCTGTAAATTTGCTCTCTTGCTATGACATTGTTTTATTGGCTAAAATGTACAAACTACAAATATGCTTGCCATAGAGATAACTATTATTATTCTGTCCTATTGAAAGAATAGGAGAATGATACGCTATCTTATGTCTTCTGTTTTGACCAGTATTCTATTTTTTTAACACAAATTCCTATTTCTTAGGATACGGAGGTGATGTCTGGTTCCCCCAACCAGCACCGAAGGATCACCCATGGCGCTACATGCCTAATAATGCGATGACCCCACATATCTCTGGGACTACAATTGATGCACAGGTCAGCTTCTGTGTTTTCTGCTTTAGCTTAGGCCTTAGGAGCCCATAATTAATCGGAGCATTTGATATTCTGATGCCCAATTGTATGCTTTCACAAAACTATAGAACATTTTAGTCAGCTATTTTAGGACTCATGTTTTCCATGGCACTTATAAGGCATATGTACATCGAAAGCAAGTTAGCTAGTACCAAGACAGTAGGGCCAGTATATCAAGATCCTAAAATAGTTTTTCTTGGAATCAAAATCATATTAAGTCTTTACCAGATTAAGATTTTACTAAAGACTCAAGTTAATCTATGTAACTACCTTGTGGAATGATACGATTCTATGAGTGTCTACATCCACAGCACACATGTGCACATCCTAGATCATGTGCACTCCTCTTTCCATCAGTTTTGCATCTGCACACGTTCATCCATTGCCATACTTGCCGCTGACTGACTGTGTCTGGTACTGATGGCGAACAAACAATTCCTGCAGCTGAGGTACGCTGCGGGGGTCAAGGACATGCTGGACAGGTACTTCAAGGGGGAGGAATTCCCTGCGCAGAACTACATCGTCAAGGAAGGCAAGCTCGCCAGCCAGTATCAGTAACGCGCCGCACCGTAGTGGTATCCAGCCTACCTAGCTGCATGACATTTCTGAAGCGAGATGCGAGTTAAAAAAAGAAACCAACTTCTTCTGTTGCTGTATGAGTGTTTTCTGAAAACCTATCGGCAACCGAAAATAATGGATGCCTGGCGTCGCAACCATGGCAGTGAATAAAAGCTTTCTGATCAGACTATGAAGTTATACTGTGTTCTGTTTGGTTAATTTTGTGTCTGCAACTTCTGGATTGGTTGGGCGCATGAATGGAAGAATTGACTGGTAACAACGATGTGCTGCGGTTCAGAGCTCTTTAAGTTATATCAGTGTAGTCAAATTTTCGGGATATTAATATGTATACAAAAGTATGTAGAATGGCCATATGAAAATGGTGGGAGTTGGGCATGCGGTACAGAGAAACCAGAGCCAGACTCACGTGTCTAGGGATGGCAACGGAGAAAATCCTCGCGGGGAGCCCTCCGATCCCCGATAAGGAAAATTTTCCTATCCCTGTCCCCGTACATGGGATTTAATTCTCCCCCGTTCCTGATCCCCGACAGGTTTGCGGAGCTCCGACGGAAACTAATCCCCGAAAATACTATATAAAAGATCATATGCTATATGAATGAATCACTAGAGTAATGTTGCATGTGTGGTTGAAGTGTGAGTGAATCACCAGAGTAATTCATATTTAGCATATTTATTAATAATAACCTCACATATATATTTTTTCTTTTGAGAATGATCATTTACTTCCACCTATTAGTGATAACACGGGGACGGGGAACGGTGGAACGTCCCTGTCCTCGCGATCCCTGACGAGGGCAATATTTTCCCCGATAAGCCATTTGCGGGGACAGATTTCCCTCGTCTCCGTCCCCATCCCCTAATCGCGAAATTCCTCGCGGGGAAATGGGGATCGGGGGCCATTACCATCCCTACACGTGTCGCTCTCTCTTGACGATCCGGGAGCGACTCGCTCTCACACCAGAGGCCCCATCCCCTCTCCTCCCCCTCGCTGTCGTCGCCGCTGGTGCGGTGGCCCCTCTTGCCGCCCCTTCCCGTCCCTCTCTTCTCTCAGCTTTAGCTTCTAGTTTAGGCTCTCTAAGATCTGGCCGTGGTGCTTCGAGCGCGGTCGTCGGTGCTAAGCGTCGTTGCCCAGTGACTGTTGCCTAGCCGCTTGCCATGCAGCGTGCCTCCTGCTGCGTCGCGTGCTCGCCCAACGACCCGAGCGACTTGCCGCGTTGCCTACCGTGCAGCTGCTAGCCTGGCGACGATGTGCTGAGCCAATACGACGTCGACCTCCTCTCTACCGCCGTGTTCGACGGGGTGTTCTTCCTGTCCTTTAGGTTCTTCCTGTCCAGAAAACGCCGGCTTCACCGGTGGAGGGATGGGCTGCTCGGTCTTCATCGTGAGCATCAGCACGGCTTCTGACATTTCCAGCATCAGGTTTGGGTACGGTTGCACGCAGAGCAACACGATCTGGCACACCTGCATGACCTCCTTCTCGTCGAACCCGTCGGCCTGCACCTTTGGATCGACGAGCTCGAATATCTTGGATTGCTCGTAGACTAGCAACCGTTGCGATCCCTCTGAGTAGCACCCTACAAGGCGAACAGGATTCTTGTGTTGGATGCTTGTTATCATGTTCACTTCGACGAAGAACTCGAATTCGCTTTGCTCAGACTTGCCAACACTTCAGTTGCTTCATAGCAACTTTCTAGACATCAACTAGCCATCGGCCAGAGCGATAACGCTAAGTCCATCATATTTTTCAGCTTCTCCAAATTGTGCCATAAATTGGCCAATATACTCAAGAGTTGATTTTGAATCGTCCCTTACAAATTTTGTAAAATCAACACTTCTAAAACGATATCTACGAAGAACGGGAAGTAGCAACTGCCCATGGTAGTTGGTAGTATCGTGACTCTGATTTGTTATTGCCATCTGATTGATATCAAACATTGACTTTTCTTTTCTCTCTATGGGACGGCCAATACGCCAATCGCGGCTTTGCCCCTTGGCGTCGGTGGAGTTTGGCCGCGAGGAGTTGGCGGTTGGCCCGGGGTTGGCGTTGAGGTAGCTGGTGGAGTCGACGGCGCGTAGATCTGGTGGGCTAAGGCCAAGTGCGTCGGGGAGTTCCTGTGCTGGGGTCATGCTCCGGCCTCGGTGGAAAAGGGAGGCCACACAAGGACGACACTGCAGTGACGGCGTTTCGAGGGCTACCCCTGCTGTTGGCTGTTGCTACTCCCTCTCGTCATTGTTGCTGTTGCCACCACGGCTGCCGCAGCCATGGCGGTGGGGTCTCCCCTTCGGGTGTGGTGTTAGCCGACAGCGCGGCTTGGCACACTCCGGTTCTAGCTTGGTCACCTTCTCTTCACCGTCAGTTCAGCCGCTGGTGGTTTGCTTGAGGGCCACACACTGGTGTGTGACAGGTCAGCGTGTCACAGGCAGCGCTCCGTAGAATCATACCTACACTAAAGTTCGAAGAATTCCCGGGCTATGGTTGATTTGAGCCGGCTCGGCTCGCGGCTCGAGCCAAGCCGTAAAAAAAATATGCTTAGGTCCTTTTCTCGAAAAAAAGTTACGTTTAAGTCCTTTTTTGGGAAAAAAAAGTTATGATAAGGTCTTATTTTTTAGAAAAAGAATATATATTACGTTTAGGTCCTTTATGCGTTTTTAGGCATTGCGCTTGGGTTCTTTCTCGGAAAATCAAAATTACGTTTAGGTCCTTTTTTGCAAAAAAAATACGTTCAAATCTTTTTTTTTGAAAAGAGATGTACATTGCATTTAGGTCCTTTTTGCATTTTTCTAGCATTACGTTTAAGCCATTTTTCGGAAAATAAAATTCTACTTAGGTCCTTTTTCGGAAAAAAAAAGTTTATGTCCTTTTTTCCGTTTTCCGTTTTTCCCGAGGCGGACCTTCCGTTCCAGCAAAAATGCAGATTGTATCCTTTCAACCGTTTCGCGTGTTTCCTCGATTTGCTCACGTAAGGAGCTGCAGTCGCACTTTTTCTCGATTTGCTCGCGTGGGGAGCGACGCTCGCGTGCCACATATGATTATCTAGTTGGCCCTACTTGTGGTATGCGTCAAGAGAAGGGCCGGTTAATCAGCCGTTGTTGGGGTGTTGTTTTTGTACCGTGTCCTAAGGAGCCGTTGAGGAGCCCGAGTTGTGGGCACTTGTTGCTTAATGGTGTCCTGGAGCAGGCCGCTCATGGTGGAGCCTCCCACGAGTACATTTGGTTTGGGTCTTTGATTGAGGCAGGCCATCTTTGCTTGGCGATATTTCGCGGCTGTTCAGCGGCCTGAGACTTGGTTGAAGTGCATTGAGGTGGCGCGTTGCCGGCGCTTCTGCACCATGCATGGTGTGGTCTGCACGTCGTCGTCGTGTTGTGAGTGGAGGCACTGCTCCCTTCTTTCAAAGAAGTTGTTTCGCTGGCTATCATGTGGTTCATTGTGCTAGCTGTGGTCCAATGTGCTTCGGCTATGGCTTGTCTTGCTGGTGGTTGCTATCAGGTGTTGAGTTTGGTGTTGGCATAATTGATGGTACGGTGTGTACTATGTTTACTTTGGTAAGCCGTGGTGTGATTGTTGTCGTGGTGTACACCTTGGTGTTGATAGCTGCATCTTAAACCCTTACAAGAGCTGTGGCTCTCTAGTTCTAGGCTTTGTTGTGTGGGGGTGGTGTTTCTTGTTGTTGCTCCACAGATTCTTGCCATGTTGGTGCACTTGGTGTTTTAGTTGGAGGTCCTGCATTTGGATTCCTTTTCTACGTTGTTGCCCTTTCTTTTGGGGGTCGGTATCTTTCAGGTGTAGTGTAGATATTCATACTTTAATATTTATGTAACTTTTAAATAGTAATACATAGAAGCAAATATCTAAAATGAATGGTAGAGCATCCGTTCTTGATTTAAAAATTAGTGAAAATCGTAAAAGGAAAGTAAGCGCAACATATGTTAACGATAAAATGGGGACTACTTTCTAAGTGAAATACTATAGAGAAGAATATCATCACCGGTTACAAGAAATGCCAAAGTGTACGCTGCGGTAGCACAACATTGATCATCACATGGGAAAAACACAAAAGTACAAATAGATGCTCTGTTTCGTTTTCGACTTGGTTATCTTTGATCTTACTTTCTCTCTTTTTCTAATTATATATTAGTGAAAATTATATAAAATATAATGATATATAAATGCTTTTGATGATAAAATCTACTGATATTATTTTCATATGGTAAATCTAAAGACTTTTATATATATTAGTGGCCAAAAGTTTTACTTTGACTGGAAATTGCTAAAAGACATTTAAGAAAGACCACGTGGAGATCTATCCATGCTTGTGATGAGTTATTGACTGTGTTTGAGTATGTGACGCTCGAGTTTGAGTTAGTTTTGAATTCTATTTTAAATTAGAAGCAGTTTGAGGGTTGTCAGTATTGGGCGACACTATTGGTATGGGTTGGCGGTAGTGCCGGCCTACGGAGCTACCGGTTGTGGGAGCGGTAGTTATTTCATAGAGAGGTGATTCTCTAGGTTGGGCAAGAGCGGTACTATCGGCCTTGGGTGGCGGTAGTTATTTTCTAGAAAAGTGTCTCTCGGGGTTGTTCAGCAGGAGCGGTACTATCAGCATCTGGTTGGTGGTAGTACCAGGTTTCCAGTGAAATTGAAGTCCAGATTTTGTTGAGTTAATTACATATTATTGTGAATAGTGCTATGTGATGTGTTTCTTGTCTGTGTTGGTTGTAGGATTTCGGAGCTAGGTCATGGTGAGGCGAAGGCGAGATAAGGACTAGACTAGGAGAGCTGAGGTCCAGAACGGTCAAAGGACATCGAAAGATGATTGAGGCTGGAAGTGGTTACAAGCCGAGAAGACAAGAAACCAAAGTGTGAAGCACTGATGATGGATATGGCAATCAACGGCATGGACCGAGACTAGGCTCAGGGAGGAGTCGAGGTCCAGAACGGTCAAGGAAGCGTGTGCCATCATGACGAAGCGGTCAAGGACACATGGGTCGTCAAGTGACTTGGGTCAATTTGCAAACAAGGACAGTTCGGGGGAGTCCTATGGCGGTTTGGAAAATCGCGTTGGTGGCCTAAGTGGTTGAGGTCACTCCAAAGTGGAGTTGAACGCAAATTCGGGCTCGCAGAGCGGATTTAGCGTCAATGTAATTGCCGCTTTGACAAGCGTACTTATGTAAGTGAAAAACCCGGTATGGTGTTGGATTAATGGGTTAGCCCATGTAAATGTGGATAGTATATATCCATGTGTGTCTAGGTTTTAGGGTTAGGATTGCCTCCATTATATAAGAAGATGTAGTGGGAGGTGAGACTCTAAGTCACTAAGTCTAGATTAAGAAGAATTACGGTATCTAAAAGATTTTGGTTGTCTTGTGTGGGTATGTGAGTGATCCTTGGGAGCTTTGCGCTTAGGTGAGAGGTTTTGTAAACCTTCCTCATGATCTGAATGCAAATCATCTCTTTGCTCAAGTTTTTGCCTCAAGTTTTATCTTCTTCTTGCTTTGCTCTTGATCTTTTCTTGTGGTTTCTTTCTTACTTGATACGTGTTGTCAAGGGTGTATGATTGATAGATTTATCCTCTGTAGATCATCTCCTCAATCATCTAGGCAAGTTTCTTCTTGATCATCTAAGTTTCTTCAAGAAACCGTTTTTTGAGTTGAGAATGAAGTTCTTGAGGTAGATCTTGATCCTACTTGTTTGAGGGATCTTTCTTGGGTGTTCTTGCTTGCTATAACATGTGGGAGCCTCTCTAAGATTATCATGATCATCAAAACCCCACGAGCAAGCTTATGGCTAAGTTCTTGTTCTTGAACTCGTTTTTGTGCACTCTTCCTTCAAGTAGAAAAAGGTCAAAACTTTGACGTCTATCCTAGCGATTAAAGGTTGGAATAGATTCCTGACATCTATAGAAAGGTGCCTACAAAGTTTTACAGGGTTTGGATCAATCGATCAAAAGTTACACGAATTTTTGATCTTGAACCTGTGCTGATTTCACTGTGTTACTGTTCACCGACACTGCCGTCACAGTAAACCGGTAGTACTGGGGTTACTGTTCATGCCAGTACTACCGGCCTATAGCGTGGTAGTACCGCCTCTGTGTTGATTTTTCAGAAGATTTCTTTTTCCACACTTATTCGATCTAGTGAGGTTTTGGTTGTTTTCTTTCAGAAAAAAATATTTTATGATCATTCACCCCCTCTGATGGTCATTTTTGGTCCTACAATTTTGTTACAGAGAGTGAGTAGTCTGTAGCTAAGTAACCTTTGCTGTTACAGAAATTACTACTTTTCTTTTTTTTCTTTCTAAAAATGCACCCATGTCACCGTCATATGGTTTGGCTATAGGATATGGATGACCCACTGCCAATTTATGCGGTGAATGGTTGTTGCTGAATGGTTTCTGCCGTTCGACTAAGATGATACATAAGAGATAGTATAAGCTTCCATGCTCTGAATAACTAAACCGTTCTAAATCTTAAAGAAGTATAATCATTAGTAGAGTAATGGGCTAACACAAATAAAGCCCTAACTTTGCTTAAAAAATCAGTTATGCTTTTCAATGTTCAGGCCTTCAGGGGAGCATATAATTAAGCACTTCCCAAATGGCAGAAGATTATTACATGGCAACAAGATGCATCTAACTAATGCTAGTACTCCGAAAGCAGTGATTTTTTTTAATGTTTCGTTCATCTCCTTTTAGCACATATGGAACGGACACCGGATAGCACGTCCCCATCCTAATAAAATCGCCCAAGTGGTCACAAGGCTCACTGTCATGATTCATATGCAAAGGCCAAATTCAGGCTCTATAAAGAAGAAAGCCACCCCCTTCATATGAGAGAGAGAGAGAGAGTAATATGAAGAAGAAGGGAGGCGATGGAGGGAGAACAATGGTGTTCGACATGAAGGATGCAAAGAGGATGGAGATGGAAGACTTGTGCTCCAAGCTTGTGTCTCTCATCCCACAAGACTACCTGCTGGCACTACTACAGAACAACACAGCCGGCAGTGAGAACATATCACTGCCGGTTCGAAAGTTAAGCCCGGGGGGGAGGAGAACTTATCACTGCCGGTTCGTGGAACCAACCAGCAGTGATAACCACATATCACTGTCGGTTTATATATAAAACCGGTAGTGATATATCACTGCCGGATCTTGTGTTAACCGGCAGTGATATTGGCATTTCACTGTCGGTTTTAAACCAGAAGCGGCAGTGATATTTATTTTTTCGTCTAATTTTTTTTCCCGCACAATTCGGCCCTATCACTGCCGGTTCTGCGCAGAACCGACAGTGATAAGTCCTTTATATATCTGGCGTCTCTTCCCCCGACCAATCGAGCGTAACAGAGAGGCGTCTCTGCTCCATTATTGTGTCGAATTGCTGCCGAAAATTGTACTAAAATTCATATCTATTTGTCTTCAAGGTTAGTAATTTGAATAACATTATATTTGTAATTGGATTTTACTTTATAGATTGCTTTAGATTTTGATAATTACAATTCTTATTCATTTCAGTGATTTAGTGGATTTTTAAATGGTGAAAATGGCTAGGTGAATTTTGTAATAATGAAAATTGCAAGATACATTTGTAAATCGATATATTTACAAATATATCGTGTATTTTCAATTATATTCTTATTTTCAATTATGAAAGTAATTGCAACATTGATATTATCAATTATGAAAGTAATTAAAAAATTGCTACCTGAATATTTTTAATATAATAAAAATATGTCCTAATTATTCACAATTATTTTCTATTTTGCAAATAAATAAAAATTGCCAGATGGATATTTACATAATGAAAAAAGGTTGATGTATGCTCAAATTTTGAAATAATAAAAAATTGCTACATGGATATTTACATAATGAAAAAAGGTTGATGTATTTTAATATAGTGAAAATGTATCCTAACTATTTACAATTATGTATTATTTTGTAAATAATTAAAAATTGGAAGATGGATATTTACATAATAAAAAAATATTGACGTATTTTAATATAGAGAAAATATATCCTAAGTATTTACAATTATTTTCATTTTATAAAATAATAAAAAATTGCAAGATGGATATTTACATAATGAAAAAAGGTTGATGTATTTTAACATAGTCAAAATATATCCTAACTATTTACAATTATTTATTATTTTGTAAATATTTAAAAACTGCAAGATGGATATTTACATAATGAAAAAATATTGATGTATTTTAATATAGTAAAAATATATCCTAAGTATTTACAATTATTTTCATTTCATAAAATAATAAAAAATTGCTTGATGGATATTTAAATAATGAAAAAAGGTTGATGTATTTTAACATATTCAAAATTGCAACGTGGATTTTTAAATCTTATCATTTACGATTATATTGTTATTTGCAATTATATGCTTATGTGATGTTTGATTTAATTAATTGTAGATGGACCGAAGGTGGATGTGTGACACGGACCGCTATGTGCGTAGTTCTTTAATGGTGTGGCATGTTTTGTAAACGCTGTCAACACGCACAAGTCGAAGAATCTATCGAACTATATGTGTTGTCCATGCGTTGATTGCAAAAACGAGAAGTTGTTTTCTACCATAGAGTCGATACATGCACACTTACTTCGAAGGGATTTCAAGGCTGGCTATACCTGTTGGACCGAGCACGGTGAAGATGAGATTGTACATGAAGGGCAACACATTGGTGAAGATGACGGAGACAACGATATGACGGCGGCCGAAGATACGTTTGTCGATAGCTACGACGACGACCTGGATCAAATGTTGCATGATGGGGAGGGGGACTTCACGAGTGAAAGAGAGTTTCAAATGTTCCAGCGTATGGTAGAGGACTCCACAACACCATTGTACCCAGGCTGCAAAGAGGAGCAAAAAAAACTGCATACCGTGCTTACACTATTGCAGTTGAAGGCAAGCAATGGTTGGTCCAATAAGAGCTTCACTGAGCTCTTATGTTTCTTGGGGGACTTGTTTTCAGAGGGTAACATGTTGCCTACAACTACGTACCAGGCCAAGCAGGTTGTCTGCCCGTTGGGACAGAAAGTACAAAAAATATACGCATGTCCAAACGATTGCATGTTGTATTGCAACGAGTTGGCAGACTTGGATGCCTGTGTTGTTTGCAAAGCAAAGCGGTGTAAGGGCAACGATGATATCCATAACGACGATGTCGAGGTGGAGCATAAGAAGAAGAGATCCCCCATAAGGTGGTGTGGTATTTCCCTATAATTCCCCGTCTGAAGCGATTATTTGTGAACAAAAGGCATGCCCAATTGCTACGATGGCACGCAGAAGAGCGTAAGAAGGATGGAATGCTCAGGCACCCTGCTGATTCTGTGCAATGGAGGAACATCGACAGAAAATATAAGAAGCACTTTGCATATGATGTGAGGAATATAAGGTTCGAGTTGAGTACGGATGGGATGAATCCTTTCGGCAACATGAGTAGCCGTCACAGTACTTGGCCGGTGACTCTATGTATCTACAACTTTCCTCCTTGGCTTTGTATGAAGCGAAAGTACATTATGATGCCACTTCTGATCCAAGGGCCCAGGCAACCTGGCAACGATATCGATGTGTACCTCAAACCATTAGTTGAAGATCTTCTAATACTGTGGAACAATAGAGTATGGGTATGGGATGAGTACAAAAGAGAGAACTTTATCCTACGCGCATTGTTGTTCGTAACCATTAATGATTAACCTGACCTTGGTAACCTATCGGGACAGACGACTAAAGGGTTCAACGGATGCGTCCAGTGCTTGGATGATACAGCTAGCCGGTGGCTGAAGAACTGTCGAAAAATGGCCTACATACGACATCGTAGGTTCCTTCACAAGGATCACCCATACCGCAATAATAAGAGAGCCTTTGATGGGACAAAGGAGACTGCCTTAGCTCTGAAAAATCGCACTGGGAAACAGATATTTACGGCCGTAAAGGATCTTCATATTATTCACGGAAAGGGAGCCGGTAGTACATCTATCCCGAGTTCCCGTGTCAAGGCTCCTTTGTGAAAAAAGAGATCAGTATTTTGGGTCCTACCTTACTGGCAACACTTGGAAGTTCGATACACAATCGACGTCATGCACATAGAGAAGAACGTGTGCGACAGCTTGCTTGGTATCTTACTGGATATACCTCGCAAAACAAAAGATACCCTCTACGCACGGTTGGACCTTGAAGATATGAAACTCAGGAAGGAGCTGCATCACGAAGAAATGGATACAGGCAAAAAGTACCTTCCCGCAGCCTGCTACACTCTGAGCAAGAAAGAAAACATTAGCGTGTGCGAATGCTTGCACGGAGTGAAAGTTCCGTCTGGTTACTCTGCTAACATAAAGAGACTAGTCTCAATGAAAGACTTAAAATTAATTGGCATAAAGTCTCACGATTGCCACGTGATGATGACACAGATGCTTCCAATTGCAATTAGGGTGTTCTGCCAGAGAAAGTCCGAGACCCAATTATAAAGTTGTGTTCATTCTTCAATGCGATTTCACAGAAGCCCATCGATCCGTTGAAACTAGATAAGCTACAGGAAGACGTGGTCCACACTCTGTGTAGGCTCGAGACGTGTTTCCCTCCATCTTTTTTTGATGTTATGGTCCATCTCATTGTTCACATTGTGAAAGAGATACTGATTCTTGGTCCGTGTTTCTACATCGATGTACCCTTTGAGAGGTTCATAGGGGTTATAAAGAAATATGTTCAGAATCGACATCACCCGTAAGGTCGCATTGCGTATGGTTGGGGAACCGAGGAGGTCATTGAGTTCTGCGTCGATTATATGGATCTCAAACCGATTGGTGTGCCTATATCTCGGCATGAGGGGAGGCTACAGGGAAAAGGGACATTGGGCGAGAAATCACTCTGTACAAACAATCTAGCTTCATTCATGCAAGCACATTTTGCAGTTTTGGGACAATTAGTTGTGGTGGCCCCGTATGTCAACATGCACAAGAGCATGCTATCCAGAACAAACCCAGCGAAGTCAGAGGGTTGGATCGCGAGAGAGCATAGAGATAACTTCGGCGATTGGTTGCGTAGGCACATGATGCATACGGAGACAGAGTACATTTAGTTGAAAGTGTTGGATCAGGGACCGTCATCTACAATTCGGACATTCCAAGGGTATGACATAAGTGGTTTTACATTTTATACAAGAGCACAAGATAAAAAGAGCACGAACCAAAATAGCGGTATTCGTACAGACGCCTATGACAGCAATGAAAATAGGCAAAGCTACTGCGGATTCATAGAAGAGATTTGGGAACTTGACTATGGACCTTTAAAGGTCCCTCTCTTTCGGTGCCAATGGGTCAGGCTTCCAGGGGGTGTTAACATCGACAAGTACGGTATCACTCTAGTGGACCTCAAACTCGCTTGGATCTGAGGAAGAACCATTCATACTTGCTAATTCTGTTACACAAATCTTCTTTATAACTGACCCGGCTAACAAGGAACGCCACGTGGTTATTCAAGGAAAAAGAAAGATTGTCGGAGTTCATAATGTTGTCGACGAGGAAGAATACAACCAGTTCAATGAGCGTCCTCCTTTCGGAGAGGACGTTGAACTAAGTTTCATGGAAGAGAATGAGGAAGCTACGTACGTACGTTGCGATCATAACGAAGGTCGAATCATAGCTTAGTTGTTCAAATTAAAGATATGCTTTCTTTCGTACGAACAACATGTTTATTTTCTCTTGTGTAACAATTAACGTATTATATGAGATAATGGATTTGACTGCATTTGTGTGAATTGTTACAAGTCACACCATTAAAGAACTCTGCGCCGCAATGGTCCGTGTCATGCATCCTCCTTCGGTCCATCTACAATTAATTAAATCAAACATGACATAAGCATATAATTGCAAATAACAAAATAATTGTAAGTAATTAGGATATATTTTGACTATATCCATCTAATTTTTTTTATTATTTCAAAATTTGAGATTTGCAAGCCTTAATATGAATTTTTTAAGCACTATTTGATTTTTGAAATATTAAAATAGTGAGCAATTTGGTTTTTTTGAATTTTATAACTTAGTCAAAATTAGGGGAAAATATTTATATAACATATTATATGTCCTGTAGTATGCCTCCAAAAATTTTCAGATTATTTGGATCACATTTGATAGTATTTCGTCAGTCTTTAACATGAAATAAACTGAAAGTTCCACTGTACATATCACTGTCGGCTCTCTTTAACCCCGGCAGTGATACTTCGTACTACTGCCGGGGCACAAAGAGAACCGGCAGTGATAGTGGCGTTTCACTGCCGGTTCTACTAAACCCCGACAGTAATACTAGGATCACTGCCGGGTTTTAGTAGAACCGGCAGAGATATTGTCCTTATCACTGTCGGTTCTACTAAAACCCGGCAGTGATAATCCACTATCACTGCCGGCTCTCTATGTGACTCGGCAGTGATTTCTATCACTGTCGGTTCTTTAGGAACCCGGCAGTGATAGTCCACCCCTATAAATATCACTACCGCGCCCAACCCAATCCCTCTCCTGTCACTTGCATCTCCGCCACCTTTCACCTCCCGAATCCCGACCTACACGCCTTCGGCCGCCTCGAGCCTCCCCGTCACCGCCTCGGGCCTCCCCACCGTCACCTGCGCGTCTGCGTCGCCTGGAGACTCCCCGTCGCCACCTTCACCTGTCCAACCTCACCCGCATTGCACCTCCCCGTCGGCAGCTCGTCCTCCCCGCACTTGCTGCCGTCGCATCCCCTCGCCTTCGTCGCCGTCGTCACATCCCCACTGAGGTGAAGAACTTCTCAACCCTAATTAACTTCGGTGCTTGTGTAACCCGGCTTGAGGTGTGCGGTTGTGCTTGACTTCGGTGCGGTAGGCTCTAGGGTTTGAGGTTGCCCGAGCTTGTCTTGCGCTAGCTGTTGGATTGTGCTTGAATCGCAGGTTTGTTGCCCGAGCTTGTCTTGCTAGGCTCTAGGCTCTAGGGTTTGAGGTTGCCCGAGTTTGTCTCGCGCTGGCTGTTGGATTGTGCTTGAAATCTGAGCTTTAGAGCCTGGATTGTGCTTGAATCGGATAGTTTGTCAGTTGGGGATTCATCTTGTGAGGCTGACACTTGCTTGGAAACTCGATTGGCTCCAAAACAACAGGAGTGTCGGCGTTTCGAGCACCGGCAAGTAAATTTGTAAGTCAAAGGGGCCACGCGTTCCCTGTCCCTGAATGGTTAGACTCGAGAGTCCAAGGTGTATACTGGTTCGGGCCGAATGTCCCTACTCCAGTTCGTTCGGTGTTGTTGTATTGCCTTAGGTGCAGATGGCTGCACAACGTTTTACAAATGAGAGCAGAGGGTTTGAGCACAAGAGTGTTCGCAAAGGCCTAGCGAGAAGAGTAGATCTCTCAGGCGCCCCACTCCCAGAGGCCCCTGCCTCCCTTTATATAACTGGAGGGGGCAGGTTACATGGGAAGTTGGGAGAGGGAAATTGCTTCGGTGATGGGTCGTCGCCCGGTTTGCCCACGCTGGGTCGGTAGTCCTGGTGGGCGAGGCGGTTCATTTCTTCTGCGTCGGAAATGGCGACCGCCTTCATGAACTCGACGATGGTTGACGTTGCAGTGCGTAACGTTGGTACTGCCTCGGGAGGGAGCGTGCCTTCCTATTGTACGTGGCTGGTTGATGGGTCTGGAAGCTTGACTTCAGCAGCCCATTTATGCCATCTTGGGAAAGAGCCACCGCTCCGTATAATCACTGATTGTCCCGCCCACGTGGCACGCGTGGCGTGAACCGCAGAGGCTTTGACACGTGGCCCTTGGCGGAGGTTGCCTTAATTTGGTCTGAGTCGGAGGATCCCGACCGCCGCGGGTCGGAGCCTTACTTGGTCAGGGACGCCAGTCCTGATCGGTCGGGGAGGAGCGTCCTTTGTGGTCCCACGAGTCCTTTGGTCAGAATGGGCTTGAGGTAGCCTGCTTGTTATCCTGGGCCGTTGGGGTACCCTGGTATGAGTATTCGCCAAGAGCCCCGAACCCCGAGCGAAGTTCGCTGATACGGTTGGGGGTTGATCTTGGTTTGTGAACGGTAACCGGGCCCGACTGGTCGGTCCGACCGACTGGGTCGGCGGGTTTCCACCAGGTGTGCCCCAACGCATCCGACGGCCGCCACGAGCTGGCGGTGGCATTCGAACATGCCGAAGCTTTTAATTGCTTCGCTACGCCGCCAGCATGGCTTGGCGCGCCTTGACCGTCGCCTTCTTGGTTGCCTCGGCTTACGGTGAAGGGCGCCGCTTTTCTGTGCTCGCATTTATTTTGAAGACGCTTTGATCTCCCTCCGTGCTGGTATATAAGGGCACGATCGCTTACGAACAATAGTCCCTCGCACCAAAGTCCTCTTCGTAATCCTCGAAATGGCTTCGAGGCATCCACCGATCTTCACTTTGGCGATGATGTCGAGGTAGAGGAAGAAGATCCCATGGTCGAAGTTCTGGTGAAAGTCGACCGAGCGATGGTGAGCTCGGGAGGAGGAAGAAATCGAGTCTGAGGTATCGCCGCCGTCGACGCGCTGCTCGAGGCTATTCCAAGGCTCAAGGTAGTAAGAAGGGCCATCTTGGAGGCGATGGCGAGAGCGCGTCGCTTCCAGAGTCGCCAGTCTGTGGCGGCGTAAACCGAGTGATTGACAGATCAACAGCAATAAGGGCAATGTAACATCCCAAAATTTGAGTTTTGGAATGTTGGAATTCAAAATTTAACCATTTGCATTTTCTTGAATTAACTCCAGCTTAATTTGAATTTCTAAATAATAAAAGGATTTAATTTGACTAAACTATTCATCAAATTAAAGAATTTCAGTTTTGTGGGATTCCTTGTGCTCCAAGGAATTTTTTGTATTTTTGGGGATTTTTCTGAATTTATTTGATATTTATTTGAATTTATTTGAAATTCGATTTTTCTTAAATCGGAAAATGTTTTTATTTTCAAAAGCCTCTTGGGCGAATCCTCTGCGGCCCGCTCCCGCCTTCGCTTCCACCCGCTCACTTTCCCACCCACCTCTGCCCACCTTCTACGGCTGCCTCGCCCGGCCCAAATTATTGGCGTCGGCCGTCCGACGACGCCACGTGTGCGGTGGGATCGCGCCATGAAACCCTAGCCGCCGCCGACTCGAGTCCCGCCGCCGACGCCGCCTCGAGTCCGCGTCCGCTGCGCGTTCCCGAGGCTATAAAGCCGTGCCGCACGCCGCCGAGGTTCCTCCTCGCGCCGCTTCTTTTGCCCCGCTTCGCCGCCGAGACGCCGCCGATCCTTCGCGTGAGCTCGCGAGTCCTCCGCCTTGCCGAGATCTTCCACCGCTTTTCTTCGCCGCCCGTGCCGCTCGCCCCCGCTTGCATCTCCGAAGCTGTTGCCGCGTCGTCCCCTCCCGGTTCGCTTTGCCCCGCGCCCGATCCGGCTCTCCGCCGCTGCCTCGCTTTCTTCCCGAGTCCGGTAAGCCTTGCGCCGCCGCCTCGCCGTCGACCTCCGGTGACGCCGCTCGCCGTTGATCTCTAGCCGACGCGCCGGATTGCGCCACCTCTCCTCCGTCAGCGCAGCGTGGTGCTTGTATCGGCCGCTATGCGTCGGCCAAGGCGCCGAGTCTAGAATGGCCGCCGGTCGGCACTGCGTCCAGGCCGTGGTGCAGTGCACGGTGAATCGGCGTAGCAGCCGTGGACCTTGTCCACCGTGAGCCGGATGACGTCGGCGTTGCGCAATAAATTCCTTTTTCAAGACAAAATAAATCCAAAAATTCGATTTTCGATTTTCTGTATTTTCTCTGAATTTAATCTTTGGAGGCCTTCTCGCCATACGAACTCCGATTGAGGCGATTCAAGTTTCTAAATTTTTCTAAAATCAAGATCTATCTTCCAGAGCCATTTATTTTCAGTTTTGAGCTTGTTTGAGTCTCTGTTTTGTATTTATTTGGTTTCATCGCTTTTTTTCCTAGAGCGCTAATTCCGAGGAGCAAACGAAGACTTCAAGACCAAGATTCAGACTAGATCAGCAAGGCAAGTCGTAACCTTTGATCATATTGATCCTATGTTTGCAAAGTAATTTATTTTATACACTTGCATGCTATTTACGTATCAATGTTTATTTAATGGGAGTAGATGTATGCCTAGTTGACATTATGCCACCTTGATTCGTTGTATGCCATGTATCCATTGTTAAACCTAGGTTGGGACATTACTAGTTGGACATAATCATAATACCAACATTGGGTTATCGTAGCTATGCTTAGACATGCTTACATATACGTTGGGATTCATGTCACATGTTGAATAATGTTAATCTTGACTTAATGAGATATTGAATCGTGGCCGTTAGCCATCGTTGTAAAATTTGTTGTACCATGGCGGGGTTTGCCATTGGTCTTGGTTGAACGAATTGTTTTCCCTCGGGCAAGTGATCGTGCGAAAGAAAGGGGTGCTTTCTAGCACGTTGGGATGTGGATGTCTTGCCCGAGACAACTTAAGGACTTAATCTTGTGCGCCATTGAACTGGGTCTAATCGTACTACCACATGTCCGGAATGGGACAGACCTAGGCGATTAATTTGTAATGTCTAGTCTTGAGTAACGCCAATGGTGGTGTGGGTTCCGGATGGACGGGTAGATTCACATGGCGCAAGAGGGGCCTATGGGCGAAACCTTAGCGAGCGCACTGAGTTTAGACAATGCATTGTAAAGGCTTTGTCATGATATCTCTGCGACACACCAAAGGAAGTGTGTTAGTAACGCTTGCACAAAGAGATGTTCATGTCTTGTGGGTAAAGTTGTACAACCTCCGCAGAGTGTAAAACTATTCGATAGCGCGTCATGGTCATGGACAAAGCCCGGAATTTCACACGGGTATAGAGTGTTTCATAAAATGTGGAATGTGGAATTGTTGGGATGTGAACGGGAGTTCACTTTTGTTTTGTTGTCTATCATTGATCTATCGATTATTTATTTATGTTTTCATAAATATGCTTTCAATCTATTTATTGTATTTCCATTCAAGTTATTGCTTTACGCAAAATAAACTATATAGCCATCCTTGTCAAGCCGTGCATAAATATATTGCATCAATTTCCTACGGCTTCTCGAGTACCTTTGTACTCACGGCTTTATGCCCTTGTTGATCGATTGTTTGAAGGAGATAATGAATCCATGAAGAGGAATTCTATGAAGACTACGTGGATTAGGAAGGCGTTCCCAGACGATTGCTCGTGGCATGTCGAATGGTTCAAGTTATCTTTCCACGCAATAGTATTTGTTTCTTAAGCCCTTAAGGCACAATGGTGTAAACATTGACCATAAGGTCGTTTGCTTTATTTAATAATAATTTGCTTCTTCTTAGTTAATTCGTTGTATGGAATGATATTACATCGTGTTTCCATCGTGCACTAGCGTGATCCTCGACTAGTGCAAGATACACGAGGGTTTCGATTTGTAAACCGGTCCCGACAGAGATGGTATCGAGCCATATCGATCGTGGTCGCCATCCTAGTTAGCATGGTCTTCAAAATTATTTTCTAAATCAAACCAACAAATTGGTACTTAATAGTTTTCGCCTCCTCTCAACTTATTCTTAGGTTCTTATTCCTTTCCTTTGTCAAACATGGTTTGAAATTTAAATTGATCTTATCCTATGAAACTTCTCAAAGCCTCGAGTCTTCTCGCAAGGAATCAAATCAAGGAAGATGATGATCAAGCCATCAAAGACATATCCGAAGCCTACCATATAAGATAGGTTTTGGTGCTCAACGGTGTTTGAGCATGTGTTACCCTTTTCGCTTTAGTTACGCTTAGTCCGCTGTGATACTAAGATTTTCTTGTTGAGCTGCCCGTATGTTGTACACTTGCCTCAAGCACGTGTTACAACCATACCTTTAATTGAAAAAAAAAAACTTTATTTGCCTCCTTAATTTGAAGCCTTTCGGTTGTATCCTTTTGTCCCCGGTATTACCTTCTCCCTAGATGATCTTACCACGCATCTACCGCTTTTCCTCTTACCTATCAAACCCTTGCGCTGCACCTCGATGGTTGACACTGCTCGAGCCGGCCGTGGATCGCCAAAGGATGCCGCGCTGCAACACCAACTCCAACCCCAATGCACCACCACCACCAAAGAGTGATGCACTGAACATGGGACATTTTCTAGCAGCTCGGACTCACTTATGAACACAATGATGCGTAACATGAACAACATGATGAATCGCAGAACTGCATCGCAGCTTGCTCTAGCCAACTGCTGAACCAAAGAAACCAAGTCGCTGCCGCACCTCCTCAAGCTCGCCTCGGTCCAAGCTAGCGTAATTTATGAGGACTCGTCCGCCAACTTTCTCCAACTCTTCGTAACCATTGGGCGCCGATGATTGATCCGCCCATTGAGAAGAAGCTTGAAATTGCCCAAAGGCACCAATCGTGAGAAGGTTCTCTATGCCGCCATCACCGGAGGGCACCGCCACGAATGGTGGGAGAACTACAGTGATCTGCCATGATGATCCTCGACTATCACTTGGGCGAGTTTTCCACCGCTTCCGCCACTCTCATATTCCCGATGGAAAGGTGGAAATGAAGAAGAATGAATTTCGAGAGCTTAAGCAAGAAGGAATGTCGGTGAGTGAATACCTTAATAAGTTCACTCAACTCGCCGCTACGCACTGCAGGATGTAGCCACGCATGATGCTCGCCGAAGAAGTTCAAGCGTGGACTCAATCCAGATTAAAGGTGCAAGTCATTGGCAATGACTATGCAGATTTCAAAGATCCGGTAGATAAAGCTATGCTTATTGAGGAATCTCGCCGGAATTGGAAGAATCCCGTGAAGAGAAAGATGATGCAAGATGGAGCCCATCGAGTCACCAGAGAGTCGTAACCAATGCTCAACGGCCGCTCGCTTCACTCCTCGAATACATTCAGACCCGCACCAAAGACTCGCCCAGCTCCTTCAGTAATCGCAACCCTAGCGCCAACAAAGAATCCACCTCGTAGAAACAAGAATCCACCGCAGAGTCACATGTTTCAACCGTCATGAACTTGGTCACTATGCCAACAATTGCCCAAGGAAGCAAGCCGTGACGCCGTTCGTTTCAACTTGGGATCTACGCCACCAAGACCCCGCACTCAGATCGGGACGGAGTGCCCCAAACTCCTAATCAAGCCACCAGACTCCGCCGCCGGGAAGAGGCCGCGTGAATCACGCCACCACCGAGGATGCCCACCGCACTGCACGCCATACTAGGTAAGCTCCTAGTCAACTCAAAGATCCGCCATGGTTTTGTTTGATTCTCGAGCTACGATTCGCTTGTTTCTGAGTTTTGCCGCAAATCATCAATTAAAGACAATGCCTCTTAAGATCTGCTTTTATTAGTGCAATCTCACGGTTCGATTTGAGTACGAACCAAGGCCCCCTGTTAAGATATTAATTGAGGGGTAGAATTTCTAGCCAACCTTATTGTCCTAGACACCAAGTCCCTAGATGTGATCCTAGGAATGGATTGGCTCTCCAAGAACCAAGCGCTTTTGGATTGTGGGAATAGAGAGATCACCCTAACCACCCGATGGAACCAAGTTAAAAGTTCAAGCCGCCTGGATCAAATCAAGGGATTAAAGTTTGTAGTGCCAAAGGAATAAGCTTGAAGATGTGCCATCGCAATAATTTCTGATGTGTTTCCGATGAGTTGCCCGGGATGCCACCGATCGAGATATAGAGTTCTTGATAGAACTAGTTCTGAACACCACCCATTTCCAAGAGACCTTATAGGATGCCGCTAATGAGTTAGCCAAGTAAAGAGACAGATTAAAGAGCCGCAAGATCAAGGATTTGTTCGACCAAGTTCTTCGCCATGGGAGCACCAGTTCTTCTAGTTGAAAAGAAAGATGGAACTCAGAGAATGTGTGTGATTATCGCTCACTCAATGAGGTCACCATCAAGAATAAGTACCTCTGCCAAGAATCGATGATTTGTTTGACCAACTTCAAGGAGCCGAGTGTTCTCAAGATTGATTTAAGATCGAGGTTACCACCAGTTGAAGATTCGTCAAGAGGATATTCCCAAAACAGCTTTTGTTACTCGGTATGGGCGATGAGTATACCGTGATGTCTTTTGGATTGACCAATGCCCCTGCCTACTTCATGACCTTGATGAATAAGGTATTCATGGAATATTTGGATAAGTTTGTTGTTGTTTTCATTGACGACATTCTGATCTACTCCAAAAGTGAGGAAGAACATGAGGATCACTTGCGCCAAATTTTAACGAAGCTAAGAGAGAATCAGCTTTATGCAAAGTTTAGTAAATGTGAGTTCTGGATGAAAGAAGTTGCTTTCTAGGACATGTCATATCGGAGAAGGAGTCATTTGACCACGGAAAGGTACGAGATGTGCTAAGTTGGGAGTCACCCAAGACGGTACCCCAAATCAAAGTTTTCTTGGAATGGCGGGATATTATCGCCGTTTCATAGAAGGGTTTTCTAGAAAAGCTAGACCGCTCACTCAACTTTTAAAGAAGGAAGAAGAAATTTGTTTGGACATCGGAGTGTGAGCAAAGTTTTCAAGAATTAAAGAAGTGTTTGACAACCGCCCAAAGGCTTATTCCGCGGATAATAGGAAGGATTTTGAGATATTCTGTGATGCATCCCGACAAGGACTCGGTTGTGTGCTAATGCAAGATAAGAAGGTTGTAGCGTATGCTTATGACAACCGAGGCCACATGAAGTTAACTATCCTACCCATGATTTGGAATTAGCAAAGTAGTGCATGCTTTAAAGATTTGGCGTCACTATCTCATTGGTAATCGTTGTGAAGTTTATACCGATCACAAGAGTTTGAAGTATATTTTTACCCAAGTCGACCTCAATATGAGACAAAGAAGATGGTTGGAATTGATCAAGGACTATGACATTGGGATTCATTATCATCCGTGCAAGGCCAATGTCGTGAGCCGATGCTTTGAGTAGAAAGAGCTACCGCAACACTGATGATTAAGGAAAGTCACCACCCTTTATAAGGAATTTGAAGCTTAGTTTGGAATTGATTCAGAAGGGTATTTAGCTACCTTGGAAGTACGCCTACGTTGGAAGATCGATTCGAGAAGCACGGGTAGATGATGCCGACATTAAGGAGATTAAGAGCAATATGAAGAAAGGAAAAGCCTTAGGTTTCTCGAAGATGAACAAGGTACTATTTGGTATGAGAAGCGTATTTGCGTGCGGATCGTAAAGAGCTTAAGGAGTTGATTCTCAAGGAAGCGCATGAGACTTTATACTCCATTCATCCCGAAGTACCAAGATGTATCAAGACCTCAAGGAAAGGTATTGGTGGCCTAGTATGAAGCGTGAGATTGCGAAATATGTTGCACTTTGTGATGTCCGCGGAAGGTCAAGGCAGAGCATCGAGGCCAGCAGGATTGCTGCAACCATTGAAGATTCCAGTGGAAGTGGGAAGAAATTGGTATGGATTTCATTACGGATTTCCTAAAACCCAAGCGTGTTATGACTCGATCCGGGTAATAGTGGATCGATTGACTAAGGTAGCTCACTTCATTCCGCTTAAGACTACCTATGCAGGAGATAAATTAGCGAGTTATATATGTCAAGGATCGCGGTCTTCACGGAGTGCCTAAGAAGATAGTGTCCGATAGAGGAACCCGCTTTACCTCTCGCTTTTGGCGAGTTTGCACGAAGCCATGGGAACTCATCTCGATTCAAGATCGCTTATCACCTCAAACCGATGGACGGTCGAGTGTGAATCGATTCTTGAGGATATGTTAAGAGCTTGTGCCTTAACTTATGGTGTCAAGTGGGACAAGTGTTTGCCCTATGCCGAAGCCAGACAACAATAGTTATCAAGCCACCGCAAATGTCGCTTTTGAAGCCTTATATGGAAGGAAGTGCGTAACCCTCTCAACCGGAAGGAGTCGGAGAAAGACAATTGTTTGGTCTGCCATATTGCAAGAAGTCAAGAGCAAGTTCAATAATTCGAGACCGCTTGAAGATAGCTCAAAGCGACATGAAGAGTTATGCGATAATCGCCGCAGATTTGAGTTTCGAGCCCAATGATTATGTTTACCTCAGAGTTACCCTCTCAAAGGAGTTAAGAGATTTCAAGTAAAAGGAAAGCTTGCCCCTAGATATGTGGGACCGTTCAAAATCTTGGAACGAAGAGGCGAGGTTGCCTACAAGTTAGAATTGCCTCAGTCTTTTGCTTTGGAATCCATGATGTGTTCCATGTATCGCAGTTGAAGAAATGCCTGCGTGTGCGAGAGGAACAGATGCCATTGGAAGCCATTGATTTGCAAGAGGATCTTACCTACAAGGAGCAACCAGTGAAAATTTTGGATATAGCAGAGCGTATCACGAGAAGCAAGATCATCCGTTTTTGCAAGGTCCAGTGGAGCCATCATTCAGAAGAGGAAGCAACTTGGGAGCGAGAAGAGGATCTGAAGTCCGAGTTTCCCCACCTATTCCTAGCTAATGACTAAATCTGGGGTCGAGATTCCATTTAAGGGGGGAGGTTTGTAACATCCCAAAATTTGAGTTTTGGAATGTTGGAATTCAAAATTTAACCATTTGCATTTTCTTGAATTAACTCCAGCTTAATTTGAATTTCTAAATAATAAAAGGATTTAATTTGACTAAACTATTCATCAAATTAAAGAATTTCAGTTTTTGTGGGATTCCTTGTGCTCCAAGGAATTTTTTTGTATTTTTGGGGATTTTTCTGAATTTATTTGATATTTATTTGAATTTATTTGAAATTCTGGATTTTTCTTAAATCGGAAAATGTTTTCTATTTTCAAAAGCCTCTTGGGCGAATCCTCTGCGGCCCGTTCCTGCCCGCTGCCCCACTCGCTCCGCTCGGCCCACCTCACAGCGCACCGCTCGGCTGCCTCGCCCGACCACCTGCGTCGGCCGTCCGATCGGCGCGCCACGTGTCTGGTGGGATCGCGCCCATGAAACCCTAGCCGCCGCCGACTCGAGTCCCGCCGCGCCGCCGCCGTCTCGAGTCCGCGTCCGTTGCGCGCGTCCCCGAGGCTATAAAGCCGCCGCACGCCGCCGAGGTTCCCCTCCTCGCGCGCTTCTTTTGCCCGCTTCGCCGCCCGAGACGTCGCCGATCCCGCGTGAGCTCGCCGAGTCCGCCGCCTTGCCGAGATCTTCCACCGCTTTTCTTCGTCGCCGGTGCCGTTCGCCGTCCCGCTTGCATCTCGAGTTGCCCGTCGTCCCTCCCGGTTCGCCTTGCCCCGCCCGTCCGCTCTCCTCCGCCGCCGGCCTCGTCTTCTTCCCGAGTCCGGTAAGCCTTGCGCCGTCGCCGCCTCGCCGTCGACCTCCAGCCGCCGCGCTCGCCGTTGGATCTCTAGCCGCCGCGCCGATTGCGCCACGCCTCTCCTCCGCAGCGCCAGCGGCGTGGGTGCTTGCATCGGCCGCTTGCGTCGGCGCTCGCGTCGGTAGCCGCCGCGTCGGCCTTGCGTCGGCCGTCTGCACGGTGCACGGTGAACGGCGCAGCGCCGTGGACCTTGTCCACCGTGAGCGGATGACGTCGCGTTGCGCAATAAATTCCTTTTTCATACAAAAATAAATCCAAAATTCTGATTTTCGATTTTCTGTATTTTCTCTGAATTTAATCTTTGGAGGCCCGTTCTCGCTCATACGAACTCCGATTGAGGCGATTCAAGTTTCTAAATTTTCTAAAATCAAGATCTATCTTCCAGAGCCATTTATTTTCAGTTTTGAGCTTGTTTGAGTCTCTGTTTTGTATTTATTTGGTTTCATCGCTTTCTTTTCGGTGACGCTAATTCAGAGGAGCAAGCGAAGACTTGAAGACCAAGATTCAGCACTAGATCAGCAAGGCAAGTCGTAACCTTTGATCATATTGATCCTATGTTTGCAAAGTAATTTATTTTATACACTTGCATGCTATTTACGTATCAATGTTTATTTAATGGGAGTAGATGTATGCCTAGTTGACATTATGCCACCTTGATTCGTTGTATGCCATGTATCCATTGTTAAACCTAGGTTGGGACATTACTAGTTGGACATAATCATAATACCAACATTGGGTTATCGTAGCTATGCTTAGACATGCTTACATATCGTTGGGATTCATGTCACATGTTGAATAATGTTAATCTTGACTTAATGAGATATTGAATCGTGGCCGTTAGCCACTGTTGTAAATTTGTTGTACCATGGCGGGGTTTGCCATTGGTCTTGGTTGAGCAATTGTTTTCCTCGGGCAAGTGATCGTGCGATAAAGGGGTGCTTTCTAGCACGTTGGGATGTGGATGTCTTGCAGAGACAACAAGGACTTAATCTTGTGCGCCATTGAACTGGGTCTAATCGTACTACCACATGTCGGAATGGGACAGACCTAGTGATTAATTTGTAATGTCTAGTCTTGAGTACGCCAATGGTGGTGTGGGTTCCGGATGGGCGGGTAGATTCACATGGCGCAAGAGGGGCCTTATGGGCGAAACCTTAGCGAGCGATCTGAGTTTAGACAATGCATTGTAAAGGCTCTTGTCATGATATCTCTCGCGACACACCAAAGGAAGTGTGTTAGTAACGTTTGCACAAAGAGATGTTCATGTCTTGTGGGTAAAGTTGTACAACCTCTGCAGAGTGTAAAACTATTCGGATAGCGCGTCATGATCATGGACAAAGCAGGAATTTCACACGGGGTATAAAGTGTTTCATAAAATGTGGAATGTGGAATTGTTGGGATGTGAGCGGGAGTTCATTTGTTGTTTTGTTGTCTATCATTGATCTATCGATTATTTATTTATGTTTTCATAAATATGCTTTCAATCTATTTATTGTATTTCCATTCAAGTTATTGCTTTACGCAAAATAAACTATATAGCCATCCTTGTCAAGCCGTGCATAAATATATTGCATCAATTTCCTACGGCTTCTTTGAGTACCTTTGTACTCACGGCTTTATGCCCTTGTTGATCGATTCTTTGAAGGAGATAATGAATCTCATGAAGAGGAATTCTATGAAGACTACGTGGATTAGGAAGGCGTTCCCAGACGATTGCACGTGGCATGTCGAATGGTTCAAGTTATCTTTTCCGCTGCAATAGTATTTGTTTCTTAAGCCCTTAAGGCACAATGGTGTAAACATTGACCATAAGGTCGTTTGCTTTATTTAATAATAATTTGCTTCTTCTTAGTTAATTCGTTGTATGGAATGATATTACATCTGTGTTTCCACTGTGTGCACTAGCGTGATCCTGGACTAGTGCAGTATACACAGAGGGTTTCGGATTTGTAAATCCGGGTCCCGACAGCGGCTCCGCTATACTCCAGGAAGTGCATCGCCGTTGGTGAGTGCATTGACGCCGCATTGATGCTCAAGATATAATACTTGGGGCAGAAATAGCTCCACCATATCTTGTAGCTCTGCGTAGCTTTTGAGCCTGCCGGGCGCTTCATGTAACATTGTGTAAAGTTTGAGCCTGTTGGCCTATAACGAAATCTCCTTTTCCTTTACAAATATCTTTGCGATGAGCTTGCCTTGGTTTGTTCCTTAACTCGGTCCTCGAGAATCGGCAATCGGCAGGTGATCGCTTCTTTCTGGGTGCGAGTAGTCGGACGTGCGAACTCTTGAATGCTTGTTTAGGGGGTGTTCGAGTGCAGGCTAGACGGTGCCTCGGTTAGCAGGGACGACCGGATGCCTCTTCGTGAGGTTCTGGTACCCAAGTGCTCGTTTAACGTCCTAGCTAGACCGTGCCTTGGTTGGCAGGGACGACCGGATGCCTCTTCGTGAGGTTCTGTTACCCAAGTGCTCGTTTAACATCGTAGCTAGACAGTGCCTTGGTCGACAGGGACGACCGGATGCCTCTTCGCGAGGTTCTGGTACCCAAGTGCTCGTTTAACGTCGTAGCTAGACCGTGCCTTGGTCGGCAGGGACGACCGGATGCCTCTTCGCGAGGTTCTGGTACCCGAGTGCATGTTTAACGTCGTAGCTAGACCGTGCCTTGGTCGGCAGGGACGACCGGATGCCTCTTCGCGAGGTTCGGGTGTCCGAGTGCTCGTTTAACGTCGTAGCTAGACCGTGCCTTGGTCAGCAGGGACGACCGGATGCCTCTTCGCGTGGTTCTGGTACCCAAGTGCTCGTTTAACGTCGTAGCTAGACCGTGCCTTGGTCGACAGGGACGACCGGATGCCTCTTCGCGCAGTTCGGGTGTCCGAGTGCTCGTTTAACGTCGTAGCTAGACCGTGCCTTGGTCGGCAGGGACGACCGAATGCCTCTTCGCGTGGTTCGGGTGTCCGAGTGCTCGTTTAACGTCGTAGCTAGACCGTGCCTTGGTCGGCAGGGACGACCGGATGCCTCTTCGCAAGGTTCTGGTACCCAAGTGCTTGTTTAACGTCGTAGCTAGACCGTGCCTTGGTCGGTAGGCACGACCGGATGCCTCTTCGCGAGGTTCGGGTGTCCGAGTGCTCGTTTAACGTCGTAGCTAGACCGTGCCTTGGTTGGCAGGGACGACCGAATGCCTCTTCACGAGGTTCTGGTACCCAAGTGCTCGTTTAACGTCGTAGCTAGACCGTGCCTTGGTCGGCAGGGACGACCGGATGCCTCTTCGCTAGGTTCGGGTGTCCGAGTGCTCGTTTAACGTCGTAGCTGGACGTGGCTCATTTTACGTCGTAGCTGGACGTGGCTCGTTTTACATCGTAGCTGGACATGGCTCGTTTTACATCGTAGCTGGACGTGGGGCATCCATCCCGAGTCCTCGTCCGGCGAGGGTAGCTGCGAGAGGAGTGGCCACCGTCTATCCCACACGATACCCGTCCCGCAGTGGGACTGGAGGGGTGGCGGCGCGCGCGTTTACCCGTGTTGGTTTGAACGCCGTGCTCGTGGAGCTAATAACGGGTGGTCCGAGTGGGTCCTGGGAGGTCCCTCCCAAGGGGGACCCTTCCGAGCGGACGGTCCCAAAGTAGGGTGTCCAGGCCCGTTGTGGGGCGACCCATAAAAACCTTTCTTTACTCGATCCCGTATCGGACCCTGGGTCGTCCGCCGACCAAGAGCACAGCTGGCTGTCGCCCATCGATGAGCTCCCGGGAGAGTGTGAAGTATGGTCTCGGACGCGAGTTGAGGCGATCGGGTCGTCAGCCGACCTAACCGGAGGCCCACTGGGGGCTCACCTCATACTCGCCCCTTGCTCGAATTTCGCTGGGGCGGCCTTATGTCCATCTGTTGAGATAGGCCTTTAGAACCCACAGCTTTCGGCTGGGCCCCCGGCGCGAGCCATCGAGCTCTTGCCATTTTGGGACCATGCTGGCCCAGTGACCTCTCGCACACGCCGGGCAACAAATCACAGCGTAAAGCGGAGGCAAGAGGTCTTAGGGCCTTGCCCGAGGCGATGTCTTTACTGACTCTCTGCTGTCTTGTCGATTAAATCTGAGTGGAATTAGGCCAGGCGTTACAGTGCACGACGCGGCAGACGAGGATGTGCGCGACGCTTCGTTCGAGGGGGCGTCTGTTCGGCTGGCGCCCGCTTGGTCAGACGCTCGCTCGGCAATTAACACGGCGGATGAGGATGTGCGCGACGTTTCGCTCGAGGAGGCGTCTGTTCAGCTGGCGCCCGCTTGGCCCTTATAAATAGGGTGAGGGGGTGCTCGAGCATACCTCTCGCCTTTGCTTCCTCATCTTCCTGCGCTTGCCTGAGACAAGAAGAAAGACCGCGAGAGCAAGAGAAAGAAAAAACTCCCAACTTCTCCCTTTCTCACCTTCTCCCTATTCTCCCAGAGATGTCGTGGCCAACGTGCTCCATCCAGGCCAGTCGTGCGCTCGGGCTGGTAAAGAAAGGGTTCTTGCCTCGGAGGAGGTCTCGAGTGGAGAGTGCCGTGCAGGGCCGCCTTCCCGCGCCGGGATCGGCGGTCGTTGTACCCGCCTCGTTTTACGAGTGCGGGTTCGGGCTCCCGCTGCACCCGTTCATGCGCGGGCTTCTTCTTCATTACGAGGCGGAGGTGCACCACCTTAACCCCAACAGGGTCCTTCATATCGCCATCTTCATCACGCTCTGTGAAGCTTTTCTGGGGATCGAGCCCCATTGGGCTTTGTGGAGCATTTCTTCGGGCCGGTGAGAAAGACAAGTCCTCGGACGCGGCGGTGCCTGTCGGAGGTGTGGATTTCCAGCTGCGTGCGGGGCGCGCAGCGGATTATATTGAGATGAATCTGCCGTCGTCCAACCGGGGGTGGCACTCTGAGTGGCTTTATGCCAAGAACTTGGGGGACAGCGCTCCCGGCTACTCCGGTCGGCTCCCGGAGATGAAGCCCTTGTGGGGCTGGGGCGCCGAGAAGAGGGAAAAGAACCGAGTGGAGGTGATAACGGACCAGATCGAGGCCCAGAAGAAGCGGGGCCTTACTGGCGACGTTATTGTGCGCGCGTTCATGAAGATGCGCGTGCAGCCTCTCATGGATCGGCCTTTCCCTATGTTCAAATTTGAGGGGCCGATCGACCCGGCGAGGATGATGGCGGAAGAACTTCCCTCGTCGGAGGTCCGGCGCGGTATCATTATTCTGGCGGATCTTGTGGCGGCGGCGAGCACCCCGAGCCATTTTCGGCCCAGAATCTGCCGAACCTGGTAATTTGAGTGTAGCTTTCTTTCTCCTTTTTTCTTTTCTCCCTCGGCGTTGGCGCTCTGCCTGACCGTGGTCTTTACGTTCCCCAGGGGCTTGCTGGGATAGTCTCCCGGGCGCTGCTGCCAGGGGAGAAGGAGCTGAGGGCTGAGGCCTGCGCGAAGTCTGCGCAAATTGAGGCCGCGCGCAAAAAACGCAAAGAGGAGAAGAGGAAGCGGCGGGAGAAGGAACGCGTTGCAAGAGCCGCGCGCGGCGAGGACGCATCGGAGACCACTTCCGCGGTGTCGACCTCTACCAACAGTAGCGGAAACCGAGGCGGACACCCATACCACGGGTATCTGTTCGATTCGCCGGTCGGGGGCAACCCGGTCGAAGGTTCGACGGGGGGCGAGCACATAGGCGCGGCAGACGTTGTGCCCCAAGTGGAGATGTTCCCAGTGGAATCGTCCTCGGGGAAGCGGAAGGCCGACTCGCCCCCGCAAGGAGGACCGACGAAGAGAAGCGCTGCCGCCGTCGCGTCCGTCAATGATAAGTGTCCCCTCTTTGGTATTAACGGTAGGGTAGTCAGAGCAAATTATTGATTGTTTGTGGCGCGCATGTTTACTCGGGCGGTCGCAATGCAGCCCGAGCATAGCATTAGCGCGATCGGCGAGGAAAGCGCAGTGCAGTCGGGAGGCCCTGGTCGGTCCGGCCGGGAGAAGTTCCACGAGCGGCAGCGCCGGAGCTGCCGGTGGAGCGAGCGATGGTTTTCGGCGGGCCGGGCGAGGGCGAGGCGGCTCCGACCGTCCTCGGCGAAGTCGAATCTTCCTCCTCGGTCGAGGGAGGTCGGGAGAATTGCCGCCCGACGGATGCGGCCCGCTTCCCGGCGATGGCGACTCCGTAGCCGGGGCGGCCGGAGGAGGTGGTCAAGTCCGAGTCGATCCTCCGGTCGCGGGGAGGTGCCGAGTGGCCTTCCACGGTGCAAGCTCTTTGGGCCGGCCCAGCGACTCGGATCCGCCACCCCGCCGACGACTTGGTCGGTGGGCGGCCAATCCGGCGGGCCGACCATCTCGATGGACGACCGTGGAGGGCGCGAATGGGCTATCCTCGGGGCGGCATTAAGTCTTGCCGCGGAGGAGACCAAGCGGATCCAGGGAGGTGGGTCGCTCCTTCGAGCTCCGCAAAGCGCCGACGCCTTGATTCACAAAGGATTCTTCCTGTTAGCTTGGTAAGTTGTCGGGACACAGCTCTCATGACCTTGGTGATTCGCCGTGAGCTAGCGGAGTGTTACGCCTTATAGCGCTTGTGTGCCCTCCGGAGGACAAGTCGCGGTTCATCATGGCGTGCGGCTATAAATTAACCGCCAGAAGTGGCGCATGGCCGCTTGGCGTGAGTTGCGCATAGCGCCCGAGGCCACAGGCCGTGAGCAAAAGTAGCAAAGGAAGCTGCCAGAGGCGGCTCGATTCGGCCGGGCCTTGCTCGAGGCGCGCGAGCAGAGGCGATCTTTGGCAGCGGGTGGCCGAGCTCGAATCCCTCTTGGCGGGCGGCGGCGCCAGGACCGGCCGTGGCGGGAGGCGGCCGCGCGGTCGGGCGCGCCAACCATCAGGTTGAGTTGGTCTAGGCTCGAGAGGGCACCGAGCTAGCGCGTCACGAGCGCGCCGCCGCCCAACGGGATCTGGCCAAGTCGGACGCCAGTCTCCGTGATTTGGAGAGCTCTGCGAGCGGTAAGTGTTCTGATTCTTATGTCGATTCCGTATCAGCAGTTTGCGGGGCGCGTTTTCTGACTCGACCCCGATCTGCAGAGTTGCAGAAGAACCTTGGTGGCACCGTGGAGGCGCGGAAGGATGCCCTGCAGGCCCGTGACTAGGCGGTCATGGCGCGGGACATGGCGCAGGCGGCGCTGAAGGAAACCGAGGGTAGCCGAGCCGTGCTGGCCGCAGAGCTGGAGGCCCTTCGCGGGGTCGGCCAAGATGTCTGCGACCGGATTCTTGGAATCGTGGCGGGTCTGAGCGCACTCGCCACCGTGCTGGCTCGAGTGCCGGGGCACGTCGAGAGCGCGGTGATCGTGGGCGCGACACTCGGGGCTTCCTCGACATTGGTAAACACCGTCTCCCATTACGACGGCATCGACCTCGCGGTGGTGAGCAGCGGTGTTGCCGGGAACCGTACCGACGACGAGATCGACAGGCTCGAGCTCCAAGTCGAGCCGCACGCTCGAGAGATTGCCAGCCACATCTCGCCGCGGAGTGCCCTCCAACAAGAATAAGGAGAAGTTAGATACATCCTTTTATTGTAAAGACTATTGTTCGTAAATAATCTTAAGACTTAACAAGTTCCAGCATGCCTCTTGCCCTCGTTTACGTTATAGTGCGTGCTTGACCGGCCATAGCCTAAGGACCGCCGGGGTCGCTTATGTGTAAGTCGGGTCATTTTTTGGAAGGGCAAAAAGGATGGGAACTTTGGGTGCGCAAAGACATTCTCACGTGCTTGTGAGGATAGGAGTGTTCCCGATCGCCAAAGATCGCTCGCTCGGGCACTTCCTTCTTCCGCTAAGTGCTACTGCATGGCCGTGGCGTTGGCGTAGGCCGTAGTACTTGGGTCGAGAGGGTTACCGCTTGGGAAGGACCTCGTGGCCAGTCGTGTCACCGACCCGCATGAGCGCGTGAGTTAGTTGTGTTTGCGCGGGAGAGGAGTGTTCCCGACCGACCAAGGGCCGCACCGGTTGGGCACTTCCTTCTTCCGCGAAGTGCTACTTCGCAACCATAGCCGCTGGGGCGTAGGCCGTAGCACTTGGGTCGAGAGGGTTACCGCTCCGGAAGGACCTCGTGGTCGATCGGGTCACCTACCCGATGAGCGCTGACCGGAAGCGGCTCTGAACGGGGGGCGCCAACGGGCAGCCCCCGAGCATTGCACGGCGACCGGGTGCTTGGAAGGAAGGGTAAAGACGATGCAAGAAATAAGAAAAGATCTTAGGGATAGAATCGCCTTAACTTTTCTATGTTCCATGCATTGGGAAGGACGTGACCATCCGCGTCCTTGAGTCGAAAGGTGTTGGGTCGAAGAACCTCCACGACGGTGAAGGGGCCTTCGAGTGGCGAGCTTGTGCTGTCTTTCTTTGCCGTCGGGACTCGTGCAGACTGTGTCGCCGTGCCGAAGGATCGCCCTCGAACGTGGTACGTGGTAACGTCGCGAGCTTCTAGCGATGTTGGCCGATCGCGGAATGGCCACATCGTGCGCCTCGCCGGGTCGATGGCGTCTTGTTGCGAGGCGAGCCCCGAGCCTCGTCGAGGCTTGTAGTCTTGGGGCGCCATATTCGGTCGGTTGGCGGGCGGCCGATCTGCGAACACCATGAAGAACGGTGTAAACCCGGTCGCCCGAGTTGGCGTGGTCCGCAGGCTCTAGAGGACGGGAGGTAGCTCGGCCACCCATCGCCCCGCGAAATGCTTCAGTCGACTGAAGATCCGCGGCTTGAGACCTTGGAGGATCATGCCGTTCGCGTTCGACCTGGCCGTTAGTCCGCGGATGGGCCACGGCCGCCCAATCGACGCGGATGTTGAAGTCGTCGCGAGAACTTCGAGGAATTCCTTCCCGTGAAGCTGCGTCCGTTGTCGGTGATGATAGAGTTAGGGACTCCAAAGCGAAAGACGATGTCACGGAAGAAGGTGGTCGCCTGCATCGACGTGACGCTCACAACGGGCTTGGCCTCTATCCACTTGGTGAACTTGTCCACCGCGACAAGGAGATGAGTAAAGCCCCCGGGCGCTTTCTTGAAGGGCCCGACCAGATCGAGTCCCCATACTGCAAATGGCCATGTGATGGGAATCGTCTGTAAAGCCTGAGATGGCAGATGTGTCTGTCGGGCAAAGAATTGGCATCCTTCACAGGTGCGTACAATCTGCTCGGCGTCGGACACGGCGGTCGGCCAGTAGAAACCTTGTCGAAAGGCTTTTCCTACCAGGGACCGGGGCGCGACATGGTGACCGCAGACCCGCCATGGATATCGAGCGCGATTGTTTCCGTCGGCGAATGCACCTCGGAGGACTCGGAGGACTCCTTTATAAAGGTCCGCCCGACCGGATTTAATATTTCGCCGACGGCGCGGCGCCGAACCTCGGTCGGGTCGGAGGAAGCGACCCGTTAAATCGAGACGGTCGGTGAAGGGCTTCCTCGGTCGGATTGATCGTTAACACAGCTGCGGCCCGACCCGCCGGATCGCCGACCTTATGGTGATCGGGGTAGCGCGCCCGGCGGCTCGAAAACCGCGATCCACCGGGTCCATCCGGACGAAGGTAGCGGAAGGTCGCAGACGAAGATCCTGTGGGGATGGCTCTGCTGGAGGTAAGATTGGCTAGTGTCGGCCTCACCGTTGTAAGCGTCTGTAGCTATGGTGGAGCTCGAAACCTTTGAACCGTTCCTCGAGCTTGCGCGCTTCTCGACAAAGATCTGCCATCCGGTGTCTTGGGCTCCGCAGCCTTCATGACCTGGTCGACAACAAGCTTGGAGTCCCGTGGGCGAAGAGTCGGCGCGCCGAGGTCGGCAGCGATCCAAGACCGCTGACGAGCCTCGTGCTCGGCGATGTTGTTGGTCGCATCGAGAGCGGCGATCACGTATTGAAGTCTGCTCGGCGGGAAACAATAACAACTCCTGCACTGCGCCATTCTTGGTGTAGGACCCATCAAGTACATCGTCCAAGCTGGGGTCTTGGCGTCGATGGCGCTGGGCTTGATCCACTCGGCACGACGTCGGCGAGTGGCTGTGACTTGACCGCCGTTCGAGGAACATATGATATGTCGTGACCATTAAGCTCGAGCGCCCACTTGGCTATCCTTCCTGAGGCATCGCGGTTGTGGACGATCTCGCCGAGTGGCGATGTGGTCACCACGGTGATGGGGTGCTGGTCGAAGTAATGGACCAGCTTCCTTTTTGCGATGAGCACTGCATAGAGTAGCTTCTGCACCTACGGGTACCGAGCCTTGGACTCGGAAAGCACCTCACTGATGAAGTAGACTGGCCGTTGTACCTTGAGTTCACGGCCTTCTTTCGCTTGTTCCACCACGAGGGCCGCACTGACGACTTGGGCAGTGGCTGCGATGTAGAGGAGCCAGTTCGCTGATGCTTGGGGCAACTAGGACCGGGGGTGAGGACAAGAAGGCCTTCAAGCGGTGAGGGCCTCTCCGAGCCTCCTAGGTCGGTGAAGCGGTCGGATTTCTTGAAGCGACTGTAGAGCGGCGATTCGCGCTCGCCAAGGCGAGACACGAAACGGCTCAAGGCTGCAAGGCATCCGGTTAGCCTCTGGACCCCTTTGAGGTTGCCAACCGGGCCCATCCTTGCGATCGCCGAGACCTTCTCCTTATTGGCCTCGATGCCGCGCTCGGAGACGATGAAGCCGAGGAGTTTCCCCTTGGGGACCCCGAAGACGCACTTCTCGGGGTTGAGCTTTATGCAGAACCGCCAGAGATTCGCGAAAGTCTCTCCTAGGTCGGCAATGAGGTCGTCGGCCTTCTTGGTCTTCACGACGATGTCGTCGATGTACGCCCCAATGTTGCGGCCGATCTGGTCGTTGAAACACGTTTGCATACATCGCTGGTATGTAGCGCCCGCATTTTTTAGACCGAACGGCATTGTTACGTAGCAGAATGAGCCAAGCGGAGTGATGAAGGAGGTCGCGGTGATCGGACTCCTTGGCGCTATCCGTGGTAGCCCGAGTAGGCATCCGAGAAAGGAGAGGGACTCGCACCTGCGGTGGAGTCTATGACTTGGTCGATCGCGGGCAAGGAGCGGGTCCTTAGGACACGCCTTGTTGAGACTCGTATAGTCAATGCACATTCTCCATTGCCCACTCTTCTTCTTTACAAGTACAGGGTTGGCGAGCCACTCGGGGTGGCGCACCTCTTTTACAAACCCTGCAGCCAAAAGCTTAGCAATCTCCTCCCCTATGATCCTGCGCTTCTCTTCGTCGAAGCGGCGCGGCGTTAGGCGATCGGCTTTGAGCACAGTCGGATGCTCAAGGAGTGCTCGACGACCTCCACGGGAATTCTGGCATGTCGGAGGACTTCAATGCAAAGACATCGTTATTGGCGCGAGGAAGTCGGCGGCGTGCTTTCCTATTTGGCGGGGCGTGGCTCCAACCCGCCTGATCTTGGTCGAGATCACCGGATCGACCACAACCTTCTTCGTGTCCTCGGCGGACTTGAAGGATCCCGCCCGACTTCTTTGGACTCGGGGCGGACTCGAGGCTTCCTCCGAAGGTTAGCGGCTCGGCGACGCGATGACCGCCGATGCTAACTCGCAACTGCTTCGCTCGCAGATGTAAGCAAGCTGGAAGGACGAAGCCACGGTGATGACTCCTCGCGGCCCGGGCATCTTCAGCTTGAGATAGGTGTAGCTGGGGACCGCCATGAACTTGGCATAACACGGCCTCCCCAGAATGGCGTGGTAGGATCCGGGAAAATCCACGACCTCGAAGGTGAGGGTCTTGGTGCGGAAATTTTTCGGTCCTCCAAAGGTGACGGGCAGGTCGACCTGCCCGAGCGGTTGGGCTTTCTTGGCGAGGATGGCCAGTGGAAAGGCACCTTGCTCGATCGGAGACCCGGCGGGGACCCCATGGCGTCGGCGTCTCAACATAAAGGATGTTGAGACCATCGCCACCGCCCATTAGCACCTTTGTGAGGTGCTTCTTCCCACAATGGGGTCGACCACAGCGGGTATCTCCCGGTGCGGGGCGTGGTCGGGTGGTCGATCCGTCGAAGGTGATCGGGGACTCCGACCACCGAAGATATTGGGGGACGGCTGGTGTGGCGGTATGAACCTCGCGGTAGGCGAGCTTGAGCCGAAGCTTGTCGGCGTAGCATGCCGGTCCACCAAAGATCATGAGGCAGCC
The DNA here is from genome assembly GCA_036346275.1 of Otatea glauca. Classification (NCBI taxonomy): domain Eukaryota; kingdom Viridiplantae; phylum Streptophyta; class Magnoliopsida; order Poales; family Poaceae; genus Otatea; species Otatea glauca. Next base: position 27,928,089 of record CM070721.1, on the reverse strand, counting down.
GTCGGGTTTTGGGAACTCGTCGTCCGCCATCTTCTCCGCGGCCCGTGGGGCCGGGTGCTTCTTTCCTTTGCCCCGCGGCGTCATGGGGGCGCCGGAGAGGAAGCGCCTTAGGACCTCGCGATCCGGTACTTGTGTTTGACGAGGAATCCGTGGTGTGGGCACGGGCTGTCCATCAATTTTTCAAGTGGTGGGAACAACGGCCGGTCGCGCTTTCTTGCTTGCGAGGCGGTCGACGGTCGCGACCACTGGGCCTCGCGGACTGCTTCCGTCCGCTTCCATTTGTCGGAGCGGTCGGAAGGGACCCGGCTTCGGACCGGGTTCTTGCTTAGTCTTGCCATCTTGAAGATGGCCCCACGCCTCCTCGCCAGAGTGTGGTTGGTGGCGATGTCGTAAGGTCCTTGGTAGTTACGGGCTTGACGCGCCCGGTTTGTGCACCAAGGCCTTGCGGGAGATGCCATAAATGAACGCCCCACGGCGTCGGCGTCGGAGATGTCGGGAGCTCGTTGCATTGGCGGGAGAATCGCGGATGTAATCCGGAGAGTTTCTCCCGCCGCTTGCTCTGACTCTTGAGTCGAGAGTTCCCGTGGCGCTTGTATGTGCCTCGAAGTTGCCGACGAAGAGGCTCTTCAAGTCGGCCCGTTCTGATGGTCTCTGCGGCGGTACTCGAGCAGGGCTCGGTGAGTCCGCAAGGTAGATAGGGAGGTATTGGATGATGAAGAGGTATCCGTCGCTCCTCCGCCCGCATGCGGCCGGTAGTCTTGAGCCATCTGTGCGGGGTTCGTAGCCCGATGTATTTGGCTATGTTGGTTGGTGCCACAATCTGGCGGGAAAATCTGCGTGGCGGATCCCCGACGAAAGCTCGTGGTCCGGACCATCGGGGCTTGAGGCTGCGATTGTGGCGGCGCCCACTGTCCGCAACACGCGAGTGGGCAGCTTCGTCCACCGCTTTTCTTCGCACCTCGAGGGTTGCGCGGACGTCGTAGTCGTCTCGAGGCGGCGCACCGGTCTGCGAGGCTGAGGGTTTATTTTGATGTGCCGCCACCTTTGCCGGACCAGTAGGGCCCAAGGGTGGTGCGAGTTGGCGCCAGTGGCGCCCGAGAATGGTGAGGGTAGGAGGCTTGCATGTCTTGTCTGGCGACGCGCTCCACCGACCGGAGATTACGATGCGTGGCTTTGGCCTCGGGTCGTCCGGCTCGGGAAGGCCTCGGGCGGCATCGCGGTGCGACCACGTTACGCTTGCGTGGGAAGAACGAAGGCCATCGATTCCTCCACCGGCTTGGCGCGCTTTTGCGCTTGCCGCGCCCGCGCCGCCAAGTAACGATGGGGGCTCGGGCTCATCTGCTCGAGTCGGCACGAGCTTATCGAGCTTCGACCCTTGATCCTCCAGCTCTTTCGCTGCGGAGGAACTTCGGCGCGGCGAGCTTGGCGCTCGCTAGCGTTGCCTGCTGTATTCCTCCTCCTGCGCCTCGGTCTGGCTGGATGGGAGCCCCCATAGGTGCGGGGGTTATGGTCAGGTTGACCGTGCCCACCATGTTGCACTCACGAGTGTCGTGCAGGGGTTTGCTCGTGTTGGGTGGAGTCATGGCGGGAAGAATCTTCCGGCTCGTGGGCGAGGCGGCATATAGACGGCCATAGCCACGAACTGTGAGCTCGCGGGAGGCGACGTGGTCGTCCTCCTGAGCCCTCGGGTGCCACCGCCAAAGATGGCGGGGCGCTCGTTGGGCTCCGGCCTGGAGGCCTGCAGGGGGGCCTCAAGCCGGAGGCCGGCGAGGTTGTCGGAGATGGAGCCCTGGCTTCCAGCGGGCTTCTGGTCTCTGACGGTGATGGGACTGAGCGCGAGCCCACCCGTTGGAGTGGCGATAAAGTCGAGGGAGCTGAAGCGGATTCGTCCCCGGCGTGAACACGCCGTCGCCGTGAAGAGCCATCGAGGAGATGAAAAGGGAATCAGAAGATGTCGATGAAGGCGCGCCCCTACTGCGCGCGCCAACCGCCGGCGTTTGAGCACCGCAAGTAAATTTGTAAGTCAAAGGGCCACGCGTTCCTCGTCCCTGAATGGTTAGACTCGAGCCCAAGGTGTATCTTGGTTCGGGCGAATGTCCCTACTCGATTCGTTCGGTGGTGTTGTATTGCCTTAGGTGCGGATGGTCGCACAACGTTTTACAAATGAGAGCGGAGGTTTGAGCACAAGAGTGTTCGTAAAGGCCTAGCGAGAGAGAGATCTCTCGGCGCCCCACTCCCGAGGCCCTGCCTCCCTTTATATAGCTGGAGGCGGGTTACATGGGAAGTTGGGAGAGGGAAATTGCTTGGTGATGGGTCGTCGCCGGTTTGCCCACGCTGGGTCGGTAGTCTGGTGGCGAGGCGATTAGGCTCTTCGCGTCGGAGATGGCACACACGCTTACGTGAACGGCGATGGTTGGCGTTACGGTCGTAACGTTAGTGCGCCTCGGGAGGGCGTGCCTTCGTATTATGCGTGGTGGTTGATGGGGTGGAAGCTTGACTTGACCATTTATGCCATCTTGGGAAAGAGCCACTGCTCCGTACAATCACTTGATTGTCCCGTCCGCAGAACGCGTGGCCATAGGTGGCGAGAGGCTTTGACACGTGGCCCTTGGCGGAGGTTGCCTTAATTTGGTCGGAGTCGGAGGATCCCGACCCGCCGCGGGGGTCGGGAGCCTTACTTGGTCGGGGACGCTAGTCCTGATCGGTCGAGAGGGGCGTCCTTTGTGGTCCCACGATTTCTTTGGTCGATAATGGGCTTGAGGTAGCCTGCTTGTTATCCTGGGCCGTTGGGGTACCCCTGGTATGAGTATTCGTCAAGGAGCTTTTCTTAATTTTCTCCACTGGTCCATGAAAGAGGTGACAATTTGGGAATTATGTATGGGATCCTGCCATTTGCAAACTCCACCTTGCTGCCTTTTCATTGCTCGATGATGATAACGGGTGAAAAATGATCATAACAGGAAATTTTGCGAGTTTGGCCTCGAACTGGTAGACTTGCATGCTAATAATTCTTTCTGTTGCTCAATTATGATAACCTGTCATCCTCATACCTTATACATGCCCTTATATTTTATTGTTTAGCACCTATCAGCATTGCTTTGTTGCTTTTGAATGATAACCTGTTAGCCTGCTATTGAATGCTGTTGTCGATTCGGTTGTACTGACTTTACTATGTTAATCTGAATATGAGGTTAATCTGTTCACTAAGATTCTATTATAACAGTGCATTCAATTATAAATTCTTTGTTTTGCATGCTAAGGTGGTAAGGGTTCGAGGCCTAATTCGCTGAATTAATTTGTTTAGCCCATTTGTGATTGAGGTCGAAGATTTAAATCTTCAATCAAACCCTAAATCTCAGAGCACCATAAACAAATTCACGTCAATTATGTTATTTTTATCATATTATTATTTCGGATTAGAAATAGATTCTTGTTCATTCTTCATCGCATTTCATTCAACAATCCGGAAGGTTGTATGTTGTTTCAAACCATTACTGCTTATTCTTGTGGCAATGTTCAAATCTAGGTAGTTTTTTTACTATATATGTGTCCTCGAAAGGTGTATATGTGTATGTATCCTCGAAAGATGTATGTGTACGTATCCTCAAAAGAAGTATGTGTATGTATCCTCGAAAGGTAAGTATGTGTATGTATCCTCGAAAGGTGTATATGTGTATGTATCCTCGAAAGATGTATGTGTATGTTTCCTCGAAAGATGTCTGTGTATGTATCCTCAAAAGATGTATGTGTATGTATCCTCGAAAGATGTATTTTGTGCTTTACACTTGTTATGTATTTGTCGTTAAATTGACATCACGAAATTCCCTTGCGTAATGGTGATCTACATGAAAACAATCTCATATAAGATGTATAAGTTTGTATATCCTGTATGTGTATATATCATGTCTATGTGTATGTGTATATTTGTGTTCATGGTAAAATTATTATGGAGCATGCAGATTTGAAAAAAAGATGTACATGTGTATGTGTCCTTCAAAGATGTATGTGTATGAAGATCAAATAGTATATGTATGTGTACAAGTTCTTTAAAGATGTACGTGTATGTGTCCTTCAAAGATGTACATGTACGAAGATCAAAAAGTATATATATGTGTACAAGTTCTTTGAAGATGTACGTGTATTTATTTCATTTCGTAGAATTGATAAGTTCGGGGATTGATATGTACATTATTATTGAGTACTCCCCCTTTGAATAAATATTAGCCGTATTTTAATTTTACAATTTGTGGTGAAATTGAAATTGAGAAATACAAGAGAGAAAATGACTTAGGTCGATCTGCTACTGCCTCTAAGTTTAAGCCTTAATGAGAATCCATATTAAGGCTTAATGATACTCTATATGAAAACAATCTCGAATAAGTGCAAAATATCATGGGACTAACTTTAAAACACTCAAAGGGATATATATACTAGCATAGTCTACAAAAGGATCGTAATTAGAACTTGTTTTGCATCTGAATACGTACGCTCGTATGATTTTACATCTATGTTCATTCGTTATGTCAATCTTCATTTGTATGTGTATTTTAAAAATGACCTTGCTAATTTGAAATTTCCAACAAACTCGCTAGGAATGGCCTCTGACAACGGACAAGTACCAGCGGGAGTTGGACCCTCAAATATGGACGAAGGAGGAATGGGTAGCCCGAACCATAGTCCAATATCCTACGAACTTGCGGATCTGTCATGGACCAACTTTGGCGTCGATGTGAATGCGAGGTAAAGTTTAAGTGTCTTGTGGTTCTCAAAACATTGTTGGCCCATCGACTCATGAGAAGATCAAATTGCGGTATGACGTCGATCAACGAAGGCGTAGCGCAAGTCGTGGTCCAAACAAGATGCCTAAGGGACTTTTTAACATAGTGGAACTCTCGGCAGTTGGGGAACCTGCTCTACCAGATTCATCGTTGGGGCCGTACAGGACAACATGCGGTGTTCTTGCTAGGGATGACGTGCCCATCAGCTACAGATCGTGGATTGGCAGCCAAGGTGACCCATGGGTGGTTCCCAATGACCTGAAGAACTCGTCGCGGGACAAGCTAAAACAAGTGTTCCAGTTCCCCCAAAGGACCGAGCAGGTTGCAAAGAAACGTGCACTATCCATCATGTGCACTGCGTGGAAGAATTGGAAGACAGCACTAAATAAGAACTATGTGAAGAAGAATGAAACGCCGAATTTTGATACGTACCCAAAGTTAAGAGAGTTCTGGGAGGACTTTGTGGCGTACAAAAGTTCTGAAGAAGCGCAGATAGTAAGTCAAAGGAACAAGGCAAACACAGATAAAAATCTTCACCCTCACACACTAGGAATAGGAGGGTACGTGAAGAAAATACCAGCATGGGATCGGACCGAAGAAGAACTAACCCGCAAGGGTGTCATTCCTGCGACGGTCGTCTTGAGCGAACGATCGAAGCACTGGTTGCTTGGGAGGGGTGCTTCTATCTCCGATGATGGCAGCTTAAGCTTCAGAAGCGATAGAGAGCAGGAAGTGTCGCGCAGAATCAGGATGCTCACATGTAGTCTTTCCAAGGTTCTTTCAGGCCAAGAAGGGAGAATGACGAGCTAACAGTAGCCCTGGGTAACAAGGAGCATCCAGGTCACACCCGAGGAGTTGGTTTGGTGCCGTGGAAAGAAGCCTTCCCAATAGACGCATGGTTGTACAAGTGCCAAAAGAGACTAAGAGAAGATCAACTGGACCGTCAAATAAAAGATTCTGTGGCGAGAGCGTTAGAGGAACAGAGAGCGGAACTAGATAAGGTTGTGGAGCAAGTAGTAAAGAAAGCTCTCAGCTCACGACCGCCACCTGGAGAAATCCCTGAGCTCATCAGTCCTGGTGCTCGTAAGAGCATCTACGCGTCCACAGGGGTTCCCGAAGAGCACGGATTCTATTTTCCTATGGATGACATCAAAGAACCGACACCGTGCAAGCTACATTTGTCTGCACATGGCATTACCATCAAGGTGGCTAAGGGCAGGGCTTGGCCATGCCAGGAATCGTAGGTTTTGCACTGTCGCCTGATACCGCAGGGATTCGCCAGGGTCGAAGTGGACAGTGTAGTCCGCCAATACCGTAAAATGGAGGTAGAGATCCCTGGCGATGACGGAAACAAAATACTAGGAGAAAACGTGCGTAGCTTCCTCGTGTGGTGCAAGAGCTTGATTAAGTTTGGCTCGGACGATGAGGACGACACAGATGATGATCAACCGCACTCTGCACACAGAGACCTCCCGCCCTGGTCGCCACCACAGAGACAAAGTCCAACTCCTCATGGCACCAACCGAGAAAAAGTCCGACTCCTCCGCCAGAATCTGAGAAGAATCTAACACCAGCACTATCTCGCAAGTCAGCACCATCCTCGAAGAAATCTTAATCATCTGTGAAGCAAGGACAATCCTAGAAGAATTTACCAGCTGACATGACTGAAGAAGAACAGAAAAAGCATGTAAGCGCCAGCGTAACATCGTATTTATTTTAAATTATGTATATTGGCCTTTTGTGAAAACTAATTAATTATAGATAAAATATAAATAATGTTTAGCTAAAAATATTTTATTTAAATTCAAAATGTCTTAAAATATTTTAGACATTTTCTGATATTTTTATTACCTTAACTAAATCAATCTATTTTTGGGATTTAAATTTAATCAAAAAGCTCAAAAAATCGGTGTGAACATTAATGGGCCGAGCCCATCTACTGTGCGAGGAGTCAACTGCTTAGTCCATGTTCTAGAGGAAGGATCGGGGCCGTTAGATTCTTGATCGGACGGTCAAGGGTATTAGGGTTTCAATGGAACCCTAATGCTTTGTGTTCGTGGGATCGAGATCTTGTGGCTTAGAGTAATCATGACAGTTCTGGACCCTTTGAGTTTCGACTGTTAGATCCAGTAGGTGTGTTAGGTCGAATTTGTGTCGCATTGTATGTCGGGAGAGCCATCCGATCGGGACACGTGGCGCTCAACTGTTCCGGACTCCGCCGCCGTAAGGACCCTGGAGTTCTTCACCGTGTAGGGCTTGGACGTCTAGGGTATTTAAGACTAGGAGCGTTCCTCGAGGTTCGTCGTCTCAAGCTGTGGAGTTTTCCCCGTGATTCTTTGCCTGAAAACTGCAGAGGGAGAGAATGAGCTCATCGAAGTTGGTGTTTAAGCGGTTGCGATTTTCCATTGAGTACATTGCCGAGAAGCCATCTTCGCCGTAAGTGAGAGTAGATTCGGGTTTCTTACATCGCGCCACATTGAGCCCGGATGTAACGTCGTCAAAGGACCGCTAAAGTGCCTTCACGAGGGCCTTCATCTACAGCTCCGGTAAGCCTCACCACCACGCCATGTCTTCATTGCCGTCGAGCTCCTTGGTCCGTTGGATCCATCATGAACGACGGAGGAGGTGTCACATCTCGTTGCGATCGCTGCCACTCGATCTGGCCAGATTCACGGATGTGTGCCAAATGTCGACCATCGAATGCCTCGCCTTGGCCGACGCTACAGCCAATCGGGTTGCGCCATGTGTCGGGTGCGGGTACCGAAGCACCATGAGCCGCGTCCACCGTGGATCGGTACTGTGGTGTGGACATGGTCCATAGACCGAGGTGACATGGCGGCTTCTGGTTGGCTCAGGTAAAAGCTGACGTCATGCTGACACATTAAATATAGATTTCAGAATAAAAATAATTTGGATATTATATTATTTTTCTAATTTTTTTTTAGATTTTTGAATCTTCCACGAGCCTGTTCTCCCTTACACGAGCTCTGATTGAGTTGATTCAAATTTCTAAAAATTTGTAAAATTGAGATATATTTAATGGTGAATTTTATTTGAATTTTGGAGAGTGTTTTATCTCTATTTTGGTGTTTATTTATCTTTTCCTCTCGTTTCGCGTAGATATCGAATTGCTCAAGCGTCCGAGGGAGATTCGTTGGCTCAAGACCAAGGTCCAGAGCAGGAATAAGGGCTTTTCTAAGGTAAGTTGTGCTTTGACCATGTTGAAACCAGTTTACAAAATTGCTATGTTATTTTACATTATGCATGTTATTTTATGTGTACAACTGTTTTGAAATAGTTTGGGATTTAGTTAATCTACCTAATTGATCTATATCCTACCTTTTCACTTGTATGTCACGATCAATTGTCACCCTAGGATGGTTCATTACTAGTTGGTTAATATTAGCAATCAACATAGGTTGGCTAGACCGTTATTAATTTGTTTAGCCATGCCACATATACCTCACGTCTTTTGAAATATCAGACTCAATCTTGACTAATGGAATATGGAACATGTTTATAAAAGGTGTGTCGGGTGCTGTCACACAATGATGTTGAGTTGTAGTAGCGTATGTCACAAAACGATATTGACTTATTGATGGCACGTGATGCATGGTAATCAACTAGGGTGGTAAATGATTTAGATTGGGGCAAGTGGCAAGGGGCAGTGTGCCAAGGTGGGCTGAAGGGCAAAGGGTTTGTGAAAGTCTTGCCCTAGTCAATTAAGGACTTAACCTTGCGAGCCTTTAAACTGAGTCAATCATGCAACCACATGTCTGGAATGGGACGGACCTAACTAAGTAGGATTACCAATATCTTGACATGTGATACCTCAGGTGGATGATCACACAGAAGCGTGCTTACATGGAAGTGTGGTTACAGCGGAGGGTGTGGCGTACACATCAATCTAACGGTTTGTCAGTCCTAACCTTCTCCTCCCCGAGGGACGGGGTAGTGTATGGCTTACCGGAAGGGTCAATGTCAGGATAAAGGTTTTCGAAAGGTTTTGTCATGATCACTCTGCCAATACATCAAAGGAAGTGTGTTAATCTGGAGGCACCAAGAGATGATCATATCGTGTGGGTAAAGTGCATAACCTCTGTAGAGTGAAAATCTATTCGGATAGCCATACTCGCGGTATTGAACAATGCTCGGGGATTACAATCAAGGGTTAGATTTTTAATTAAATGAAAACCTAGTTGGGATGGTAGGTTGCCATTGGAAATTGGAAATTGACTTAAGATTAGAAACCTTGTTTACTTCAGAAATGCTAAATCTATCTATTACTATTATTTGTTTTACTGTCTTTCAAATCTATTCCTGTATTCATTTACAAATGCTGCTTTACTGCAAAATAGCCATGTTAGCCATTCCTTTGGAATAAGCCTTGCATATAGTTATGTTAGAATTGTATTCTATGCACAACTTGTTGAGTGCTTTAAGTACTCACCATCAATAAATCACCAGTTGAGGAGTCCATATCAGCTTGGAGGTGTACCATGAAGAGACGAATGGTTAGGGTGCGAATCTTATCAGTTGCCTGTGGTGTACTGAGGGGTTTATCTATGTTTTCATTCCACTATAGTGAAAGAATCAAGTTGGCCTAGGGGGGGTGAATAGGCAACTTTAAAAAACTTTTAATTCTTAAGAAAAACTTTTCTCAATAAAAATAGCAACAGAAAAGAGTTTGAATAGAAATTCAGCACAACTCTATTTCAGTAAGATCAAAATTGAAGAAGAACTTGAATTATTACAGACAATAAGATGAACACACAGAGATAAAGCAATATCAGAATGACTCAAGGGTTTTTCACCGAGGTTCAGAGACCAATCTCCTACGTCCCCGTTAGAGCACTTCTTCAGAAGTATCGCTCCACCAAATAGCCAATCTCAATGGCTTTTGGTCTTTCACTAGCTAGACTCTTCCACCACTCCGGTGAGGTCAGTCTCAACCTTTCACAGCAATGGTAGCCTTCCACAATCCCTTTTGGACAGGTCGCACCAACAACTTCTCCAACCGTCTAGGAACAGCTAGTTCCAAGAGTAATAGACTATCCACAAGCCCTGACTCTTGGTTCAGTAGCTAGATGCAAACTAGACTCAGCTTGGAGCAAGAACTCTAAATGTTCAAAATGAATGTTTGTGGTTTATGAGTTGAAGCTCAAACTCTTTGATGGAATGAAAGCTCAGAAATGCTAAAGATCAAAGAGTTGTAATTGATTTGAAAGATGTCAAAGGTGTTCAGAATGTCAAGGATGTGTATGTGCAAGGCTCTACTCCTGTTTGTGAACTCAAGCACTTATATATAGAGCCTGAACAAAAAATAACCATTGACCTGCCATTTGCCCGTTGGGGGTTGGCAGGATGGATGAGACAGGTCAACTACTGCCCTTTTTATAAGAATTTTAAGGTGTATGAGTCATATGTTGAAATATATACACGCGTCGGACTGAAAATGTTAGTCCAGGGTACATAAAATTTGAGAAGTATTATTGTACCCAGTGTAACGCATTTACGCCAGACCGACAAAATCGGTCCATCGAATATATGTACTGATAAAGGAAGTTTGTGCCGGACCGACAAGATTGGTACGGTGTACACATGCTTTGTTATATTTGGATACCAGCAAAATAATGTTTGCGCCGGACTGAAAAAGTTGGTCCGGCGTAAAAGAGAAAGTCGTTGGTTTTTACCAGAGAGAGTCACGTTTGCGTCGGACCGAAAAAGTTGGTCCGGCGAACACTCAGAATTTTGGTCCGCAGCAAACGGCATGTTCTCGGTTAAGATTTGAGTAAAGTAATTCTTAACACCGGACTAGAAATTTTGTTCAGAGTGGAAAGACAACATACGTCGGACTTGAAGATAAGGATGAATTCAGATCGGTCCGTCGTGAACGGTGAACGCTCCGTTGACATAACTCAGAAGAGAGTTCTTAGCGCCGGACTGAAAAAGTCGGTCCGACGTACATGGAGTGCGCTCGGTTAGAACTTGAAACTTGATTTTTTAGCGCCGGACTAAATGAAGTTAGTCCGAAAAAGAACTCTTGTTGGCTAAGGAAAGGGAAAGGATATCTGGATTTTTGAGTGAGAGATGTGAAATGTCCTATGCTCCAAGTAATCTCAGTGATTTTAGCATATGAATCAAGATTATTACTTGTGTATAATCCCTCTTAATAGTACAGTTATTCTAGCTATATGGCTTGAATCAACTCCCAAGCCAAAACTAAAAATAAACACCTTAGCCTTGTTCTTCAAATATAGTTATTGTCATCTTTATACTAAGTATGCTTCTTGATCATCAACACCAAAACCTGTATAATAAGCATAACTAAAAAAATAGGCGGCCTAGATGCTCTCATGTACTTAAATTTGTTATTCAGCCTTGCGAAGCATAATCATGTAAGTTGACCATAAGGTCATTCAACAAGTGTTATTAAATATATGATGCCTTTTTATCATGATTACATTGTGTATGATTGTGGTATTCATCTATGTTGAGCTTGTCTGCACTAGCGTGATCCTAGACTAGTGCAATATACACAAAGGGTCTGTATTTACATATTCGGGTCCTAACAACTAAGTATGAGCATGAATTGAGCCACGATTTTTGATCAATTTCAAGCCAATAGCCAAAGGTCCCTCTTAATAGTACGGCACCTATTCTAGCAACCCGATATTTTCTTCAAACACCAAGATCAGTAAAAGCTAGGAAAAAGTCCTTAAATTTTTATACCTTGCCATTTAGCTTGAAACCTTGATTTTCTTTGTGCTTCACGATTTCACTTCTTTATGTGCAATGTCTAGGACCAACCTATTTTCACAACCTCAAGAGAAATTGTTAGTCCTTTAACTATGATTGTCATTAATTACTAAAACCCAAAATAAATAGGGGCCTAAATGCTTTAGTCCTCCGCCGATACAAGGTACTGGAATGGGCTCCATTAGACCCCCTTATGCTTTACCCCATCCTTCCTTAGCTTAAGCATGCTCCTATTGCCCTCCTGGCCAACCGCCGCCACCGCCACGGGCCAACTCCAACCACGCTCCGCCGCTGCAAAGCCATGCCCTAGCCTCCCTAGGTCCTCCTCTAGCTTACCCCACCATCAACCAAGCACCATCACTGACGAGCCACCATCGGTAGGCCTCGCTATCCCACTCCCCTATTTCGGGTGACTGACTCTCACCGTTGAGTCACTACCATAGCGATCCCACCTTTAGCCTGTTAAATTAAGACATGCTTAAGCTATGTGTCTATGACGGTGGGGCCCTGATGTCAGTGGCTATGCATTAATTCAAAAAACTGAGAAAACCTAGAAAATAGAAAAGGCGCTTTCGCTATTGGAAAGCGTATTTTGCCATTTTTAGTGATTTTCATACCATACAAAATTCAAATGTTTATAACATTTGTAAATAAGGTCCAAATTGATTCAAACCAATTATAACATTTTATAAAATCATGGAATTTCTAATTCTGCAAAAATATTTAAAATTTGACCTCTGTTTAAAATTTGAATGAACCTATAATATGCACTATTTGGAATTTCCACAAACTAACTCCAAAATTGATGAAACCAACTTCAAAATTCTTATAATATCATAAGCACTCCATTTCTATAAAAAATATTAGAATTTGGACTTAGTTTGAATTAAATTCTTATAAGGGTTAGCATTGGATGCATACAACATTAAAATGTGAGTAACTATTGCAAACAAATTCAAAAATTGGTGAAACTAGCTTCTAAAGCCTCTTAAAATCTTGAGCCTATGCCTATGTAAAAATAATTGAGTTTAGACATTGTTTGCACTTACTTCTTCATTAGGGTAATTTCTGTCCTAGGCTAAAATGTAAATGATCATAACTCATATGAATTAACCTCAAAAATTGAGAAACCACTTTCTAAAAATCCAAATAAAACTAGAGCCCTCTGTTTCTGGAATTATATTTAATGTTTAATGTTATTGACTTCTTTTTCCTCTTATTGTTTCTTTGCGTCGAACTACGTGTAGATACCAACATTCCAAAACCTGTGACTGTCGACACCGACTCCACACAAGAATTCAACGAGCAAGGAAAGCTATATTGTGGTATTGGTAGCTAGCTAGAATCCTCATTTCATGAGACTTCCTTAATAAATGTTGACATGACATCTTGATAACTCTAAGTTAGGTTTAGACATCTAGTAAATTTGGGTATATTTGAATGTATATATATGCACGCTTGCTTAGTCATGTTGTAGAAATGGGATAACAGATGATCGGATATGTTATTTATGAAATTTTTTACATAAGTAGAATAAAGGTTGCTGATATTTTGGTATAAAAATAAAATTATGGTCTGACATGGGCGAGTTATGGCAATAGCCAGATGTGCGACGGATGGACTTGCACGTAGATAGGGAGAGTTCTCGCCTGGGTCAAATTAAGGACCGAGCATAGTGTTGTAAAATCCAAAAAAATCAGTGCAACCACAAGTGCTATTATAGGGTAGTCTTAACCAATTAAGTTACCTAGGGCCTAGCTTTACACATTAGAAGTCTTAGTAGTACAGGCAATCTGGGGTAGGTTTGCTCAAATGGGTGCCCTCACCGAGGTGTTGGAAATAACACCTGCCGATACAACAGTGTACGCTTTGTTATGGGGAGAAGTAGGGACACGATATGGATGGACTATCGTGAGTACAGTGATCGTACAAATATCTTCTACCATTATAATAAGGGTTTTCATTACTGGGCTACTGCAAAGTTAGATCTACATAATGTAAAGGTGAAATGTCATGACCTCTTGGCCACACGCCAAACGAAGCATGAAAATAGCGACAAAAAGAGTCAGTCATGTCTTGTGGGTAAAGATGTACACCTCTGCAGTGTGTAAAACTTTTCAAAAAAAACTATGCTCGTGGTTATGAGAGACTTGGTGCATTGGCAATAGTTAGAGTTTTGGTATTTTCACAGAAGGGTTGAATTAGAAATATTTGTGGGAAAGTCTTTATTTCAGATTTTATGCTAGGGATTGGCATGGGATGATTCGATGCTCACAATCATGGAGGACTGCAAGTTATTACATATTTGCTATATATACATGTCGGTCAAAACTGCTCTTACAAATTCTATTTACAAATCTATTACTTGTTATTCATGACTCAAATTCACTTTATGCAAATAAACCTAGTACCTTCTTTTTGATATAGCCTGCATTTCATTATATCTTTGTGATACACTACAAGTCTTGCTGAGTACGAAAGTACTCAACTTTGCTGTTGTTGATATTCAGTGGGGCAAAAGAATGAAAATCTCGATGACACTTTCTATACTGCAGGATACAGGGATTTGGCTTATGCGTTCTTCTAAGAGTGTTGATATTCAGTGGGGCAAAAGAATGAAAATCTCGATGACACTTTCTATACTGCAGGATACAGGGATTTGGCTTATGCGTTCTTCTAAGAGTTTATCCTTGACATTTCCCAGAGAGTTATGATGGGCATACTACTGAAGTTATGTATCTTCTGATGCACTTTATTTTGGCTTCTAAAGCCTTATTATATAATTACCTACAGCTATTGTATGTATAATATCATGTATGTATGTGATGGCAATGTTGTAAATTTACGTACTAGACACTAATCATGGGACTTGTATTGTATGCACATAAAAACTTCCTTGGTATTCCACGCCCATAGGGAGGATCACCACAACACTATACTTTTATATTGATAGGTAGACGCTGTAGTATTCACCGTAGCTAGACATAGAGGAACACTATATGTGACATTTGAAAGAGAGATAAGCTCAGAGATACTTCCAAATCCAAAGGGGTCTACCAGCAGCATTGCACAAACCTTAAGAATAAGGGCAATAGCTTCTCTGGACAATTATCATAAAATTTGTGTTTAAGATTCTTAGGACATATACATTGGCTTATATAACCTCTTGCAACATAGAAAACAAACTTGGACTCCAATATCAACAAAAGGAAACTCTAAAGTAACAACTGTTACTTTGTTTCGGAGACTGCGACGAAGGTGGCACTTGATCCCATTGCATAGGTCTTGAAGTAAGCTTTCCAACAAGTACAAGAACTCTAATATTTGATACCGTATTCAAAAGTTATAGCCTTTTTAAGATGATCTATGTTAGCTGCTCTGAATCAAATCCAAATTGACTTCAAGTCTTCGTATCTTCAAGTTCCTTATTTGGACCGACTTGGATCCATGAAAAATATGAAAAAGGAAGTCTCCTAAACCATTACAAGGTCATGGAATATTCGTATATCACCCAAATAAGTTCTACAAGTCACTAGCTCCTCAAGATTGTCAAATCTCACGCGACGTTTGGACAGACCAACCCAAATAAAGTTATCGTAACTTTTTGTGGAAAGCTCCAAATCAATATCCATTTGATCCGTTGGAAACTGGACTTGAGGACCATTCCAAATATATATCTTCTGCGCATTAGAAACCTTGGAATTTGTCCATAAAACTTCGCGAACTTCGTGGGTAGAACTACGAGCACCAAAACTATATTTATCTTTTCTGCTCCTTTTGGGCCGACTTTGCAGTGAGCATGGCCACGCGGTTCTTCTTCTCCATGCAGCATGGTACTTGCAATATTTTCTTGTGACGTCATTGTCTCCTACACCTCCCGCTGACTCCACCATAAATTAGCACATGCCAAAACACGTAAGTGTGGTATTGTGGCTTTTTTTATTGTTCCATGAACCATTTTCTTCAAACTTGTTGATGTAATCTTTCGAAATTTTGACTGTTCTGGCCCTTCAATTTGTAATTTTTTCGAGAGTAGCTGTTGATCTGACAAAATTGCAAAAATAGCCTGTGAACAGTATAATCCAGCATACCCAGAGCGCGGGAACTTTTTTTCCTTTTTTCCCGGAGATCCAGCGGACACCGTGCGCTGGAGGTAATTTTTTTTATTCTTTTCGGATATCCAGAGGACGCCGTGCTTTGGACGTTGTTTTTTTAAAATTTTTCCACACTCCAAACCGCTGGAAGTCTAGGGGGCCGAGGTAGGGGTGGCAG
Source organism: Otatea glauca (assembly GCA_036346275.1). Lineage (NCBI taxonomy): Eukaryota > Viridiplantae > Streptophyta > Magnoliopsida > Poales > Poaceae > Otatea > Otatea glauca. The sequence goes on along the minus strand of CM070721.1, from coordinate 27,912,280 downwards.
GGCGATAGAAGTGGAAAAAAATTATGTAGGACTTCATCGACGTTGAAAATTTTTCAAATTTTTTGTGGATGTTCTTGACACATCAATGATATTTTCATAAAAATTTCAAAAGATTATCACATACGAGGAATTTTTACAAATTCAAATAGTGCAACTGTCTTGATGAAACGCTGACAAGTAAGTTTTAACCGAATAAAAAATGAAACAAACCACGTTAGAAATTTTGAATTTTTTTGTCTATGGTTATGATGCATCATTAATATTCCTATAAAATTTTCTGATGATGAACAATCTTTATGAATACTTTAAAATTCAGACATAACTACTTTCGTAATTAAAGTCATACCGGCAAAATTCAACCAAATTAAAAATGGTACAAACCACTTTAGAAAATTTTGAAATTTTTTGTGTATGGTTATGATGCATCATTAATATTCCTATAAAACTTTCTAATGATAAACAAGTTGTATGAAGTTTTTAAAAATAGCCTGTGAACAGTATAATTCAGCGGTGTCTCCTCGGCCACTTGACGCCCTGCACGGGATCAGGATAGTACCATTGTCTGAATTTTAAAAAATTCATACAGCTTGTTCATCATTAGAAAATTTTATGGGAATATTAATGATGCATCATAACCATACACAAAAAATTTCAAAATTTTCTAAAGTGGTTTGTATCATTTTTAATTTGGTTGAATTTTGCCGGTATGGCTTTAATTACGAAAGTAGCACCGTCTGAATTTTAAAATATTCATAAAGCTTGTTCATCATCAGAAAATTTTATGGGAATATTAATGATGCATTATTACCATAGACAAAAAAATTCAAAATTTTGTAACGTGGTTTGTTTCATTTTTCGTTCGGTTAAAACTTACTTATTAGCATTTCATTAAGATAGTTGCACTGTTCGAATTTTAAAAAAATTCTCGTATGTGATAATTTTCTAAAATTTTTATGAAAATATCATTGATGTATCAAGAACATCCACAACAAATTTAGAAATTTTTCAACATCGATGGAGTCCTACATAATTTTTTTTCCACTTTTGTCACCCTGCCACCCCTACCCCGGCGCCCCGCCCCTGACTTCCGGCGGTTTGGAACCGCCAGAAGTGTGGATCTGGAAGAAAAAATACCTCCAGCGCACGGCGTCCGCTGTATCTCCGGGAAAAAAGAAAAAAAAATTCCCACGCTCTGGTCCGCTGGATTATACTGTTCACAAGCTATTTTTGCAATTTTGTCAGATCAACGGCTACTCTTGAAAAACTTACAAACCTAAGGGCCAGAACAGTCAAAATTTCTAATCTTTCAGCTTAAGCACGTGCCATCGGCCCTTTAAACATCTTAATTTTGTGAATATTTACGCTAAGTAGTGTTAGCATATAATGTAGACGTGATCCAAAAAACATTTCCCCGTTTCAGAACCGATTTTCCTCCTAGACTATATTTCTTTCTGCTCAGTTTTATTGCTGTACCTAGCAAGCACTCGAAGGACGGGTATGGGACCTAAAAGTTTCTCATTCCGTTTTCCACAGTAGTCTGCAGTTAGGGGTGCAACATAGTGGATATGGACGGATATTGCTCGTCCCATATCATATTCCACATTTTTTTTCTCGAAATCAGAGTCAAATACGGATAATGCCGGACACGAATACGAATGTAGATTGTCTCGGTCACAAATACGGAGCGAATACATGTCAACTCATATGTGTCGCACATAAAAGAATCAATCAACCGTGGTACATGTTTAAAAAACAACATATTGAAAGTTCAACAAGCAAATTTGACTGCAACAATTAAATTCAAAAGTATTTTTTTTAAAGTTCCTTATGTTCAAACTTATTTGCCTAAATTGTTTGAGATTATTCTAAGTTCATTTGCTATTTTTCTTGGCTTATTTGAAATCTCATGTATTTTCTAAAAATAAAAAACTAACTTCAAAATTTAAAAAAACCTCATGGGCCGATTTGTCTTTCTAACCCACTTTGGGCAAGTGAGAGGGTCATGTACTTATAGACCCATGGCTTTATGGGCAACTATTAGGCCGATATCCAGATATACAAAATAAGTTTACTAAATACTATTCGACTAAAATTCCAGATAACTCCGAATCCAACCGATACTTTATTTCGAATCTGTTTCCATGTCCGACAAACAATCTAGATCCAACTCCAATATCCGAAAAAAACATGGATATCCAATTTTATGCTCTAAATAAGATTCAAATTTATTCGGATGGATCCGTCCGAAAACTATCGGCTCCATTTATACCCCTATCTGCAATCCATGGTAAACACGTCCCTGGTAATGTAGCAGAAACATGTACAAACACCAGTTCCAACAAATAGGGGTGAAAACGGAAACGGTATTTTCAACCGTTCCGGAGAAAAACAGAAATGGAAGCTTTTTTTCGGAAAAGGAAAATGTCGGTACGGAGACGGAAACAAAAATTTTTTGTCGGAAACGGAAATGGAAACGGGAGAGCCATTTTCGTCGGAAACGGAAACGGAATCGAAAATTCCGTATAAGTAAAACCGGAAATTCCTTCGGAAACTTGGCCCATTTGGCCCAAAAAGGAGAATGGAGAATTTACATTTATTTTCAAATTAAAATAATTTTAGAAATACAAATGACTTTATAGAAAATATCTACTAGAGTTCAAAAATTCCAAAAAAAATCTCAAAAATACTTTGGAACATTTTGAACCTAGAAAAATTATTTTTAGCATATTTTTGGCTTCATTTTTCATGAATAAATTAATTATATAAATCTAAAAATAGTAAAATTGCATTTATAAACTCCAGAAAATCCAGGATAAATCTCAGAAAATCATAAATGAACATTGAACAATAATATGCAAATTTTAGGGCATTACATCTTTATAGTTGGAGGAGCAGAGGATGTTGATGATAATGATATTTAGAATGATATGATGGTTTAATCTTGGGAACAAATAGCGATCCTTCAACTGACGAACTTAAAAAAAACTTTCTAGTGATATCGGTGAAAATAACATTGTTCTTATATCCACCTTTGTGATGGAATAAGTTACAGTATTTTTGTGATCATGTATATTGTGATCATGTATTACGTTCTTGTGGAATTTTTCACTTTCGTTTCCGTATCCGTTCTACATCCGTTTCGATCATTATTCGTTTTTGTATTCGTTTCCGATTCCGTTACCGGTAAAAGATGTGGAAACGGAAACGGAATGACCATTTACACCGACCTTTTCCGTTCCATTCTCATCCCTACCAACAAAGGAACGTCATTGGAACAGCAGTTAAGATATCCTTACCAAGGACCACCATCCGATAATGCATGTAACAAATCTGCAAATGTTTACAAGCAGATTAGGTGCACTATTCCAACGATATTTTATGGATTACAAGCATATTCTGAAGCTGTCAACTTGTCAACCTGGCAGCTCAAAGCTTGTAAAATATCATTTGATCAGATCCTATAATTCGACCTTCTCTTCCAGTTGAGCCTAAACAATTAAATAAAAAAAGAAGTCTTATCTTGAGAGGCCATTGCAACACCAGTTTTCCTACTAAACTATACACAACAGTTTCCGCATATTCAGAGTTACAGGATTACTATACATGCGCCCTCAAGTTTCCCTCTCATGTAGCATAACCCAAAAAATCATTAACTCCAATGTCCACAGATGCACACCATCCCCTCTACAATACAACTCAGTCAGCTTTTTGTGTCTTATACCATTCACTTCCATAGTGGCAACATCAACTGCATTCCGAAGCTTTTATGACTCAGTTGAAGTGCCTTCCAAAGGGTGCTCTGTTGGTGATGTTGTCTTGGCTAAACTGCCTTCCAAAGGGTGCTCTGACGTTGTCGTTGGCCCGGCTGTATTGCTCATAGGTTTAGCTTCCTCAAATAACTGAAGAAGCAGAGTCTGCATTTTCTTTCTTAATGCAGAAGCCTCTTCAGGTTGAAACCATTCTTTGCCAAACTAACAAAGAAAATAGAGAAAAAAAATGAGCCAAAAGCATCTTTGGATAAGCCAGTGTCCTGCAAGCAGTCAAGCATGCATAACATAAAACATTTGAGACATTGATGAATAGTGACTAACCATAGAAAGGTCTTTCTTGTGAAGCCTTTCAGGTGCCTCCTCAATAAAGCGCTGCATATAGTACAGAACAAAGAGGCCACAATCGTATTCATTTTCCTGCTGTGGTACCTGGTAAAAAAAGGTAAGATTGTAAGGGTAATTACAAGATTAAACCATGGAAGAACGAAGAACAAAACAACGTCTAGAATCCAGGTGTTCTCAACAACCATATTTACTCTATAAGAGTAAATTGCACTACGGCTCACCAAACTTGTCCATCTGGTTAAAGTAGGTCGTTGAATTCCCGAACTGCATATCTGTCACTAAACTTATTTAAGGGGTTCACTTTAGGTCATTAGTGTGATAACCCAGGGGGGTTATCAGTTAATTAAAAGCAATAAAACAGTAATTAAGCAATAAAATCATGTCAGGCAAGAAAAATAAAATGTAAGGTTTAGAGGAGTGCCGTTAGTCCCGCAGCGATGGTATCGCTCATCGAGGTACCTGACTTGTCCGAGACCCAGGCAGGCACTTCTCGCTAGTTTTCGAGGTTTATCATTCGGCGCTTAGAACTTACCTGGTACGGTATACGGGTACCGCTAGTTAAATGGGTGGATAATGACCGTAGTGCCCTTAGGATCAATAGAGGCCAGTGAAAAGCCTAAGGGCAAAATGGTCATGTGCCACATTGCCAAACCCTTAAAGCCAGCCGAACCAGCCAATAGACAGCCAGAAGCCAGCTCTTGCGTTCATGTCTCCCATTCTTCCCACAAACTGAGAGTCATAAGAAGCATAGCCAAGCTCAAGCTGAAGCAAGCAATAGCCAGTGCTCCCATAGTTTCAACCGAAGCAAGAACCGCAACCAGAAGGAGACCACCAGAAGAGGAGGTGGCGACAGCATCTAGAAGGAGAGGAAGCACCCCGAAGCCAGAAGGAGAGGAGACCAGAAGATAGCTCGGCCAAGAGGGAGACAAGCTCATGTCTGCGACCTCTGCACCCTCACCAGCCATCCCCATCACCACCAGTGCTGCATTGCTTAACCACGATCATCCCAGGTGCATTCCGCCCTCATCCCATCAGTAGCAACAGTATCTGTTCTTGTACGCAAGTGGTAGATCGGGGTAGAGGGTAGAAAATGGGATGGAGGGGGCGGTAGATCGGGTTGTTTCCCGGGGTTCTCAGTAGATTGGGGCAACCTTAAGGCTAGGGTAGTATCTGTTCTTCTTTCATGTATAGATCAACTTCCCCCAACCGCATCATAGAACCCCATCATTCAAAGTAATAAGCAGCGAATCATTCAAGGCAAAAGTGTGCAAGAAAATGAAAGGGGTAGAAACTAGAAACCCTAGAGTAGCAAGCCAGTAGAACCAATGTAGCCTCGGGTAGGAAGGAGGCTGCAAGAGGTGGAGGCGGAGTAGTCGGCCGGAGGAGAGGAGCCGAGGAGGGCCATCGCCGGGCCGATCCGTGCTGCCACGGGCGCCGGGGCGAACTGCCGTGGGCATGAGTCGAACACGGGAGGCGGCGTGTGCAGTCATGCGAGGAGAAGGCTGTCGCGGCCGAGTATCCTCGGCCAGGGAGTAGGCTGCGAGGGGAGGAGATGAGGTGGGAGAGGAGTAGAGGAGAGTGAGGAAGGAGCTGCGACCGGATGTAATGGAAAGAGGGGAGGAGGCGCAGGAGCAATCGGCAGGGAGTAGCCGAGGCAAGAAAAGAAAAAGGCAGGAAAGAAAAGAGGGAGAAAATGGAAAGAGAGAAGAGATAAAAAGTGAGGGGAAAGAGTAGGAAAAATAATTCGTGCCGCGAACCACGTTGGTTTCTGTAATCAACTTGCGGATCGCTTAAAAATCGCCAACATGATATTAATTAAATAGTGCCAAGATAAAATCTGAACGGGAGATCAAAAATTGGTTGGATGGCAGAATAAATTGTTCACCTTAATTGCCCTAGTTAATGCTTTTTGCTTTCAGGGTCAGATCTGAGCATTCCAGCCAATCAGATTCAGGATACGGGTGAGGCCGATTATCGATTCTAATCCAGGCAAGCTTCCCTTCAATCATATCTTATTAAATGCTTTCAACTACTTTTATGCAATTATCTATATCATCACTGCATCGAAAATCTATTTTCCAAATGAAATGTGAATCTAAGGTGGATGATGGAAGTGTGTTGGATGAAATGGAAAATGAGGAATGAAATGGTGTGTGGTCTTGGAAATGGTAAAATGGAATTGTGGCATGATTTTGGAAATGGTGAATGTGGTAATGTGGTGTTGGAAAAAGTGGTTATGTTGTTAAGGCGTTCACGAATGGAGTCGTGGACTTGTTAATAGAAATAATTATGGTTGGTAGAGGGCACCAATGAGAGAGGAATAGCCGGTGGAGCCCTCTACATAGGCTATAATTTAAGGTCAATCAACTACACTCGGGCAATGAGCCGTATTCCAGTATCAACCATAGCGAGATAAATCGCTGTCAAAAAAGGTTGTCCTATGAAGGTATTATGATCTCCACATTGGTGGTTATGTAGTTAACTAGGGGTGTGAAGGTGAGTATGCCGGGAGTTCCAATGATGGACATGATATCAGCTGCGGCAGATCAGATGCTATATTTAAAGCCTAGGGGAGTATCAACGCTGCTGCGGTAGCATGGTGCAACTGGTACGCTGAGGGTATGTGAGGAACAGTCGAGGACACCACTACTCGTCGGCTACCAGGGTTGGAGATCTAATGCTGGATTAGCGATAAACGTTCTGGAGCCTCTCATGTGGAGGCCGTTATAGGTAAATTGGTACAAACCTGCGCAGGGTTAAAATTTTGAATTCAAGCCTGTCTCCTGGATTGGAGGCTACGGAAGCTAAGTCTGCCTCATATTCAAGTGCTAATAGCTGGTTTTGAAGTTTAAAATAAACAACCCTTAAAGAAAACCAAAAACCTAATTTATGTAAAAGTGGATGTTGAGGGAAGGTGGGTTATTAGTTGGAATTGGTTGGTTTGAGAGAAAATCATTTTCTGCATTTGCTAATAATGCTTGCTGAGTACTTTTGTACTCACTCTTGCTAAATCCCCTTTTCTAGAGTATGGTCCCGGTGCTCAAGCTTCTGGAGGGGTTGACGAGGCGACTGAGTTCTACCAGGAGGAATAGAAGGGATGAGTAGCCGTGCATCGGCTTTGCCATTCTTTTGGTGTAATAATAGCTATGTAATATCCTTTTGTTGCTCAAGGATCATTATATCTATATAATGGATATATAGCCCTGCGTGGCCTGGTTTGTAATATATTTACATTCAGTCTCTAATTGCTATTCTGTTGCAACACTCTGAACACGACGTACTAACTGATAAAATATCGAGTGCGCTCGATGTTTTGATTAGCTAGTATGTCGAGATTCACGTAATTATCTCAGAGTGATGGCAGTGCTACTGTCATTACCCTGGGCTAATTATGTTGGTCGCCACAATTAGCACGCTAACAAATGTCGACATGATATAGCATGTTGACTTGTGCCACCATGACATGGGGTGCACACGAGTCACACATGACGACAACCATGGCAATTGTAATTTGCACTCAACCGCCTGGAGTTCTCCTTTCACAATTTTCTCCCCCATTCGGTACCCCTATGAGCTGTGGCAATTGATGCAATCCCGAGGTGGGGCTTGTGAATGTCTAGACCATGCCACGTTGACTATTCCTGTGAGCAAAGGAATTGAGGTCGAGCAAAGTCAATGGAGGTGATAATTAAGGGGCTCGATTGCAGATATAGGAGAGGCTGCAAAGGGAGGACAAGCAACCTCCAATCTTAAGGTTAGTGATTTTTGCGACAAGATGTGGGCCCCATAACACGGTGGCACGAAACAACGTGCCATGTCATCGATCATACCCGAGTTGGCGTACTATTGACCTATAGTGACCCCACTTAAACTGAGTTTAGTGATGTAGATATGCAGTTTGAGAGTTCAGTAACCTACATGAACTAGCCAGACAAGTTCGGGGTGACCCACACCGTAATTTGCTCATAAGAGTAATTTTATTTTGAACGAGGATATCCACTTCTAAAAAATGTGGACGCCCACCTGTAATTTTATTTTTGACAAAGGACTGAACTTTGAGTCATTGCCAATTAGTACATGTACTTCTAATTTTGGCAATTTACTACCTGTACTTTGCAAATTGAACTTTACACCTGCTGTCTTAAGAAAATTTATCAGTAATATGGACAAACTGTCATGGGAGGTCCAAGTGGTTGTCTTAGCCCCTATTATGTAGAAATTTTCGTTCCATTGCTAACAAGCAATTTTTTCAATATTATAGGTGTATAATTGCACAGATTTCAGCAATACAGATGATGGTGGGTCTGATGCAATTTTCTCAAGAGAAATCTAAATAACAGTTTTGTTTGAGTCTGAAGCGAACATATGAATGCACAAACTATTGGATGCTGCAACCATATAGGTACATTTTATCAGCTAAATATAACCTCAAAAATACATATCAGGTGCATTTCAAGGCAAAGAAACACAGTTACCGCAATTGGTTTCTTCTCAATTTTACGAGGAAGGTTCCTCCACACCATTTCCTGCACAGGAAATTCCGCTAAAGATCCATTTTCATTCAGGTAGTTCCATTCTTCTTTTACAAATCTGCAAACAAATACACAAGGTTCTAAAAATAGAATAAACATAATACAGAGAATGTGACAATGTCATGTAAGTTTTCACACATAGAAGAGAACAAAATGATGGGATGCACTAAATAATAGTGTCCAGTGTCCACATTCAAGTTAGGTTTATATCCAAATGAAAAAATCTATGAAATTAGTAAGATTTCAATTATAAAAAAAACAATTAGAACAAATATTAGCCTTTGTGACGATTGTGTTGCAGTTGTACAAATAAAAGCCACAAGAGTACACCAAATAACAGTCCAGGTACAACTGCTCAAAGAATTTGAGACTATGTACCTGTCAACAACACTAAAAATAAATCTGCTGCTATGAAACTTCAGTGAATCCAAATGAAGTATGATGGGACCTGGTTGATCTTCCTTTGCTGGCATACATATAATGACAAGGCTCCAGTGTGTGCTGACAAATTGGAATCACAAAAATAAACAGGCTCAGCCTTTAATAAAAGATTAGAAGTAACAGATACTCAGATAACTCTAGTATAGATAGGTTAGGATATGCATCAGTGATCAGGTCATGTCCCAATAAAATTGGACTCCATTCAGGTGAAGACTGAAGAGGCATACAAAATAGACTTTATGCACAGCTCCTTCCTAGCGATTACAAGATGTAAAAAGACCCACTGTGTTCTGCAACATTCAACTAAATACTAAGGCAAAGAAGCTGAATGAACATTTACTTCTTTATGACCAGGGTTTACAAAACCGGTACCGGGCTTATTCCTAGTCACCACCAGTTTGCCAGAAACCACTTGGAAACCGGCCATCTCCCGGATTTCCTCATAAAAACATGACTCGGTGGAAATTGCTCAGTATCAACAATAATAAGTAATAGCTAATTATGGCATAAACTTAATTGACATTAACTTCGCGCTCAAACCTGCCCAAAAACCATATCCAGCATCTGGCTGGTTAGACTGGGACCAGTCGGTTTTATCAGTTTTTTGAACTCTGGAGATGACTGTCCCAGGGCACAGCAAACCACAACTACTCAGCTCCTTGTTATTTGCCAAGGAGAGCTCGGTATTTGTAGAGGCAGGGGTGGGGAAGAAACGAGATGAATTAAGGCTTTGGCAGGAGTAGTGGGACCTGCTATTTGTAGTTGTGTTCTGAGCTATTTATTTCTCGACACTTAGGCATACAAACTAAATCATAATAAAAAAATGTTTAAAAAAGCAATGAAAAATGATAATAGTTGAAACTAACTCCCCCTCTCTAAATAGCCAAACAAGTTACATCTTGTCTGCATCACATTGGAAGTTATTTTCCAATTTACACATCTTTGCAGTGTTACTGAGCAAAATACCAGCTAATAGAAATACCTATCTAAAGTAATACATCTTTAAAAAGGAGACAACAAAATTGCTTACTCTGCATGCACAGGCAACAGTATATATGCCTTCTGAAATATATGTACACCTTTCCACCATCTTCTCAACTTCAAGAAATAAGCAGCCTTGTCCGCCTTCAGAGTAAGAATTTAAAAAAGATCACTAAATAACTAGTACAAATAAATTTATGACACATGTTGATACAGCTGAGTGACAGACATCAAAGTTTCATTTTACTATGAAAAAGGTCTACAAATTTATTGCAAGAAGTAGATCATATGAATAATATACATAGTGTGGCCAGAACACTCACTACCTACCTTAAGAGTAAGAAACTAAAAGGTTGAATACAGAACTAACTAGACTTGAGGTTAAACCTGTCACATGCAGCGCTGAGGGGGCTGGTATTGTTCACGTGGTACTGGAGCACGGTTTAGTGTTTACTCATGATTAGTTTCAACTGTTAGGGAATAGGTGATTTGGTTCGTTAGGAATGTTTTGTTCGTTGGGCATCTATCTATTAAAGCATTCCAATTCTCCACCATGGATCAATGCTCCAACCATCCATGTAAGAGAAAGATGACACCTCATTGTACATTGTTCCTTCAAAAAGGCTATATGGTAGCTTTAATTTAAATGTTTCGGTCCAATGAGGTGAGATGCCAAGCCAAGCCACAGTGGAGCGGGGAGTGGTGGCAGCTTCAAGTGGTTTATATGATCTTGTGGGCCCATCCTGAAGCACCTGTGTATTGGAGCGGAAATCTCCTTGTAGATGCTTAAGCTTGTGTGGAGCACACTCTCATGAAGCTACAACTTGAAGTTACCATGCATTGGAGATGCTCCTAAGTCCTAAATTATTTTTTATTAGTCAGTTTCCTTCCTTATTATAATGGAAAATTTGGTTATGTAGCAACAAAAGATCACTTTTGCTATGTACCACTGAAAGAATCCAGATCACTTTAATACCAGTAAAAGATGTCACAATTAGTTTTCTACCATTCTGTGAGCTTCCGTTAGTCCCTTTTCCTTTTTTGTATTTCTTTTGCAAGAAAACAATAATGAAATCCCCAGATTGCCCTTGGCTCTATCTACAAATCCAAACAGCCCTTGCTCCCGCTGTTCTCACCACTGAGTGCAGTGACTATGCCGAGAACATGGGCATAGCAGCCCTACCTGGAGGAGTTAGAATGTTGCTTCCACATGGATGGCAATCAGGGTGCTGGGAACTTGTCAATGCGGGCAGGGTGGACTGGCCAGATCAGGATTCTTGAGGTGAACCAAAACAAGAAGATGGTTGTGCTTAGATGAAGAGAGCTCTTTACATTTTTTCTTTGTGTTGGTCTCAAAAAGAATTCCAGATGATAAGAGAGAAAATCAGTTCTTTGGTTGGTTAAATTATTTGCTTCACTGCCACCTGTTGGGCTCAAGTTTGGGTCTAGAACTTGACAAATTTCTATATGGGTAGAGATTTGGGGATGGAAGCTAGCCCAAACAATAAGAGAGCATGGAGAAGGCTGGTGATGTGGAGTGGCAGCTCGATGGATCAATGCAGCAGACGGAGCTCACTGCCACCGCTGGCAGGAGCGAAGGCCGAGGAAGCAAGGCCATCAGTATCCAAAATCGCTGTGTGCATATTTGCTATTGTGGCCCAAGCACCCATCGCCATGTCGAGGCCTCTGGTGTCCAGCATTCCTCAAACACAGCTATCTAGTTCCCCAGCATCCTCAACTTGGATCTATGGATGTTCATATCTGGTAGCAGCTATCTGTTTGATGGGAAATGGCTTATTTTTGGACTGCATCACACTTGTCCATGTGAAGTATCATGCTTTCATCTTTTAGACACTAAGCTCGGAAACCCAGTGTGAAATATGTAGTAGAATAAAACATAGCAAGTGTAGCAATCGCAGTATAGAAAATTGAATTTTAACAAGCAAGTAAAGAGAATTGAGGTTATGATTTTAATACAGAAAGTTACCTTTGATGCCAGGGCTTCAAGTTTGCTAAAGAAGTATGTGTTGAAAATGTGATACTTGCCTCTTAGTCTACTAATTGATGACATTGGTCCCTGTAGGTACCTACAAGAAATCTAGTTATGACTGTTACAAACAAGGCCACAAAAAAGGGATTTAGAAACTTCCATGCATATGCGGATATGCCAGAACATGGAAATGTCAATGCCCAGAGTATCTAAAACACAAAAAAGGGCAGCAAATGGCTACTACAAGATGTCACTTTTTTTTTCATTATCTGTATAGTCACATTTTTCGAGGTACATTGGTACATTCCTATCACAACCCTAGGATCCTGATCCTGTCAACAAGAAAATGATACTACCTAGGATCCTATACTGGCAACCTTGGCTATCAACAGATGCATAAATATACAACATCAATGTATCATTACGATCAATTGTTCTTGTTACTTGCTTCTTGTGAACACAAATATCAGTAACTACGAAGAACAATACTTACATAATGTAGAAGTTCATTATAGGTGAGGACAACAATGACTCAGGCTTGAGGCATTTTATGTCATCATGGGAAAGCTCAACAGAATCAGGGTGTTCCCTGTCGGCAAGGGAAAATGAAAATAATCATCAACTCATATGAGAAACAGTAAGGTCAAAGAATTCTATTAGTTCAAATGCCAACCTTGAAGGATAGTATATCTTCATTGCATCCCTAAAGAAGTACCGGAATTAGTCAATAGTAGCCGAAAACTTACAGAAATTCTAAATGTAAAACATAGGCATTGTTCTTATGTTGTATACACTGAATCACAGCCCAAGCACATAAGTATGCATTTGAGCACAGAGTATGCAGCAGGTAAAATACAATTTAAAATTGCTTATGGGAGCTCCCACATGGGAAAAATGAAAAGTTGTATCAACTTATTACCATTTACTGGAAGTTTTTTCAGCAGATTCTGAATGGCGTGCGTCTCCATCCAGTAGAACCACCTCTTGAACCTGAACCATGATGCAAAAATCAGACCAAACTTGTGGGAAGAGTAACCTAATAATGATTTCAAGATAACCATAACTAGCTTAGCTTACTGTTTCTAGAAGGTGACATGGGCAAATATTTACTATTGTTAGTCAGTTCCTATAGGATTCACTATAAGAACAATTAACAATAACCACAAAAGAGGAGAATAAAAGGCATTTATGTTTGTATTGTTAGGTCTTCGTAATTGCATAATAGCACAGGTCTAACTGAAAACCTATCACAACCACTGCAAGTATTGAAAACTGTCAGCAAATTTTTTTTTTCTGGTACACCCCCCGAAAGAAAAACATGATCCCCTTTTTCCCATATAAATCATCAACAATGAGCACACGCAATATGGTTCAAAGATAAAAACTTTCCAGCTACTACTTTACGTAAACATTGACACCAATCCAAAAAGAATGTTGTTTTTTGACTGGGCATGGTCCCCAAGATACAGCTTTGGCTGCTAGTTTTTATTTTTAAATAATATAAAATATTATAAATCTATTAGTTCAAATGTATAAAAGACAAGTAGGCTGGTGCACATCAGCTTGCGGGGTTGACATGGCACAACCTAGCAGCGGTTTGCCATATGCCCATATCCACTCTCTACTTTCCGCTTGCAGCTGGGATGCCTTTTTCTTCAGATGGCTGCAAGAATGCTTAGCTGGCTGCTACCGGGTCCTTTCTATAAAAACAGGTTGGCATAATTCTCCGAGATGATTTCTTCTGTTTCGGGGCATCAATGATTTGACTTTGCTTTGTATACACCTTGTAGATCAGTATTTATGATTTTCTACTGGTGGCATCTGGTGGAGATGGCCTTAACCTCCCCCCCCACCCCCAACATGGATGTATGAAAATTTCACACAACTCCATCCGTAATTGAGAGAAACACAAATACAAATAGCACATATGTTTAGTAAATTGTGCACTGTATTCATATCACTACATCCATGACAATTTTCAATTTAGATGCGTACATGTACATGGAGTGTACAATGCACTACAAGTATATATGTACACGGTGCTTATCTTATTTTGTTCTTTCAACTATGTATAGGTGCAATCGAGTGGAGTACAGTCGGATATTAATTTTATATTGCATAAATAATAAGAAATTTAGATTGTAGATATTTTGAAAAGTACAATATATGTAAACCCACATACCATACCCATATCTTAGGGCCTACATGTCTTTCATAGTTCACACAGATGACACACGTGTGGGTAAGCATAACTATTTTTATTAGAAAAGCTGAACACAACAGCTCATCTGAGTTAAGGGTATTTGAGCCTGTTTTGTTTGATGACAAATTTACCTTACAAAACCTTACCAAAATTTGGTATTGCCAAAATTTGGTCACCAAATTGGCTATCAATCTGTTGGCCAAGGATTGGCAAGAAAATGAACTAAAGAACAAAGGGAGAAAAGAATATTACCAAAATTTGATAGCAAACCAAATGCTTGCCAAATTTGGTCAACGCTACCAAAATTTGGTAAGGCAAACATTGGTGATCATTGGAAGCAAACCAAACAGGCCCTTTGTGTTATTTCCTAGTGTTCTATGGGTTAAGTCTTATGTGTGTCCCATGTACTTTATATATATGCCCCAGACTATAGCAATACAACTAACCTTACACACTTACACTCCTCTTCATCTAACATGGTATCAAAGCTAAGGTTAAAACCCTAGCCTGAGATCGTCTACAGCTATTGCTGCCACCGGGAGGAGCAATCTCCACTTCCGGGGGCAGCCACCTTGCGGTTGTAGTTAGTGTTGTAGCAATAACAGCAGCAATGCCACCACCACTCCTAGGCGCAGCGGTAGGCGACGCATAAAAAGGCGGCCATCCCTCACGCTTGGCACATTGAGGTCGGCAGCGTCACCTCTCATCGTCGCCACCGGCCTCCTCGTGCCGGATCCTACACAACCTCGCGCTTTGATCTGGGCCGCCCGTGGTCGAAGCCGCCATTGCACTGTCGGGAGTCACCGTCGCGCCTCGAGGATGCCACACCGCTATCCTCTTCTTGGACCACCGCCGCTGCATGGCTCACCTCAAGGCCGCCGCAACATCACCCAAGGCCATCGCGCCACTGGCCGAGGCCACCGGCCGAGGTCACTAGATACAGCCTCTCAAGATCCAATCGGCTTCGAATCTGGCTAGATCCGGATTCTTCATCATCACCGGCCCTCGATTCATCATCCTTGAGTTCGACCTGTGCTGGATTTGTGCACCCTGCCATAGGGAATCGTCATCCTCAACAGCGTCGGCCTCCTCCACGATACGGCAAGGAAAAGGCTGGATCCACCTAGCGACCATGGAGGGGAAGGAGTCGTCAACTAGCCTCCTCGTCGCCTCTAGCCTTTTCCTCCGCCAAAACTCAGCACCTCGACCGAGCTCACAACAGCCCTCTTTGAGCTATTCTCGGCTCTTCTTCTTTGGTGCAGACTTGTGCTCTGCTAGGCTCTCTACTCTCGAACATGAGGGACATGCTGCATTTCTCCCTTCCCTTCTTTCTTTTCTTCAACCTATCATTCCCTTCCCTTCTTTCTTTTCTTCCTGATGCATTTCTTACTCCACTCTTGGATGCCTACCATGGCTGTCTCGTCTTCATTCTCGCATGCTTCCTCCAAACTCCAGCCTAGACATGGCTGTCTCGTTCTCTTAGATGCTGACAAACATGGATGTGAAATCACTCTAGGACGCAGCCAAACTACACTTTGCGCTTTGAATTACCAATATTTCCCTGAACTGCTGTAATGGTGCTGGATACGTACCCGATATGGCAATACAATGTGATATATGTTCTGCTGCCTCAGATGCGACCATGGGTGTTCGACGTGCATCGCACTATATCAGACACGTGTCAATACTGGGATGCGTGTTGACACAACAAAAGTTTTTTTTTTTATTCACAGTCCGAGTAACACTGCCAACGATGGGATGGGATTACCGGTAACAAAATAGTTCATGATAAGGATTGGAGAGTAATGAGGTGAGGGCTAGGTTGGATATCAATAATTAATTCTTTGGGATATCGGGCCTAACATTCGGATACTATTTGTATCCAATGGATATCTATTTCCCGAATCCAAATTTGAGCAAAACTATTTGTATTCAGATCCAATTCAGATGCGGCATCGGATCGGTCGACGAAAGTAACCGATCCATTTGCACCCACCCCTACAACAATGAATGAATCAGATACCAAAACGTTTCAAGTGTGCACTGCAGTAATAGAGGTGCATTAATAAATTCACACATTTAGATAAGGTACACGAAATCTTTGAAATTTTTTTATACTTACTCACCTGAATATCACCCCACCAACGGAGAAGTTGCAACAAGCCAAACTTAGCAACAATGTGATAAACTGATAACTCAATGCTTATGCTATCTCGTAGAACTGCAGATGCAGTGCTGAGTCACCCATATATTAGGAAGCAATGAGTGACATGGTACGGTAGACAATGTGACAGAAGGATATGGTAAGCAGCCATTTGACAACACTATGGTGCTGCTCAAGTGGGAAGCTGTCAATGTTGTGTTTATGTAAATTTGACATCAAATATGCCTATGTATTTTTTTTCTTGGCCAAATAAAATTAGCTAATATTTTCATTCAAAAATAAATGTTGCTTTAGAAATGCAGCTAAATATATCTGGATTGGACATATGGAATAATATTAGTAGAATTGTCATAAAAAGTTTCATAATAATATATTTATAATTTTTTACCAACAAATTATGATTGAAATGAGTAGTCAAAGATCTCGGAGACCGTAAGTCCATGACAATGTATTTGTGAAAAGAGTATAAACTAATGGTCAAAGTTCAAAAAGTAAGTTTGACCAGTACCCAGACAAAAATGGCATTCCATTTGGAACAGAGGATAATATATGCAATTGACCAGCACCCAGACAAAAATGGCATTCCATTTGGAACAGAGGATAATATGCAATGCAACCTCAACACCTCGACCATCGATGTCATGATCCAAGGACCGTAACCAATAATTATGTGGTGGAGGGAGATTGATTCCCGGCTTCCTGGAGGATGCCGTGGCTCAGGCTAGTGGAGGTGGAGCTGAGAGAAGAATGCGCAGGAGGAGTCGCAGGGACTGGGAGAGGAAGGAGGAGAGGGATTAGAGGTAATTCTTTTCTTCTCTTTATTCCATAAACTGCTGATCTTGTAACCATGAAGATCTAGCCCTAACAACTTGCTAACAACTCAACTAAAAAGGCTAACAACCAAATAACTTAACTAAAAGGAATTTAGTGGATGAGGGGCCTGCTGCCTTAGCCGGTGCAGCCGCCATAGCTGGCACAGGCTTGCTGTTGTACCCCACATGACATCGCTCCCCGCCTTCGCAAACAGCTCATCCTCAAGCTTGGAAGGACGGATAACGAGTACGAATTTCAGCGGGAGGCTCCCAAGATGATTCCACGGCTAGCTGATTGGCCCAATGAATAAGGACTTCCCAAACATCCCGTCGGCGACGAGCTTGTAGTACGGCCTATGGCGATGGGCATATTCAACCATGGTAAACATCTGGCAATGGTGGAGGAGACACCGGCAGTTCTCCGTTGTATGGTTTCAGTAGACTGACGTGGAAGACATCATATAGACGAGCGCGCAGGGGTAGTAGAAGATGATAAGCCACATCACTAATGCGGGCCAGTATGTGATAAGGACCATAGAAACGCAAGTTCAATTTGTTCCGCATGCGTGCAGCCAAAGATGACGCCGAGCGATGTAGCAGGCGCAACTACAGCCAATCGCCCACCTGAAAATGTAGCTCACGATGGTTGTTGTCGTAGTACTTTTTGTAGAGCTGCTGAGCTTGAAGGAGGCAGTCACAGATGTTGGCGATGAGCTGGTCACGGTCGACCAATAAGTGCTCAACAGCCACGACCTGCGCACTGCTATTGCCATAGGAGCGCAAAGACGGTGGCTCTCGTCCATAGACCACCTATATGGTGAAGCATGAGATGTATGAAAAAAGGTGTTATAACAGTACTCTGCCCAAGGTAGCCACCGGAACCATTGACGAGGTCAATCCCCTGTGAGGCAGCGTAAGTACATGGCAATCACCTTGTTGACCACCTCTGTCTGGCCGTCAAACTGAGGGTAGAATGGCGAGTTGAGGTGAAGGCGAATGCCTGCCAACTAAAATAGTTCTGACCAAAAATTGCTAGTGAAAACAAGATTGAGATCACTTACAATAGAGCTAGGTACTCCGCATAGTCTTATGATCTCGTGGAAGAAGGCGTGAGCAATTGAGCTGGCGATGTATGGGTGCCCCAGTAGAATGAAATGAGCATATTTGGAAAATTGGTCAGTGACAGAGAGGATGACTGATTTTCCATGCACCTTGGGTAATCCTTCGACGAAATCCATAGAGATATCTGCCCAGACTTGTGATGGTATGTCCAGAGGTTGAAGAAGGCCAGCTGGGTGTAACTACTCGGCCCTGTTCTTCTGGCAGGTTGAGCAGGCCTTGATGAAGTCTTGGAATACTGCGCACATGCGGGGTGTGTGGAAGTCAGCCTGGAGACAATGCAACGTCTTATGTACACCCTCATGCCCAGTTGTGTGAGCTGCCGCTAGTATGGCAGAAAGGGAGCAGGATGTTGCTGGCACATACACGTAGCCGTCAAAAAGCAGCAGGACGTCCACCACCTTTCCATGGCCCTTCATGCTGACTAGCTGCTAGCTGCTCCTATAGCGCCACCAGTGGCGGAGCCAGGATTTTGTCAAGCCTCGGGCCAAAAACTAAGCGACAATAACTAACGCCAAATACTATCCACACCGAGGTACAACAAAAAAATCATAGATACAATCATACAACTATCCTTCTTCAGTTTTTCGTATAGTAACAAATAGCAAGCAATACCGGAGCAAGCAAGACAATCATACAACTATGAACTATCAGGCATCAAGCAATACTTACGAGGCGATTAAAGCCGGCGGCGCGCGGCCAGCGTGGGGCAAAGGGCGGAGTGTAGGCTTACCGAGTCGAGGTGAAGCGGCGGCGGCGACCAAAGGCGGCGGCGTCCAGCAGCCGGCGGCGCAAGCGCGGCCAGCAGGGGGCGATCGGCAAAGCCCCGAGGCGTGGGCGCAAGGGGCGAAGGGCGAGTCGGAGGCTTGAGCTTGGTCGAGTCGGGGCGGCGAACTGCGGCCGAGGGAGCACCGGCGTCGAGGATCTACGACTACGTGGCCCATGGGAGGCCGGGGGCTACGGCGGTGTTGCCTCGGCGTGGGCGGGAGGCCAAGAGCGGCGACGTGCGTGGCCTCGGCACACAAAGGGAGGCCGGGAGACGGCGCGTCTTGGCTCGAGGCGGGCCTGGCGGAAGGTCGGGGCGGCAACGGCGTGGCCTTGGATCGGCGTGGTCGGGGCGGCGGCGTCTTGGCTCGGGCCGGGCCCAGGCGAGGCGGGGCGGTGGCGGCATGGCCTCGGCAGGCGAGAGGCAGGGCCCAGCGTCGGCGGGGAGAGCTCTGGAGGTCGAGCGGCGCGGCGTGGTCTTGGCAGGCGGGGCCGGGAGTGGCGGCGGCGTGGTCATGGCTCGGTGGAGGCTTGGGCGGCCGGATTGGTATGGCTAGGGTTTGCAATTTTCACCCCTTTCTTGATTGCAACTTGTGAGGGCCCGACAAGCTTGGCGGCATGGGCTCAGGCGAGCAAGACTTGACCTCGGGCCCAAATAAAGTATATCTGATACATTGCACCGTTTTTGGTGGGCCTCGGGCCCAGCCCCATGGCGAGGCCCAGCTCATACTGAGCGCCACCAAGGCTGGGTCAATGGCATGCTCGTGTCAGAGGTCATTGAAGATGTCGAACATTGGTGCAGATAGAGCAAAGATATGGCTCATATCAGCGTCGCGTCTGGAGAGGGCGTCAATGACGATGTTTGGCGCCCGGGCTTAAACTCAACTCAGAAATTAAATCCAAGGAGTTTGCTCACCCAAGCGTGCTGC
Source organism: Otatea glauca (assembly GCA_036346275.1). Taxonomy (NCBI): domain Eukaryota; kingdom Viridiplantae; phylum Streptophyta; class Magnoliopsida; order Poales; family Poaceae; genus Otatea; species Otatea glauca. Next base: position 27,892,229 of record CM070721.1, on the reverse strand, counting down.
GGAATGGTGGAGTGACATTGATCCAATAGGAATTTCACACTGTAATGATCAGTACGTACTAGGAAGGATCAACGCCATAAATACGATCGCCAATAGCAGACTGCTTGGACCAATCCAATCAGCTCTTGTTCGTATGCTGCGAAGTTGATGTGTTGAGGAGCAATAGGCCTACTATAGAAGGCCAGTGGATCTATGCCTTGGTGTAGTAGGCGCCGAACCCGAAGCCTGAGGCGTCTCATTCTACCACAAAATCTTTGGTGAAGTCGGGCAGTTGTAGTGTTGTTGCCAAAGTGAGTGCCTTTTGAAGCGCTTGGTGCACCTCATCAGACCAAGAGAAAGCCTCCACCTTGAGGATACGGGTTAGCAGAGCTACTAGTACACCGTAATATTGGATGAACCGGTGATAGTAGCCCACCAGTCCCAAGAAACCGTGCAATGCTCGGACCGACCTAGGGATTGGCCAGTCTAGTACCGCCTACACTTTTTGAGTGTCCATGGCGACGCCATCCCTAGAGATGATGTGGCTGAGGTATGCGGATTTTTTTAAGAACAGCTGGTGTTGCTGGAGTAGCTTCAGGACCGTGCATACATGTCGTAGGTCATCCGCCCAGGATGAGCTGCAGATCAAAATGTAGTCAAAAAACACAAGAACAAACCGTCGAAGGAATGGTTGCAGGACTTCGTTCATTAGTGCTTGGAAGGTTGCGGGAGCATTTGTGAGGCCAAACAGCATCACCAAGAATTCGAACAAGCCTTGGTATGTCCTGGACATCGTCTTCTCCACATCAGGTAGGTGCATGCGCACCTGATGATACCCTAATCGTAGGTGAAAAATTGGGCTCCCTGCAGCTCATCGCGCAGTTCTTCCACCACAGGTACCGGGAATTTGTCTTTCACCGTCTTGTCGTTTAGGGCACAATAATTGACGCAAAAGCACCATGAATTATCTTCTTAACAAGCAGCACCAGCGCTGAGAAAGTAGATGAGCTCCTACGAATGACACCTTTGGGCTAGCATGTCATCGCACTGACGTTCTAGCTCATCTTTCTGGTTTTGGGCATAGCGGTAAGGATGCACCGCCATTGGTTCTGTTGCCCGCAAAAGGTGAATGCAATGGTCACAATAGCGAGGAGGTAGAAGGCCCGCGCTCTGCGAACACGCTGTCGAATTCCTCCAAGAGATTAGCCATCACGTCTGGTGCAGCCCAGGAGAAGACACTAATGTTTTGGTTCGAGGCATGCAATACCTGCCAGGTAGGGGTGCAATCGGATCGGATAAATGCCGACCGACTGACCGATTGGATCTGTTCGGATCGAATTCGGATAGTTGTCGGATTCGGCATCGGTTTCAAATAGTTGGTTTCGGATTCAACAGATCACTATCCGTCGGATCAGAATATTCCGATTATATTCTTGGATAATTCCAAATAACTCTATTCGGATATTTATAGCCCATATTCTAGCAGCTTCAATTGGGCCCAACCAAATAGCCCAAGCAAATAATATAATATTGTTATTGTTATGCAGTAAATAGTTTTTTAAATGCTGAAAATTCTTTTTAATATAGAAAAATACCAGAATAGCCCCAAAAAATCTAGAAAATTTCAAAGAATTGAAATAGGGCATTTTGAACTTACTAAAATTATTTCTAATATAATAATATTTTTTAGATAATTGCTAAAATCCGGAATGGTTTTACAGAAAATAGCAAATAGAGTTCGCAAATTTGGGAAAATTTCACAGAAATTCCCTGAGACATTTTGAATTTAATAAAATTATTTCCAACTAAAAGTTGGTTTTATTTTATACATAAATTACTTTTAAATTTTTGAAAATAGGAAAAGCCTTTTGAAAATCCAAAAAATTCATAGAAAGTACCAGAAAATGAGAAATAATTATTAGAAAATCCATAAAATTGAATTATTTTCTGGAAATTTACAAAATTCAATAATATTTTTAAATTTATTTTTATTATTTTTAAAGACAGAATTATGGGATGTTACATGCCGCCATCAAAGCTTGACATGCAAGACTATGCTACCACTTGCCTACCTGAATACCTAATAGTCTTTTTCAAAACATAAAGGAATATTTGATACTTTTGTAACTTTGTTGGACTACATGATAAAATGACTTGTTAAATTGCGATAATCCTATTGCATGTTGAACTCATATGATTGATTAATCATTGTTATATTTATGCTATGTGTAGTATATGTTTTCATGCGATATCTAACAAACAATATTCAGTACCGTATCGATTTCGCTCTGTATTAACTTTGAATTCGTGACCGATATTATCCACGCCGTATTCGTATCCTGCACTATCCGTATCCAACTTCGAATCCCACAAAAAATATGGTTTCGGATACGGAAAAAGCAATATCCGACCGAATCCAAACCGATTGCACCCCTACTGCTAGGTCACTTGTTGACCCTGGCGTGAGAATGACATCTTGAGGCGCGCTAAGTCCCATAGTATGGGCCCCAATGTATGCAGCAACTTGACGCCCAGCACGACGTCTAAGCCTTCCAAGAGATGGCGAAGCAGTCCAGTGTGAAAGCATCCTGGTTGATGTCGATCTTCAGGCCGCCACATACCCTGCTACAGGTGACTCGATCACCGTTTGCCACCATCACCTTAAACCGTATGCAAGAATGATGACTGAAGAGCGACTGCCACGTGTGCGCCAGCTTCTTCTGATATGAAATTTTGTGTAGACCCTGTGTCAAGAAGGGCAATGAGTTGTCCCCCTGACTAAGACCTTGAGTTGCATGGCCTCACTCTCGCGTGGCTGCACGTCGGCCAGAGCATAGAGGGAGATTTCTGGGTCTTCATCATTGTCATCGTCATCGTTATTCCCTCTCCATGACTATTGCACAAATAGCCGTTTTCACCGATGGTTTGGTGTGAATTTTTTCTTCGTAGTAGTAGCAGAGTCCTACCTCTCATCTTGTTCGCATCTCCTCAGGTGTTAGCACCTTTCCCTTGTTGACTTCTTGTATTTGCCCACGGAGCTCATAGGCTCGTGCGAGGCTGGTGGCGACGTCTAGTGTGGCCGATGCTTGTAGCTCGATGTCTATGCGCAACATGACTTGCAGTCCAACAGTGAAAAATTGGACTTGCTGCTCTTTCGAGAGCGTGCCTACACAGCTATGGAGTACAAGGAATTGCTCTTAGTACTCTAAGACGGAGCCCATGTGCTTGAGTTGCGAGTTCACCAAGTGGATAACAGCGCAGTGGCGGCCCAAAACATAGGTTGACCATCTTCGAGAAACACTTCCACAGCAGGGTGCCTGATTCCTGCTCTAGTCATGTATACCATTGTTGCGATGGCCCCGTCATGTGGAAGGCTGTCAACCACACTTTCTCCTCTTCGATAGTTCTTTGGCCACGAAAGAACTACTCATAGCATCTGAGCTAGGGCAGTGGATCAATTTTCCCATCGTAGATCGGAAAACCAGTTTGTGGTAGCGAGGAGCACACCCCTCACGTGGCACATGCTTGTGTTCCAGCGAGTACAGCTGCTGCAATATGCCATCGGCAGGGAGCCTGCCATCACTTGTTGCGGCATTCTTGCCATTTTCCAGCCAGCCAATGGCCAGGTGGTGTGCCTTCTATCGCTTGTCGAAGTCGTCCATCTTGTTGAGTTTCTTCATGATGGCTGCTAATTGTGCGGCCATGGCGTCAGATCCTTCGCTGCTACCTGTCATGGGACTTTGCGCAGCGCCTAGCTCTGATACCAAGTTGTCACGATCCAAGGACCGTAACCAATAATTATGTGGTGGAGGGAGCTTGATTCCCGGCTTCCTGGAGGATGCCATGGCTCAGGCTAATGGAGGTGGAGCTAAGAGAAGAATGCGCAAGAGGAGGGGTGCGCAGGGACCAGGAGAGGAAGGAAAAGTAGAGGGATTACAGGTAATTCTTTTCTTCTATTTATTCCATAAACTGTTGATCTTCTTATAACCATGAAGATCTAGCCTAACAACTTGCTAAGAACTTTATCTAACAACTTAACTAAAAAGGCTAACAACCAAACAACTTAACTAAAGGGAATTAAGTGGATGAGAGGCCTGCTGCCTCAGCAGGCACAGCTACCATAGCTGGCGCATGCTTACTATCGCGCCGGCTGTAGGTAAGGCCCCACATGACAATCTACCTTAGTAGTATGAGACTCAAGTCAACCCATCACAATGAAGGAAAGTTGGCATATTGATGTCAGGCTTCAATTATAACAAGCCGTTTAGGGCAGTAAAGTTGAAGGTCCAATCTTGGTTCATGAACAAAAAGGTGACATGATAATTACAAATCAATATTCCTTCCTCTTAAATCTTAATTGAAATTCTAGTAAGGTTTCCACATTATTAACCAGCATGAGTGACAGTCGAAAACAAAACCAATTATCTTACCTAGTTCAAATGCCAAAAGTTGAAGTGGTCAGGGGCTCTGCCAATTCTAATACTTAAATAAAATTTAACATAAATGCAACATAAAAAGATAGCTCTGCTGGCCATGATGGTAGGAAATGTAGAAAGTATGTACTAACCTTTCTTGATCTCAATCGCATTGAAAAGGTAACTGAAGCAGCTTCTTTCCTAGAAGAGGTCAGACATTACATGATTCCATGCAACAATAAAGTCCACATAACACATAATAGATGACAGAAGCTAATATAAATCTATCAAACATGCATGAGATGCGGTCATTTATAAAACATTTACCATAATGTTTCCATTGATCAACACAATACAACTGCATACAAGAACATGGTATAATAACGGTTCAGATATGTACAGAGTCCCCAGCACACAATGGGTTCAAGTATCGTATGGTATGTTATTCTCAATCAGGATAAAGCAAACACATGTACACATTGGTTGATGAATAATTGGGGCATGCATGTGAACATGGCTGGCGAATACGGAAAAGTTTCCTTTTAGAAGTCAACCTAGATTATTTTAGGAATCCCAGATTCTATTTTTAAATTCTTGTGTTATTCCATAATGGTTTGTCTTTATATTTGGCCAATAAATAATTTGTATTCAAATTTGAAAATGACGAAAATATCACATTCAAATCCAAAAGATTAAACAAACAATGCATGTTCTAGCTAATATATCCAAAACAAATTGAACATCATTTAGAAAAACGAATTAATGGATTAAGTCACACGTGTTTGATATTAGTATATTACTAAAAGTAATAAAAGTATGTTATCTAACTGAACCTTTTACATTTTCTTAATAGCTATCACTATCAGGCATGAAGGATACGAATTTTGATAGATCTATACACCATATGCAGCAAGGCAGTGGAGCCTGACAAGTGTAACAGAAGAGTTATAGATACTAACCTTTTTCGAGAAGGTGTAGGGGCATGTTCACATATACTATTGTATGTATTATCCTTGTAGTCATCATGAGCAGACATATTTTCCAAGTTGGTTGAGTTGTCAATATATGATTCTCTGTCAGACAAATCTACTGGTTGTCTATCTGGTTTACAGGACTCCTCTTCACAGAACTTCCCCTCATTTTCTACTAAAGTTTTATGCTCGCCAGAGCTTGTACTTGTTATTTCCATATGAGATACACCAACGCCTGCCTAATGTAAAGAAAATAAAACACTTGCACATAATACATTGCTTTAAGTACCACACAACAAAATAATTACCTCATCCATCTTAAATGTGGACATGAAATCAGATTTGGTTAATCCATGATTTTTATTGGAATAATTAGCCAAACCTACAAGTGGTAAGGGAGTAAAATAATTGAATAGCAAATTAATCAATTATGGAGAACATTGTAATAAAAAATCATGTTGGAAAATTGGTAACAAAGAAATATGAGCCCAGTATGGAACAGCTTCTGATTGTGTAGATTATGGATTCTTCAAGAAGCTTCTCCCACAATCAGAAGCCGATTTGTACACAAAATCAGAAACTATCACCCACCCGATTCTTGGAGAATCCAAAATCTGCACAATCAAAAGTTGTCCCAAACTCGGCCATGATGTGACAACTGTTCAGGATTTTTGCCTGCTTAATTCTTATCATGGTAGTGGCATGACCTAATTATCTCTAATGACATGGCCACAAAGTCTGGGAGTAAACTCAAAAGAATTAATTTTGGATTCTGCTTTTGTCTTTTTGACAGGTATAAGTTCATTATGAACTGTAAGCACAACACAATTTAAAAAGCATATTAGTTCCTCGGCATCGTAGGGCTTTGGGCATAGTTTGCTCTAACCAATCTATTTGGATTATTTCTGGATTTTCATCAATATTTAATTAGCTACATGGAATATCACATGGCACTAGCATGAATCTGATTAGATCAAATATTGAAGAAAAGTATGAACCAAAAGCTGAGTATTCTCATATCAGGAACTAACTGTAGTACAATATGCTACTCTTCCATATCATTTTTTATTTATTCCAGATGAACTACACAAACTTGCATTGCATTTTCATGTGTGTTCGGTCTTGAGTGCAGAGTGCTTAGGCTGTAAGTAGAAGGTTCAAGGATGGGCAAGGAGCTTGGCCAAATTTTAACAGAGGAAAGAAACAAAAGAGATGCTTCTGAAAGCAGTTAATAAACATTGTAAAGTAATCTTTACCAAAAAAAAGAATAAAAATCAAAGAAAGGAATATTAAGTCCAAAACCAAGAAAGAGCACATAACCAGCCAACATTAGGCAATGCAGTAAGCAACAACATTTAGTCCATCATTTAAGAAAGATCGGCAAGAACAAATTTTAGGTCTAGAATATCTAGATCTCCATCATCTAACCAATACAATTGTTGTAATGAAAGCAAATATGTGTACTTCCAGAGGAAAAAAAAAATGGACCATGCTAGGAACCATCAGTTTCTGTAAGATGGTATGTGGAAACATTCAAGTCTTAGTAGTTGCCAAAACCATAAATCAATCCCATACCAGATGACTCCCCACACCTTGACTGAATTATCCTTTCGCGTCTGTCATCATCCTGCAAGAGAGCATTACATGATCAGGCTTACTAAGAGCTCCTCCATTCATAACACTTACTGTATACATACACAACTATAGCATTTAACAGATTGGGTGCCTAGTCCACTTCATATATTGCATGAGGCACTATTGTTACCTTTCTACATGGCTCTTCCTAATTAGACGCAACAAGTAATTCGAATATTGACTATAGCAAGAGGAGTTTTTTTTTAGAAAAAAAAAAGAGCACGAGAGATGCTATTATGTCATTGAAGTAACATGTTTACAGTGTCTATAGTGAGAAGAGCATAGCAGAAAGAGAAAAAAGGCTGGTAATAGTTGTGATTTGGATTTTAGGTTCTTTTTGGTAACCAGCATGCGCCAAATATGAAAGTTGGAGTTTTCTCACTACTAAATTAGTACAATCACATATAATGTTCTAAATAATGGTAAACGTTAATGAACGGTCACCCTATCTTTTAGTGTTTATATAGTAAACGGCCTTCTAAACGGTCTTGTAAATGGTTTTACTATTTAAAATTCAAATAAATATATACATGTGTTTGCAGTAACAAAATAAGCATCTAATTCATCTTGTTTCATACATACAGAACAGAACTATGAGGCTATCAAAAATTGTCTACAGCTATGACATGAACAAAAATGATGACATTATGTGAATGTAATTAAAGAATCATAATTGAATGAATGAACAGCTCAAGTGGCAATGAAATGCAAAGCTAGCATTCATCTCATATATGTTATAATGTTCCGTGTGTGCAATCTTGCAACTTAACCCAAATAAATGGCCCGATAAAATGGGGCAGTTAACGTTAACAACCTTTAAACTGAATAAATGGCCCGATAAAATGGATAAACCTTTAAATATAATGGAAAGAGGACCTTTACCATTTTAACGGCCGTTTACCAGGCCTCAAGCAGCCTTTATTTAGAACATTGTTGCATATGACTTGCTGGCATGTTGTCGAGCGGAAGCTTGAAACCCCCAAAGCTTCCCCACCTCCTCCAATCTATCCCCAGACCCAGCCCAAATCGGAGCAAACCAGGCAAAGATCCAATCTTTAACCCACGCCGCCGCACATCAAGAGAATGAGTACGAAACAGGAAGAATGTCTCACCGGCGTGGGCGGCCGGGAAGAGGACGAGGGCGGGGCCTGGCGGCGAGAGAGCTCGCGGCGGACGGCGCTTAGCTTGCGGCGGAACTTCTTGCCACCGTCGGGGAGGCGGCCGTCGATGCCTCTGTCGAGCACTTCCTGCATGCGCTGCGACCTCTCCTGCAGCGCCCGTTCTGAGGACTGGCGCAGCTCGCCGCTTACCACCTCCTCCGCATCCTCGTCCCCCGCCTCGCAGCCGGAGAGATTCTCCGTCGAAGCCGTGGCCATCGCAGTCACCGCCCGGGGATGGCGCTGCTTCTTGTCTCGGAAGGGGCTGAGAGATGGAGAGGGAGTTGGGGACCGGGGGAGAGAAAGTAGAGACCTAGGAGTAGACGAATCTGACAGCTGGGGACTCGTGGGGCTATGGAGGATGGCTTCGTAGAGTGGATGACACCTGGGACCGCAGCAAGGCCTGTTTGTTTACTTCTAATGCTTACCGATACTTGCCTTTTAAAATTTTAGTAGAGCTCACTAAATTTGGTAAATATCTGATTTGCTATTAAATTTTGACAATATCTTTTTCTCTCTTGATTCTTTAGTTCATTTTCTTGCCAATCTTCAGCCAAAAGATTGGTAGCCAACTTGATGACCAAATTTTGGTAATGCTAAATTTTAATAAGGTTTAGTGAGACAAATTTGTCATAACTCTTGAGGAAATTTGGGAAGTGATTGCTTTTTAGACCTTTGCCGGTGGTTTCATGGAGTGGATGACTAGTGATGGCCAAATGGGCCGGGCCAAACGGGTCGACACGCGCGACGCAACCGCGTCTTGCGCCGAAGCACTCAAGACGGCCCGGTAAGAACGCATGCCATCTTGACGCGCCCGCCACCGTCTTAGTGCTTGCGCCGACAGATCTTGGCATGGTGGGCCGGCACGGAATGGCCCGTTTAAAGCCGGGCCCGGCACGGCACGGCACGGCCCGTTTAGCCCGTTTTAAAAAAATAGCCGTTTTATAGCCGTTGGAGTCTTAAAAAATTCAAAAAAAATCTCGAAATTTTTCCTATAAATAGGTGGCTGCCCCCTAATTTCCACACCACCAATCTTGTATTCTCTTCTACTCATTCTCTTGTGAAAATTCTTTTGCTCTTAGTGGTAATTTGGCAAAATTCAAAATAGTTTTGTCAAAAATAAAAAAATCCGAAATTCGGTGTTTGGCTTATGTGAAGAAATCAAGGTGATAATTGTGATTTATTTTTTTATTTCTTTAGTATTTTAAATCATATTTTAGTATTAATAGTGTCATTATTTCTTGTAGTTTGCTTTATGGAGCCCGGGGATTTTCCGTCGTTCCCAACTTCTGATTTCGGTATTTCACCCGAGGAGCTTCTTGCATCATATGCCCAAGAAGCTGATTTCGACCAGATTTTTGAGACATCAAATGACGTCCAGATCAAGTATGTTGTTTGTAAATATTACAAGTATAAATTAACTGCGAAATCTTCAAGTGGAATGGGCACTTGAAGAGGTATGCTGAGAGCTGTAGAAAAAAAGCGGGCTTGGCTTTGAGATAGATGCAGCTGCAGTACAACCCCGACGGTACGGTACGTAACTAGGACTACAATCCTGAGGTAGCTCGTGAATATCTTTGTCGTTTAATCGCTTCTCAAGATCTTCCTTTAAACTTTGGTGAGTCAGCTGCGTTTGAAAGTTATATTAGGACCGCTCATAATCCTAGGTTTTTTGCAGTTTCTAGACAGACAACAACTAGAGATTTGATTAAATATTATAATAATTATCGCAATAACCTAAAAGAAAAATTTAATACCTGTACTTTTTCTGTGTCTTTGACATCTGATATATGGAGTGGTAGAGCTAAAGAGGATTACCTTAGTGTAGTTGCTCATTATATAAACAATGATTGGCAACTAGAAAAGAGAATTATAGGATTCAAATTAATTGATGTAGCACACACTGGTGAAAATATTGCTGATTGTATTGTAAAAGTTGTGAAAGATTTTGGTCTTAGTGATAAGATTTTTGCAATAACATTAGATAATACTTCTGCCATGAACATTCTTACTCCGCTTTTCAATTCCTATACTAAATCTTTCTTATTACATCAGCGTTGTGCTTGCCATATTATTAATCTTATAGTTAAATCTGGTTTTAAGAGGTTAGATAAGTATCTTGAACCTTTTCGCACTGCAATATCTTACTTAAATTATTCTAATCAACTAGTAGCAACATTTAAGACTTATTGTATTGCAATGAATGTGCGTCCGCGTAAGTTTGGTTTGGATATGCCTGTTAGATGGAACTCTACTTACTTGATGCTTAAGAATCTCGTACCATACGAGAGCACATTTTCTGTTTTTATTAACACGCACTGTCGTACACGGGATGGTCAGCCACTACTCACAGAGCAACATTGGTATATTGCTAAATACTTGCTGTCATTTTTAGAACTTTTTTTTGAATCTACTGTTGCTTTATCTGGAGTTTGTTACGCAACCTCTCCTTTAATTGTGCATCATATTTTAGAAATTGCTACCCACTTAAAGAGCCACGAAAACGAAAATCTGACAAGTGAGATGGTGGAAATACTTCTCACTGTGAAAGATTGGGAACAAGCTGATCAACGAGCTCAACATAGTGCAGAAAATGCTGAGCTGGCGGAGACGTTTAAAAATCTTTATCTAGATAATGAGGAAGAATAATTGTAATCTTCACTTTTTTCTTGTATCACTTAGCTATAGGCCGTACTCTTTTTTCTTTGCCAAGGTTTTCTCGTGTTGAGTTTTCACTTGGCAAAGTTTTTAACGAGGCAGCCAAACATCAATAAAGCTCATTATTTAATTCAAATTATTTGTCTCATTTTAGAATTTATCTCATATTTTAGTTTTTCTTAATTTATATATATATAAAAGTTCTAAAAACATCCTTCTAGTTTTTCTAATTATTCTAAATTTCTCCTATTTTTCTGAATTTTTTCATTTTTTTTTGCATTTTTTGCCATAATTTTTCTATTTTTTCTAATTTTTTCTGATTTTTTTCCATTTTTCTAGCGTTAACGGGCTATCGGGCCGACTCGGCCGTTGGCCCGCTGAAGGATCAGCCGGCACCAAGACGACTCGAGAGGCCAACTGCCGTGCTCGGTCGCCACCCCAAAGACGTGGGCGGCCGCGGACGGCTCATTTACAAGCCGGGCGAAGCAGGCGTCTTAGATTTCTAATCCGTGCCGTCTTGCCGGACGACCGCTTGGCCCTCTCTATGGATGACACCTGGAACAACATTAACTCTCGAGGAAATTTGGGTAGTGATCACATTTTTAGCTCTTTGCCTTATTTTTTTCAAATATGGTCTCTTCCGAAAAGAATAGCAAATATAGCCCCATCCCGATCGTAGAACGTGTCTTAGTAGGCGAGCGCGGGAGAGGACCTACTACGGTCTCCTCCCGCGGTAGGGAAGCACGCTCCTCTATCGGGATAGGCTATATTTGCAATTTCATTTGGAAGGGGGTCAGATTTGAAAAAAAAATGAGACAAAGGGGGCTAAACAAGTAATCACTTCGAAATTTAGAGTGTGTCATGGCAAAAGTATAAGAAAAAAAGCACTCAACTTCTATGTGTAAAATTTATAAAATACTTATTTGCACCCAAATTTGGCAAGGCATTGTTTATTTGTCAGGCTAAAAGATAAAATTTATATTTTTGGTCGATATCGGTTTCAAAAGGAATAGTTATGTTAAGATTATGATTATGTCCAATATCGATTCAAAGATGGGATTTTCATCTGTACAAGGGCAATACGAATCATGATTGGCAATGCATCGGAGAAGGATACGATCGGACCGATGCACTATAAAAAGGGATCGAAAGTGAGCAAAAACAACACAATCCATCAAACAACTCGCATATACTTTTTATTTACTATTCTGTCAACTAGGAGTAGCTTTGTAATTTAGAATCTCCTTTATAATCCGATTTTGATCAATAAAGTTGTGCATCGTCAATTGTTGGTCTTCATCGATTACGCTAGGTTTGATTTTTGTTCGATCTTGTTGCGCATCGTCTTTTTGGAAAAGTTTACCTTTATCAAACATCTAATCAGCCTTAATCAAATGTTTACTTATTTTTACCTCTCATTTGATTGGCCGTTAATAGCTGTGTAGATCTTTGCCGATTGTTACATTGGATCAGCTTTGAGCATATATTTTTTCTATCTATCTTGTCGATTGCAGGATCAAATCGTTTGACATGCCATGAACCAACTTGAACCTAGCATTCTCGTGTGTTTGAACCGATAAATCCGTTGTCACATTTTTGGCGCAACAAACTTTTGGTACACCCGGTAGGACGCGATGTCTTCTTCTGAGAAGTCGATTTCGCCGTACGATCTCAAATCTTGGAGCAATAATCATCCCAACATTGAACGATTTGACACCTAAACAACGTAAAGAGATTGAGGACTGGAAAGCCATGCTCGAGGAGATGATGTTAAGCTGCTATCAAAAAACTCGATATGGTGTCACTTAAAAGACCGCGTTGCCGACGGTCAATCCCCTTAGCGACGTAGGGGTTACCGACGCATCGGTAAGTCGATATATGCCTACACAAGCTAAATTATCTGTCATGATTAATCAATCTGTGCATCATGCTTTAATTGACCAATCATTAGCTCTGGTTACAACTCTTAAACCAATGATAGCCAATAGTGTTAAAACTATAGCTCAAGAATTGGCATTAGCTGAAAGCCTACTCGATCCAATGCAGACCCAGTCGAATTATAATGCTCTGGAATTACAGTCTAGGGTTAGATCTTATAAAATGAAAACTTGGGTTGGGATGGAAGGTTGCCATTGGAAGGTTTGGAATTTGACTTAGGGTTGGATGCCATGTTTATCAAATAAATGTTGAAAGTTGTTACTTACTGTTATTTGTTTTACTGTCTTTTCAAACTATTTATCATATTCATTTACAAATGCTGCTATACTGCAAAATAGCCATATTAGCCATTCCTTTGGAATAAGCCTTACATATAGTTATGATAGAATTGCATTATTTACACAACTTGTTGAGTGCTTTAAGTACTCACCCTTGTTAGCAACAAATCACCAGTTGAGGAATCAACATCAGCTCTTGAGGAGGAGTACCAGGAGGAGACAAATGTTTAGAGTGCGAGCCTTGTCAGTTGCCTGTGGTATACTAAGGGGTTATCTACGTTTTCATTCCGCTACAGTTTAATTTGTTATTCAGCCTTGTGAGGCATAGTCATGTAAGTTGACCATAAGGTCATTCAATTAGTTTTACTTAATATATGATGTTTCTCATAATGTTTTCACTATGTATGATTGTGATATTCATCTATGTTGAACCTGTGTGCACTAGCATAATCCTGGACTAGTGCGTTATACATAGAGGGTCCGAATTTACATATTCAGGTCCCAACAAAGTACAACACATTTCACATTAACAAAAGTACTCACACACACCTAAGTACTCACAGACAAGCCTCCTAATCTGAAACATAGCAATAGGGGACTATGGCATGATAGCACTAGAGTGGGTAGGGTCTTTAGACTCTTCAAAAGATATGACCTGATGCACACGTTTGAATATCACATCTTCACATGCAAACCTTTTGCGACAACCATCCAGATCGTTCACAAGAGAAAGATCCTTCTAAGAAGCAAAAATCTAGCGATCATAATGCACATAGATGTTAAATGGGCCTTCATGGGTCTTTACATGCATAACATGTTAGGCCAAGAACACCCTATCAAAGTCTCCACCATCTACAGGTCAGTAAAAGCACATTATCCATAGGACCATGATGGATATCCAGCATTTTGGCAATGCATCTCAACATCGTAACTACAAATTCATTGGATGAATGATCTTGCCATCTGCTAAATATATTTTAAAAATAGTTAGTACTAATAAGGTTTGATCCGTGGCTACACAAATGAACTTAAAAAAACTACATAATTGAACATATTACATATATTATTAAGAAAGTCACTTTCGGTCACAAAATACTACTAGAATAAAAACCCAGTGACAATGAAATAAAAATAATAGAGCTTACAATGTGTATAAATGTTATAACCTAGTTAAAATAAAATAAAAAATAATAGAGTTTACAATATGTGTAGATGTTATAACCAATTGCATATGGATCTTAAGATACAGCTGGTGCAAAAGAACTACAAATCCCGCCATTATAGAAAGGGTAAGGCATATCAACAAATCTTAAAACAAACTATGAATGACCAAAATACAAAGCAAAGGAGAGGAACGAACAAACCGGAGCAATGAGATGAGAAAACGATGAAGAAGCTTGAGAAGAAGATGAAGACAATAGCGGATGCGATTCCCAAACAGCAGAAGATCTATACGACGTTTGAGAAGAAGATGAAGAGACAATTGGGAGAGGAAGAGCATATAAAGTCCTCGCAGTGACCGGTGCGATTCTTAATTTGCAACTATTCAAGTTATTAAAGGCAGTTACAATATAAAACTATCTATGATAAGTTTACTTTTAAAGACAGTTCATTTTCACAATCACCGGTGAAATATCACAGTGACTTCTTCTAAAGAAACCATCTATGATAAGTTGACACATCATAGGCTATGGACAGTCTGCAGTTATCACATACGGTTACTTAAAACTAACTGTCTGTGATAGTTTTAGCGTAATTTTTCTTGGACCTTCATGGACGGATTTTTATGCAAATGTCAAAATAGTATGAAATGAGGCGTGAGAGATGACCCTTTGTGTGGTAGTGCAACACTTTGATTTCTATTGTCTGTTAGTGGTCACATTGTAGATAATCAAGAACACAATATCATGAGAATATAAAAATAGAACAAAAGACATAGGATGCATTTGATATGCCGTTATGGCTAACAATTCATTAAAACATACAATGAAGTGTGGGATAAGACCTCAATTCCATATCAACTGTTACATGAAAATTTGAAGTTCTTTACAATGGAAGTACATAAAACCTAGGACCTAGCGGTGGTGATGAGTTTTGTACCACATATCAAGCTTGCAATATACTACTCTGTTATTATATGCGCACCCTTTAATCATGAACCTGAACAACTACTTTATTTAAGAAAATTGGTTATATGTTATCGAATAATTTCCTATGTCATGATATGCTACCAAATAACTCCCTACTTCACGATATGACATAGAATAACTCCGTAATTCATGATATGCTGTCAAATAACTTTGTAATTCATTATATGCTACCGATTTGTAAGGCTAAGGTTAAAATTGGATATTTTTAGCTAATATCGGTTCAAAACGGAATTCATCTCTAAGAAATAGAGGATGATATGAGTTATGGATTTTGAGGAGTCAGAGAAGGACACGATTGGCCTACGTGCTATAAAAGAGGGTCGCAAGGCAAGACGAAGGAGAATCAATCAACTTCGCATCTACTTTTATTTACTTTCTGTCAACTAGTAGTAGTTTTTAGACTTAGTATCTCATTCTTGTAATTCGTTTTTTATCAATAAAGTTGTGCATTGCTGATTTTGATTATCTTCGATTTATGCCAAATATCTCAGGTTTGTTTTCATTTCGATCTTGTTTAGCATCGCCATATTCGAAGAAAACAGATCTTTACCTATCATCTAATTGGATATAACAGCTATTTTGATTTATTTTGCTGATTGCAAAATATTATTGGTTGTAATACTTATTTAGACCTGTCTTGATTTAAGTGATCAAATTGGTTAATAGATATTTCAATTTGAAGGATCAGTAATGGTGATCAGAGGAGGGGTGAATGATCACAAATCAAATTTTACCCCAAAGAAACCAGCCAAAACCTCTCTATACCAAAGAAGTACGGAAAAGCGAAGTTTCAGATAATTTCACCTATAGGGCTACACTACCGCAACTAAATGGTCGGTAGTACCGGAATGAATAATAACCCCGGTACTATTGTGCTACAGTACCCCCGGTAGTGCCATTGAACAATAAAAACAGGGTGGTGAATAGTGAAATTAGCACGAGATCAAGATCAGAAATCTATGCAACTTTTGTTCAGTTGATCCAACACCCATGAAGTTTGTATGCACCATCCTAAGGATTTCAAAAACCTATTACAACCATCAATCGTAAAGATTGAAGTCAAAGTTCCACCTTTTTTCAAAATTACCGAAGATTGCACTAAAACCGGGTTAAAACCCAAAACTTCACCCTATGCTTACTCGTGGGGATTTGATGACCAAGATGATCCTAAATAGTCTCCCACATGTCACAACAAGCAAGAACACGAAGAAATAATCCTCAAACGATCAAGATCAAGATTTCCCAAAGATACTTCTCAACCCAAAAATCGGTTTCTTGAGAAAGCTTTAATGATAAAGAAGAAGCTTGCCTAAATGATTGAGATATGATCTATAGAGGATATATCCATCAATCATTCATCCTTAGCAGCATAAGATCAAGAAGGAAAGAAACCAAAATATAAAGAGATCAAGAACCAAAAGAGAAGAAGATCAAAACATGAGACAAATCTTGAGTGTGAATTTTGATTTCATTTCGGAGCAAGATAGATATTTACAAAACCTCTCACCTGAGCGCAAAGCTCCCAAGGAGCACTCTCACACACACACAAGAAAACCAAAACCTTGTGAAAACCCTAATCCTTCTCCTAGGCTTAGTGTCTTAGACCTTCACCTCCCTCTACATATCCTTATATAGAGTAGGCAAACCTAACCCTAAAACCTAGACACACAAATGGATACCATCCACATTTACATGGGCTAACTCAATAACCCAACACACATAACGGGTTTTACACTCACATAAGCACGCTTCTCAAAGCAGCCTTCTCTATGACGCTCAATTCGCTCCACAAGCCCGAATTTGTATCCAAGTCTAGTTTGGCTTGACCTAAACCACTTAGGCCACCACCGCTGTTTTCCAAACCACTTCGATCTCCGGTATTGGATAAATTACCAATTTGCCCCACGACTAGTCTTTCCTTCCACTCGAAGAATCGCCCATGCTTCGTCATCCATCATGTAGCCCCAATGACTTCCCGTTAAGCCTCTCACGCGTCCGAACTCCCCGAACCATCGTAACTTGCAAACGGGCCCATATCACATGATGTGCCACATGTCCTTGACCACTTCACTATGACAACATTGGCTTCCTTACCGTTCTAGACCTCAACTCCTCTCTGAGGTTAGTCTCGATTTATGCCGTTGCCCGTCATGTCTATCACCAATGCTTTACACCCTGACTCCTTGTCTTCCTAACCTCAGTCATCTTCCAGCACCCCTTAGCCGATCTGGACCTTAACTCTCTGAGCCTAGTCTCTGTCTCCTTCGCGTCACCATGATCTAGCTCCAATGTCCTGCAACCACACAGACAACCAAACCGTTATGTAGCACTATTTACAATATATGCAATTAACCATCACATAATTCAAACTCACAATTCAGGAAAGTCGACTGTGGAATATAAGAACCCAGGTGTCTTCATAACCGGCCCAGAAGTGCCTGAGCAAGAGATAGGGCCGAGCGGAAGGCCCAGAGGATAAGCTCCGCGCCAAGCCTTGCTGCCGTGCGCAAGGGGGTATATCCTAGAGATAGTTGAACATATATTTAGATATAAGAGATATGATTGTAATCCGAGTTGTTAGCAGGATAAGATAAAGATGTAAACTCTATCTTGTAACAGATTAGAATCCAATAACTGATCGGAATCCCTTAACTGATCGGGACTCTGTAAACCGCCCCACCCCCATAATATAAGGGAGAGGGCGGGCAACAACAGGGACATGAGCAATCTTAGATCCAAGAGATCCAAATAATCCCAGCACACAGGACTAGGGTATTACCTCCTCCGTCGAGGGCCTGAACCTGTCTAAACATTTGTCTTGTGTGACCTTCGAGTTTTAGACATAGCGCCTGCCCCATAAATTCATTGCCGACTACAAAAGTCGACAGTTGGCGCGTCAGGTAGGGAAAGCGCTGTAATCTTTTCCTACAAACTCGATGGCAGCAATCTGCGGATTCTTCACCACCTTCATCTCCGGCCAGGCTTTCCGCTTTGGGAACCTGGACTTCGTCGCAAATGCACTCGGAGAACTTGTTTGCCTAGACCTAAACCAGATCCAATCTGGTAAAGATCAGGCCGACCCACACACTCCGACTCGGCCAGCAAACCAGTCGGCGTCGCGAGGAATTGCTACAATCTTCGTGGCATCTTCGCAATAGAAGAGCAAAAGACCGATCTCCAACGCCAACAAGAGATTCAAGAAGCCGCGGAGGAAGATCGCATTCTTCATAAGGCTAAGGAGGCACAGGCGCGATCGCTTCAATCTCGCGGCCGCAATGTCCATGAGGACATCCTCCAATCAAAATTGGGAGACCAAGTTGTCTTCCAACACCGCTGCAGAACGTCATCGCCTCCAAGACGCTTCTCGGCACGCTGGACCCGATGATTGCATCTGATAGCCCAGCGGCCCCGATCGTGGCCCAGATCAAGGCCATGGTGACGGCGGCGGCAATTCAGCAGAATCAGGAAAAGCCGATAGGAGAAGCGCACTCACGCTCCCACGCGCCATCGGGCGTCGCTAGCGATCGATCGCTACACGATCGAGTCTGCGTGGTCGGCGCCCACACAACCAGTCGGAGACTCCCGCCGGAATCTCAACCGTGACCTCCGCCAAGACATCGCTGCCATACGGCAAGAGTGGGACGAGGAAGAACGACGCTGGCGCTACGATGACCACGAACGCTTCAGTACCGGCCACTATCGACGAAGTGATCGACGGTATGATGACTGCGACGACCATAGAGACCATCATCGCCGGGGTCGGAACGACAACGACGATCGCCGAGTCATGGGCTCGCCGCGCCGAACTCCACCCCGATGTGTTGATGACAATCGCCGAGCCAGAGGCTCGCCACGCCGGACTCCCCCTCATCATGACGACAGATCCATCTATGGAATCCGAGCGTTCACTTCTCGGTTACGCCGAGTAGTATGGCCTGAAGGTTTCAACCCCAAGGGCATCGTTAAGTTTGACAGGGATCGAGACCCGAAAGCTTGGCTGCATGTCTATGCCTTGGCGGTTAAAGCGACTGGGGGCAATCAAAACGTGATGGCAAATTATCTGCTAGTCAATCTCACCCCTTCAACTCAATCATGGCTCACAGGACTTCCTGCGAACTCGGTGGACTCCTGGAGCGATCTTTGTGATCAATTTATTGCGAACTTTCAGGGAACCTATGAGAGGCCTAGCACCCCATGGGACCTATATCAGCTTCACCAGAAGAAGGACGAAATGCTGAGAGATTTCATCCAGCGTTTCATGCAGAAGAAAAACACCATCAGGGATGTATCTGATGCAATGGTGGTAGCAGCCTTTCAGAAAGGGGTCAGCGATCCTGATCTGATCAAGAAAATGTCCAAGAAACCACCGGCCTCCGTAAAGGAGATGTTTGCGTTGGCCGACCGCTATGCCACGGCCTCAGACGCCCTAGCCGAGCGCCAAGAAGATCGCCCGCAACAGAAGGACAAAGGCGACAAGGCCGAGTCCTCCAAGTACAAAGATAAAAAATGGAAAGATGAGGAGCTATTTGCGGTAGCAGAACGCAATCGGCCCCGAGCCACATGGAGGGAGGCGCCCGATTACAATACTGTCATGGATGTGATCTGTCCTTTCCACCCTAAGGGAAAGCACACCGCCAAAGACTGCTTTACCCTGAAGCATTTTGCACGTGAAAACAACAAGCAACCGGCTCCAGCGAAGGATGAGGCTGCCAAGAAGAAAGACCCTCCCGACGAGGATGATTACCAAGAGCCCGAGCACGAGCTAAACTACATATACGGGGGCTCCACCGGATATGAGTCCAAGCGGAAGCAAAAGCTTACCGCTCGGGAGATCAATGCGGTGGAACCGGCGACCCCCCAGTATCTGAAGTGGTCTGAAGTCTCAATCACCTTTGACCGCTCGGATCACCCCAATCGAGTTCTACATTCGGGTAAGTATCCTCTAGGACTCAACCCTTTTATTCGCAATGTAAAGCTCAAGAAAGTCTTAATTGATGGGGGGAGTGGACTCAACGTCTTGTTCGCCAAAACCTTCGATGACATGAACGTCCCCCGCTTCGAGCTAAGGCCGAGCTCACAGCCGTTCCATGGGATGATCCCTGGGGCGTCTTCGTTTCCACTCGGGCAGATTGCTTTGCCCGTCACCTTCGGTACAAAAAACAACTATCAGAACGAGTATATAAATTTCGAGGTAGCGGATTTCGAGACAGCATATCACGCTATCTTGGGAAGGCCCATTTGTAACATCCCAAAATTTGCTTTAATATGATTTTATGGGTTATTTGTGCATTCTATGATTTTCTGGACTTTATTGGATTTCTTGGATTTATTGGAATTAACTTTAAATTAAGTATATTGATCTTTTGATAAAAACTAATTAAATTTATGCAAAGCTAAAATAAAGTTTTGCCAAAAATATTTTATCTGAGTTCAAAATGTCTCAAAGTATTTTTGAGAATTTTCTTGGATTTTTCCTGATAATTTAATTGCCTAAAACTAATTAAATGAATTTCTGTAATTATTTTAAATCAGAAAATCGTGTTAAATTATGTGAACAGTAATGGGCTGGAGCCCAATAATGTGTTCCTGGGGCCCATTTCATGCGGCCCGATTGCTTTGCGCCACGCCCGCTGGCCTTTGTTTAGGAAGGCGTGTCATCAACCGTTGGATCGGATTGGATGGCTGAGATTTGAGGGTGGATTTGGAAACCCTAGCGACCGTTGGCCGTTGGATCGAGATCTTGCGGTGAGGATTGAGCCGCGTTGGTTTAGGAAAGGGAGGATCGTGCCCGTTGGATTTAGAAAGAGGGGATCTGATCGTATCGGCTTGGGAGTCATCGTGATCGTTAATCCTTGATCGGACGGTTGTCCGTTGTCGTCTCCGATCGGGACTCGGAGTCCGTCGTCGATACGTCACCGCTGCCGCGTGAGCTAGGTTTCCGTTTTGAGCGCGCTCACTGAGGCTATAAAAGGGGAGGTTAGTCTCCCGAGGCTCTTCCTTCCGTCGTGCATTCGTAGCCCTAGCCGCAAGCGTCTGAGCCGCCGTCGTTTTAGAGCAAAAGCTCGCCGTAGTTCTAGTTGTGCCACCGTCGTTTTTTGCGCTTCTGTGTCGCCGTCGAGCTGTCTTCCGTCGTGTGGATTCCAGATCGGAGTTCTTCGGGTTGCGTCGCGTCGGATTCGGGGAGTTTCGTCATCGGAGCGTCGCCGAAGCACCGTGGGGTCGTCATCGTCTTCAAGTCCGGCAAGGAG
Organism: Otatea glauca; assembly: GCA_036346275.1. Classification (NCBI taxonomy): domain Eukaryota; kingdom Viridiplantae; phylum Streptophyta; class Magnoliopsida; order Poales; family Poaceae; genus Otatea; species Otatea glauca. Next base: position 27,870,800 of record CM070721.1, on the reverse strand, counting down.
CGCGCCGCCGCCGCCGCCGCACCTGTGAGGTATCATCCGTTAGATCATCCGTGAACCGCTAGGATTGAGCCACGTGCGCGCTTGAGTAGATCGCCGTGTGAGCCGTCAGATTAGATCGAACGATCTGGATCGCGCCGCGTCTCGGACCAATCCTGTTGTGACACGTGTTGGGTTCAACAGCCGAAGCATCGTGGACCAAGTCCGCCGCGGTCTAGCGCCACGCCGTGGACCAAGTCTATAGACCGTGACACGTGGCACATCGTGATTGGTTCCAGATCTTCGCTGACGTCATGCTTACGTCATAATTGCGTTTCCAATTGGAAAATAATCCGATTGGAAGTTCTGCAATGCTGACGTCATCATGAGGTCACGCTGATGTCATAAATCGGGTTTTCAATCTAAAATTAATTCGGTTAATTCTGATTTTCTAATTTCTATAATTTCAGTATTTATTCAAACTTCCAAAGGCTATAACTTTTGCATCTTAACTCGGATTTGAGTGATTCAAATTTTTAAAAATTTATAAAATTGAGATTTATTTATGGTGAATTTTAATTGATTTTTGGAGTTCATTTGCTCTCTGTTTTGGTATTTATTTGCTTTTCTCCTTCGGTACGCGAAGACGTTGAATTGTGCGACGCTTCGAAGGAAGATCCAACAACTCAAGAGCAGGCTCCAGATCAAGATCAGGACCTATTCCAAGGCAAGTTGTGCTTTGATCATGTTGAACCCATTTTTGTAAAATTGCTTTAATTGTTTTACCCTATTGCATATTATTTCAAGTATATAGTTGTTTCAAATTAAATTGGGCTTAGATATTATACCAAATTGATCTATACCCTACCTTGTCATCATATGCCATGATCTATTGTCACCCTAGTTTGGTTCAATATAGTTGGTTAGTAATGATAATCAACATGGGATGGTTAGACCGTGTTAGTTGCTTAGCCATGCCACGTCATCACATGTGTTGGAATCATTCATAATTAATCTTGATTAATGGAATATGGAACAATGTTATGAACTTGTGTGTCATGTGGGATCACACGATGAGATTGAGTTGTTTGTGGCGAGTCATGTCACGCAACGATGTTGAATTGTTGATGGCACGTGGTGCTTGGTAATCAACGGGTGATATTCACTTAGATTGGGGCAAGTGACAAGGGCGAGTATGCCAAGGTGGGCCCGATGGGCGAGGGTATGTGGATGTCTTGCCTTGATCACTCTAAGGACTTAACCTTGCAAGCCTTTGACTGAGTCAATCATGCAACCACATGTCCGTATGGGCCACCTAGTGATTAATTTGCAATGTCTTAGCTTTGGTACTATCTTAGTCGGTGTGAGTTCCCGAGTTATGGAGTAATTCACATGGCGCAAGAGGGGGCCTCGGATGTGGTAACCACTCCCACCGTGTTGAAACCTTAGCGGGTGGTACCGGTTAAGCCGGCGCATTGTAAAGGCTTTGTTATAATCACTCGCCTTTGTGGTGTATGGTTGTATCGCGTGGGTAAAATGCATAACCTCCGCAGAGTGTGAAACTATTCGGATAGCCGTGCTCATGATTGAGCAATGCTTGGGAATTACAGCTTAAGGGTTAGCTTAATTAAATGGACAACTTGGTTGGGATGGCGGAATGCCACGTGGAAGATGGAATTTGACTTAGGATTGGAAACTTGGATTACTTAAAGAATGCTGAATCTATCTATTATTGTTATTTGTTTCACAGTCTTTACAATCTATTTATTGTATTCGTTCATAAATGCTGCTTATTGCAAAATAGCCATGATAGCCTATCCATTGGAATAAGCCTTGCATATAGTTACATAGAATTGCATTCTGTGCACAACTTGTTGAGTGCTTAAAGTACTCACCCTTGCCAACAACGAAAATCAACAGTTGAAGAATCTACACCTGTGTTGGAGGAGGAGTTCCAAGAGGACGCGAGTCATTAGGGTCCGAGCCTTGTCGGTTGCCTGTGGTGAACTGATGAGCTATCTACGTTTTCTACTTTCCGCTGCTTAATTATTAGTTTATATTTCCAGTCTTGCCCTGCGTGGCTTAGCAATGTAAGTCGGTCATAAGATCATACACTTAGCTATATCAATAAATGGAGTATTATTCTATTATCGTTGAGTATGATTTGATATGTACCGATGTTGAGCTGTGTGCACTAGCGTTGATCCTGGGACTAGTGCGGTAAACAAAGTGGGTTCGATTCAGTGGATTCGGGTCCTTACAGAGGTGGTATCAGAGCATTCTGACTATAGGTCTTGGCCCTAGATAGCATGGAGGTGTCCAGGTTGTGTCCAAAACTATTTTCTAATGGAAAAATTTAAATTTGACTAATAACACACTCTTGACTCATCCCATTCTCTCTTCTCGCCTTTGCTGAATTTACCGTTTTACTGGCCGTTTTGGGTGGAGAACTTATTTGAAGTTCTTGTGGAGCAGATGTCGATCGTTTCGACCTTTGAGGAGTCAGCAGGTGGCTACGCCATGGAGCTGTGGAGGGTTCTTCAGACGCTTGGAGGTTTTTATCGTCAGCTTTACCGAGAGGCAGCTGGTCAGTTAATGGTGTTCACCGAGGATTTGTTTGCAAGCTGATCATCTACGCTCGGGAGAACGAGGAAGCTAGCAGGCCAATCAACATCTCCGCCAGAAGATTCTCGTACGAGGTTGCGATTCAGGAGGTTGCTCGACTTGCTCTTCGCCGTGTCTGCGACGACTACGCCGACGAGCTTCACGACTCAGTGTTTCGACTTCACCCTGATGTGCAAGCATGACGACGCCGACGGATCGTGGAGGACGAGTGTGTTACTGCGGTACACCTTGCGGAGTTCGCCCTTGCCCAGTAGGAGCGTATGAGAGAAACTACTCAGGAGCTGGAGATAGTGTACGAGGCACTCAGAGTGACGGAGCAGGAGCTTGAGGAGACCCATGCTGCAGCTATCGGAATGATCACCGAGCTAGGAGAGGCCTTGGAGGGGGTTGAGGACGAGTTGGAGCGCGTGACCCGAGGAGCTCAGGAGCCAGCTGAGGAGTCCGAGGAGGATCCAGAGGAGCGAGAGTGGGAGCCAGAGGAGAGTGCAGACCCTGTTATTGCTGAGGAGCCAGCAGTAGGTCATCAGGATAGGTTCGCTCCTATGCCAGCCCACGCGCCGGTGTATGCGCCGGATCAATCTTAGCCAGGGTGGCTGGATGAGTGAGGGTCAGTCTTAGAGTTGTGTTGAGACTCAAGTGTTGAGTCGCGTCTTTAAGATAGTCTTTACCTTTTAGTAGACGTTAAGGTTCCGTGTTTAGTTGCTTCTTTGTAATGCTGAGTGTGCAGTATGTGTTGCAAAGCTTGTAGGCTTTTATAAGCAGCCATACCAAGAATAAATAAAGAATTATTCTAGTTTGGGTATAACTTATCTTCCCCGCCCTAGGGATTCTTGCATCTTATCTATGCTACTTCTACCTTTCCTAACCCAAGAGGTAATCAGCAGATGGTGAACACTCGTGGAACCAACGGTGCTTCAGGAAGTGGACTGCGCCAGAATGATAACCCCAATGATGGAGGCAACCCTCAACCACCACCGCCAGTCGACATGCAGAATCTGGGAGCGTTTCTCGCTACACAAACTCAATTAATGCAGACTATGATGCAACAAATGCAACAGATGACCAACGTAGCAGCAACTAGCAACAACCAAGTAAATCAGAACAACAATGGTGGGCCTCGGTCTTTCTCCAAGCTGTCAGATTTCATGAGGACTTGACCACCGACCTTTGCAGGGAATGTTAATCCTTTGGAAGCCGATGACTGGCTTAGGACTATTGAGAAGAAGCTGCATATCACCCAATGTGAGGGCAATGAGAAGGTGCTCTACGCCTCTCATCAATTGGAAGGAACCGTCGCGGAATGGTGGGAAAACTATTGTGCTGCACATGAAACCCCACAGGAGATCCCCTGGGATGAGTTTACTACTGCTTTCCACCAATACCATGTTCCAGAGGGAATGATGGATCTCAAGAAGGAGGAATTCAGGGCTCTGAAGCAAGGAGGCTAGCCCGTGGCCAAATATCTAAACAAGTTTACACAGTTAGCTCGCTATGCCCCTGAAGACGTAGCGACAGGTAAAACTAGGCAGTCCCGCTTCATGAAGGGACTAAATTCAGGATTGCAAGTGGGGCTGATCACCCACAATTTTCTGGACTTTCAAGAATTGGTTAACAAGGCTTTGATTCTGGAGGATAAGCGCAAGGCGCTGGGTGAAAACCGTAAGCGCTTGATGACTAATCAGGGTGGACGTCCCAACCACCTGCGCCTGAGAATGTCACCACAGCAGTTTGCCAGATTCCAAGCGCGGTAGTAAATAAGGCACCAACCCTCGCACCTCGCCTCGTCAATCGAACTTTCGACGCCAAAGACAGGCGAATGCACCAGAGGGAGTCGCATGCAATCAAGAGATGCTATACATGCAATGAGCCAGGGCACTTCTCTAATAGGTGTCCACAGAGAGGAGGCATCACGCCAGTTCGTTTTAACTTGGGAACGACACCTGCCAAGGCACCGGCTTCAGGAGGAAATCGTGCGCCCGGTCAAGCTGGAGCAACCCCCCAATCAACAACGCGTGGTAGGATCAACCACATCACCGTAGATGGAGCTCAAGAGGCTACGGTCGTCGATCGGGTAAGTTTACGTTAACTCGCACTCTACGCTTTGTTTGATTACGAGCTTCGCATTCGTTTGTTTCTCAAAGTTTTGCAACCAAGAATGAGTTTAAAGTGGTGAATCTTAAGTGTGTGCTATTAGTCCAAGCCCCAGGATCTGAGCTTAGATCTAGCCTCGGGTGCTTGGGAGCTAAGTTGCTCATGGATGGGATAGAATTTCTAGCGAATCTTATCTTGTTAGATGCACAATCTCTAGATGTTATCCTTGGAATGGATTGGTGTGTCTAAGCATAAGGTCGTTTTGGATTGTGGTAGAAGGATCGTGACTGGAAGGCCCTAGTGGCAAGAAGGTAGAATTTCAAGCGATCGCAGATTCGTGATGGGCGCTTAGTGGTCAACAGCGCAAGCCATCAAAGATAGAGGATGTGCCATGAGTCGAGAATACCCCGGATGTGTTTCCTAAGATTTACCGTGGTTGCCACCGCACGCGATATCGAGTTTGTTATCGAGTTAGCACCGTGGGAAAGACCGATATCAAAGAGACCTTATCGGATGCCTACAGATGAGTTAATGGAAATGAAAAAGCAGATTGAGGAACTGCAAGAGAAAGGTTTCATTAGACCAAGTTCATCACCGTGGGGAGCACCGGTATTGTTTGTTCGTAAGAAGGATGGAAGTCTTAGGATGTGCATCGATTATCGTGCACTTAATGAGGTAACGATCAAGAATAAGTATCCATTGCCCAGGATCGACGATTTATTTGATCAGTTAAGAAGAGCCGAGTTTTCTCCAAAATAGATCTTCGCTCGTGATACCATCGCTTGAAGATCCGAGCGAGGATGTGCCTAAGACTGCGTTTTCTACGCGATATGGACACTATGAGTTCACAGTAATGTCATTTGGATTGACGAATGCCCCTGCTTATTTCATGAACATGATGAATAAGGTTTTCATGGAGTATTGGATAAGTTTGTTGTGGTCTTTATAGACGATATCTTAGTTTTTTTCGAAGACAGAGGAAGAGCATGCAGAACATTTGAGGATGGTTTTAGAGAGGCTGCGAGAACATCAGCTGTATGCTAAGTTCAGCAAGTGCGATTTTTGGAAGGAGAAGGTTGAATTTCTTGGTCATGTGATGACTACTAAAGGAGTTGCTGTTGACCCAAGCAAAGTGGACGCAATGTTACATTGGGAGCAACCGAAGTCTGTTACTCAGATCCGTGGTTTTCTGGGAATGGCGGGATACTACCATCGGTTCATAGAAGGATTCTCGACGATTGCTAAACCCCTGACGCAGTTGTTGAAGAAAGAAAAGAAGTTTGCATAGACGCCAGAGTGTGAGAAAAGTTTTATGGAACTGAAGAAGCGTTTGACGACTGCCCCCGTATTAGTGTTGCCGGACGTGCAGAATGGATTTGATATTTATTGTGATGCCTCAAAGCAAGGCCTGGGGTGCGTGTTAATGCAGAATGGCAAAGTTGTTGCTTATGCGTCGAGGCAGTTGAGACCGCATGAAGCAAATTATCCTACGCATGATTTGGAATTAGCTGCCGTAGTGCATGCTTTGAAGATATGATGTCATTATCTCATAGGAAATAGATGTGAGATATATACTGACCATAAGAGCCTGAAATACATTTTCACTCAAGCATATCTTAATATGAGACAACGAAGGTGGTTAGAGTTAATTAAGGATTACAATGTGGGAATTCATTATCACCCTGGAAAAGCTAATGTGGTAGCAGATGCTCTGAGTCGAAAGAGCCATAGCGCGAACACGCGACAAAGGGATGATCAACCGAGCTATGTAAGGAATTTCAGAAGTTAAAGCTGGAAGTTGTTCCGCAAGGAAGTATAGCTGCACTGGAAGTAAAACCAACACTGGAGGACCAGATTAGGGAAGGCCAGAAAGATGATGAGAAAATCACTAAGATCAAGTCCAAGAAAGATGAAGGCCTAGCAGTGGATTTCACTCTGGATGGGCAGGGAACCATATTCTTCAAAGACCGAATTTGTGTACCGGATAAAAAGGAGCTGAAGCAACTGATTCTTGAGGAAGCTCAGATTCTAAGTACTCAATTCATCGGGAAGTGCTAAAATGTATCAAGATTTGAGAGAGAGATTTTGGTGGCCTAATATGAAGCATGAGATGGCTGAGCATGTTGCTTTATGTGATGTATGTCAGAGAGTAAAAGCCATGCACCAAAAACCAGCTGGTTTGTTACAGCCGTTGAAAATTCCTGAATGGAAGTGGGAGGAAATTGGTATGGATTTTATCACCGGGTTACCCAAGACTCAGAGAGGTTACGATTCTATTTGGGTCATTGTGGATCGCTCACCAAGGTTGCTCATTTTATCCCTAGTAAAGACCACCTACTCGTGAGATCGCTTAGCGAGTTGTATATGTCAAGGATTGTATGTTTGCATGGAGTGCCCAGGAAGATTGTGTCGGACAGAGGTACCCAATTTACCTCAAGATTCTGGAACAAGTTGCATGAAGCAATGGGAACTCGCCTGAATTTTAGTACAGCATATCACCCGCAGACAGATGGTCAGACTGAAAGAGTAAACCAGATTTTAGAGGATATGTTGAGAGCTTGTGCTTTAGCTTATGCTACATCTTGGGATAAATGTTTACCATATGCAGAATTCAGTTACAATAATAGTTATCAAGCTAGCTTGTAGATGTCACCGTTTGAGGCGTTGTATGGACGTGCTTGTCGTACTCCGCTAAATTGGAATGAGACGGGAGAGCGTTTGGTGTTTGGACCAGATATTCTCAAGGAAGGGTTACCCCTCTTAAGGGTGTTAAAAGATTTCACATTAAAGGGAAGCTTGCACCAAGATATATTGGTCCGTTCAAGATTTTGAGCCGCCGAGGGGAGGTAGCTTATCAGTTGGAATTGCCTCAGTCCTTGGCAGGAGTGCATGATGTGTTTCATGTGTCTTAACTCAAGAAATGTCTTAGAGTGCCAACAGAGCAAACCCCGTTGGACGCAATAGAGCTGCAGGAAGATTTGACTTACAAGGAACAGGCAATCAAAATTTTGGATGTTATGGAGCGCAGGACTAGGAACAAGCCTATTCGCTTTTGCAGAGTTCAATGGAGCAATCATTCCGAAAATGAAGCGACTTGGGAGCGCGAAGAGGATTTGAAGTCAGAATTCCCAAACCTATTCTTTAGTTAGCCCTGAATCTCAGAGTCGAGATTCTGTTAAGGGGGGAGGTTTGTAACATCCCAAAATTTGCTTTAATATGATTTTATGGGTTATTTGTGCATTCTATGATTTTCTGGATTTTATTGGATTTCCTGGATTTATTGGAATTAACTTTAAATTAAGTATATTGATCTTTTGTTGAAAACTAATTAAATTTATACAAAGCTAAAATAAAGTTTTGCCAAAAATATTTTATCTGAGTTCAAAATGTCTCAAAGTATTTTTGAGAATTTTCTTGGATTTTTCCTGATAATTTAATTGCCTAAAACTAATTAAATGAATTTATGTAATTATTTTAAATCAGAAAACCGTGTTAAATTAGGTGAACAATAATGGGCTGGAGCCCAATAATGTGCTCTGGGCCCATTCTGCGACCCGAGTTGCTTTGCGCCACGCCCGCTGGCGTGCTTTGTTCGGAAGGCACGTGATCAGCCGTTGGATCGGATTGGATGGCTGAGATTTGAGGGTGGATTTGGAAACCCTAGCGACCGTTGGCCGTTGGATCGAGATCTTGCGGTGAGGATTGAGCCGCGTTGGTTTAGGAAAGGGAGGATCGTGCCCGTTGGATTTAGAAAGACGGGATCTGATCGTATCGGCTTGGGAGTCATCGTGACCGTTAATCCTTGATCGGACGGTTGTCCGTTGTCGTCTCCGATCGGGACTTGGAGTCCGTCGTCGATACGTCACCGCTGCCGCGTGAGCTAGGTTTCCGTTTTGAGCGCGCTCACCGAGGCTATAAAAGGGGAGGTTAGTCTCCCGAGGCTCTTCCTTCCGTCGTGCATCCGTAGCCCTAGCCGCAAGCGTCTGAGCCGCCGTCGTTTTAGAGCAAAAGCTCGCCGTAGTTCTAGTTGTGCCACCGTCGTTTTTTGCGCTTCTGTGTCGCCGTCAAGCTGTCTTCCGTCGTGTGGATTCCAGATCGGAGTTCTTCGGGTTGCGCCGCGTCAGATTCGGGGAGTTTCGTCATCGGAGAGTTGCCGGAGCACTGTGGGGTCATCATCGTCTTCAAGTCCGGCAAGGGAGCATCGCCGCGCCGTCGTCGCCGCAACCGTGAGGTATCATCCGTTAGATCATCCGTGAACCGCTAGGATTGAGCCACGTGAGCGCTTGAGTACATCGCCGTGTGAGTCGTCTGATTAGATCAAACGATCTGGATCGCGTCGTATCTCGGACCAATCCTGTTGTGACACGTGTCAGGTTCAATAGCCGAATCATCGTGGACCGATCCGTCGTGGTCCAGCGCCACGCTGTGGACCAAGTCTATAGATCGTGACACGTGGCGCATCGTGATTGGTTCCAGATCTTCGCTGATGTCATGCTTACGTCATAATTGCGTTTTCAATTGGAAATTAATCTGATTGGAAGTTCTGCAATGCTGACGTCATCATGAGGTCACGCTGACGTCATAAATCGGTTTTTCCATCTAAAATTAATTCGGTTAATTCTGATTTTCTAATTTCTGTAATTTCAGTATTTATTCAAACTTCCAATGGCTATAACTTTTGCATCTTAACTCGGATTTGAGTGATTCAAATTTCTAAAGATTTGTAAAATTGAGATCTATTTATGGTGAATTTTAATTGATTTTTGGAGTTCATTTGCTCTCTGTTTTGGTATTTATTTGCTTTTCTCCTTGGTACGCGTAGACGTTGAATTGTGCGACGCTTCGGAGGAAGATCCAACAAATCAAGAGCAAGCTCTAGATCAAGATCAGGACCTATTCCAAGGCAAGTTGTGCTTTGATCATGTTGAACCCATGTTTGTAAAATTGCTTTAATTGTTTTACCCTATTGCATATTATTTCAAGTATATAGTTGTTTCAAATTAAATTGGGCTTAGCTATTATACCAAATTGATCTATACCCTACCTTGTCATCATATGCCATGATCTATTGTCACCCTAGTTTGGTTCAATATAGTTGGTTAGTAATGATAATAAACATGGGATGGTTAGACCGTGTTAGTTGCTTAGCCATGCCACGTCATCACATGTGTTGGAATCATTCATAATTAATCTTGATTAATGGAATATAGAACAATGTTATGAACTTGTGTGTCATGTGGGATCACACGATGAGATTGAGTTGTTTGTGGCGAGTCATGTCACGCAACGATGTTGAATTGTTGATGGCACGTGGTGCTTGGTAATCAACTGGGTGATATTCACTTAGATTGGGGCAAGTGACAAGGGGCGAGTATGCCAAGGTGGGCCCGATGGGCAGAGGGTATGTGGATGTCTTGCCTTGATCACTCTAAGGACTTAACCTTGCAAGACTTTGACCTGAGTCAATCATGCAACCACATGTCTGGTATGGGCCAGCCTAGCTGATTAATTTGCAATGTCTTAGCTTTGGTACTATCTTAGTCGGTGTGAGTTTCCGAGTTATGGAGTAATTCACATGGCGCAAGAGGGGGGCCCTGGATGTGGTAACCACTCCCACCAGTGTTGAAACCTTAGCGGGTGGTACCGGGTTAAGCCAGCGCATTGTAAAGGCTTTGTTATAATCACTCGCCTTTGTGGTGTATGGTTGTATCGCGTGGGTAAAATGCATAACCTCTGCAGAGTGTGAAACTATTCAGATAGCCGTGCTCGCGGTATTGAGCAATGCTTGGGAATTACAGTTAAGGGTTAGCTTAATTAAATGGACAACTTGGTTGGGATGGCGGAATGCCACGTGGAAGATGGAATTTGACTTAGGATTGGAAACTTGGATTACTTAAAGAATGCTGAATCTATCTATTATTGTTATTTGTTTCACAGTCTTTACAATCTATTTATTGTATTTGTTCATAAATGCTGCTTATTGCAAAATAACCATGATAGCCTATCCATTGGAATAAGCCTTGCATATAGTTACATAGAATTGCATTCTGTGCACAACTTGTTGAGTGCTTAAAGTACTCACCCTTGCCAACAACGAAAATCAACAGTTGAAGAATCTACACCTATGTTGGAGGAGGAGTTCCAAGAGGACGCGAGTCATTAGGGTCCGAGCCTTGTCGGTTGCTTGTGGTGAACTGATGAGCTATCTACGTTTTCTACTTTCCGCTGCTTTATTATTAGTTTATATTTCCAGTCTTGCCCTGCGTGGCTTAACAATGTAAGTCGGTCATAAGATCATACACTTAGCTATATCAATAAATGGAGTATTATTCTATTATTGTTGAGTATGATATGATATGTACCGATGTTGAGCTGTGTGCACTAGCGTTGATCCTGGGACTAATGCGGTAAACACAGTGGGTTCGAATCAGTGGATTCGGGTCCTGACTCGGTTTATGGCCATCTCGCACTACATCTATTTGGTGATGAAGATGCCAGGACCCAAAAGCGTCATCACGGTTCGCAGTGACATCAAGCGATCCTTGGAATGCGACCGAAAGAACTATAAACTTGCTGAGCTGCAGGAGGCGACCGCCGAGGGGAAGAATATCCAGGCAGAGGCTGCCACGTTGTAGGAAGAAGGCGATATCCCATCCAAGAAGCAGGTCACATCAGGGATAAAGCCTGGCGATGGAACCAAGAGAATTATTCTTGACTCATCCGACCCATCCAAAACGACTCTGATCGGGATAGGGCTCGAGGATAAATAGGAAGGCATGCTCGTCACCTTCCTCCAGGCTAACAAGGATATCTTTGCCTGAAAACCATCCGACATGCCGGGTGTTCCTAGGGAGGTGATCGAGCATTCTTTACATGTCGATGAAAAGGCAAAGCCAATCAAGCAAAGACTCCGGCGGTTCGCTCCAGATCGTCGGAACGCCATCAAGTTGGAGATCACCAAGCTATTAGCTACAGGTTTTATCAAAGAAGTGTATCATCCCGAATGGTTGGCGAACCCTGTACTAGTTCAAAAGAAGAATAAAACTTGGCGCACGTGCATTGACTATACTGATCTCAACAAGGCATGTCCGAAGGATCCGTTCGGGCTACCTCGAATTGATCAGGTGGTTGATTCAACCGTCGGGTGTGAGATCCTGAGTTTCCTCGATGCCTACTCAGGGTACCACCAGATTCGCCTAAAGGCGGAAGATCATATCAAGACTTCATTCATCACGCCCTTTAGGGCCTTTTGCTATACCACGATGGCGTTCGGGTTGAAAAATGCTGGTGCAACTTATCAACACGCAATACAGCAGTGTTTTCACGCCCAACTCGGATGCAATGTAGAGGCATATGTGGACGACGTCATGGTAAAGACTCGGGAGAGGAGGGATCTTATCGCCGACCTAACCGAGACGTTTGAAAGTCTAAGGACTTTCAGCATGAAGCTTAATCCCAAGAAGTGTGTTTTCGGAGTATATTCGGGAAAACTGCTCGGGTTTATCGTATCCCAACGAGGCATTGAGGCCAACCCAGAAAAGATCAAGGCCATATCAAATATGGAACCGCCGACTTGCCAAAAGGACGCTCAGAAGCTTACAGGGTGCATGGCCGCACTCAGCAGGTTTATTTCCCGACTGGGTATGCGAGGTATGCCATTCTTCAAACTCGTCAAGAAGCAGGACATGTTCCAATGGATGCCTGAGGCACAGCAAGCGTTTGAAGATCTGAAGACCTTCTTAACGACACCCCCGATCTTAGTTTCACCGATGCTAGGGGAACCTCTATTACTTTACGTCGTGGCAACGACTCGCGTAGTCAGCGCTGCGATAATCGTAGAAAGGGAGGATCCGGGTCACGTGCAGAAAATCCAACACCCGATGTATTTCATCAGCAAGGTCCTGAGTGAATCTAAGGTGCGGTATCCCCAAGTGCAAAAATTATTATACGCCGTACTTCTTACATCTCGCAAACTCAAGCACTACTTCCAAGAGCATACCGTTTCGGTGGTCACTTCCTTCCCGCTAGGAGATATACTTCACAACCAGGAGGCCACTGGGAGAATTGCAAAGTGGGCAGTCGAGCTCGGAGCTTTTGATATCCTATTCAAGCCTCGCACTGCCATCAAGTCTCAAGCGCTCGCTGACTTTACTGCCGAGTGGACAGAGCTTCAAAACCCGATGTTCATCGAGGAACTTGAGTATTGGACGATGTACTTCAATGGTTCCCTCATGCTCAGCGGCGCGGGGGCTGGTATAGTGCTCATATCACCAAGTGGAGAACAGTTGAGGTACGTTCTCAAAATACTTTTTCCCGCGTCGAACAATGTCGCCGAGTACAAGGCACTCATCCATAGGCTCCGTATCGCCATATCACTCGGTATCCGACGTTTGACGGTTCGCAGAGATTCAATGCTCGTGGTCAATCAGGTGCAAAAAGATTGGTCCTGCATCGAAGACAACATGGCTACCTATTGCCAGGAGGTACGCAAGCTAGAAGGCAACTTTGACGGCTTAGAACTTGTTCATGTGCTCCGTCGAGACAATGAAGTAGCCGACGAGCTAGCAAAAATGGGATTCGGCCGGACCACAGTGCCCGTGGGAGTATTCGTCGAAGAAATTCATAAGCCCGCAATAAGCACTCGGCCAAAGTCGGACATCCCAGTGGAGAAGAACGTAGAGGCAGAAGTCCTGACAACTACCCCTGATTGGACAGCTCCGTATCTGGACTATTTAACGAAGGATGAGCTACCCAAAGACCGCATACAGGCCGAACGAATAATACGCCGAAGCAAGAGCTATGTGGTAATCAGGGGAGAACTCTATCGCAAGAGCTCCTTTGGTGTACTACGACGGTGCATATCAGAACAAGAAGGAAGAGATCTTCTCAAAGAAATCCACTCGGGAATTTGTGGGAATCACGCGGCGTTAACAACCCTAGTCGGCAAGGCTTATCGTCAGTGATTCTTCTGGCTGACTGCTGTCACTGATGCAGAGGACATCGTCCGGACATGCGAAGGATGTCAATTCTTTGCGCGATAGGTGAACAAACCAGCACAGGAACTACAGACCATCCCAATCACCTGGCCATTTGAGGTCTGGGGGCTTGACATGGTGGGACCTTTGAATAAGGCTCAACGTGATTATACTCATCTCTTCGTGGCCGTCGATAAATTCACCAAATGGATTGAGGCCAAGGTAGTCGCCACAATCACAGCCGCAAAGGCCAAAAAATTCTTCCATGAAATCATGGTTAGATTCAGCGTACCAAACTAAATCATCACGGATAACGGCACCCAATTCAGAGGTGGCATATTTCAAGACTGGTGCGGTGAACTCGGCATAAAAATTTGTTTCGCATTAGTAGCACACCCCCGAAGTAATGGGCAGGTCGAACGAGCCAATGGCATGGTGCTACAAGGCCTAAAGGCAAGGATTTTTTATCGTCTCAAACCATTCGCCACTAGATGGGTCAAAGAATTGCCTTCGGTACTCTAGGGGCTGCGAACCACCACTAGCAGAGCAACCGGGCAGTCACCTTTCTTCCTGGTGTATGGCTTAGAGGCGGTCTTCCCCACCGAGCTAGAATTCAAATCCCCACGGGTTCGAAGCTATTAAGAGGTCGCTTCGGAAGAGAGCCGGCTAGAAGACCTCGACTGACTGGAAGAAGCCAGGGACGTTGCAATAATCCAGTCGGCAAAATACCTTCAGGGCTTACATCGCTATCACGGTCGCAATGTAAGGAGCCGCGCATTCTCCAAAGGAGATCTGGTCCTTAGAAAGAATTAGAAATGCGAGCATAAGCTCTCCCCAAGCTGGGAGGGCCCTTACATCATTGATGAGGTGATACGTCCTGGGGCTTATAAGCTCAAGCGTGAAGACGGCACAACTGTCAACAACACCTGGAACATAGAATAGCTACGTCGTTTTTTTCACTTGAACTCTATAATTCAATTGCTTCTTTATGAATGAATGTTCACTCTTAAAGTTGTTCTCGTATAATCTTCTCGAAAATTATGCATCTGAGTGCTTTGCTCCTACGAATTTTAAGACTCTGAGACATGCGTCATAAACCATGCCCCAGAGCCTGGGGGCTGAACTAGTCGGACATGATATTTAAGATGTCAAAACCACTCGGATGGCCTCATCGAGCATAGCAGCATATTTAAAGAAAGAATGCAAGGTCAAATATTTGTTCACAGGTCCAAAGTTTCTACGACAGCCGAAGAAGCATCCTTAACTTCCTCCCAGAGTTCGGCGGCTCGGTCTTCATCCACATTGCAGGTATAACCATCTTTAATGGCTTCAAGATCCACTCGGAGATAAAGCGACTTGGTGATTGCCAGAGCCTGGCTAGCACTGTTGGTCGCTGTTTCCTTCAAGAGTCTCTTAAGCTCCTTGGGGGCTTCCTCCAGTTGGGAGATAACGTGGTCCCTACTGAGCGGCCTCTCGCCTCTGGGATGAAGCAACCTCAACAATGGCTCAGAGGCCTCGCGAAGCTTAGCACAAGACGTTTCAAGGGCCTCGACTTTCTCGTTATAAGCGACATATTGCGCCCGCGTCTTGAACTTGTAGTCTGCAAGCAAAACAGATTATTAAGAAATGCCAAGACAACGAAGGCAAGGGAGGGCCAAGCTGTTGAGTGTACCTTCTAACTCCTCCGATTTCAAGTTGGAGGCCTCCGAGGCCTTAAGTTACTCTTGGAGCTTTGCAATAGTAGAATCCCGAACTGACACGAAGATAAGAAAATCAAAAGACCAGACGATTAAATGAGGGCACGGGGTGGTCAAGGAAACATCTACCTCGAAGGGAGCCAACAACATCTAGCTTCTCCTGCAACAGGATTTTCTTCTCTTCTCGCAAGGCCTGGACTTCTGACCGAAGATCTTGTAGCTCGGTTGCATGTCTAGCTTTGATCTGCTCCAAGTCGGCCAGATACTCCTGGTGCATCCTGACCTCCGGGAGCATCTTTTGGAGGTATTCGGACTTTTTTGCAGAGCGTTCTGATGAGGACATCACTTCTATGGATATAGCCACACCTGCAAATCCATCACCTACGCATCAATCGGTCCCCGTTGCTGTAATACATGGACCGATTACTCGAGCTCGCGCACGCCAACTCAATTACTGGTGAATTCGTTCCTCGGGCTTCATACGAATATTTTAATGGATGGAATGCTATTTAATTCTTGTGATGATGTCCTTTGCCTCGTGAACTTGGGTGAGGAACCAACCAAGATGAAGGATAGAAGAGAAGTGCACGAGTTCGGTTCAGATTCGACTCCAGTGACAGGGCTGACTTGTTTCGCCGCCACGGCTACATCCGGACTCCGTTTTGGGCGTTCTTGTACTTCACTGAAAGCTTATCAAGTCTACTTTCCAACGGATCTGGAATCACATCCAAACTCCTTCTGAGTTGACGGGAATCGTTCAATCAAGCAGCGTCACTTTTTCAGTCCAAGTCAAAGTGGGCCTTTGGCCTTGTAACAAGGAAAGCCCACTTAAGGCTGCACCCTAGGGTTCCTAGACGCCTCTCCACAATAAAAACAGCCAGCCGCTGCCATTAGATGGTGGGTTTTTTTTAGATCAAAGATAGCAGTTGCTACTTCTTGTAATCGCGCGTGTTGGCTAAACCGCCCGAATTACTTGTCATCGGAAACCCCTCTTTTGTGATTCTGAATGAACTCGTGGTTTCAATTATAATTTCAGTGCTTGTTCATCTTGTTCTTGCGTGTTCTTCGATTGCTTGCAGGGACAAAGGCCTTCGTGGTCAGGTTGATCGTGCACCAGCAAGATCAATAACAACTTCGGAAGTCGGTGTAACGATTGCTAAGGCGCATCGTCTGGGGACGGTGTAGTCGGATCGCCAACGTCTTCTTCCACCCAATCGAATCTATCCCTCTCTCATCGAAAGGTCGGGACCTATCCTCCTATCACGTGGTATCAGAGCTCAAGGTTGATCGGTGAGAGATTTTTTTTCCCCATCCATTATTTTACCTACAGTCCAGAAAACCATAAAAAAAAAAACAAATAGGCGATTAGATCTCCCTTGTCCAAAACAGTTTGTGCCCTTGCTTTTGCTACTTTAGTTCTCGGCTTGTTGAATTTACGGTTGCTTCGACGAGTCAAGTTGCTGGTCTTTAGTTTCATCCTTTAGAGTTTCGAGTTCAGGTCATGTTTTTGTCACAGTTGCGTTCATAATTTGAGTCGATTCATTAGTAGATCGATCGGAGTTGAGTTTGTTTCGTCTAGTGTGGGAGATCAAATTGGGTTGCCGATTTCCTTGCTTTGTTTACTAATCCGCTTGATTCTCTGTGTTTACCAAAATAAATATCGTTTCCAAATATATATATAAAAAAAGAGGCCTGCGTATACAAGAGCCGCACCAAATCAAGGAGTTAAAAAAAGGCAAGTGCATATAGAAAAGCCGCACCAAATCAGAGAAGAAAAAGGCAAGTGCAGATAGAAAAGCCGCACCAAATCAGAGAAGAAAAAGGCAAGTGCAGATTTCAAAAGCCGCACTAGATCAATTGCAAATCAAAGTTCGAGAGAGAGAGAGAGAGTATCTTTTAATTACCTTTATACCCTGGTTTTGCCAAAAGTCCTTTGTGCAAATTTTGTTTTAGGGTCTCTGAGTTCATCTAAGAGAGTTTTGTGACCCTCCCAAAAAAAAAAAAACTTGCTTTTTTTGGGCGTTTGGTGGCGACGCTTGTGTCTTGGCTCGCGTCTCTAGTGCGGTTCGGGACTAGGACCAGCACGGTACCGTCGTAGAACGTTTATTTAGCTTGCTGTGACTAACGTGGTGAAGGTTACTCCTTGTGCTATTTCAGCCACCTATAGCTCCACAGATTGTCTCCTACTCTCTGAAGTTGTTTGTCTTGTCGGGTTGCCAACACCTCCTTGCTAAAGCTTGGTAAGAACAGTAAGAACTTGTTTGAACAGGTTGAGAGGAGCGATTTGACACTAGCACACCACTTGTAGATAGGGATAATCTTGTTACTTGGTGTTAGCCTTTTTTTCTTTGTTTTCTAACCATGGCGAGGATCGGAAGCCGATAAAGGGGACAACATTCACCTCGCACACGGGGATCGACTGACGCTGAGCGCCAAATGAGGCTTCACACCGATGCGCTTGATGAGGACGTTCGTGTTACCAATGACCGCCTTGGTCAATTGGAGGCGATTCAAATTGACACCAACACCAAAATCACCGCGTTGGAAGTTTCGTGGCGCAATCAACACCTCCTTGCGGCATTCTTGCAATGACTTGAGGAGAGGGATCGTGGGCCTACGATGGACATGTGAGCAGCGTTGCAGAGACAATGAACAGGACTATGCAATGGACACGAAGTTGAGGAAGAGGAGGATGATAGGCCACAACGACGGCTACACCGCAACCGCCATGGTATGGGTTTGCGACCACCACGACGACAGTGCGTGAACATGATGACTCCTAGGATCAATCAAATTCAAATGCCACCTTTGATGGGAAATATGACCGATGCATACCTCACTTGGGAATTAGTCAGAGATCGAAAATTTGCTTGCTATGATTTTCCGAACACAAGAGGTTAGGGCTGCAACTAGTGAGTTTATCGATTTTGCCTCCGTTTGGTGGCGCGAGTATCGTAATAAGACCCCAAACAATGTGCCACAAACTTGGGATGCTTTGAAAAGGATCATGCGAGCTAGATTTGTTCCTTCGTATCATGCACGAGATTTATTACATAAGCTGCGACAATTGAGACAAGGTAGCAAATCAGAGAAGAATATTATCGGGAACTACAAACAGGCATGTTGCGTTGTGGGTTAGTGGAAGAAGAGGAAGCTGCTATGGCTAGATTTATGGGAGGGTGACCGTGAAATTCGGACATATTAGCTTACAAGGAATACAATTCTATCACTGCTTATTCCATCTTGCTTGTAAAGTCGAAAGGGAAGTGCAGGGGTCGCGCAAGGACTAATGTTTCGCAGGTCGGACTACATCATGGCATCCACGCATTTCAAAGAATGCCCCAAACCGTGCATCTTCACAAGGTACCACTAGCACCGCCACACACGCCCAACAAAACCAATGCCGCAGTATCCAAGCAACAAAGGGTCGCACCAACACCCGCCAAGAGCGCTTCGTCCGCTGCATCCACGGGAAGAACGAGGATATTCAATGCCTACAATGCAAGGGATTTGGGCATGTGAGGAAAGATTGCCCAAGCAAACGTGTCCGATTGTGCGGGATATCGTGAGTATTCTTACGCTAGTGATTTGGATGATGAGACATATGCTATGCTTGCCATTGACCATGCAGAAGTGGACATGAGAAGGAAGAAGAACATATTGGTGCTTTGAAAATGCAGAACATTATGAGAGCCTTGTTGTTCTGCGCGTGTTGAGTGCCCAAATGGGAAGGCCGAATGTAACCAATGACATAATTTGTTTCAAACCAAGTGTGTGGTCATGGAGCGCTCATGCCGCGTCATCATTGATGGGGTAGTTGCAATAACTTAGCAAGTTCCGAGATGGTTCAAAAGCTAGAGTGAAAACAAGCCCACATCCACAGTAGCACCACATCCAATGGTTTAACGACAATGTAAGATAAAGGTAACACGATTGGTAAGAGTGCACTTTGCCATTGGTTCGTTTCATGACTATATTGATCATGCGATGTTGTGCCTATGCAAGCATGTTCTATGTTGTTCGGTAGACCATGGCGACGATAAAGACACCTTGCATCATGGTAGAACTAATCAAGACTCTTTTGTGCATAAAGAGAAGAAAATTGTATTACATCCTATGTCTCCAAAGCCATTTTGAGGGATGAAGTTGCTAGAGCCAACAAAGAAAAAATCGAAAACATGAGAAGAGTGAAAATCAGATTGTAGCAAAGGAATTTGTACAACATAAAGAGGGCAAGTCTAAATCTGTTCATGAGAAAAGATGAGATTAAATCAAGGGTGCTTGTTTACTTGCTTCCAAATCTGATTTAAATGATTTGAATGATGGCTCAAAGTTTGCTATGCTTTGGTTTGCAAAGAAGCTTTATTTTCATTTGAAGATACATCCTCTTCTTTGCCTCCTGCTGTCATTAATCTTTTGCAGAAAACATAGACATTTTTCCAAAGGAGGTGCCACCGGCGCCACCAATCCGTGGAATTGAGCATCAAATTGACCTCATTCCCGGGCCTCCTTACCAAACTGCACCATACGAGAACCAATCCGAAGAAACCAAGGAGATACAACGACAGTGCAAGAATTGCTTGAGAAAGGGTATGTGCGCGAATCTCTTAGTCCATGTGCTGTCCCAAGATTTTTAGTTCCTAAGAAAGATGGATCATGGCGCATGTGTGTGGATTGTAGAGCGATTAACAACATTACAATTAGATATCGTCATCCTATTCCTAGGTTAGATGATATGCTAGATGAATTGAGTGGCTCTCTTGTGTTCTCTAAGATCGACTTGCGTGAGCGGATACCACCGCATTCGCATGAAATTGGGCGATGAATGGAAAACAGCTTTTAAAACAAAATTTGGATTGTATGAGTGGTTAGTAATGCCTTTTGGACTCACTAATGCACCCAGCACTTTTATGAGATTAATGAATGAGGTTCTGCGCCATTTCATTGGAAAATTTGTGGTGGTGTACTTTGATGATATTCGATTTATAGCGTAACTCTAGAACAACATCTTGATCATTTGCGTCTTTTTTTTCATGCCTTACGTGATGCTCGTTTGTTTGGTAACCTTGAGAAGTGCACCTTTGCACGGATCGAGTCTCTTTCTTGGCTATGTTGTTACTCCGCAGGGATTGAAGTTGATCAAGCCAAGGTTGAAGCAATACACAGTGGCGGTTCCAACAACGGTCACACAAGTGCTAAGTTTCTTAGGACTTGCTTTGGATTCTATCGTCGCTTTGTGAAGGATTTCAGCACCATCGCCGCACCATTGCACGAGCTCACTAAGAAGGAGTGCCATTTGCTTGGGGCAAAGCACAAGAGAACGCCTTCAACATGTTGAAAGATAAGTTGACACATGCACCACTTCTCCAACCGCGATTTCAAGAAACCTTTGAACTCGAATGTGATGCTAGTGGAATTGGGTTGGGAGGTGTGTTGTTGCAAGAAGGAAAACCTGTTGCTTATTTTAGTGAGAAATTGAGTGGGCCTAGTTTGAACTATTCCACTTATGATAAGGAGTTATATCGCTAGTTCGAACTTTGGAAACATGGCAACATTATTTATGGCCCAAGGAATTTGTAATACATTACGATCATGAGTCATTAAAACATATTCAAGTTAAGGAAAACTAAACCGTAGGCATGCTAAGTGGGTTGAATTCATCGAATCTTTTCCTTATGTCATTAAACACAAAAGGGAAAGGAGAATGTTATAGGCGATGCATTGTCTAGGCGATACGCTATGCTTTCCCAACTTGACTTCAAAATTTTCGGTGGAAACGATTAAAGGGCAATATGAGCATGATGCTGAATTTAAAGATGTGTTGCTCAATTGTAAAGAGGAAAAATGTGGAATAAATTTGTCCTCAATAATGGGTTTGTGTTTAGAGCTAACAAGCTATGCATTCCAAATAGCTCCGTTCGTTTGTTGTTGTTACAGAAGCGCATGGAGGTGGGTTGATGGGACATTTTGGTGTGAAAAGACAGAGGACATACTTGCTAGCCATTTCTTACGCCAAAGATGAGGCGAGATGTGGAGCGTTTAGTCGCTCATTGCACAACATGTCAAAAAGCTAAGTCACGACATAACCCACATGGTTTGTACTTGCCCCTCCCTGTTCCTAGTGTGCCTTGGGAGGATATTTCTATGGACTTTGTTTTAGGGTTGCATAGAACAAAGAAGGGAGGATAGTATCTTTGTTGTGGTGGATAGATTTTCTAAGATGGCACACTTCATACCTTGTCATAAGAGTGATGATGCTACCCATGTTGCGATTTGTTTTTCCGTGAGATTGTTCGATTGCATGGTGTGCCAAACACAATAGTTTCAGATCGTGATGCTAAATTTCTTAGCCACTTTTGGAGAACTTTATGGGCTAAATTGGGGACTAAGCTACTGTTTTCTACTACTTGTCACCCACAAACCGATGGGCAAACCAAGTCGTCAATAGAACTTTGTCTACCATGCTTAGGGCTGTTTTAAAACAAAACATTAAGATGTGGGAAGAATGCTTGCCTCACATTGAGTTTGCGTATAACCGTTATTGCATTCTACTACTAAGTTGTGCCCTTTTGAGATTGTGTATGGTTTTGTTCCTCGTGCTCCCATTGATTTATTACCTATTCCGCCTTCGAGAAACTGAATTTTGATGCTACACAACGTCTTTGATCGATGTTAAAATTGCATGAGACAACGAAGCGAACATTGAGTCTATGAATGAGAAATATAAACTTCTTTGGTAGTAAAGGAAGGAAACATGTAACTTTTGAACACTGGAGATCTTGTTTGGTTGCATTTACGGAAGGACCGTTTTCCTCAATTAAGAAAGTCTAAGTTGATGCCTCGTGGCTGATGGCCCTTTTAAAGTATTGGAAAAAGTTAACGATAATGCATATAAGCTTGAGTTGCTGCAGATTTTGGGGTCTCTCCACATTTAACATTGCAGATTTAAAGCCATACTTTGGAGAAGAGGGCGAGCTTGAGTCGAGGACGACTCCAATACAAGAAGGGAGGATGATGAGGACATCACTTCTATGGATATAGCCACACCGCAAATCCATCACCTACGCATCAATCGGTCCCGTTGCTGTAATACATGGACCGATTACTCGAGCTCGCGCCGTCAACTCAATTACTAGGTGAATTCGTTCCTCGGGCTTCATACGAATATTTTAATGGATGGAATGCTATTTAATTCTTGTGATGATGTCCTTTGCCTCAGGAACTTGGGTGAGGAACCAACCAAGATGAAGGATAGAAGAGAAGTGCACGAGTTCGGTTCAGATTCGACTCAGGACAGGGCTGACTTGTTTCGCCGCCACGGCTACATCCGGACTCCGTTTTGGGCGTTCTTGTACTTCACTGAAAGCTTATCAAGTCTACTTTCCAACGGATCTGGAATCACATCCAAACTCCTTCTGAGTTGACGGGAATCGTTCAATCAAGCAGCGTCACTTTTTCAGTCCAAGTCAAAAGTGGGCCTTTGGCCTTGTAACAAGGAAAGCCCACTTAAGGCTGCACCCTAGGGTTCCTAGACGCCTCTCCACGATAAAAACAGCCAGCCGCTGCCATTAGATGGTGGGTTTTCTTTTAGATCAAAGATAGCAGTTGCTACTTCTTGTAATCGCGCGTGTTGGCTAAACCGCCCGAATTACTTGTCATCGGAAACCCCTCTTTTGTGATTCTGAATGAACTCGTGGTTTCAATTATAATTTCAGTGCTTGTTCATCTTGTTCTTGCGTGTTCTTCGATTGCTTGCAGGGACAAAGGCATTCGTGGTCAGGTTGATCGTGCACCAGCAAGATCAATAACAACTTCGGAAGTCGGTGTAACGATTGCTAAGGCGCATCGTCTGGGGACGGTGTAGTCGGATCGCCAACGTCTTCTTCCACCCAATCGAATCTATTCCTCTCTCATCGAAAGGTCGGGACCTATCCTGCTATCACGTTCTCCCAATTTCTGTAACCATCACGGGGAAAGGTGACAACGTGCTAACTGGCACAAGCAAGAAGGTGACAAGAGTAGTGGAAAAATTACTCGGGCCAGGCGAGCACAAGCGGCGGCATGACTATAGAAGTCATTCCTTTCTTTCTCCTCCACCGGGTCGTCGAGGGACTTCAAGCCGTCTTCCTCATCAACGCACGCGGTTTGCATTATGAGTTGGGGGCGAGCAAGAGTCGGCGAATCTCGGGGGATGGACGGGAGACGGCCTTTCGAGCAGCGGGACCCGATGCCGAAGCACGGGGTGTCGATGAAGGCGGCTGTGGTTCGGAGGGCGCCCCTGTGTCTCCAGGCGAGGTAGATTGTGGGGCCTCCGTAACTAGATTAGGTACGTCCTGGGACTCAGTTCCTTCGGGGGCCCCAGATGGTGTCTCGACGGGAACATCATAAGAAGGATTCCTATAAGAAGAACGATCGGTGAATAAGCTGACAAAACGCGTCGAATAAGAGTCGATGGGACATCCAACCTGTCGGACTTCTTTATCCTCATCGAGGGTTTCTTTCGAGTGGCAGAACCACTTCCGAAGGGACCAGTCGGGGCGCTATGATCTGGAACCCTGGGCTCCTCCCAAATGCTCGAGTCACTCGGAGTTGGACTCGGCTGTACCACGGGCTTATGTGGAAGGGGAACTGAAGGCACCGGGGCTTGTGCTTTGGCGGTTATTGGATTTTCGAACCACCAGTCGGGTGCCGGGGCTTCAGAGGGTCCTTGATAATCGTTTTCTTCCCCTTCTTGGCGGCCGGGTCTCCGGCTTGGGAGCTTGCAGGTCGTTTCCAGGGGGCGCTCTTATGTACAGGCATTTCTGGGAGAGGCGCGTCACTAAAGAAAGCCAATTGATCCTGGAAAGGAGTATTAAAACTGTTAAAAGTCATTCAGAGACGAATGTGGAAGTCTATCAGCTAAACTTTCTTACTTCAGGAGGAGGATTTGATGCAGTAAAGGATCTTGGGCATCTGGCGGTGGACATCTCTACGCTTGGGATGAAAACTCGCCTACCCGATGTAACATCCCAAAATTTGGCTTAATTAAGTTTTTATTGTTTAA
Source organism: Otatea glauca (assembly GCA_036346275.1). NCBI lineage: Eukaryota > Viridiplantae > Streptophyta > Magnoliopsida > Poales > Poaceae > Otatea > Otatea glauca. The sequence goes on along the minus strand of CM070721.1, from coordinate 27,846,393 downwards.
AAGTGCATTGGTGATTTTCTGGAATTTATTTGGATTTTTCTGAATTTATTTGATTTAGTTTGAAATTAAGTTTATTGCTTTTTATTCAAATTTATTTATATCTATGCAAAGTTAAAATAAAGTTTTGGCAAAAATATTTTATTTAAGTCCAGAAAGTCTCAAAGTATTTTTGAGATTTTTCTTGGATTTTTCCTGATTGTTTTATTGCCTAAAATAAATAAAATGAATTTCGGAATTATTTTAATTGAAAAACCTTTTGAAAAACCTTGTGAATGCGATATTGGGCCCGGCCTGTGCATCTTGTGCGTGGCCCGTGGAGCGCCCCGTTTGGCCCATTCGGGTAAACCTTAAAGGCGAGTGAAAGCTAGCCGTTGGATCAAGATCGCGGGTGAGATCAATTGCACTTTCGGGACTCAGGAGAATCTTCGCCGTTGGAAAGAAATCGCGGGCGGTTAGGATTAGATCGTGGCCGTGTGATCCTGACCGTTGGTAGCAGATCGAACGGCTGTGGGTTGTCGTCTCCGACGCGAACTCGGAATCCGTCGCCGACACGACCGCGCCGCTGTAACGACCTAGGGTTCCGTTTTTAGCGCGTTCGTCGAGGCTATAAATAGGAGGGTAGCGTTAGAGGTTCCCGTGAGCCGCCGCATCTTTTCGCCGGCGCCGCCGCCGAGGAACGCTGTGGGAGCTCGACCTCGCGGTGGAACACCGAGCTGCCACGGTTTTTGCTCGAGTTCGCCGCCGTTGCGTCGGTTTTCGTCGTTTTGATTCAAGATTTGGACTCGTCGGAGTGTGCCGCGTCGACTACGCCACTTCTTCACGACGGGAACACGCCGGAACGCCGTCGCCGAGTCTTCTTCTTCGTCTCCGGTGACTTTCTTCGCCGCCGCTTCGCCGTGAGCTTGGGTGAGTTCGTGGCCGTTGGATGCGGACGAACGGAGGATTGAGCCACGCGTTGCATCGTTTACATCACCGTTCGATTAGATCGGGCTATAGATGCGCCGCCGCGTGTCATGCATCGGCGGGCGTAGCTGCGACCAATCGAGTCGAGGCGCGTGGCGCTGCGGTACCGAGGCGTCGTCGCGCCGGTTCACGGTGGACGGAGGAGGTCTCGTGGACCAGGTCTATGCGCCGAGGCCACGTGTCGAGTTCTGATTGGTTCAGTCCAGCGCTGATGTCACGCTGACGTCATGCTTGCGTCATAATCATATTTTCAATTGGAAAAATAATCCGATTGGAAATTCGGTGATGATGACGTCATCATGAGGTCACGCTGACGTCATAAAGCAATTTTTCAGTATAAAAATAAATCTATTAAATTCGAATTTCTGAATTTCTGATTTCAGTATTTATTTCAAACTTCAAAAGGCTATATCTTTTACATCGTAACTCGGATTTGAGTGATTCCAGTTTCTAAAAATTTGTAAAATTGAGATCTATTTAATGGTGAATTTTATTTGATTTTTGGAGTTCAATTGCTCTCTGTTTTGGTATTTATTTGCTTTTCTCTTTGATGCAGCGTAGACGTTGAATTGTGCGACGCTTCGGAGGAAGATCAAGCAACCCAAGAGCAATCTTTAGATCAAGATCAGGACCTATTCCAAGGCAAGTTGTGCTTTGATCATGTTGAACCCATGTTTATAAAATTGCTATGTTTGATTTACACTATTGCATATAATTCAATTATACAATTGTTTCAAATTAGTTTGGGCTTAGCTAAAATACCGATTGATCTATACCCTACCTTGTCATTGTATGCCATGATCCATTGTCACCCTAGATTGGTTTAATATAGTTGGTTAATAATTATAATCAACATTGGAGGTTTAGTTCAGTATTAGTTGCTTAGCCATGCCACGTCATCACATGTGTCATCATCATTGATAAATTAATCTTGATTAATGGAATATGGAACGATATTATGAACTTGTGTGTCATGTGGGATCACACGATGAGATTGAGTTGTTGTGGCGAGTCATGTCACGCAACGATGTTGAATTGTTGATGGCACGTGGTGCTTGGTAATCAAGCGGGTGATAATCACTTAGATTGGGGCAAGTGGCAAGGCGAGGAGGCCAAGGTGGGCCCGATGGGCGATGGTATGTGGAAGTCTTGCCTTGATCACACTAAGGACTTAACCTTGCAAGCCTTTGACTGAGTCAATCATGCAACCACATGTCCGTATGGGCCACCTAGTGAGTAATTTGCAAAGTCTTAATGTTGTTACTATCGTGGTCGGTGTGAGTTCCCGGTCGGGTGTAATTCACATGGCGCAAGAGGGGGGCCCTGGATGTGGTTTACAGACCCGCCAGTGTTGAAACCTTAGCGGGTAGTACCGGATTAAGATAGAGCATTGTAAAGGCTTTGTTATAATCTCTCGCCTTTGTGGTGTTTGGTTGTATCACGTGGGTAAAGTGCATAACCTCTGCAGAGTGTGAAACTATTCGGATAGCCGTGCTCGCGGTATTGAGCAATGCTCGGGAATTACAGTTAAGGGTTAGCTTAATAAATCGGACAACTTGGTTGGGATGGCAGGAATGCCATGTGGAAGATGGAATTTGACTTAGGATTGGAAACTTGGTTTACTTGAGAAATACTGAATTTATTTATTATTGCTATTCGTTTTACATTCTTTACAATCTATTATTGTATTTGTTCATAAATGCTGCTTATTGCAAAATAGCCATGATAGCCTATCCTTTGGAATAAGCCTTACATATAGATAAATAGAATCGCATTACATGCACAACTTGTTGAGTGCTTTAAGTACTCACCCTTGCCAAACAACAATAATCAACAGTTGAAGAATCTACACCTGTGTTGGAAGATGAAGTTCATGAAGACACGAGTCATTAGGGTCCGAGCCTTGTCGGTTGCCTGTGGTGAACTGATGAGCTATCTACGTTTCTACTTTCCGCTGCTTAATTATTAGCTTATATTCTCAGTCTTGCCCTGCGTGGCTTAATAATGTAAGTTGGTCATAAGATCATACATTTAGCTATATCAATAAATGAACTATTATTCTATTATCGTTGTGTATGATGTGATATGTACCAATGTTAAGTTTGTGTGCACTAGCGTTGATCCCAGGAATAGTGCAGTAAACACAGTGGGTTCGAATCAGTGGATTCGGGTCCCTACAGAGGTGGTATCAGAGCATACTGACTGTAGGTCTTGGCCCTAGATAGTATGAGTGTGTCCAAAACTATTTTCTAAAAGAAAATCTAAACTTGACTAATAAAACACTCTCGACTCATCTCATTCTCTACTTCTTCCTTTGCTAAATTTACCGCTTTACTTGCCGTTTGGTGGAGAACTTATTTCAAAGTTCTTGTGGAGCGATGCCGATCGTTCCGACCTTTGAGGAGTCACCGGCGGCTACGCCATGGAGTCGTGGAGAGTTCTTGAGCATTGGGGAGGCTTCTACCGTCCGCTTTACCGAGGAGGCACCGGGCGGTGAATGGTGTTCACCGAGGATTCATTTGCAAGTTGATCATCTACGGGAGAACGAGGAAGCTAGCAGGCCAATCAACATCTCCGCCGAAGATTCTCGCACGAGGTTGCAATCCAGAGGTCGCCGCCTTGCTCTTCGCCGTGATTCCGCCGCGACTACGCCGACGAGCTTCACGACTCGATGTTCGACTTCACCCGGACGTTCAAGCGCGTCAAGACGACGGATCGAGGGGAGCGAGTGTGCTCGCGACGCACCTTGCGAGTTCGCCTTGCCGGGAGGATCACATGAGAGATACTACCCAGAGCCGAGAGATCGTATGCGAGGCACTTAGAGTGGCCGAGCAGAGCTCGAGGTGACCCGTGCTTGACCATCGGGATGATCACCGAGCCGGGAGAGGCCACGAGGCGCTTGAGGACAAGCTAGAGCGCGTGACTCGGGGAGTTCAGAGCCACCGAGGAGTCCGAGGAGGATCCAGAGGAGCGAGAGTGGGAGCCGAGGGAGTGCACTCCGTTGTTGCAGAGGATCTAGTAGTAGGTCACGGGATAGGTTCGCTCCGATGCCCGCTCATCCACCGTATCTGCGCGGATCGACCTCGGCCGGTGGTGGATGAGTGAGTGTCGACCTTGGAGCCGTGTTGAGACTCGAGTGTGAGTCGCGTCTTTAAGTTAGTCTTTACCTTTTGGTTGACGTTAAGGTTTCGTGTTTTAGTTTGCTTCTTTGTATTGCCGAGTGGGCGATGTGTTGCAAAGCTTGTAGGCTTAAATAAGCGACCATACCAAGATAAATAAAGAATTGTTCATTGGGTATAACCTATTTCCCGCTTTAGAAATTCTTACTTCTTATCTATGCTACATCTACCTCTCCTAACCTAAGAGGCAATAATCGGATGGTGAATACTGAGAAACAACGGTGCTTCAGGAAGTGGACTGCGTCAGAATGACAATCCCAATGATGGAGGCAGCCCTCAACCACCGCCAGTGGACATGCAGAATCTGGGAGCATTTCTCGCAGCACAGACTCAACTGATGCAGACAATGATGCAACAGATGCAGCAGATGACCAACGCAGCAGCAAACAACAACAATCCTGTAGCTCAGAACAATCATGGTGGACCTCGACCTATGTCAAAGCTATCAGATTTTATGAGGACTAGGCCACCAACTTTTTCGGGAAATGTGAATCCTTTGGAAGCCGATGACTGGCTTAGGACAATTGAGAAAAAGCTGCACATCACACAGTGTGAAGGAAATGAGAAGGTGCTTTACGCCTCTCATCAACTGGAAGGGACCGCCGCAGAGTGGTGGGAGAACTACTGTGCCGCTCATGGAGCCCCACAGGAGATAACCTGGGAGGAGTTTACTAATGCTTTCCGCCAGTACCATGTCCCAGAGGGAATGATGGATCTTAAGAAGGAGGAGTTCAGAGCTTTGAAGCAAGGAGGCCAACCAGTGGCCGAATACTTGAACAAATTTACTCAGTTAGCTCGCTATGCCCCTGAAGACGTAGCGACAGATAAAGCCAGACAGTCTCGTTTCATGAAGGGATTGAACTCAGGACTACAGGTGGGACTGATTACCCACAATTTCCTAGATTTTCAGGAGCTGGTAAATAAGGCTTTGATCCTAGAAGATAAGCGCAAAGAGCTAGGTGAAAACCGTAAGCGCTTGATGAATAATCAGGGTGGACGCCCAAACCATCTACGCTTGAGGATGTCACCACAAAGAATTTGCTAGATTCCAACCACCACCGCAAATAAGACATCAACTCCTACACCTCGCCATGCCAATCGAATTTTCGACACCAAAGACAGGGCAACAATGCACCAGGAGGGAATCAGCAGTCCGCAGTGAAGAGATGCTATACCTGCAATGAGCCAGGGCACTTTTCCAATAGGTGTCCACAAAAGGGAGGCGTCATGCCAGTTCGTTTCAACACAGGAACAACACCGCTAAAGCACTAGCCTCGGGAGGAAATCGTGCGCCGAGTCAAGTGAGCAACCCGCAATCAACAAAGTCGTGGAAGGATCAACCACATCACCGCTGATGGAGCTCAGGAGGCTACAGATGTCGTACTGGGTAAGTTCCTGGTCAACTCAGTACCTGCTACAGTTTTGTTTGATTCTGGAGCTTCGCATTCGTTTGTGTCTCAAAGTTTTGCAACCAAGAATGGATTTAAAATGGTGAAGCTTAAGTGTGCGCTCTTAGTCCAAGCCCCAGGATCTGAGCTTAGATCTAGCCTTGGGTGTTTGGGAACTAAGTTGCTTATGGATGGGATAGAATTTCTAGCGAATCTTATCTTGATAGATGCGCAATCCCTAGACGTCATCCTTGGAATGGATTGGCTGTCAAAGCATAAGGCTGTTTTGGATTGTGGCCGAAGGATCGTGACTTTGGAAGGCCCTAGTGGCAAGAAAGTGGAGTTTCAAGCGACCGCAGTTCGAGATGGGCAGTTAGTGGTCAACAGCGTGAAAGCCATCAGCATGGAAGATGTGCCAGTGGCCAGGGAATACCCGGATGTGTTTCCGGAAGATTTGCCGGGATTGCCACCGGACCGTGATATCGAGTTCGTTATCGAGTTAGCGCCAGGGATAGCACCGATATCGAAGAGACCATATCGGATGCCTACCGACGAGTTAGTGGAAATGAAGAAGCAGATTGAGGAACTGCAAGAGAAAGGTTTCATTAGACCAAGTTCATCACCGTGGGAGCCCGGTTTTGTTTGTTCGCAAGAAGGATGGAAGTCTTAGAATGTGCATCGACTATCGTGCACTTAATGAAGTAACGATCAAGAATAAGTACCGCTGCCGGGATCGATGACTTATTTGATCGCTTAAGAGGAGCTGGAGTTTTCTCAAGATAGATCTTCGTTCGTGATACCATCGCTTGAAGATCCGAGCGGAGGATATACCTAAGACCGCGCTTTCTCGCGATATGGACATTATGAGTTCACAATCATGTCATTTGGATTGACTAATGCCTCAGCGTATTTCATGAACATGATGAATAAGGTTTTATGGATTACTTGGATAAGTTCGTTGTGGTCTTCATAGGCGATATTTTGGTTTACTCAAAGACCAAGAAGAGCATGCGTAACATCTAAGGATGGTTTTAGACAGTCATGAGAGCATCGACTATATGCAAAGTTTAGCAAGTGTGAATTCGGAAGGAGAAAGTCGAATTCTTGGGTCATGTAATGACTACCAAAGGAGTCGCATCGATCCCAAAGAAAGTGGATGCAATGTTGCATTAGGGAGCCACCAAGTCCGCTACTGATTCGTAGTTTTCGGAATGGCGGGATATTACCGTCGGTTCATAGAGGATTCTCAACAATTGCTAAACCCTTGACGCAGCTTGTTGAAGAAAGAAAAGAAGTTTGCATGGACGCCAGAGTGCGAGAAAGTTTCATGGAACTAAAGAAGCGTTTAACAACACCCCGTATTAGTGTTGCGGATGTGCGTAATGGATTTGACATTTCTTGTGATGCTTGAAGCAAGGCTTGGGATGCGTGTTAATGCAAGAAGGCAAAGTCGTTGCTTATGCGTCGAGACAATTAAGACCGCATGAAGTGAATTACCCAACGCATGATTTGGAATTAGCTGCCGTGGTGCATGCTTTAAAGATATGGCGTCATTATCTCATAGGAAATAGATGTGAGATATATACGGACCATAAGAGTCTCAAATACATATTCACTCAAGTGACTGAATATGAGACAAATAAGATGGTGGAGCTAATTAAGGATTATAATGTGGGAATCCATTATCACCCCGGAAAAGCTAATGTGGTGGCAGATGCTCTGAGTCGAAAGAGCTATAGAGCAAATGCATTGACAATGGAGGATCAACCGGAACTATGCAAGGAATTCCAGAGGCTAAGATTGGAAGTTGTTCCGCAAGGAATGATAGCTGCGCTAGAAGTGAAACCAACATTAGAGGATCAGATTAGAGAAGGTCAACAAGATGACGATAAAATTTCAAAAATCAAGGCTAAAAAGGAAGAAGGCCTAGCCTTAGATTTTACTCTGGATGAACAAGGGACTATGTTCTTCAAAAGCCGAATTTGTGTACCGGATAAAAAGGAGCTGAAACAACTGATTCTTGAGGAAGCTCACGACTCTAAGTACTCAATTCATCCAGGAAGTGCTAAAATGTATCAGGATTTGAAGGAGAGATTCTGGTGGCCGAATATGAAGCGTGAAGTGGCTGAGCATGTTGCGTTATGTGACGTATGTCAGAGAGTAAAGGCCATGCATCAAAGACCCGCTGGTCTGTTGCAGCCGTTGAAAATTCCGGAATGGAAGTGGGAGGAAGTCGGAATGGATTTTATCACCGGTTTACCTAAGACTCAGAAAGGTTACGATTCCATTTGGGTTATCGTGGATCGTCTAACCAAGGTCGCTCACTTCATCCCAGTAAAGACCACTTACTCCGGGGATCGCTTAGCAGAACTATATATGGCAAAAATTGTATGTTTGCATGGAGTGCCCAAGAAGATTGTGTCGATGTGAGGTACCCAATTTACCTCAAGATTTTGGAATAAGTTGCACGAAGCAATGGGGACTCGTCTGAATTTCAGTACCGCATATCACCCGCAGACAGATGGTCAGACTGAAAGAGTAAATCAGATTTTAGAGGATATGTTGAGAGCTTGTGCTTTAGCTTATGCTACCTCTTGGGATAAATGTTTGCCATACGCAGAATTCAGTTATAATAATAGTTATCAAGCTAGCCTACAGATGTCACCATTCGAGGCGTTGTATGGACGTGCTTGTCGTACTCCATTAAATTGGAATGAAACCGGAGAGCGTCTGGTCTTTGGGCCAGATATTCTCGAAGAGGCAGAAAGTCAAGTTGCAATGATCAGAGAGAGGTTGAAGATAGCACAGTCAAGACAGAAGAGTTACGCAGATAACCGTCGTCGAGATTTGAGTTTTGAACCAGAAGATCATGTGTATCTCAGGGTTACCCCTCTTAAGGGCGTTAAAAGATTTCATGTTAAAGGGAAGCTTGCACCAAGATATGTTGGTCCGTTCAAGATTACGAGCCGTCGAGGAGAGGTAGCTTATCGCTTAGAGTTGCCTCGATCCTTGGCGAGTGCACGATGTATTCCATGTGTCGCAACTTAAGAAGTGTCTCGAGTGCCAACAGAGCAAACCCGTTGGATGCAATAGAGTCTGCAAGAAGATTTGACTTATAAAGAGCAACCGATCGTAATTTTGGATGTTATGGAGCGCAAGACCGAAAACAAGTCTATTCGCTTTGCGAAATCGGTGGAGCAATCATTCAAAGTGAAGCCACTGGGAGCGAGAAGAAGATTTGAAGTCGAATTCCCAAACCTATTCTCTAGTTAGCCAGAATCTCGGCCGAGATTCTGTTAAGGGGAGGTTTGTAACATCCCAAAATTTGGCTTAATTAAGTTTTTATTGTTTAAAAGTGCATTGGTGATTTTCTCGAATTTATTTGGATTTTTCTCAATTTATTTGATTTAGTTTGAAATTAAGTTTATTGCTTTTTATTCAAATTTATTTATATCTATGCAAAGTTAAAATAAAGTTTTGGCAAAAATATTTTATTTAAGTCCGAATGTCTCAAAGTATTTTGAGATTTTTCTTGGATTTTTCTGATTGTTTTATTGCCTAAAATAAATAAAATGAATTTACGGAATTATTTTAATTGAAAAACCTTTTGAAAAACCTTGTGAATGTATTGGGCCCGCCCAGTCTCGTCTTGTGGGTGGCCCGTGGAGCGCGCTCGTTTGGCCCATTTCGGTAAACCTTAAGGCGAGTGAAAGCTATGGCAGTTGGATCAAGATCGCGCGGTGAGATCAATTAAATCGGTTCGGGACTCGGGAGAATCTTCGCCGTTGGAAAGAAATCGCGGCGGTTAGGATTAGATCGTGGCCGTGTGATCCCGACCGTTGGTAGCGATCGAGCGGTGTGGGTTGTCGTCTCCGACGCGAACTTCGAATCCGTCGCCGACACGACTTCGCCGCCGTAACGACCTAGGGTTCCGCTTTTAGCGCGTTCGTCGAGGCTATAAATAGGAGGGTAGCGTTAGAGGTTCCCGTGAGCCGCGCATCTTTTCGCCGGCGCGCCGTCGCCCGAGGAACGCCGTGGGAGCTGCTCGACCTCGCGAAGTGGAACACCGAGCTGCCACGGTTTTTGCTCGAGTTCGCCGCGGCGCGTCGGTTTCGTCGTTTTGATTCAAGATTTGGACTCGTCCGGAGTGTGCGCGTCGACTCGCCACTTCTTCACGACGGGAACACGCCGAACACCGTCGCCGAGTCTTCTTCTTCGTCTCCGGTGACTTTCTTCGCCGCCGCCGCCGTGTGAGCTTGGTGAGTTCGTGACCGTTGGATCCGACGAGCGGAGGATTGAGCCACGTTGCATCGTTTACGCCACCGTTCGATTAGATCGGGCTATAGATGCGCGCGTGTCATGCATCGGCGGGCGTACTGCGACCAATCGAGTCGAGGCAGCGTGGCGCTGCGGTACCGAGGCGTCGTCGCCGGGTTCACGGTGGACCAGAGGAGGTCTCGTGGACCAGGTCTATGCGCCGAGGCCACGTGTCGAGTTCTGATTGGTTCAGTCCAGCGCTGATGTCACGCTGACGTCATGCTTGCGTCATAATCATATTTTCAATTGGAAAAATAATCCGATTGGAAATTCGGTGATGATGACGTCATCATGAGGTCACGCTGACGTCATAAAGCGATTTTTCAGTATAAAAATAAATCTATTAAATTCGAATTTACGATTTTCGATTTGATGATTTATTTCAAACTTCAAAAGGCTATATCTTTTACATCGTAACTCGGATTTGAGTGATTCCAGTTTCTAAAAATTTGTAAAATTGAGATCTATTTAATGGTGAATTTTATTTGATTTTTGGAGTTCAATTGCTCTCTGTTTTGGTATTTATTTGCTTTTCTCTTTCGGTACGCGTAGACGTTGAATTGTGCGACGCTTCGGAGGAAGATCAAGCAACCCAAGAGCAATCTTCAGATCAAGATCAGGACCTATTCCAAGGCAAGTTGTGCTTTGATCATGTTGAACCCATGTTTATAAAATTGCTATGTTTGATTTACACTATTGCATATAATTCAATTATACAACTGTTTCAAATTAGTTTGGGCTTAGCTAAAATACCAGATTGATCTATACCCTACCTTGTCATTGTATGCCATGATCCATTGTCACCCTAGATTGGTTTAATATAGTTGGTTAATAATTATAATCAACATTGGAGGTTTAGTTCGTATTAGTTGCTTAGCCATGCCACGTCATCACATGTGTCATCATCATTGATAAATTAATCTTGATTAATGGAATATGGAACGATATTATGAACTTGTGTGTCATGTGGGATCACACGATGAGATTGAGTTGTTGTGGCGAGTCATGTCACGCAACGATGTTGAATTGTTGATGGCACGTGGTGCTTGGTAATCAAGCGGGTGATAATCACTTAGATTGGGGCAAGTGGCAAGGCGAGGAGGCCAAGGTGGGCCCGATGGGCGATGGTATGTGGAAGTCTTGCCTTGATCACACTAAGGACTTAACCTTGCAAGCCTTTGACTGAGTCAATCATGCAACCACATGTGCGTATGGGCGACCTAGTGAGTAATTTGCAAAGTCTTAATGTTGTTACTATCGTGGTCGGTGTGAGTTCCCTGTCGGTGTAATTCACATGGCGCAAGAGGGGGCCTTGGATGTGGTTTACTGAGACCGCCAGATGTTGAAACCTTAGCGGGTAGTACCGATTAAGATAGAGCATTGTAAAGGCTTTGTTATAATCTCTCGCTTTGTGGTGTTTGGTTGTATCACGTGGGTAAAGTGCATAACCTCTGCAGTGTGAAACTATTCGGATAGCCGTGCTTATGGTATTGAGCAATGCTCGGAATTACGATTAAGGGTTAGCTTAATAAATCGGACAACTTGGTTGGGATGGCGGGAATGCCATGTGGAAGATGGAATTTGACTTAGGATTGGAAACTTGGTTTACTTGAGAAATCTCAATTTATTTATTATTGCTATTCGTTTTACATTCTTTACAATCTATTATTGTATTTGTTCATAAATGTTGCTTATTGCAAAATAGCCATGATAGCCTATCCTTTGGAATAAGCCTTACATATAGATAAATAGAATCGCATTACATGCACAACTTGTTGAGTGCTTTAAGTACTCACCCTTGCCAAACAACAATAATCAACAGTTGAAGAATCTACACTGTGTTGGAAGATGAAGTTCATGAAGACCACGAGTCATTAGGGTCCGAGCCTTGTCGGTTGCACTGTGGTGAACTGATGAGCTATCTACGTTTCTACTTTCATTGCTTAATTATTAGCTTATATTCTCGATCTTTGCCTGCGTGGCTTAATAATGTAAGTTGGTCATAAGATCATACATTTAGCTATATCAATAAATGAACTATTATTCTATTATCGTTGTGTATGATGTGATATGTACCAATGTTAAGCTGTGTGCACTAGCGTTGATCCTGGGAATAGTGCAGTAAACACAGTGGGTTCGAATCAGTGGATTCGGGTCCCTACACCCGATCATATACCTACTCCTTCGACACTGTTTCGGGCAGTTCCCGGGTCGGATCGTCCCTTCCTTCGAATTCATATCCCAGATGGACTCGCTCCTTCAGAGGTTGTATCCGGCGAGCGACAAAATGGAGGGCCAGATCAACTCCCGTGAGACTGCCTTCCTTTAATTTATCAATCAGCGTCAAGAGATCTTGCACCTGATCCATGTCGCCAGCATTGAGATTAGATGTCCAAGAAAGGGACACCTTAGGCCGACGCCCGACAAAAGAAGGGAGAGCAGGATCAGGATTGGCACAATAGAACCATTCCTGATGCTAGCCTTTATTTGAAGATTTGAAGGGAATGGCAAAGTAGGTTTTCTTTAATCCTTCCCGCAATTGAAATCCGGCTCCCCCAATTACCCTGGGGTCGCTTTTCTAGGGATAAGGCTTTAAAAGGTAGAAGTGGCGAAAGAGATTGAAATGAGGGCGGATGCCCAAGAATGCCTCGCAGAGGTGAACGAAGATGGATATTTGCAGGATGGAATTGGGATTCAAGTTCACTAATTCAATACCATAGAAAAAGAGAAGGCCGCGAAGAAAAACGCAGGCAAGAAGGCCCAACCCGCGTTGGAAGAAAGATTCGAAAACCACGATTTCTTCAGAACGAGGGGTAGGGATGGATTCACCTGCGGCCGGTCGTGCGGAAATCAAAGTCAGGGCTGGAAGAACCCCGTCATCCGCCATGGACTACAACCGCTCTTCCGTCGTTATTGAGGTGGTCCAATCTTGGGGCAAAGGCAGCGAGGAGGTGTCTTCGGAAGAATGAGAAGACATTTTCGGAGGAAAGATCAACGACAACGCAAGAATGTGAGCACAGCAGCAGTTAACCCTAGTGGCGGAGAAGTCGGAGAGACAGAGAAGCAGAAGGGGCAGGAGTGCGCGGTGAAAAAAATGAACCATCGATCAATGCATGGCTTAGTCTTAAAAGGGGGAAAAATCAGGTTTTCGCCGAGTCGACGGGAAAAAGATTGCAGAACACCTAACCCTGCTCTATGCTCCGTAATGATTCGCAAGCTCGGCGTCCTGACATACGGAGGTAGTCATGGTTTGACCAAGTCGTATTTGGGACACGTTGCTCCCCACGATGGGATGTTTAACCACTCATCAAACTAAGCAGGACGTGGGTATCCTCCAGTTTGGATTAAAAATATCTTCTTGTGATATGCCACGCTGGGTCGCTAGTTGGTTACTGCATGGCGGAATCATATATCACGAGTTGAGCCTGATAAGGCATGGTTCCAATGGTATGCCCCAAGATGGGTCGATAAGCTTTGCATCGTGATAAACGAGTATGGATACCGTTCGGATAAACCTTGATATGTCTCAAGACGGACCAGAGCTATATCCTACACCAGTTGGATATAGGTATCACTCGGCCATGAACCAAGAAAATCCTGATACGCTCCAAGTCGAGCCTAAGCTATATCCTACAGCAGTCGGATATGGGTATCACTCGGCCAAGAGCCACGTAAATATGATACGCTCCAAGTCGAGCCTAAGCTATATCCTACAGCAGTCGGATATGGGTATCACTCGGCCAAGAGCCACGTGAATATGATATGTCCCAAGTCGGACCAGAGTTATATCCTACTGCAGTCGGATATAGGTATCACTCGGCCAAGAGCCGCGCAAATCTTAATAAGTCCCAAGTTGGACCTAAGATATATCCTGCAATAGTCGGATATGGATGTCACCCGACCAAAGAGCCATGCAAGCTTTGATATACCACGAGTTGGGTCTAAGCTATGTCCTACGACAGTCATAGATATCACTCGGAAGGTATTTTTCTTTATTATCTGAATTCCCTAGGCATTATACATGGGAAAAGACTCTCTTACATTTACAGGAGTATTATACTTCTCCACGATGCACATGACCAAGCGCCTCCACGAGAGCTTCCCTAGCCCTATAAAATGCGGGGGAAATTTCAAGGAAGCCGTCAACGGCGGCGCGGTCGAGGGCAGCAGCATCTTGTTCAGCCCATTCGGCCATGGCGAGGTCGAATAGCGCCCACTCCTCGGCAAGTTCTGGATCCCGGTTGTCCATGAAATCCCTCAGGAAGAAGGTGGAGCTTGGTGCAGGAAAATGGGGTACTAAGCGTGAGAGAATAAATTCTAAAAGCATTGGTTCGCTTTTTATAGCTGATACGGTAAGGTTGAAGTAAATGCGAAGATGTGATGACATCAAAAGCCGAGGAGACTTGGAGTTAAGATAGGTTCAGAAGCCAAAGAGTTTTTTGGAAAATGAATTGGCACAGGAAATCAAAACAACTTCGAAGACTGCCCGATATTGGTCCTTGAAGAGGAAGATATAGGGGTTTCGCCTCGAGCGGGAAGAAATATCTAATTTTCATATGAGATATAGGTCAGATCCACAAAGCTACCCATAATAAACCTGTCAGACGGAAGATTATAATCAGTTGGAACAAAAAACAGGGGGTTATATTCGAGTCCTTCATAACCCCCTTGCTGTAAGGAGAAGCATTCAAATCAAAGAAGAAACCAGTCAGAGGTTTATGCTGGAAGTTGAGAACGTTGATCCAAAGTTGAGACCCAGATAAAGATATAGCAAAGGATCATGAATCACTCGGGGGCTACTGTGGAATATAAGAACCCAGGTGTCTTCATAACCGGCCCAGAAGTGCATGAGCGAGAGATAGGGCCGAGCGGAAGGCCCAGAGGATAAGCTCCGCTCCAAGCCTTGCTGCCGTGCGCAAGGGGGTATATCCTAGAGATAGTTGAACATATATTTAGATATAAGAGATATGATTGTAATCCAAGTTGTTAGCAGTATAAGATAAAGATGTAAACTCTATCTTGTAACCGATTAGAATCCAATAACCGATCAGAATCCCTTAACCGATCGGGACTCTGTAAACCGCCCCACCCCCATTATATAAGGGAGAGGGCGGGCAACAACAGGGACACGAGCAATCTTAGATCTAAGAGATCCAAATAATCCCAGCACACAGGACTAGGGTATTACCTCCTCCGTCGAGGGCCTAAACCTGTCTAAACCTTTATCTTGTGTGACCTTCGAGTTTTAGATATAGCGCCTGCCCCATAAATTCATTGCCGACTACAAAAGTCGACATCGATACTGCTGCCAGCCAGAGGCCAGTAGTACCGCACTGCCGGTACTCCACAATCCTAATACTGGTAGTACTGCTCTTGCCCAACTTAGAGAAAACGGCTCACTTGTAAATAACTACCACCACTATGCGCCGGTAGTACCGCTCCCCCGCCACTACCACCCTCAGTACGCCAGTAGTACCGCTCTACTAAAAACCCAGAGAAACCCTCTCTGTAAAATAGCTACCGCCTCTCTGAGGCCGGTAGCATTGTAGGGCCGACACTACCGTCATATGTGGCCGATAGTGCCGCCCAACTTGATAGTACCTCAAATTGCTTCAAATTCAAAAATGAATTCAAATTTAACTCAAACTTGAGCACCACAAGCTCAACCATTGTCAATAACTCATCACAAACATGGGTAGACCTCCACATAATCTTTCAATCTCCCCCTTGATGAGTACATTGATAAACACCGAAAAGGCAGAAAATTTGTGTTTGAAAGAAAAAGAAGAAAGAAATTTGATTACAAAGCCTCACTTGGTTCAAATGCAAGAGAAAACAAGATCGTGACTAAGTTGACAAGAAGAGTTTTAGAGCAAATCATGAAAAAGAATAAGTTTTTCACAAAATCTCTAAAAATCCAAGAAGTCTCATAAAAGCTCAATTTCACTTATAATCTTCAGAAAGAATAATTTTTCACCATGATCATAAGAAAACAAGATTCCCCACTTTGAGGGTGCCTTTTCACATTATCTCCAACTTTTGGCAATATAGAAATCAAGACAAACTGCATTAAGACAATTTCTCCCACCATTTTCACAACATCTATGCATGAGATGCATCGTAAAAAAGCTTTGAAAATTATCTAAGTGACTACAAAGACAATGTATGACACCAAGCTACTGAAGCTTAGATTATGCTAAACTAAGACATGTCCAAGTGCATATTGTAATATCCTTGCTAGCAAGCGCAAATAAGACTATGCGATGTTTGCATTATTTCAACAAGTGCAACATTTAGCATAATCTCCAAACTAGGAACATAACCATACAATAGATCACATGGAGAACCTAGAGTTCAACATAGTCAAATCTTTGGGGAAGCTATACGTGCATAAAAGATCTTTGTGCTCAATCATCTTTAATGCAAATTTCTAATTTTAATACATACAGCGGGGTGTGAAGAGGTTATTCTAGTAAAGCGCATCCCTAACTAGGAGCCATCGATAAAGGCCTCCTAGGCTTCACGCTCTTTCAAACATCCAATGAGGTTGCATACAGCGGGTGTGAAGAGGTTATTCTAGTAAAGCGCATCCCTGACTAGGAGCCATCGATAAATGCCTCCTAGGCTTCATACTCTTTCACACATCCAATGAGATTTGGAGAGTTTATCCTAGCAAAGCACATCCCCTGATTGGGAGCCATTGACAAAGGCCTACTAGGCTTCATTCTCTTTCTTATTTTATTTTTTATTTGTATTTTTCATTTTGATTGACTCATGCCATTGTCGACCATCTTAAGCATGATATTTAAAAGAGTTGTCTTGGGCATACACAGTACACTCCAAGTTCAACCAAAGTGTAATAGGAAGCAGTCTCGTGAATGTATGGCAGCGTTTGGTTCCTTGGATGAGCCTGGATGGGATTTGGCCATCCATGTATTTCAAGTCATCCAATTGTTTGGATGGATGGATGAGATGGCTAGGGATATCTAGTTTTGAGGAATATTCCATGAAGATGTCGGATGGCTCGATCCCGCAGAAAAAGCCGGACGACCTCATCCCACGCGCGACTGGCTCCTCCCCACTAGTTTTGCTCACCTCCGTCACGGGTCTCCCCTAGCCACGGTTCACTTGCCTCTCCTAGTCGAAGGAAGCGATGTGCGTACCTCGCCATGGTGGCATGGCCGGAGGCAGGAGCGGCGTGGCTAGAGGGCCGCGCTGCATAATCGGAGGGCAGTGTGACCCGACAGGAGAAGATCGAGTGGCGGCGCGGCATATCGACGGGGCGGTGTGGCAAATCCAAAGGGCGGCGCGACAGATCAAGGGGCAACGTGGTAGATCCAGAGGGTGGAGCTGCAGATCGACGGCAGCACGGGAAAAGTGGCGCGATTGGAGGATGGTTCGACTCGGTGGCAGAAGGGCAGATCGACGGTGGTGTAGGAGAGCGGCGCGACTCGGCGCTGCATGAAGGCAACTCGACCAGGCTCTGTAGGAGGGCGCCTCGGCCTAGCGGCATGAGGGCTGGAGGTAGGTGACCCGGCAGCACCCGGCGCGGCAGGAGGGCGGCTCAACCCAGCGGCAGGAGGGCGACGCGTCCCAGCGACACCCGACGGCTGGAGGGTAGGGCCGGGTGAGTAGGCGATAGGAGTGCGGCTGGAGGGCAGTGACCCGGAGCGGCAGGAGCACTGGCATTCTATTAAGCAAGGTATTGAATTTGAGCATTCTCAATTTCGCAGATATGATTCATCAAAGACATTCACTTAGAATGTTGGATCCAATCATTTCATGTTTTGACGTCCTTTGTGTTGTTAAGGTTTGAACTGATCTTCATGTCTGATATATTTGTTTAGTGCTCTATTGTCTATCAGTGCTGGTTTTTCTTGTCCAAATGCAGGATATTGTTGATCCATTTATGGATGAAATGCTTGCAAGATTTGTTGTAGATAGCCATGCGAGATCGTAACCCAAGGGTGCTAACCTTGAAGATAGGATTGCAAGCGATGTGGATGATGATCCATTGGTACATTGCTAGACAAAGTGACCG
Organism: Otatea glauca; assembly: GCA_036346275.1. Lineage (NCBI taxonomy): Eukaryota > Viridiplantae > Streptophyta > Magnoliopsida > Poales > Poaceae > Otatea > Otatea glauca. The sequence continues at coordinate 27,828,505 of CM070721.1, read as the reverse complement.
GATGTACTTATCCTTTATACTTGAGCGGAAAGAAGCTAAGTTTTACTCAACTCGAATTCTAACAAAATCCTATGTTGTCGATCCTTTCTCAAGACATGCTAAAGAAGTACATAACATATGCCAAGTTGAATGTATTTCCCAAAATACATGATCTTGACATGGACAAGATTAGCCATGTTTATGCCATACTTGACGAGAGTCATCCGTAAGATTTCCCACAGTTCTATCACCGCTCTAAGGCTTCAGATGGACGAGATATTTTATAGTTGATTCCGTTGAACGTAAAGCAATGTAGTTTCCAAGCTGTTTTTTTGCAGCATGGTCAAGGAGTCCCAATTGCAGTAAGGCATATAGAATCGATTATTCGAATGTCAGAGGCACATGCAAGGATGCATTTGAGGAGTTACGTGTCTCAGGAAGATGTGGATATGGCCATCCGTGTTTGCTTGACTCATTTATTTCAACCCAGAAATTCGGTGTCCAGAAAGCACTTCAAAAGGTAAATTTGTAAATGCTGAATTGTTGTATAGCCATTATATTGTCTTTCAACTGATGTCTTAAGCGAATGTCAATTCAAACTGACGGGGCATACCTAATTTTGTGTTGATAGTAAATACCATATTCCTTCTCATTTGCTTTGGGCATCCATCTCATATTCTTAGTTCAAAGCTTGTGTGCCTTTTTCACCGGTAATATTATAGATTATCTGGTACCACCATATTTCTTACAAATTTTAATGCAAACTTGTGCTCTGTACAGAATTTTCGGAAATACATGATATATAAAAAGGATTACGACAAGTTGCTTCTGCTCCTTCTGCGCAAGCTGGTCAAAGATGTGCTGCACTTTGAAGAAATCATGTCAGGATCAACCATAGGCACTTCAGGGACAACAACTTCGTCTGGATGAAGGGCGTGGGATCATCAGACATCCGCTGCGTAAAATACTTAACCTGACTTCTGCCTACTACCCACCTTCATTGGTGACCATCTCGGGATGAACAGCAGCAACCTCCTGGATGAAGAGTGAGGGATAATAAACAAATGACAGCTCCTGCGTGCTTTACCTGGATTCAGAGATCGGTGTATGCTATTTAGAACCTTTAGAGGTGTTTAGAGATGGGTTTACCGTGTGTATTGTCTTGAGTCATTAGAAGTAACTAATAGCTTTATATCCATGCAATTGTTAGTATTCAAATCACACGTCGGTACATTTGCTGTGAATGTAAAGTGGCGATGGAGAGCTACAATAGTTCATAACTGAGAGGAAGTAATTCAAGTTTCTTGTCAGATTGCCAAAAGAAGAGAAAAATTATTACTTTTCCTAAGGGTCAATCCAACATTGTCAAATATTTTCATCAACTTATAAGGGTCAATCCAACATTGTCAAATATTTTCATCAACTTAGGGGTAATCTCACCACAAGTTATCACAACCAATCTATCCACCCTCATCCTTCCAACCAAACAAAAAATTGGCTCATCCTATCAATTCTCATCCATCCAACTAAACAAAAAATTGTCTCATCCCTATCCAACCAACCAAACAGACACTTGGATGGCTCCATCCCATCCAGACTGGATGGCCATATCTCATCCAACCTCATCCAAGCAACCAAACGCACCCTATAGTGTTGAGATCAATCTTAGCGCACACAAGTCAATATTTGATTATTTTTAGCACTTAGATTCATAAGAAAATGAAGGATTCTAGTATGAAACAAACTAGCTTCGCCCAAGCTGCTCTAGGGACTCTGGTTGAAATCCAATATTTCACAAAACATGGCACATGCACCTGTAAGGAAATATAGCAAATAAAAGTTATAAGTTTCATCGAGTTTTCATTAGAGCTCAAATTTTAATTTTCAACAAGCTTAGCATTAGCATGATAACATAAAATGAACTTATACATGACTAAGTTAGCAATGATCCTTAGAAAAGTAACAAGGTGCATAACATGAATGTGAATTCAATCGCATAATAAACAAAGCTCAGAAGACAGAAAATAAGGTCTATATGCAATGCATGATGAAAAGTTTCTCAAGACTCCCTCTTAACAAGTGAAACAATTTTAAACATAAATCTGGTTCAAGTTGACTTATTGTCATGTTAAGTGTAGAAAAATTCCAAATAAACTCTACTAAAATCATAAACACATAATGAGAAGAGGAAGTCAAGAAACTGAAGACTGGGTAATCTATATAGCATAGAAAAGCTGAAGAGAACACTATGGCTCAGACTTGCTCACATTTTCCCATATGACTAACATAGAAAAGCTGACTCTACAAACCCTAAATAAGGAGTTCACACAGACCCTGTCTACCTAGAGGGCCCAACACCTGCTAGACCTGTAAGACTGTGAGGGAACTCAACCTAGAGAGAAGAGAAAACAGCTAATTACGCATAATAGCAACCTATAGCATAAGATGACAGGTCCATGCAAAGCATGCCAAAAGTTTAAGCGAAGCAAGCTCAGAACTATAAAAGCAAAACCCAAAGACACCCAGAACATGCAAAGAAAAGGAAATACTGGAAGTAAACATATAATACATAATATAAAGAACAAGCTCCCCTCAAGTGATGCTGTAAGGGCTCATGACTCCTAGCTCTCCCCTCAAGGCCACAAACCTAGAGCTATCCAAAGGCTTGGTAAACATATCGGTAATCTGGTAGTCACTCTGTACAAATTGGAGCACTATATCCCTCTTCTCCACATAGTCTCTAAAGAAGTGATATCCAATATCAATATGCTTGATCCTGAAATGCTGCATTGGGTTCTTAGCTATATAAATAGCAGAAGTGTTACCACAGAAAAGTGGAACACTATCAATAGCTAATCCAAAGTCCTGCAAGGTCGATCTTATCCAAATTACCTGACTACAGCAGCTGGTTGCTACCACATACTCGGCTTCAGTGGTGGACTGCACAACTTCAGACTACTTCCTAGATAACCAAGAAATAAGAGAAGTGCCAATAAATTGGTAAGTGCAGAAGTGCTCTTCCTATCTTTCCTACAGCTAGCAAAATCTGCATCTGAAAAGGCTCTAAGGGACAGACAAGAAGAGGAAGAGTACCAAATATCATAGCTAATGATAGCTCGAAGGTACCTGAAAATGCGCTTCACTTCCTGGCAGTGAGAGGCACAAAGAGAAGCCTGAAATCGGGCGCACAAACACACAACAAAGTGTATTTTCTGCCTCGAGGCAGTGAGGTATAAGAGGGAACCAATGATACTTCTGAACTCTTTTTGATTAACTGGCTCACCATCCTCATCAGGCTCAAGAATGGTTGTGGTGGCCATAGGAGTCATAATCGGCTTCCTTTCAGACATGTAAAAGAGTCTCAGAAGGTCTTGAGTGTACTTGACTTGATGAAAGAAAATACAAACCCAAGTCTGTTTGATCTAGAAGCCGAGGAAGTAGCTCAACTCACCCATCATGCTCATCTCAAACTCTATGCTCATTACATCAGAAAGCTGAGATACAAGAGCATGTAAAGAGCCATCAAAGATAATGTTATCCACATAGATCTGGACAAGGAGAAACTCCGAGTCTACGTGTCTGACGAACAAGGTCTTATCTACCTTACCCAGATCAAAATCATGACTAAGAAGATATGATTTAAGCCTCTCATACCAAGCCCTAGGGGCTTACTTAAGTCCATACAAAGCCTTAGAAAGCTTATAGACATGGTTTGGGTACTTGGGTTCTCAAATCCTAGAGGTTGTCTCACATAAAACTCTTAATATATCCATTAAGCAATGCACTCTTGACATCCATCTAGTATAGCTTGAATCCCTTTGATGCTGAAAATGCAAGCAGGATCCTAATGGCCTCTCAAAGTAAGACCCTCAACCTGAGTAAAGCCCTGAGCAACTGGCCCAGCCTTGTTCCAAATAACAATCCTATCCTCACTTTGTTTGTTTTTGAACACCCACTTGGTTCCAATGACATTATGACTAGATAGGGGCTTAACAAGCTACCTTGCATTGACTTTGTTCCTCTCAAAGTTCTCCAGTTCCTCATGCATTACATTGATCCAGAACTTATAGGATAATGTATGAGAAATATCTTTCGGCTCAAAAGAAGCAACGAAGGTAGAATGGGTGCAGAAGAGAGACAAACCTGACTTTGAGCAAGTGACACACTCAAACAGATCGTCAATCATCTGATCAGGCGAATGACGCCACTGAATGTGGCAAGGAGGTCCAAAAGTAGAAATGGCCTCTACCTCATGAATAGAAGAGGCAGGAGCAGAGCTACTAGCTACAGGAGAGTCTGAAGGTAAGAGCTGGTCTCCTTGAAGTGCAGAGATAGAAACATAAGGCACCTTAGGTGTAGAGGGGACTAAATCAGGTGGAACACCGTCATCTCCATCATCCTTATCCTCTACAAAGATAATCTCGAAGAGGGAAGAAGAACTTGATATATCTAGTCTATCTCCTGAACTAGTTTCATCAAAGGTCACCTCACAGGTCTCTATAATCTTATTTTCCTTACAACTCTAGACCATATAGCTACGAGAAGAAGTTGAGTAACCTAGAAAGATACCATCATAGAATGAGACTCAAACTTATCTAGGTTTTCGGACTTTAGAACAAAACACTTGCATCCAAAAATACGAAAATGAGCAACACATGGCTTTCGCCCATATATCAACTCATATGAAGTGTGGTGCAAGTGTACTCTCAAGAAAACTCTATTGGACACATGGTAAGCAAAACCTATAGTCTCAGCTCAAAACTTTCTAGGAGTGCTATAATCATTTAGCATCATCTTGGCCATCTCAACTAAGGTCCTATTCTTTCTTTCCACTACGCCATTTGGCTGATGGATGTATGGAGAGGAGAACTGATTCTCAATACCTTACTCCTCATAGAAGCTCTCAAAGTAGATGTTCTTGAATTATGTGCCATTATCACTGGGTATAGCTCATAAGGCACCTGGGAGCTCAAAGGACAACTTACAGACCAAACCCCTAAAGTAAGTAAAAGACTCATCCTTCGAGACCATGAAAAACACCTAAGAATATATCGAAAAATCATCAACAATGACAAGAACATACCATATGCACTGTAGCTAGACCAACATGTCCATATGTAAGAGCTATCCTAGTGCATCAATCATCACCATGGTGATTGGGGTATGAGAAGGAGCAACCATCTTGCCACGTCGGCAAGGAGAACATACCAAGTCTTTAACCATCTTGAATTTGGGCAAACCACGAATGAGATCATGGTTGCTAACTCGAGTCAAATGATCAAAGCCAATTTGACCAAATCTCCTATGCCAAAAGGAGAGATCATGAGACTCTAAAGCAACTAGACAACAGATATAATCACTAGAATAAACAACAAAGTCAGCACAAAAAACTCTCTCATACCTACAATCCCGCAAACTAACCCTCCAAAAGAATCAAGTATTCTACAAGTATTGTGCTTGAAGCTCACCTCAAAATCATCACTGGTAAGCTGAAAGTCAAAAAGCAAATAGTATTATAGCTTACTTACTAAGGCAACATCCTTAAGAATAAAATTATCATTAATACATATGGTACCTATAGCGATGACTCTACCTAAAAAAGCTTCCCCAAAGGTGATTAGCTCATCACTGAGAGCACGGACTAGGGAAGAGAACTAACGAGAATCTCCGATCATGTGCCGAGAACAGCTAGAGTCTACAATCCAAACCTCTCTCTTCCCAACCCTACGAACCTGAATCAGTGAAAGCGAGAGGTCAATGACTCAATATTAGGGTAGATAAGTGCAGATCTAGGCACCCAATACTGAGCCACCCGATGAGTAGAAGTACAAGTCACAGGAACAAAAGACTAAACTCTAGCATCTCTCCGAAGCTCAACTCTCACAAATCCAGAAGCAACACCTACAGAATGTCTAGGAGCTGGAGCTGGGTTGGCCCTGTCTATGTGTAAAGGCCAGACCATCCCAATAGTGCTGCCTAAATCTCCTATTGGTAGAAGCAAAATCACATGGCTGATATCCACCTCAATGGAAAAACGAGAAATATCATGAGGACAGCGGAAACTCTGACCACGAGCAGCTCTAGGACCAAAACTAGAAGGAACAACCTAAAAATCAAGTCCTAGACGCTGTCTAAAAACAGGAGACACTCTACCTTGTCTAGAAGCTGTGGGTGCTACCTTAGGAGCACTTCGATTCTGGGGATAACCCTAAATACCCCTAAGAATAAGAACACACTCAAGCCATGCAATCTTAACACGCCTAAAGCAGAACTCAGCCGAATGTCCATCCTTTTGACAGAAGGTGCAAGAATACTTTGCCTTACTCGCAGAAGCTGCAAGAAGGGCAACCTTCTCATCAGAGATCTATGGACAATACCTGCTGAGTGAAACACTATGGTGCTAGACCTAGGAGCAAGGGTGTAAGGCCGAGGATGCCGACTAGAGGGGGGTGAATAGGCGGCTTTCAAAATTCTTTCTACTAATTTCTACAAAGCAATTTACCTCTAATTATCCTAATGCCAAAACCTTAACAATTATTAATACGAAAGCGATAAACTAAGGTTTTGACAATTAAAGCCTAAATAAACTAGGCTCACTATGTGCACTAACTAATTATGTCTCTAACAAATATTGCAATCCTAAAGACAAGCAATCAATCAATTTAATTCTATGAATATAAATTTCTTAAATATAAATAAAGAATACAATGCAAGCACACGCGACACAATACTTTTTACCGTGGTGTTCGGAGACTTGCTGGTCTCCCCTAGTCCACGTTGAGGTTAGCCCAAATGAATTGGACCGGCTCCATGAATTGAGCACCCACCTAGAATCCACTAGTGGTAGCTCCTTTTCCCTCCCAGGTAGGCGAGCTCCAACCTTCACAAACTTTGCCAGCTTCTCACAACCTCCGTTGAGAAGCTTACCGCGCACGACGCTCTACGCCGTCTAGGAGGCGGCAACCTCCAAGAGTAACAAGTCAAGCCCTTCCACTTGAACTTCACCTAGTGCAACACATGCACTCCGGTGACCTCCTCAAGTGCAACACATGCACAAGAGACTCTCAATCCTTTCCTAATTGTAATATATGCAATTAGAGGCTCACACTAGCTCAAGAAGCAAATGAAAGAAGGCAAACATGCACTCAACTCCTACAAACACCCAAATGCTCTAGCAACAGCAACTCCCTACTGCCCTTGGCCCCCAAGGCCTCCTTTTATAGCCTCCAAGCTAAAACTAGCCGTTGGGGACAAATTTGGCAAAAGTCCAGCAAACCCGGTGCTACTGCCCAACTGGGACCGGTAGCATCGGTCTCCTCACCAACGGCTACAAAACTAGCCGTTGCAGGAAATCCGGTAGCACCGACCAACTGGGAGAGGTGCTACCGCTCGGGCGGTAGCACCGGCCTTGGACCCCGGTACCACCGGATCCAAACCGAACACAAAAACACCTCCTCTGGAATTTTCACACCGGCCAGAGGAGCGGTAGCACCGGAGGTCCGGTGCTACCGGGCTACCATGGGCGGTATCACCGGACTTCCAATCCGCCAAAAAACATCTCTCTTTGGAATTTCCACACCGACCAGAGAGACGGTAGCACCGGCCTTCCGGTGCTACCGGCCAAACTGCAGTAGCACCGGACCCCCGGTGCTACCGGCCTTACAAGGGTGGTAGTACCGGCCAAGCGGCAATAACGCTCCCATAAGCGGTACTACCAGTCCTACATGGGCGGTACGACCGACCTTGGGGAGAAAACACTGTTTTTCTCAAAAACTTTTCTCCAAACCATTAGAGATTCATTTTTGAGCTATGTGAGGATCAACACATGATCACCATACTATGCAAAACACATTTGCACATGTTAATCACATACTCCAAAGAATCTCATTAAGCATAACTTATTTGCAAAACACATTTGCAAATAAACCAAGAACTTATGAGATCAATCCTCTTAGCCATATGATGATCAACACACGATCAAGTCAATTTGCAAAACACATTTGCAAACCCTATTCACATGCTCTAGGATCGAAACCCATAATCTCAAGTTCATTTGCAAAACACATTTGCAAATAACAACTCTAACTTATTTGCAAAACACATTCGCAAATAAACCACGAACTTATAAGATCAATCCTCTTAGCCATATAAGGATCAACACATAATCCCGACACTTTGCAAAACACATTTGCAAATACCAACACATGCTCTAGGATCGAACCTCATAACTTCTAGCTTATTTGCAAAACACATTTGCAAATAACAAATCAATACTTTGCAAAAACACATTTTGCAAATACAAAGCATAAACCAAGCTTAGCCTTGTGATGATCAATACATGATCCAATCACAAGCTAAAACACCAAAGCATGAGCTCTCTATTTGCGACACATGCAAATCTATAGCACCATGCAAACAACCACAACAAATCAAGTTGCTTGAGCTCTCTCCTTTTGCAACACATGCAAAACTTAGCTCCAAGCAAAAACCAAATCAAATAAGATTCAGTTAAGATGCAAGCATGAGCACCCTTATTTGCAACACATGCAAATACTTCGCTCATGCAAAATCCAATGCACAAGCTTCACCCATTTGCAACACATGCCGAATGGTTAGCTCCATGCAAAAACCAAACAAGAGAGTGAGCTAGAGTGAACCGGATTGAGTTCATCAACACATGATGAAGCTAAAGCTAAAAGACTCAACCCCTCTTAATAGTACGGCACCTAACTAGCAACCCGGTCTCACATCCAAACACCGAGACCGGTAAAAGACTAGGAACACATCCTTAGCCCTAGCTAGTTATACCTTTGCCTCTAGCGATCCACTTGGAGCTTTTTATGATTTCCAATCATCTTCTCTCCGGGATCGAATCTTCTTCTTTTTCACCAACACATGATGAACCTTCTCTAGCCCTTCTCTTCACTTCGGGATCACCTCTTCAAGCTCATCAACACATGATGACTTCTTCTTCTTCCCGATTCTTTATCATCTTGGACTCAACCTACTTCACAACTCATGGAAGATGTTAGTCCAATAAACACGGTTGTCTCAATTATCACCGCACTTCATTAACACATAATGGATGCCTATAAGATCGATTGAGCACAACCTAAATCAACTTGAAAGATTAATTGGTGTCTTGAGTACTTTGATGCAACTAATACTTCACTAAACTCAAGAACTTTTCGCTTGTCTTTAATCAACAAAGAGACACCATCAACACATGATGAAATATTCTTTGATTGATTCAGAGACAACCGAACTCAATTTAAACTTATTTAAATTGACATGAGTATATATCACTACACAAGTTTCATATACTCAATTTGATGGAAAGTAATGATCCAATATGTTTGAGTGATGGAAAGGAATCAATACATTTGAGACCATCAACTATAGAATAAACTCCATTTGATATGTGCATATAGATAATTGGACTTTGGAACCAATATGCACATAATCAATCTTAGATTGCATATGAGTTTATCCTATATTAGCATGAGTATACTTCAACTACACAAGTTATATATTGAAAGACCATGTGGAGGTCTATCCCTGATGGTGATGAGTAATTGACTGTGGTTTAGCCTGTTGTGCTTGAATTTGAGTTTGATCCGAGTGGTCGAGTCTTTGGTTGGTCGGAGACCGGTTATCCGACCAGTGGTCGTCTTTGGTTGGTCGGAGACCGGTTATCCGACCAGTGGTCGGTCTTTGGTTGGTCGGAGACCGGTTGTCGAACCAGTGGTCGGACGAAGACCAGTGGTCGACTCGAGTGGTCGGGGCGAAGACCGATGGTCGGACCTCGAGTGGTCGGGACGGAGACCGATGGTCGGACCCGAGTGGTCGGGGCGAAGACCGATGGTCGGACCCAGTGGTCGGAAGAAGACCGGTGGTCGGACCCGAGTGGTCGGGGCGAAGACCGGTGGTCGGACCTCGAGTGGTCGGGATGGAGACCGGTGGTCGTGCGTGGTCGGGATGGAGACCGCGGTCGGACCATGTGTGGTCGAGGTTTTCTTGGCCGATGAAGTGTATATCTTTCTGTTGAGATGGATATGTGTTGTTGGACATTGCTATGTGATGTGGTTTCCTTGTCTATGATGGTTGCGGGACTTTGGAGCTAGGTCATGGTGAGGCGAAGGGGATCGGGACTAGGCCGGAGCCGAGGTCCGGATGATCGTGGTGTCGCCAAAGATGGTGAGGCAGGGAGTAGCCGCAAGCCAAGAAGACAAAGGAATGGATGAGATGCTAACTTGGAGCTGCTCGATCGAGGAGGACCGTTGGATCGCGGTCGGAAGAGAGAGTAGCGGGTCAAGTTGGTATGCTTTGAACAGCGTGCAAAACCCGTTGTGTTGTTGGGTTTGGTCACCCATGCATAGCTGTGTGAGTGGGTAAAATCTCACCCTTGATGGAGTGCTCTAGGGTTTAGAGGCTCATCCAAGGGTGGTAGGTGTTCCTAGCTCGCTACTAGGCAGGAGAGGGTGTCTCCCTAGGGACGTGGTGGCGGTGAGGAAAGTCTACGTGAGTAGTTGAGAGTTGTTGAGAGTGAGATGTAAGGATCAAATCCTGGCTCTTGGATGTTGGCTTAGGATTGAAGCAAGATATCCAAGGGTGGGAATTGATCCTGTCACTATAAATAGAGGGTAGGGCAGCCTTCCTCTCTGAAGGTTCCGAGGTTTTGCCGCTCATTTGAGTTTTGCCCACTTTGTTGTGAGGCTTTGTAAACCTCCCTTCGAAATGAAATGTTCTTCATCTATGTTCTTGTTTCATTTCCTTACGTATTTACATTACGCACTTAAATTACATTATCTAAATTCGCATTTACTTACTTGCAATTTTCTTTACGTAATTTGGATTTGCCTCGTCTCCTTCTACATGCTTCGAGTCTTTGTTGAAATTCATGATTGATGAACTCTTCTCTAGATTCGGTGCTTTCAATCATCTAGGCAATCATTGCGTTCTTGTTGCAAGTTTGTAAATCTGTGTGTTCTTGAAGTGCGTAAGCGTGTGACTTGCGCTTCTTTAGTCTGATTGGCTTACGTTCTTGTTGCCAAGGATGAAAGATTCTTTGGATGAATCTTCTATAGATCATATCCCAATTATCTAGGCAATCTACAACCTCTTCTATTCGGTTTGCAAGAAACCAATTTACGTGACTAGTTTTGGATAGTGTTTCTATTTGTTTGAAGGTTGTTTCTTCGTGTACTTACTTGCTGTGATTTGTGTAGAGTCATCCAAGGATATTCGATCATCAACTCTCACCACAAGTTAAGGGTGAAGTCCGTGTTCGTGACTCTGTTTTGGTGTTGCATTTGTTTAATCGAAAAGGACGGAACCTTGGTATCAATTCCTTCGATTGATGATTGAAATAGGTTCTGACATCCTTAGGGAGGTGCACACCAATTTTCCTGTTTTTGGATCACCATCAAAAATTACATCGATTCATTTTTAAGATCGTGCTGATTTTATTGTTCATCCGACCTCTGTAGGTCGGGCGTCTCGCTCATCGGTCGGAACACTATTCGCCGAGTATCGTTCATCCGACCTCGTGGGTCGGGCGTCTTGTCATCGGTCGGGTAATCTTGCGAACACTATTCACCCGAGATCGTTCATCAGACCTCTGTAGGTCGGGCGATTGTTCATCGGTCGGGAGTCTATTCATCCGAACACTATTTCACCCGAGAACTGCTCATCCGACCTCTGCGATCGGAGTCTTGTTTAACCGACCTCCGCAATCGGAGTACTGTTCATCCGGTCGGGTCTTCGCTCACCCGAACATCGCTCATCCGACCACTTCGGCCGGAGTTCTGCTCACCCGACCACTTCCGGCCGGGAGTATCGTTCATCCGACCACTTGGTCGGAGTCTTGCTCATCCGACCGATACTAACGACCGATTCGCGATCTTGTTCATCCGACGAGCTACTCGACCGGTCGCTTTTACTGCTCACCCTATCTTAACCGGTGAGCCTCTGCTTTGAAATTGCTCGATCGATGGTTCGCTTCTTTCTTTACGGTCTTTTGGTGGATTGAATTCTAGGGGAGAATTTATTGAAAATTTTATTTGGCTCCTATTCACCCCCTCTAGTCGCCTTTTCGATCTTTCAATTGGTATCGAGCGGTTCTGCTCTTTCTAGATCTTGACCGGTCTCAAGAGCCATGGCGATGGACAAGTATTCCACCAAGCCTCCTATTTTCTCTGGAGTTGATTTTCCTTTTGGAAATCTCGGATGGAGTCGTACATCACGCCTGGGCTTCCCGATATGGCGAAGGTGAAGCTCCGTGTGAGGTTCTGCCGCCGATGAGAACGTCACGGTGGCAATATGGTGACGTTGAGGCAAATGCTAAGGCAAGGAACATCCTCATACAGGGCCTTAGTCGCGATGAGTACGATAGGATTTCTCACCTTCGTTACGCTCATGAGATTTGGGTGACCCTTGATGCTTACCATGAGGCACTACCCAAATCAAGGCGGTTCGACAGGACCAATTCAAGCGTGAGTTCAACAAGTTTGAACAACACGCGGTGAGAGTCTTGACGAGTGCTTTGGTCGGTTTACAAAGATTACGGCGACCTCCGGCGATCGGTTGCATATACCCCGACTCGGACAATGCTCGGCATTTCTTGACCGCACTCGACCTTGGTGCAGGAGATGAAGGTGACCACCATCAAGGACACCACCGACTTATCGACTTTGACTCTTGGCGGGCTTTATTCCCGCCTCAAGACTCATGAGATCGGCGTCGTCTCGCGGAAGACGAAGTCTCGGTCGATGGCTTTGGTCACCGATCCCATTGGATCCTCTCTTTCGATTCTTACATTGGTTTCTCTCTCTCGCCCTTTGTGAGCTAGCGATGACCAAGCTGGAAAAATTTCGGAAAATGAGCTTGCTCTTCTTGCTCGCAAATTTTCATATGCATACAAGAGAGTGAGAGAGAGGAAGAGGTGGGATGATCACTGTTTGAGTGTGGTGGCCCCAACCACATTCGAGCAAAGCTATCCCAAGCCGGAGAAGGGCAAAAAGCGAACAAGGCGGTTCGGGCAAGAACGACTACACCGACAAGAACCGCAACAAGAAGGCCCTACGTGAGCCGCGAAGAAGAAGTACCGCAACTTTGCCAAGAACAAGAAGCTCTTTCACGGGTCCTCGCCAGACTTTGGGCGACATCGAGCTCTCGACACGGAGAACTGGAGCGATGCAAGCGAGGACGATCCGCAAGAGAAGGTGAAGGGCAGCGATGACTTCTCGGCATGTGCTTCATGGCGGCGCCATTGAAGTAAGCGACTCGAGCCAGTCTGATGACACGGATGAGGTACCCACCTACGACGAGTTAAATCTCGCCTACAGAAATTAGGCAAGTTTCATGCTAAGGCTAGGTCGAGGTGTTACGAGTTAGAGAAGGAAGTAGGTACCTTGACTCGGAGTTAGCTTCACTTAGATCTTCTCCTCCCGAGTCACCGATGACCGTGTTCTCTGTGATCTTTGTTCTTGTGGAGTTGGAGAACCTAAGGACCATACATGATAGTGTGCTTGCTTGAACTTGATGGTCTTAGGATGAAGAATGCTAGCACTAGTTCTATTGATGATATTTACAGAGAAGCTAGTTTTCTTAATGCTCACTCTACTCCCTCTTGTGCTAATTGCCTAAATTGCTTTCGAAATTGATGCCATGGCGAACACCTTAGAAAGCTTTACGCTAGAAACAATGAACTTGAATCACATGCTTCTAAGGATCCAATACTCATGTGAGGGTGTAAGCAATTAAAACTTGACAATGAAACCACAGATGTCAAGTGTGCTAAACTTGCTAAGGACTTACTAGATAAGTCACAAAAATATTGCTTGCGATGTCTTGAGATTGTGGGGACTTGGATAAAATCCATGTCGAGCTTAGGAAGAAATTAGAAGACCAAGCCCATAGAATTAGAAATCGTCTTGCGTTTCTTGTGAGGCCCTCAAGATTGAGGCAGCCGTCTTTGAGGAGAAAATGCACGTCTTGAGAGAGCTCATCTTTCGGTTCTTCTTCTTCTTCCCCTGCTCTTCTTGTGCTTCTTTCTTCCGAGATTGCGGTATCTTATGAGCACTCTCGAGAAGTTTGTTGGAGGCAAGAAGAAGCAATCTCATTCTAGACCAATCTAAGATCGTGATTTAATCGGGGTCTAGGATTTGACTACTTGGAGCACGCTAGGCACATCCTCCTACCATTGTGCGTGCATCCAAGAGTGGTGAGATTGTGGTAGCTCCTGGGTGAGCACCACTGTGTTGAGTCTGCTTGGTGTGGTCCATGGGACTTGACCGAGAAGGATGCTTCTCCTATTATACGCCTCTAGCAAGGCGAAGTATACATGCACCTTCCGTAGAAGGATGGTCACCTAGTAGATTTTTGCTTTAGGCGCGCCAAGATCACTCGGCGTGATCGTGTTCTTGCTCTTAGGGTATTCGAGGTCATCCCGGACTTTGAGTGCTCCTAAGACACACACCGCTTCTAGGCAAGTTAGAGAGTCGCTTTGTTTTGGGCAAGTCCCGGACTTGGTTTTCATCTTTGGTTCTTGAATTTTAGTCTTGGAGCTGTTCGTAGTCGGTCTTTCGCCGTCCTCTTGATATTCCTCGTTCTTCCCATCGAGGTAGATATCGGTGGCGTGAGGTGTTTTCGGTAGGAGATTGAGCACCTTCTTGGGGTGGTTCGGCTTTTGCACCACGGCGAGCCAACCCGATTTGACTCCTAGATCATCTACGTAGTCGCTTCGATCGTGTGATAGTTAAGCGGCGGAGAGACACTCGAGTCGATGCTTACGTGGATGGTACTGAGGCGTCATGTGGTTGAAGATTGGGTTCCCAAGTCTTCACTCTATCGATCTTGAGTCATCTTTCTCTCTTATGTCTTGATCGGGTTGGTCGGATGGGAAGGAGATGTTTGGATTGTTGACTCGGTTGTTCTCGCCATATGACCGGAGATTCTCGATGGTTCTCTTCCTAGTCCGAGCCCCGGTGATGAGTTAATCACTTTTGGGGATGCATCTTGAGTAGAGTCATTGCTAAAGGTACCATCTGCATTAACCAAAATTTCATTCTTAAAGATGTTGCCTTAGTAAGTAAGTCGCAATACAATTTGCTCTCTGTTTCTCGACTTATCGATGACTCTTTCGAGGTAAGCTTCAAGAGTAATGTCTGAGAATCCTTGATTCATCGGGAGGTTAGTTTGCGGATTTCTAGATTTGGGAGAGTCTTTCGTGCTGATTTTTCGCTTCTTCCGAGACTCTCTTCGATGTTTGATTGCTTCGAGTCCGTGATCTCTCCTCGGCATAGGAGACTTGGCCACATTGGTTTTGATCATTTGACCGAGTTAGCGACCACGATCTCATTCGAGTCCGCTAAACTCAAGATGGTCAAAGACTTAGTTTGCTCTCCTTGCCGACATGGCAAGATGGTTCTCGCTTCTCATCCTCCGATCCACCGTAGTGATGGTGATGCACCGGGACAGCTTTTACATATGGACCTTTGTTGGTCCAAATAGAGTGCGATCGGCAGGAGGAAGTGGTATGTTCTTGTCATCGTTGATGATTTTCTAGATACTCTTGGGTATTCTTCATGGCCTCAAAGGATGAGACTTTTTCTCACTTGGGGGTTTGGTCATGGGTTGTCTATTGAGCTCCCGGTGCATTACGAGCTATCTGCAGTGATAATGGCACGGAGTTCAAGAATTCCTACTTTGAGAGCTTTTGTGTGGAGTGGTTTAGAGCATCGCTTCTCTTCTCCCTCGCCCCTCGTGAGAATGGCGTAGTGGAAAGGAAGAACGAGGACCACAGTTGAGATGGCCAGACGATGCTAGATGAGTATAGTACTCCTAGGAAGTTTTGGGTGAGGCTATAGCTCTTGCTTGCCATGTGTCTAATCGCGTGTTTTTGAGAGCACATTTGCATCGCACTTCTTATGAGTTGAGGTATGGGCGAAAGCCCGGTGTGTCCCATTTTCGCGTTTTGGTTGCAAGTGTTTTATCTTGAAGTCCGTAACCTAGATAAGTTTGAGTCTCGCTCTTGATGGTATCTTTCTAGGTTACTCGTCTTCTTCTCGTAGCTATAAGTGCAGGTGTTGATGCGCATAGGATCATAGAGACTGTGATGTGACCTTTGATGAGGCTAGCCGGAGCTAGACACGATGTTTGAGCTCTTCTTCTTCCTTGAGACCATTTTTGTAGAGGATGAGGATAATGGAGATGATGGTGTTCCATCCGATCCAGTCCCTCTACACCCGAGGTGCCTCTGTTTCCATTTCGCACCTCGGGGAGACCACCCTTGCCTTCCGGCTCTCCTTCGTGAGTGGCTCGCTCCTATCTCTTACATTCAAGAGGTAGAGGCCATACGCTCGGTCCTCCCGTCATATTCAGAGACGTCATCCTTCTGATCAAATGATCGGCGATTTGTTCGAGCGTGTCACACGCTCAAGAACGGATCTGTCTTCTTTCTGTCTTCACTCTGCCTTCGTTGCCTCTTTTGAGCCAAAGGATGTTTCTCATGCATTATCCGATGAGTCGTGGATTAATGCCATGCATGAGGAACTTGAGAACTTTGAGAGGAACAAAGTCCGCGGCTTGTAGGCGCCCATCCGGTCATAATGTCATTGGGACCAAGTGGGTGTTCAAAAACAAGCAGAGTGAGGATGGGGTTGTCATTCGCAACAAGGCTAGACTAGTTGCACAGGGCTTTTCTCAGGTTGAGGGTATTGACTTTGAGGAGACCTTTGCCCATGTAGCTAGGCTAGAGGCTATTAGGATCCTGCTTGCATTTTCTACATCCCGGGGCTTCAAGCTCTATCAAATGGATGTCAAGAGTGCATTCCTCAATGGCTATATTGAGGAAGAGGTTTATGTCAAACAACCTCCAGGATTTGAGAACCCCAAGTTTCCTAGTCATGTTTTCAAGCTTTCCAAAGCTCTGTATGGACTCAAACAGGCCCCCAGAGCATGGTATGAGAGGCTCAAGTCTTATCTTCTCAGCCATGACTTTAAAATGGGCATAGTAGACAAAACTCTGTTCATCAAACACCATGAGTCTCATTTTCTTCTTGTCCAGATTTATGTGGACGATATCATTTTTGGTGGCTCCTCTCATTCTCTTGTCTCTCGGTTTTCGATGTGATGAGTCTGAGTTTGAGATGAGTATGATGGGCGAGTTGAGCTACTTTCTTGGCTTCCAAATCAAGCGGACTCGGGAGGTACTTTCTTGCATCAAGGCAAATATACGTGACCTCTGGAGGCGCCGACATGTCGATGGGAAGCCGGTGATGACTCCTATGGCCACCACTGCTGTCCTCGAGCCCGATGAGGATGGTGAGCCTGCGATCAAAAGGAGTTTGAGCATGATCGGCTCCCTCTTGTACCTCACTTCTTTGTGTGTCATGGCGCTCGATTTCAAGCTTCTCCTCGCGCCTCTCACCGCCAGGCAGTCAAGCGCATCTTCAGGTACCTTCGTGCGACCACTGATTATGGTATTTGGTACTCTTCTTCTTCTTGTCTATCTCTTAGAGCCTTTTCCGATGCCGACTTTCTTTGGTGTAGGATAGATAGGAAGAGCACTTCGCACTTGCCAATTCATTGGCACTTCTCTTGTTTCTTGGTCATCTAGGAAGCGATGCAGGGTTGCCAGTCCACCACCGAGGCCGAGTATGTTCTTTGCGACCGATTCTTTGTAGTCAGTGCTCTGGATGAGATCGACCTTGCGGGACTATGGGTTAGAAATAGAGAGTGTGCCACTCTTACGTGACAACACTTCACTATTTGCATTGCTAAAACCCAAAGCAACATTCCTGACCAAACACATTGATATTAGATATCACTTCCTTAGAGACCATGTGGAGAAGGGTGATATCGTGCTTGATTCATAGATGGTGACCACCGGTTAGCGATATCTTTACCAAGCCTTTGGATAGCTCGAGGTTTGTTGCCTTGAGGAGTGAGCTTGGAGTCGTGAGCCCATCGGCTTATCTTGAGGGGAGCTGGTTTGTATATTATGTACTATATATTTTCTTTCACTTTTCCTTTCTTCTTACAGGTGACTTTGGGCTTGTTTTCTTAAGTTGAGTTCACTCACTTAGCATGTCTTCCATGGACCTCTTATCTTATGCTTTAGGTTGCTATCATGCGTGATTAGTCGTTCTCTCTTCTCTCTAGGTTGAGTTCCCTCACGCCTTATAAGTCTAGCAGTTTTGGGCCTCCGGGTAGGCAGTGCTGTGTGCACTCCTTAGTTGGGATCTAGAGTCGACTTCCTATGTTAGTCTCTAGGAAGATAAGAGCCATCTGAGCGATAGTGAGTCTCTTCTATCTTATCTATGCTCAATAGCCATCCAGTCTTGCAGTTTCTCGACTTCTTCTCCCCATTCTGTTTTTTTTTTGTTTTTATTGAGTTCATTTGGGTCTTCTTTATGCCTAATCTTGATAATAACTCAACTTTAACCAGATTTGAGCCTAAAATTGATTCAAGCTGTTGAGGGGAGTTTGGGAATCTGTTCATGCATTGCATTTAGACTGCATTTTTCTTTTATGAGCTTTGTCTATTATGCAATTGATTCAATCTTTCATGTAATGCACCTTGCTACATCTTTGAAGAAAATCACTAGCTTAGGTCTATCCAAGTTCATCTATGATACTAAGCTTGTTAAAATCTGAAAATTGAAAATCTTAAATGAAAACATGTTGCTTTTTCTTGTTAAAGTTTCTTCTCTAGAGGTTTTACCATGAATTGTGAATTTATGGAGTTCTCTAGAGTCCCTATAGCAACTTAGGTGAAACTTGCTTGATCCATATTTTAGTCCTTCAAAATTGCTCATATATGCTAAAATAAGAAAAACTTGACTCTTTTTGTGCAAAATTGAACTCAACACTATATATTCTCGAGACCGCCTCCCATTGCACTTGGGATGAACTTGGAATATATAGTGTATGACCAAGATCATTCTCTTAAGAGTTACTCTTGGGGTGATCGAACATGGCTTGAGTCAACCATTAAGAAATGCAAATAACAAAAACATAAGTGGGTAAAGAATGCAAATAATGTCAAACATTTGCACCCGCTATGTCTTTCAAAATATCAAAGAAGAAGAATTTGCATGAATTGAAAAATGAACTCGAAGGACTCTATATGTACTTCAAGATTCCCCAAAGTGTTGAGTAGGTTGAACTCTAGGTTTTCCATTTGATCCTATGAGTGGTGCTGGCTTCTAGCTTTGAAACTTTTGCTAAGTTTTGCACTTGTTCAAATCTTGCTAAAATAAAATCTTGTAAACCAAGCTTGTGAGCCAAATGAATTTGTTCTTGCAGACATCCTAGTTCACCATTTTCTAAATTGACTAGCTTGGTGTCATATCTTGTCATTGTGATCACTTGGATAATTCTCAAAGCTCACTTAGGATGCATTTCATGCATACATATATAAAGGGAGAGAAAACAAACAAAAAAAGAGAGAGAAAATTCCATTTTGATGCCTATATTGCCAAAAGGGAGAAAATGTAGAAAAGGCATCATTTAAAATGTAGAAAAGGGGGAGATAAAAATGTGAAAGCTTGCTATCTCTTATGATCTTTGTAAATCTTTGCTATCTCTTATGGATCATATCACATTTGGCACTTATGATTGATTTTTAGAGCTTTTGTAGAAAACTTGCTCTTTTCATGATCTTGCTCTAAAATCTTATCGCCAACTTGGTCATGATTTTATATCTTTCTCTCTGGACCAAGTTTGGTTTTGCAATCAAATTGCTTTACAAACTCAAATTTATGCCTTTTAGTGTTTGTCAATATACTCATCAAGGGGAGATTGAAAGACCATGTGGAGGTCTATCACGATGGTGATGAGTAATTGACCGTGGTTTAGCTGTTGTGCTTGAATTTGAGTTTGATCCGAGTGGTCGTCTTTGGTTGGTCGGAGACCGGTTGTCCGACCAGTGGTGGTCGTCTTTGGTTGGTCGGAGACCGGTTGTCCGACCAGTGGTCGTCTTTGGTTGGTCGGAGACCGGTTGTCGAACCCGAGTGGTCGGGACGAAGACCGTGGTCGGACCCGAGTGGTCGGGGCGAAGACCGCGGTCGACCTCGAGTGGTCGGGACGGAGACCGGTGGTCGACCCGAGTGGTCGGGACGAAGACCGCGGTCGGACCCGAGTGGTCGGGACGAAGACCGGTGGTCGGACCCGAGTGGTCGGGGTCGAAGACCGGTGGTCGGACCTCGAGTGGTCGGGATGGAGACCGATGGTCGTCCGTGGTCGGGATGGAGACCGGTGGTCGGACCATGTGTGGTCGGGGTTTCTGCCGATGAAGTGTATATCTTTCGCTGAGATGGATATGTGTTGTTGGACATTGCTATGTGATGTGGTTTCCTTGTCTATGATGGTTGCGGGACTTTGGAGCTAGGTCATGGTGAGGCGGGGATCGGGACTAGGCCGAGAGCCGAGGTCCGATGATCGTGGTGTCGCCAAAGATGACCGAGGCCGTGGAGTAGCCGCAAGCCAAGAAGACAAAGGAATGGATGAGATGCTAACTTGGGCTGCTCTGATCGAGGAGGACCGTTGGATCGCGATCGGGAAGAGAGAGAAGGGTCAAGTTGGTATGCTTTGAGCAGCGTGCAAAACCCGTTGTGTTGTTGGGTTTGGGTCACCCCATGCATAGCTGTGTGAGTGGGTAAAATCTCACCCTTGATGGAGTGCTCTAGGGTTTAGAGGCTCATCCAAGGGTGGTAGGTGTTCCTAGCTCGCTACTAGGCAGGGAGAGGGTGTCTCCACAGGGGCGTGGTGAGCGGTGAGGAAAGTCTCGTGAGTAGTTGAGAGTTGTTGAGAGTGATGGTGTAAGGATCAAATCCGGCTCTTGGATGTTGGCTTAGGATTGAAGCAAGATATCCAAGGGTGGGAATTGATCCCAGGTCACTATAAATAGAGGGGTAGGGGCAGCCTTCCCTCTCTGAAGGTTCTGAGGTTTTTGCTGCTCATTTGAGTTTTGCCCACTTTGTTGTGAGGCTTTGTAAACCTCCCTTCCAGAAATGAAATGTTCTTCATCTATGTTCTTGTTTCATTTCCCTTACGTATTTACATTACGCACTTAAATGCTGTTATCTAAATTTCGCATTTACTTACTTGCAATTTTCTTTACGTAATTTGGATTTGCCTCATCTCCTTCTACATGCTTCTGAGTCTTTGTTGAAATTCATGATTGATGAACTCTTCTCTAGATTCGGTGCTTTCAATCATCTAGGCAATCATTGCGTTCTTGTTGCAAGTTTGTAAATCTGTGTGTTCTTGAAGTGCGTAAACGTGTGACTTGCAGTTCTTTAGTCCTGATTGGCTTCTGGTTCTTGTTGCCAAGGATGAAAGATTGCTGGATGAATCTTCTATAGATCATATCCCAATTATCTAGGCAATCTACAACCTCTTCTATTCAGTTTTGCAAGAAACCAATTTCTGTGACTAGTTTTGAGATAGTGTTTCTATTTGTTTGAAGGGTTGTTTCTTCGTGTACTTACTTGCTGTGATTTGTGTAGAGTCATCCAAGGATATTACGATCATCAACTCTCACCGACAAGTTAAGGGTGAAGTCGTGTTCGTGACTCTGTTTTTGGTGTTGCATTTGTTTAAGCGAAAAGGGCGGAACCTTGGTATCAATTCCTTCGATTGATGATTGAAATAGGTTCTGACATCCTTAGGGAGGTGCACACCAATTTTCCTCGCTTTTGGATCACCATCAAAAATTACATCGATTCTGCTTTTAAGATCGTGCTGATTTTATCGCTCATCCGACCTCTGTGGGTCGGGCGTCATCGCTCATCGGTCGGGAACACTATTCACCCGAGTCTCGCTCATCCGACCTCGTAGGTCGGGCGTCTCGCTCATCGGTCGAGTCTTGCTCATCCGAACACTATTCACCCGATCTTCATCCGACCTCGTAGGTCGGGCGTCTCGCTCATCGGTCGAGTACTGCTCATCGAACACTATTTCACCCGAGAACTGCTCATCCGACCTCTGCGATCGAGTCTTGCTTAACCGCCTCCGCAATCGGAGTCTTGTTCATCCGGTCGGTCTTCGCTCACCCGAACATCGCTCATCCGACCACTTCGGTCGGGAGTTACATTCACCCACCACTTCCGGCCGGGAGTATCGCTTCATCCGACCACTTCAGTCGAGTATCTGTTCATCCGACAGATTACTAACGACTCGATTCAGCGATCTTTTCATCCGACGAGCTACTCGACCAAAGTCGCTTTTTTGCTCACCCTATCTTAACGGTGAGAGCTCTGTTTTGAAATTGCCCGATCGATGGTTCAGTTCTTTCTTTCTGGTCTTTTGGTGGATTGAATTCTAGGGGGAGAATTTATTCGAAAATTTTATTTGGCTCCTATTCACCCCCCTCTAGTCGCCTTTTCGATCTTTCATATATATACTCAAAAGATTGTTTCAAAGTCTTGATCCTTTATATTATATAGCAAGAGGACATGGATCAATACAATTGAAACATCAATTTAAATTATTAACTCCCCCTAGATGTGTGCATTCATGTATATATAGATTTGGAAACATAATGCACATATTTAGACTAAGGCAATGGAAGAGTTTATCTTTTAACTTGAATCCTAAGTATGCATTAAGACAATAGAGTGAATATGAGTGCATACCTTGGGTTTTCCATTTTCCATCCGAATTTGAGACTAATAAGAATGTAGCTTAATTAAACATGTTAGTCTCATAATGATTATATTTGTCATTAAACAATGGTTAAGCATTAATATTGAACCAATCACCAAAACCAATGGAGCTTGAACTTACAAAGGGGAAGAAGAAGATGAAGAGTCAGAAGTGGAAGAACAAACAACATGTGCATATCTCTCTCTATGCATAGCTGCCTCAATCTTGAGGACATCACAGAAAACGTACTTGGCATTCCTAATCCTAGCAGTTTTGGCCTCTAGCTTCTTCCTAAGCTCATCATGGATTCTACCCATGTCCCCCTCAATCTCAACACATCTAACATAATCAACTTGTGACTTAGCTAGTAGGTGCTTAGCAAGTTTAGCACACTTTACAATCAAAGTGTCATTGTCAAATTTTAGTTCCCTACAACTCTCACATGAGCTGACTGGGTCCTTAGAAGTAAATTATTCAAGTTTTTCATTTTTAATAGAAAGCTTCCTAAGGTGAGCAGTCATGATATCAATCTCAGCTAACAACTTAGGGCAATTATCACAAGAAGCACATGTAGGAGCATGAAGAAGATTAGCATCAACAGAAATAGTATCAGAAATACTACAGCTAGTATTCTTCACCCTAAGAACCTCTACATTAGAAAACACACTATCATGCAAGGTCCTTAGGTTCTCCAACTCCACAAGTAATGCATCGCAAAGAGAACAATCATCAGTGCCAGAGGAGGGACTAGATCTAAGTGAAGCAAGCTCCCGTGACAACCTACCTACTTTCTTCTCAAGTTCTGTACATCTAGCTTTAGCTCTAGCATGGAATTTCTCTAGACTCGTTGTAGATGTCATCATCACTAATGTTGTTCTCGTCGACCATGAAGCACACGCGGGTGAAGTCATCGCCACCCTTGGTCTTCTCTTGCTGATCATCCTCTCCATCGTTGCTCCAAGTCTCAGTGTTGGAGAAGAAGATATCATCAAGTGCGGCAAGGACGAGGTGGAAGAGTTTCTTGTTCTTGACAAAGTTGCAGTACTTCTTCTCATGCGTGGGATCACGAGTTGGATCCTTCTTGTTGCGGTTCTTACTGGTGTAGTCATTCTTGTTCCCACTACTGTAGTTGTTCTTGCATTTCTTCAGTTTGGGGCAGTTTGTCCAAATGTTGTTGGGGCCACCACACTCGAATTAGGTGATGAAACCACCTCTCTTCCTCTCTCTCACCCTCTTGTATGCATGGGAGAATTTTCTGGCTAGGAGGGCAAGCTCATTTTCTAAAAAATTCTCCAGATACTCATCACTCATCTCATAGAAAGCCGAGAGTGAAGCACCAAAAGAAATCACAGAAGTGGTGGGATCGATGACCAAGGCCATCAACTATGACTTTATCTTGCGAATGACGACATCCATCTCATGAGTCTTGAGTCGAGAATAAGCCTGTTAAGAGTCGGAGTTGACAGGTCTGTGGTGTCCTTGATAGAGGTCACCTTCATCTCCCAAACATGGAGGTTGATTGTCGTTAGAAAATGCTGAGCATTCTTTGAGTCAGAATATATGGTACTAATAGCTCGAAGATCACTCAGGATCTTAGTGGAACACCCAAAATACTCGTCCAAGGAATCTCCAGCGTGCAGCTCAAACTTGTTGTTGTCACGCTTGAGCTGGTCTTGCCTCACCATCTTGATCTGAGTGGTTCCCTCATGGTAAGCATTAAGGGTCACCCAGATCTAGAGGACAGATCGTAGATGAGATATCGTGTCATACTCACTGCGGCTAAGGTCCTGTATGAGGATGTTCCTTGCTTTAGCATTTGCGTCAATTTCAGCCATATTCGTCGCATTGACATCCTCATCGGTAGAAACCTCATATAGGCGCTTCACCTTCTGTTAGATCGAGAAACCCTAAGCAGTGATGTATGACTCCATCATGAATTTCCAAAAAGGATAATCCACCCCAGAGAATATTAGAGGCTTGGTGGAATAATTGTCCGTCATCATGGCTCTTGAGACCAGTTAAGATCTAAAAAGAGCAAAATTAGACTCTAATACAAAATTGAAGGACTACTAATGACAATCAGAGGGGGTGAATGATCATAAATCAAATTTTACCCTCAAAGAAACCAACCAAAACCTCTCTACACTAAAGAAGTACGGAAAAGCAATTTTTCAGAGAATTTCACCTCCGGAGCGGCACTACCGCAGCTAAATGGCTGGTAGTACTGGAATGAATAGTAACCTAGTACTACCATGCTACAGTACAGTAGTGTTGATGAATAGTAAAAATAGGGCTGTGAATAGTGAAATCAGCACGAGTTCAAGATCAAAAATCCATGCAACTTTTGATCGGCTGATCCAACACCCATGAAATTTTGTATGCACCTTCCTAAGGATATCATAAATCTATTCCAACCATCAATTGCAAAGATTGACATCAATGTTCCAACCTTTTTCAAATTTACCCAAGCTTGCACCAAAACCGGGTCAAAACCCAAAATTTCACCTTGTGCTTGCTCGTAGGGATTTAATGATCAAGATGATCCTAGATAGTCTACCACACGTCACAGCAAGCAAGAACACAAAAGAAAGAACCCTCAAACGATCAAGATCAAGATTTCCCAAAGATCCTTCCTTTGCAACCCAAAAATTAGTTTCTTCAGAAAACTTTGATGATCATGAAGACATTTGTCTAGATAATTGAGATATGATGTATAGAGGATACATCCATTAATTATTCATTCTTGACAACACAAGATCAAGAAGGAAAGAAACTAAATAGACAGAGATCAAGAGCCAAAAGAGAAGAAGATCAAAACATGAGATAAATCTTGAGCACAAATTTTGATTTTATTTCAGATCAAGATGGATGTTCACAAATCCTCTCACTTGAGGGCAAAGCTCCCAAGGAGCCATCACACACACACATAAAAAAACTAAAATCTTGTGGAAACCCTAATCCTTTTCCTAGGCTTAGTGACTTAGACCTTCACCTCGCTGTACATCTCCTTATATAGAGGAGGTAAAACTAACCCTAAAACTTGGATACACAAGTGGATATCATCCACATTTACATGGGCTAACCCGATAACCTAACACACATAACAGGTTTTACACTCACATAAGCACACTTCTCAAAGCGGCCTTTTATACGACGTTCAATTCACTCCATGAGTCTGAATTTACGTCCATATCTACTTTGGCTTGATCTAAACCACTTAGGCCACCGTCACGATTTTTTAAATCACCTCGATACCCAATATTGGACAAATTATCAATTTGTCCCATGACCAGTCTTTTCCATCCACTCGAAGCATCGCCCATGCTTATTCATCCATCATGTGGCCCCAATGACTTCTCGCCAAGCCTCTCATGCGTCCGGACTCCTTCGAA
Organism: Otatea glauca; assembly: GCA_036346275.1. Classification (NCBI taxonomy): domain Eukaryota; kingdom Viridiplantae; phylum Streptophyta; class Magnoliopsida; order Poales; family Poaceae; genus Otatea; species Otatea glauca. The sequence continues at coordinate 27,802,481 of CM070721.1, read as the reverse complement.
CCGTCCTCACTTGCAAACAGGCCCAAATCACTTGGCGCGCCACATGTCTTTGACCGCTTCACCATGACAGCGCCGGCTTCCTTGACCATTCTGGATCTCAACTCCTTGTTGAGCCTAAGTCTCGGTCCATGCCATTGCCCACTATGTCCATCACCAATGTTTCACGCTTCGACCCCTTGTCTTTCTGGCCAACCACTTCCTGGCCCCCAGTCATCTTCTGGCATTCCTTAACCATTTTGGACCTCAGTCGTAGCCTAGTCTCGGTCTTCTCCATCTCACCATGACCTAGCTCCGAAGTCCTGTAACCACACAAACAGCCAAACCATTACGCAACACTGTTCACAATATGTGCAATTAACCATCTTATAATTCAAACTAACAATTAAGGAAATCCGGTACTACTGCCAACAGAGGTCAGTAGTACCGTAAGGCCGGTACTATCGCAATCCTAATGCTAGTAGCACCGCTCTTGCCCAACTCAAAGAAAACGGCTCACTGGTAAATTACTACTGCCAGTATTGGCCGGTAGTACCACTCCCCTAGCACTACCGGCCTTAGCACACCGTTAGTACCGCTCTGCTAAAAACCCAGAGAAACCCTCTCTGTAAAATAGCTACCGCCTCTCTGAGGCCGGTACCATCGTAGGGCCCGCACTACCGCCACCCATAGCCTATAGTGCCGCCCAACCTGATAGCACCTCAAATTACTTCAAATTTTAAAAAATGAATTGAAATTAAACTCAAACTTGAGCACCACAAGTTCAACCACTGTCAATTACTTATCACATACATAGGTAGGCCTCTACATGGCCTTTCATAATCTATCTTACCGATTGCAGGATTAATTCGGCTGGTACGCCTTGAACTCGGTGTTCGCGTGTATTGAGACTGATGGGTTCTTTTTCGGCATCGATGGTTGTACTGACAAAAAAAAAACTACCTCTGTCCTGGTCCGGTTGGACCTAGGCCTAATGTGCCTCCTGGATCGAGCCCAAACTAGGCCAACTAGTCATCGCAGCCAAACAAGCCCGTCCGTGCTATCAATCTACGCTTCCGTTGTGCTTATTATGCATTTCCTTTGGGAGCGCTTTCTCCGGCGTTTTCTGTGTGAGCACCACCAACCTGTAGATCATCATTGTATTCAACTCTGCAGTCTTGTTTAGTACTAAGCAGGAGTAGACAATGGCAGGGATGCGACTACTTGTTCCTTCTCCCTCCATTCCTTCTCTCCAGCCCATGCATAATTTAAGCCATCAATTATTGTATGCATGTACATCTACAAGAACATATATTAAATGTAAATGTATTTAAACTTTGGTCGTCGTGTTCCAAACACAGCTCACAGTGTCGTCGCCGACTCGCCGGCACGTTCTTGAATCCCAACGGCAAAGAGAATAGAGACTGCAATGTTCTGGCATTTCTTGTAGATCCCCAATCTCTGCCTCTTCCTCTTCCTCTTCCTTTCCACACCTCTATCTTTTTCTCGTCCCAATGCAGCATGAGAACTGAGCTGCATTGTCCGGTCGTATCGGTTCGTCGCGGCACGTTAGATTATTGCTCTGATTTGTGGAGGTGGTAGCTTCTTGTGTGATCTAGAGGTACGGTTCATGGCTTCTGTTCTTTCATTCTTGGTATTCAGACTTCATAGCTGTTGTTTGTTCTTGGTTTGAGGAAATATGGACTTCTTGGGGTTTCTACCTTAAGAAAATCAGAATGCCTTTTTCTTTTATTCTTTTACATGATTTATCATGTTTGCATCAAATCATTTAATTTTGGCTGTAATTTTTCATGGAATACCATGTTCTTTTCTTTGTGGACCCTAAAACTCTCCCATAATGTCTTCTGACGCAAAGGAAGTTTCCATGCAATTAGTTCTCTTAACGAGCTGGAAGAATCTTTTCCTTTGGGTGATGGATTTTTTTAAAGCAGAAGACGTGTTGTGATCTGTAGAACTGGAAGATTTCTGTCAAAGGTCTTATCTTGGGGAAGGTTTTGTTTATTAGAGTTCAGTTTGTCCTTTTAACCTCACCTTGACCCCCTTCCATTGCCACCGCGTTTATGAATTTGCTGGAACTATACTTTCTTAGGAGTCAACTCTTTTGGATTTTGTTCATGGTAGAAATGGATGGTGCTCAAGGTCATGAATGAAATATAGTTCAATACTTGGTGTTGTTCTGTTTTTATTTTCATTTGTTCCAGAGAAGAGGGTTTTTTAAACAGTGCCCTTTTAACATCATCATTTTCAGTAACTCTTGCTGTAATACTGTGTCTTGAACTCTTGATCAGAAAAAAGAGTGGCAGAATAATCCTTCTTTTGTGTAACTTCAGTACATGGTTCCATTATTAGTGCACAAACTAATGGAGCTCTTTTTTTTTCGCCTGAAGAAATTATAGGTACCCATTTGTCTTGTCTCTTTAGTCTTATGAATCTAAAGAATTTTATGGAACATGGTTCCATTATTAGTGCACAAACTCAGGGGTTGACTCCAAATTGAAGATTATGAATCTATGAACATCAGTGACACAATGCTTTTTGAACAATTTGGTATTAATCACTTTCCTCCCATCTCAAATCAGGCAGTAGTACGCAATGAGAACTCTGCTTCAAGCTCAAGCCGGTGGCGGTGGTGGTGCCGCCGCCGGCAACACAGCAAACACCCTGGCGATAACGGGCACTACTATTCCTCCCTCAACGTCGCCATCGACTGGCGCTTCACCGACGCCTCCTGAATCTTCTTCCTCTTCTTCCGCTCCTCCTCCCTCTACCTTATCGTCCTCTAATCCACCGCCGCCTTCCACATCGTTTCCTACCCCGCCGCCACCTTCTCCATCATCGCCACCGCCATCACCGCCACTTGCACCACCTCCTTCACCGGTTGCCACTGCCCCTCCGCCACCGTTGGCGTCACCTCCCCCTCCACCAGCCGCATTGCCTCCCCCACCACCGTCCCCCGTGCCGACGTCCGCTCCGCCGCCTCCCACCGCCACTGCACCTCCGCCACCGGACAATGCCGCTCCCCCGCCTTCCTCCATGCAAGTGCCACCACCACCGTCCGCTCCCCCACCACGGACACACCTCACTCCGCCTTCTTCGAGCGCGGCTCCCCCACCAATCGCGGCGCCGCCAGAACAACTCCAGTGGACGCCACACCGCCGCCACCGCACTCTGTCGTGGCTTCTGCGCCGCGTCCGCCAACCCGGACGAGCTCAGCGGCCACCCCGCAGTGGCATCCGGCTACCGCTGTAACGCCGCCGGCAGTGGATAGCGTAGCAGCACCGCCAAGCGGTGGCGGGCTGAACTCCGGCGCCACGGCAGCCGTGGTGGTCGTAGTGGTGATCGCTTTCCTCAGCTTCACCGGCGTGTTCGTCTGCCTGTCGACGCGGCGGAAGCGGAAGCACGCCGACCGGTACTACGCTGGCTTCGTCGTGCCGTCATACACGCCGCAGCATATGTCCGGCGAGGCGCCATTCCTGCGGGCGCCGTCGGCGCCGGGGTCGATGAACTTCAGCATGGGCGGCAGCCAGGGCATGTCGCCGACGACGAGCCAGGCGTACGGGCATCAGCAGCAGCAGCAGCGGTTCGCGTCGGCGAACTACAGCACGACGGGGAGCCAGGGGCCGGCGAGGAGCGTGGCAGCGTCGGGCGACCTCAGCGTGGGCAACACAAAGTCGTTCATGTTCGACGAGCTGTACGACATCACCGGCGGGTTCGCGCGCGACAACATCCTCGGCGAGGGCGGGTTCGGGTGCGTGTTCAAGGGCACGCTCGCCGACGGCAAGGTGGTCGCCGTGAAGCAGCTCAAGGGAGGTGGCGGGCAGGGTGAGCGCGAGTTCCAGGCGGAGGTAGAGATCATCAGCCGCGTCCACCACCGCCACCTCGTCTCCCTCGTCGGCTACTGCATCGCCGAGGACCACCGCCTCCTCGTCTACGACTTCGTCTCCAACAACACGCTGCACCACCACGTCCATGGTAGGAACAGGACAAGGCCAGCTCTACTTCTTTACTTCGAGAGCTCACATGACTTCTGTGATTTGGCCTCATCTTGATTTCGATGGCCTACTGTGTCTAAATTACTCATGTAGGGAGGGGAAGGCCGGTGATGGACTGGCCGACGAGGGTCAAAATTGCAGCGGGCTCCGCGCGCGGATTGGCCTACCTGCACGAGGATTGTAAGACGGATTCTGTCTGCGGTTCGGTTTGGCTATTTCAGTGTTTGTTCTGTAGGAATTGAAGCCTAAATCTTGTGTGTGTGTGCTTTTCTTTTGTTCTTTGTTGTCATAGGTCATCCAAGGATCATCCACAGGGACATCAAGTCATCAAACATCCTGCTTGATGACAACTTTGAAGCTCAGGTTTGTTCTTGCTGCAAAACTGCCATCTTTCTGAACAATTTAGCTGCTGTGGATGGTATGATCAGTTCCTGATTAGACCTGAATGAGCTGTGTTCATGAGCCAGGTTGCGGACTTCGGGCTTGCCAGGCTAGCGGAGAACGACGTCACTCACGTCTCGACTCGTGTGATGGGCACATTTGGGTAATGCATCTCTCCAGGAGTTTTAGCACCGTCATTCACATCAGCATGTAAAAAAGAAGAAACTTACATTACTGTCGATTCTTTATTTCTGCTGCATCCAGGTACTTGGCTCCAGAATATGCATCGACAGGGAAGCTGACGGAGAAATCAGACGTGTTCTCCTTCGGCGTCGTGCTTCTGGAGCTCATCACCGGTCGAAAGCCTGTTGATTCATCCCGTCACGTTGGCGACGAGAGCCTAGTGGAGTGGGTAAGCTCTTGCACTAGTACCACCAGTACTAACAAATCTCTAAAATTCCCCTTCTCACCTGCACAATTGTGCTGCAGTCCGGGCTGGCAAAAAAAGCTTATTAAGGTTCGAATCAAAATTGCTTACTACAGTAGTTAATGGGTTCAAAATTGAAATAAGTCCATTTCAAACGAAAAAAGTTTAATGAGGATCGGCCCGATGGTGACTCATTAGCTCGAATTTAAAATAACCACTTAAATGATAAATAAAATTATTTTATGTTAAACTATGTTAATTTCGAAAAAAACTCGATAATAGAACTATGTCAATTTCGAAAGAAACTCGATAATAGATCGTTAAGCTTGATAGCCAGCCCTAGCTGCTGTGTTGGTCACTGACGACGTGCTGTTCCTGATCATACTCCTCTTACAGTCGAGGCCGCTGCTAAACCAAGCAATCGACAACCAGGAGTTCGATGAGCTAGTCGACCCTCGCCTTAATGGGAACTACGATGAGGCTGAGATTTTCCGGGTGATCGAGGCGGCTGCAGCATGCATCCGGCACTCGGCTGCCAGGAGGCCCAAGATGGGGCAGGTACTGACGAGACCTTCAACTGTACAAAATCCGGCAAACAGAAATTATACACTGCACATCTTCAGTGCATCACATGTTGCTTACGGGCACTGAATTTTGGACCTGTTTTCAGGTTGTCAGAGTTCTCGACAGCCTGACCGATGTTGACCTAAGCAATGGTGTACAGCCAGGGAAGAGCCAGATGTTCAATGTTGCAAACACGGCGGACATCAGGCAGTTCCAAAGGATGGCGTTCGGCAGCCTGGATTTCAGCTCCGAGTACGGCCACTCAAGGTCCAGCATGGGCAGCAGGAGAGATTTCTAGTCATAAGAAGCCAAAAAGCTTCTCCAGGAGCATTTTTTCCCAGCTTCGGATGATCTTACTATTTATTTGTTTTCTATGTGTACATTGACAGAATATACACACATGACAATGTATTATTGGCTGTTCTGGATGAGATTTTTGGTTTCCTCTCAAATTGCTATACGAATTTTCCAAAAATATCGGATTAAATTTCAATTTATGACATTAATCAACTCCTTATCTTTCAATTGCTCCTTTATTAACCTTAAAAAAAGAAGTAACTCCCTATTTACAAGTCATACCAGTTTGTTGGGAAAAATACATGTTCAGAAAACAAGAATAAGATAGAATTTTTTTTAACTCGGAATAAAATAACATTTGGGTAGCTAACAAATGGGCTTGATCCCACTTAGATTTGTTTCTTTGTATGGTGTTGATAAAATATTTATTAAAAATGATACAAATTGTAAATTAACCAGTTAAAGTTGGGGCAATTCCTAAATTTGTCTCCAAGCAATCCCTGTTTGCTCCAAAGTCAACTTTGTCCTACTTACTTTCTCACACACATTTGGTTTTAATACAATTTTTCGTGTTACAACTCCAGCATTCTTGACCATCCGAAACCTCAGCTCTTATCTGAGTCTAGTCAGCAGTTACCCCCACAACCACAGACCAAAACAATCATTAATGAGTACAAGAACGAACGAAATGCATCGTCAATAGCCTCAACAAGGAGTACACTACATGAATGAACATATCCAAAGGTCAGCGAATCGACGAATTACTCAAAAGCCACTCAACAGGCTCAACTCACCAATCCCAAACGTGTTTGGCCTCCTTAGAAACTCTGAAAACACTAGATATATCTTGGGTGCATAGTTATCAGAAGTGCGGTTCATCTGATTCGCGGTACAGGATTTGGGTTCGCGATTTACCACTTTTTCTTCAAATTTTCACTACGAACACGAACCCCATATCCTAAATTGGTTTAGATTCGATGAAACCGATTCGCGATTTGTGAGAGTTTACAGTGAATCCGGTAACTATGTGTGGGTACACGCTCCATAAATGTCTTGGTTACACCCCTGATCCATCCTTCGCCAGCCGTCCCTCGTTGAGTTACTGCCAGATCTGGCCTCCCGTGATTGTCGAATGGGAAGGGGAATGAACAGTGGTGACGACAGAGGAAGGAGAGGGAGGCACGGTGGGTGAGGGGAGGGCATAGGCAAGGCGAGCTCGCGGGAGGGAGGAAGTGATGGAGGAGGACGGGGAGGAAGGCATGGGGAGGGCACGAGCGAGGGGAGCCTGTGGGAGGATGGGAGGAGGCGGGGCGAGGACGCGAGGAAGGCACGGCGGTGAGGTGGCAACCTGTGTGAGGGGAATGGGATGATGGCAAGGGCAGCACAGGGGGGTTGGCGGTGACGACGATGACAGTGAGATCAAAGGAAGGAGGCAGGTGAGGCGGCTATCTCTGCGAGGGGAACGAGTGGCCTAGGGCATGAGCTCTGTTGGGAAACCTCATGGCCCATTGAAGGTCCATGTTGGTCCCTTAACCTAAACCCTAGGTGAGCGCTATAAAAGGAGGAGGGGGGTTCCCCCCTATATACAAGCATTCAGAAAGCAATAAGGAATTCCGCTGTCGCTCCCCATATACCTGTGTCTCTCCTCTGTTCTCCAATTTTAGATCTATTCAGGGAACCTCGGACTATTCGATAGCGAGGTTCCTTAACACGTTATCAGCACGAAGCTCTACCGGAGTTCAGATTGAAAGGTGAGAAAAGGTGGGATTTCAGCGATTGAATCTAAACGCTTGTCGTTTCTATGCATATATTTATCCTACGCATCTTGTATCGTTTTCGTCACGTGGCACGAAGCCACACGGCGATCGCTCGAAGCTACGTGGCAAGAACCTACAATGCATGCTTCTAACCTGCGCATTCGGTATTGTGTTCGTTGCGTGGCACGAAGCTACAACGACATGGATCTACAGTTCAGTTTACTGTTCATGCAAGAAAAAAATCGCCGTTGCTTTGGCTTGCGCGCCCGCAGTGTGCTGCCATTGCCTCGGCTTGCGCACCCAAAGCGCTGCCGACGCTGCGCCCCAGCCCGCCACGGCTTGCAGTCGCCTCGGCGCTCCGGCCCATCGCCGCCTCGGCCCGCGCCAGCTCGCGGCGCGTTGCGCTGCCGTCGTCTTGCCTTCGCCATCGTCGCGTACGCACCTCGGCCTCGCCGTCGCGCCTCGGTCGACGATGCGCCCGCGACCGCGCGCGCCGCGCCGCAGCCGGCGGCCGCGCTTATCCGACCGTCGTGCCCGACGCCACGCTTCTTCGGTCGCCGCGCCTCGGTCGGCGGCCGCGCGACGTCGCCGCCCCGCCTCGGCGCTCGGACTCCGCCGCCACCGACGAAAAGCGTGCCCTCACCACCACCGGCCGGCTCGCGGCCGACTCCCGGCCAGAAGGCCGCGCTGCGCCGGCCGGCTTGCGGTCGTCGCCTCGCGCCCACGCTACGAGGCCCTCCGGCGTCTGTCTCGGCTCGTCGACTCGCTTAGCCCGCCTCGCAGCGCCGCCACCCGCCTCGGCACGCGTGCGTTGCGCCCCGGCCTCGAGCCCGACCGCCGTCTGCGTCGCAGCGCAGCTCGGCTCCGCCGGCCAAGCCGCTCGACGCCTCGGTTTTTCCCACCGCGCCGCGTCCGAAGCATCCGCCGCTTCGCTTCCGCTTCCGCACCGCGCCGCCAAGCGCTGCGGCGGTCGCTCCGTCGTGCGCGCGCGTCGAGGCGGCGGCGCCGCCGCCGCCTCGGCACGGCTCGCCTGCCGTGCCCCGGCTCTCAGCGCAGATTCGCCTCGTCCGCGCCGGCCGCGCCGCCGCCTCGCCGCCACTCCAATCCCCATCCTCGGCTCGGCAGCCTGCCACACGCTCGGCCGACCACCGCTGTTGCGGCTTCCATCGTCACAAGAAGCACGAAGGGGAGGCGCAGCGTGAAGGGGAGGCGAAGCAAGGGAGAAGCAAAGAAGAGGAGCGGGCAGGTGAAGCGAAGAAAAAAAAAGAGGAAAAGTGCAAAGAGGCGGCGGCGACGGCGGCAGCTAGGGGAAACCCTAGCCGCGCGTGCAGGTGGGCCGGGAAAAGGGCAAGGCCCAGCGGGCCGGATCGGCCGGAAGAAAAGAAAAAGAAAAGAAAAGAGAAAGAAAAGAAAGAAAAGGGAAAGAAAAAGAAGAAAAAAAAGGAGAAAAATTGCAGAAAATTTTGAAAAAATGCCAGAAAATCAAGAAGATTTATTTGGCTCTGTTTTTAATTTTTATAGCTCTATTTCTCTGTTTTATGAATATTCTTTATGAATTTTGAATCCGTTGCTTTATTTAAGATATTGCAATGCATAGCAATTTAATTTTTCTGCACTTTATGTTTTTGCAACCATTTTCTATCAAATTACACGCAGTAATCTAAATCAGAATTTTGAAATCATAAATCGTGATTCGTGAGTTTGAAGAACTGGCCCCGCACGGTCAGAAATACCTCACTTGGGCATCGGACGTGAAGATCGTTCTTGGGAGCAAGAAGCTCCGTGCTACGATTGGTCTAGGGTCCTCGCAGGACGCGAAACCTACCGTCAAGCAGAACAATCAAGCCTTGCACTGCCGTTTAAATGCATGAATCGCATTTTCTTTTAGATTATGGTTGTTAGCATTTTCTTTTTGAATAATGAATTGTAAGCTCTAGAAGAGCATACTTCTCTCATGAATAAATATGTAATTTATTCTTTATTCCAGTATTCTTTCATTTACAAGCAATTTTTGAATTATTTTGCCTTTGTTTGATTGGAATTATATTTCTTTTATCTAGAAATCGTGTAGCGCCCAAATGGAAGAGATATGCATTGTTGATAGTGGCACAACAAATACCATCTTAAGAGAGTCTAAATATTTCCAATCGATCACGAAGAACGCCGAAAGATTACTACGATCGCAGGAAGCGACTCATATGTAATCGGCTCAGGAAGAGCCACTATTATATTGCCTATGGGTACAACTTTGGTAATCGAAGAAGCCCTTTTGTACCCTGAATCAACACGCACTCTCTTAAGCTTTAAAGACATCTACGCCAATGGTTTTCACGTAGAAACCAATGAAGAAAATGGCAAAGAATACTTGTGCATTGTGAAGCACGCGGTATGTGGAAAAATGGTATTAGAAAAATGCCCCTCATATGAATCTGGGTTGTACTACACGAATATTCATGCACCCGAAGTGTATACTTCCTTGAAGACTGTTTTTAGAAGCTCTGAGTTATTTTCTTTATGGCATGGTAGATTAGGTCATCCTGGTCTTAGAATGATGAGAAATATAGTGAACAACTCACAAGGTCATGGCATTAACGTTAAAAATTTTCCGAATCATGAAGATTTTGTGTGCCCTGCATGTGCCTCCGGGAAATTAATAACTAGACCCTCTGTCATGAAAGTGCAAAGTGAAATCCCTGTATTCCTGGAACGCATCCAGGGGGATATTTGCGGTCCGATTCAGCTCTTGTCAGGGCCATTTCGATACTTTATGGTGCTCATCGATGCTTCCTCGAAATGGTCGCATGTATGCAAATATCAACAAGAAACCATGCTTTTGCAAAGCTGATCTCGCAGATCATAAGAATTAAGAATGCTTTCCCTGATCATCGCGTGAAGTCCATTAGAATGGACAATGCTGGAGAATTTACTTCAAAGGCATTTGATGATTATTGCACGCAACAACAGGATAGCGATTGAGCACTCCATCGCACGTCCATACGCGAGAATGGACTAGTGAATGTCGGACCCGAATTTGCAACCAAACCCTCTGTGTATACTACACTAGTCCAGATCACGCTAGTGCACACAGTGGAAACATAGATGAAATACCATTCCATACAACGAATTAACTAAGAAGAAGCAAATTATTATTAAATAAAGCAAACGACCTTATGGTTAATGTTTACACCATTATGCCTTAAGGGCTTAAGAAACAAATACTATTGCAGCGGAAAAGATAACTTGAGCCATTCGACATGCCACAGGCAATCGTCTGGGGAACGCCTTCCTAATCCACGTAGTCTTCATAGAATTCCTCCTCATGATATTCATCATCTTCTTCAGCAACTGATCAACACGGGCATAAAGCCGTGAGTACAAAGGTACTCAGCAAGCCGTAGGGAAATGATGCAATATATTTATGCACGGCTTGACAATGATGGCTATATAGTTCTTTTGCAGAAAGCAATAACTTGAATTGAAATACAATAAATAGATTGAAAGCATATTTATGAAAACATAAATAAATAACTGATAGATCAATGATAGGCAACAAAACAACAGTGAACTCCCCGTTCACATCCCAACAATTCCACATTCCACATTTTACGAAACACTCTATACCCCGTGTGAAATTCCCGGGCTTTGTCCATGACCGCGGACGCGGCTATTCGAATAGTTTTACACTCTGCAGAGGTTGTACAACTTTACCCACAAGACATGACCATCTCTTTGCGCAATCGACAATAACACACTGCCTTTGGTGTGTCGCAGAGATATCATGACAAAGCCTTTACAATGCACTGTCTAAACTCGCATCGCTTCGCTAAGGTTTCGCCTTTAGGGCCCCTCTTGCGCCTTGCGAATCTACCCGCCATCCCGAACCCACACCACCAACCGGCAAGACTCAAGGCTAGACATTACAAATTAATCAGCTAGGTCTGTCCCATTCCAGACATGTGGTAGTACGGTTAGGCCCAGTTCAATGGCGCACAAGATTAAGTCCTTAAGTTGTCTTAGGCAAGACATCCACATCCCAATGTGCTAGAAAGCACCCCCTTTACTGCACGATCACTTGCCCGAGGGAAAACAATTCGTTCAACCAAGACCAATGGCAACCCCCGCCATGGTACAACAAATTTTACAACAGTGGCTACCGACCACGATTCAATATCTCATTAAGTCAATATTATCATTATTCACATGTGACATGAATCCCAACATATATGTAAGCATGTCTAAGCATAGCTACGATAACCCAATGTTGGTATAATGATTATGTCCAACTAGTAATGTCCCAACCTAGGTTTAACAATGGATACATGGCATACAACTAATCAAGGTGGCATAATGTCAACTAGGTATACATCTACTCCCATTAAATAAGCATTGATACACAAAATAGCATGCAATTATAATAAAGTAAATTACTTTTGCAAACATAGGATCAATATGCTCAAAGGATTACGACTTGCCTTGCTGATCTAGTGCTGAATCTTGGTCTTCGAAGTCTTCGTTCGCTCCCTCGGAATTAGCGTCTACCGGAAAAGAAGCAACAAAACCAAATAAATACAAAACAGAGACTCAAACCAGCTCAAAACTGAAAATAAATGGCTCTGGAAGATAGATCTTGATTTTAGAAAAATTTAGAAACTTGAATCGCCTTAATCGGAGTTCGTATGAGTGAGAACGGGCCTCCGAAAGATTAAATTCAGAAAAAATACAGAAAATCAGAATTCTGGATTTATTTTTGTACTGAAAAAGCGATTTATTGCGCAACCGCTGACGTCATCCAGCTCACGGTGGACTCGGTCCACGGCGCGGGCTCGTCCACCAGGCGCCGCGCCACGGTAGACGGCCGACGCTGGCACGACGCGGGTTTCTCGGCCGACGCAGCGGCCGACGCAGCAGCCACGCGCGCCACAGATTCGAGAGAGAGCGGACGGACGGCCGTGGAGTGGCGCAGCGGCCGGAGGTGACGCGAAGACGATCCGGCGTCCGATCGGCGACGGACGGCGGGATGCAAGAGCTCGGCCGACAGAGACGTGGCCGCATCTGAGACGCACGCAGGCGATCGGACGGCTGGGGTTGGGCGAAGAAGAACGGCGGCGAGGTTTTACCGGAGACGGGGAAGAAGACGAGGCCGGCGGTGGAGGAGAGCCGGATCGGGCGCGGGGCAAGGCGGAACGGGGAGAGGACGACGCGGGCAATGCGGAGAGACCGACGGCGGCGGCGGAGAGGCACCGGCGACGACGGAAAAGACGGCGGAAGGGCTCGGGCACGGCGGAGATCAACGGCGAGCTTGCGCGGCGCGACGGCGGCAACTAGGGCGGCGAGAGGTGGGGCAAAGGCGCGCGAGGAGGCGATCCTCGGGCGTCGGGCGGCTTAAATAGGGGCCTCGGCGGCCGTGTCCGGCACAGAACTCAAGGGGCGGCGGCGACGCGGTTTCGGCGGCGGCGGCTAGGGTTAGGGCACGCGCCCACTGGCTCGGTGGGCAGCGGACGAGCGAGCGAGCGGGCGGCGAGCGGTCGGGCCGAGGCGACGCGGAGGAAACGGGTCGCGATGGGAAAACGGAGCGGGCCGGAGGAATTTCGGCCCGAGAGCATTTTAAAAAACATTTTCCGATTTTAAATAATTCCAGAAATCCGAATAAAACCAAATAAATTCAAATAAATGTCAAATAAATTCAGAAAAATCCCCAAAAAATACAGAAAAATTCCTTGGAGCACAAGGAACCCAACTAAAACTGAAATTCTTTAGTTTGATGAATAGTTTAGCCAAATTAAATCCTTTCACTATTTAGAAATTCAAATTAAGCTAGACTTAATTCCAGAAAATGCAAATGGTTTAATTTTGAAATCAACATTCCGAAACTCAAATTTTGGGATGTTACACTGAAGCACTAATAAAGAGGATTAAGTTCATTGCCAGACCGCTTTTGCAGAGTTGTAACTTGCCCAACACTTGTTGGGGACACGCAGTTCTTGCACGCAGCAGCTCTTATCAATTTCGCATCGTCGGCCTACAACATCCATTCTCCTATGCGCTTGTGCACGGGATCATCCCAAGATCTCCCATCTTAGAAAATTTGGGTGTATGGTATATGTACCTATACCACCCCTCACGACCGCAATGGGCCCTCTCCGTAAGTCCGGGATATACGTTGGTTATGAGAGTGCATCCATAATCGTATTTGGAACCCATGATCGAGACTTGCATACACCCGATTCACGATTCCATTTTTGACGAGGATCGCTTCCGTCATTAGGGAGGAAATCAACCTTTGGATGAAAAATGCCGGGAAATCATATGGCATTCCACTGGGATCCCCGCACATGACCCCCGCACTAATGAAGCAAATCAAGAAGTCCAGAAGATAATTGATTTGCAAAATTTAGCAAATGAACTGCCTGATCATTTTTGTGATCCAAGGGCGTGGTTAAGTCGCATGTACCCGCAAGGAATGCACCGAGAGGGTGGAAATACCAAAGAAAATAGAAGGTATCCTCAACCTGCTCAGAGGCCTCAAAGAAAAGAGCAGAAATCTGCTCCTCAAACCCAAAGTACCCGGAGACGTCTGAGAAAATCAAGCGAGAGGACTTACCACAACCAATCATGAAAATGCCCCAAGGAAAGAAGGGGCAGTTGAGACTGCACCGAAAGAAGCCAACGAAAAGGCAATTCCAGACTTGAATCTTCCACTGCAGAAGCCGTAGAAAATAATGTGTGCGCACACATAGGCGATAAAAAGCTAAAGGAACTTGCTCCTGCGATAGGGAATAGCAGTGAAGAGCAAGTAGAAGTGCATGAAGCACCCCATGAAGAAATGGCCATAAACTTTGTAATAACAGGAGAATCCCTGAATAGAACAACAGCCAACGTTGATGCATACTTTGCAAAGAAGATTGCCTCGATCATTGATCATGATCCCGAGCCTGCATCTCTCGCAGAGTGCAAGAAAAGGCTAGATTGGGAAGAATGGAAAAGGCAATCACTGCAGAGTTAGTCTCTCTGAACAAGAGAGAGGTGTTTGGGCAGATGCCGCACACCTCCCATATAAACCCGTGAGGTCACAAATGGGTCTTTGTTCTAAGAGGAATGAAAATAACGGTTGTAAGGTACAAGGCAAGGCTTGTAGCTCAAGGTTTCACTCAACGCCCCGGAGTTGATTATGAAGAAACCTATTCTCCGGTCATGGGAGGAATTACCTTTAGATATTTAATCTCAATGGCGTCAACTTGAAGTTGAGAATGAAGCTAATGGATGTTGTCACAAAGATATTTGTATGGAAACTTGGATTCGGAGATATACATGAAAGTACCTAAGGAATTCCTATCCCAACCAAGACGGAGCAAATAGAAACCCATGCAGGTGAAATTGGAGAAATCATCAGATGGGTGAAAGCGATCGGAAGAATGTGGTACAATCGTTTGAGTGACTTTCTCGCAAGAAAGGCTACACAAACAAATAAGATTGTCCATGTGTGTTTATACAACGATCCCGAATGGATTCAGATAATCTCCGTCTATGTAGATGACTTGAACATCATTGGGACAGATGAAGAAATTGAAGAAGCGTGCTCATACTTGAAGTCTGAGTTTGAAATGAAGGATTTGGGTAAAACCAAGTTTTGTTTAGGCTTGCAGCTTGAACATGTCCAAGGAGGAATCTTGGTACATCAATTAACCTACACATAGAAAGTGTTGGAAAGGTTTGGATTTGAAAAAGCATATCCTGCGAAGACTCCAATGGTCGGAAGGTCACTCCAAGCAGACCTAGACCCATACAGACCTAGAGAAGAGGGGGAGGAAGTCCCGGGAGCAAATTCTCATATCTGAGTGCAGTTGGAGCGCTCATGTACCTTGCGAATAGCACCAGGCCGGATATTGCGTTCGCTGTGAATTTGCTAGCTCGGTACAGTGCAGAACCCACCAAAAGGCATTGGAAAGGGATCAAGGATATCTTCCGTTACCTCCAAGGAAGCAAAGACCTTGGTCTGTTTTTCAAAAGAAACAATGAATTGAATTTGGTTGGCTATGCCGATGCTGGGTATTTATCAGACCCGCATACTGGCAAGTCCCAAACCGGCTATGTTTTCCTATGTGGACGAACAACAATTTCTTGGAAGTCGTCTAAGCAGACTCTTGTCTCGACGTCGACAAACCACTCGGAAATCATTGCTTTGTATGAAGCATCTCGTGAATGTGCATGGCTCCGAAGAATGGTTCACCACATCCAGAAGTCATGTGGCTTGAACATTGAGCAAATCCCACGATAATCTATGAAGATAATGCAGCTTGTGTTGCCCAAGCACAGATGGGTTATGTGAAGAGCAATCTCACGAAGCATATCAACCCCAAGTTCTTCTATGCTCTTGAATTGCATAAGATGAACGAGATCAAGATATTGCATACTAAGTCATGTGAAAACCTCGCAGATTTGTTCACTAAATCACTCCCAGCATCTACCTTTGAAAGGTGCGTAAAAGGAATTGGGATGATGAGATTTAGAGAAGTGCAGATTTCAGGGGGAGATATTTCACATACTCCCATATAAATCTCGAAGATGAATTATGAATACCCAACATGAATCTCGAAGATTAGCAATTGAAGTTGGTAGAATTGTACTCTTTTTCCTTAGCAAGTTTTTCATGAAGTTTTCTTGCATAAGATTTTAACGAGGCAATTCGTGCAACATAGTAAGCGTATGCTATGTACTCTTTCTCCAAGTATTTTTCCCACTGGGTTTTTCTGGAGTTTTAATGAGGCATATGCATCTCGCGGCAAAGGGCCCAGGGGGAGTGGAGTGTTGAGAAACCTCATGGCCCATTGAAGACCCATGTTGGTCCCTTAGCCTAAACCCTAGGTGAGCGCTATAAAAGAAGGAGAGGGGTTCCCCCCTATGTACAAGCATTCAGAAAGCAATAAAGAATTCTGCTGTCGCTCCCCATATACCTGTGTCTCTCTCTCTGTTCTCCAATTTTAGATCTGTTCAGGGAACCTAGGACTATTCGATAGCAAGGTTCCTTAACAAGCTCTACCATCCAAAGACGGATGGCCGGATCAGGCCCCCACGAGGTCGAGTGGCCACATGCCTTGTAGGACCTGAATGAAATTTCCAAGAACAAGGAGGGGGTTTCTGGAAAAGAGGCCCACGCAAGGCTCTGCAGTCGGTCGCTCACTCGGGCCTGGCTGTATCTTCAGAATCCATGAGGGGCTCTGCGCAAAAGCGTTGATGTGGATGCCCTGAAGATGCGGGGATTCTCTCTGCTATAAGGAAGGTAATATTAATATTAATATTTGTGCTGGGCACATTAAGCATATAATTATTTAGTTCCGTTTAGTCTTTGGTAAACTGCTACAGTTTGATTTCATGTTTGGAGCACCGGCAGACTACACACTGTTTTACCAACTGAAACTTACGTAAATATTTTCTTTGCCAACATTGTTAGAGGATAAGTTGAAATCTACCCTTACTAGCTAACTAAAGTAGTTTATGCAATGACACGACAGTAAAAGTTAAAGAACATGACGGTGTTTAGTTATTTTTCTACTACTCCAATACTTAATTTCAATTTACATGCTTATGCTGTTTGTGATTCAATTTCTATCTTACGGTGCAGTAAATTTTAATTTCCAGATATTTAGCATGTCACTAGCACAGTGTGGTGGAGTTGGATCTTCCTGCTTTGATTCTATCTAATTGTTTGCACCAGAATTTGGCAAGTCTAGTCAAAATCGGCAAGGAAGTCAAATATGCGGAAACTAACGGAAGTTGAAAAGATTTGAAGATATTTGGTAACAGCAAGATCTTAAGAAAAAAAACTGTCCGAGATAAGGCCGATACGGATCAGGTTTTGAAACGTGTTGTAAAAGAATACGATCGGCCGACGGGTATAAAAGAAGGGCTTAAGCAAGCTGCAAAAACAACAAAATCAACATTACTTTTTCCTGTCGACTAGGAGTAGTTCTTGTAATTTAGCCTTTGTAATTCGATCTTGATCAATAAAGTTGCGCATCGCCGATTGTTGATCTTCTTCAAATTACGCCCCAGGTTTGATTTATTCTGATTTTGTTGTGCATCGCCTTCATCAGAATCGATCTGCTTTTATCCTCTGATTAGCCTTAATCGACTAGTTAGACCTACCTTGTTACTTTGATCTTAATCGGCTTACAAAGGTTGCTTCTTTCCGGATGCCTCCTATTCCCTAATATTCTTCACATCTATCTGAAGATTGCCACCTATTAGCTGTACTAACATGTTCATAAAAAGCAGTGGTGATGCAGAAGCGTGGATGAATGAAACAATGGATGAATGAAACAATGATCTTGCTGCCCTTTTCAACTGAAGATGGAGTAGTATATACATGCACGACGAAAGTATTAGTTACACTACAAAGGTGAAATGTTGCTGGGCCTATCATTTGTATTTACTTCATGTTATAACTTCTGAACACATCTTGCACTGAAGATTTTACAGCATTAGTGTCTATGTTCATGAATCACTGCAGTAAGGGCAATTGGGGAACTTCTTCTCCGATGATCCTAACACAGCAGTTACTACTGATTGGCATGCATTTTTTACAAAAGTTTTATACTTTTTTTATGAATGGAATGGACTTTTGTCGTTTCACGTGTATAGGGCTGGAATCTGGTGAGCATAGTGTGTACTAGTAAATACTTTTACAGCTTATTCAATTCGAAAACCAATTGCATGTTGCAATGCTTTAAGCAGTGATCAATCTAAGTACATGCATTCTATCAGCTCATATTCAAACCTTGGAGCTAGCGTATGTACGATCTAAGGGCAAAAGTGGTGAAGATATGTGTACCGTTGGATTTCCAGACATGGAGTAGCCATTTGAGGCTAGGGATTGGGACCTATTTGTAGACTCCTCGTCCTTCGAGGTGCACTTCAGATTCTAGGCACTTTGTTTTCCAGTCTGATTAGTCAAGTCGAACCAACTAACCAAAAACAGCAATGACCCATCAAGCCTAATCTTAACCACGATCAGATAGCAGGGGCACCTAGGCCTGGGCACCCCAAAAAATCTTAGAAACACTATGAGATCGTTTCTTTAAAAGATCAAATTTTTTGATTGAATGGTTTCAATTTAAGTGGTTTGAGATTTTTATGATTTTGAAACTATTTGTATTTTATTTTTAGCAATTTTCAAATATATGTTGAATTTATAATGTTACAAAATCATAATATAAAACTACAGAGTTATACGTGTGACATGTGCAATTTATAGTGTTACAAAACTATTATAAAAAACTACAGAATTATACATGTAACGTGTGCAACCATATACATCTTCCAAGTTCCGACTTCCTCGGACAGGCTGGTTCACGACTTTGATTCAGCCATCCTTATCGTGTACTTGGTCCCTAGCACACGTGAGTCACGTGCTGTGATCGAGCAAATAAGAGATCAACGTTGCTTAGATCACATAAATCAACAGCCTACGGGACCGGTCCCGCAGAATTTTTTACTGTCTCCCTGCGCCCAATTTCAGTGGTAAAAAAACGCTGAAAATTTTATTTTAATTTATTTCCTGCAGACATGAACCGCTGAAAAATTATTTATATTTTCCATCGAGGGGAAATTATTCTTTTAATTTCCAGCGGCCAGAGCCGGCTGAAATTTTTTTCCCATTTCAAGCGCTGTGGGAGAGCTGAAAAATTTTATATAATTTTTTCCCAGGACTGCACTCAATATTTTAATTTTCTTTGCATTCAACATTCGAAAATTTCCAGCGGTTTACTACCACTGAATTCGACTGATTTGCAGCGGTAGTAGACCGCTGGAATTGCCGACATAATTTTTTTTAATCTTTTTTGCCTTTTGTGTTTCAGTCGACGTTTTTTTCCCCGAAAATAGGTAGTCTCGCGACAAAATTGCAAGAAAAGCAAACAACAAGCAATTTTGTTTTGGTCGGCTGAAAATTTTATTTTCACTGTTTCAAGCGGCGTGCGAGTTATATGAACATGTATGAATGCACTAACGAGAGCTCGATCGTTTTCGTAATTCGCACTCGCATGCATGCACTAATGAGGGAAATAACGGCCAAACCAGATGTGGCAGTTATTTGTGTCGTACAGTTAAAAATTCTAGCAGTATATTTTTGCAAAGAAGGCTCCCGTGCTAATGATTTTATGAGTGTAGCTTAGTATAGTGAAATTCAGTGGACTTAGTGCACAATTTTATTCGAATATTTTTTCTGTTTTTGCCATCGATTGGAGTATGTGTCACGATGAATTTTTATTTTTTAATGAAAAATTGCAGAAATAATTGATGAGAGTGAAGTGGATTTGAATTCTTTGAAATAACAAATGGGGATTACATGGCGCATACAGTCTGTACGGTACAAATAGTGGTATAGAGCAGCTACGAAAATGGAGAAAAGTACAATACTAGTGCGCCTTTTAGAATTTTAAAAGGGCGGGAAGGACTACGCTTTAATGGCGGAGGACATTAAGGCTCGAATAGGTAACCGTAAAGCACCCGTCCATATCATCCTGACGATCAACACTCTATGTGGGTGCCTTAGGGTTACCCATTCGAGCCTTAACGTCTTCCGCCATTAAAGCGTAGTCCTTCCCGCCATTTCATAATTCTAAAAGGCGCACTAATATCGTACTTTTCTCCATTTTCGTAGCTGCTCTATGTCACCATTTGTACCGTCCAGACTGTATGCACCATGTAATCCCTATTTGTTATTTCAAAGAATTCAAATCCGCTTCACTCTTGCCAATTATTTCTGCAATTTTTCATTAAAAAATTAAAAATTCATCGTGCGTTGCAAAATAGAAACAAATATCCAGCGCGTCGTGAAAATAGCCTTTTTTGGGAGAAAAACACAGCTAGGGCAAATTTTCCATCGCACAAAACAAATCCAGCGCGTTGTGACCCTACAAAAGAACAATCCCGGCGGCCCCAAATGCGGGAAATAAATTTGCGCGCTAAGTCCATTGAATTTTCACTGTACTAAGCTACACTCATAAAATCATTAGCGGGAGCCATCTTCGCAAAAATATATCGCTAGAATCTTTAGTTGCACGACACAAATAACTGCCACATCTAGTTCAGCCGTTATTTCCCTCATTACTGCATGCATGAGAGTGCGAATTATGAAAACGACCGAGCACTGGTTAGTGTATTCATGCATGTTCATATAACTCGCATATCGCTTGAAATGAGTGAAAATAAAATTTTTGACTGAACAAAACAAAATCGCTTGTTTGCTATTCTTGTAATTTCGTCGCGAGACCGGCTATTTTTGGAAAAAAAATGTCAGCTGAAACACAAAGGACAAAAAAGGTAAAACAAATTCTACCGGCGATTCCAGCGGTCTACTATCGCTGGAAATCAGCCGAACCAGCAGTAGTAGACCGTTGGAAATCTTCCTATCTTGGGCGCAAAGAAAATTAAAATATTCAGTGCAGTCCTGGGAAAAAAATAATATAAATTTTTTCAGCTCTCCCATAGTGCTAGAAATGGGAAAAAAATTCAGCCGGCTCCGGTCGCTAGAAATTAAAGAATAATTTCCTCCCATGGAAAACATAAATAATTTTTCAGCGGTTCCGGTCTTCAGGAAATAAATTAAAAAATAATTTTTAGTGTTTTCCGACCGCTGAAATTGGGCGCAGGGGGCCACTTCTACAATTTCGTTGTAAGCATGGCTATTTTCGAAAAATAAATTACCCAGAGAGCTAGAAAAGTAAAAAATTTGGTCCCGCACAACAAACTCAACTATTACACCCTATGTTGTACCTGGGTAAACTACGTGCATATTAAGTAGTGCTTCAGTGCTTTTCCTCCTAATATAAATTGTACAAATTTTGAAACAAATGAAGAGGTAAGTAATCACCATCTAACTTTTATTCATGTTTTAATATTTATGTAACTATAAAAAAAAAGCATAAAGCACCTCTCGTGCAGATTTTATTTTCTACGGGAATGATCTCAACAAAATTCCAGCATTGTTGTTCTCGGCATTTCGAGTATTCAATTTCCTTGAGTTGGTGTTGTTTAATTCCCTGTCAATAAATCGGATGTTAACAAACATCAGTTCCTCTCCGTTGCGCAAACACAGTTAGTGTCATTCAATTTCTCATGTAACCTCTTACACATCCTACCTCTATTATACTTGATGGAATCCCGGGCACCAGGTGAGTTTGAGCCGGCTTGGCTCGGCTTGACTCGCGACTCGAGCCGAGCTGCGAAAAAAAATACATTTGAATCTTTTTCGAAAAAAAATTAAGGTTTGGTCCTTTTTTTTGAAAAAAAAGTTACTTTTAGGTTCTATTCCGAAAAAAGATTATATTATGTTTATGTCTTTAGACCTTTTTAAGCATTACGTTTAGGTTCTATTTTGTCCTTATCCGAAAAAAATAACATTTAGGTCCTTTTTATGGTCTTTTTTGGGAAAAAAACGTTTAGATCATTTTTTTTTCATTTTTACGTGCGGAGCAGTGATTGCGGCGTGGCACGCCACACTCAGATATATTTATATCCTTTCAACCGTTCCACCAAATACATACGAAAAAAACGCAATTACGTTTGTATTCTTTCAACCGTTTCGCGTGTCTCATCGATTTGCTCGTGTAGGGAGCGACGGCGTGTTTTCTCGATTTACTCGCGTGGGTAGCGGCGGTCACGATGTGGCACACCGCGGTTGCTTACCTAGTTGAGTAATACTCATGGACAATGCATATATTTCTAACATTCTCATGTTAAGTGTGCGTACAAAACAATTAATTAACAAAGTGAATAAATGTAGAAAGCCACGCAAAATTGTACTTATGCTACTACAACAAGATTATAGTGATTAGGGTGCATTTGGTTGCGTGGATGAGGTTGGATGGAATATGACTATCCAGTCTGGATAGGATGGAGCGATTTAGGTGGTTGTTTGGTTGGGTGGATAGGGATAAGCCAATTTTTTGTTTGGTGGGATGAATAAGAATGGATAGAATGAGTTATTTTTTATTTGGTTGGATAGATGAGGATGGATGAGCTAGTTTCAATCAAGATTTCGAATTTCGGTTTGAAATTTTTAGACAAAATTTGATCGAAATTTGAATTTTCGAACAAAAATTGATTACAATTTGATCGTGTACACTTCTGCGAAATTTGTATTTGACCGAGTACATCTCTTCGTGCAACAAATTGGATGAGCTCGTCCGACCTTTTTTTTGGATGACTCTATCCAGCATCTTAAGAGAATATTCTAAAAGCTAGATAATCATATCTTATCCGTTCACTTATCTAAATAATTAAATAACTCTAAATCCATAAATAACCATATCTTATCTATCTAACCAAACAACATGCACATGAAACCCAGCTCATCGTGCTTTCCAGATGAACAACATCGGCTAGCACATTCAATAGCAGTCTGAACCACGTTTCACAAAACCGAATTTCGAAATTCGTGGTACGAAAACCGCAAAAACCGTAAAAAACCGAAGAGTTAGGAAATCAATTTTTTTTTAAATTCCACAAAAAATAGAAAAATCGTGGTTTTTGCGAAAAACCGCTGCCATTTAAATGTTCATCGCAAAACGGTTTTTGACGAAAAACCGAACGTATAAATTTTTTCAAAATTTTTAATTTTTTTTTTGAATGGACCGGTTTACCGAACGGATTTTGATTTCGAACCGCAGCGGTGCACACGAAAATCGCCATTTTCGCCGGTTTTATGAACCCTGGTCTGAACGGCTGACTAGGAGTAGGCCACGTAGCTAGCTGAGGTTACTGCCTACAGTTGGAAGTATTGTTTTTTAGACCCCTACGAAGCTATACACGTGGCGGTCTTGATAATACGTGTTATTCTATTTTAAATAATAAAATAATATTAAAATAATGAATGGTAAAAATATGCGGAAGAAAAAATAGTTAAAAATTATCCTAAAATTATAGAATGATAAGTATTTAGAAATAAAATTTGAAAGCTAGAATACATGTATTTAGAAACAGAAAGAGTAGCAACTTCTTTCTCTCCGTACGTCTCCTGTTCACTACTACAGAACTGGGCATCTCAACTGCCCTATTAGAAGAGGTTTGGTGCCAACCCGTTGTGATGTTCGCACCAGAAGCGGTTCGTTGGCAATGGTCCAGAGAGGGATTTCAGAAGCGGTTTGAGACACGAACCGCTTCTGAATGTTGCGTTCTAGAAGCGGTTCTTTTCTCAAACCGCTTCTGATTTTCGAAGCGGTTTGAGAAAAGAACCGCTTTGAGAGAACGCTTAGAACGCATCATTAAGCGGTTCGTGTCTCAAACCGCTTCGAAGCCCCTCCCAGCAAAGCATTTAAACCCTTTTTCCTCCATGAGCAGCAGAGGTACGATTGAACAGAGAAAGGCCGGTCCAGCGCTGTTCTTGGGGAGGTGCTGTCCAAATTTTTAATTGGAGGTGATTAGCTCCAAATTAAGTGTTTCAAGGTTAGTAACATCATGTGAACATCCTTCTCACCTAGATATTGCTATTTTTTTCAATGGATGTGGAGAAATCTTGAACTTTTTAAGCATGATCAAATATTTATTTTCTATGCTTGTTTTTGTTGTTGTATGAAGATGTAGGGTGGAGATCTAGTTCAAAATATGACATTAAAAGGTAAAGGTGATTGGAAGCTTTAGATCTAGGTGGTTGTTAGCTTTAGAATCTTAAATATCACAATAAGTTGGGGGAGATCTAGGTACAATATTGCAAGGAAGTAATTATTGGTGTATGAAATAAAATAGAAAAACATGTAGAAGGATAAAAAATAATTACAAAGGTAGGAAGGGATACAAAATAATAGAAAGGTAGGTCTTTAATTGGATGACGGTGTAGGTGGAGCTTTTTTTTGTTGGGTTTAAATGTAACGAAATTTAAGTTAGGTTATAATTTTTGTAACGAAATTTGTTATAATTTTTAATGAAATTATAATTTGGTGTAGATGATCGGCAATGGATGTACAATGCGGACCGTCGCTCAAGAGAGTTCATTGATGGAGTGCAGGCTTTTCTCGATACGGCCGTTGCATTCTTGCCATCCAGGCAGCTTCATATGTTGTCCGTGTGTAGATTGCAAGAACGAGAAGGAGCACTCCCAGCGATAACAAGTTATGAACCACTTGATCATGAGAGGTTTCATGCCAAACTATACCTGTTGGACCAACCATGGCGAAGTTGAGGTGATTAGCCAGGAAGACGATGAAGAAGACGAGGAAGAGGAAGATGGATTCAACAATATCCCGGACGGCACGCAATACTGTTCCGTGGAAGAAACACTTGGTGACTTTGGTGATGATGAGCTAGACCGGATCTTTGCGTGGCGAGAGGGAGACTACACAGATGAAAGACAGTTCGAGAAGTTCCAGCGCATGTTAGAGGACCACAAAACTCCTTTGTACCCAAACTGTGGGCAGGGCCACAAAAAGCTGCGTACCACACTTTAACTCATGCAATGGAAAGCTACAAATGGTGTGTCAGATAAGGGATTCAATGAGTTGTTATCACTCGTAAAGAAGTTGCTTCCAGAAGATAACACTCTGCCCGAATCTACATATGAAGCCAAGCAAGTCGTCTGTCCTTTGGGATTGGAAGTACAGAAGCTACACGCATGTCCTAATGATTGTTTCTTGTATCGTAATGAGTATGCCGATTTGGATGTTTGTCCAGTGTGCAGAGAATCACGGTATAAGGTGAAGCGTGACGATCCAGGTGAAATAGATGGGGAGAGTAAGAAGAAGCCATCCACAAAGCACATGTTTAGTGACGTTAACAACAAAGGGATGTCGGTTGCCCCTCTTTTAGCAGTTGGTACGTACAACAACGCTTGCGGTTACCACGTGAGGGATCACGTCCCAATTAGCATCAGAAAATGGGCCAAAGTTCCTCAAGCTACCAAGGACCTGCTCTGGCAAGATATTAAGGAAAATTTCACATTTCCTCAAGGGTCCGAAAACAAGGCCAAGAAATTCACTTTGAAGAAGATGGCAACAATGTTTCAGGCGTGGAAGACGTCTCTCAGCCGCAAGTATGTGCCGAAGGGAGAAAGACCCGACTTCAACCAATTTCCTAAGTTGGCGGATCACTGGGAAGCATTCGAGGAGTTCAAGATGTCAGCTGAAGGCCAGGCCGCGAGTCAGAAGAACAAGGCCAATTCACAGATGAAGAAATACTACCTCCATCTTGGCACCGGTGGTTACCTCAAGGCTGTACCAAAAATGGGAGAAGCGGGAAGAAGAATTAACCTGCGCAATTGGTTCATGGGTCATGGGGAGAGCCTTTTAGATGACGGCAGTTTGGTGATGGCACCAGGAGTACAAGAGGCTGGCCAAAGGATTGTACAGGCTATCAAGCAGTCTCAGGCAGGTACGTTGGTGGCAGACAGGGAGAATGACGAGCTAACACATGCCCTTGAAAACCCTGAGCACCCAGGACGAACACGAGGTTTGGGCAAGCTAACGCCGTGGAAGTATGGTTTCGCCAAGGATGCACATACGTACAGGAGCCAGCATAGAAGCAAAACAAGAGAATCATATAAAGTGTACCAATTGGAACAAGAGCTTAGAGCAACCCAGGCTAGCATCGGCGACATAGTTGCGCAACAAGTACAAATTGCCCTCAGCAAGCTTTAAGGACTAGGTCCGAGCAATCAGCCGGACGCCGTGATCAGCCCCTTCGCGCGGCGGAGTAGCTGCGTGTCCACCGTGGCCCCTGAAGCGGACAACTTGCTAGCCCATTATCCCGTGGATGACATAAGGGTTCTCCGCCAGTGTGAGCTACACGTTGATGTGCGTAACCTCTCCATCAAGGTGGCTTACGGCATGGCATATCCGGTGGAGCCGGGCCAGATGTTCCACTGCAACGAGATACCCTCGGGTTACTCAAAGGTCGTGGTGGAGGAGGTGCTGAGCGGATTTGAAGAACTTCACCTCGATATTGCTGGAGGCGACGACGTGACCAAGCTTGGACAAGCCCCCCACAATATCATCCTTTGGCGCAAACGGTACATCATATTTTCAGATGGTGTGGACATGTCATCTCCACCACGGCAACCCACGTCTCCTCCAACGTCACCTCCACGCAATGCCTTGCCGGTAAAACAGAGCACGCCTCCTCCACAACCCGCTCCACGCAGAAGCCCTACTCCACCACCAGCATCACAAACAAAAAAGAAACCCCCAGGAAAACCATGCCTCCACCATCTCCTCGGAGGAAGAAGCTCGATAGCAGAATTAAGGCTCCTCCACCTGCTCCCAAGAAGGCGGAGTCCAGCCGATCGAAAAAGATAAAGGAACCTCCAAAGAGGGCATATGATATGAATAAGGAGGAGAGTGATGCGGTCACTAAAGCAGAATTGGCTGCACACTTCCCAAAAAAGAAGGTAGAGCTAAAGGTACCAATTGATCCAAAAGCGGCGGAACACTTCGCGACATGCCGTAAAAGTCATTGCTGTGCCGTCCAACTATGAACGGACAATAATAAAGGCTACACAGAAGAATAAACGTGGTCAGGCGGCGGCGACAAAGAAGAAGAGAGACCAAGATCAGGAGAACCTCGAGAGGTTTATGAAGGAGGCAGGACTTAGTTCCACAACTGCAGCTCTTGGATTAATAGATGATATCCCAATGGCAACAAAGGACAGAAGGCAATTATATCAGTTGGGCTGGGAGCTGATTGACCCAAATGAGATAAAGGATCTGCCAACCAAGATGCGGCAATTTCACGAATGGTACATGATAGAGTCCGCTCAAGGAAGAACGATGTTCCCCCTCCGTATGAAAGAAGATGATTTTTATCGCGGGGACAACACCATATGGCTCGAATTTGAAGACTTATACCATATTTACCATGCCGACGCCATCAACGTGTCTCTCATGAGCTGCTGGTGCCTGTAAGTGTCAAGCTCATACCTTTACCGTGTGCTTCCTCGTACAATAAAATTGCAACTCTTAAACTTATACCTTTCTATGTAGAATGGAGATACAACGATGTAGAAAAGAGAATATCTTCAACATGGGCTTCATCGACCCAGAGATTGTTAACGAGTTCGTCTTTGGATACAACCGAAAGGCTGTTGAAGATTACATTCTCGATGCATTCTTGGGACAGCACTACAAACCGTACATACTTCTACCCTTCAACTTCGAGTACGTATATATACAATCTCTCGTTCTTATATTTTCCAAGGCATTTATAATACTACTAGCTAGTTATATATATGTTGCAATACATGAATAGGTTTCACTGGATCCTTCTTGTCATCAAGCTTGATAGCAGCCAAATCATTGTTCAAGACTAAAAAGGACTCCGGTGGAAAATATCAATTTATCATTGACACCCTAAACAGGTATATAGCACATATATATACGATAGTTTTCCTTATTATATATATTGAAATACCTTGCTAATTCCAACTTTGATAATTACTATTCATACTAACGTATCACACAGGGCATTCACAGGGTTTTGAAAGAAGCAACAAGGAGATTTCGAAAACGAATTTGATGTACAAATAAACACTCGAGTACATATTAAAGAATATTAATATACCGTAACAGTTTTTCATCCCAATAATCGTTTTCTTTTCAAATTTCATCGCAGGTTCTACAACAGACGGGTGAAAACAACTTATGTGACTATTATGTATACCACTATATGCAAAGTATTACCCACGGTGATGTGCTGACAACCAACGCCGAGGTAGTGTGCACATGTCAATTTCTTAGTACTTACACTTTAATTAAATGTCCAGAGATTTATTTACTTCCCGCTTTGTCAGCCCAATATCGATCCGAAGGCGTGATCCCGCCGCACCGGTTTGCGACAATCCAAGAACAACTCATCGGCTTTATTGTCGATTTAGATTGTATCCACCAAAGGCGAGTTCCACGCAAATGGTTGGAGAGATTGTCCTGAAATAAGGACAGGTGAACTGACATCAACGTCGACCAAGGGCACAAAGAGCGACGCACGTAAGAAATGAGCTCAAGATTCGCTCTTTTATTTTTTTAAACTTGTAAAAGTGGCTTATTATTTCATTTGTTCATCAACTTGTTCATTTTTTAGTCTATTAAGTTCGTATTTTTCTGTAAATAAACCTGTAATTATCTGAATGAGTACGCATGAATAATATATATTTAATTGTGTCAAAAAAACTCATGTAGTTCTATTTATTTTAATTGTCAAAATCTATATCAAAAACCCCTCTGAAAACATATTCTATATTGAATATAATCAAAACGCTATGCTGTCAGACTCTTCACAAGCGGTTGGTAACTCCAACCGCTTGTGGAGAGAGCCTCCCTACAAGCGGTTCGTAAGACCAACCGTTTTTGAAGAGAACCTCTCCACAAGCGGTTGGTAACAACAACCGCTTGTGGAAGTGTCGAACCACAAGCGGTTCGGAGAACCACTTGTGATACCCGACGGGGTATCACTCGCGGTTGCTTACAAGTGGTTCTAAAACCGTTTCTGAAAGCGGTTTCGAATCGCTTGTGCATGGCCGATCCGTGGTTCCTACACAATTTCTACATATACCGCGTGCCTTATTCCTTTATTAGAGTTGTCAAACGGATCCGAATTATTTGTTTTATCTGACATCCGTATCGGATGGCAGCGACCTAAACATTTTCTACATATACCATGTGCATTATTCCCTCGTTAGGGGTGTCAAACGGATCTGGATTATCTGTTTTATCCAAGAGCCGTACTCAGATGGTAGCGAATATGGTCATCAAAATTGTATTCGTATTATAAAACAAATATGAATCCGGATAGTATTCAGATTTGTTTGTCAAATGCGAATATAAATATGATATATAAAATAGGTGTCTGTAACATCCCAAAAATTGAAGTTTTGGAATGTTAGAAATCAAAGATGAACCATTTGCATTTCTTTGAATTAATTCCAGCTTAATTTGAATTTTCCATAAATAAAAGGATTTAATTTGGCTAAACCATTCATCAAACTAAAGAATTTCAGTTTTAGTTGGGTTCCTTGTGCTCCAAGGAATTTTTCTGTATTTTTGGGGATTTTTCTGAATTTATTTGATATTTATTTGAATTTATTTGATTTTATTCGAATTTATGGATTTTTCTTAAATCGGAAAAATGATTCTATTTTCAAAAACCCTTTCGGGCCAATTCTTCCTGGCCCATTCTTCTTCCGCGCCGCCTCGGCCCAGCCCGCGTCGCCCGGGCATCTCCTCGCTTCGCCGCCGACGCCTAGTTGGCCCGGGCCACCAAGGCCATCGCCGTCGAATCTGCGCCGCGTGGACGGCCAGTGATGCGCCACGCCGCCGCCACAAGAAACCCTAATCACACCGCCGCCGCTCGAGTCCTCGCGCAGACGTCTTGGAGTCCGTGTCGGACACGGCCTCCGAGGTCGCTATTTAAAGCGTCGTCGCGCCCCGAGGATCGCCTCTCGCGCCCCTTTTACCCCACCTCTCACCGCCGAGACCCGTCGTCGCCGCTTGCGCTCGCCGCCGGAGTTCTCGCCTTGCCCGAGCTCTTCCGCCGCTTTTTCTTCGCCTCCGGTTGGTCTCCGCCGTCCCGACAGCATCCTCGAGTCGGCCACGACTTTTTTCCGATCGCCCGAGCCGTGGCGTTCAATCGCGTTTCGCGCGGGCCTTGTCTTCTTCTTCGTCTCGATAAACCTCGCGCCGCCGCTCGCCGTCGTCTGGTTTCGCGCGATCTTGGCCGTCCGATCTTGCACCTGCGTCCCAGATGTGGCCACGTCCCCGCTGCTCTAGCCTCGCCCTTGGCCGCCCGATCGGGCCGTGCCACCGATGAGCGACGCGTGTGCGCCGCGTCAGCCGCTCGCGTGTTCGCCGCGTCAGCGCCACCCCTGCCGCCACGTCAGCCCTAAAGCCGACGCAAGCGCCGACGTCAGCCGTGCACCGGGTGCACGGTGAACCGAGCCGCGCCGTGGACCGAGTCCATCGTGAGCCAGCTGACGTCAGCGATTGCGCAATAAATCCTTTTCCAGTACAAAAATAAATCCAGAAATTCTGATTTTTTGTATTTTCTCTGAATTTAATCTTTCGGAGGCCCGTTCTCGCTCATACGAACTCCGATTGAGGCGATTCAAGTTTCTAAATTTTTCTAAAATCAAGATCTATCTTCCAGAGCCATTTATTTTCAGTTTTGAGCTGGTTTGAGTCTCTGTTTTGTATTTATTTGGTTTCGTTGTTTCTTTTCCGGTAGACGCTAATTCCGAGGGAGCGAACGAAGACTTCGAAGACCAAGATTCAGCACTAGATCAGCAAGGCAAGTCGTAACCTTTGATCATATTGATCCTATGTTTGCAAAAGTATTTTACTTTATTACAATTGCATGCTATTTTGTGTATCAATGTTTATTTAATGGGAGTAGATGTATACCTAGTTGATATTATGCCACCTTGATTGGTTGTATGCCATGTATCCATTGTTAAACCTAGGTTGGGACATTACTAGTTGGACATAATCATTATACCAACATTGGGTTATCGTAGCTATGCTTAGACATGCTTACATATACGTTGGGATTCATGTCACATGTTGAATAATGTTAATCTTGACTTAATGAGATATTGAATCGTGGTCGTTAGCCACTGTTGTAAAATTTGTTGTACCATGGCGGAGTTTGCCATTGGTCTTGGTTGAACGAATTGTTTTCCCTCGGGCAAGTGATCGTGAAGTAAAGGGGGTGCTTTCTAGCATATTGGGATGTGGATGTCTTGCCTGAGACAACTTAAGGACTTAATCTTGTGCGCCATTGAACTGGGCCTAACCGTACTACCACATGTCTGGAATGGGATAGACCTAGCTGATTAATTTGTAATGTCTAGCCTTGAGTACTGCCAGTTGGTGGTGTGGGTTTCGGGATGGACGGGTAGATTCGCAAGGCGCAAGAGGGGGCCCTAAAGGGCGAAACCTTAGCGAGCGACTGAGTTTAGACAAAGTCGTTGTAAAGGCTTTGTCATGATATCTCCGCGACACACCGAAGGAAGTGTGTTAAGATCGATTGCACAAAGAGATGATCATGTCTTGTGGGTAAAGTTGTACAACCTCTGCAGAGTGTAAAACTATTCGAATAGCGCGTCTCATGGTCATGGACAAGCCCGGGAATTTCACACGGGGTATAGAGTGTTTCATAAAATGTGGAATGTGGAATTGTTGGGATGTGAACGGGGAGTTCACTGTTGTTTTGTTGTCTATCATTGATCTATCATTTATTTATTTATCTTTTCATAAATATGCTTTCAATCTATTTATTGTATTTCAAATCAAGTATTGCTTTCTGCAAATGAACTATATAGCCATCCTTGTCAAGCCGTGCATAAATATATTGCATCAATTCCCTCGACTTCTTGTCGAGTACCTTTGTACTCACGGCTTTATGCCCTTGTTGATCAGTTGCTGAAGGAGATAATGAATATCATGAGGAGGAATTCTATGAAGACTACGTGGATTAGGAAGGCGTTCCCCAGACAATTGTCTGTGGCATGTCGAATGGTTCAAGTTATCTTTTCCGCTGCAATAGTATTTGTTTCTTAAGCCCTTAAGGCATAATGGTGTAAACATTGACCATAAGGTCGTTTGCTTTATTTAATAATATATTGCTTCTTCATAGTTAATTCGTTGTATGGAATGGTATTTCATCTATGTTTCCACTGTGTGCACTAGCGTGATCCTGGACTAGTGCAGTATACACAGAGGGTTTCGGATTTGCAAATCCTGGTCCCGACAGTGTCGAATGAAATACGAATATGAATAATATCCGGATTCGCGCACATAATAACAACAGTTAGCTAGTACATATCTTTTCCATTTGACTTCCAAATTAGGCATATTATATATGCATTTCGATCATGAGGCCATCGTTGTAGTGGACTCTAATTTGGCAATTGATCTTTTCCATTTTGTCACGTCCCCCAATGAAGCTTTTTGCACGCTCTTTTAGCCAAATTCAACATGTATATAATCGATCCATTTGCAATATCTCTAAAATTGGTTAGGATTAGTGAAAAAATGGCACCAATGATCAATGATTATGTTATAAACCTAAAAAAGGGGACATAAACATTACTATAAAACCATAGTAAACTCATTAAACTTCATTATGTCACGGGATATTCAGATCCAACCGAATTGAATTGGTATTCTATTCATATTTATTATAACATTATATTTGTATTTGTATTCAAGTGTATTTGAATTCGTTTAAAAATATAAATGTGGAAAGACCAGTGTTCAATTCGTATTTGATCCGTCGACAACCCTATCTCTCATGCTCCTTAGTCCTCACCTCATCCTACAATTTGCTCCAATCGTGGTATCCGTAGTTCCGTACTGAAGTGTGGGAGAAACTATTAGATGATTCATGTCTAGGTTGTCACATCTTGCATAGGTGGTGGCGTCGCCCCTTCGGAAGCGAAGGGATAAAATGGATTAGTAATAAGATCGATATGGTATAAAATAGGAATTTTTTTAAATAATATTTTTTTATTCAAATTGCAATAATATACCTTGAATCTGAAAAATTACAAAAATACACCTCTGTCGCCCATTGATTGGGCGACAAGAGAGGGAGAGCTGACTCAGCAATGATGTGGATAGGGCGAAAGGTCGAAGTCGCCCAACCCTAGGGCGACAGGGAGAGAAGTCGCCCAACCATAGGGCAACAGGGGAGAAGTCACTCAGAAAATTTAGAAATTTGAAAAAAAAATTGGGTGCAAATTTATAATCGTGTAGACTTTTTTTTATCCCATTGCAGAACATGTTAATTTAAGGCTCATTGAAGCTAAAGAAAAATAACAAATTTATTTACATTTCTTCATAATTCACTACTCTATGAAATTCGCTTATACAAAATACCAAGTTTTATTTCACCTATGATATTTGTTGAAGTGTCTGCATTTGTTTGCGCATTTTATTCATTATTGGGTATTATCCGCAAAGGAGTCTTATCCATATAGGTAAAGTAAATATTGGTGATTTTTTTTGAAATAATACATTTTTTATTCGAATTACAAAAATATACCTCGATATCAAAAAATTGCAAAAATGTATACTTTTCAAGGTATTTTAGGATATTAAGGTATGAAAAAAAAATTGACGACAATTCAAATAATTTGTCAATTAATTGTTTTCGGGGAAAAAATCAAATTTCGTTATTCGTTATTCTCCTTCGGTGTGCGACAAATTTGACGACAAATCATAGTACTACTGAATAAAACCCAACATTGATATTCGAAAGTGCAGAACTAAGTCACAAAGTAGGATACAATATAGGTACATACGTTAAAGAATTCACAAAACTGGGATACAACATAGGTACATACATACCTTAGAGAATTCATAAAACTGGGATACAATATAAGTCACAAAACCATACATTCTATGACTATGGTTGTCGGTACAAATGGTCAAAAATAGGATAGTTATATATTGGTGGCTGACGGGGTATTACGCTTGGATCGTTGATAGGGCTTAATGTAATATCATCGTCAGAATTTGGAGAACTCCGAGGACGCAAGTTTCCTGGTCTAGGTGGCATGAGATCGTCATCATCATCATCGTCATTTGTATGATTCGGAGCTAGCCCACCTCCAGTGGTGGTTGAACATCCTCTTGCATTGTTTCTTGAACGGCCTGCTGTAGTAGTGCTTGAATAGCCTCTTCTGTTAGTGCTTGAATGTCGAGGTGGAGGTGATACGAAATCATCATCATCAGCATTATCGTCATTTGCATGGTTAGGAGCAAGCCCCCCTCTGGTGGTGGTTGAACGTCCTTTTGAACTTGCTGCTGCAGCAGTACTGTGTCGATCTCTACCCCTCCAGTTAGATCTGCTTTTGTATCTCTACCCCTCCAGTTAGTTGCGAACCAGGCATCACACCCCCGCCGAAGAGCATATACATCGCTAAGAATTGTGGGATATCTTTGTTCAGCAACTCTTTATTCTCTGATAATAAATAACACACAAGACGAGCATATGAAGTAGTGAACTTATGTATAATGTTAAAAAGATTAGTAAGGTGAACAAATACAAAATAACTAACTTTAATATGCTCTGCATACCGATCGGGCAGCATCAGTACCCTGTAAGATCTTCTAGAGAAACATGTAGCAGAAGAGTGGTCCGCTAGTTCGCACACCCTAAAATACCTTTAACGCCACCATTGCAAGTGCGCCTTAAGATCGTTAGAGGTCACAAGGTCCAGGCCAGAGGTTGTCACGGCATACGTCCGTAATATCGGGCGCCACTCTTGCAATCTAGACATCACTTTACTTAGGTTCTCCTCCTTTAATGGATCGTCCTTCCCACCACACGTAACCTTCAACGTGTAATTAAGAGCTACGCTACTCATATCAGGTGTCCACGAAAATACTCTACTAGAGGATCCAGCCATGGTGAAGAAGTGTGAGTGGGAGCTGTGGTTGTGTGCCTGCGGTTCGGCCTTTTATAGACTCTAAGTGGTGGTGTATAGACTAAGTGTTGGAAGGTAAGATTGAAACACACAGACGTGTGGTCAAATCGGCCTAACAAAGCTACAAGTAAAGTGTTGTCAAATCGACCTGAAAAATTTTATAGCATTGGGCAGAGTGTCGAAACTTGTCACTGGAAAAGGTGATAGAGGCTTTCTTTTTTGGCAGCTCATCCTGACAAAGCTGCTACATGTGACTTGTCTAATCAGTCTGACTAAGCGGTACGCTCGTGAGTAGTCTATTCACCCTAAAAAGTTACTGCACGACCGTTATCTGCAACAACTGTTTAAGTGTTTTAGAATCTGCGCCTATAGTGATCGTTTAGGGTGTTTGGTTTGGCAGGATTGGGATGCAAAGCAAGTTTTAAATAGGATTCTTTTGCATATTACGGTAGTACAAGTACCATAGGGTGTTTCGAGGCTATTCCTCCATAATTTCTCTTCTAAACATGTTACTTTACGGGATGCCAAAAAGGCTTAAGTGACCATTCGCTTTACACGATTGCAATTTAGTTTTCTTTGTAAGTTTGTGACTACACCGTATATGTTGTGTTAACCATTTTTGAGGTATTAATATGGGATTTTATAACCATTTTTAACTAATTGACTCTTTATGCTTGAAAGCAGGCCTACTGTAACAAAGAATAAGAATATTGCTTAAGCAAAAGTAATAGGTTACTATCATAAAAAAATATATCGTATATAACTAAATACAATAGATGAAAAGTATATCAGAACGAAATAACTAAATACATAAGATAAAAAGTGACAACAATTGAAAACATAAGAAACTATTGTCGCCCCCATTTCTGGGTGCCTCCTTGCGGCTGGCCAGGCCTCTTTCGAAGCTACCCCTGCGAGTAGGTCAACTGCGTCGGTGTGCGGTGGGTCCTCTATGGTCTAGCTGGAGGTGTAGCGTACTCCGGCTGAGAAGGCTGCATCGGTGGTGGTGCTCCCTGCAACTGCGATGATCCAGGCTCATCCGGATGAGCGAAGTATCTCGACACCCCACCATCGTCGAGGTCGTACTCCGCATGGGCTGGATCATCAAACTGCCCCACGTAGTCGTCAGGGGTAGGTGAAGCTGCAGAGGAGAACCACCGTGCCTATGAGCCTGTAAGAAATGAAGAATTGTTGGTACCATTCAAAAAATAATTGGAAAACATACAAAGTGTGATTAAGTACTCACCTCCGACGTGAGCGGCTAGACCAGCGTGTCCAACAGCTCGCCCTGTCGCATAGATCGGCGTGACGGTGGCACGGGAGGCTGTGGCGTGTGAAGATGTACCTGGAGCACTCCTCCCTCCAATAAGCGGCACGCCGTGAGCCACATCACGAGGTGCGTGGCATCCCACCAACTCGAGGATGCATCTCGCGCTCTTCCTAAACCTCGCAAAGAAGGGGGTCACGTCTACCCCGTGAGACAAACGAGAAAGGAAGATCCCAGACTCCTCGTAGTATTGGGCTATCAAATCAGTCTGAAAAATACTTTACGAATTAGCCTAACACATTAATTTTGAAAATACAATACGAAAATACATCGTACATAAGACGAAACTTACCGCACCATGTAGAGCCGAGTCCGTATGGGCGGGATACGTGTCCCTCACCCTGGGGATGTGTCTAGGAGGATCGGGTCGACACGTACCAAACGCAGACGGGTACGGGAAGTGTACCACTGTCGGTACCCCTAGTTTGTCTACGGGTCGTACGGCGCCTCCTCGGCATGGACGTCATCTAGGGCTCCTTCCCACTCCTCGACCCATGGCGCCATACATACGTGCCATGGGGTGGCCCCATGCCCGCCCTTCCTACTCTGCCTGCGAATAAGAAAAAAATATAACATTATGACATGTCATTACGCCGTAATGATTATAGAACATCAATGTAGGGAACTTACGTGTGGACGTCGTGTGGGACCTGACAGCTGACCTAGACCGGGAACTCCTATCGTAGACCAAACTACCTCATCACTCGATGGACAGCGTAGCCCTCGATCAGGATATCGAACACGAGGAACCGATGTGTGCATAGGGTGGAAAACCCACCTGTCACACGTAGCTGGACCTATCCCGCTGTGTATGGTGTCCAGCGTACGTGGTCCTCCGTGAGGTGGTCGAATGCAGTGATGAATTGCGGGTAGCTAAGCCGCACCGTGCTGTGTGCCCACCTAGGCTGCAGTGACGACAGAAACGTAGACACAGAACATTACCATTAGTACTGACAAATGTTAAAGCGTAAGTTTCACAATCGTGGTTTGCAATATCTGTTAGTGTTATGCCCTTGAGGCAATCATTTAGATGATTGTAACATGACTATGTTTATGAATAATAATATGATTATTGGTCCAATGAATGTATATCATTGTATTGATTAATAAGTATGTGACTTGCTTATGAAGCTCTTTACTTATTGATGTAATTCGATAAATATCTCTGATCGGATATCATCGTATAGGACAACGATGAATAGATCAGCACATGTAGTGATCGATGATCATGCTTCATAGATCATGGGATATGGAGATATCATCTATACATTGTGGACGCATGTTGAAGAAGATGAGTTAGATAGACCCGCAATGAGACATTGCGAGAATGTTTCATTCTTATGTGTCATCAGTGTACCTCATACATAGTAGATGTATGATCCTTAGACCTGAGATTGTCATATTCCCTACATGTGTAATAGTTTTCCTTGGGGCTATCAAACACTACTTCCTAACCGGATAGTTATAAAGGTAGCTTTCATGTTTACTATAAAACGTGCAGAGGGAAGTGAGCAGTCAAGATGGAATTTGCCACTCCAATGAAACGGAGATATATGATAAGGCCACTCGTGTGATATGATTAAGGAAGTGCATGGCCATGCTGTGATTGAGGAGTCAATCACAACTTATTAATATATCACAGATGCGAGAGATGGATTGAATCATCAAAGGATGACATGCTTCTCGCCTTGAGTTCAATCTTCATATACATGGCAAAGGGATTATTACATGAGTACTTTTGATAGGTTCTGTCCGATTTGATCATAGTATGTTTGGGAGTTGGCATACTCTGCAAGGAGCCGCTACCAACTATTGGATTGAAAAGGAGTTTTTCGAATCCATATCCAAACGTACATGAACCTGCAGGGTCACACACTTAATGGGCTGGGACGCATTAATTTGGATTGGATCCGTAATTAATGGACCTCGTGGGCTTAGCACGCTGATGGGCCCTGGCTTAGGGTTCATCTTGTGGCTATATAAGGAGGGGAGGAGGGTGGGCGCAGGGTGTGCTTTCCCACGGTTTCGAAGTGATTACCCGAAACCCTAGCCTCCTCCTTTCGCTACCCCTGCCGAGCGACCGGTGCTTGCACACCGACGCACGGCGTTCCATCCTTGGACATGTGAACTACTACGGTGACGCTGCTGCGACTGCAACGTGGGAGGACGATCCAAGGCGAGGCGAGGACAATCCACTCCATCGACGCAACGACTGCGGCGAGGACGATCCACTACATCGACGCGCGAAGGATTTCGCAACTGCGCGTCTAGTGGTAATCTAATCTGTGATCCCCTTCTTGCGAGTAGCTTTCTGGTTATGTGGTAGATTTTTTTTGTGCTAGTGTAGCATACCGCCGCTAGGGGCGCTGCCCCTCGGACCCTGTAGTCGTAGGGTTGCTTTTGTTTAACTCGTTTTTGCAGGAAATTATGTGAAATAGTATGGCCTATGTGTATGTGATGCATGTAATTTTCACATGGCCTGCGTGCCGTGTCAAGCTATAAGGCTATTTAAATTGTATAACGACATGCGTGTCGACTTGTGATGCTTCAAACCCTCATGTAAAATTCATTATCAAAAGTTATAATGCGTTGCATCCATAATGATGAAGACGATGGTATCAAGCAAGGTGGCTAGGTGAACAAACAAGCATGATGATGGAGATCTTAATGCTAAGGGCCATGCTATTTCACAGCTTATTTTGATTTTCTGTGGATGTGTGTTTAATCCTTGCTATTTTCTTTATGCTCATTGCATGTGATGCCATGTTCTTAGTAGATATTGTTCATCCCTATAGTTAAAATTTTAAATCAAAATGTCCATCCAATTGTTGCACCTATCAAGAATTTAGATCGTTATTGATATGACTGCCAAAGTAGTATATCAATGGCTATCTTAATAGATGATAGGGATGTGTTGGACACATCACGCATAACAATGGTAGATTTATCAAGCTATCAAACGGTTTTGGGCTTGAGGACATAAGTGGTTGGGATTTGATTTAAGTAATGAAGGAACCTATACAAGACAATTGGTGTCTAGGAAAACACACATGAGGCAGGTTTCTTAATTGGCACCCGAAAACGGGAAGTGCTCCCTCCCTCATGTGAGCCCTTGGGGCAGGTTGACCTGGCCATGAGTCAAGTTGATGGAGGCAATAATTACTTGTTTTCATACTCAACAAACAAGAGTTACATAAGATGTAATTAGCAAAGGTGTTGCTTACCTATGTCATTAAATTTCTAGCAGTGATGCCAAAGCTCACTAGTGTTTGATGAATATGGATCTTGAATACTCACTATGTGTCTATAAAAGGGACATAAAATAGGAGTGTCTTTTATTAAAATGTTTAATAAAATTTTTACATAAACATAGTGCTTAGAATCTTTGCATGTCTTTGTTGTAGTTCAATGGCACCTTCTCCTAGTCTTGCTACACCTGGTTTTGCTTTGAGATCGGTTTTGGAAAGAGAAAAACTTAATGGAACTAATTTTGTTGATTGGTATCACAACCTGAGAATTGTTCTCAAGCATGAAAAGAAGGACTATGTTCTAGAGAATCCAATTCCTGATGAACCAGCCGAAAATGCTCCTCGCAATTTGAAGGTTGAATACGAAAAACATGTTAATGCTTCTGTAGAGGTCAGCTGTCTCATGCTTGTCACCATGGACTCTGAGCTCCAAAAGCAATATGAGGACCAGATGATTACAATATGATTGTGGGCTTGAAGGGCATGTTTAGGAATCAAGCAAGAGCTGAGAGGTATGGTATCTCAAAGCTTTTATTTGCTTGTAAGCTGGCTAAAGGCAGTCCAATCAGCCCTCATGTGATCAAGATGATTGGTTACATCGGGAGATTGGAAAAACTTGAGTTTCCCCTTAGCCTCGGTTTGGCCACAGATGTTATTCTCCAGTCTCTGCCACAGAGTTTTGAGCCATTTATTATGAATTTTCATATGAATAGCATGGAGAAGAGCCTAACCGAGTTACATGGGATGCTCAAGGCTCCGAGGAAAGCATTAAGAAAAAACCCAATCATGTGATGATGGTTCAGAAAACAACTGCATTCAAAAAGAGGAAGGCTAAGGCTGGGGGAACGGGAAAGAGCAAGGGCAAGGGCAAGGGCAAGGGCAAGGCTCAAGATGTGATCGCAAGCCTCAAAACTAAGCTTCAGAAGCTTAAAGTTGGCCCTCAACCTGATACCCAATGCTTCTATTGCAAGAAATCAGGACATTGGAAACAGAACTGCGAAAAGTACCTGGCAGATAAGAAGTATGGAAATGTGGTTTCCACTCAGGTATTAATGTTATAGAAATTAATCTTGCTACTTCTTCACTCAGCTCATGGGTATATGATACCGGTTCGGTTGCTCACATTTGAAATTCAATGCAGGGGTTGATAAAGAGTAGAGACTTGGCAAAAGGAGAAGTTGATCTTTGCGTGGGGAATAAAGCAAGAGTTGCTGGTCTTGCCGTTGGCACATACCCATTGCATTTGCCTTCAGGATTAGTTTTAGAACTCAATAATTGTTATTTTGTTCCATCTTTGAGTAGAAACATTATTTCATCTTCTTGTTTGGAACATGAAGGTTATGATTTCATAATAAAGAACTTTGTTTGTTCAATATTTTTGAATGATATGTATTATGGTCGTTGCCCCATGGTGGATGGGTTGTATGTCCTTGAACTCGAAGAGAAACCTGTCTATAACATTAATGTAAAAAGGCATCGGCCTAATGATTTGAACCCTAACATTTTATGGCATTGTCGCTTAGGTCATATAAATGAGAAGCGCATGAAGAAGCTCTATGGTGATGGACTTCTAACCTTATTTGATTTTGAATCATTTGAAACATATGAATCTTGTTTACTTGGCAAGATGACAAAAATCCCTTTCACCGGTTTTAGTGAGAGAGCGAGTGAGTTATTGGCCCTAGTACATACAGATGTATGTGGACCAATGAGCTCGACTGATAGGGGGTGGGTTTCAGTACTTTGTAACTTTTACCGATAACTTTAGTAGATATGGATATATCTATTTAATGAGGCATAAACCTGAAACTTTTGAAAGGTTCAAAGAGTTTCAAAACGAAGTACAAAATCAACTTGGCAAATCAATAAAACACTTACGATTATATCGTGATGGCGAATACTTGAGCCAAGAGTTTGGTGATCATCTAAAGCAATGTGGAATCGTTCCGCAACTTACTCCGCCAGGAACGCCTCAATGGAATGGCGTGTCCGAACGACGATACCGAACTTTATTAGATATGGTTCGGTCAATGATGAGCCAAACAGATCTACCATTATCCTTCTGGGGTTTCGCTTTAGAGACAGCTTCGTTCACTTTGAATAGGGTCCCATCAAAGTCCGTTGAGAAGATGCTATATGAGATATGGACTGGGAGAAGACCCATGTTGTCATTTCTCAAGATATGGGGATGTGAGGCTTATGTAAAGCGTTTACAATCAGATAAACTCGCACCTAAATCAGAAAAATGCTTTTTTGTGGGGTATCCTAAAGAAACAAAAGGATATTACTTTTACAAAAGAAACGAGAACAATGTTTTTGTTGCTCGAAATGGTGTCTTTTTGGAGAAAGAGTTTCTTTCTAAAGAAATCAGTAGGAGTATTGTGTATCTTAATGAAGTTGGAGAATCACATGAATATGTTCAAACTACCACTGAACCTTCACAAGATGTACAAAGTGTTGTACAACCTGTGGAAGAGACTCCAGCCCCACGTAGGTCGGGGAGGCCACGTCATGTACCTATAAGATATGGGAATGACATATTATTGTTGGACAATGATGAGCCCACGACTTATGAAGAAGCAATGATGGACCCAAACTCCGAAAAATGGTTTGAAGCCATGAGATCCGGAATTCAATCCATGCATGACAATCAAGTTTGGAACTTGGTCGATTCTCCTGATGGTGTAAAAACCATTGAATGCAAATGGATTTTCAAGAAGAAGATAGACATAGATGGAAATGTTCAGATCTATAAGGCACGGTTGGTGGCAAAGGGTTTCAAACAAGTTCAAAGAGTTGACTATGATGATACCTTCTCACCGGTAGCCATGCTCAAGTCTGTCCAGATCATTTTAGCTATTGCTGCATATTTCGATTATGAAATATGGCAGATGGATGTCAAAACAGCCTTCCTTAATGGGAATCTATCTGAGGATGTATACATGATACAACCTGAAGGTTTTGTAGATCCTAAATATGCTAAAAGGGTATGCAAGCTTCAAAGATCCATTTATGGGTTAAAACAAGCATCTTGGAGTTGGAACATTCATTTTGATGAAGTGGTCAAAGGTTTTGACTTTATCAAAAACAAAGAAGAGCCTTGTGTTTACAAGAAGGCTAGTGGGAGCGCACTTGTGTTTCTGATTTTGTATGTGGATAACATTATTGATCGGGAATGATATTCCTATGCTTAAAGATGTTAAGACTTCATTGAAAAGGAGTTTCTCAATGAAGGACTTGGGAGAAGCATTCTATATCTTGGGCATAAAAATCTATAGAGATAGATCAAAAAGGTTAATTGGATTAAGTCAGGAAAAATACATTGACAAGATATTAAAAAGGTTTAATATGCATGAATCCAAGAGAGATTTCATGCCAATGTCATATGGCATCAGTCTCTGCAAGAATCAGTGTCCTTCGACATCTGATGAGCGAGACAGGATGAGCAAGATTCCATATGCTTCAGCTATTGGGTCTATTATGTATGCCATGATATGTACACACCCAGATGTCTCATATGCTCTAAGTGTCACGAGCAGATACCAACCGGATC
Organism: Otatea glauca; assembly: GCA_036346275.1. Lineage (NCBI taxonomy): Eukaryota > Viridiplantae > Streptophyta > Magnoliopsida > Poales > Poaceae > Otatea > Otatea glauca. The sequence continues at coordinate 27,759,532 of CM070721.1, read as the reverse complement.
CTGGTGATGGTCATTGGATAGCCGTAAAAAATATCCTGAAGTACTTGAGAAGAACTAAGGGTATGTTCCTTGTTTTTGGAGGTGAGGAAGATCTGGTTGCAAAGGGTTACACCGATGCAAGCTTCCAAACTGACAAAGATGATTTTCGATTGCAATCCGAGTTTGTGTTTACACTAAATGGAGGAGCAGTAAGCAGGAAGAGTTCCATGAAAAACACGGTGGCCGACTCTACGACAGAAGCAGAGTACATTGCGGCTTCGGAGGCCGCAAAAGAAGCTATGTGGATTAAGAAGTTCATCACAGAGCTTGGTGTGGTCGCTAGTGCCTCTAGTCCAATGGACATCTATTGTGATAATAGTGGTGCCATTGCACAAGCAAAAGAGCCTAGATCACATCAGAAATCTAAACACATACTTCGACGCTTTCACCTTATTCGCAAGATTGTGGATAGAGGTGACGTGAGAATATACAAAGCACATACAAAAGCCAATGTGGCCGATCCGTTGACAAAACCATTGCCACAGCCTAAGCATGAGGCGCACACGAGGTCTATTGGTATTAGATACTTAATTGATTGACTCAAGTGCAAGTGGGAGATTGTTAGTGTTATGCCCTTGAGGCAATCATTTAGATGATTGTAACATGACTATGTTTATGAATAATAATATGATTTTTGGTCCAATGAATGTATATCATTGTATTGATTAACAAGTATGTGACTTGCTTTTGAAGCTCTTTACTTATTGATGTAATTCGATAAATATCTCTAATCGGATATCATCGTATAGGACAATGTCGACGATCGGGACCGTCGACCGCAAAAGAAGGGGGGAAGGATCGCACGAAGGGGCGAGGCCCAGAGTCGCGTTCGTCCGGGAAGAGGAGTTAGGAGACGTGTAGCACCAGGAAGAAGGACGAGGAAACAGGGGACACAAAGTATATACTGGTTCGAGCCCCCTAGGTCGGGTAACAGCTCTACTCCAGTCTTGCCCGTAGGCGAAAGATGTCTAAGAGCTCCTCGGGAGAGAACTACAGGGGGAGCCCGCTGCCGAGGGTAGCGCGGTGAACGATGGAATGTGCAAGTGTTGCCTTGTGCGATCTTGTTACCATTGCGGTTCTTTGGATAATGGGTGCCCTTCCGACCGGGGCGGTCGGGCGCTTTATAGGCTCCCGGCGCTGATCCCGAGGCTGACGTCAGGTGGCCGTTCATGAGTTGACGGGAGCAGTTAACTCCAGTTCCCACGCAGGGGGACTGACGGGAGCTGTTGGGGAGTGGTTGACCCTAGTTCCCACGCAGGGGAATCTAACAGGGCAATAGCCTCTAGTCCCCACGCAGGGGGACTGACAAGAGTGGTTGACCCTAGTTCCCACACAGGGGATATAGGTCATCCATACATAAAAGAGGAGATCTATTACATTGAAGTTTGGACCGGGGGTGCCGAGGTCGAGGAGGTCGGCGAGGTTTGCAACAGTTTGGGAAGCCCATGCCCGAACTCGGGAATAGTCCTCTGAGCTCGGGGGATTTAACATTCCAAATTTTGAGTTTTGGAATGTTTGAATTCAAAAATAAACCATGTGCATTTTCCTTGAATTAATCCTAGCTTAATTTGAATTTTCCATAAATAAAAGGATTTAATTTGACTAAACTATTCATCAAACCCAAGATTTTCAGTTTTAGTTGGGTTCATTGTGCTCCAAGGAATTTTTCTGTATTTTTAGGGATATTTCTGAAGTTATTTGATCTTATTTGAAATTCTGGCAATTTCTTAAATCGGAAAACGTTTTTTTTATAAAATCCTTTCGGGCGAATCGCTCCGCCCATTTCCCAAATTCGCCGCCCGCCCAGGCTCCACCTCGCGCCCAGCCAAATTTCACGCGCCACGACCGCTCGATGGTGTGCGGTCCGGATCGCACCACGCCGCCGCTACGTGAACTCCTAACCCTAGCGCCGAGTCCCGCCACAAGCGCGCCGCCGCCGTTTTGAGTCCGGTCGGACACGGCCTCCGAGACCCTATTTAGAGCGCCGACGCTTCCGAGATTCCCTTCACACGCCGCCTTTTGCCTCACCTCACCGCCCGAGACGCCGCTGCTTCTTGCGCGAGCTCGCCGGAGTTGTCGCCGCGCCGCCACCTTCCGCCGCTTTTTCGCCGCCGTCCGCGGCGTCTCCGCTGCCCTCGCTTGCATCTCCGAAGTCGCCGTGACCTCCTCTTCCCGACAGCACCAAATCGCGCCCGATCCGCCGCGTCCTCATCGTGGCGCGCGCCTTCTTCTCCACGTCCGGTGAGACTTGCCTCCGCCGCCACCGCCGGTCTCGGCGGCTTTGGCCGCCGGATCCCGCCCATCGTCCCAGATCTGCGCGCACCTCTGTCGCGCCCTCGTCCTCAGCCGTCCGATTTCGCGCCGTCGATCGGATGCATGATGCGTGGCTCGTCCACGTCAGCGCCACGTCCGAGCCGAGTGTGCGTTGCGTCAGCCGCCCGCGTCAGCGATGATGTCGACCGTGCGCCGGGTGCACGGTGAACCGAGCCCACGCCGTGGACCGAGTCCACCGAGAGCCGGCTGACGTCAGCGATTGCGCAATAAATCCTTTTTCCGTATAAAAATAAATCCAGAAATTCCGAATTTCTGATTTTCAGCCTTTTTCTCTGATTTAATTTTCCAAAAGCTCGTTCTCCCTCATACGAACTCCGATTGAGGCGATTCGAGTTTCTAAATTTTTCTAAAATCAAGATCTGTCTTCCAGAGCCATTTATTTTCAGTTTTGAGTTTGTTTGAGTCTCTGCTTTGTACTTATTTGGTTTCGTTGCTTCTTTTCCGGTAGACACTAATTCCGAGGGAGCAAACGAAGACATTCAAGACCAAGACTCAGCACTAGGTCAGCAAGGCAAGTCGTAATTCTTTGATCATGTTAATCCTATGTTTGCAAAAGTAATTTACTTTTATACAATTGCATGCTATTTTGTGTATCAATGCTTATTTAATGGGAGTAGAGGTATATCTAGTTGATATGATGCCACCTTGATTATTGGGATGCCATGTATCCATTGTTAAACCTAGGTTGGGACATTACTAGTTCGGCATAATCATTATACCAACATTGGGTTACGTAGCTATGCTTAGACATGCTTAGATATACGTTGGGATTCATGTCACATATTGAATAATGTTAATCTTGACTTAATGAGACATTGAATCGTGGCCGTTAGCCACTGTTGTAAAATTTGTTGTACCATGGCCGGGTTTGCCATTAGTCTTGGTTGAACGAATTGTTTTCCCTCGGGCATGTGATCGTGCAGTAAAGGGGGTGCTTTCTAGCACATTGGGATGTGGATGTCTTGCCTGAGACAATTTAAGGACTTAATCTTATGCGCCATTGAACTAGGCCTAACCGTACTACCACATGTCTGGAATGGGACAGACCTAGCTGATTAATTTGCAATGTCTAGCCTTGAGTACTGCCAGTTGGTGGTGTGGGTTCCGGGATGGACGGGTAGATTCGCAAGGCGCAAGAGGGGGCCCTAAGGGGCAAAACCTTAGTGGGCAGTACCGAGTTTAGACAGTGCATTGTAAAGGCTTTGTCATGACATCTCTGCGACACATCAAAGGAAGTGTGTTAAGATCGATTGCACAAAGAGGTGGTCTTGTCTTGTGGGTAAAGTTGTACAACCTCTGCAGAGTGTAAAACTATTCGAATAGCCGCGTCCGCGGTCATGGACAAAGCCCGGGAATTTCACACGGGGTATAGAGTGTTTCATAAAATGTGGAATGTGGAATTGTTGGGTTGCGAACGGGGAGTTCACTGTTGTTTTGTTGTATATCATTGATCTATCAATCTTTTATTTATCTTTTTATAAATATGCTTTCAATATATTTATTGTATTTCAATTCAAGTTACTGCTTTCTGCAAATGAAACATATAGCCATCCTTGTCAAGCCGTTCATGAATATATTGCATCAATTCCCTACGGCAAGCTGAGTACCTTTATACTCACGGTTTTATGCCCTTGTTGATCAGTTGCTGAAGGAGATAATGAATATCATGAGGAGGAATTCTATGAAGACTACGTGGATTAGGAAGGCGTTCCCCAGACGATTGCCTATGGCATGTCGAATGGCTCAAGTTATCTTTTCCGCTGCAATAATTATTTGTTTCTTAAGCTCTTAAGGCGTAATGGTGTAAACATTGACGATAAGGTCGTTTGCTTTATTTAATAATAATTTGCTTCTTCTTAGTTAATTCGTTGTATGGAATGGTATTTCATCTATGTTCTCACTGTGTGCACTAGTGTGATCCTGGACTGGTGCAGTATACACAGAGGGTTTCGGATTTGCAAATCCGGGTCCCGACAGAGATGGTATCAGAGCCATATCGACTGTAGGTCGCTATCCTAGTTAGCATGGTCTTCAAAATTATTTTCTAAATCAAACCAACAAAATTTGTACTTAATAGTTTTCATCTCCTCCCGTCTTATTCTTAGGTTCTTATTCCTCTCCTTTGCTGAAACATTGATTTGAAATTTAAATTAATCTTATCTCATGAACATTCTCAAAGCCTCGAGTCTTCTGCAAGGAATCAAATCAAGGAAGATGATGATCAAGCCATCAAAGACATATCCAAGAAGACTACCATATAAGATAGGTTGTTGGTGCTCAACAGTGTTTGAGCATGTCATCCCCTTTTCAGTTCAGTTACATATTGTCTGCGTATACTAAGATTTCCTTTGCTTGTGTGCGGGTATGTTGTACACTTGCCCTAGCACAGTGTTGCAACCATACCTTTAGTTGAAAAAGCTTTATCTGCCTCTTTAAATTGTAGCCTTTTCGGCTGTGTCCTTTTGGTCCCTGGGTATTACCTTCTCCCCTAGATGATCTTACCACTCGTCTACTGCTTTTCCCTCTTACCTATCAACCCTTGTGCTGCATCTCAGATGGTTGACACTCGTTCTGGAGCCGGTCGCAGTTCGCCTGCGGATGCCAGTGCTAGCGCCAACCCCAACCCCAATGCACCACCGCCACCGCCAGCAGTGATAGATCAGAACATGGGACATTTTCTGGCAGCTCAGACTCAGCTAATGAATACAATGATGCAGAACATGAACAACATGATGAATCAGAGAACTGCATCGCAGCTGTTCTAGCAAATTTGTTGAACCAGCAGAACCAAGTTGCTGCTGCACCTCCTCAAGCTCGTCTCCAGTCCAAGCTAGCAGAATTTATGCGAACGCGTCCGCCAACTTTCTCCAACTCTTCAGAATCATTGGACGCAGATGATTGGATCCGCTCCATTGAGAAGAAGCTTGGAATTGCCCAGTGCACCAATCGTGAGAAAGTTCTCTATGCCGCTCATCAGCTGGAGGGCACCGCCGCTGAATGGTGGGAGAACTACAGTGCTGCCCATGATGACCCTCAGACTATTACTTGGGCAGAGTTTTCCACTGCTTTTCGCCACTCTCATATTCTTGATGGCAAGGTTGAAATGAAGAAGAATGAATTCCGAGAGCTTAAGCAAGAAGGGATGTTAGTGAGTGAATACCTCAATAAGTTCACTCAACTTGCTCGCTACGCTCCAGAGGATGTAGCTACAGATGATGCTCGCCAAAAGAAGTTCAAGCGTGGACTCAATCCTGGACTAAAGGTGCAAGTTATTGGCAATGACTATGCAGATTTTCAGCACCTTGTAGATAAAGCTATGCTTATTGAAGAATCTCGTCGTGAATTGGAAGAATCCCGTAAGAGAAAGATGATGCAGCATGGAGCCCATCGAGTCACCAAGCAGAGAGTCGTACCAATGCTCAACGACCGCTTCGTTTCACTCCTCAAATGCATTCAGACCTCGCACCAAAGACCTTGCCCAGCTCCTTCAGTAACGCAACCTCAAAGACTAACAAAGAATCCACCGCAGAGGACCAGTAATCCAGCTGCAGGAGTCACCTGTTTCAACTATCATGAACTCGGTCACTATGCCAATAATTGCCCAAGGAAGCATGCTGTGACGCCAGTCCGTTTCAACTTGGGATCTACGCTACCAAGACCCCGCCCCAGATCGGGGCGTGGGCGCCCGCACTCCCAACCAAGTCACCAGGACTCCGCCACCTGCTGGAAGAGGCTGTGTGAATCACATCACCACCGAGGATGCCCAGTCTACACCAGACGTCATACTAGGTAAGCTCCTAGTCAACTAAGCATCTGCCATGGTTTTGTTTGATTCTGGAGCTACGCATTCATTTGTTTCTCGGAGTTTTGCTGCAAATCATCAATTAAAGACAATGCCTCTTAAGGCTATTTTGTTAGTGCAATCTCCTGGTTCTGATTTGAGTTCGAACCAAGGCTGGCCGAAGTTAAGATATTAATTGAAGGGGTAGAATTTCTAGCCAACCTGATTGTCCTAGACACCAAATCCCTAGATGTGATCCTAGGAATGGATTGGCTTTCCAAGAACCAAGCAGTTTTGGATTGTGGGAATAGAGAGATCACCTTAACCAGTCCAGATGGAGCCAAGTTAAAAGTTCAAGCCGTTTGCATCCTTCCAAGGGATTAAAGTTTGTAGTGCCAAAGGAATAAGTTTGAAGATGTGCCATCGCCGGAATTTCTCGATGTATTTCGGATGAGTTGCCTGGGATGCCACCGGACCAAGATATAGAGTTCTTGATAGAACTAGTTCCTGGAACCCCACCCATTTCCAAGAGACCTTATAGGATGCCTGTTAATGAGATAGCCGAAGTAAAGAGACAGATCAAAGAGCTGCAAGATCAAGGTTTTGTTCGACCAAGTTCTTCGCCATGGGGAGCGCCAGTTCTTCTAATTGAAAAGAAAGATGGAACTCAGAGAATGTGTGTAGATTATCGCTCACTCAATGAAGTCACCATCAAGAATAAGTACCCTCTGCCAAGAATCGATGATTTGTTTGACCAACTTCAAGGAGCCGGAGTGTTCTCGAAGATTAACCTGAGATCAGGATATCACCAATTGAAGATTCGTCAAGAGGATATACCCAAAACAGCTTTTGTTACTCGGTATGGACAGTATGAGTATACCGTGATGTCTTTTGGATTGACCAACGCCCCTGCCTACTTCATGACCTTGATGAATAAAGTATTCATGGAATATCTGGATAAGTTTGTTGTTGTTTTCATTGATGACATTCTGATCTACTCCAAAAGTGAGGAGGAACATGAGGATCACTTGCGCCAAGTTTTAAGGAAGCTAAGAGAGAATCAGCTTTACGCAAAGTTCAGTAAATGTGAGTTCTGGATGAAAGAAGTTGCTTTCCTAGGACATGTCATATCAGCGAAAGGAGTCGCTGTTGACCCTGGTAAAGTACGAGATGTGCTAAGTTGGGAGTCACCCAAGACGGTACCCCAAATCCGAAGTTTTCTTGGAATGGCGGGATATTATCGCCGTTTCATAGAAGGGTTTTCTAGAAAAGCTAGACCGCTCACTCAACTCTTAAAGAAGGAGAAGAAATTTGTTTGGACACCAGAGTGTGAGCAAAGCTTTCACGAATTAAAGAAATGTTTGACAACTGCCCCAGTGCTCATCTTGCCAGATAATAGGAAGGATTTTGAGATATTCTGTGATGCATCCCGACAAGGACTCGGTTGTGTGCTAATGCAAGATAAGAAGGTTGTAGCGTATGCTTCGCGACAACTAAGGCCACATGAAGTTAACTATCCTACCCATGATTTGGAATTGGCAGCCGTAGTGCATGCTTTAAAGATTTGGCGCCATTATCTCATTGGTAATCGTTGTGAGGTTTATACTGATCACAAGAGTCTGAAGTATATCTTTACCCAAGCTGAGCTCAATATGAGACAAAGAAGATGGTTGGAATTGATCAAGGACTATGACATTGGGATTCATTATCATCCAGGCAAAGCCAATGTCGTAGCAGATGCCTTGAGCAGAAAGAGCTATTGTAACACCCTGATGATTAAGGAAAGTCAGCCAGCCCTTTATAAGGAATTTCAGAAGCTTAGTTTGGAATTGGTTCAGGAAGGATATTTAGCTACTTTGGGAGTACGCCCTACGTTGGAAGGTCAGATTCGAGAAGCACAGGTAGATGATACTGATGTCAAGGAGATTAAGAGCAATATGAAGAAAGGAAAAGCCCCAAGTTTCACTGAAGATGAACAAGGTACTATTTGGTATGAGAAGCGTATTTGCGTACCAGATCAGAAAGAGCTTAAGGAGTTGATTCTCAAAGAAGCGTATGAGACTTTATATTCCATTCATCCTGGAAGTACCAAGATGTATCAAGACCTCAAGGAAAGGTATTGGTGGCCTAGTATGAAGCGTGAGATTGCAGAGTATGTTGCACTTTGTGATGTCTGCCAGAAGGTCAAGGCAGAGCATCAGAGGTTAGCAGGATTGTTGCAGCCATTAAAGATTCCAGAGTGGAAGTGGGAAGAAATTGGTATGGATTTCATTACAGGATTTCCTAAGACCCAAGCAGGTTATGACTCGATCTGGGTAATAGTGGATCGATTGACTAAGGTAGCTCACTTCATTCCAGTTAAGACTACCTATGCGAGATAAATTAGCGTAATTATATATGTCAAGGATCGCTACTTCACGGAGTGCCTAAGAAGATAATGTCCGATAGAGGAAGCCGCTTACCTCTCGTTTTTGGCAGAGTCTGCATGAAGCCATGGGAACTCATCTCCGATTCAATACTGCCTATCACCCTCAAACCGATGGACAGACTGAGCGTGTGAATCAGATTCTTGAAGATATGTTAAGAGCTTGTGCCTTAACTTATGGTGCTAAGTGGGACAAGTGTTTGCCCTATGCCGAAGTTTTCAGACAACAATAGTTATCGAGCCACCGCAAATGTCGCCTTTGAAGCCTTATATGGAAGAAAGTGCGTAACCCTCTCAACCGGAAGGAGTCGAGAAAGACAATTGTTTGGCCCTCGCCATATTGCAAGAAGTCAAGAGCAAGTCCAATTAATTCGAGATCTGTTTAAAGATCGCTCAAAGCGCATGTAAGAGTTATGCAGATAATCGTCGCCGAGATTTAAGTTTTGAGCCCAATGATTATGTTTACCTCAGAGTCACCCCTCTCAAAGGAGTTAAGAGATTTCAAGTAAAAGGAAAGCTTGCCCCTAGATATGTGGGACCATCCAAAATCTTGGAACGAAGAGGAGAGGTTGCCTACAAGTTAGAATTGCCTCAGTCTTTTGCCGGAATCCATGATGTGTTCCATGTATCTCAGTTGAAGAAATGCCTGTGTGTGCCAGAGGAACAGATGCCAATCGAAGCTATTGATTTGCAAGAGGATCTTACCTACAAGGAGCAACCAGTGAAAATTTTGGATATAGCAGAGCGTATCACGAGGAGCAAGATCATTCAGAAGAGAAAGCTACTTGGGAGCGTGAAGAGGATCTGAAGTCCGAGTTTCCCCACCTATTCCCTAGCCAGTCAGAATCTCGGGGTCGAGATTCCATTTAAGGGGGGAAGGTTTGTAACATCCCAAAATTTGAGTTTTGGAATGTTTGAATTCAAAAATAAACCATGTGCATTTTCCTTGAATTAATCCCAGCTTAATTTGAATTTTCCATAAATAAAAGGATTTAATTTGACTAAACTATTCATCAAACCTAAGATTTTCAGTTTTAGTTGGGTTCATTGTGCTCCAAGGAATTTTTCTGTATTTTTGGGGATTTTTCTGTATTTATTTGATATTTATTTGATTTTATTTGAAATTCTGGCAATTTCTTAAATCGGAAAACGTTTTTTTTATAAAATTCCTTTCGGGCCGAATTTGCTCCGGCCCGTTTCCCCAGCCCGCTCGCCCCGGCCCAGCTCCACCTCGCGGCCCAGCCAGCCACACATTTGGCCGCTCGATGCGCGACACGCAGTGCGGTCCGGATCGCACCACGCCGCCGCGCCCGTGAACCCTAACCCTAGCGCTGAGTCCCGCCACAAGACGCCGCGCCGTTTTGAGTCCGGGTCGGACACGGCCTCCGAGACCCCTATTTAGAGCGCCGTACGCTTCCCGAGATTCCCCTTCACACGCCGCCCCTTTTGCCTCACCTCTCACCGCCCGAGACGTCGCCGTTTCTTCGCGCGAGCTCGTCGGAGTTGTCGCCGTGCCCGTCACCTTCCGCCGCTTTTTCCTTCGCCGTCCGTGCGTCTCCGCCGTCCCCGCTTGCATCTCCGAGTCGCCGTGACCTCCTCTTCCCGATCAGCACCAAACCGCGCCCGATCCGCCGCGTCCTCATCGTGCGCCGCGCCTTCTTCTCCACGTCCGGTGAGACTTGCCTCCGCCGCTCACCGTCGGTCCTCGGCGAAGCTTTTGGCCGTCGGATCCCGCTCCATCGTCCCAGATCTGGCGCGCCACCTCTGCCGCGCCTCGTCCTCACCGTCCGATCTCGCGCGTCGATCGGATGCATGACGCGTGGCTCGCCCACGCCGCCGCCACGCCCGAGCCGAGTGTGTATTTGCGTCGGCCGCCAGCGCCGATGATGGCGTCGACCGTGCACCGGTGCACGGTGAACCTAGCTCAGCGCCAGGACCGAGTCCACCGAGAGCCGGCTGACGTCAGCGATTGCGCAATAAATCCTTTTTCCGTATAAAAATAAATCCATAAATTCCGAATTTCTGATTTTCAGCCTTTTTCTCTGATTTAATTTTCCAGAAGCTCGTTCTCCCTCATACGAACTCCGATTGAGGCGATTCGAGTTTCTAAATTTTTCTAAAATCAAGATCTATCTTCCAAAGCCATTTATTTTCAGTTTTGAGCTTGTTTGAGTCTCTGCTTTGTATTTATTTGGTTTCGTTGCTTCTTTTCCGGTAGACGCTAATTCCGAGGGAGCAAACGAAGACATTGAAGACCAAGACTCAGCACTAGGTCAGCAAGGCAAGTCGTAATCCTTTGATCATGTTAATCCTATGTTTGCAAAAGTAATTTACTTTTATACAATTGCATGCTATTTTGTGTATCAATGCTTATTTAATGGGAGTAGAGGTATACCTAGTTGATATGATGCCACCTTGATTATTGGGATGCCATGTATCCATTGTTAAACCTAGGTTGGGACATTACTAGTTGGGCATAATCATTATACCAACATTGGGTTACGTAGCTATGCTTAGACATGCTTAGATATACGTTGGGATTCATGTCACATATTGAATAATGTTAATCTTGACTTAATGAGATATTGAATCGTGGCCGTTAGCCACTGTTGTAAAATTTGTTGTACCATGGCCGGGTTTGCCATTAGTCTTGGTTGAACGAATTGTTTTCCCTCGGGCAAGTGATCGTGCGAAGAAGGGGTGCTTTCTAGCACATTGGGATGTGGATGTCTTGCCCGAGACAATTTAAGGACTTAATCTTGTGCGCCATTGAACTGGCCTAACTGCACTACCACATGTCCGAATGGGACAGACCTAGCTGATTAATTTGCAATGTCTAGCCTTGAGTACTGCCAGTTGGTGTGGGTTCCGGGATGGACAGGTAGATTCGCAAGGCGCAAGAGGGGGCCCTAAGGTGCGAAACCTTAGTGGGCAGTACCGAGTTTAGACAGTGCATTGTAAAGGCTTTGTCATGACATCTCTGCGACACATCAAAGGAAGTGTGTTAAGATCGATTGCACAAAGAGGTGGTCATGTCTTGTGGGTAAAGTTGTACAACCTCTGCAGAGTGTAAAACTATTCGAATAGCCGCGTCCGCGGTCATGGACAAAGCCCGGGAATTTCACACGGGGTATAGAGTGTTTCATAAAATGTGGAATGTGGAATTGTTGGGATGTGAACGGGGAGTTCACTGTTGTTTTGTTGTATATTATTGATCTATCAATCTTTTATTTATCTTTTTATAAATATGCTTTCAATCTATTTATTGTATTTTAGTTCAAGTTACTGCTTTCTGCAAATGAAACATATAGTCATCCTTGTCAAGCCGTGCATGAATATATTGCATCAATTTCCTACGGCTTGCTGAGTACCTTTGTACTCACGGCTTTATGCCCTTGTTGATCGATTCTTGTCAAGGAGATAATGAATATCATGAGGAGGAATTCTATGAAGACTACGTGGATTAGGAAGGCGTTCCCCATACGATTGCCTGTGGCATGTCGAATGGCTCAAGTTATCTTTTCCGCTGCAATAATTATTTGTTTCTTAAGCTCTTAAGGCGTAATGGTGTAAACATTGACCATAAGGCCGTTTGCTTTATTTAATAATAATTTGCTTCTTCTTAGTTAATTCGTTGTATGGAATGGTATTTCATCTATGTTCCCACTGTGTGCACTAGCGTGATCCTGGACTGGTGCAGTATACACAGAGGGTTTCGGATTTGCAAATCTGGGTCCCGACAGGGGAGGACGGCCGAAAGCCCCGAGGGGGCCTGGATACATGTCAGGACGACCGATCCGTGACAACCAGCCCCCGAGGCTCAAGAAACGGTCTGAGACTCTAGGCGTTCTTGAGTCTGAAGACTTCGAGGAGGGTTCGCCCCTTTGGCCGAGCTCGGGAATGTTTGAGTTTTAAAGCCTTGTCTTTGAGTGGGCTTGATGACGCCCGGGATGCTTGGGCTTTCTCTGCCTTGAGGGGACGAAGGGGGCCCGAAAGCGCCCGGTCCTCGTGGACGAGGAAGCCGGAGGGATGGTTAGTGGACGTTTGAAAAGACGCATCCGTGCGAGGGTTTTGAAGGGTCACAATGCCTCAGTTACTGCTTGCCAGCTGCGGGCGCGCCTTTTGAGGCGATAGTAATGTCGGCAGTCGAGGCGCCTTTAAAACCGGGAGGCCTCATTCCTCGAAGCCTTTCTTCCCCACTGCTTGTACTCTCTGCCCTCTTCTTTCTATCATCTTCATGCTGACGCCTCTGTCCTTTGCTCTCAATCTCGTACCTTTCCCCTGTTAGTGTTATGCCCTTGAGGCAATCATTTAGATGATTGTAACATGACTATGTTTATGAATAATAATATGATTATTGGTCCAATGAATGTATATCATTGTATTGATCAACAAGTATGTGACTTGCTTATGAAGCTCTTTACTTAATGATGTAATTCGATAAATATCTCTGATCGGATATCATCGTATAGGACAACCATGAATAGATCAGCACATGTAGTGATCGATGATCATCCTTCATAGATCATGGGATATGGAGATATCATCTATACATTGTGGACGCATGTTGAAGAACATGGGTTAGATAGACCCGCAATGGGACATCGCGAGAATGTTTCATTCTTATGTGTCATCGATGTATCTCATACCTAGTAGATGTATGATCCTTAGACCGAGATTGTCATATTCCCTACATGTGTAATAGTTTTCCTTGGGGCAATCAAACACTATTTCCTAACCGGATAGTTATAAAGGTAGCTTTCATGTTTACTATGAAACGTGCAGAGGGAAGTGGCAAATAAGATGGAATTTGCCACTCCAATGAAACGGAGATATATGACAAGGCCACTCGTGTGATATGATTAAGGAAGTGCATGGCCATGCCGTGATTGAGAGTCAATCACAACTTATTAATATATCACGGATACGAGAGATGGATTGAATCATCAAAGGATGACATGCTTCTCGCCTTGAGATCAATCTTCATATACTTGGCAAAGGGATTATTACATGAGTACTTTTGATAGGTTCTGTCCGATTTGATCATAGTATGTTTGGGAGTTGGCATACTTTGCAAGAAGCCACTACCAACTATTGGATTGAAAAGGAGTTTTCCGAATCCATGTCCAAACGTATGTGAACCTGCAGGGTCACACACTTAATGGGCTGGGATGCATTAATTTGGATTGGATCCGTAATTAATGAACCTCGTGGGCTTAGCACTGATGGGCCCTAGTTTAGGTTTCATCTCGTGGCTATATAAGGAGGGAGGAGGAGGGTGTAGGGTGTGCTTTCCCACGGTTTAGGAGTGATTCACTCGAAACCCTAGCCTACTCCTCTCGCCCTCGCCGAGCGACTGTGTGCTTGCACACGACGCACGCGCTCCATCTCTGGACGTGTGGACATCTGCGGTGACGCCTGCCGGATCGCGTGGGGAGGACGATCCACGGCAAGGCGAGGACGATCCACTACATCGACGCAACGATCGCGGCGAGAACGATCCACTACATCGACGCTACGAAGGATTCCGCAATCGCGCGTCTAGTGGTAATCTTATCTATGATCCCCTTCTTGCGAGTAGCTTTCTGGTTTCGCGGTAGAATCTTTTTTTGTGCTAGCGTAGCATACCGCGTTCCTCTTCAGTGGTATCAGAGCCATCTCGTATAGTTTTGTGATCTGGATGTTGCACATATGATGTGTAAGTTTAGTAGATTGGATCTATTACATGTTCACCAGTTCATGTGATGAATTGGTGACGGCGACCATCGATGAGATCGATCGGTTTAGGGTTTGAGAAAGTGCAAACCGACTCAATCTTGATTTGGGTGAGTCCGTTCATGGTACGACGTTACCCTTACCGGTCGGGTTACCGCCATCGTGGTTTCAAACGTATCCATATGGGACCAAACCAATCGATTGAGTTGGATTGGGTCAATCTGTTGATCCATGGTAAGCGCAAACAGATTCAATATTGATTTGGGTGAGTCCGTTCATGGTACGACGTTACCCTTACCGGTCAAAGTTACCGCCATCGTGGTTTCAAACGATCCATATGGGACCAAGCCAATCATATTAGATCGGATTGGGTCAATCTAGTTGATCCGTGGAAATTTTGAGGGCGTTTTCCAATGTCGAAGACATGCCTCTAAAAATTTCAAGCGCGCCTCGACCCGCCCGAGATCGATATACTGCGCGGGCTCGCCTTGATTCCGCCGGCGCGCGCCTGACCCTTGGGCGCGCCTCGGACCCGAGTCGAGGGTTGCTTTTGTTTAACTCGCTTTGTAGGAATTATGTGAAATAGTATGGCCTATGTGTATGTGATGCATGTAATTTCCACATGGCTCAAGTGCGTGTCAAGCCATAAGGCTATTTAAATTGTATAACGACTGCGTGTTGACTTGTGATGCTTCAAACCCTCATGTAAAATTCATTATCAAAAGTTGTAAGGAGTTGCATCCATAATGATGAAGACGATGGTATCAAGCAAGATGGCTAGGTGTACAAACAAGCATGATGATGGAGATCTTAATGCTAAGGACCATGCTATTTCACAGCTTATTTTGATTTTCTGTGGATGTGTGTTTAATCCTTGCTATTTTCTTTATGCTCATTGCATGTGATGCCATATTCATAGTAATCTTTGTTCATCCCTATAGTTAAAAATTTTAAATCAAATTGTCCATCCAATTGTTGCACCTATCAAGAATTTAGATCGTTATTGATATGACTGCCAAAGTAGTATATCAATGGCTATCTCAATAGATGATAGGGATGTGTTGGACACATCACGCATAACAATGGTAGATTTAATCAAGCTATCAAAACGGTTTTGGGCTTGAGGACATAAGTGGTTGGGATTTGATTTCAGAATGAAGGAACCTATATAAGACAAGTGGTGTCTAGGAAAACACACATGAGGCAGTTTTCTTAATTGGCACCAGATATGGAAGTGCTCCCTCCTCATGTGAGCCCTTGGGGCGAGTTGACTGGCCATGAGTCAAGTTGATGGAGGCATTCATTACTTGTTTTCATACTCAACAAACAAGAGTTACATATGATGTAATTAGCAAAGGTGTTGCTTACCTATGTCATTAAATTTCTAGCAGTGATGCCAAAGCTCACTAGTGTTTGATGAATATGGATCTTGAATACTCACTATGTGTCTATAAAAGGGACATAAAATAGAAGTGTCTTTAATTAAAAAGTTTAATAAAAGTTTTACATAAACATAGTGCTTAGAATCTTTGCATGTTTTTGTTGTAGTTCAATGGCACCTTCTCCTACTCCTGCTACACCTGGTTTTGCTTTGAGATCAGTTTTGGAAAGGGAAAAACTGAATGGAACTAATTTTGTTGATTGGTATCGCAACCTGAGAATTGTTCTCAAGCATGAAAAAGAAGGACTATGTTCTAGAGAATCCAATTCCTGATGAACCAGCCAAAAATGCTGCTCGCAATTTGAAGGTTGAATATGAAAAGCATGTTAATGCTTCAGAGAGTCACCGTCTCATGCTAGTCACCATGGACTCGAGCTCCAAAAGCAATATGAGGACCAGGATGCTTACAATATGATTGTAGGCTTGAAGGGCATGTTTGGGAATCAAGCAAGAGCTGAGAGGTATGGTATCTCAAAGCTTTTATTTGCTTGTAAGTCGGTGAAGGCGATCCGGTCGATCCTCATGTGATCAAGATGATTGGTTACATTGGGAGATTGGAAAAACTTGAGTTTCCCCTTAGCCTCGGTTTGGCCACAGATGTTATTCTCCAGTCTCTGCCTCAGAGCTTTGAGCCATTCATTATGAATTTTCATATGAATAGCATGGAGAAGAGCCTAACCGAGCTACATGGGATGCTCAAGGCTGCCGAGGAAAGCATTAAGAAAAAACCCAATCATGTGATGATGGTTCGAAAACAACCGCTTTCAAAAGAGGAAGGCTAAGGCTGGGGGAACAGGAAAGAGCAAGGGCAAGGGCAAGGCTCAAGATGAGATCGCAAGCCTCAAAACTAAGCTTCAGAAGCTTAAAGTTGGCCCTCAACCTGATACCCAATGCTTCTATTGCAAGAAATCAGGGCATTGGAAACGGAACTGCGAAAAGTACAGCGGATAAGAAGAATGGAAATGTGGTTTCCACTTGGTATTAATGTTATAGAAATTAATCTTGCTACTTCTTCACTCACTCATGGGTATATGATACCTGGTTCGGTTGCTCACATTTGCAATTCGTTGCGGTGATAAAGAGTAGAGACTTGGCAAAGGAGAAGTGGATCTTCGCGTGGGGAATAAAGCAAGAGTTGCGGTCTTGCTGTTGGCACATACCCATTGCATTTGCCTTGAGATTAGTTTTAGAACTTAATAATTGTTATTTTATTCCATCTTTGAGTAGAAACATTATTTCATCTTCTTGTTTGGAACATGAAGGTTATGATTTGAAATAAAGAACTTTGTTTGTTCGATATTTTTGAATGATATGTATTATGGTCGTTGCCCCATGGTGGATGGGTTGTACGCCTTGAACTCAAGAAAAACTGTCTATAATATTAATGTAAAAGGCATCGCCTAATGATTTGAACCCTACCTTTTGTGGCATTGTCGCTTGGGTCATATAAATGAGAAGCGCATGAAGAAGCTCCATGGTGATGGACTTCTAACCTCATTTGATTTTGAATCATTTGAAACATGTGAATCTTGTTTACTTGGCAAGATGACAAAAGCCCTTTCACAGTGTTTTAGTGAGAGAGCAAGTGAATTATTGGCCCTAGTACATACGGATGTATGTGGACCAATGAGCTCGATTGCTAGGGGTGGGTTTCAGATTTTGTAACTTTTATCGATGATTTGGTAGATATGGATATATCTATTTAATGAGGCATAAATCAAACTTTTGAAAGGTTCAAAGAGTTTTAGAATGAAGTACAAAATCAACTTGGCAAAACGATAAAACACTTACGATCCGATCGTGGTGGCGAATACTTGAGCCAAGAGTTTGGTGATCATCTAAAGCAATGTGGAATCATTCCGCAACTTACTCCGCCAGAACGCCTCAATGGAATGGCGTGTCCGAACGACGAATCAACTTTATTAGATATGGTTCGGTCAATGATCACCAAACAGATCCGCCATTATCCTTCCGGGGTTTCGCTCTAGAGACAATTGCGTTCACTTTGAATAGGGTCCCATCAAAATCCGTTGAGAAGACGCCATATGAGATATGGATCGAGAAGACCCATGTTGTCATTTCTCAAGATATGGGGATGTGAGGCTTATGTAAAACGTTTACAATCGATAAACTCGCACCTAAATCGGAAAAATGCTTTTTGTGGGGTATCCTAAAGAAACAAAAGGATATTACTTTTACAAAAGAAACGAGAACAAAGTTTTTGTTGCTCGAAATGGTGTCTTTTGGAGAAAGAGTTTCTTTCAAAAGAAATCAGAGGAGTGATGTGTATCTTGATGAAGTTCGAGAATCACATGAATATGTTCAAACTACCATCGAACCTTCACAAGATGTACAAAGTGTTGTACAACTTTGTGGAAGAGACTCCATTTCACGTGAGGTCGGGAGGCCACGCCATGTACCTATAAGATATGGGAGTGACATATTATTGTTGGACAATGATGAGCCCACGACTTATGAAGAAGCAATGATGGACCCAAACTCCGAAAAATGGCTTGAAGCCATGAGATCCAAATTCAATCCATGCATGACAATCAAGTTTGGAACTTGGTCGACTCTCTCGATGGTGTAAAACCATTGAGTGCAAATGGATTTTCAAGAAAAGATAGACGAGATGGAAATGTTCAGATCTATAAGGCACGGTTGGTGGCAAAGGGTTTCAAACAAGTTCAAGGAGTTGACTATGATGAAACTTTCTCACCGGTAGCCATGCTCAAGTCTGTCCGGATCATTTTAGCTATTGCTGCATATTTTGATTATGAAATATGGCAGATGGATGTCAAAACAGCATTCCTTAATGGGAATCTTTCCGAGGATGTATACATGATACAACCTGAAGGTTTTGTTGATCCTAAATATGCTAAAAGGGTATGCAAGCTTCAAAGATCCATTTATGGGTTAAAGCAAGCATCTCGGAGTTGGAACATTCGTTTTGATGAAGTAGTCAAAGGTTTTGACTTTATCAAAAATGAAGAAGAGCCTTGTGTTTACAAGAAGGCTAGTGGGAGCGCACTTGTATTTCTGATTTTGTATGTGGATGACATATTATTGATCGGGAATGACATTCCTATGCTTGAAGATGTTAAGACTTCATTGAAAAGGAGTTTCTCAATGAAGGACTTGGGAGAAGCATGCTATATCTTGGGCATAAAAATCTATAGAGATAGATCAAAAAGGTTAATTGGATTAAGTCAGAAGCGTACATTGACAAGATATTGAAAGGTTCAATATGCATGAATCCAAGAGAGGTTTCATGCCAATGTCACATGGCATCAGTCTCTGCAAGAATCAGTGTCCTTCGACATCTGATGAGCGAGATAGGATGAGCAAGATTCCATATGCTTCAGCTATTGGGTCTATTATGTATGCCATGATCTGTACACGCCCAGATGTCTCATATGCTCTAAGTGTCACGAGCAGATACCAAGCGGATCTTGGTGATGGTCATTGGATAGCCGTAAAAAATATCCTGAAGTACTTGAGAAGAACTAAGGGTATGTTCCTTGTTTTTGGAGGTGAGGAAGATCTGGTTGCAAAGGGTTACACCGATGCAAGCTTCCAAACTGACAAAGATGATTTTCGATCGCAATCCGGGTTTGTGTTTACACTTAATGGAGGAGCAGTAAGCTGGAAGAGTTCCAAGCAAAACACGGTGGCCGACTCTACGACGAGCGGAGTACATTGCGGCTTCGGAGGCGCAAAGGAAGCTCGTGGATTAAGAAGTTTATCACGAGCTTGGTGTGGTTGCTAGTGCCTCTAGTCCAATGGACATCTATTGTGATAATAGTGGTGCCATTGCACAAGCAAAAGAGCCTAGATCACATCAGAAGTCTAAACACATACTCCGTCGCTTTCACCTTATTCGCGAGATTGTGGATAGAGGTGACGTGAGAATATGCAAAGTACATACGGAAGCCAATGTGGCGATCCGTTGACAAAGCCACTGCCACAGCCTAAGCATGAGGCGCACACAAGGTCTATTGGTATTAGATACTTAATTGATTGACTCAAGTGCAAGTGGGAGATTGTTAGTGTTATGCCCTTGAGGCAATCATTTAGATGATTGTAACATGACTATGTTTATGAATAATAATATGATTATTGGTCCAATGAATGTATATCATTGTATTGATCAACAAGTATGTGACTTGCTTATGAAGCTCTTTACTTAATGATGTAATTCGATAAATATCTCTGATCGGATATCATCGTATAGGACAACGATGAATAGATCAGCACATGTAGTGATCGATGATCATGCTTCATAGATCATGGGATATGGAGATATCATCTATACATTGTGGACGCATGTTGAAGAACATGGGTTAGATAGACCATAATGGGACATCGCGAGAATGTTTCATTCTTATGTGTCATCGTGTATCTCATACCTAGTAGATGTATGATCCTTAGACCTGAGATTGTCATATTCCCTACATGTGTAATAGTTTTCCTTGGGGCTATCAAACACTACTTCCTAACCGGATAGTTATAAAGGTAGCTTTCATGTTTACTATGAAACGTGCGAGAGGAAGTAAGCAATCAAGATGGAATTTGCCACTCCAATGAAACGGAGATATATGACAAGGCCACTCGTGTGATATGATTAAGGAAGTGCATGGCCATGCCGTGATTGAGGAGTCAATCACAACTTATTAATATATCACGGATACGAGAGATGGATTGAATCATTAAAGGATGACATGCTTCTCGCTTGAGATCAATCTTCATATACTTGGCAAAGGGATTATTACATGAGTACTTTTGATAGGTTACATCCGATTTGATCATAGTATGTTTGGGAGTTGGCATACTTTGCAAGAAGCCATACCAACTATTGGATTGAAAAGGAGTTTTCCTAATCCATGTCCAAACGTATGTGAACCTGCAGGGTCACACACTTAATGGGTTGGGACGCATTAATTTGGATTGGATCCGTAATTAATGAACCTCGTGGGCTTAGCACGCTGATGGGCTCTAGTTTAGGGTTTCATCTCGTGGCTATATAAGGAGGGGAGGAGGGAGGGTGTAGGGTGTGCTTTCCCACGGTTTAGGACTGATTCACTCGAAACCCTAGCCTACTCCTCTCGCTGCCTCGCCGAGCGACGTGTGCTTGCACACGCGCACGGCGTTCCATCTCTGGACGTGTGGACTACTGCGGTGACGCTGCTACGACTGCGGCGTGGGAGGACGATCCACGGCAAGGCGAGGACGATCCACTACATCGACGCAACGACTGCGGCGAGAACGATCCACTACATCGACGCGCGAAGGGTTCCGCAACTGCGCGTCTAGTGGTAATCTTATCTATGATCCCCTTCTTGTGAGTAGCTTTCTGGTTTCGCGGTAGAATTTTTTTTTTGTGCTAGCGTAGCATACCGCGTTCCTCTTCACCCCCGATTCCATGGCCAAGTTCAGGAAGAGCACGCTTACCGTGGAGCGGATGAAGGAGATGGAGACCTTGGGGCTGCTGGGCCCGTTCACCTGGCGGCTTTCGGCCGGGGAGAACGTGCCGCAGCCTCGGGATGACAAGGTCGTGAGCACGGAGCACTATATGCTTTTTGGTCTGTGGACCCCGGAGAGCGATTTCTTGGCTGTGGTCCTTGCGCAATGCGAGATCGAGCTCGTCAATTTGGTACCCAACTCCCTTCTCCACCTTTCTATCTTTGCTCACCTTTGCGAGGGGTTCTTGGGCATCCTCCCCACCCCCTCGTAGTTCTTTCGCTTCTATTCCTTATCCTGCACCGCGAAGGACCCCGTCGTCGGGTGTCTTTACTTTCGACTGTGGGTTGGACTCCCTTGCTCCTTTCTCCAGATCCTGACCCGGGACTCGCTCGGGCCTTGGACGGAGAAATGGTTCTACCTGAAGATGGGCGAGGGAGCGGCCTCGCCTACAACGACGCCGCGGTTGATGGCAAGCGGGAGACCCCGGAGCCCGAGTACTCGGCGGTCGACCAGGCGGTGGTCGCACTCATCCACATCTGCGCTACACGCGGGCTCAAGGGGCAGGCGGTCGTCCACGACTACCTGCGAAGCCGGGTGTTTCCTCTTTGGATGAGGCTACACCCTTTCTTCGAGATCATCGGGAGGCACGACGCCACCCGGGAAGGCCACGAGGGTGAGCATTGCACGACCCCAAGTTCTTTTGGGCTTGGTCGTAGTTTCCTTGCTTCTTAACGTTCTTCTTTTTGGCTTCTTGTAGCATCGAGGCGGCCTGGATTGCCTCGAGGATGCAGGAAATCTTCGGGAAGGCCGCCACCGCCTACGATCCCGGCGACAACATCCCTAAGAACATCTTGGGGCAGAGCAGCGAGGTAATGGCTCTTGCCTTGATCTCGGCCTCGAGAGTCCAGACCCGGGCGCTAACCGTGGTGAGTTCGTGCAGATGACCAAGGAGCTCTGGGACACGGTGAAGCAGATGCTGCCGCTCCCTGGGCTGAGCAAGGGCAAGAAGGGGAGCAAGAGGCCAGCCCCTGATGCTCCGAAGCCGGTCGCCAAGAAGCCCCACGTTGATTGGGGTGATCGGACCACGGTAGGTCGAATGTCCCGAGCTCGGGGTCACCTGAGCTCGAGCTCGCTTCTCCATGCTCACACTTTGGTTCTTCTTTCGCTGATCTTGGCTTCTCTGTCAGCGGCAGGAGGCGGCAGCCACCGCGCGGGCCCCGGATGCGCAGCCGGAGCAACGAGCTCTGGCGCTAAGCACCCAGGGGAGGAGTTCTCCTACCGCCGCCACGGAGTCGTCGCACCAGGTACGGCCTCTGTACATTTCCATCACCCCGCCCCGCCGCGGCGTTCAAGCGTCCGAGGGGGACCGACCTTTCCCGTGGTCTAGGGAGAGGCCGAGGAGGAGGAGGATGAGGACGATTTTTCCCTCGCACCGCGGTCTAGGACGCGGCGAGTGCTGCTCTCCACGGCTTTCGAGGAGGACGACGCGATCGAGGAGAGTGCGACCGAGGGTGACGCAGCCGAGGTCGGTGCGGTTGAGGGCGGCGCGGCCGAGGTCAGCATGGCCGGGCGCGGCTACGGCCGGCTGGGTGCTACCGAGGGCGGCGCAGCCGAGGTTGGCGCGGCCGAGGTCGGCGAAGGAGCCCCCGAGCTAGGCGCCAGCCTCGGGGTATCTACTGCGATCGACGAGGGCAACCAAGGAGCCCCCGAGCAGGCCGCCATCCCTAGGGGTTCGACCGCCATCATCCCGGCTGAGGTGGGTCACGCTGGGACCTCAGGGTGCGTCGGTGCTTCTGCAGCGACGGGGACCGCAGAGTGAGCCACTGCGGGCGACCTGCCTCGCGGTCCTGACGGCGCCATCGATTTGCAGGCGCTGGTGGACCGGCTAGCGGCGGTAAGTGTATTTGTCTCGGATCTTCCCCTCTTTCTTATCTTTTTTCTCTTCTCGGAGATGTGGTGACCTTTCCTTCGTCCTCGCAGGGCCTGCGGCTAATCTCCTGGGGGTACAGGGTCGTTCGCGGGCACGTGCTCAGCTTCCAAGCCCTCTGGGACGTAATCGAAGCCAACCAGAGGGATGCTGCTGAACTCGAAGTCGCTGCGGCGTGCGGGCGTGAGGAGGTCGTGCGCCTGAGGGAGGCTCAGGCCCTTGAGCTCGCGCGGGCCGTTGAGGTCGAGCGGGAGCACAGGGCTTAAGAGGTCGAGCGCGAGCTTAACATCATGAGGGACCTCCACACCGTGACGCTCTCCAGGGCCGTCGAGGAGGAGCAGAAGAAGGCGGAGGAGGCCCTCGCCCGAGTCCGACAGAAGGCGCAGGAGGCTCTTGACGAGAACCGCTCGAGCGCGACGGTGATTGTCCAGCGCCTCGAGCTCGAGCTCTCTAATGCCAACTCGAGGGTGAAAGCCGCGCAGAAAGAGGCACAAGAGCTCCGGGTGCGGCTGGCGGATTTGCCCACCGCGCGCGCGGCGGCAGAGACTACGCGCGAGGAGGCGGCCGCTCTCCAGGAACGGCTCGAAGAACTTTTTGCCGTTCCGGGGATGGCCTCCGCCGAATTTGAGGCCGAGGTGGCCAGGCTCAAGGTCAGGGCGACCGAACCTGAGGCAAAGGCGGCCGTGCTCGAGGAGAGGACAACCGAGCTGGAGACGAGGGCCACCGAGGCTGGGGCGAAGGCGGTCGAGGTCGAGACGAGGGCCACCGAGGCCGAGGCACGGGCGGTCGAGGCAGATGCGAAGGCCGCCAAGTCCGAGGAGAAGGACGCCGGGCTCGAGGAGAAGCTGGCCCGGGTGACTCAAGCGGGGAAGACTGCCCTAGCCTAGCTTCAGAGCGACCGCGATCGGGTCGACAAAGCGGAGGCCGAGGTGCTAGCTCTGCGGAGGAGGGTTTCCAACCTTGAGCAGGAAAAGCTTGCTCGGGACATGTCTGTGGACTAGGAAATTAAGTTAGTAGACAGGTGGGGGTCGAAAGATTCGTACCCCTTGTAAAGACAACGCATCTTTTTGCCAAAACTTATAAAGCCGTGTTCCTTAGAAGACTTAGCTTGCTTGTTTGCCTGCGTTGCCTTTATAAGCTTGCTTAGCCCGTTCTTATAAAAGATCCCGAGCAACGTCGCGTCGAGACGTATGGAGCAGGATTATTCGGCGGGGCCTCAAGGGCGAGTTATCGCCTTCGACTTGAACCACTTTAGATCAAGTCGACTGAGCTAGGGATGCTTCGGGTTTGACCGAGGCCTCGCCTGAAATCACTCAGGCTCGAGCACGACTCAGGCTGGAGACTGACCGAGCTAAGGATGCTCGAGGTCAGATGTAACCGAGGCCTCGCCTGGGGTCACCCAGGCTCGGGCACGACTCGGACTGGTCGGTCTGAGATCACTCAGGCTTCGGACCAGATTTGGGCCTCGGGTCCGGCCCAGCGAGCTCGGGAATGCTTCAAGCTCGGCGGGGCTCCCTCAGAGGGCGGTTTAGAAATTCGAACCTGGCCACTTGGCTGCAGGGGAAAAGGTTGGCTTAGTGCGCAGGCCAGCTTATCGCGACCGAGTCATCCCCGGTGGTGAATTTAAAACTGCGACCTCCGAGCCCGGGAAATTTCATCGGGCTCGGGGCGCTCTCTGAGAACGTTCAATGGTCGGCAGTACAGGGGAATGGCCGGCTTATCCCAGTAATGATCGCCTTATTGCAGCCTCCGATCCTGCGAATGCCCAGGCTCAGGTGGTCATCCCGAGGCGAACCTAGAGAACACGACCTCTGGCGCTGCAAAAAGGAACACGCAAAAATATACGCATAGACTTCTCGAGTTCCGCTCCGCGTGACCTCTGGTCTGGACCTACGACAGGAGGGAGCTCTGAAGCGTTGAGAATCGGCTTACACCAGTAGCATCGACCTCCCGGAGGTAGTCCTTATGGTCACATCGTGGGATTGCGTTCCTCGAGGCGCAAATACCAAATGGAAAAAGAAGGCAGGCCTTACCTGTGCCTCTTAGGTCGAGCCGGTTGCCCTTGGGAACATATTGAGGTTATATTGACCGAGGCCTCGCCCGGAAGTACTCGGGCTCGCGCACGACTCGGATTGGTCGGCTTGAAAACCTGGTCACGGGGGAATTAGTCGGCTCATTGCGGCAGAGTGGCTTATAGCGACCGAGATCGTCCCCAGCAGTGATTTTAGAGATCGCGACCTCCGAGCCCGGGAATGTCATCAGGCTCGGGGTGCCCCTTGAGGACGTTCAATGGTCGGCCGCACAGGGGAATAGCCGGCTTTCTTCGATAAGGATCGTTTTATTGCGGCCTCCGAGCCTGGGAATGCATCAGGCTCGGGATACGGACATCCCTAAGGCGAACCTAGAGAATGCGGCCTCAATTTAACCGAGGCCTCGCCTGGAAGTACTGAGGCTCGGGCACGACTCGATGGTCGGCTACCGAGATTACTCGAAGCCGGACCAGTTTGGGCCTCGGTCCACTCCGCGAGCTCAGAAATGGTTCAAGCTCGACGGGGCTCCCTCAGAGGGCGGTTTAGAAATTCGAACCTGGCCACTTGGCCCCGGGGGAAGGTCGGCTTAGTGCGCAGGCCGGCTTATCGCAACCGAGTCATCCCCGGTGGTGAATTTAAAGCTGCGACCTCCGAGCCCGAGAAATGTCATCGGGCTCGGGGCGCCCTCTGAGAACGTTCAATGGTTGGCAGAATGGGGGAATGGCCAGCTTATCCCGATAACGATCGCCTTATTGCGGCCTTCGATCCTCGGAATGCCTAGGCTCGGGTGGTCATCCCCGAGGCGAACCTAGAAAACGTGACCCTGGGCGCTGCAAAACAGAACACGCATGGACGCCTCGAGGCCGAGCTCACCGCGTGACCTTATGGTTGCCCTTATGGCCATGCCGCGAGGTCATGTTTCTCGAGGTGTTCTATGATAAAAAAGAGGACTTTCGGCCGAAAGAAAGCTAACGGAGCCTCGGGCCCGAGGTCTTCAAGATAGCGCGATCTTCCTCAGAAGAACCTGCATCTTGGGGCCGTGACCAGACGTCACGCCCCCCGGAGACCGAAGGAGGTTAGTGTCGGAAGCAAAGGAGATCTTTATCACGGGCGCATACCTGGGCCAGACAAGAGTGCGGTGATATAAGGGTTAAGAGATCCGGGCACTCCGCGCAATCGACCCCCAGAGGTGAGCTATTAGGCCGGGACCTCCTGCGTCTTGGGGTCGAGGAGGTGACAGGGGGGAGGTCGGTTCGCTGTGTGCTCGACCCCCTGGTGTCGATCCTCGCATGATGACCTTTGGACATGCTTACTCAAGATGTGAGATAGCATAAGAAGAAATAAGAGATGACAAACAACATAGTTTATTGTGAGGAAAAACTAGGCTGAGCCCCTTAGCTCAGAGCCCTTATCGGTGGCTTACTGTGATGAGAATCGGCTTACCGCGCATCCGACTCCTGGAGGTGAACCACGGGACTATCACGACGGCTTGAGTAGGGGGCCCGAGGGCCGAAACTCGAGTATCTCGAGTTTGGCGAGCCCACGAGCGTGACCGACGGGACAGACCCTGCGACAGGGGGGGGATAGCCGGCTTATCGTGATGAGGATTGGCTTACTGCGTGTTCGATCCCCGGAGAGAAGTGTCCAGGTCACGGCCCAGGTCGCGTTTGCTCGAGATACAAGAGGCAAGCATAATGGCAAGGGGAATCATTCTATCTCAAAACAGACGAAGGAGGAGCATTAGACATAAAACCTCTGGAGCTGGTCTAAATTCCACGAGTTCATGAGCTCCCTACCATCGGGGGCCGCTAAGCGGTAAGCTCCCGCGTGACTTGCTGAGACGACTCTGTAGGGGCCTTCCCATAGCAGGGACAGCTTGTTGGTGTTGGAATGGTCCTGGATTCGTCTCAGGACCAGGTCCCTAATGTGGAAGCCCTGGGTAGAATAGCTCGGGCGGCATGCCTGACGGAGATCTTGCAGGTATCGCGCCGAGTGCAGCAGTACGCGGCACCTTACTTCCTCCGCCAGGGCGAGGTCGAGGGATCGCTCTTGCTCGAGGTCGACCTGGTCAACCGAGCTTGCCCTGACGGAGCCGAGCGCGACCTCGGGTGGCAGGATAGCCTCGGCCCCGAAGACGAGATGGAAAGGGCTCGCCCGCTGCTTACCGACGAGGTGCGACGGACCAAAGGACGGTGGAAGCTCCTCGCCAGCCCGATCACTACGACCGAGCTCGGTGGCTTCGCTTGATTCCTTGGACGAGCTGTCCGTTGGCACGCTCGGCCGCTCCGTTGCTCTGAGGGTGGCCCACCGAGGCATAGCAGATTTTGGTCCCCATGTCTGCGCAAAACTCTTGGAACAGCTCGCTGGTGAACTGCGTCCCATTGTCGGTGATGATCCTGCAAGGGACCCCATACCTCGTGACCACGAAGGAACGGAAGAACCTTACCGCGGCCTTGGCTGTGATAGTGGAGATAGGCTTCGCCTCGATCCACTTCGAAAAGGTGTCGATGGCGATAAATAGGAACTTCTTCCCCCCGACCGACCTTGGGAAGGGACCGAGGATGTTGAGGCCCCACGTCGAGAATGGCTAGGCGAGGGGGATGGTCTGCAGGATGTAGGCCGGCTGTCGGGCCTTCCGGGCGTGAAACTGGCAGGCCTGGCAAGCGCGGACGATGCCCTGAGCATCTTCGAGCGCCTTCGGCCAGTAAAAGCCCATCCGGAACGCCTTCCCGACCATGGTCCTGAAAGAAGAGTGAGCGCCGCATAGGCCGAAATGTATGTCATTGAGCAGGTACTTACCCTCCTCAGGAGTGTGCACTTTGATAGAACGCCTGTGGCTCTCGACGGTAAAGCGCCCGTCCGACGAGCCTCAGACGAAGCTCGGCGGCGCCGAGCTCGCTCCTCTCACCGGCGGGGAGCTCCCTTTGGTCGAGGAACTTGACGATTGGGTCCATCCACGAGGGAAAACTTTCGAGGAGGGCCACCGGGTCTTCCTAGTCGATGACGGACGGTGCGGCCAAGGTCTCGAGGATAACGTCCGGCGGGAGCTCATCGTCAGACGACCCGAGCCTGGACAGGAGGTCGGCGGTGGAATTGTCCTTCCTCGGTACGTGCTGGATCTTCAGGTTTTGGAACCATCTCTCCATCTTGTGCACCTCGGCGAGGTACTTGGCCATCAGTGGGTCCGAGCACTGGTAGTCTTTGTTGTACTGATTGACGACGAGCTGGGAGTCCCCTTTGACAATTAAGCGGCAGATGCCCAGGGACTTGCAAGCTCGCAGGCTAACCAAGAGGGCCTCGTATTCCACCACGTTGTTGGTAGCGGAAAGTCGGGCGACCACATACCTCGTGGTCACCCCGAGGTGATGATGAAAACGCCACTTCGAGCCGCTCAAACGACCTTGACCCGTCGAAGAACATGGTCCAAGGGTTTTCGACTTTGACCTCGGGCTCGGGGGCGGGCTCTGCCATCAGCTCGACCACGAAGTTAGCCAGCGCCTGCGATTTGATGGCAGAGCGGGCCATGAAGCGGCGGTCGAACTCGGCCAGCTCCATGGCCCACTTGGCGACACGACCTCTGGCCTCTGGGTTCTTGAGAATCTCCCCGAGTGGGAGCCCGCTCGGGATAACAACCGCGTGTGCTTGGAAGTAGTGCCGAAGCTTCCGTGAGGCCATGAAGAGGGCGTAGAGGAGCTTCTGGACTAAGGGGTAGCGCTCCTTGGGCCCGTGGAGCACTTCACTGATGTAGTAGATTGGGTACTATCGCCCTGCCCGCTCGGCTACCAGGACCGCGCTGATGGCCTGGGTCGTGGCCGCGAGGTAGAGCAACAGCACCTCACCCTGCTGCGGAGTTGTCAACAGAGGAGGACGCGAGAGGTATGCCTTGAGCTCGTCGAAAGATCGCTGAGCTTCGGGAGTCCACTCGAAGCCTCCGTGCCTGCGCAGGATCTTGAAGAAGGGTAGCCCTCACTCGCCAAGCTGGGAGACGAAGCGGCTGAGGGCGATGATGCGACCGGTGAGGCTCTGGACCTGTTTTACCGAGGTCGGAGCGGCCATCTGCTCGATTGCCTCGATCTTTTCCGGGTTTGGGCCCACGCTTGAGCCCCCAATCATGTAGCCGAGCATCTTTTCGGAGGTCGTGCCAAAGACACACTTCTCGGGGTTGAGCTTGATGCCGAACTTGTTCAGATTTGCGAAGGTCTCGGCCAGATCGTTGACGTAGTTGGCTTCAGAGGAACTTTTGACGATGATGTCGTCGACGTAGACTTCGAGGTTTCGGCCGATCTGCGGGTCGAAGGTCTTGACCATCAGCCGTTGGAACGTCGCGCCTGCATTGCAGAGACCGAACGACATGGTCGTGTAGCAAAAAGTTCCGAACGGCGTGATGAAGGCGGTCTTGTCCTCATCTCCCACGATGAGCTTGATCTGTCTGTAGCCGGAGTAGGCGTCGAGAAAACTCAATATTTCAGCGTTGGTGGTGGAATCTACAATCTGATCTATGCGTGGAAGGGGGAAGTTATATTTGGGGCACGCGGCATTTAAGCCCGTGTGATCGACGCACATTCGCTATTTCCCGCCTTTCTTTTGTACAATTACAGGGTTGGCCAGCCATTCGGAGTAGTTGACCTCGCGAATGAAGCCGGCCTTGAGGAGCTTGTCAAGGTGCTCCCTGATTATCACCGCTTTTTCGGGGGAGAAGCACCGCAGCTTCTGGCATACGGGCCTGCAGCCAGGCTTTGTTTGTAGTTTGTGCTCGATCACCTCCCGTGGGACCCCTAGCATGTCCGCCGGTCCCATGCAAAAATACCTTTATTAATTCGGAGGAAGGTGACGAGCTCGTCTTCCTATTTTGGGTCGAGCTGGGCGAAAACGCAGACGCATTTGCCCGAGCTCCCCTCTTCGAGCTGCACGGCCTTGGTTGGGCCACCTGGCTGGATGGCCGCCTTTCGGCGGGCGTTCTTCGGGGCGGTCTCAGGACTCGGCTGGGGCAGCATGCCGGCCAGCGCCAGGGTCTTTTCCTCGCAGCCGTGTGCCGCCTTGAGGTCGCCGTGGATCGTTATGACACCACCGGCCCCCGGGAGCTTCATGCACCGGTGCCCGTAATGACTTGCAGCCATGAACTTGATCAGGGCCGGCCGCCCGAGGATGGCGTTGCAGGGGAGATCGCCGTCCACGACCTCGAAGGTGATCAACTCGGTGGGAAAGTTCGCCGAGTCGTCGAAAGTGACAGGGAGAACCACTTGCGCGAGTGGGGTGGTCGAGCTCCCTGGTACGATGCCGAAGAAGGGGACCGCTATGTTCTTGATTTTCGATCGGGGTTTCTGCATTCCAACGCGCTCGCCAAGAGCAGGTTGACGGAACTACCCCCGTCAATCATGACTCAGCCAACGACAGTGTTGCTTATGGTCGGGGCGACGACCAGGGCGATCTTGAAGTCTCGGGACATCCCCGGGGGAGCATCATCCCGAGAAAAGGTGATGAAGAGGAACGCGGTATGCTACGCTAGCATAAAAAAAATCTACCGCGTAACCAGAAAGCTACTCGCAAGAAGGGGATCATAGATAAGATTACCACTAGACGCCGCAGCTGCGGAATCCTTCGCGTCGATGTAGTGGATCGCCCTCGCCGCAGATCGTTGCGTCGATGTAGTGGATCGTCCTCGCCTTGTCGTGGATCGCCCTCCCACGCCGCATCCGCAGCAGCGTCACCGCAGAGTCCACACGCCCAGAGATGGAACACCGCGCGTCGGTGTGCAAGCACTGTCGCTTCGGCGGGCAGCGAGAGGAGTAGGCTAGGGTTTCGAGTGAATCACTCCTAAACCGTGGAAAGCACACCCTGCGCCCTCCTCCTCCCCTCCTTATATAGCCACGAGATGAAACCTAAACTAGGGCCCATCGTGCTAAGCCCACGTGGTTCATTAATTACGGATCCAATCCAAATTAATGCGCCCCACCCATTAAGTGTGTGACCTGCAGGTTCACGTCACGCTTGGACATGGATTCGAAAACTCCTTTTCAATCCAATAGTTGGCGTGGCTTCTTGCAAAGTATGCCAACTCCCAAACATACTATGATCAAATCGACAGAACCTATCAAAAGTACTCATGTAATAATCCTTTGCCAAGTATATGAAGATTGATCTCAAGGTGAGAAGCATGTCATCCTTTGATGATTCAATCCATCTCTCGTATCCGTGATATATTAATAAGTTGTGATTGACTCTCAATCACCGCATGGCCATGCACTTCCTTAATCATATCACACGAGTGGCCTTGTCATATATCTCCGCTTCATTGGAGTAGCAAATTCCATCTTGATCGCTCACTTCCTCTACATGTTTCATAGTAAACATGAAAGCTACCTTTATAACTATCCGGTTAGGAAGTAGTGTTTGATAGCCCCAAGGAAAACTATTACACATGTAGGGAATATGACAATCTCGTGTCTAAGGATCATACATCTACTAGGTATGAGATACATCGATGACACATAAGAATGAAACATTCTCGCAGTTGTCCCATTATGGGTCTATCTAACCCATGTTCTTCAACATGCGTCCACAATGTATAGATGATATCTCCATATCCCATGATCTATGAAGCATGATCATCGATCACTACATGTGCTGATCTATTCATCGTTGTCCTATACGATGATATCCGATCAGAGATATTTATCGAATTACATCATTAAGTAAAGAGCTTCATAAGCAAGTCACATACTTGTTGATCAATACAATGATATACATTCATTGGACCAATAATCATATTATTATTCATAAACATAGTCATGTTACAATCATCTAAATGATTGCCTCAAGGGCATAACACTAACAATCTCCCACTTGCACTTGAGTCAATCAATTAAGTATCTAATACCAATAGACCTTGTGTGCGCCTCATGCTTAGGGTCATGGCGTTGGCTTTGTCAACGGATCGCCACATTGGCTTCGTGATGTACTTTGCATATTCTCACGCCACCTCTATCCACAATCTCGCGAATAAGGTGAAAGCGACGGAGTATGTGTTTAGACTTCGATGTGATCTAGGCTCTTTGCTTGTGCAATGCCACCACTATTATCACAATAGATGTCCATTGACTAGAGGCACTAGCGACCACACCAAGCTCGTGATAAACTTCTTAATCCACACAGCTTCCTTTGCGGCCTCCGGCCGCAATGTACTCCGCTCGTCGAGAGTCGGCCACCGTGTTTTGCTTGGAACTCTTCCACCATCGCTCCTCCATTAAGTGTAAACACAAACCCGGATTGCGATCGAAAATCATCTTTGTCGGTTTGGAAGCTTGCATCGTGTAACCCTTTGCAACCAGATCTTCCTCACCTCCAAAAACAAGGAACATACCTTTAGTTCTTCTCAAGTACTTCAGATATTTTTACGGCTATCCAATGACCATCACCAGATCCGCTTGGTATCCGCCGTGACACTTAGAGCATATGAGACATCCGGGCGTGTACAGATCATGGCATACATAATAGACCCAATAGTCAAGCATATGGAATCTTGCTCATCCTGTCTCGCTCATCGATGTCGAAGGACACCGATTCTTGCAGAGATCGATGCCATGTGACATTGGCATGAAACCTCTCTTGGATTCATGCATATTGAACCTTTTCAATATCTTGTCAATGTACGCTTCTGACTTAATCCAATTAACCTTTTGATCTATCTCTATAGATTTTTATGCCCAAGATATAGCATGCTTCTCCCAAGTCCTTCATTGAGAAACTCCTTTTCAATGAAGTCTTAACATCTTCAAGCATAGGAATGTCATTCCCGATCAATAATATGTCATCCACATACAAAATCGTAAATACAAGTGCGCTCCCACTAGCCTTCTTGTAAACACAAGGCTCTTCTTCATTTTTGATAAAGTCAAAACCTTTGACTACTTCATCAAAACGAATGTTCCAACTCCGAGATGCTTGCTTTAACCCATAAATGGATCTTTGAAGCTTGCATACCCTTTTAGCATATTTAGGATCAACAAAACCTTCAAAGTTGTATCATGTATACATCCTCGTAAAGATTCCCATTAAGGAATGATGTTTTGACATCCATCCGCCATATTTCATAATCAAAATATGCAAAGAATAGCTAAAATGATCCTGACAGACTTGAGCATGGCTACCGTGAGAAAGTTTCATCATAGTCAACTCCTTGAACTTGTTTGAAACCCTTTGCCACCAACCGTGCCTTATAGATCTGAACATTTCCATCTACGTCTATCTTTTCTTGAAAATCCATTTGCACTCAATGGTTTTTACACCATCGGAGAGTCGACCAAGTTCCAAACTTGATTGTCATGCATGGATTGAATTTCGATCTCATGGCTTCAAGCCATTTTTCGAGTTTGGGTCCATCATTGCTTCTTCATAAGTCGTGGGCTCATCATTGTCCAACAATAATATGTCACTCCCATATCTTATAGGTACATGACGTGGCCTCCCGACCTCACGTAATGGAGTCTCTTCCACAAAGTTGTACAACACTTTGTACATCTTGTGAAGGTTCAGAGGTAGTTTGAACATATTCATGTGATTCTCGAACTTCATCAAGATACACATCACTCCTACTGATTTCTTTTGAAAGAAACTCTTTCTCCAAAAGACACCATTTCGAGCAACAAAAACTTTGTTCTCGTTTCTTTTGTAAAAGTAATATCCTTTTGTTTCTTTAGGATACCCCACAAAAAGCATTTTTCCGATTTAGGTGCGAATTTATCCGATTGTAAACGCGTTTACATAAGCCTCACATCCCCATATCTTGAGAAATGACAACATGGGTCTTCTCCATCCATATCTCATATGGCGTCTTCTCAACGGATTTTGATGGGACCCTATTCAAAGTGAACGCAATTGCCTCTAGAGCGAAACCCGGAAGGATAATGGCAGATCTGTTTGGCTGATCATTGACCGAACCATATCTAATAAAGTTCGGTTACGTCGTTCAGACACGCCATTCCATTGAGGCGTTCCTGGCGGAGTAAGTTGCGGAACGATTCCACATTGCTTTAGATGATCACCAAACTCTTGGCTCAAGTATTCGCCACCACGATCGGATCGTAAGTGTTTTATTGTTTTGCCAAGTTGATTTTGTACTTTGTTCTGAAACTCTTTGAACCTTTCAAAAGTTTCAGATTTATGCCTCATTAAATAGATATATCCATATCTACTAAAGTCATCGGTAAAAGTTACAAAGTACTGAAACCCACCCCCTAGCAGTCGAGCTCATTGGTCCACATACATCTGTATGTACTAGGGCCAATAATTCACTCGCTCTCTCACTAAAACCTGTGAAAGGGATTTTTGTGATCTTGCCAAGTAAACAAGATTCATATGTTTCAAATGGTTCAAAATCAAATAAGGTTAGAAGTCCATCACCATAGAGCTTCTTCATGCGCTTCTCTTTTATATGACCTAAGCGACAATGCCATAAAAAGTTAGGGTTCAAATCATTAGGCCGATGCCTTTTTACATTAATGTTATAGACAGGTTTCTCTTCGAGTTCAAGGACGTACAACCCATCCACCATGGGGCAACGACCATAATACATATCATTCAAAAATATTGAACAAACAAAGTTCTTTATTATGAAATCATAACCTTCATGTTCCAAACAAGAAGATGAAATAATGTTTCTACTCAAAGATGGAACAAAATAACAATTATTGAGTTCTAAAACTAATCTCAAGGCAAATGCAATGGGTATGTGCCAACAGCAAGACCAAAGAACTCTTGCTTTATTCCCCACGCAAAGATCCACTTCTCCTTTTGCCAAGTCTCTACTCTTTATCAGCCCCTGCAACGAATTGCAAATGTGAGCAACCGAACCGGTATCATATACCCATGAGCTGAGTGAAGAAGTAGTAAGATTAATTTCTATAACATTAATACCTGAAGTGGAAACCACATTTCCATTCTTCTTATCTGCCAGGTACTTTTCGCAGTTCCGTTTCTAATGCCCTGATTTCTTGCAATAGAAGCATTGGGTATCAGGTTGAGGGCCAACTTTAAGCTTCTGAAGCTTAGTTTTGAGGCTTGCAATCTCATCTTGAGCCTTGCCCTTGCCCTTACTCTTGCTCTTTCCCGTTCCCCCAGCCTTAGCCTTCCTCTTTTCGAAAGCAGTTGTTTTCTGAACCATCATCACATGATTGGGTTTTTTCTTAATGCTTTC
The DNA here is from genome assembly GCA_036346275.1 of Otatea glauca. Taxonomy (NCBI): domain Eukaryota; kingdom Viridiplantae; phylum Streptophyta; class Magnoliopsida; order Poales; family Poaceae; genus Otatea; species Otatea glauca. The sequence goes on along the minus strand of CM070721.1, from coordinate 27,724,185 downwards.
CTCGGCAGCCTTGAGCATCCCATGTAGCTCGGTTAGGCTCTTCTCCATGCTATTCATATGAAAATTCATAATGAATGGCTCAAAGCTCTGAGGCGTAGACCGAGAATAACATCTGTGGCCAAACCGAGGCTAAGGGAAACTCAAGTTTTTCCAATCTCCCAATGTAACCAATCATCTTGATCACATGAGGATCGACAGATCGCCTTGACCACCTTACAAGCAAATAAAAGCTTTGAGATACCATACCTCTCAGCTCTTGCTTGATTCCCAAACATGCCCTTCAAGCCCACAATCATATTGTAAGCATCCTGGTCCTCATATTGCTTTTGGAGCTCGAGTCCATGGTGACTAGCATGAGACAAATGACTCTCTGTACATTAACATGCTTTTCATATTCAACCTTCAAATTGCGGCGGCATTTTCTACCGTTCATCAGAATTGGATTCTCTAGAACATAGTCCTTCTTTTCATGCTTGAGAACAATTCTCAGGTTGCGATACCAATCAACAAAATTAGTTCCATTTAGTTTTTCCCTTTCCAAAACCGATCTCAAAGCAAAACCAGGTGTAGCAGGAGTAGGAGAATGTGCCATTGAACTACAACAAAAACATGCAAAGATTCTAAGCACTATGTTTATGTAAAACTTTTATTAAACTTTTTAATTAAAGACACTTCTATTTTATGTCCCTTTTATAGACACATAGTGAGTATTTAAGATCCATATTCATCAAACACTAGTGAGCTTTGGCATCACTGCTAGAAATTTAATGACATAGGTAAGCAACACCTTTGCTAATTACATCATATGTAACTCTTGTTTGTTGAGTATGAAAACAAGTAATGAATGCCTCCATCAACTTGACTCATGGCCAGGTCAACCTGCCCAAGGGCTCACATGAGGGAGGGAGCACTTCCGTATTCGGGTGCCAATTAAGAAACCTGCCTCATGTGTGTTTTCCTAGACACCACTTGTCTTGTATAGGTTCCTTCATTATCAAATCAAATCCCAACCACTTATGTCCTCAAGCCCAAAACCGTTTTGATAGCTTGATTAAATCTACCACTGTTATGCGTGATGTGTCCAACACATCCCTATCATCTATTGAGATAGCCATTGATATACTACTTTGGCAGTCATATCAATAACGATCTAAATTCTTGATAGGTGCAACAATTGGATGGACAATTTGATTTAAAATTTTTAACTATAGGGATGAACAAAGATTACTATGAACATGGTATCACATGCAATGAGCATAAAGAAAATAGCAAGGATTAAACACACATCCACAGAAAATCAAAATAAGCTGTGAAATAGCATGGCCCTTAGCATAAAGATCTCCATCATCATGCTTGTTTGTACACCTAGCCACCTTGCTTGATTTGTTCACCTAGCCATCTTGCTTGATACCATCGTCTTCATCATTATGGATGCAACTCCTTACAACTTTTGATAATGAATTTTACATGAGGGTTTGAAGCATCACAAGTCGACACGCAGGTCGTTATACAATTAAAATAGCCTTATGGCTTGACACGGCACGCAGGCCATGTGGAAATTACATGCATCACATACACATAGGCCATACCATTTCACATAATTCCCTGCAAAAACGAGTTAAACAAAAGCAACCCTACGACTCCGGGGTCCGAGGGGCAGCGCCCCTGGCGTGGTCCAAGGGGCAGCAACACCTTTGCTAATTACATCATATGTAACTCTTGTTTCCAAGGGGCACCCCTGACATTGGAAAACACCCTCAAAATTTTCACGGATCAACCAGATTGACCCAATCCGATCTAACATGATTGGCTTGGTCCCATATGGATACGTTTCAGAAACCCTGATGGCGGTAACCCGATCGGTAAGGGTAACGTCGTACCATGAACGGACTCACCCAAATCAATATTGAATCTGTTTGCGCTTACCATGGATCAACCAGATTGACCCAATCCAACTCAATCTGATTGGCTTGGTCCCATATGGATACGCTTTGAAACCCCGATGGCGGTAACCCGACCGTAAGGGTAACGCCGCACCATGAACGGACTCACCCAAATCAAGATTGAGTCGGTTTGCACTTTCTCAAACCCAAAACCGATCGATCTCATCGATGGTCGCCGTCACCAATTCATCACATGAACTGGCCGAACATGTAATAGATCCAATCTACTAACCTTACACATCATATGTGCAACATCCGAGATCACAAAACTATACGAGATGGCTCGATACCATCAAGAGGAACGCGTATGCTACGCTAGCACAAAAAAATCTACCGCAGAACCGTAAAGCTACTCGCAAGAAGGGGATCATAGATAAGATTACCACTAGACGCGCAGTTGCGGAATCCTTCGCTCGTCGATGTAGTGGATCGTCCTCGCCGCAGTCGTTGCGTCGATGTAGTGGATCGTCCTCACCTTGCTGTGGATCGTCCTCCCGCGCCGCAGTCACAGCAGCGTCACCGCAGTAGTCCACACGTCTAGAGATGGAACGCCGTGCGTCGGTGTGCAAGCACCTGGTCGCTCGGCAGGGGCAGCGAGAGGAGTAGGCTAGGGTTTCGAGTGAATCACTCCTAAACCGTGGAAAGCACACCCTGTGCCCTCCCTCCTCCCCTCCTTATATAGCCACGAGATGAAACCCTAAACTAGGGCCCATCAGCGTGCTAAGCCCACGTGGTTCATTAATTACGGATCCAATCCAAATTAATGCGTCCCAGCCCATTAAGTGTGTGACCCTGCATGTTCACGTACGTTTGGACGTGGATTCGGAAAACTCCTTTTCAATCCAATAGTTGGCAGTGGCTTCTTGCAAAGTATGCCAACTCCCAAACATACTATGATCAAATCGGACAGAACCTATCAAAAGTACTCATGTAATAATCCCTTTGCCAAGTATATGAAGATTGATCTCAAGGCGAGAAGCATGTCATCCTTTGATGATTCAATCCATCTCTCGTATCCGTGATATATTAATAAGTTGTTATTGACTCCTCAATCACGGCATGGCCATGCACTTCCTTAATCATATCACACGAGTGGCCTTGTCATATATCTCCGTTTCATTGGAGTGGCAAATTCCATCTTGATCGCTCACTTCCTCTCGCACGTTTCATAGTAAACATGAAAGCTACCTTTATAACTATCCGGTTAGGAAGTAGTGTTTGATAGCCCCAAGGAAAACTATTACACATGTAGGGAATATGACAATCTCGTGTCTAAGGATCATACATCTACTAGGTATGAGATACATCGATGACACATAAGAATGAAACATTCTCGCAAAGTGTCCCATTGCGGGTCTATCTAACCCATGTTCTTCAACATGCGTCCACAATGTATAGATGATATCTCCATATCCCATGATCTATGAAGCATGATCATCGATCACTACATGTGCTGATCTATTCATCGTTGTCCTATACGATGATATCCGATCAGAGATATTTATCGAATTACATCATTAAGTAAAGAGCTTCATAAGCAAGTCACATACTTGTTGATCAATACAATGATATACATTCATTGGACCAATAATCATATTATTATTCATAAACATAGTCATGTTACAATCATCTAAATGATTGCCTCAAGGGCATAACACTAACAAGTGATGGGAATGCCATCCCACCTGCAGGGTTGGTCAGCGGGCTTCCCAGCGGTGTCTTGGTAGACGGCGCGTGTGGCGTCCTTCAGCTCACGCCGGGACCGGTATGCTGAAGAGCCACCGAAGATCATGTCCACACGGCGGTCGCCCTGCTGGAACTCCAGGTCGAGGCCTACGTGGGCCTGGCCAGCGTCGACCCCGTCGGGCAGCTCGTCACCTTTTGGGAGCGTGGGCATTTCTCCATCCCCCGTATAAAAGGCGTCCAGCTTGAACAACCACGTCCTGCAACTTCGCAGATCGTGGCCGTGGATCTTGTGGAACAGCAGAGAATTTGTTGGCGTCGGCCGGCCGTTCTCGTTGCCCGTGGTCGGTGTCCGCTGAGGGGCCCGACCCGACCCTGCCCCTGCTGGGGTCGGCGCGGCGCTTGCTGAGGCCGAGGGCGATTCTGCTGAGGCTGAGGCCCTCGGCGGTCGGGCTAGCGTGCTTCCGTCCCTTCGCGCCTGTTGTCAATCGCGGGGACCACGCGAAGCTGGTCGCCTCCGGTGCCGCGGTCTTTCCCCCTCTTCTTGTCGCGCGGGGCCGGACCTCCTTCCTTAGTGCCGGATGGCCCCGCCTCGCCGAAGGCGAGGCCGAGCTTGCCTCGGTCGTAGTCGTGCTTCTAGTGGACGGCATCGTCCGCGTCTGCATACCCTTCCGCCATGCGGAACAGTTTGTTGACGGTGAGCTTTGTAGCGATCTCGAGGTCCTCCGTGAGGCGTCTGTCGTGGACACCGAACTTGAAGGCCTTGATGACGGTCTCATCAGAGACGTTGGGGATAGAGTTCCGTGCATGGGTAAACCGGCGCACGAAGTCTCGTAGGGGCACGCCCTTTCCCTGGATAACACGATCCAGGTCCCTTTCTCATCCAGGCCGCTCGTAGCAGCTCTGGAAGTTGGAGTGGAGGGCGCTCCGCAACTGGCGCCATGACCGGAAGGCGCCGGGCGCCTAGTTGAAGAGCCAGGTGTGGGCGGCCCCGTCCAGAATGGTGGGGAGATAGTTGGCCATCACGGCCTCGTCCCCGCCGGCCGCCAAGATATCTCTCTCGTCTTCTTTCCTCCGGTGGAGTATATGGAGAGAAATTTCGCAGGGTTCTTGGTCCCGTCGAACTGCTCCATTATTGCTGGCTTGAACCGGGCCGGCCAGCGCACTCGACGGAGGTCGTTCGAGTACGTCGGGCAGCCGTAGGCCGAGAGGCCACTGCCGCCGCCGTTGGCATCGGAGTCGCTGTCTACCGACAGGGGAAACTCGAGCTGGCGGCGCACCGCGCGCCGGCCACGACGGTCGGCAGGAGTGTCGTTAGGGCGGTGGCGCGGGTGGCCGCGGACCTTTTGGCGCCTAGGCAGAATGTCCGGGGAGAGTCCTCCGGAAGCATCGCTGCTTGAGCGAACATCATCATTACTCCACCGCGAGCGGCCGGTGATCGTGCGGCGAACGCTGCTTTGCTCGCCAAGGGGTGGTTCGAGCCCGGGGTCCCTTTGCCGAGGAGGTGCGACGTCGTCGGTTGCCCTGTTGAGCTCTTCGGCTAGGGTCCGTCGGAAGAGGGCCGAGCCGGTCTGCGCAGGGTCAGCCATGACCCGAGCGATGGCCCACAAGCGCTCTCGGGCTGGCTCGTCCGGATGGGAAGGGCTGAGCTGTTCGGACGGAGAGCGGGCCATACCACGCTCTTCTCGCCGAATGGCGGTGATGGCTTGGTTGATGGCGACCTGGGCGAGTCGATGCGCCTCCCGCGGAGTCTCCGGGCCATCGTCATCTGCCCCAGGAGTCGCCTCGTGGCTGCCGGCCATAAAAACCCGGCGTTCGTGAGGCGGTAATGATGGCGAGAGCATGGAGGTGGAGCCTTGGCACTAAGGGACAGCGTTCGAGCCCAGGCTTGCTAATCGTGACATGCCGATGGCGGTGAAGGTCTTGCCGACGCCTTGAGGCAATGAACTTCGATTTAACGAAACCGTGCCCCACGGTGGGCGCCAGCTATCGACGATGGGGACTGTCGACCGCAAAAGAAGGGGGGAAGGATCGCACGAAGGGGCGAGGCCCAGAGTCGCGTTCGTCCGGGAAGAGGGGTTAGGAGACGTGCAGCACCGGGAAGAAGGACGAGGAAACAGGGGACACAAAGTTTATACTGGTTCGAGCCCCCTAGGTCGGGTAACAGCTCTACTCCAGTCTTGCCCATAGGCGAAAGATGTCTAAGTGCTCCTCGAGAGAGAACTACAGGGGGAGCCCGTTGCTGAGGGTGGCGTGGTGAACGGTGGAATGTGCAAGTGTTGCCTTGTGTGATCTTGTTACCGTTGCGGTTCTTTGGATACTGGGTGCCCTTCCGACCGGGGCGGTCGGGCGCTTTATAGGCTCCCGGCACTGATCCCGAGGCTAACATCAGGTGGCCGTTCATGAGTTGACGGGAGTAGTTAACTCCAGTTCCCACATAGGGGGACTAACGGGAACTGTTGGGGAGTGGTTGACCCTTGTTCCCACGCAGGGGATTCTGACAGGGGCAGATAGCCTCTAGTCCCCACGCAGGGGGACTGACAAGAGTGGTTGACCCTAGTTCCCACGCAGGGGATAGAGGTCATCCATACATAAAAGAGGAGATATATTACATTGAAGTTTGGACCGGGGGTGCCGAGGTCGAGGAGGTCATCGAGGTTTGCAGCAGTTTGGGGAAGCCCTTGCCCGAACTCGGGTATAGTCTCCCGAGCTCGGGAACAGTCCTCTGAGCTCGGGGGAGGACGGTCGAAAGCCCCGGGGGGGGCCTGGATACGTGTCAGGACGACCGATCCCCGACAGACAACGATGAATAGATCAGCAGATGTAGTGATCGATGATCTTGCTTCATAGATCATGGGATATGGAGATATCATCTATACATTGTGGATGCATGTTGAAGAATATGGGTTAGATAGACCCGCAATGGGACACTGCGAGAATGTTACATTCTTATGTGTCATCAGTGTATCTCATACATAGTAGATGTATGATCTTTAGACCTGAGATTGTCATATTCCCTACATGTGTAATAGTTTTCCTTGGGGCTATCAAACACTACTTCCTAACCGGATAGTCATAAAGGTAGCTTTCATATTTACTATAAAACGTGCAGAGGGAAGTGAGCAGTCAAGATGGAATTTGCCACTCCAATGAATTAACGGAGATATATGACAAGGCCACTCGTGTGATATGATTAAGGAAGTGCATGGCCATACCGTGATTGAGGAGTCAATCACAACTTATTAATATATCACGGATAAGAGAGATAGATTGAATCATCAAAGGATGACATGCTTCTCGCCTTGAGTTCAATCTTCATATTCTTGGCAAAGGGATTATTACATGAGTACTTTTGATAGGTTTTGTCCGATTTGATCATAATATGTTTGGGATTTGGCATGCTTTGCAAGGAGCCGCTACCAACTATTTTATTGAAAAAGAGTTTTCCGAATCTATGTCCAAACGTACGTGAACCTGCAGGGTCACATACTTAATGGGCTGGGACGTATTAATTTGGATTGGATCCATAATTAATGGACCTCGTGTGCTCAGCACACTGATGGGCCCTGGTTTAGGGTTTCATCTCATGGCTATATAAGGAGTGGAGGAGGGTGGGCGCAGGGTGTGCTTTCCTACGGTTTAGAAGTGTTTCACCCGAAATCCTAGCTTCCTCCTCTCGCTGCCCCTGCCGAGCGACCAGGTGCTTGCACACCGACGCATGGCGTTCCATCCCTGGACGTGTGGACTACTGTGGTGACGCTGCTGCGACTGCGGCGTGGGAGGATGATCCACGGTGAGGCGAGGACGATCCACTCTATCGATGCAACGACTGCGGCGAGGACGATCCACTACATCGACGCGCAAAGGATTCCGCAACTGTGCTTTTAGTGGTAATCTAATCTATGATCCCCTTCTTGCGAGTAGCTTTCTGGTTATGCGGTAGATTTTTTTTGTGCTAGCGTAGCATACCGCGTTCCTCTTCACGAGGGTCCAGAGCTCCCGAGGTGGCCTCGACCGTAGTACGTAAAGCTCCAGAGGATCCTGTCCCTCCTCTGGAAAAGCGGTGGCGAAGTGGGCACGGTTACGACGATCAACGACCGGATCTAGCAACTCAATGGGCCAGTCGTCATCTCCATCCTGGTGAGCCATACCTGCAAATTACCAAAATGAAAGATATATATATAGAACTATACAACATCATAACAATATGTAGAACCAAATGCGTACAAATAAATACACAAGGATCAAAACAATACATAGAACCAAATGCGTAAAAATAAATACACAAGCATCAACAAAATATATTCAAACAAATTACAACACACATTACATCAGCAAAATATATTCAAACAAATTACAACACACATTACATCAAAAAATATGAATTTGACATATAGCATATGACAGTTCAAATAGCTTCTCCAGTAGTACAATGACGTCATCCACCACGCCTTGCAAACAACGATCCCTCCCCCGCCATCGGGTTGCCATCTCCTCCTTCATCCTCAATGTGGGGTTTCATCCTCAAGAACTACCAGCCACAAAACGTATGTCCTGTTCGCTTGCACAATGAACATTTCTTCACACGCTTACCAACTTCGGCCTCATCCATGTCATTTCTAGTACGTCTTGTTTTGCGATGCCCACCTTTGCATGTTCTTGCATCAAAATCGGGGACCCAGAACCTTTCATTGACACTAGGAGTTGTGGTGAAAGAACCGACAACACCATAACCATAAAGCTCCTCGCTCCAAGTTGCCATCACCTTTTCCTTTGTAAAATATTCAGATAGATATGTACCATGTCGCATCCCAAATAACGCACAAGCAGCTATCACATGAGAACATGGTCTATGCAAAATGTGGGGTTTGTTAAATGAGCATTTGCATTCAGCCTGTAAGATGCACTCTTGCGTGATAACCTTCTGGTTTGTTCCACGCCGTCCTTTATCCCTGCATATCACCTCGAAGCGCAGTGTTCGTGAACCTACTTTGATAGCTCTATGCTTGCCCGCCTTCTTACTCTTCTCATCCATGTATTTACTTATCATTCTTGAGTACAATGCATTGTCATCTCTCATTACTACTTCAGCAGCTTGATGCCTATCCACAAAGTACTTGGTTGTACCCCGCAGCACTCCCTCAACAATTCCTACCAACGGGAGACACCTCATCCCTCTCATTACCAAGTTGTACACCTCCGCTAAGTTGGTCGTCATGACACCATATCTAGCACCATGTGTGTCATGTAACAATGATCACTTCTCTTTGGGCTCGTGCTTTATCCAGTCCGAGAAACATTTGATCGACCTTTGCCTTTGACGACGATTTGCTTTATCTTCTGTTGCCAAAGGGATTAGAGGCTCTGCCTGCTCCTGTGTTGCACTGCTAGTAGTCTCTTTGTTTTTTTTGTCAGCTCAGCAAGATTCTTCCATAGAGTATGGAACTTGCTATCTTGGTTCTGCTTACATAGCCTCTTGAACATAGTCATCAGTTCCTTGTTCTTAAATTGCTTATAGAAGTTTGCACCCAAATGCCTCATGCACCATCGGTTTTGCAAGTCAGTCCATGAAAATGGCTCCTCTTCCCTTGTTTGCAACTGTCTGATGGCACTAAGCAAACTAGCATGCCTGTCATGCAGTATACACACATCTTGACAATTTTTCACCACCCCGATCTTCAAGTTCCGTAGGAACCACAGCTAACTCTCATAGTTCTCGCTTTCCACAAAGGCAAAGTCAACATGCAGAATCTGGTTGTTTCCGTCGACGCCCACAGCTGTCATTATTTGTCCTTTGTATTTCCCTGTCAGGAATGTGCCGTCCACACACAACAATGGACGGCAGTGATAGAACACCCTAATGCAAGCTCTGAATGCAAAGAAAACTCTCTTTAGATGCCTCTTGTTCGGCCACTTCCTTGACGGATAGTCCTGGTAATCATAATAAGCACCAGGATTTCTTCCCTGTATGCAACTGAGCAATGCGGGCAGATTATGATAGGAGTCTTCAAATTTTCCAAATATCATTTCCAAGGCCTTCTACTTCGCCCTCCAAGACTTACTATAGCTAATTGTGTACTGATATCTATTTTCGATTGCTCGGATAATAGCACGGGGCTCAAAATTGAGGTTCTCAACTATCTCCGAGTACATGATAGTCGCGATATAGCCGGACGACAGGTTTCTGTGAGCCACCTGGGTTTCCTCAGTCATACAATTATGCTGTTCAACCTTCGAATATAGCCAGTGGGTGCCCCATTTAGGCTTGTACGCGTGCACTCTCCAGGGGCACCCTTGCATCTCGTACACCACGTCGTAGCAGGTTGGGGTGGACTTCTTAACCCTGAAAGTTCTTCTTACTGATAAGGCCCAATCTTTAACAGCATCCTACACTGCCTCTTTTGTTGGGCAGATATTGTTAGGCCTCACCTCATTGTCGCTATACTGCCAAGGTGTATCATTGCCTTCATTTACAACTAGGTTATAAAATTGACGCGTGCTCCAATCTGCTGGCACAAGCGGCTCAGCACCTTCATCTTCCTCATCTGAGTCATCGTCATCTTCCACTTCTGTTCTTGTATATTCAAGGTCTTTCTTTTCCATCCGTGCTATTACTTCCTCAATTTCCTCACCTTCGTCTACTTGCCCCCGCGCATCTTGCCCAATGTTTCCATCATCCTCCCCAATCTCAACTTGCTCACCACTCTGGTAAACGATGTCCTCATTGCATCCCTGAACATGCTGCTCCCGGCTAGATTCCCCAATTTCAGTGTCACCATAAGTGAACTCATTTTGAGGCTCACTACACTCACCGGCGTCCAGCTGCTGCTACGGGGCAACAACCCTTTCATACGCTTGCACTAAAAGCACCCGATACCATCCACGTTGCTCTGCCCCCCTCACATATGACCTCCAAGATGCAGTTCCCTTCACTTCAACTAACTCCCAATAATCAGGATTATCTTGCATAGTACAAAGGCAAGATAACTTCAGTTGGCACTTCTCTGGTTCCATTCAAAACGTATAATACAACCAATTTAACACAGAAGCAAATGTACGCTCTTCGACTCTACTTAAACTTCAGTCCACATACTGAAAGTTACTCAGATCTGCACCCTCTAAACCATACATAACAACCCCTTCTCCATAAAAGATTCTAAATGGAACTCGTTCTGACATATCTACGAACCAATTCATTAACACACGAATTAATTACTCTTCGTAAAAAGTACTATATCTATTTGCTAAAAAAACTATATGTATGTATATCTACACTTGCAGAAATATATATCTATCTACATTCCTAAAAATATACATCTCTCTACTTCTATTTCTAAAAAACATCTACATTCCTACAAATATCAGTACTTGGGAACCAAGTGTGCCCATTACTGATGCAAAAAACTATTACGCCCTGAAATCTTCAAGTTGTTCAATTAGCATGTATATTGTCATGGAACATAACTAGATCTTGAAAACTATGCGAAAAATATCTAAATTACTAAAAATATTCATCTCTCTACTTCTATTTCTAAAAAACATCTACAGCCCTAAAAATATATATATGTGCACTTCTATATGTAAAAAAACAAATCTATCTACATCTATCTCTAAAAAACGTAACAACATATTATTATTGTTAAAAACAACTATGCACATGCATTTCCACGAAATGACTAAATTACTAAAAATATAACTACATTTAACTACATTTTGTTGCTAAACACTACCATGATTTGTTGCTAAACACTAAACAAATCGGGCGCTGCTACAGTCGCTACAGGAATACAACCCTAAACACTAAATAAAATACTAAACACTAAACAAAATAAACCCTAAACACTACATAGATATTTAAAACAAAATAAACACTACATTTAACTAGATCTAACCCTAAACACTGAACAAAATAAACACTACATTTAACTAGATCTAACCCTAAACACTAAATAAAATAAACACTATATTTAACTAGATCTAACCCTAAACACTAAATAAAATAAACCGCAAAAAAGTTTACCTGCACAGCCGCTACTGCAACCGGGCGCTGCTCTTCCTTCCTTTTTCTCCTTCTCTTCCTCCCTTCCCTTTTCTCTCTCCTTCCTCCCTCTTCTCTTCTCTTCTCCCTCCCTTTCTTCTCTCGGCTGAAGAAATGCAACCAACCGACCCGACAACGCGCGGCTTTAAATAGGGCTCAAGTCGCCCTTTGGTTGGGCAACAGGGAACCGCGCACCCTCCTTTCGCCCAACCAGTAATCGATTTCTTTGTTGTCGCTTTTTGGTAGGGCGACACAGATGACCGTTGGTTGAGCTAGCACAAATCGCCCAACCAGTGGGTGACAATTGCACAAATCGCCGAACCATAGGGCGATATCTACATGTCGCCCAACCAACGGGCGACAGAGGTGTATTTTTGCAATTTTTTGGATTCGAGGTATATTATTGCAATTTGAATAAAAAAAGGTATTATTTAAAAAAATCTATAAAATAGTACAGCTCCAAAGACGCTGTAGTTATTGTTTGGTAGGTGCTAATATGACACGTAGGTGGGTGCATTTCTCTTACATTTGATCATCCAAATAATTTACAACGTCTCCATTTTTCATAGGAAAAAGAGCTGCAACATTACATTTGAGCTCATTGTCGACTTTTGGCATGAGCACATGATCATTTCACTTCTAAGTAAATACACTCTACGAGTAACTAGGACTCTCAGATTACTGAGCAGCAGTTGTATTCGGATCTGGGCTGTCTCGGTCGGCTGGCTCCTTTGGCTCTGACACAGCCGGTGGCTTTGCGAATTGAAGAATAGCGTTCCTTTCGCTCATAGGCGAGTTCATCACGTTTAGAACGCATACATGCTCTACAGTCTACACCTCTACCCATTCTGGAGGGAAGATTTCCCTACTTTGCGCCACCAGCTGCGGCGGTGGTTTCTTTCCCGATGTCTCCTAGTCGTAACAATCTTCAGGTTTTCTTTGGCTCTTCTCTCATCTTCTCCACCTCTTTTTTTTCCCCTTTGGATCGACAACTACATCTACTAATGTGATACGGGCACCATAGCACCATCATCATTTCCTTCCTCTATCGCTGCTAAAGAGCCTTCGAATCATTTCCAAAGACTAATTACCCGTGCTCGTGCCAAACAAATAAACCAACAGGTGAACTCGCTCCTTAGTAAGAATAATATTACATGTGAGAGTCAGCTGCTTCCTAACACAAGTAATTTAATTATTCTCAGGTATGAAGACAATGTGAGAAGGTGTGAACGCCTGAGGGAAGATCAAGAGGAGCATGGACAAGTCAACAAGCAAGATGTGAATGCAAAAGAACTCAGCTCGGCCTCCAATGACTAGTCTGAAGAAAAACGTGCATAGAGGATGCAAATGAAGTCCGATTGAGGTGTTCGACCACAGCCTAGAAAGCTAACGAGCTAAGCTTTCCAACGGATCCAACCACACCTTCAAATACAATCTGAGCGTGTGGATATCGTCCAAAAAGTATGACAGCCATAAACTGTTTCCTATGCATTGGGTGCTGCGTCACCATTATGTTTGGCCTTTGTGCTTTGTGCTGCGACCTGGTCTTATCTAGTAGACCTTTTGTCTTCCTTTCCCCCCTCTTATATGTAGGAAGCACCCCTTTGTGTGAACGGAGACTATTGTTGAATCTAAAATCAAATATGCTATGCATATTCTTGGGTTTTCTAGCCACAGGCTGAAACTTCCTAAGGATTATGCATTCCTTCCTGTTGTTCTTGCAAACTCCTTTGTGATTGCAGCGAGGATTGTAATCCGCTTGACTTGGTTGAGTGGACAACGTGAGGTTGGGCGAACTCCGTGCTGTAGGTAGTGCAATGGTTGGCTGCACAAGATTCATCAGGTTTCACGAGTATCTCAGATCCTACGCCGTGAAGGTCGGGCGCACCCTCGTATCATTTGGTATCAGAGCTCCGGTTGTCACGGTAGGATATTTACCCTTAGTTCTAGATTTACTTTCAGCTATATACCAGAAAATTTGCCACACAAAAATATCAACTCTAGTTGGATCTGTGTTTTTCTTCCTAATCTGAAAATTTGCCTCACAAAAATATTCAACCCTAGTCTCTGATCTATTATTCTTGTGTGTTTGGTAAGTTTTTCTCCATTGAATCGTGTTCTTGTTGCTGAAACTGTTCATCTTCCTTCGTGTCACTTCTTGAATTCAATCTGTCCAATTCACTATTTGGGCTATAACTTCCAAATACGATATCGGATTTTTCATGTTCTTGTGCTTTATTAAAAGCTTATGAAATTCTCTACAACTTTGATAGAGACAACTTTCCCTGATTCAGCTTAGAAATTGGTCAAACTTGGACTTGAATCTTGCTGCCAGTTTTATCACGAAAATTGGTGAATCTGTTTTGATAGCCAATCTATCTTTTGTGAATACTTTGCTCCTATCAAGACTAGCTAATCTGTTGCATAGGGGTGAGCTCTTTGTATCTTGATCACGAGGTTGCAATAAATCAAAAGAGAGATTGGAATCTTTGTTAAAAATCAGTAGCATAGCCGGCTATCGCATAAAGAAAGATCTAGTGGCTATTTGCTATGTGCTGAAAAAAAAGTGAGAAAAAATGAGAAAAAAGCTGTTGTTATCTTTGCACCGTTGTGAGAGTCAATCTTCTTGTGCAATCTTGTGCCCTAGTTTAAATCCTTGCAACTAGCTAGTGTTTTTCTATAACCAGTGCAATTTGAGCTGATTTGTGTTGTTGCTCATATCTTGTTCTAGCTCACTCCTTTGATTGCATTTGGTTCCATCATCCTTGCGTGTGAGTTGTTGTGTTCTTCATTTTAATCTTGTTTTCAGCAACTAGGCACTATGTTCTTGCTTGGATATTTACTTATCGAAACAACACCAAGAATTCAGATTGTGTAGGGCATATACTATACCCTCCAAGCTCCACATATCAATCCGTTGTGGGCTTTGATCTCAGTCGTGAGTTCGCTTAACCTCACTTTGTGTTATCTCACCACAAATGTGTGATCTCCTTCATCAATCAACAAAAGGTGAGTAAGAATTTTGGTGGTAAGGATAAGCGAGGCTGAGGGAATTGTCCATAGATCATATTGTGTTTCTCTTGCTGTTTTGTACAACTAACCATGTCAGGTCAAGGGGACAATGCAGCGATTGAAGGACGTGATCCTAATGCTCCAATAAATTGGACTGAATATTGTGCTTTGCGAGACACTCTACGACGAGAGTTACGCATAGGAAATGATCATCTAAGAGAAGAATTGAACAACTCTATACAAGATCTTCAAATTGAGGTGAATCAACAGCTGATCGTGCTCCACACCAACATAGTTACTGACATTGTACGACAACTACGACCACAAGTTGAAGATGACCTTGTTGATGAGACTGATGAGGAAGCTGCTGCTCGAAGGGCTCATGTCGCTAATGTGTTTCTTCAACCCATTGCACCTGCTAGAGGTGGTAATGATCATGGTCTAGGAAGGGGCCGTGGTCGTGGTATATGGGTCGCGAAGGTGCTGCACATGGACCAATTCATATCAATTTGCAGCCCCGCAATGAAGGAAACCAACGTCGCCAATGCAATGACAATGATCGTCCCGAGGAGGAAAGGTATGGCAAACTAAAGTTTTCTATGTCTAAGTTTGCAGGGTCCAATAACCCTAAGGACTACATCACTTGGGAGCTGAACGTTGACAAGATATTTCGTTTGCACAACTACACCGAAGAAAAGAAGCTTGCCATGGCATCACTTGAATTTGATGATTATGCACTGGTTTGGTTGGAACAAATCCAGAGCCAAAGAAGAGAACATGGCGAGAACCCCATCGTATCGTGGGCTGAGATGAAGGTAGAGATGCGGGCAAGGTTTGTTTCTCGACATTACAAACGTGATCTCTTTGATAAGTTGCAGGGATTGAAACAAGGAAGCCGCATGGTAGATGAGTACTACAAAGAGATGGAGATGGCCATGATCCGTGCCAATGTGTATGAACATGAAGAGCAAACCATGGCATGTTTTCTCACTAGTTTGAACTATCCTATCAAGCACATCACTGAATTTCAGCCTTATAGCAGTATGGTGGAGTTAGTGCATCAAGCAACTAAGGCTGAGAGACAAGTACAACAAGACTCAAAGATAACAAGGAATTCTTCATTTGCTCCCCGTTCAGCACCTACAGCAGGTAAATCCACCTCTCGGTTCAATTCCTTTCATGCTAACAATTCTAGTGCAAGTGTTGCTCCTAGTTCCCAAGTAGCTCGAAGTGGAAAAGAGCCATCTACTATAAATGCGAAGCAAGGTCCAGCAGCTAGTGCTACTTCTTCAGTGGGTTCTACAGTGAAGAGTAGTGACATTCAATGCTTCAAGTGCTCGGGACAAGTCCATATCACCAAGGATTGCCCAAACAACCGCATCATGCTTATAACAGAGAAAGGTGAATATGAATCTGCAAGTGAAGAAGAGGATGTCCCAATCGTTGATTTGGAAGAAGAGGAAAATGAGATGACTTATTGTGATTTTGAGACCGGTCAATCTCTCATCGTCACCGAGAAATTCTTGAGTGTTCAGCAAAAAGAAGACCATGAACAACGCTGCAACCTCTTTCACACGAAAGCAAAGGTAAATGGTCGTGTGTGCAAGGTAATCATTGATGGGGAAAGTTGTCACAATTTGGCCAGCAAAAAATGTGTGAAAAGCTTGGATTGAAGCCGCTGCGACACCCACATCCCTATCACGTGCAATGGTTGAATGATTCTAGAGAAGTGAAAGTTCAACACATGGTGAAAGCGCCCTTCAAGATTGGTGAATATTGTGATATCGTAGAGTGTGATGTTGTACCTATGATGGTATGTCGGTTGCTGCTCGGTCGACCATGGCAATTTGATCGTGCAAGTCATCACAATGGTTGCACTAATCAACATTCATTCAAGTGGAACAACAAGGAAATTGTTCTTCGGCCAATGACTCCTGCTCAAATCCTTGATGACACAATGCAAAAGAATTGGGTAAATATTGAGAGTGTCAAGAAGCAAGAGAAAAAGAACGCTAGTGAGAAACCCAATTCGATGAGTGAGAGCCACAAACCAAATGGGAGTGGGAAAAGAAAGGATGAGGGATACAAGCTAGTGATGATAGCCACTAAGTCTGAAATGAGATAACTGCAAGAGAACCCACATTTGGTGTACTTTGTACTCTTGTACAAAGATGTGCTCCTCTCTACTAACGACATAACATCCCTTCCAAGTGCTATTGCGAGTGTTTTGCAGGACTTTGATGATGTCTTTCCTAAAGAAATACCTGCTGGTCTTCCTCCAATTCGTGGTATTGAACATCGAATCGACCTCATACCAGGAGCTTCACTTCCAAATCGACCACTGTACCGTACCAATCCAGAAGAAACAAAGGAAATACAGCAACAAGTGCAAGCACTTCTTGACAAAAGGGTACGTACGTGAGAGCCTTAGTCCTTGTGCTGTCCCTGTGATTTTAGTCCCTAAGAAAGATGGTACATGGCGCATGTGTGTAGTGTTAGTGTTATGCCCTTGAGGCAATCATTTAGATGATTGTAACATGACTATGTTTATGAATAATAATATGATTATTGGTCCAATGAATGTATATCATTGTATTGATCAACAAGTATGTGACTTGATTATGAAGCTCTTTACTTAATGATGTAATTCGATAAATATCTCTGATCGGATATCATCGTATAGGACTACGATGAATAGATCAGCACATGTAGTGATCGATGATAATGCTTCATAGATCATGGGATATGGAGATATCATCTCTACATTGTGGACCATGTTGAAGAACATGGGTTAGATAGACCCGCTATGGGACATCTGCGAGAATGTTTCATTCTTATGTGTCATCGATGTATCTCATACCTAGAAGATGTATGATCCTTAGACACGAGATTGTCATATTCCCTACATGTGTAATAGTTTTCCTTGGGGCTATCAAACACTACTTCCTAACCGGATAGTCATAAAGGTAGCTTTCATGTTTACTATGAAACGTGCAGAGGGAAGTGAGCAATAAGATGGAATTTGCCACTCCAATGAAACAGAGATATATGACAAGGCCACTCGTGTGATATGATTAAGAAAGTGCATGGCCATGCCGTGATTGAGGAGTCAATCACAACTTATTAATATATCACGGATACGAGAGATGGATTGAATCATCAAAGGATGACATGATTCTCGCCTTGAGATCAATCTTCATATACTTGGCAAAGGGATTATTACATAAGTTCTTTTGATAGGTTCTGCTCGATTTGATCACAAGATGTTTGGGAGTTGGCATACTTTGCAAGAAGCCGCTACCAACTATTGGATTGAAAAGGAGTTTTCCAATCCATGTCCAAACGTATGTGAACTCGCAGGTCACACACTTAATGGGTGGGGCGCATTAATTTGGATTGGATCCGTAATTAATGAACCTCGTGGGCTTAGCATGCCGGTGGGCCTGGTTTAGGGTTTCATCTCGTGGCTATATAAGGAGGGAGGAGGAGGCGCAGAGTGTGCTTTCCACGGTTTAGGTTTGATTCACTTGAAACCCTAGCCTCCTCCTCTCGCCGCCCTGCCGAGCGACTAGGTGCTTGCACACGACGCACGGCGCCCATCTCTCGGCGTGTGGACTCATCAGCGGTGACGCTGCTGCGATCGCGTGGGAGGACGATCCACGGCGAGGCGAGGACGATCCACTACATCGACGCGAGGCGAGGACGAACCACTACATCGACGCGAAGGATTCCGCAATCGGCGCCTAGTGGTAATCTTATCTATGATCCTCTTCTTGCGAGTAGCTTTCTGGTTGCGCGGTAGTTTTTTTTTTCGTGCTAGCGTAGCATACCGCGTTTCCCTACATGTAGATTGTAGATCAATTAACAATATCACTGTTAGATACCGCCATCCTATCCCTAGGTTGGATGACATGCTAGATGAATTGAGTGGTGATGTTGTTTTCTCTAAAAATTATTTGCGTAGTGGGTACCATCAAATAAGAATTAAAGGAGATGAGTGGAAAACAACATTTAAAACAAAATTTGGATTGTATGAGTGGTTAGTGATGCCTTTTGGTTTAACTAATGCACCTAGTACATTCATGAGACTAATGAACCATGTATTGAAAGCTTTCATTGGGAAATTTGTTGTGGTGTATTTTGATGACATCTTAATTTACAGCCGCACAATGAAAGAACACACTGATCACATTAGACAAGTGCTAGAAATGCTTAGAACTGAAAAGCTATTTGCAAACATAGAGAAATGCATTTTTTTGCGAAGATAAAGTTGTGTTTTTGGGGTTTGTTGTTTCTGAAAATGGGGTAGAGGTGGATGAATCAAAAGTTAAATCCATTAAAAATTGGCCAACTCCGGCGAATGTTAGTCAAGTTAGAAACTTTCACGGTCTTGCTGCTTTTTACCGTAGGTTTGTGAAAGATTTTAGCATAATTGCAACCCCTTTGATGAATTAACCAAGGAAGGGAGTGAGTTTGTTTGAGGAGATGCTCAAGAGAATGCTTTTGCTGAACTAAAGAAGCATTTAACTGAAGCACCGTTGCTTGTTTTGCTTGATTTCACTAAATTTTTTGAAATTGAATGTGATGCTAGTGGAATTGGTATTGGTGGTGTTTTGATGCAAGAGGGCAAACCAATAGCATACTTTAGTGAGAAACTTGGTGGTGCTCAATTGAACTATTCGGTTTATGATAAAGAATTGTATGCTTTGTTTCGTGTTTTTGGAAACTTGGCAACATTACCTTTGGCCTAAAGAATTCATCATATATTCTGATCATGAAGCTTTGAAATACTTGAAAGTCCAAGCTAAACTGAACCGTAGACATGCCAAATGGGTGGAATTCATTGAATCTTTTCCATACATTGTAAAATATAAGAAGGGTAAAGAAAATGTGGTCGCTGATGCTTTGTCTCGAAAGACTGTGCTCTTAACTCAACTTGAAATTAAGGTTCCGGGTTTGGAGAATTTGAAAGAGTTATATGCTTTAGATAATGAATTTGCTGAACCATACTCTAAATGCAAAGATGGCAAAGGCTGGGAAAGTTCCACGTCCACGATGGATTCTTGTTCCGTGCTAATAAGCTTTATGTTCCAGATTCGTCCGTTCGCTTGCTATTGTTGCAGGAATCGCATGCAGGTGGATTGATGGGACATTTTGGAAGACAGAAGACTTTGGCCATGCTGTCCGATCACTTCTATTGGCCAAAAATGCGACGAGATATTGAGAGGTTCGTGCAGTGATGTGTCACATGCCATAAAGCTAAGTCAAAACTTAATCCACATGGTTCGTACACCCCGCTTCCTGTTCCTAGTTCACCTTGGGAAGACATTAGCATGGATTTTATTTTGGGATTGCCTAGGACTAAGAGGGGAAGGGACTCTGTATTTGTTGTTGTGGATAGGTTCTCTAAAATAGCTCACTTTATTCCATGCCATAAGAGCGATGATGCGTCGCATGTAGCTAACTTGTTTTTCATGAAAATTGTGCGATTACATGGGATGCCAAGAACCATTGTTTCAGATCGCGACGTCAAGTTCATGAGCTATTTTTGGAAGACATTGTGGGCCAAGCTTGGGACAAAGTTGTTATTCTCCACAACTTGTCACCCACAAACAGATGGACAAACAGAGGTGGTGAACCGCACACTCTCAATATTGCTGCGTACAATGATCAAGAAGAACTTGAAAGAATGGGAGGACTGTTTTCCACATGTTGAATTTGCATACAACAGGTGTGGAATATGCGAAACCAGGTATCTCCATGACCGGCCCAACGTCACCTGAGGAAAAGACAGGCCCAAAGGCCGTGCCCCGCGCCAAGCTTTGCTGCCGTATGGAAGGGGGGGCACATCCTATAGACAGTTACGTATATTTAGATATAAAAGATACAGTTGTAATCCGAGTTGTTTATAGGATAGAAAAAGATGTAAACCCTATCCTGTAACCGACTAGAATCTCGTAACTGATCGAAATCTACAAACCGATCAGGACTCTGTAAAGCCGCACCACCCTCAGTATATAAGGGAGATGGCGGGCAACAACAAGGCATCAAGCCATAGAGCATAGCACACCTCATATTGCTCAGAGCACATTGCGCTTTGTGCAATCTTAGATCCAAGAGATCTGTATAATTCCAGCACATAGGATTAGGGTATTACCTCCATCGCTGAGGGTCTGAACCTGTGTAATCCCTTGTCTTGTGTGACCTTCGAGTTTGAGATCTAGCGCCTGCCCCATAAATTTATTGCCGACTACAAAAGTCGATAGTTGGCAGGTAGGGGAAGCGCTATAATCTTTTCCTACAGACTCGATGGCAGCAATCGGTGGATTCATCGCCACCTTCGTCTACAGGCAAGCCTTCCGTTTCTGAAGTTTGGATTTCATCGCGCATGCGCGCGGAGAGCTTGTGTGCCTATTCCAAAGCCAGATCTAATCTGGTGAAGATCAGACCGACCCATCTCAGGTATGCCGCTCTGACTCACTCAGAAAACCAGTCGGCATTGTGAAGAATTGCTGTGATTTTCGCGGTGTCTTCGCGATCGAGGAGCAGGGGACCAATCTCCATCAAGAAGACCAAGAGGACGTGGAGGAAGATCGCCTTCGTAAGAGTAAGGAGGTGTAGGTGCGATCTCTTCGATCGCGCGGCCACAATGTCCGCGAGGACATCCTGCAGTCCAGATTCGGAGACCAATCCGTCTTCTGCACACCGATGCAGAACGTCATCGCTTCCAAGACGCTTCTCGACACGCTGGACCCGATAATTGCATCGGATAGTCCGGCGGCCCCGATCGTGGCCCAGATCAAGGCCATGGTGACGACGGCAATAATCCAGCAGAATCAGGAAAAGCCGGTAGGTGAAGCGCACTCGTGCTCCCACGCGGCTACTTGTGTCGCCAACAGTCGGACCGAAACTAGTCGGAATACCGGTAGTCGGCGCCATACGCCACCTCTCGGTGGTGCACGCCAAATCATCAACCGCGACCTTCGCCAAGACATCACCGCTAGACGACAGGAGCGGGACGAAGAAGAGCGACACGGGCACCACGACGATTACGAGCTTTTCGGCACCGGCCGTGATCGACGAGGCGATCAGAGGTACGAAGACTGTGATGACCATAGGGACTATCATCGCCGGGGTCGGGACAACGACGACCATCGAGCCATGAGCTTGCCACGCCGAACTCCGCCCCGGCACGTTGATGACCACTGCCGAGCCAGAGGCTCGCCACGCCGGACTTCTCTTCATCATGATGAGAGATCTATTGACGGGATCCAAGCGTTTACTCCTCGGCTGCGCCGAGTGGTATGGCCCGATGGATTCAACCCCAAGGGCATCGTAAAGTTTGACGGGGAGCGAGATCCTGAAGCTTGGCTACAGGTCTACACCCTGGCGGTTAAGGCCGCCGGGGGCAATCAAAACGTGATGGCAAATTATCACCGGTCAATCTCACCCCCTCAACTCAAGCTTGGCTCACAGGGTTACCGGCAAACTCGGTGGACTCCTGGAGCGATCTCTGCGAACAATTCATCACGAACTTTTAGGGAACCTACGAGAGGCCTGGCACCCCGTGGGACCTCTATCAGCTTCATCAGAATAAGGACGAGACGCTGAGTGACTTCATCTGGCGTTTCATGCAGAAGAAGAACACCATCAGGGATGTATCTGAAGCGGTGGTGGTAGCGGCCTTCCAGAAAGGGGTCAGTGATCCTGATCTAATCAAGAAAATGTCCAGGAAACCCCCGGCATCTGTGAAGGAGATGTTCGCGCTGGCCGACAGCTACTCCACGGCCTCAGACGCCCTGGCTGAACGCCAAGAGGAACGCCCACATCTTAAGAGCAAAAGCGATAATCCCGAGTCCTCGAAGCACAAGGACAAGAAGCGGAAGGGCGAAGAGCTAGTAGCGGTGGCCGAACGCAGCCGACCCCGAGCCATGTATAGAGAAGCACCCGACTATAGCACCGTCATGGAAGCGGTCTGTCCCTTCCACCCTAAAGGAAAGCACGCCGCCAAAGACTGCTTCACTTTGAAGCGTTTTGCGTGGGAGAGCAACAAGCAGCCGACTCCAGCCAAGGATGAAGCGGCCAAGAAGAAGGATCTTAATGACGAAGACGATTTTCAAGAGCCCGAGCACGAGCTGAACTACATATACGGGGGCTCCACCGGACACAAGTCCAAGCGGAAGCAAAAGCTCACTGCTCGGGAGATCAATGCGGTGGAACCAGCGGCCCCCTAATATCTGAGGTGGTCCGAGGTACCAATCACCTTCGACCGATCGGATCACCCCAACCGGGTTCTACATCCGGGTAAGTTCCCTCTAGTGCTTGACCCTGTTATCCGCAGCGTGAGGCTCAAGAAGGTCCTGATCGATGGAGGGAGTGGACTCAACATCTTGTTCTCCTAAACTTTCAACGACATGAACATTCCCCTCTCTGAGCTAAGGCCGAGCACTCAGCCGTTCCATGGTGTGATTCCTGGAGCATCGTCGCTTCCACTCGGGCAGATTTCCTTGCCCGTCATCTTCGGCACCAAGGACAACTACCAGACCGAGTACATAAATTTCGAGGTAGCAGACTTCGAGACGGCGTATCACGCTATCCTGGGAAGACCTGAATTGGCTCGGTTCATGGCCGTTCCACACTACACCTACTTAATGATGAAGATGCCAGGACCAAGGAGCATCATCACGGTCCGCAACGACATCAAGCAGTCCTGGAATGTGACCGAGCGAACCATGAACTTGCCGAGTTGCAGGAGGCAGCCGACGAAAGAAAGGAAATCCAAGCGGAAGCGGATACGTTGCAGGAGGAAGGCGACGTCCCGTCCAAGAAGAAGGCCATGTCAGGAATGAAGCCTGGCGAAGAAACCAAGAGAATCAACCTCGACCCGTCCGACTCGTCCAAAACAACTCTGATTGGGACAGGGCTCGAAGGTAAATAGGAAAGCGCTCACACCTTTCTTCAGCTAACAAAGACATCTTTGCTCGAAACCATCCGACATGCCGGGTGTTCCTAGGGAGGTGATCGAGCACTCCTTACACGTCGATGAAAAAGCAAAACCCATCAAGCAAAGGCTTCGGCGATTCGCTCCAGATCGCCGGAACGCCATCAAGCAGGAGATCACCAAGCTATTAGCTGTAGGTTTCATTAAAGAGGTGTATCATCCCGATTGCTTAGCAAATCCTGTACTAGTTCAAAAGAAGAGTAAAACTTGGCGCATGTGCGTTGATTATACTAATCTCAACAAAGCATGCCCGAAGGATCCCTTTGGGTTTCCCCGAATTGATCAGGTGGTTGACTCGACCGCCGGGTGCGAAATTTTGAGTTTTCTCGATGCCTACTCAGGTTACCATCAGATTCGACTAAAGGCAGAAGACATATCAAGACTTCATTCATCACGCCTTTCGGAGCCTTTTGCTATACCATGATGGCGTTCGGGTTGAAAAATGCAGGTGCAACGTGGAAGCATACCTGGACGATGTTGTAGTAAAAACATGGGAGAAATACCTTATCACCGACCTAACCGAAACATCCGAGAGTCTAAGGGCCTTCAGCATGAAGCTCAACCCCGAGAAGTGTGTTTTCGGAGTATCTTCGGGAAAACTGCTCGGGTTTATCATATCACAGCGAGGCATTGAGGCCAACCCAGAGAAGATTAGGGCCATATAAAATATGGGACCGTCGACTTGCCAAAAGGACATCCACAAGCTCACAGGATGCATGGCCTCACTCAGCAGGTTTATTTCTCGGTTGGGAATGAGAGGTATGCCATTCTTTAAACTCCTTAAGTGCAGGACAAGTTTCAGTGGACTCCAGAGGCACAACAGGCATTTGAGAATCTGAAGACCTTCCTGACGATGCCCCCGGTCTTGGTTTCACCGATGCCAGAAGAACCTCTACTACTTTACATCGCGTCAACGACTAATGTAGTCAGCGCGGCGGTCGTCGTAGAAAGGGAGGAGCCGGACCACGTGCAAAAGATCCAACACCTGGTCTACTTCGTCAGCAAAGTCCTGAGCGAATCCAAGGTGCGGTATCCGCAAATTCAAAAATTATTGTATGCCGTGCTCCAGACGTCACGCAAACTCAAGCACTACTTCCAAGAACACAATATTTCGGTGGTCACTTCCTTCCCAATAGGAGACATACTTCACAATCAAGAGGCCACAGGGAGAATTGCAAAGTGGGTGGTTGAGCTCGGAGCTTTTGATATTCTATTTAAACCCCGCACTGCCATCAAGTCCCAAGCGCTCGCCGATTTCACGGCCAAGTGGACAGAGCTTCAAAGCTCGGCGATTGCCAAAGAACTCGAGTATTGGACGATGTACTTTGATGGTTCCCTCATGCTCAGCGGCTCGGGGGCTGGAATCGTGCTCATATCACCAAGCGGAGAAAGGTTAAGGTACGTTCTCCATATACTTTTTCCCGCTTCAAATAACGCCGCCGAGTACGAGGCACTCATCCATGGGCTCCGCATCGCCATATCACTCGGTATTCGATGTTTGGCGGTTCGCGGAGACTCAATGCTCGTGGTCAACCAAGTGCAAAAAGAATGGTCCTACATTGAAGACAGCATGGTAGCCTATTGCCAGGAGGTACGCAAGCTAGAAGGTAATTTTGACGGCCTGGAACTTATTCATGTGCTCCGCCGTGACAACGGCGGCAAGACGAGCTAGCAAAATGGGATCCTGCCGATCTACAGTGCCCATGGGAGTATTCGTCGAGGAGATTCACAAGCCCACGATTAGCACTCGGACGAAGACAAACGCCCCGGCTGAGAAGAGCATAGAAGCAAAAGTCCTAGTCATCACCCCTGATTGGACAACCCTGTATCTGGACTATTTGATGAAGGATGAGTTACCCGAAGATCGCGTGCAAGCCGAGCGAATAATGCGCCGAAGCAAGAGCTATGTGGTGATCAGCGCGGAACCCTATCGCAAGAGCTCCTTAGGTGTACTGCGACGGTGCATATCAGAACAAGAAGGGAGAGATCTTCTCAAGGAAATCCACTCTGGAGTTTGTGGGAACCATGCAGCATCATCAACACTAGTCGGCAAAGCATATCGTCAAGGATTTTTCTGGCCAACTGCGGTCACTGACGCAGAGGACATCATCCGGACATGTGAAGGATGTTAGTTCTTTGCGCGTCAGATGAACAAACTAGCACAGGAACTGCAGACCATCCCCATAACCTGGCTGTTTGCGGTCTGGGGCTCGATATGGTAGGACCTTTAAAAAAGGCTCAAGGTGGTTACACCCATATTTTTGTGGCAGTTGATAAATTCACCAAATAGGTGGATGCCAAACCAGTCGCGACAATAACAGCGGCAAAAGCTAAAGAGTTCTTTAACGAAATCGTGGTTAGATTTGAAGTTCCAAACCGAATCATCATGGACAATGGCACCCAATTCAGAAGCAGCGTGTTTCAAGACTGGTGTGATGAACTCGGAATAAAAATCTGCTTTGCTTCAGTAGCGCACCCCCGGAGCAACGGGCAGGTCGAGCGAGCCAACGGCATGGTATTACAAGGCCTAAAAGCATGAATTTTTTATCGGCTGAAGCCATACGCCACTCGGTGGGTGAAATAATTTCCTTCAGTACTTTGGGGGCTGCGAACCACCCCCAGTAGAGCAACCGGGCAGTCACCTTTCTTCCTGATGTACGACACGGAGGCAGTCCTCCCCACCGAGCTAGAATTCGGATCCCCACAGGTCCGGAGCTATGAAGAAGTCACCTCGGAAGAAAGCCGGCTAGAAGACCTCGACCGACTGGAAGAAGCCAGAGACGTCGCAACGATTCAATCAACAAAATATCTCCAAGGCCTACGGCGCTATCACGGTCGCAATGTGAGGAGCCGCGCATTCTCCAAGGGAGATCTGGTCCTTAGAAAGAATCAGAAATACGAGCAAAAGATCTCCCCAAGCTGGGAAGGCCCTTACGTCGTCGATGAAGTGGTACACCCCGGGACTTACAAGCTCAAGCGAGAAGACGGCACAACAATCAGCAACACTTGGAACATAGAACAACTACGTCGTTTTTTCACTTGAACTTTGTAATTCAAATTGTTCCTTTATGAATGAAAAAGATCGACATTAAAGTTATTCTTTACATAATCTTCTCGAGATTTACCCGTCCGAGTGCCTCGCTCCTACGATTTTTTAGACTCTGAGACATGCGTCGCAAACCATGCCTCAGAGCCTGGGGGTGGACTAGTCGGACATGATATGTCGAAATCACTCGGGCAAATATGCATGTTTGAAAAGATAATGCAAGAGCGAGGAAATGCCTTTATATACATTCAACTTATAGGTCTAAAGTTTCTACAATGGAAAAAGAGGTGTCCTTGACTTCCTCCCAGAGCTCGGCGGCCCGGTCCTCATCTAGGTTGCAAGCATAGCCTTCCTTAATGGCCTCAACATCCACTCGGGGATAAAGTGACTTAGTGATCGCCAAAGCCTGGCTAGCACCATTGGTCACTGTCTCCTTCAAGAGACTCTTGAGCGCCTCGGGGGCTTCCTCCAGTCGAGAGATGATCTGGTCCCTGCTGAGTGGCCTCTCACCCCCGGGATGAAGCGAACTCAGCAGCGACTCAGAGGCCTCCTGAAGCTTGGCGCAAGACATCTCAAGGGCCTCAACCCTCTCATTGAAGACAGCATACTGCGCCCGTGTTTTGAATTTATAGTCTGCAAGACAGAAACATCAGAGAAGGCAACGAAGACATAGTAGGGCCAAGTCGCCAGTCATACCTTCAAGCTCCTTCTCCGAATTCGTTCTGGAAGCCTTCGCGGCTTTAAGTTGTTCTTGAAGTTTCGTGGCGGCGGAATCCCGAGCTGACACAAAGATGAGAAGATCAAGAAACCAGATGATTAAATTAAAAGCACGGGGTAGCCTAAGAAATAGCTACCTCGAAGGGAGCCAGCAACGTCCAGCTTCTCCTGGCGCAAAGCCTTCTGCTCCTCTCGCAACGCCTGGACATCTGACCGAAGAGATCGCAGCTCGGCCGCGTGCCTGGCTTTGATACGCTCCAATTCAGCCAGATATTCCTAGCGTGTTTGGATTTCAGGGAGCATCTTCTGGAAGTATTCGGCCTTCTTTTCGGAGCGCTCCCCTATTTTCTGTAACCATCACGGGGAGAGGTAACTACGTGACAAAGGACGAAAGTAGGAAGATGGCAAGTGCAGAGAAATGCTTACCCGGGCCAGGCACGCGCAAGCCGTGGCATGACTGTAAAAGTCATTTCTCTCCTTCTCCACCTCCTCCGGATCATCCAGGAGCTTCTGGCCTTCCTCCTCATCAACCCACGCAGCTTGCATTATGAGCTAGGGGCGGACAGGGGTCGGCGAAACTCTGAGGATCTCCTCGATCTTAGGGGACGGGCGAGAGGCCGGCTCCGGAACAGCAGGACCCGATCTCGAAGCGGGAGGAGTCAGAGATGGCGCCTGGGGCTCGGGAGGCATTTAAGTAACCCTGGGTGTGGCCCCCATGACCGGGATGCAACCCTCCGGGGGCTCACCCCTCGCGGGGGCCCTAGACGGCGGCCCGACAGGAACATTAAGCGAAGGATCCCTGCGAGAAGAATTGTCAGAAAGCTAGTAAGACGAGTCAAATAAGAGTCGATAAGGCAACAAACCTGTCGGACTTCCTTATTTTCATCAAGGGCTTCTTCCGAGCGGACGGGCCGCCCCCAGAAGGACCACTCGGTGCGCGCCGCCGATCGGCACCGGGCTCCTCGAAATGCAGAGTCCTTCGGCGTTGGACTCGGCTGAGCCGCAGGCTCACAGGAGAAGGGAGCCGATGGCGCTGGGGCCCGTGCCGACAGGTCCCGGATCTTAGGACCGCCAGTCAGGCGCCGGGGCTTTGCAGAGTCCTTGGCCACCGTCTTTTTCCCCTTCTTGGCAACAGGATCTCCCGCAGGAGAGCTCGCTCGTCGCTTCGCGGAATCGCCTATGCGAGTAGGCAATTCCGGAAGGGGCGCGTCACTGAAGAAGGCAATGCGATCCTGAAAAGGAAAGTTAAAAGTGAGAAGCCATTTAGAGACGAAGACAAGAATCTGTCGGCAAAGTAGCTCACCTTTGGGGGAGGATTCAGCGCAGAGAAGGCCTTGGGGAATCTGGTGGGCATCTCGACGCTCGGTATGAAGAAATCGCCAACTCGAGCATGAATCTACCCTCTCGTTATTAAGTCGGGCAATTCCCGGGTCGGGTCGTCTCGGCCCTCAAATTGAAACCCCAGGTGGTCGCGCTCCTTTAGGGGCTGAACCCACCGGGCAACAAAGTGAATGGCCAGGCCAACCCCTGTGAGGCCCCCTTCCTTCAATTTGCCAATGAGCACCAAGAGATCTTGTACTTGATCCATATTGCTGGCGTCGCCGACAGAGGACCAAGAGGCGGATACCTTCGGCCGGCGCCCGAGGAAGGAAGGAAGAGCTGGATCAAGATTGGCACAATAAAACCACTCCTGGTGCTAGCCTTTATTCGAAGACTTAAAGGGAATAGCGAAATATGACTTCTTTAGCCCCTCCCGAAGTTGGAATCCGGCTCCCCCAATTACCTTGGGGTCGTTTTTGGAGGGATAGGGCTTCAGAAGGTAAAAATGGCGGAAAAGATCAAAATGGGGGCGGATGCCCAAGAAGGCTTCGCAAATGTGAACAAAGATAGAGATCAGCAAAACAGAGTTGGGATTCAAGTTCACCAATTCGATTTCATAAAAGAAAAGGAGACCGCAGAGAAAAGCATAGGCTGGAAGACCCAACCCATGCTGGAAAAAGGATTCAAATACCACTACCTCTTCAGGACGAGAAGTGGGGACGGATTCACCAGCAGCCGGCCGGGCAGAGATCAAGGCCAAGTCTAGGAGAATCCCATCATCCACCATGGACTGCATTTTCTCCTCCGTTGTAGTCGAGGTCATCCAATCTTGGAGCAGAGGCTGTGAGGAGGAAGAAGAATACATCTTCGAAGGAGAGAACAACGGCGGCGCGAAAGAGCAGGCATGACGGCGGTTAACCCTAGTAGCGGAGAAGTCGGAGAGACAAGAAAGCACAAGGAGCAAGAGCGCAGTGAGAAGATAAACCGTTGGGCGACGCATGGCCTAACCATTAAAAAGGGGGAAAGAATCAAGTTTTCGCCGAATCGGCGGGAAAAAGATCGCGAAACATCTTGCCCTTTCGGATTCCCCATAAATGATTTGCAGGCATGACATTTTGACTCACGGAGTCAGACGTGGTTTGACCAAGTCATATTTGGGACACGTCGCTCCCCACGATAGGATGTTTTCTCCACTTACCGTGCTAAGCGGGACATGGATGTACTCCAACTTGGATAAAAAAATATATCCTCTCGTGATATGCCCCACGCTGGGTCATTAGGTGGTTACCGCATAAACAGAATCATATATCACGGGTCGAGCCCCAAATGGGAGCAAATCCAATGGCATGCCCCATGAGGGTCGAAAAGCTGTGCGTCGTAATAAACGAGTACGGATACCATTCGGATGAAACTTTGATATGTCCCAAGTTGGACCAGAGCTGTATCCTACACCGGTCGGGTACAGGTATCACTCGGCCATGAGCCAAGAAAAATCTGGTATGCTCCAAGTTGAGCCTAAGCTATATCCTACACCAGTCGGATATAGGTACCACTCGGTTGAGAGCCACGTATGTATAGAACGCTCCAAGTTGAGCCCAAGCCGTATCCTGCACCAGTCGGATATGGGTATCACTCGGCCATGAGCCAGAGAAATCCTGGTACGCTCCAACTCGAGCCTAAGCTGTGTTCTATGGACATGGGTATCATTCGGCCATGAGTCGCGCAAATCTTAAAATGTCCCAAGTCGGACCTAAGATGTATCTTGCACCAGTCAGATCCGGATGCCGCTCGGCCAAGAGCCGCACAAACCCCAACACGATGCTCCGCATCTGACCTAAAGTATTTCCTACGTCAATCGGAACAAATGTCACCAGATCAAAGAACCATGCAAGCTTCGAAGCGCCCCAAGCTGGGTCTAAGCTACGTCAAATGACAATCATGGAAAACACTTTGAAAGGTATTTTTTTATTATTATGCATAAAATTCCCCAGACACTATGCCTGGGAAAATATTACATTTGCAGGGAGGCCTACACTTCACCCCGACGCACGCGGCCAGGCGCCTCCACAAGGGCTTCCTTGCCCCTGTAAAGGGCAGGAAAAATCTCGAGGAAGGTATCGACGGCGACGCGGTCGAGGGCGGCGGCGGTATCCTCCATCAATTCAGCCACAGCAAGCTCGAAAAGCGCCCATTCTTCGGCGAACCTACGATCCTGGACGTGCCTAACGTTCCTCCTCCCTCTCCTCGGCATGAAGAAAATGGAAACGTGAAACAGAAAGATGGAGAACCAAGCATGAGAGGATAAATTCTACCAACGCTGGTTCACCTTTTATAGCTGATACAGTAAGGGTGACGTAAAAGCATCAGGAGCCGAAGAGATTTGGAGTTAATGTAATTTCAGAAGCCAAGGAATTTTTCAACAAACGAGTTGACACAGAAAACCAGGGCGCCTCTAAGACTGTCTGGTGGTTATCCATAAAGAGAAAAGTTATTGGAAATTTCGCTTTGGGCGGAAAGAAGAATTCAATCCACATCCGAAATAGGGGACAGGTCCGCGAGGCCGCTCACAGCAAACTCGTCTAACAGAAGATTATATTCAGTTGAAGCAAAAATCGAAGGTTATATTCGAGTCCTTCATAATCCACTCACCGCAAGAAGAAGCCTTCAAATCACGTGAAGAAACCAGTCGGAGGATTGTACAGCGAGTTCAAAACAATGATTCAAGTTGGGGCCTAGCCGGAAGCATAGCAATTGGATCATGAATCACTCGGGGGCTACTATGGAATATGTGAAACCAGGTATCTCCATGACCGGCCCAACGTCACCTGAGGAAAAGACAGGCACAAAGGCTGTGCCTCGCGCCAAGCTTTGCTGTCGTATGGAAGGGGGGCACATCCTATAAACAGTTACGTATATTTAGATATAAAAGATACAGTTGTAATCCGAGTTGTTTATAGGATAGAAAAAGATGTAAACCCTATCCTGTAACCAACTAGAATCTCGTAACTGATCGGAATCTACAAACCGATCAGGACTCTGTAAGGCCGCACCACCCCCAGTATATAAGGGAGAGGGCGGGCAACAACAAGGCATCAAGCCATAGAGCATAGCACATCTCATATTGCTCAGAGCACATTGCACTTTGTGCAATCTTAGATCCAAGAGATCCGTATAATTCCAGCACACAGGATTAGGGTATTACCTCCATCGCTGAGGGCCTGAACCTGTCTAATCCCTTGTCTTGTGTGACCTTCGAGTTTGAGATCTAGCGCCTGCCCCATAAATTTATTGCCGACTACAAAAGTCGACAACAGGGCAGTTCATTCAACAACACAATTGTGCCCATTTGAGGTGGTGTATGGTTTTAAACCAATCACGCCACTAGATTTGCTGCCACTTCTACTTCAAGAGAGAGCTAATATGGAGGCTACAAAGCGTGCTGAGTTTGTGAAAGCTATTTAAGCCAAGACCAAGGAAGAGATAGAGAAGAAGGCACGCTACTTCGCTAAATGGGCAAACAAGACAAGGAAGAAGATGCTATTTGAACCAGGTGATATGGTTTGGGTACATCTACGCAAAGAGCGCTTTCCGGAGAAGCGCAAGTCTAAGTTGATGCCTCGTGCTGATGGTCCCTTCAAAGTGCTTGAAAAGATCAACGACAACGCATACAAGATTGAGCTTCCTGGAGATGAATGTGAGTACTACGTTCAATGTTGCTGATTTGTCACAATTCTTTGGACCGGAAGAAATAGAGTCGAGGATGACTCCTTTTCAAGAGGGAGAGATGATACGGGCACCATAGCACCATCATTGTTTCCTTCCCCTACCGCTGCTAAAGAGCCTTCGAATCATTTCCATGGTCCAATTACCCGTGCTCGTGCCAAACAAATAAACCAACAGGTGAACTCGCTTCTTAGTAAGAATAATATTACTTGTGAGAGTCAGCTGCTTCCTAATGCAAGTAATTTAATTATTCTCAGGTATGAAGACAATGTGAGAAGGTGTGAACGCCTGAGGGAAGATCAAGAGGAGTATGGACAAGTCAACAAGTAAGGTGTGAATGCAAAAGAACTCAGCTCGGCCTCCAATAACTAGTCTAATGAAAAACGCGCATAGAGGATGCAAACGGAGTCCGATTGAGGTGTTCGACCACAGCATAGAAAGCTAACGAGCTAAGTTTTCCAACCGATCCAACCACACCCTCAAATACAATCTGAGCGCGGAGATATCGTCCAAAAAGTATGACGGCCATAAACTGTTTCCTATACATTGGGTGCTGTATCACCATTATGTTTGGCCCTTGTACTTTGTGCTGCGACCTGGTCTTGTCTAGTAGACCTTTTGTCTTCCTTTCCCCCCTCTTATATGTCGGAAGCACCCCTTTGTGTGAACGGAGACTATTGTTGAATCTGAAATCAAATATGCTATGCATGTTCTTTGGTTTTCTAGCCACAGGCTAAAACTTCCTGAGGATTGTGCATTCCTTCCCGTTGTTCTTGCAAACTCCTTTGTGATTGCAACGAGGATTGTAATCCGCTTGACTTGGTTGAGTGGATAACGTGAGGTTGGGCGAACTCCGTGCTGCAGGTTGTTGCGCTTGCAACAGTTGGCCGCACAAGATTCGTCAGGTTTCGTGAGTATCTCAGATCCTACATCGTGAAGGTCGGGCACACCCTCGTATCATAATGTTATTAAGCAGAAAAGGTGACGCGGAAGTGTGGATGACTGAAAGAGATGGAGTGTAGTACACACGCATGTACCAGGAAAGCATTATTCACACTACAATTGAAGGTTGTTGGGCATACCTACATTACTACAAGAATGTACATCTCAATCGGTTATTTTTCATCATCACAGTCAGTTTTGGTGATGATACAAAGTCGTTAGACAGTGATAAACAGGTGCTATCACAGTCGATTTTCGCTCGATAGTGATAAATGATCATCACAATCGGTTCTATATAAGAACTGATTGCGATGATGGGGCTCATCACAATCGGTTCTGAGTGCTCATCACAATCAGTTCCAGCTCAGAACTGATTGTGATGTGTCATTTGATGTTCAATGTACATCGTCCGAAAATATGCCCAGATTACAGTATAAATATCAGATTCACAATATCATATAACATTCACAATATATCACTACTATAAATGGTACAACACTATCGCTTCATCTGGGTCGGTTCTTAAATTTTTAGGAAAAACCGATTGTGATAGATGATTTTGGAGAGGGTGGTAATAATAATCACAATCGGTTCTCAAGTTAGAACCGATTGTGATGTAGCATTGGGCACATCACAATCGGTTCTAACATGAGAACCAATTGTGGTGTGCGTATCACAATCGGTTTTAATATGAGAATTGATTGTGATGAGCACATGCACATCACAATCGGTTCTAACATGAGAATCGATTGTGAAGTGCATGTCATCACAATCGGTTCTTTTCTGAGAACCGATTGTGAAGTGCCTCGTTAGGTTATTTATACCCTCGGGCTAAACTCTCCTCTGTTATTATTCTAGAGGCAAAAAAACTGCCGCTGTCCCAAAAAAACAAGACATACTCTGGATGGAAGCAATACTTGAGTGAGAAATTATGAAATCCTGGAGCTTGGATATTAAGAGGGTAAAGTTGAAGCCCTAGCTTAAGGAGATTTCCCCTCAATTTTCCCTTAGGTGTGGTTTTCTTCAAAAGGTGAGCATTTCTTCAAACCCCTTCAATTTTGCACTAGGTAATTCAATATGTCGCAAATAGAGTTTAGGTTGCACTGGAATTGTGTGTATCCTATCAGATTTCACACCCTTCATTTGACAAATACACAGGCATTTAATTATCTTTGTAGTACTCTCGTGTTAATCTAGAATTATTGTTGCTATAATATGTTGAATGAATGTTAAAGTTTGGGTTGTGTAACCTACGTCTCTCGTTCGAGGGTGCTTGTTTATAAATATGCTAAAATGGTATATTTTTAAGCAAGCAGTCTCGAATTGTCCACGTTTTTTTACAGTTCGAGGATATGTGGCTCGGGCAAGTTCCTAATTACGCTGTGTACAACTACAGAGAAAATTTTGGTACCATCTCCCTGGTATTCTCCGGATACACACCCCTCTTGACTTGTTGTCGAAACGTGTATTCGAAGGACATCGGGGAGATGCTACCATAATTTTCTCTGAAGTTGTACAATAGCTTAGGAACTTGCCCGAATCACATATCCTCGAATGGGATTAGGACCTAACATAATTAGAGATTAGGAGTCATCGTTGGTACGTACTTAGTTGTGAACAGATAGATGTTTCTTTAAGATCATTCAATTCGTCAACTTTGTTAATGCTTGCACTTTTATTTTGTTTCATTGAATTAAGTGAAAAGATTTGCAGGCTACAACATTAGGTAATTCGATATCATTGTTGATGTTTTAAATGTATGTCTGCTAACTAGGGAATTGGAAGCTCTTAACTAGGGAAGAAGGTATCGGGAGTAAAATTATATATCTTAGAACCCGTCCTCTATTTTGCAAAGGTAATGAAATGATGTCTCAATATTTGAAATAGGTAGCTAACTGTTGCTCCAGTTTTTCCATAATTTATTGTGCGTAGTTTAATTGCAGATGGACCGTGAAGAATGGATGTATTAGAAACGCCGTGTGAGTACTGAATTTTAGAGGGGTGTTAATGAGTTCAAAAAAATTGCAGAAAAAGACACGGTAAAGAGGGGTGTAAACTTCATATATTGTCCTTGCTTTGATTGCACCAATCTCAGGAGATTTAACAACTCAGCTCAAATTAAAGACCACTTGATTCGACGTGGTTTCATAAGGAATTACACGTGTCGGATCCATCACGGGGAGACAAGTAGTACACATCCGGTATGCAACGAACACATGGTGGAATCCGATCACGAGTTGCAACATGATATGTTTGAGGAGGATAATTTAGAGCAAATGTTGCGGGGTGTAGAGGAAAATTACAAAGAAAGAGAGTTTGAAAAGTTTAAAAGCTTGATGAAAGACGATACCAAACCATTGTTCTCGAGTTGCAAAGGGGAATACATCAAGTTGGGTTCGGTCCTTGCATTGTTCGAACTGAAGGCAAAACACCGTTGGATAGAAACAAGTTTAAATGCACTTTTAGTTCTTCTATCAGATGTGCTTCCGGAGGGAAACGAGTTGCCAACAAGTATTTATGAAACAAAGAAGCTACGATGTCACATGGGAATGGAAATAGAAAGGATACATGCATGTCCAAATGATTGAATCTTGTACCGCAACGCGCATAAGGAACTGCACATTTCTCCAGTTTATGGTGTACCCCGGTACAAACAAAAGGAGAAGCGTAATGACAAGAAGAGTAAGAGCCGAGGCGACAGCGGGGAAGAGGTTATTAAACGGGCACCGGCCAAGGTATTATGGTACTTGCCCATCATTCCCTGTTTGGAGCGGTTGTTTGCAAATCCCAAAGAGGCAAAATTGTTGCGTTGGCATTATGAATCTTGAAAGGAAGATGGCAAGCTAAGACACCCCGCTGATTCGGTCCAATAGAGAAACATCGATTGGAAACATGAGGAGCTTAGTGCCGAGATGAGGAACATAGGATTTGGATTGAGTACTGATAGAATGAATCTATTTGGTAATATGAGTAGTTTTCATAGTACTTGGCCAGTTCTGTTGTGTATCTACAATCTCCCTCCTTAGTTATGCATGAAGCAGAGGTATATCATGATGTCGTTGCTAATCTCGGGACTCAAACTGCCGGAAAATGATATTGATGTGTACCTTGCACTACTGATCAAGGATTTGGTAAGATTATAGAACCAGGGGGTCGCGATGTGGGATGCATACAAAAGAGAGAACTTCACTCTAAGGACTATGATACTTTGCACCATAAATGATTTCCCGGTCTTTGGTAATTTGGCGGGCTACAGTACAAAGGGAGCCAAAGCGTATCCTATTTGTGAAGAGGAGACTGAGAGCTTGTGGCTGCCGAATTCCAAGAAAGCTGTACATGGGTCATCGTAGGTTTCTACCTCAAAGTCATCGATACCGCAAGATGGATGACACATTTGATGGTAAGAGGGAAGTTCGTTCGGCCCCGCAGCCTATGAGTGGAAGGCATGTATATTCATGCATGGAGTATATCGTATTCAGTATGGAAAGAGTCGTAAATCTGTTCGTCTCAGGACAATTTGGAAGAAGAGGTCGATATTTTGGGAATTATCGTACTAGAAGGAGTTAGATGTCCGGTATTGTATTGATGTCATGCACGTTGAGAAAAATGTTTGCGACAATTTGTTTGGCATTCTGCTGAACATACCTAGGCACAAGGTTCAAAATTTCGGCGAAATTCGCCGACATTTTGGATTTCGGACCACCCCGAAATCTCAAGTACCGGCCGGAAAATTTTTTTTAAAAAAATTGAAATTGCTACAGTAAAAATCGGAAATTTCTCTTTTTTGGCCGAACTTTCGTGTTTTTTGGCCGGTTTTGAAATTTTTAGGGCCGGATTTGGTCCAATAACCCTTAGGAAAGTCATCTCCTATGAAAATTTGTTGAAAAACCTAATTTTTTAAACATTTTAAACTTTTGGCAGAAACACTGTCAAATTTTTATAAAATTGTACAAGCATGATAATAATCTAAAAATTTTATGGTACTATCCTTTATAGATTATAATCATACATAAAAAGTTTAAAAATAATTTAACTTCATTTGTTATCTTTAAAAAATCAAAAACAGAATGAACATAATTGGGACAGTTATATTGTCAGAATTTTATAAATTGTTTTGAGTGTGATTATGATCTAATTTTTTTAAGAGATTAATAATTGACTCAGTAACATTATATAAATTTTTCAAAAAATTTAAACTTTTTTTTGGTCAATCAAATCTATGTAAGCATTGAACTTCGTTTGTTATATTATATTTCAAAAATAAAAAAGAGAAGAACATAAATGGTACTGTGCCTTGTAAGAATTTTATAAATTCACTGGAGTGTGATCATGAATCACAATTTTTATGGGATATTAAGAACTTCCTTATCACCATTCTTTAAAATTTTCAAAAAAAAATTATGATTTACATAATTTTTCATTTTGTTCAATTTTGCCGGTAAGCCTTTTAACATGGC
This sequence comes from Otatea glauca, assembly GCA_036346275.1. Classification (NCBI taxonomy): domain Eukaryota; kingdom Viridiplantae; phylum Streptophyta; class Magnoliopsida; order Poales; family Poaceae; genus Otatea; species Otatea glauca. The sequence continues at coordinate 27,686,303 of CM070721.1, read as the reverse complement.
AGTAGTACTTTTCGAATTTTTAAAAATTCATAATGTTTTATCATCATCTTAAAATTTTATGAGAGCATTATAGATACATCATAACCATGCACAAAAAATTTCAACAGTTTCTAACTTCATTTGTATCATTTTCCATTCGGATCAAATTTGTCGGTCAGTGTTCTATCAGGACAGCGTCACTCTACGAATTTTTAAAAATTCCTCACATGTGATAATCAGCTTAAATTTTTATTAGAACATTATTTATGGATTATAACCATGCACAAAAAATTTCAACAGTTTATAACTTGATTTGTACCATTTTACATTCCGATCAAACTTGTCGGTCAGTGTTTTATCAGGACAGTACCACTCTCCGAATTTTTAACAATTCCTCAGATGTGATCATCAGCTGAAATTTTTGTGAGAACATCAACATTGTGTCAGGAACCTCCAAAAAATATTTCAAAATTTGTCGATAAGTTTTAGACCACTTTTCAGCTAGTGCAAAGAACCCAAAATTTCGCCCGAAATTTCGGGTTTTTTCGCCGAATTTCGGTTTTTTTTCCGGATTGGACCGGATTTGAATTTTCAAATTCAAATTTTGTCCGAAATAATTCCGAAATGTCGCTGAAATTTTGTTATCCGGCCCGGGGCGAAATTTATTCCGAAACCGAAATTTGAAACCTTGCCTAGGCAGACCAAGGATGGTGTGAATGCTCGCCACAACATGGCCTACATAAGAATCAGGCCCAAGCTTGCAGTGATAGAGGAGGATGAAAAAGGTTTGTACATCCCCGTTGCATGCTACACCTTGTCCAAAAAGGAGAAAGAAGACCTTCACAAGTGTCTCCAAGATATTAAAGTTCCATAGGGCTACTCCGCAAATATTAAGAAGCTTGTGTCCATGGATGATTTGAAGTTGCTTGGTATGAAGTCGCACGACTGTCATACCTTGATAACTCAAATGCTCCCTATTACAATAAAAAATATTCTGCCAGAGAATGTCAGGTTAGCAATCAAGAAGCTGTGTTATTTCTTCAATACGATTTCTTGCAAGGTTATTGACCCCGATATGCTAGACAACTTACAGAGTGAGGTGGTGCAGACTCTATGTCAGCTTGAGATGCATTTCCCCCTGTTGTTCTTCGACGTCATGGTCCACCTTGTTGTTCACCTTGTTAGAGAGATTAAGATACGTGGACCCACATTCGTATGTTACATGTATCCGTTCGAGATGTATATGGGTATATTAAAGTCATACGTGTGGAATTGGTCAAACCTAAGGGTAGTATTGTTGAAAGTTATGGAATTGAAAAGGTTATTGAGTTCATCATGGACTATCTAGGTAAAAGACAAGCAATTGGTATTCCTATATCTCGTCATGAGGGCAAACTTGGTGGCAAAGGAACCATAGAGTCCTAACTAACGAGTCCACGGTTTTATATGTATTATAAAGCTCATTTGACGGTCTTGCAGCATAGCACAAGAGTTCATCCATACATCGAGCAGCACAAGTTGATATTACGGGAAGAGAATCCACATGTGGATGAGCTTTCCATTACACGAGAACACAACGATCGATTTCTCACATGGTTAAAGAAAAGGCGAAGAGCTCCGTTAGTGAGGATGTCAAATGGTTGGCTAATGGACCAAGATTTAATGTAATGATATGGCAGAGGTACGATATTAATGGCTACACCTTTTACACTGAAAGTCAAGATGCAAAGAGTACTATTCAAAACAGTGGTGTGAGCACAGATGCTTTGTCCGATGATCACTTGAAAAGAGGATCCTCATCCTGAAGGATCGAGATGGCGATCAGAGGGGGGTGAATGATCCCAAATAAAATATTCCCCCCATTCAACATAATCCAAACAAGCCCTCACTCAAACGAAACAAATGAATTTGAGGAAATTCCCTGCAAAGCCAATACGACCAGAGCAAGGCCGGTAGCACCGGGCTCCGTTATGACCGGGGAGATCCCGGTAGCACTGGGGTCCGGTATGACCGGGGTGAGGCTGGTAGCACCGGGCTCAAGAACAATAGGAAGAACAGAGTCGAAAACAGCATGAACTCAAAAGACAATTTGATGAATCTTTTGTTTGGCTGGACAAAAACTCACGAAACATGGTAGATGTCTTCCTAAGGATGTCAGAAACTTATTCCGACCTTCAATCGCAAGGATTGACGTTAAAGTTCTAACTTTTTTCACTTTGAAGAAAGAACACACCAAGTTTAAGCAAAACTCAAGAACTGGATCTAAGACTTGCTCGTGGGGTTTTGATGAACAATATGATCTTGGATGACCTCCCACATGTCACAGCAAGCTAGAACACAAGACAGAAACACCCCAAACGCTATCTAGAAGAATGATTCACTCCAGAACACAAGATCGATTTCTTGCAAGAAAAACGCATGGAATGCCTAGATGATTGTGACATGATCTTTGGAAGATTCATCCATCAATCAACATCCTCGGCACAAGAAGAAAAAGGAGGTAGAAGGAGGGGAGGCAAATCCAAATTGCGTAAATGTAAATTGCAAGAAAGTAAGTGCGGAATTTAAATGCTGAATTTAAGACGTAAAGTAAATGCGTAAAGTAAATTCAAGCATAGCAGAAAATGATTTGCATTTCTGGAAGTGAAGTTTACAAAGCCTCACAATAAAGTGGGCAAAGCTCAAAGGAGCACAAAACCTCTAAAACCTTCAAGAGGAGGAAGGCTACCCCTTCCCCTCTATTTATACTACTCTTGAGTCATCCTCCACCCTTAGATGAGTCCTTCCACCCTAAGGATCACCATCAAGGGTTAGGAATGACTCCCACACATGGCCATAAATGGGCTAACCCGAAACCCAACAAGCATACCAGTTTTTTTGCAGGGTTTTCAAAGCGTACCAACTAGACCCGCTAATGTCCTCCTTGATCCAAGTAACTCCAAGTTGGCATCTCATCCATTCTTTGTCTTCTTGGCTAGTAGCGACTTCGTCTCCGATCATCTTCCGGTGATCCTCGACCGTCTGGACCTCTGGCGCACCTCACCTAGTCCCGATCATCCTCCTCCACACCATGATCAAGCATCGATTCCTGCGTCCATCAAAGACATGAAATACCCAACACATAGCAATGTTCAAAAAGATATGCAGTAGAACTCACAAAATCATAATTTTTTAATCATTTACGCTCACTAGGGCCGGTGCTACCGCCCCCATGTCGGTAGCACCGCCCTTCTCCCAAATCAGCAAAACACCCACTCTAGAATTTTCACACCAGGCATTTGGGCCAGTGCTACTGCTAGCCCAGTAGCACCGGACTACCATGGGCGGTAGCACTGGACCACCAGAAAGCCCTAATATGCACCCTTCTGGAAATTTCACACTGCTCTGAGAGGCCGATGCTACCGCTCGGTCAGTAGCACTGGGCTGCAATGGCTGGTAGCACCGGCCTGCAAGATCCCCCAAAAACACCCTCTCGGGTTTTTACACACTACTCTAGGGGCCGGTGCTACCGCTTCCTGGTAGCACCGAAATACCATGGCTAGTAGCACCGCAAATTTCAAACAAAGCTCAAATTGCTTCAAATTAAAAATCAAATTCAAATCAAACTCAAACCAGATCATACCAAGCTCAAGTTTAGTCAAATACTCATCACAAACATGGGTAGAACTCCACATGGTGTTTCAATCTCCCACTTGATGAGTATATTGACAAACTACACAAAAGGCATAAATCTAAGTTTGAAGAAGAAGAAAGAATGCAATTTGAATGCAAAGCCAAACTTGGTCCAAGAAAAGAGAAAATATGATCATGACCAAGTTGGCAAGAAGGATTTTAGGCAAGGCCAAGGAAAGAGCAAGTTTTCCAAAACAGCTCTATAATCCAATAAAAACTCACAAAAAGATCAAGATGCTTACGATTTTTTTATCTTTTTAATGATGCCTTTTCTACAATTTCTCCCCCTTTTTGGAAATATAGGCATCAAGATGGCATTTTCTCCCCCTTTGTCTAGCATGGATGTATGAAATGCTTCTAAAGAGATTTGAAGATTATCAAAGTGAGCATAATGATAAGATATGACACCAAGCTAGTCAATGTCAAATTAGACTAAACTAAGACATGTCCAAGTGTAAATAAAAAATTTTGCTAGCAAGCTTAGTTTTGAATATATCATTTTTAGCAAGATTTGACAAGTACAACACTTAGCATTAGTTTCAAAACTAGAAGCAAAGCCACTCAAAGGATCAAATGGAAAAACTAGAATTCAACCTACTCAACGCTGTGGGGAATCTAGAAGTGCATACAAGGTCCTTCGAGCTCATTTTTCAATTAATGCAAATTTTTCTTTAAGAGCTTAAAAGACATAGCGAGGTGCAAATATTTGACATTATTTGCATTCTTTACCCACTTATATATTTTTTTATTATTTGCATTTTTTTATAAAGCAATCGACTTAAGCCATATTCGACCATCTCAAGATGAACTCTTAAGAGGATGGTCTTGGTCATACACGATACATGTTAGTGTTATGCCCTTGAGGCAATCATTTAGATGATTGTAACATGACTATATTTATGAATAATAATATGATTATTGGTCCAATGAATGTATATCATTGTATTGATCAACAAGTATGTGACTTGATTATGAAGCTCTTTACTTAATGATGTAATTCGATAAATATCTCTGATCGGATATCATCGTATAGGACTACGATGAATAGATCAGCACATGTAGTGATCGATGATCATGCTTCATAGATCATGGGATATGGAGATATCATCTCTACATTGTGGACCATGTTGAAGAACATGGGTTAGATAGACCCGCTATGGGACAACTGCGAGAATGTTTCATTCTTATGTGTCATCGTGTATCTCATACCTAGAAGATGTATGATCCTTAGACCTGAGATTGTCATATTCCCTACATGTGTAATAGTTTTCCTTGGGGCTATCAAACACTACTTCCTAACCGGATAGTTATAAAGGTAGCTTTCATGTTTACTATGAAACGTGCGAGGGAAGTGAGCGATCAAGATGGAATTTGCCACTCCAATGAAACGGAGATATATGACAAGGCCACTCGTGTGATATGATTAAGAAAGTGCATGGCCATGCCGTGATTGAGGAGTCAATCACATCTTATTAATATATCACGGATACGAGAGATGGATTGAATCATCAAAGGATGACATGCTTCTCGCCTTGAGATCAATCTTCATATACTTGGCAAAGGGATTATTACATGAGTTCTTTTGATAGGTTCTGTTCGATTTGATCACAGTATGTTTGGGAGTTGGCATACTTTGCAAGAAGCCGCTACCAACTATTGGATTGAAAAGGAGTTTTCCAATCCATGTCCAAACGTATGTGAACTGCAGGTCACACACTTAATGGGTGGGACGCATTAATTTGGATTGGATCCGTAATTAATGAACCTCGTGGGCTTAGCATCTTTGGTGGGCCCCGGTTTAGGGTTTCATCTCGTGGCTATATAAGGAGGGAGGAGGAGGCGCAGAGTGTGCTTTCCACGGTTTAGGTTTGATTCACTTGAAACCCTAGCCTCCTCCTCTCGCTTGCCTGCCGAGCGACTAGGTGCTTGCACACGACGCACGGCGTTCCATCTCGGGACGTGTGGACTCTGCGGTGGCTGCTGCGACCATGCGGCGTGGGAGGACGATCCACGGCGAGGCGAGGACGATCCACTACATCGACGCAACGACTGCGGCGAGGACGAACCACTACATCGACGCGCGAAGGATTCCGCAACTGCGCGTCTAGTGGTAATCTTATCTATGATCCCCTTCTTGCGAGTAGCTTTCTGGTTGCGCGGTAGTTTTTTTTTGTGCTAGCGTAGCATACCGCGTTTCCCTTCAGTGGTATCAGAGCCATCTCGTATAGTTTTGTGATCTGGATGTTGCACATATGATGTGTGAGGTTAGTAGATTGGATCTATTACATGTTCAGCCAGTTCATGTGATGAATTGGTGATGGCAGCCATCGATGAGATCGATCGATTTAGGGTTTGAGGAAAGTGCAAACCGACTCAATCTTGATTTGGGTGAGTCCGTTCATGGTACGACGTTACCCTTACCGGTCGGGTTACCGCCATCAGGGTTTCTGAAACGTATCCATATGGGACCAAGCCAATCAGATCGAGTTGGATTGGGTCAATCTGGTTGATCCATGGTAAGCGCAAACAGATTCAATATTGATTTGGGTGAGTCCGTTCATTCAATATTGATTTGGGTCGAGGGTTGCTTTTGTTTAACTCATTTTGCAGGAATTATGTGAAATAGTATGGCCTATGTGTATGTGATGCATGTAATTTCCACATGGCTCATGGTGTTAAGCCATAAGGCTATTTAAATTGTATAACGCCGATCGTGATGCTTCAAACCGCATGTAAAATTCATCAAAAGTTGTAAGGAGTTGCATCCATAATGATGAAGACGATGGCTAGGTGAACAAATCAAGCAAGGTGGCTAGGTGAACAACCAAGCATGATGATGGAGATCTTAATGCTAAGGGCCATGCTATTTCACGACTTATTTTGATTTTACGTGGATGTGTGTTTTATCCTTGCTATTTTCTTTAGGCTCATTGCATGTGATGCTATGTTCATAGTAATCTTTGTTCATCCTTATAGTTAAAAATCTTAAATCAAATTGTCCATCCAATTGTTGCACCTATCAAGAATTTAGATCGTTATTGATATGACTGCCAAAGTAGTATATCAATGGCTATCTCAATAGATTATAGGGATGTGTTGGACACATCACGCATAACAATGGCGATTTAAACGAGCTATCAAAACGGTTTTGGGCTTGAGGACATAAGTGGTTGGGATTTGATTTCATAATGAAGGAACCTATACAAGACAATTGGTGTCTAGGAAAACACACATGAGGCAGTTTCTTAATTGGCACCCGAATACGGAAGTGCTCCTCCTCATGTGAGCCCTTGGGGCAGTTGACTGGCCATGAGTCAAGTTGATGGAGGCATTCATTACTTGTTTTCATACTCAACAAACAAGAGTTACATATGATGTAATTAGCAAAGGTGTTGCTTACCTATGTCATTAAATTTCTAGCAGTGATGCCAAAGCTCACTAGTGTTTAATGAATATGGATCTTGAATACTCACTATGTGTCTATAAAAGGACATAAAATAGGAGTGTCTTTAATTAAAAAGTTTAATAAAAGTTTTACATAAACATAGTGCTTAGAATCTTTGCATATTTTTGTTGTAGTTCAATGGCACCTTCTCCTACTCCCGCTACACTGGTTTTGCTTTGAGATCGGTTTTGGAAAGGGAAAACTGAATGGAACTAATTTTGTTGATTGGTATCGCAACTTTGAATTGTTCTCAAGCATGAAAAGAAGGACTATGTTCTAGAGAATCCAATTCCTGATGAACCAGCCGAAAATGCTGCTCGCAATTTGAGGGTTGAATATGAAAAGCATGTTAATGCTTCTGTAGAGGTCAGCTGTCTCATGCTAGTCACAATGGACTCTGAGCTCCAAAAGCAATATGAGGACCAGGATGCTTACAATATGATTGTGGGCTTGAAGGGCATGTTTGAGAATCAAGCAAGAGCTGAGAGGTATGGTATCTCAAAGCTTTTATTTGCTTGTAAGTCGGTCAAGGCATCCGGTCGATCCTCATGTGATCAAGATGATTGGTTACATTGGGAGATTGGAAAACTTGAGTTTCCCTTAGCCTCGGTTTGGCCACGATGTTATTCTCCGGTCTCGCCTCAGAGCTTTGAGCCATTCATTATGAATTTTCATATGAATAGCATGGAGAAGAGCCTAACCGAGCTACATGGGATGCTCAAGGCTGCGGAGGAAAGCATTAAGAAAAAACCCAATCATGTGATGATGGTTCAGAAAACAACTGCTTTCAAAAAGAGAAAGGCTAAGGTGGGGAACGGAAAGAGCAAGGGCAAGGGCAAGGGCAAGGCTCAAGATGAGATCATGAGCCTCAAAACTAAGCTTCGTGCTTAAAGTTGGCCCTCAACCGATACCCAATGCTTCTATTGCAAGAAATCGGGGCATTGGAAACGAATCGTGAAAAGTACTGGCAGATAAGAAGAATGGAAATGTGGTTTCCACTTGGTATTAATGTTATAGAAATTAATCTTGCTACTTCTTCACTCACTCATGGGTATATGATACCGTTCGGTTGCTCACATTTGCAATTCGTTGCGGGGATGATAAAGAGTAGAGACTTGGCAAAAGGAGAAGTGGATCTTCGCGGGGAATAAAGCAAGAGTTGTTTGGTCTTGCTGTTGGCACATACCCATTGCATTTGCCTTGAGGATTAGTTTTAGAACTCAATAATTGTTATTTTGTTCCATCTTTGAGTAGAAACATTATTTCATCTTCTTGTTTGGAACATGAAGGTTATGATTTCGAATAAAGAACTTTGTTTGTTCAATATTTTGAATGATATGTATTATGGTCGTTGCCCCATGGTGGATGGGTTGTACGCGTCCTTGAACTCAAGAAAAACACTGTCTATAATATTAATGTAAAAGGCACCGCCTAATGATTTGAACCCTACCTTTTGTGGCATTGTCGCTAGGTCATATAAATGAGAACGCATGAAGAAGCTCCATGGTGATGGACTTCTAACCTCATTTGATTTTGAATCATTTGAAACATGTGAATCTTGTTTACTTGGCAAGATGACAAAAGCCCTTTCACAGGTTTTAGTGAGAGAGCAAGTGAATTATTGGCCCTAGTACATACAGATGTATGTGGACCAATGAGCTCGATCGCTAGGGGTGGGTTTCATGATTTGTAACTTTTACCGATGACTTGAGATATGGATATATCTATTTAATGAGGCATAAATCTGAAACTTTTGAAAGGTTCAAAGAGTTTCAGAACGAAGTACAAAATCAACTTGGCAAAACAATAAAACACTTACGATCCGATCGTGGTGGCGAATACTTGAGCCAAGAGTTTGGTGATCATTTAAAGCAATGTGGAATCGTTCCGCAACTTACTCCGCCAGGAACGCCTCAATGGAATGGTGTGTCCGAACGACGTAACCGGACTTTATTAGATATGGTTCGGTCAATGATCAGCCAAACAGATCTGCCATTATCCTTCTGGGGTTTCGCTCTAGAGATAGCTGCGTTCACTTTGAATAGGGTCCCATCAAAATCCGTTGAGAAGACGCCATATGAGATATGGACTGGGAGAAGACCCATGTTGTCATTTCTCAAGATATGGGGATGTGAGGCTTATGTAAAACGCTTTACAATCGATAAACTCGCACCTAAATCGAAAAAATGCTTTTTGTGGGGTATCCTAAAGAAACAAAAGGATATTACTTTTACAAAAGAAACGAGAACAAAGTTTTTGTTGCTCGAAATGGTGTCTTTTTGGAGAAAGAGTTTCTTTCAAAAGAAATCAGTAGGAGTGATGTGTATCTTGATGAAGTTCGAGAATCACATGAATATGTTCAAGCTACCTCTGAACCTTCACAAGATGTACAAAGTGTTGTACAACTTTGTAGAAGAGACTCCATTACGTGGGTCGGGAGGCCACGTCATGTACCTATTAGATATGGGAATGACATATTATTGTTGGACAATGATGAGCCCACGACTTATGAAGAAGCAATGATGGACCCAAACTCCGAAAAATGGCTTGAAGCCATGAGATCCAAATTCAATCCATGCATGACAATCAAGTTTGGAACTTGGTCGATTCACTGATGGTGTAAAACCATTGAGTGCAAATGGATTTTCAAGAAAAGATAGACGAGATGGAAATGTTCAGATCTATAAGGCACGGTTGGTGGCAAAGGGTTTCAAACAAGTTCAAGGAGTTGACTATGATGAAACTTTCTCACCGTAGCCATGCTCAAGTCTGTCCGGATCATTTTAGCTATTGCTTTGCATATTTTGATTATGAAATATGGCGGATGGATGTCAAAACAGCCTTCCTTAATGGGAATCTTTCGAGGATGTATACATGATACAACCTCAAGGCTTTGTTGATCCTAAATATGCTAAAAGGGTATGCAAGCTTCAAAGATCCATTTATGGGTTAAAGCAAGCATCTAGGAGTTGGAACATTCGTTTTGATGAAGTAGTCAAAGGTTTTGACTTTATCAAAAATGAAGAGCCTTGTGTTTACAAGAAGGCTAGTGGGAGCGCACTTGTATTTCTGATTTTGTATGTGGATGACATATTATTAATCGGGAATGACATTCCTATGCTTGAAGATGTTAAGACTTCATTGAAAAGGAGTTTCTCAATGAAGGACTTGGGAGAAGCATGCTATATCTTGGGCATAAAAATCTATAGAGATAGATCAAAAGGTTAATTGGATTAAGTCAGAAACGTACATTGACAAGATATTGAAAAGGTTCAATATGCATGAATCCAAGAGAGGTTTCATGCCAATGTCACATGGCATCGATCTCTCGCAAGAATCGGTGTCCTTCGACATCCGATGAGCGAGACAGATGAGCAAGATTCCATATGCTTCACTATTGGGTCTATTATGTATGCCATGATCTGCATACACGCCTGATGTCTCATATGCTCTAAGTGTCACGAGCGGATACCAAGCGGATCTGGTGATGGTCATTGGATAGCCGTAAAAATATCCTCAAGTACTTGAGAAGAACTAAGGGTATGTTCCTTGTTTTTGGAGGTGAGGAAGATCTGGTTGCAAAGGGTTACACCGATGCAAGCTTCCAAACCGACAAAGATGATTTTCGATCGCAATCCGGGTTTGTGTTTACACTTAATGGAGGAGCAATGGTGGAAGAGTTCCAAGCAAAACACGGTGGCCGACTCTCTGATGAAGCGAGTACATTGCGGCCGGAGGCCGCAAAGGAGGCTGTGTGGATTAAGAAGTTTATCACGAGCTTGGTGTGGTCGCTAGTGTCTCTAGTCCAATGGACATCTATTGTGATAATAGTGGTGCCATTGCACAAGCAAAAGAGCCTAGATCACATCAAAGTCTAAACACATACTCCGTCGCTTTCACCTTATTCGCGAGATTGTGGATAGAGGTGACGTCGAAATATGCAAAGTACATACGGAAGCCAATGTGGCCGATCCGTTGACAAAGCCACCGCCACGACCTAAGCATGAGGCGCACACAAGGTCTATTGGTATTAGATACTTAATTGATTGACTCAAGTGCAAGTGGGAGATTGTTAGTGTTATGCCCTTGAGGCAATCATTTAGATGATTGTAACATGACTATATTTATGAATAATAATATGATTATTGGTCCAATGAATGTATATCATTGTATTGATCAACAAGTATGTGACTTGATTATGAAGCTCTTTACTTAATGATGTAATTCGATAAATATCTCGATCGGATATCATCGTATAGGACTACGATGAATAGATCAAGACATGTAGTGATCGATGATCATGCTTCATAGATCATGGGATATGGAGATATCATCTCTACATTGTGGACCATGTTGAAGAACATGGGTTAGATAGACCCGCTATGGGACAACTGCGAGAATGTTTCATTCTTATGTGTCATCGCAGTATCTCATACCTAGAAGATGTATGATCCTTAGACCGAGATTGTCATATTCCCTACATGTGTAATAGTTTTCCTTGGGGCTATCAAACACTACTTCCTAACCGGATAGTTATAAAGGTAGCTTTCATGTTTACTATGAAACGTGCAGAGGAAGTGAGCAATAAGATGGAATTTGCCACTCCAATGAAACGGAGATATATGACAAGGCCACTCGTGTGATATGATTAAGAAAGTGCATGGCCATGCCGTGATTGAGGAGTCAATCACATCTTATTAATATATCACGGATACGAGAGATGGATTGAATCATCAAAGGATGACATGCTTCTCGCCTTGAGATCAATCTTCATATACTTGGCAAAGGGATTATTACATGAGTTCTTTTGATAGGTTCTGCTCGATTTGATCACAAGTATGTTTGGGAGTTGGCATACTTTGCAAGAAGCCGATACCAACTATTGGATTGAAAAGGAGTTTTCGAATCCATGTCCAAACGTATGTGAACTGCAGGTCACACACTTAATGGTGGGACGCATTAATTTGGATTGGATCCGTAATTAATGAACCTCGTGGGCTTAGCATGCTGGTGGGCCCTGGTTTAGGGTTTCATCTCGTGGCTATATAAGGAGGGGAGGAGGAAGGGCGCAGAGTGTGCTTTCCACGGTTTAGGTTTGATTCACTTGAAACCCTAGCCTCCTCCTCTCGCGCCCGCCGAGCGACTAGGTGCTTGCACACGGCGCACGCGCGTTCCATCTCTGGACGTGTGGACTCTGCGGTGACGCTGCTGCGATCAAGCGGCGTGGGAGGGCGATCCACGGCGAGGCGAGGACGATCCACTACATCGGCGCAACGATCGCGGCGAGGACGAACCACTACATCGACGCTGGAAGGATTCCGCAATCGCGCGTCTAGTGGTAATCTTATCTATGATCCCTTCTTGCGAGTAGCTTTACGGTTGCGCGGTAGTTTTTTTTTTTGTGCTAGCGTAGCATACCGCGTTTCCCTTCAATACATTCCAAGTTTGTCCCAAGTATAATGGGAGGCTGTCTTGCGAATGTAAGGTGTTAAGTCAAATGCGCACAAATAGAGTCATTTTTGCTTAATTTTCATTTTAGCACTTGATTTGTGAGCAAATGAAGGACTCAAGTATGGATCAAACAAGTTTCACCAAAGTTGCTATAGAGACTCTAAAGAAATCCAAAATTTCACAAATCATGGCAAATACACCAAGAGAAGAAACTTAGCAAGTAAAAGCAACATGTTTCATCAATTTTTTCTTTTAAAGCTTATTTGCAATTTTTAGCAAGCTTAGCAAGATAAATGAACTTAGACATATCAAAGCTAGTGATTTTCTTCATATGATGTAGCATGGTGTATAGTATGATGAGTAAATCATTTACATAATAGACAAAGCTCATAAAACAAGAAATGCATTCTATATACAATGCATGAACAGATTCCCAAACTCCCCCTCAGCAAGTGAATCAATTTTAATCAAAAATCTGGTTCAAGTTGAGTTATTAGTAGAATTAAGCTCAAGGTAGATCCAAATGAACTCAATTGAAACCAGAAACATAGAATGAGTAGAAGAAGTCGAGAAACTGCAAACTGGATGGCTATATAGTATAGAAAAGATAGTAGAGAACACTATGCCTCAGACTCGCTCTCATCTTTCCCAATGACTGACATAGGGAAACTGACTCTAGATCCCAAGCTAAGGAGTGCACACAGACCCTGTCTATCTAGGGGTTCCAACACCTGCTAGACCTATAAGACTATGAGAGAACTCAACCTAGAGAGAAGAGAGAACAGCTAATTATGCATGATAGCAACCTATAGCATAAGTGAGAGGTCCATACAAAGCATGCTAGAAGTCTAAGTGAAGTGAACTCAAAACTCTAGAAATAAGCCTAATATCACCCAGAAGATGCAAAAGAAGGAAATGCTATAAGAAACCATATATATTACATAATATACAAACCAGCTCCCCCTCAAGTGATGTCGTAAGGGCACACAACTCCAAGCTCTCCTCTCAAGTCTACAAACCTAGAGCTATCCAAAGGCTTGATAAAGATATCGGTAATCTGGTGGTCACTCTCTACAAATTGAAGCACCATATCACCCTTCTCCATATGGTCTCTAAGGAAGTGATATCTAATATCTATATACTTGGTCCTGGAGTGCTGCACTGGGTTCTTAGCAATGCAAATAGTAGAAGTGTTATCACAGAAAAGTAGAACACTTTCTATCTCTAACCCAAAGTCCCGCAAGATCGATCTCATCCAGAGCACTTGACTACAGCAACTAGCTGCAGCAACATACTCAGCCTCAGCGGTAGACTGAGCAACTCCGGACTACTTCCTAGATGACCAAGAAATAAGAGAAGTGCCAATAAATTGGCAAGTGCTAGAAGTGCTCTTCCTATCTATCCTACAGCCAACAAAGTCTGCATCAGAAAAGGCACTAAGGGACAGACAAGAAGAAGAAGTGTACCAAATACCATAGTCAAGGGTAGCTCGAAGGTACCTGAAAATGCGCTTCACCGCCTGATGGTGAGAGGTGCGAGGAGAAGCCTGAAATCGAGCGCACAGACACACAGTAAAATGTATGTCTGGCCTCGAGGCAGTGAGATACAAGAGGGAGCCGATCATGCTCCGGAACTTCTTCTGATCAACTGGCTTACCATTCTCATAAAGCTCAATAATAGCAGTGGTGGCCATAGGAGTCATCACCAGCTTTCTGTCAGACATATCAAAGTGCCTTAGGATGTCTCAAGTGTACTTGCCTTGATGCAAGAAAGTGCCCTCTCAAGTTTGCTTGATTTGGAAACTGAGGAAGTAGCTTAACTTGCCCATCATGCTCATCTCATCAACTCTGAAAACTGAGACACAAGAGAATGTGAAGAGCCACCAAAGATAATATCATCGACATAAATCTAGACGAGGAGAAAATGAGAATCCTAGTGTCTGATGAACATAGTCTTGTCTACTATACCCATCTTAAAAACCATAACTAAGAAGATAGGACTTAAGCCTCTTATACCAAGCTCTAGGGGCTTGCTTATGTCCATATAAGGCTTTTGAAAGCTTAAAGACATGGTTTGGGTATTTGGGATTCTCGAATCCTTGAGGTTACCTGACATACACCTCTTCCTCAATATACCCATTGAGAAATGCACTCTTGACATCCATTTGATAAAGCTTGAAGCCCTTGGATGCAGAGAACGCAAGCAGGATCCTAATAGCCTCTAGTCTAGCTACAGGGGTAAAGGTCTTCTCAAAGTCAAGACCCTCAACCTGACAAAAGCTCTATGCAACTAGCCTAGCCTAATTTCTAATTACAACCCCATCCTCACTCTTCTTGTTCTTGAACACCCATTTGGTCCCAATGACATTATGACCAAATGGGGCTCGACAAGCTATCAAACCTTGTTCCTCTCGAAGTTCTCGAGTTTCTCATGCATAGCATTAATCCATGACTCATCGGATAATGCATGATAAACATCCTTCGGCTCAAAGGAGGCAACAAAGACTGAGTGAAGGCAGAAAGAAGATAAACCTAATTTTAAGTGTGTGACACACTCAAACAGATCGCCAATGATCTGATCAGGTGGATGACGTCTCTGAATATAACGGGGAGGTACAGAGACAGAACTGGCCTCTACGTCATGCACAGAAGAGGCAGGAATAGAGCCACTCGCTGAAGGAGAGTCAGAAGGTAAGGGCCGGTCTCCCTGATGTGCAGAAATGGAAACAGGGGGCACCTCAGGTGTAGAGGGGACTGGATTAGGTGGAACACCATCATCTCCATTATCCTCGTCCTCTACAAAGATGGTCTCAGAGAGGGAAGAGGAACCTGAAATGCCGGGTCTAGCTCCTGGGCTAGCCTCATCAAAGGTCACCTCACAGTTCTCTATGATCCCATTCGCATCACAACTGCAGACCCTATAGCTACGAGAAGAAGTCGAGTAACCTAGAAAAATACCATCAGAAGAACGAGACTCAAATTTATCCAGGCTACCAGACTTCAAAATAAAAAACTTGCAACCAAAAACGCGAAAATGAGAAACACTGGACTTTGGCCCATACCTCGACTCGTAACAAGTGTGGTGCAAATGTGCTCTCAAGAATATGCGATTAGAAATATGGCAAACAGTAGCTATAGCCTCAACCCAAAACTTCCTAGAAGTACTGTACTCATCTAGCATTGTCCTGGCCATCTCAACCAGGGTCCTATTCTTCCTTTCCACTACGCCATTTTGCTGAGAGATGTATGGAGAGGAAAACTGATGCTCTAAGCCTAACTCCTCACAGAAGCTCTCAAAGTAGGAGTTCTTGAACTCCGTGCCATTGTCATTGCGTATAGCATGTAAGGCACTAGGAAGCTCAACAAACAACCTACTAACCAAACTCCTGAAATGGGTAAAAGACTCATCCTTCGAGGCCATGAAAAATACCCAAGAATACCTCGAAAAATCATCAACAATGACAAGAACATACCACTTCCCACCCGCTGACTGCACTCTAGCTAGACCAACAATGTCCATATGTAAAAGCTGTCCTGGTGTATTAGTCATCACAACAGTGACTAGAGGATGAGAAGCAGCAACCATTGTTAGTGTTATGCCCTTGAGGCAATCATTTAGATGATTGTAACATGACTATGTTTATGAATAATATTATGATTATTGGTCCAATGAATGTATATCATTGTATTGATCAACAAGTATGTGACTTGCTTATGAAGCTCTTTACTTAATGATGTAATTCGATAAATATCTCTGATCGGATTTCATCGTATAGGACAATGATGAATAGATCAGCACATGTAGTGATCGATGATCATGCTTCATAGATCATGGGATATGGAGATATCATCTATACATTGTGGACGCATGTTGAAGAACATGGGTTAGATAGACCCGCAATGGGACAACGCGAGAATGTTTCATTCTTATGTGTCATCGGTGTATCTCATACCTAGTAGATGTATGATCCTTAGACTTGAGATTGTCATATTCCCTACATGTGTAATAGTTTTCCTTGGGGCTATCAAACACTACTTCCTAACCGGATAGTTATAAAGGTAGCTTTCATGTTTACTATGAAACGTGCAGAGAGGAAGTGAGCGATCAAGATGGAATTTGCCACTCCAATGAAACGGAGATATATGACAAGGCCACTCGTGTGATATGATTAAGGAAGTGCATGGCCATGCCGTGATTGAGGAGTCAATCACAACTTATTAATATATCACGGATACGAGAGATGGATTGAATCATCAAAGGATGACATGCTTCTCGCCTTGAGATCAATCTTCATATACTTGGCAAAGGGATTATTGCATGAGTACTTTTGATAGGTTACATCCGATTTGATCATAGTATGTTTGGGAGTTGGCATACTTTGCAAGAAGCCGCTACCAACTATTGGATTGAAAAGGAGTTTTTCAATCCATGTCCAAACGCACGTGAACCTGCAGGTCACACACTTAATGGTGGGGACGCATTAATTTGGATTGGATCCGTAATTAATGAACCTCGTGGGCTTAGCACGCTGATGGGCCCTAGTTTAGGGTTTCATCTTGTGGCTATATAAGGAGGGGAGGAGGGAGGGCGCAGGGTGTGCTTTCGACGGTTTAGGAGTGATTCACTCGAAACCCTGCCTACTCCTCTCGCTGCCCCTGCCGAGCGACCAGGTGCTTGCACACCGACGCACGGCGTTCCATCTCTGGACATGTGGACTACTGCGGTGACACTGCTGCGACTGCGGCGTGGGAGAACGATCTACGGCTAGGTGAGGACGATCCACTACATCGACGTAACGACTGCGGCGAGGACAATCCACTACATCGACGCGCGAAGGATTCCGCAACTGCGCGTCTAGTGGTAATCTTATCTATGATCCCCTTCTTGCGAGTAGCTTTCTGGTTACGCGGTAGATTTTTTTTTGTGCTAGCGTAGCATACCGCGTTCCTCTTCAACCATCTTGCCATGTCGGCAAGGAGAGCAAACTAAGTCTTTGACCATCTTGAGTTTAGGCAAACCATGAATGAGATCGTGGTTTCTAACTCTGGTCAAGTGGTTGAATTCGATGTGACCCAATCTCCTATGCTAGAAGGAGAGATCACGTGACTATAAAGCAATCAAACAACGAAGAGAGTCTCCAGAAGAAGCAGAAAAGTTAGCACGAAAGACTTTCCCAAATCTAGAAATCCTGCAAACTAATTCCCCTGATGAATCGAGGATTCTACAAGCGCTACTCTTAAAGCTTACCTCGAGAGAGTCATCGATAAGCTGAGAGACAGAAAGCAAATTATATTGTAGCTTACTCACTAAGACAACGTCCTTAAGAATAAAATTGTCATTAATGCAGACGGTACATTTGGCAATGACTCTACCTGATGAAGCGTCCCCAAAAGTGATCAACTCATCACCGATAGCCCGGACTAGGGAATAGAACTATCTAGAGTCTTTGGTCATATAATGAGAACAACCGGAGTCAGCGATTCATACCTATCCCTTCCCCATCCTACAAACCTGGTCAACACACAAGAGAGAGATAACTCAGTACTGGAGCAAAGAGAAGATCTAGGAACCCAATACTAAACCACACGACGTCTCAAAGTACCAGTCACAGGAGCAAAAGACTGGACTCTAGTGTCTCTCTGACGCTCTACTCTCACAAACCAGAAGCAACCCTAGTAGGAGGTCTAGGAGCTGGAGCTGGGTTGGCCCGCCATCGTGCAAAGGCCAGACCATCCTAGTGAGGCTGCCCAAATCTTCTACTAGGAAACACCTCACGCTGATGATATCTACCTCGAGGAGAAACACGAGGAATATCAAAAGGACAGCGGAGAGACTGACCAAGAGCAGATCCAGGATGAAAACTCGAATGAACAGCATGAAATCCATGTCCTGAACGCTGCCCAAAAATAGGTGACACCATATCCTGTCAAGTAGTAGTGTGTGCCTTAGGAGCACTCAGAGTCTGGGGATGACCTTGAATACCCCTAAGGGCACGAACACACTCACGCCTCATGATTTTGGCACGTTTGAAGCAGAAATCTACTAGGTGACCATCCTTCTAACAGAAAGGTGCATGAGTACTTCACCTTGCTAGAGGCAGAAGCAGCAGGAGTACCAACCTTCCGGTCAGAAGTCTCATGGACAACCTCAGCAGACCTAAACATAGTGGTGCTCACCCTGGGAGCTACCACAATCTCTCCATTCTTGGAGCCACGCACGATAGTAGGAGGATGAGCCATAACGTGCTCCAAGTAGTCAAATCCTAGATCTTGATTAAATCAGCTAATCTTAGACTGGTATAGGATGAGATTGATCTTCTTCTTGCCTCCTAAAAACTTCTCAAAAGTGCTCATGAGATACTCACACTCCTAAAAGAGAGAGGAACATGAAGAACAAGGGGAAGAAGATGAAGAAGAACCAGATAAGGAAGAACTATCAGCACGTGCATTTTTCTCCCTCAGCACGGCTGCCTCAACCTTGAGGGCCTCACAAGAAACACAAGGAGCATTTCTAATCCTAGGCCTGTAACTTCTTCTTAAGTTCGACTTGGATTTTTTCCAAGTCCCCCTCAATCTCAGCACATTGCAAGCAACTTTCTTGTGACTTAACTAGTAAGTACTTAGCAAGTTCAGCACACTTGACATTTAAAGATTCATTTTCAAGTTTTAGTTGCCTACAGCCCAAACATGAGCTGACTGAGTCCTTAGAAGCATGCAATTCAAGTTCATTATTTCTAGTAGATATCTTCCTAAGGTGAGTGCTCATGGTATCAATTTCAGCAAGCAATTTAGGGCAGTTTTCACACGATGCACTAGTGTGAGCATAAAGAAAACTAACATCTACAGGAATAGCATCAGTAGAAAAAGTGCTAACATTATTCGACCTAATACTCTCAAGCTCATAAACCACACTATCATGCATAGTCCTTAGGTTCTCAAGCTCCACAAGCAAAGCATCGCAAAGAGTACAATCAGCTGACCTCGGGAGGAACAAGATCTAAGGAAAGCTAACTCTCGAGTCAAGGTACCTACTTCCTTCTCTAGCTCCATACACCTAGCTCTAGCTCTAGCATGAAATTTCTCTAATTTGCAGAAAGCTTCATTGAGCTGGTCATAGGAGGGTACCTCATCAGAGTCTCTCATGCCGTTAGTCCGCCATGAAGCACATCCCGGTGAAGTTGTCGCCGCTCTTATTCTTCTCTTACGGATCATCCTCACCCTCGTTTCTCCAGGTCTTCATGTCAGAGAGGTTGATGTCATCGAGTGCGGCGTGGACACGGTGGAAGAGCTTCTTGTTCTTCGAGAAGTTGCGGTACTTCTTCTCACACGCCGGGTCGTGAACTAGGGGCTTCTTGTTGCGATTCTTGTTGGTATCGTCGTTCTTGCCCAAACCGCCGTCATCGTTCTTGCTCTTCTCCAGCTTGAGGCAGTTTGCTCGAATATGGTTGGGGCCACCACACTCGAAGCAGGTGATCATGCTACCTCTTTTACTCTCCCTCACCCTTTTGTAGGCATGAGAAAATTTGCGAGCTAAAAGAGCAAGCTCATTTTCTAGAAATTTATCCAATTGTTCATCACTTATCTCGCAAAGGGTGGAAAGAGAGAAAACAACGGAAGTTTCTGAAATGGATCCAATGGGATCGGTGACTAAGGCCATCGACTGCAACTTTGTCTTACGAAAGACAACGTCAAACTCATGAGTCTTGAGCCGGGTGTAAAGCTCGTCAAGAGTCAAGGAAGAAAAGTCTGTGGTGTCCTTGATGGTGGTCATCTTCATCTCCCAAACCCGAAAATTAAGTGCGGTCAACAAGTGTTGAGCGTTCTCCGAGTCAGGGTATGTGCAACCAACTGCATGGAGATCGTTCAAAATCCTAGTTAGACGACCAAAGCACTCATCAAGGGTCTTTGAAGGAAGTTCCGACCTTTTTCACTTTGAAGGAAGAACACAATAAGTTTGAGCAAAACTCAAGAACTCGATCTAAGACTTGCTTGTGGGGTTTTCATGAACAAGATGATCTTGGATGACCTCCCACATGTCACAGCAAGCTAGAACACAAGACAAAAACTCCCCAAACGCGATCTAGAAGAATGATTCACTCAACAACACAAGATCGATTTCTTGCAAGAAAAACGCATGGAATGCCTAGATGATTGGGACATGATCTTTGGAAGATTCATCCATCAATCAACATCCTCGACACAAGAAACAAAAGCATGTAGAAGGAGGGGAGGCAAATCCAAATTGCGTAAATGTAAATTGCAAGAAAGTAAGTACGGAATTTAAATGTTGAATTTAAGATGTAAAGTAAATGCATAAAGTAAATTCAAGCATAGCAGAAAATGATTTGCATTTCTAAAAGAGAGGTTTACAAAGCCTCACAACAAAGTGGGCAAAGCTCAAAAGTGCAAAAACCCTCTAAAACCTTCAAGAGGAGGAAGGCTACCCCTTCCCCTCTATTTATACTACTCTTGAGTCATCCTCTACCCTTGAATGCGTTCCTTCTACCCTAAGAACCACCATCAAGGGTTAGGAATGACTGCCACACACAGCCATACATGGGCTAATCCGAAACCCAACAAGCATACAGGGTTTTTTGCATGGTTTTCAAAGCATACTAACTATACCCGCTACTCTATCACTTAGACCGCGATCTGACAGCCCTCCTTGATCTGAGTAGCTCCAAGTTAGTATCTCATCCATTCCTTGTCTTCTTGGCTCGTAGTGACTTCGTCTTTGATCATCTTCCGGCGATCCTCGACTGTCTGGACCTCCGGCGCACCTCGTCTTATCCCGATCATCCTCCGCCTCACCATGATCAAGCATCGATGTCCTGCGACCATCAAAGACAAGAAATACCCATCGCATAACAATGTTCAAAAAGATATACAATAGAACTCCTAAAATCACAAATTTTGGGTCATTTACGCTCATCAGGGACGGTGCTACCGCCTCCAGGCCGGTAGCACCGCCGTTTGCCCAAATCAGCAAAACATCCCTCTCTGAAATTTTCACACCGGGTATTTGGACCGGTGCTACTACTAGCCCGGTAGCACTGGAGCGCTAGAAAGCCCAAATATGCACCCTTCTGGAAATTTCACACCGCTCTGAGAGGTCGATGCTACCGCTCAACTGGTAGCACCGGGCTGCAAGATCCCCCAAAAACACCCTCTCGGGTTTTTACACACCGCTCTGGGGGCCGGTGCTATCGCTTCCCGGTAGCACCGCAAATTCCAAACAGAACTTAAATTGCTTCAAATTAAAAATTCAATTTAAATCAAACTCAAACCAGAGCATAGGAAGCTCAAGTTTAGTCAAATACTCATCACAAACATGGGTAGACCTCTACATGGTCTTTCACAACCGCAATGAACTCCTACTATTGGATGATCGAATTAATTTGGGAGCTCAATTACAGATATATCAGGGTCCATTATTCCAATGTAAGTGGGTGGGACTTCCACGTGGAGTGAAGATCGACAAGAGAGGTTTTACTCTTATGGACCTAGTATAGACTCGCCTACAAAGATGAATCGTTCGTCCTTGCGAAGCAAGCAACTCAAATCTTCTACATGCGTGATCCAGTCAATCAGAGGATGCACGTCGTCCTTCATGGGAAGAGGCGGATCGTTGGAGTTGAAAATATCGTAGATGAAGAAGAGTACAACCAATTCGATGAAATACCTCCATTTGTAGATGGGGCATGTCTTAGCGATGATGACGACACACATAGAACAAATTACATGCATATAGATCATCAAGAATGGTTGCATTGTAAATGAACGAACTGTTTAACGGGCCCGTTTTATTGTGTAATGTTATTTTGGTACAGTTGTAAGATTGCAAAGTTAGGTTGATAATATCGGAATTGCATTATGTATGCATAAAAGAAGATGAACTAAATGCTTATTTTGGAACTAGAAATACATGAATATATTTCTAGTTACTACTATCTTGTTTTGGGGATTAAAATTGTATTTTGCATAAAATTTATTATCAAACTAGTACAAAGCCATACAAAGCGTATATTGCTATATCTTTTGAAATAAAATTCGTTTTTTGGAAAATCTTCTAACTAGTCCTAAGTTCATTTCTGGAAATTTTCAAATAATTTGGACTTTATTTCAAAAAGTTTTTACTTTTCTACTCTTTAAGCAAAAACCATGCCTATGAAGTGAAATATGGCATATCTTTTGAATGGGGAGTCTTTTTTGCAAATTATTTTTGGAAAAGATTTGTAGTATCACAAAGTATGTTTCTGCAAAATTTTAAATAGTTTTAACTATATTTCAAATAGTTATTGCCTTTTCTCTCTTTCAGGAAATGCTGAAAATTCAGAGATATCCGCGTTTATTGCAATCGGTTTTTAATGAAACCGACACAAATACGTGCACATTAATTCAATCTGTTTTGTCGAGAATCGACACAAATAGAATTAATGCGGTCGGTTCTTAATGAAACCGACACAAATACCTCAACGCATTAATTCAATCAGTTCTGTCGAGAACCGACACAACAATAGAAACATTAGTGCAGTCGGTTCTTTCAAGAATCAACTCAATTACTGATGGGCTACTTAAGCCGTGCCACTCCAACCCTAACGCATACACCCACTCTCATACCATGCTCCTCAAAACTCCTCCTTGATCGAGCTCGGTGCCCACACCACTGAATCCTCCCGACATCGCCGCATCCTCCCTACGCCTACGCCCCACGCCGCCGACTCCTCCCGTCGCTGCCCCCACGCCGCTGACTCCTCCCATCGTCGCCCCCACACCGCTGACTCCTCCTGTCACCGTCTCGACGCTGTCGACTCCTCCCAACCCCGCTGAGTCCTCTTGACGTCTCCCCCACGCCGCGCCCACACCGTCGCAGGTAAAATCTGGTAGATATAGGCCCTGTTTGGCATGGCTCCAACTCCGAATTTTGCAGCTCCAGATCCAGCTTCTCACTTGGATCCACTCCATTGAGAATCTGGAGCTGTCAGAGAAAGTGTTTGGCCAAAAGGTTGGCTCCGGATGTAAGAGTGAGAGAATTGTGTGCAAAAAGACTAGACTACCCTCACTCATTTTTTTTTCTATTTCCATTTTCACTTGAGTTCATCTCTATTTTAGCAGTAGTTCTATACTTTTTTTGCGCAAGATTTTGAAGTTTGCCCAACTATTTTCTTATTTTGCATTGGAATCTAGAACTACGCAAGGCAAATAAGAAATTCAATTTGGCCACTGGCCATCTTCTCGGTTGCTCTTGCTCCCATATACTATTTTTTTTCTTAAGTGGTATGGAGATAATCATACACCGTGTATGCTACTCACCAAGGGATCTAACAAACCAAGCATTTTTCACTTTGGCAATTGGCACAAGCAACAACACTGTATTACTCTTATAAAGGCATTGGTTAAGGCACCAACAAATATCCTGGGGCATCATTTGAATGTGCTTTTGTAAATAGATGTTCGACTATTGTGAGAAAATATAAAAGCAAAAGACAATTTCAAAAGCTAACAAGATCATTAGATAAACTATTCCACATCAACAATCATAATTAATTTGTTTAACTTAACGACGTTTGCAACACAAATATCCATCATATTATCTCACATTTACCACTTTGAAAATGTCACCAAGAAAGAGCAATAGTGGTTGCAAGCTCATCACGAAAACTATCCATCGACAGATCATTCGGTTGTGATGTTGAGCCATCGGATGCATGTTGAGAAATTTTACTACTTTGATATTTTGATGGAATGATTGGCACATAATCTGGATCGCGATCGCACCTACGGAAATGCCAATCTCCATTAGCATGCTCACGTATAAATTTGTGAAGCGCCATAGTAGCCGCAACAATCATCTTTTGCTTGATCATTGGATAACTCGGCATCTTGAGCAAAATTTGCCATTTCATCTTCCATACTCCAAACGGTCACTCAACCACATTACACACACTTGAATGTACTCTGTTGAACTTCTCCTTGACATTAGTTGGTTTTGTACCTCTATGAAACTCAGGAACATGATACCTTTAACCTTTATATGGAGCTAGGTACCCCAACCGGTTAAGATAACCGGCATCCACGAGATAGTATTTGCCTTAAATCAGAAAATAGATTCAGTTAATGACAGTATATTACTTAAAGAGAGGAATTTTCTTATATGTGTAAAAGTGAGTTACCTTGTGGAGGATGTGGGAAGACATCTCGGTCCACTCTCAATGCATGGTATAAGACACTTGTATCATGCATAGCACCTGATTGACCTATAGATACGTATGTGAAACACGTATCAAAGTCACAAACTGTCAACACATTTTGAGATGGACTTCTTGACCTCCCAATGTACCTAACTTGTTGGTCAAGTGGCATAGATACATGAATGTGAGTCCCATCAAGGGCGCCAATGCAGTCCTTGAAGTGTGGATAAGCCGTTTTATCATCTCTAATCCTACTATGGACAGTGGAGAAGTTAGGGTCCTTGGGTTTCACATAATCTGTACAACAAAGAAACGATGATCACTTCGCACATGAACTTTACATCAATGTCCAAACAAAAAGATAATTTCTCCCCATTCCGACAAGTCTCATCACCATTCAACAAAAATATAGAAAAACATCCTACATCCTCAAAAGAGAAGACAATAGCAGTTTTCATATAGTAATCAAGGGATCAGAAGAATCTAGACATATTACTATGCTACCTAGTAATGTGAGAAAGATTTCGCTGAATGCTTCAGACAAGAAGTGAGTAGAAGGCACAAGGAAATGCAAAGTGCTCTTTTCCCTGCACAAAAGTATAACCAACTCTCAATCCCACAGTCGGATGGCCATGCTTCAGTAACAAATGGTTCCTGTCTACCTTGGCATTTATGATAAGTTTTGATAGGTTGTGCCTTTCCATTTTCAACAGAAGCTAATGATGTCAGTGTTTCTTATCCTGACAGAATGAACGGGTACTTGAACAGTAACGATCAATAACTCCATTAAAAAACTTGGAAAAAAGGGAAAGGAAACTCTATTGTGCGGGTGATAGCTATCAGTGAGGATCACACATCCAGATCTAACACATGAAAACAAACTGCAACACACACCTCTAGCAATGCAGTCCATAGCAATCAACGAAGCCACAGCCGACAAAACAAACTCTAGTTTTGAACTTCCATGCACAAGATTACTTTTCAACAGTCAATCCAGGTCGAGATGGATCTCCACCCAAAAATTAGATTTAAAGAACCACTCAAAATCCATAACACTGATCTTAACAGAAACTATGCCCTAGATTAGAGTAGCCAACAAAGATCCTGGATGGAACCAAGAAACTACACAACAAGGAGCACATGCATAGAACAAGCAACAGCACACCAACAAGCAATAAAAACAAATTCACAGGATAACATATGAAATGAGGAATAGAAACTAGATAGTGAAACGAGGAATAGAAACCAGACAGTTCTTCTTCCTTCCCTCGCGGTGTGCCCAGCGGCTCCTTGGCCTGGTGCCCAGAATTGCCACACATCGGCGCCTCTGTCCTCTCCCCCAAACAGATTGGCACCCAGAATCACCACAGATCAGCGCAAACAACGGGGGGATGCGCACCGTCGGGCTGAGGTCGTGGATGTCGGGGGAGGAGGACGATGAGTGCGCCGCCGGGCCGTGGTCAAGGACGATGGGGGATGAGCGCCTGGAGGTCGCCGATCGCGCTAGGGTTTTGGGGGAGAGAGGACTGGCACCGCGCGTGCGGGAGGCGAGAAGACAATCGCGTCGCCCCAAAGCAAGTTGCACTAGCGTTTTTCGTGAATGGCAATTTGCGGGTAATTTTAGGCGAACTCCAAGTGTAGTCTCATAATGAGGTCATAGATTCATGTGGGGAGCCGCCTTTCTCCTGCTCCACAAAAATGAACTACAGCCTGCTCCAGATTCGTCTGACTCTAGATTAAATTTTTTTGAGAACTAGACCAGTTTGCATGGCTCCATCAACTCCAGACAAGAATCTAGGATCTGGAGCCATGCCAAACAAGGCCATAGACCATATCCATTCACTGGAGCCCTACTGATCTTCAATTGAAAATTGATTGCATATAAAAGGATGCTAAACATGCAATGCAACGATGTCTTTAGATACTATATATCTATATACATACATTCACAAGTTGAATGGATTGTAATTGCTCTGTCTACTGCTTCATTTCCAATTATGCATGCGTAGGATAAAGGATAATCGACTAGAGGGGGGTGAATAGGAGGTTTCTAAATTTTCTAGCACTAATTGCAATTAATAAAACTACTAAGCGAGAATTGCAATTAACTCAATTTACAGCCAACTTATCTAGTGATCACTAAGTACTCTAGCAATTCAAGAATGAGCAAGAGATAATTCTAAGCACAAGTAATACATCCAAATTGCTATAATTATAAGTTTAGCACAAGAATGAAGAATGCAGACCACAAGAGAATGAGACACAAATTTTATCCCGTGGTCTCGGAGATTTGCCGATCTCCCCTAATCCACGTTGAGGTGACTCGAACAACTTCAAGCCGGCTCCAACCGCTTGAGCCTTCCTCGATCACTAAGGTAGTTCTTCCCCGCTCTGGGTAGGCGAACTTAGCCTTCACAACTTGCTGGGGCTTCTCATAACCTTCGTTGAGAAGCTCACCGTGCACAAACACCTCCAAGCCGTCTAGGAGGCGGCAACCTCCAAGAGTAACAAACTTTGACGATTGTTTGAGGTAAATCAAGTGTCTAAATGGCTCAATTTAGTGCTCTCACTTGATTTTCACTCAACTACTCCTCAAATGTGAATTTAATGCAATAGAGTACAAGAGATGCACACTAGAGCTCAAGAGTATGAAATGAGAGTCCAAGAAGAGCTCTATGCTGCATATGGGGGTGTATTTATAACCCTCATCAATTATCCTAGCCGTTGCAACCAATTTCCTGAAAAATTCAGGTTGGCGGCACTACCGCCCATCTGGGAATGGTACTGCTGGTCTTAGGTTCAACAATCGAATGGGGCATTAAATGCACTGACAGACTAGCCGTTGCCTTGAGGCCTGTCACTACCGCCCATGCTAGGCCGGTAGTGCCACCCGAGCGCAGTACTGCCCAACTGGGGTCGGTAGTGCCAACCGAGCTAGCTTCAAAAACACCCCTTTTGGAAAAAGACTACCACTCCTAGGGTTGGTACTGCCAGCTAAGCGACAGTACCGCCCTCACATGGTCGGTAGTGCCAACCAAGCGGCAGTACCACCCCATGGGGTCGGTAGTGCCGGCTGGGCACAAGACCGCCAGCACCCCTCTCTGTGATATTAGTACCGGGCCTGAGGCCAGTACTGTCGATCCGAGCAGCAGTACCGCACTACCATGGGCGGTAGTGCCGGTCCAGGCTAACAAAGAGAGATTTGTTCTTTTCTTTCTGACTCAAATTAAAAATAATCATTTTGAGAGCATTGATTGAGCCATTTTCACTAAAAACACATCAAGCTATTGATCAAGAGTCCCTCTAAATAGTACGACACCTATTCTAGCAATCCGATCTTTCTCCAAAATTTTGAGATCGGTAAAAGCTATGAAAAGGTCCTTAAGATTATACCTTGGCTCTTTTGCTTGATGTATTAATCCTTTTTCACTTCATTTTCATGCTTCATTGTTGTCGAAATTTGGACCAACCTATTCTTAAAAATATTCAAATTGGAACTGTTAGTCCTTTAACCCCAATTGTCATTAATTACCAAAACCAAATCGAATTAGGGGCCTAGATGCTTTCAATCTCCTCCTTTTTGGTAATTGATGACAATCCTCATGTAAGAATTAAATTGATTTTATATTTTGAGTATGCAACTAGTAAAACACATTGTATACTTAAAGGCTTTGTTTTAACAATATTTTGCCTTTAGGGATGAAGAGTGTGTTAGGCACAAAATATTGTTAAAAACAACCATATTTAATTGAAAAACTCCCCCTAAATATGTGCATATGGATGAGTTGTTATTTGCACATTTAAGAATTTTTGAAAATTTTGACGGAGTTTCCCTTTAAATACTGAATCCGAGGATAATCAAATAAATGAGTAACGAATATTCGGAATATGAAAATGAATTTAGAGACAATAAACCATAAGCATTGATAACCATAAACATCCAACATCCAACACACATAAAAAGCATTCAAAAGACAACATAAAAAGTTCATTAGCTTACATAAAGAGATTTATAAATTATAAGGCCATAAGCTAATCCTAATCCTTAGTCACTTCATCATCATAGTCACTTGATCTTCATAGTCACTTCATCTTCATCTTCATCTTCTCTCCCCCTTTGGCATCAAGTAACAAAAAGGGTCTCCATGCATCGCCTAGGAGGGAGGAGGAGTGCCATGACCATGGCCACGGACATGACGTGCACGAATAGGAATAAGCTCGTCTCTCAAATAATCCACCTGCTCACTGACACTGTTCAGTCTGGCTCTCATCTCTTGTACCAAGGTTCAAGTCTGAACCTGATACTGATGCTCCTCATCAAATCTGCTCGTGATGCTCGAGGAGAGAGCCGAGAACTATGCCATCATGTTATGCCTCAAGGAGTCGATGCTAGCCAAGAAAGCATCCTAAGATACAGCATGGGAGGCATGAGGCACATCCTGTGGAATATCAGCGGGCACATCTTGAGCCTCCTGTTTCTGCTACTGACGCTACTGCACTAGGTGGCCAACCACTTGAGGAGGACCTTCTCTAGGCTTATATTTCTTATGAGCATGTACACATTTCCAAATCCTAAAAGGCTAGACATGAATCACCATATTTAACAATCTCCACCTTGAGACGTCCATTGAAGCCATTGTGCTCCTCAAAGAACTCACTCCAAGTCAACTCCGTATTTTTTTCCTCCCACCTTTGTGAGTGCCCCACCACAGGGGCTCATGCACATCACCACAATATGCGTGTTGGTGTACTAGCTCCAAGCTCCATCTACACGAGGTACTTCGTGGTTGGTCCCGCCACATCTTCCTTCTTCCAACACCTCGCACCTTCGCCTTTACGTCTGCTAGATTTTACAACTGTCTTTGCAATTCCGCACATAACTGCAGTTGAGATCTGATTACCTACCATTGATAACACGCTTTCCTTCTCCATATTAGGATCTTTATTAGACCTGCCATTGATTACCCTTCCTTTAGGTTTATCCATCAATCGGTATCCTTCGTTACTCCAAATACTTTCATGACCACCTACCCTATGCATGTAACTCGCATGACTCCACCTCGAAGTGATACCTCACAACCTTTGAGTTGAACTCATAGATATTAGATTTTTCTTTAAGCTAAGAACATACCCAACTCCTATCAATGTGCGATGTACTACTTCATACATCTTCAATGTAACTATTCTCACCTCAATAACTGCATATTTCTTGCAATTAGCAAAGTGAACAGTTTCATGCGCCGAGAGTAGAGGTCCTTCGTCAAATATTTCCGTTGCCGAACATATGTGAATGCAACAACTTAAATCTAATATCCATCCATAAGCAGTACCTAATTGACTGACGACAAGTACGTCTGAATCATCTTTTGCTACTGCCATGAAGCATGCACCCTTCATTTGCATCAAAATCTGACTGTCCTTTATCATATGACCTTCCTCATCACATAGATAGCATACACGTGTGCCCTTTCTCTCGTCATTTTTCTTTATGTAACTCTTGTTTTTTCCAGCAACACCTACTATAGCTAATACTTGATCACCCAAGAATGGAGATTTCGATGGCTATTCCAAGGACTCTTGTAATATTATAGATTGGAGTTTTTACCGGATAGTTGGTGGATCACCTGGGTTCTTTTTTCCCCCACCTACCCTTCTCTTTTTCCCCTCCCCCTTTTTCCTTTTCCAGCAGGCCACTTTTTTTCCTGGTACCTTCCTCCCCACCCGAGCCAGCCCCTTTTCTTTTCCTCCTCAGTTGCAGCACCTTCTTCTCCTCCTGGCTCTCTCCCTGGCTCTCCCTCCAGCAGGCTCCTCCCCTTCTTCCTCTTGCTGACACCTTCCCCCTCCCTCTCCACAGGTGGCACCCTCCTCTCCTCCATTTTCGGCCAGCCAGCAAGCAGCAGCAGTTCCCCCCTTCATTTCTCCCTTTAGTGGTGAGTGGATTCAACTTTTTCTAGGTTCTTGCTGTGCTAATGGGGGTCCTATCAGGTGGGGATGGATCTAGGGTTCTTGGATTTGGGGATTTTGGAGGGAAAATGGCTCTAGGGTTGGAGGGAACACTGTTCAGTTTTCGAGCTGTGCCCAGACCAGTTTTGCGACTGTGATTTGGGCAAGATAGAATCATTTCCTGAGTAGTTGTCTGTAGAGAAAGCTGTATCCCATGTTCGTAAGTTTCTTTAGAGTACAAGAATGCAAAATTCCTTTCAGCCAATTAAAAGTTATAAACTTTTTAGTACAGACTGCTCTGATTTAGTTTGTGTTGGTACCTGAGATTTTGAGCTGCTGTTTAGAGCTATTTGCAAGTCGAATTAGAATTTTTGGTAGCCTGGAGAAAGTTAGGAAATTTCCTATAGATAAATAAAATGTCCTTGTTTGCTTGATTTGGGTTCAGTAATCAAAAGTTATACTATTTTGAAGTTGCTACTCTGAAACTGCAATCTGCTGAAAAATTCAGAGTCTGAACTGAAACTAAAAGTGCAAGTTGAGAACTTTAGGCTCAGTTTCTGAATGAATGGCTATGGTATAATTATAGGTTATCCTCTTGTTGCAATTTAGAGCCCAATAACTCAATTTTTAGCTAAGCCAATTGAAAGTTATGCTCATTTTAACATGGACCGTCCTGAGTTAGGATTAAAATGTGTAGTCTCTATTCATCTCTGAATTGTGAAATTTTGGTTTATCTCCTGAATGAAGGGCTGTAGGGTAATGGTATATTATCCTCTTTTGGTCATTTTGAGTACAAGAACTCAAAGTTTGGCTTAGCCATTTGGAAGATATGCCCTTTTTAATACCTGCTGTCCGGAATTCCAATTGTTGGAATTGGGGTTGTGTTGAGTTTGGGTTTAGAATCGTTATATGGTGTACTAATCTATATAATCTTTAACTTTATGTGTGCAAATGTTTTTTTTTTCAGGTGGAGTAGCTTCGGGAGTGGCTTCAACCTCCCGCCACTCCACTCCTCGCGGTTAGAGGCAAGTGTATCACTAGTATGATGCTAGGATATCATTTCCTTGCTTTAATTATGAGTATGTTTATGTGAAAAAATTTGAAATGGTTATGGTGAATGCATGTTGCAATATACGGGTAAAAGAGAAATGTTAAACGACTATGAATTTAAATGTTATGTTAATACTATTGGTTGACTTGATGATAATGGTTATATCTATGTTCATGTTGATGGAGATGTGAATGTTGAAATAGAATGCATTTGCCATTTATTCATTCATTTCACTGCATTTGTGCATTCATAAGAGAAAAGGCGACCCATGCTGATGTGGGCCTCTGTGCTCACACGTAGTGAGCACGAAAGTCCTACCTCGTAGTCCCATTCACCGAGGTGAATGGGAGCGAGACAGTAAGAGTAGGCCCCTCCACGGGATGAAAGGGAATGAGAGGGTGCACACCGATGGGTGTGCACTCGGCAATACCGGTATGTGCTATGAAAGGTGCATTTATGAGCATGCATGTTGCATTGCATCTTTAATGATGATTACTTGTGTTAAATGGTAATGTGTAGAGTTAAGATAGAGTCGTGGACTCATCCGAAGAGATTTAAATGAGGCTTGTATGAGTCGAGGACTCATCCAAAGAGTTTAATGAGGTATGTATATTAAATGAGTAATGAAGTGAAGGTGGTACCAACGGTGATATCATGGTTTATGGACTTGTTGATTGGTATGAGAAATGTGTTTATGCTATCGTTTGAAAATATTAATTGGATAATTATGTTTGATATGATGCATTTGCTGAGTTTTGAACTCACGCTTGTTTTGTGTTGTTTTATTTTAGGTACCTTCAAGAGCGACATATGGGAAGGGACTTTAGTACTACTTCCACACTTGATATAATTTTAATTAGTCACCCGCATGTTAAGGCAATGTAATAGTTTTGGTTGCTAGTGTGTTGTGGCGTTTAATTCGATGTTATGTCTATTTATCCTTTGCGTGTAGTCTATGATGGATTTGTGGTTATGTTTATTGAGTTCATGCTTGAATATTATCTTTTGCCTGCTGAGTGGATGGCTGAGTTTTAGGGAAAGTGCTGCCGAAAAATTTCTTTTTTTTAAAGTTAAATTCAGCAACCTACTAGTATGTTAGTTGCTTTGCATTGTTTTCTTTTCATGCTGGGTCTGTTGAAGGTGTGACATCCAGGGCACGCGGGGTGCCGGGGTGTTACAACTTGTATCCAAAAGATATGCAACTGCCTCATTAAAGTTGAGAGTGTTTTTCTCGACAAGAATATTCATCACAAATTACTCCCATGATGATGGTAGAGATGATGCCAGTATGATGATTTTATCAATCCTCTCAATTTTCTCATCTACAATAATCAGCTTGATGATAAGCTTGTTGAAGATATTGAGATGGTCAATGAACCATGTACCTTCCTCCATGCACAACCTATATAGTTGTCGCTTCAACACCCACCGGTTTATCAGCAATTTTGCCATACAATTCTTCTAAGTGCTTCCATAATTTCATTGGTGAACCAAAAATGATAAACCTTGCAATTGAGCAGGTACTTTACCTCATTGAAGAGACATAAACAGATTGTATTGATAGCCTTCCGCTCCATCACCTTCCAGTCTTCAATGGACGTCTGTTCCGGTTTGTCTCCTTCAAGAGCAGTGATTAACTTTTGCTAGATAAGGACATCATTCACCACATATTACCATACGCTGAAATTTCTCCCGCCATCAAGTTACTCTACTTGATTCCATATCGTCGATATTGATCTTGATTTTGTGCCACCTAACGCTTTGCCAACCTTCTCATAAATCTGAATAATCTGGTCTTGGTTTTGATACCACTTGTTATGCGCAACAGCTTCTTGGATCGGATCAGAGTTTTGTAAGATATAGTATGAGTGTGCACAGTTTCACAAACAAAGAAGATGAATCTCATAGAGAGTACCAAAATAACGATGTTGAAACAACCACAATAGGAGGGAAAAGATTTGGTGAAACCAACTACAAATTCTTTAAGCACAACACTAAAATAGTACAAGAGATTGTTGCTCTCACAACCTCTTAAACCTTTTAGGACTCTAGATCTTTATCCTATATAAGAATCTAGTGCTAAAGAATAACCTAACCTTTAATCCTCTCATGCACTTCTTACTTTGGATGAGCTGGCTTGTGGCATCTTGGTTGCTTGGGTTCTCAATGACCACCCCCTAGGTTTATATAGCCTCCCTAGTTCTCCTCTAAAGCAAATAGGAATTGTTTGCACCAGAATTTGGCAAGGCATGACCAAATTGTCAGGCTAAGGATAAAGGGATATTTTGGCCGATATCGGATAAAGACAGGAAGAGTTAAGGATGGAATTATGACCAATATTAATCCAAACTTAGAGATTCTATCATAATAAAGGTCGATACGGATCATGGTTGATAAAGAGTATAGGAGAGGGATACGATCGGCCAATGCATTATAAAAGATGACCAAGAGTGAGCAAAGAAAAACAACACAATCAACCAAACAAACTCGTATTTACTCTTTTATTTTCCTGCTAAATAAGAGTAGCTTTGTAATTTAGAATCTTTTGTGTAATCCAATCCTGATCAATAAAGTTGTGCATCGCCGATTGTTGATCACCTTCGATTACGCCAATCAGGTTTGGTTTTCTTCGATTTTGTTGCGCATCGCCTTCTTCAGGAAAGTATACTTTCATCTACCATCTATTCAGCTCTAATCGGCTTTTTAGACTTATCGTTATTCTAGATGTGATCGGCTTTTGGGCTATTTAGATTTTTGCCGATTGTTACACTAGATTGGCTTTGAGCATATTTTTCCATCTATCTTACCGATTACAGGATCAAATCGGTTGGCACACCCTGAACCCTCTGAACCTGGCTTTCTTCGTGTGTTGAAGCCGACAGATCCTCCGCCACATCTTTTGGCGCCAACATAATCATAGTAAGATTCATCTAGCATATCTTTCCAAATCCTAAAACGCTAGATATAAGTCACCATATTAACAAAAGCAAAAGCCTATCCAACCAATCTATAAGCCACAAACATCTACATGGACTTATCAAGCCATAGACTAGCTCAAATAATATCAATTAAAGGAGCTAGAAAGCCTAAGACTCAGCTCTAAAGCTATTTCGCCCTTAATAGCAAGGAGCTCGGCATAGAGTGCAAATGTGAAAAAAAAAATGCAAAAACACAGCACATGTAATACACTATTTAAGGCAAAATTAAAACGTAACCTAGGCACACAACAATATTAGTGAGAGACTTGAAAACTGACTTCAGGAAAAAAAAAGCCATTGGGAGAACTTTACTCGGAGCCTCTTATGCACTGAGACTAGGAAGCAATTTAACAAGAGAGATAGTACTATACTACAAGCAAGCTATCTGAGAAAGCAAGAAACTAAGTAAAAGACTTAACATGGATATTTGGCCTAGCTACCACAAGAAGTTAAGAATGAAGGTGCTTCGCTGCAGTATAGATGGCAATATTGACATACAAGAAAGGTTATAAGGAATTCATATGCTTACAAGACGGGAGGAAGTGAAGTCAAAAGAAAAAAATAGTATTGGCATTATGATAGATGTAGAAGTAATTCAGTAAACTCTATTTGAAATCCGTGTTAAAAGTCACGCACCAACTCAAGAAAAAACTACAAGAATTTAATGGACTAGACATCAAATTGAAACAACCTTATGTATAAACTGCTCGTAGTGAACAGACAGATATCTCAGTTTGACATGTCAAAGCAAGGGAGCTTATTTTGGGAGAACTCGCTGAAGTATGGTTCATGTAGTAGTAAGATGCCACTAGTAATTTATTTTCAAGATTGCTGCCCGTTTTTGCTTAATTAACATCTAGCTATTGTACTATTAATGGCAATATTGCTGCCCACATTTTCACTTAGGTTAATCTACAGTTTTGTTCTTCACCAAAAGACTGAATACAAGTTGGGAAAAGTCTATGCCAGAAGCTCAAAATAGAGTAAGCTGTAGCTTCGTACATCTTTATGTCCTGACACTTTCCCCCACCCTGATACTACCATTAACTACCTGATCTGATAGTGCAGGAAGTTGGTCAAGAAGCATGGATGAATGCAGGGACGGATGATCGATGGATCTCAAAGATCCTTGCATAATGTTTTTACAGAACATTTATTATGCATAAACCACCTGAGCATCAGCTTGTGGTTCCAACACCTCTCCACCAACTCCCTCAGCAGCAACTCACTGTGCTTCTCCTTCAACGAGGGGTAACACCTACACGGTCACAAGAAATTAAGCAACAGCACAAGAACGATTTCATGCGACCAATCTTATTAAGAGGCAATGGCACATGTAACCATCGATCACAACCAAGAGCAGTCTCCAAGTACTCATCACGCACCACTCTTGTCCATAACCAATCTAACTTGCTCCATTGCTGAAACAACTGAGAAGGTTTAACGAAATAAACAAAAAGGCATAAACAAAATAATCATGTAATTAACTTAAACCTGTGCTAAAGTAAACATTATTTTATTTGATACAACAATACAACGCATGAGAGCAAATTGTACAATAGGATGACATACAATTCTTCGGTACAACAAATAAATTACACCAGAATTTTACAATAAGCTTATTCTACGTCTTTCTTCCTATCTTCTGAAATGGTTAGATGCAATAAATGCAAACAAATATTGGCAAATAAAATTTACAAAATCATTTAAATTAATTGCCGTCAAAACCGCATGCGATTAGAGAATGCTCATCGAGATACTAGACTGTCCGGGGCCGGTCGGCACCTCTCGCTAGTTAGGGTTTCATCATTCGGCAAAATACAAACATGTATTCGGGTAACCGTAGCCATGCATGAATAGTACCAAAATATCTTACACAGTAATAAGATAAGCACAACCTGGTTATAAAAGAAAGCCTGGAGCCATCCTCTAGAATACTCCCTCCACACCCAACTTTCCCCCCACACACACACAAGCCACCAAGATAGAGCAAGCCAGGAAGCTAGGAGCAGCCAGAGCAAAAGAAGCATCCAGGCGCAAGAAGCAACCACCCAAGCCAAGGCCAGGGAGAGGCAACCGGCCAATGAAGGAAGGGCAAGGAAGCACGGCCACATCTATGGGAGGTCCCCGGGTGTCATCGCAACACCGCCAACCCGGACAAACCCATAGTCATCATCAACCTGCATGAGTGAAGCTTGACATGAATCTAAACCAACCATATAAACGAACAAAACATCACAGTAGAAGAAATAAGTGAGGAAGAAGCAGATGCCCCATTTAGGTGGCCTTGGGCACACATAGGCAGCCAAAGCCTTGCCAAGGCAAGGATTTGGGCGAAGAGGGCCGGCGGTGAGGGCCGGTGAAGCCATCTGGTGAGGACGTATTAGGGGGAGGAGAGGGAGTAAAGGAAAGGGGTAACTGACACTCGCGATGCCAAGGTAGCGGCTGGGCGATGGGGTCAATGTGGAGTGGCGGCACTGAGCCCATCGCCCAGCGCTGGGATGAGTGGGCTCGAAGGCGAGGGGGCATGTGCGAAGCCGGGGCACGAGGACCAAGAGATGATGGTGCAGTGCGGCGGCAAGGAAGCACCGAGCGAAGGAGGCAATTGGGCAGCACCCGGGGCCAGAAGCCATGGGGCAAGGGAAGAAGAGTAGGGGCAGCGGTAGGGAATGGGAAATGAAACGGGCAAGATGAGGACAGGGTCATTGGAGAGGCCAAGGAGGGAGGCACCCCACCTGGGAGGCTGGGACTGGGAGGAGTTGAGGAGGCAGGCGTGCGCACAGGAATCGGGATGACGAGAAAAACAAGCAAAATGTGAGAGGGAGGGGAAAAGGGAGGGAGAGATAGGAGGGAAAGTGGAAAATGGGGAAAAAATGGGGGTAAGGGGCACCGATCAGGGTAAATGGGGGGAAGGGGAAAAGAAGGGGATAGGAAAAAAAGGAAAAAGGGAAGAAAAAATAGGGGAAAAGGGGGAAGGGAAAAAAGGGAGAAAGCAGAGGTATCATCTCCATTGGGTTGCTACCCTTACGACTCTCTATGTCACAAACTTGGAGATAGGGACAGGGATAAGGACCCGCCGTACTATTTCGAAAGTAGACAAATGTTGAAAGAGTGAAGTTTAGGGACAATGGTAAATGTAAGAAAATGGGATCTCCAAAGCTACTCACCCTACTCATCTTCAACCATTGCTCATCCCCTATGACTCTCTATATCACTCTCTCTAGCTCAATTCCACTCTCTCAGTCCCTCTCTCCCTCTCCTCGGTCGGCACCGCATCTAGCTCTCTCTGCTCTTCTCTCTCGCTCATCTCTCTCTGCCTCTCTTTCTCTCCTTAGGCGACGGTATTCCTCACTCTCTCTACTCCTCTCACCATCTCGCTCGCTCATCACTGAGAGAGATTGAGAGAGAGAAAGAGCGATGGGCGATAGAGAGCTAAGAGAGGGGGGCAACGGGCGAGAGAGAGTGAGAGAGACAGGCAAGAGAGATTGAGAGAGATGGAAGAGAGAGGGAGAGCTGAGAGAGGGAGCAACGGGCAAGAGAAAGCTGAGAGAGATTGAGAGAGACAGGCGAGAGAGGGAGAGAGAGCTGAGAGAGATGGGTGAGAGAGAGCAGCTTCTTGCAATGAATAGGTCTTTGTACTAAAGAGCATCGTGTACACACGCAAGCACTGCAATGTCACTTGTACATGTTTAAGATTGAATAAAATTTACTTCTTTTTTCGCCAATATTTTTGTCCATTGCCTCTACTCCGTGCATCTCCAGGCCCTTTTCTCTCATCGCAATAGTGTAAATAGACCGAGCCTGGGCCGACACGGCACGAAGCGCAAATGGGCCATGCCTAGGCTCGCCGAAGGTGAGCCGGGCCGGCAAGGCCCGGCACGGTGGGAACGACGGGCTATCACGGCCTGGCACGGTTCAGGCGCGAAGCACGATGGACCCGTGCCGGGCCGGCCCGGCACAGCACGACGCCCACCTCTAGCTCCTACCATGGTTATCCTTCTCTCTTGCTCCTTGCCTCGCCTCTCATCCGACGCGAGCCATGTCCTCCTCCCTCCACCTTGCTACCTCCCTCCTCCACCGCTAGTCCCTCATTCCATCTTCCTCGTCCCCAATCACACATCTATCTATCTATCTATCTCTCACCCCTCTCATCTCTCTCTCCTCTCGACCCTCCCCACCGGCAGCATGTCAACAAGGGACCCCCAACGAGAACAGCAGCCTCCCCGTCGAGGGTAGTGACTTTGTTGGTCGCAGCTAGCCTGGAGCACGGCCACATCCACAGCTACCATAGGGAACAGTCATGATGATGGGGGAGTTGCAGTCCATGGTATTTTTGGGGAGAGGGGAAGAAGACAGAGGAAGAAAGTGGACTATGAGAATGACATGTGGGCCCCACTATAATTTTTTTAATTTAGTTGGTCCTTCTGTTGACTAGACTACTTACGTGTAAAACCCTAAACTGAAAACCAGTCCACTTGTCCAAACCGCTTCCATGTTGGTGCCGCCTATGAGCAAAACTCAAAACCGCTTTCACGTTGGCACCACATAGTAGCGAAACTGACTTCAATTGGTCCAAGTGGGTAAAATAAATGGTATTAATATTTGAAGAGGGTCAAACATCTGGTTTTATATTTGGAGGTTGAAATGTAGCGTCTATTTGGTTTAAAGCTAATTTTATCACGACTAAGTTTACGCGTGCTATAGATTCTTAGAGGGGTGTTTGGTTCGATTCCACAACTGTAACTTGCAACATTTTCTTAGCCACATGTCCCATACATCATAGACTCAGTTTTTTACCAAACTCTATCACACTTATGGCGCTGAAATTTGTTACCATAAAAAGTATGCCAAACCACATTGTTTAAGGTTAGTTATGGCAAAGTTGACTTCAAACTAAACAGCCTCTTAGACTTCTACAATAGTTTAAGGGCCAAGTGGACTTTTCTATTTTTATTTAGTCCTCCGCAAGATGTATCTATTGTTGCCCTTGTAAGCTTACGGCTAATTATCTTCTCGCCTCTCAAAATAGAAAACAAGTTAGTTGTTTTCTCATGGTTAGTGAAACGACGCTCTTCTGGGAATGTGACTTTTTCATGTAAGATTGTGTCCCGATCTTTCGATGAGAACGATAACTATCAATTTGGTGGAATTGGCTTTGACGATACGACTACAATGTATGACGACGATGCGCCTTAGCAATCACTAAACCAACTTTGGAGGGTTATTGATCTTGTTGTGGGCACGATCAACTTGAACACGAGGTTCAATTCCTGCAAGCAACCGAAGAATAAGCAAGAACAATAGTAAAAGAAATATGAAATTGCAAATAAGAATTGAGGGTCATGAATATATAGATCAAAAGGTGGGGTTCTGTGAAGAAGTCTCAAAAGGCGGTCATTCGACATATCTAGAGGACAATTTAGTTTGGCCCTAGACTAAAACTATGCTCAACAAAAACCCAAAATAATTTTGGGAGACTCTCTAGCTATATATAGGTAAAAGAGAAGGGGGATTTGGCCAGCACAATGGAGTGGCCGAATAGGACTCTTGCAAGGCCCAAGGCCCAAGTTTGACTCGGACTGGAAAGTTCACCCGAATTGTTTTAGTGATTGTTCACTACTCTGAAGGAATTTTTAGGTAGGGTAAAATCCATTGGAAATATCTCGAAGTAAGCTTTCAATCAAGTGCAAGAAATTACCAATCGGATGCTGTATGTAAAAGTTATGCCCGTTGTACATCAGGCTGTTATCCGGAGGCCGAATTAGATTCCAGAACGTGATGGATTTGATATCTCTCTCTTCTTGGCCCATGGATGACAAGTTGGAGTTGGTGCAACCAGATATGATCATATACGTAGTAGTGATGTCCTCATCATCCTCCCCTTCTTGAATTTGAGTCGTCCTCGACTCACGTTCAGCTTTTAGCTCATCCACAACACAAAACATTCTCATATAGATCCTGCATTTAATTAAATAAAATAGTAGCTCCGCCTCTTTATATAATTTAAACAAAAGAAAAACATTTAGAGGATTCACTTTATAATCATCAACATAGCTCAACACTTCTTTACAGCATATAAAGGCATGATGAAAACTAGCACTCTGGGATGCTTCCTCCCCTCCTTGAAGGAAAACCATCCTCGGTCTTGGACAAGCTGAAGAAGAAACAAGCAACAAAAAGAACAATGTGTACACGGCATATATGTATATATCCCATATTTCATTGTTCTTTTGGTTTCGCATAGTGCTATTTACATAACAGCAAATGAGAAAATCAGATTTAAGCAAAACACATTTCCTCACAATTTTGCAACTCAATTTGTGATTATAAGCGAATTATATAACATAAATATTAACATGATTTAGATTGCAACTTATTTTAGAAATATAAGTAAAGCATATATCTATCCCTATCTATGGATAAAGAATACTCATGTTTTGTATACCTCGTTCAATAACATAGATGGGCAAAATTATATGTTTTGGCAACAAGCATAGGTCATTCGTATGATAAGATTGTAAACAAGTAATATCAAACCATTCCAACAACGGTGACAGAATTTTAATGGGCTTCCACTCATCAACTACGACATGCTGATTTGTAATACAAGTCAATGTACTAAAATTCGAACAATGAGGTAGCAAGCTATGGGTATCACACATATCAGGAAAATTTGATGGTGCCGCAAATGGAACAAGCTGTTGCATACAACTAGGATTGCCCAAAACAGCAAGCTTCAATTTAACAAGTTTAACACAAGTTATGCATATTTCATAAACAAGAAACTTGCCATCTATACCATAATGTCCAAATAAATAGAATTTAAAACACAGTAGGCATATGTGCTACATAAAGACTTAAGAGATGAAATTTCATTAATCTTATCCATAGCACAATTCAAGCTAACAGGCTCATTCAACATGATATAGCACAAAACAGTGGCAGGGCATATTCTAGCTATCACTTCCTTATGCGTAATCAGCACCACATGATCAAAATTATAAGCATGCAATTTATCATATGGTTCTACAATTGTGACACAAGATGGTAACTCACTAGAATTAAGTACAGCAGGAATATACTCACAAATTTGCTCCCTTTCTTGCTGTAAAATTAGATCTGTACCATGGTGTCGGCGTTTCGAGCACCGGCAAGTAAATTTGTAAGTCAGAAGGGCCACGCGTTCCCTGTCCCTGAATGGTTAGACTCGAGAGCCCAAGGTGTATACTGGTTCGGGCCGAAAGTCCCTACTCCAGTTCGTTCGGTGGTGTTGTATTGCCTTAGGTGCAGACGACTGCACAATGTTTACAAGTGAGGGTTGAGGGCTTGAACACAAAAGTATTCGTAAAGACCTAGCGAGAAGAAGAAATCTCAAAGGCGTGCGCGCACATACTCTCACACTCTTCATCGCACTCGCCCCCCCCCCCTCTTCTCCTCCTCTCCCAGAGGCCCCTGCCTCCCTTTATACAGTTGGAGGGGGCAGGTTACATGGGAAGTTGGGAGAGGGAAGGATGAGAAAACCTATACCGGGAGCATTAGTCCTTCGCTTCGGTGATTGGTCGTCGCCCGGTTTGCCCATGCCGGGTCGGTAGTCCTGGTGAGCAGGGCAGTTAGCTGCTGCGTCGGGAAATGACGCACCTGCCTTCTGTGAGCCTGACGATAGTTGGCGTTGCAGTGTATGACGTTGGTGCTGCCTCGGGAGGGAACGTGCCTTCGTATTGTACGTGACTGGTTGATGGGACCGGAAGCTTGACTTCGGCAGCCATTATACCATCTCAGGAAAGAGCCACTTGCTCTCGTATAGTCACTTCGATCGATCCCTTCCGTGGGGCACGTGGCCAATGGCTGGTGGAGGCTCGTCGTGCGGCTTTTTGGCGGAGGTTGCCTTAGCTTGGTAGGGATTGGGGGATCCTGACCTGCCGCAGGGGTCGAGAGCCCTACTTGGTTGGGAACGCTTGTCCCGATCGGTCGGGGATAGGCGTCCTTAGTGGCCCCGCAGGTACTTTGGTCGGTAGAGGGCCTAGTGAAGCTCGCTAGGTCGGAGCTGGGCTTGAGGCACCCCGCTTGTCACCCTGGGCCGTTGGGGTACCCCTGGTATGAGTATTCGTCACATGGTCATTAGCGTCTGCCTCAAAAGAAGTAGGTACCACAAATCTTTCACTTGATGACAAAGTTTTTTCAGCTTGTAGCTCCCTTTCTTCTAAAGTAACTTGCATATTACATGGAATAGAAACAACAAAAGTAGCAGAAGTAAATTGGATTATGTTAGTAGAATCATCCTCACATGTGCTATCTTCTACTTCACTCGAAATTTTTGGTGTTTCTTTCGCATGCTCGGGGTGTACGTTCTCATTAAGGTTTGGTGCATTGCATGCAACAGGAGTAGCATTTAACTCTGTAGGAGCCTGAACTGTGGTTGATTGTCTTCTCTGTATTTTTATTTCAGCTTCACATGAAAGATTAAGCAAACATGACATAGAATTTAATTCTTCAC
Organism: Otatea glauca; assembly: GCA_036346275.1. Lineage (NCBI taxonomy): Eukaryota > Viridiplantae > Streptophyta > Magnoliopsida > Poales > Poaceae > Otatea > Otatea glauca. Next base: position 27,643,100 of record CM070721.1, on the reverse strand, counting down.
AAGATATCGTGATCTGAATATCAAAATCTAGTCTAAAATAAAAGTTATTCATCCGAGTCTTTTCGGTCTCTTCTAACACACAACGCAAAGATCTACTCTGAAATTTTTGTTAGTACTCATTCACAGTTTTACTACCTTGTTCTAGACGTTTGAATTCATTCCGTAATTAGTGAGCAACATATGAAGGAACAAATCTAGCTCTCATAATTTTCTTCAATTTAATCCATGTGCTAGGGATGTCCTAATTTTTACACATATAATCACTCCACCAAAGAGCAGTAAAATTAGTAAATCCACTAGTAACAACCCTAACCTTATCATGCTCAGGAATTCTATGTTTATCAAATGATTGTTCTACAGTTAATTCCCAAGTAAGATAACCTTCAGAATCATATTTACCACTAAAAATGAGTACGGTGAACTTATTTTTGTACGGGTGCTATGCCGGTGTAATCTTGGAGTGTGAACTACCTCTTCTCCTAGGATGCTGTTGGCCCAAACACTACGACGTTGAGAATCTGCCATTGTTAGTGAAGACAACAAACAAATCACAAGTATAATGATCCTATCACTACGTAGGATATGGTGAAAAGTCGCTCAACTCTCAAACTTTAACCAAAGCTCTTACAAGTTCTTACCGTGCAGCAGGAGTTGTCGATCGTTAGCGGTGTCAAAAGTTCTCCGAAGCTTGGATAAAGCTATTGCCAAGGGACCGAACAAACGTACAAGGTAGAATATGTGGAGCTAGGTAGGCTATACTTATTTCCTATGCAATCTGATAATTATAGTTATTGTAATAATAAGTAATGACCCAAAGTAGAATTCACAAGTCCTAGTTGCCGATCTCAAAGATATAAGTGAATTTCAAGACAACTCACACGCAAAGATGATGGAACTTAATGCAACCAATGGAATGAGCTAAATAAGAATAATTTCAGCACTAAAGCTCGTACTGCATAAGTTATGGAGAGACGCTAGGTAATTGCTTCAGAAAAGGTAAAAGGGTACAAGATTGCTCACTAATTAATACAATTGCACAATCTAAAAATAATGAACACAAATTAGGGTTTTGCTCAATGTAGTGCTGTCGGCCACTATTCTGTTTTCTTTTCTTTTCTTGTTCTTTTTTTGGCCTTTTGGTTCTTTCTTTCTCTTTTATTTCTTTTTGTGACTTTCGGCCAACACTAGTATGAACAAAGTTTTGAAATCCCTAACTCGATGTCACTAGATAGTATGATATGATAATTCAAGATTATGCAATGTATCAAATAGAGCAGCCCTAAGCAATATCAAATAGCTAGTCTCAATTGGAATCAAAGTATTCACAAAGGATGAATTGGTTTCCAAAGGTATGTGTACTGATATTTTTGGGGTTTTATAGATTATGGATGCTACTGGACTCAACCAACTCAAAGGAACAAAGCTAGAACACGAATTGAATCAAGAAACCCAAATACGGCCAAAACAGTGCAGCAAAATTGTCGCCACAATTAAAGTATGAAAATGACCGAACCTAGTTTGCTCACAATGTAACAAATTGAAGGCAATGTTCTATAATTTAAAACAAATATGTGAACACACAATTTGGAGCTCATATATAGAAGTTATAGCCAAAACAACGAGGTGCACATATTTGACCTAAATTCAGCCGATCTGACAAAGCCCAATCCGAATCAAATTCGGTTCAAAAGAGTCTGAATCACAAAGGACACCCAAAATGTTTTTATAGTGGACTCTTCAAGGATTCAGGAAAGTATAAAAACTTCTCAATCAGAGTTCGGATGTGAAAATTATGATCAAAATACTGAACCGATCTAGATTGGAAGTACAACTTGCTTCACTAACTTTGACGTCCAGATTAAACAAACTTGGATATAGAATTAGAGTCCATGCCCAACTAGATTTTTATAGAGCTCATTCCTAGGTTTTAGGAAAGTGCAAGAATACTAGAATCCGAGCTCGTACACAAAAGTTATGAACAAAACAAAGTACTGGACAAATTGAAAGAAAAACCACGCGAAGAAAAACGATCAGCAACTAAAACAAGGACTCTAATGGATCAAAACCTAACAAAACACACTAAAATACCATATTGAATCTAAAGGTTCAATGTTTGCGGAGTAATTTTCAAATTAGGTCGGAAGACAAAAACTAATCTAGGATACTGAAATTGTGACCAATCAACGAAAGCTCTGATACCACTTGATGTAAGATTGTGTCCTGATCTTTCGATGAGAACGATAACTATCAATTTGGTAGAACTGACTTTAACAATCCAACTACAACGTACGACGACGATGCACCTTAACAATCACTAAACCCACTCCGGAGGGTTATTGATCTTGCTGTGGGCACGATCAACCTGCACGAGATTCAATTCCTACAAGCAACCGAAGAACAAGCAAGAACGATAGTAAAAACAATCTAAAATTGCAAATAAGAATTGAGGTTCATGAATATATAGATCAAAAGGTGGGGTTCTGCGAAGAAGTCTCAAAAGGCGATCGTTCGACACGTTTAGAGGACAATGTAGTTTGGCCTTAGGCTAAAACTATGCTCAACAAAAACCCAAATAATTTTGAAAGACTCTCTAGCTATATATAAGTAAAAGAGAAAGGGGATTCGGCCAGCACAATAGAATGATCGAATAAGACTCTTACAAGGCCCAAGGCTCAAGTTTGACTCGGACTGGAAAGTTGACCCGAATTGTTTTAGTGATTGCGCAGTACTCTGAAGGAATTTTTAGGTGGGGTCAGATCCATTGGAAATATATCAAAGTAAGCTTTCAATCAAATACAAGAACTCACCAATCGGATGTCGTATGTAAAAGTTATGTCCGTTGTACTTCAGGCTATTATCCGGATGCCGAATTGGATTACAGAACGTGATGGATTTGATATATCTCTCCTCTTGGCCTATGGATGACGTGTTGGAGTTGGTCCAACCAGATCTGATCGTATCCGTAGTAGTGATGTTCTCATCAGTTTTAAAAGGATAAATTCGATATTTTGGTGTCTCAGTTGTGATTAGCAAAGTTGATACAGAAATGTGAGAAATGGGACGCAGTTGATTGTATCGAGCCTACAAAAATTACTCAGATAAAGTAGGAGCGAAGAAATAAAAAGAAAAAGGCGAGTAACCTTGCCCATTAAGCAAACAACGTAACATGATTGCATAGCTGAGCTTTAATTACGCTTTCTTTAGGTTACCCCAGCTGCTGCATGAAAAAGCTTCAAAAGCTCAATCATGAAGTGCCCCTGCTCTGCCAATCAAATGAAGAAAGGGCCTGCTGTTTTTCTGATTCAGCAAGAATGGATTTTTTTTTTCTTTGTCTAGTATAGAGCAAGGTTTCAAATTTCGTTTTCGAACCATATCTCAGGGGTGACCAAAATCTAAAATTTTGACGAGTTTTTAGAATTTCGGCCAAAATTCAAAAACCAAATTTCAAATACGGCATTTTTTTTAGGCTAGCAAAACCAAAATTTCGGCCAAAATGAATTTCGGTCCTTTTTAACCCCCTGTGAAATGATCTCACGAAGCTAGAAAAAATATGAAAAAAATTATGCAGCCATTTATCTACATTTCCTATCTGTTTGAATGCAAAATACTAAGTATTTGCACATAAAATACCCTAAGAGTCTCGGATATCTGAGTTCCTTTCCTTGATGCACATGAGCTGCAAAATGTTTGATCAAGAAAGAAGCATATGTTGATCAAGTACGCATGTTTCTCATGGAAAACTACTAGATAAACCAAGCCTAATGAATATAAATTTGAAAGTGAAAACTTGAAAGAATGTGCAAATATGTAGTTAGGTTGGGATCAAAGAAATCGACTCTTTTAGCGGCTGTTCTCGGAGAAGTCCTAAGGGCAGACATCAAGGTATGTTTATACCCTGTTTACTGTTAAAGAAGTACATTCATTAATAAATTGTATGATTCATGATGCTAGTTGTCTTGCAATGATTTTTTGCCTTTTGGAAATTAGTATAGTTCAATAGTAAAGGGTACTTCCATGGTTAATTTGTGGAGCATTTTGTATCAGTCACAAAAGTTTCAAACAACGGTGATTTGCAGATCAAAGTCTGGGAGAAAAGCTTGTCTCCCAGAAGGCATGGATCCGGAAGGCAAATGTAGAATCATGTGCTGAAAAATTGGCTTAGTAATAAAATTGGCATTGCAAAGTGGTTGTGCTCATGGCATGTGTGGTGCTTTTGCATTTACTGTTTCAGATAATTACTTGATATGCTTGTGATAGCATGGTAATAGTTTTGCTTGATGCAATACGCTCGTGTGAGTGGTTGCATAGACCGATGTTGAGTCAAGTCGTGGACTTGTGCTCGGAATTGTTTCTTGTTTATTCATGTGCAGGTGTTGCTTGAGGTCGAACGTGGTCGATGACGGGACCGGAATTAGGTTCATGGAGGATCTGAGGTTCAGGACTAGGTTTAGGGAGGAACTGAGGTCCTAGTGGTCAAGGATGTCATGCGAGACGTTCGGGCTAGAGAACAGTGCATATGAAGGCTGGTTAGTCACGTGAGTGTGGCAGGTAGGCCGTGCGCGTGCAGTTGTAATCGTTTGGGGCGGTTTGCATGTATTGGGCCATGTTGGGCCGGGTGAACATACATGCGAACTGTTGCTCATTATAAATAGGAGAGGGATATCTCCTGTTTAGGTGAGAGAGCTGAGTATTAGGGTTTGTACTCTTTTATTGGGAGTACTGTAACCAAACTAGCGAGAATAAAATAAAATTAGAAATTCCTTCAGCCGATCCGAGCGTTGCCGGAGGCGGAACCTTCTTGGTGCTACAGTAATTGGCGAGCTACAGTACTTCGGTGAAGCTGCAGTGGTATGCGTTTACTGTTTATATCCGGTTTCTAGTTTGTTTGCCCGGTTTTCGATTTAGTAGATTGAATCATTATCTATCTTGATTCTTTGAGTTTATTCTTGATTTGATCCATCCAAAACCTTCCTAGGGCATTAAATTAGTATCTCTCAAAGTTTTATTGATTAATCTTTTGTAAATTTTGATTAATCACGGAATTAGGGTTATGTCAGTTCTCGTCATAATCTGTCATAGCAAACTTGCATGGTTAATAACTTGTGATCCGTAAGTCCGATCGAGCTTATTCTTTTTTTATTAGATTTCTATTCGAATCTGGTTTATACAGTTTAAATTGCAGGTCAATCCTACTGTTGGATCTATAGGAAATCACGATTTACCGAACGCATCTACTCTGTTTTGTTGAATACGAAAGCAATTATTTGAGTCCGAATTGGGGTGAATTTTTAGTAGATCAAAAAAATTGTTTTTAGCTTCCGCGTAATCATTCACCCCCCTCTGATTGCTAGTTTAGTGTATATCGATCCTACAAATGGTATCAGAGCAAGGTTTTTCTAATTATTCTTAACCGGTGATTAGAATTCATATCAATGGATCGTTATTCGACAAAACCTTGTGTTTTCGATGGTGTTGATTTTCAGTTTTGGAAAGCCAAGATGGAGGCGTACATCCAAGTGCAGGGCTTCGCAATTTGGGAGAAGGTTTACAAGCCGTACGAAGTTCCTAAGAACGATAACGTCAACGATGCCAATCGCACACATGTTGAGGCAAACAGCAAGGCGCGCAACTTGATCATCCAGGGCTTGAGATGCAGCAACTTCGATCGAGTGGTTCATCTTCAATCGGCATATGAGGTATGGAAATCTCTTTGTGACTATCATGAAGGATCAAACACTGTCAAAGAGATTCGCCAAGATATTTACAAAAAAGAATATATGCGTTTCGAGATGAAACCTGGTGAGTCTGTAGATGACTTTTTTGCACGTTTCAATAAGATTCTTAGCAATTTACGTGATGTTGGGGTTAGCTATGATGCTGCTGCTAATGCTAGACAAATGCTTAGTGCTTTGGACATATCGGTGTAGGAGATGAAGGTAACATCTGTACAAGAATCTACTATCATGAGCACACTCACATTAGATGTTCTTCATTCTAAGTTGAAGACTCATGAATTAGATGTTCTTGCTAGGAAGAATGATCATAAATATATTGCTTTGACCTCTCAATCTAGCATGTCTCATAATAATGTTTCTTCAAGTTTTGCTTTGTCTTTCTTGTCTTCACTAACCGATGAACGGATTGAGGAATTTTCGGAAGAAGACTTGGCATCACTCTCTTCTCGTTTTAATAAAGCTTTGCAGAATGTGAGAATGAGGAAGAGAGTTGGTGGTGGCCCTCCAAGATGTTATGAGTGTGGTGATCTCAACCACATTCGTTCAAATTGTCCTAAACTTGCAGGTAAAGCATCAAGGGAGGAGAAGGACAATGACAAAAGAAAAGAGAAGAAGAAGTTCTCTCCAAGTGATAGAAAGAAGAAGAGCTTCATCATCCGCAAAGTTGTCCACCGGGTTCTTTCCGCTCTTGAACAAGTAAATCTGAGCGATGTGGATTCGGAGAGTAGTGAAGATGACACAACAATTCCAAGCAAGCATGAATTGACAGGGTTGTGTCTCATGGCTAAAAGCAGCGACAGCTTCACCGATGATGATCATGACAGTGACTTCAATGAGGTAGAACCTTCTTACAATGAATTAGATATTGCTGTTGCTCGTCTTGGTAAATTGCTTGATAAACGTAACAATAAAATTAAAAAACATGAGGTTCTTGTGGAATCTTTGAATGCTGAAATTGCTAGACTTAAATCTTTGATTCCTGATGATGATGCTTGCAAATCATGTGACTTAATTTATTCTGAGCTTACTTCACTAAGAAATGTTCATGCTTCAACTCTTGATAAGCTTAGAGATGAAATTGAGAAGAATGAGAAAATTGTTGCTTTGAATTGCAAACAAATTAAAGATGCTAGTTGTTCTACTTCTGATTTGGATGATTCAATTTCTTGTTCTAAATGTTCAATTCTTGAATTGAAATTGAAATATGCAAATGCTAGAGTTTCTCAGATGATTAATGATATGCTCACTCATGAGGTTATTTCATGCTCAAACTGTCGCAAGCAAAAGGCTAAAGTGGACGTTCCATGCAATAATTGTTTAACTCTTGCTAAGAAGGTTGATTACTTGCAAAATTCTTTAGAACGTTTCACTAATGGCAAGAAATATTTGAACATGATTTTAGACCAATCTAAGGTTAGCTAAAACAAGAGAGGTTTAGGTTTTGATCCTTATGCTTCATACGAAACTAAACCTCCCACTCTTGTTAATGTTCGTTGCAATGGTAAATGTGAGATTCTTAATGAGCCTAAGAAGATTGCTTTTAAGTCTGCTGGTGTTTTACCTTCTACTTTGATGAATGCAAATGTTACTTCTACTGTTAAAGCTAAACATCGTGTTAAGTACACTTGCACTCATTGTGGTAGAGATGGACATTTAGTAGATTTTTGCTTTAGACTAGCTAAACAACAAAAGAAAGAAAAGGCTAAGGCTAGGTCTAATTTCAGACAGGCACGCTTTACTCCTCATTATGTGCCTAGGGTGATGCAAACATCTTTTGTTGCTAGAAACATGAGACATGTTAAAACTGCTTTTGTGTATAAGCATACTAGTGTTGTGCCTACTCGTCGTGTGTCTCAGTACTGGATTCCTAAACATTTTATTTCTAACATCAGTACCGAGGCCTCGACATCTTCTAGTGCTATGTAGGTTTTTCAGATGCGGGTTGGAGAACATAAGTTTAGTGGATCTTGGTCTTTTGCAAGATGTGATCAAGACTTGGATGGTTCTCACCCTTGAGATGGCATTCAAGAGGTATGTGCGATAATTCTTCACCTACTTTGTGAGCTATTTTATACACTCATGTCTTTTACATTCACAGATATCTAATTGTGGTATGAGATGAGATGTTTGTTCATATGCTCATATGTATCCCTGGCATGTTCAATCATGTTATATCTTATATTATGCCTTTTCATGCTTAGTATTTATTTATCATGATTCATGCTTATGCTTAACTGAACATACCATGATAACTCAAACACATGTATATCATCACCTCTCTTTTGATTTTATTGGTTATTCTTTTGAGGGGGAGTTAATGGACTTTTGGTGAAAATTTCTTTCGTTTGCCCTATTGGGAGGATTGTTCTTTCAGACTTTTGTTTATAAAATTAATCCTATTGGGCGACAATTTTGAAGAAAGTTTTTAAGAGGTTTGTTTTGAGGGAGAGTTTTTGAAAACTTTGTAATATTTTGTAACATACTTTTTATTTTGTGTGTTTCTTAAATGAAAAATGAAAAAAAAATGAAAAATTAATGAGCATTGTATTTGATACACATATGTCATTTGAAGCCATGTTTATGCTACAAGGTCTTTGCAACTTCATATTTATGCATATATGGTGTAGTTTATGTCAGGACTATTTAATTGGAATGACAACTTGAATTAAATCTTGTCATGGTTGAACTTTCTTAGCTATCTTGCTCCTACTCAAAAAGTGCTAAATATGAAATTTATCAAAGTTAAGTGCTAAAGCTCAAAGAGTGATTGTTGATAAATGCAAGATCAAGGTTATATACTATCGCACTTCTTATTTACGAGACTGCTTGTCATTGCACTTTGATATGAACTTGGAAGAGGTTGTGTATGACCGAAACCATGAAACCATAAGCTTGTGATTGCTTGGCATGGTTGAAAAGTAAGGCTGATGGTGCATATAATTCCTTGCAATTGTTATTGTTGCAATCAATCAATGAATTAGTTTTTCATGCATAAATAAAGTGCACAAAAATTCAATGTTTAAAGGTTTTGAGGTTGTTGAGGAAGGGAGATCATGCCATGCAATAAATTGTTAATAGTACTTGATTTCTAGCTATGCTTAGTCTACATTGTCTTTGTGTAGATTTGAGGGTGCAAGTATTTTTGATAGCATGGCTTGGTGATGAATTTGCTACATTTGTTGATGACTTAGAATGCTTATTACATACAAAAAAATTGTCAAACTTAAAAAAACAAAAAAGTTTTTGTTTTCTCTCTTTTGTATTCTTGATGAATCCATTGTCAAAGGGGGAGAATTTTGCCACTTAAGAGAATTTTGGAGGAGAATGCTGGAAAACTTTATATATGCTTTACACATGCACATATTCTTGTACAAGTGGTATTCAATCATTCACTCACATTTTTTGTTCTTAGGGGGAGATTTTTCTTAGTTTCACCTAGGGGGAGTTTTGCACTTTGCATATTTGTCAAAGGGAAGATTTTGTGTTTTTCACTTTGGCTTTTATTTTTAAAACCTTTTGATTTCAAAACCTTTTCTTGTGAGGTGAATGTCAATGTTCAATTCTAAGTGGTGTTGAGGTTGTATTTTGTTGGCTTACTTTTAGTTTTATTAACTGCTTGGTATTTCCACTCACTTACGGTGCATTTCTCTCTTGTTTCATCTAGGTGCAAGTTTTAGAGTATTCACCTCTTGTATAAATCATTCAAGAGATTTTCTTCTTATATCTGACTAGGGATTTTGTCAGATCCTCTAGGGCAATTCTCAGATGAACAAATATGGGAAGTAAGTATCCAACATTTATATTTTCTTGTTTTTTTTCTTTACACCTCACTGGTGGCACATGATGGGGGAAGAATAAAGAACAGGCTGAACAGCAGTGCAAATAAACAAGTAATATACAGAAAACTTGAACTTGTGTTGGCGACATGATATTTTCCACTGGACTTTATTTTTCTTCTTCCTTCCTACTGTTGCTGCTGCTGTTCACTGTTTTAAAGAAAGTTGTTAACTGCTATTAAGGTGAAATACACCGAAAAATCCTGAAATCCAAGTTAATGTGTAGGGTTATAGTTACATAATGTGTATATATATTTTTTTGCAAAACTTTCACATGTATTCCTCAGAAAAAGCATTACAATTCGCCATAAAAAATTTAGTGCTAAATCCGGTCATACAAGCTTGAAAACCAGTTGAATTTGTGATCATCTCAGTCAAAAAACCTGAAACCTTGCCAAAATTCATCGAAATCTCGCCGAAAAATCCCGAAATCCAATATAGGGTTAGCGTTACATAATTTGTATTTGTATTTTTTTTGCAAACTTTTCACATGTATTCCTCAGAAAAGGCATTACAAGTTGCCACAAAAAATTTGGTGCTAAATCCGGTCCTACAAGCATGAAAACCGGTCAAATTTGTGATCATCTCAGTAAAAAAAACCCGAAATCTTGCTGAAAAATCCTGAAATCACTGTAGCAAATTGAACATTTTCGAAAAACATTATCTCACAGAGATTTGGAATCTCGGTCCCCACTGAAAGTTGAAATTTCGACCGAGATTTCCAAAATCTCGGCGAGATTTTGAACCATGATAGAGCACAACATAACACTCAATAATGACAGTGAACTGCATTACTGCAACAACACAATGAGAATCGGTTGTCACTTGTCAGTGTGTGGCAATTCAATTCTGATGATTATATCATTTACTAAATTCCATGAGGAAAAACAATTGTTCCAAGAATTCAAGAATGTCTCTCTAAAATAAAAAAGAAGTCAATCCTCTCCAAAAACAAAGGATAGCTCAAGAGTGGGCAATTTTTTAAAAAAGTAAAGCAACTCCAATTAATTGTTAATTTGCATAATGCAAATGGTTCCACAAAAAACACCACTTGATTGTATCTTTCTCTCATTTAGATTTTTCATTCAACCCTGCCTCTTCTCTTTCCCATCCAAAGAGCCCCATGATCAGATAGATCAGCTCCTTTCTCTTCTGCAGATACATGTTGGGGAACGGGTAGACTACTCTAGCGTAAAATCAAAATTTTATACCGCGTAACCAATGAATCACTGCAACTTATAGATTACGGAATTATCACTAGACGCGTAAAACCATAACAAACGTAGAGTCGATGTAGCGCGGTAGTGCAGATGTAATTGTACTAGCCTCGCGCCTCCTTCAACAGCTCCTTGTGACCATCGCAGGTTGCGGATCGTCCTAGCATTGAAACTTCGCAGCAACGCCTCCAAGATATCCACACGTACGGGGCAGGAACACCACGCGCCGAAGTGCTAGCGCCAGCTGTGCGGTTCTGGGTGGAGGAGCGGTGGCGGCTAGGGTTTCGTGAATTCTGAATTCCTACTGTGTCTCTTAACCCTAAAGCCAGCACCCCCTCCTTTTAAATAGACGCCCCCATAATGGGCTCTACATTAGAGGCCCATTAGGAACTTAAAACCCATCAGAGTTCGGATCACCATCAAAATTAAGTCCCAACCTTTTAAACGTGCAACCCTATAGGTTCACGTATACCTAGACATGGCCCGAGTACTCTTACTCGGCTATTAAATGGTAGCGGTCCCTAGCAGGACGTGCCGACTCCCGAGTATATGTAAAGATCACATTAGACGAACCTAAACAGTGCTTAGTTATATGCATTTCCTTTTGCCTCATGATATCGGTCAAACTCAAGGTGAGTACATGCCATCCTTGTTTAGTTAGCTCGACCACTCTTTCTCGATCATGTGACTTGGAATCCCCAACTACAGTTAACTCTTTAACCGCGAGTAGCATGGAGGTCTAGAGATATCTCTCCCGTTGAATGGATAGGCAATCCCATCTTAATCGACCATGCTTCGTAGCATGCTTCATGACAAACCCGAAAGCCACCTTTATAACTACCCAGTTACGGAGTAGCGTTTGGCAACCCCTAAGTAATTCATTACACATCTCGAGTGCATGCGCCAACCTCAAATTTAAGGATATAGCATACACATTATATATGAGACCAACTGATGACAAGAAGATTACAACGTTCTCGTAGTGTCTCAAGGTGGGTCGATCCAACTCCATTTTCTCTAACATGTGTCCATATTATTGGTTTGATATCTCCATATCTATAACCCGTGAAACATGGTCATCATACAACTAGGTATCACTATAGAATAATAATCACAAAGTCATATATAGACACTACTACACAAAAGGCTATCGCAGACGATTCACAAATCACATCACAGACGGTTTTTTGAGCCGACTGTATCGAAATGTCAGTGATGACAAAGAGTCATCACAGGTGGTTTTGCAACCATCAATGAAAAAACTCATCACAGACGGTTCCAAATTGGAACTATCTATGACGTAGCATTATCACAGACAGTTCCAAAATAGAACCGTCTGTGATGAGGTTATCATCCCAGACGGTTCTAAGGAATAACCATCTGTGAAGATCCCCTCATCACAAACGGTTCCAATGTGGAACCGTCTGAGATGGTGACCTCATTACAGACGGTTCCTAATTGGAACCGTCTGTGATGTAGTAACATCACAGACGGTTCCAAAATGGAACAGTCTGTGATGATACTACATGACAGACGGTTCCAAATTTGGAACAGTATGTGTTGAGCTTCATAGACAGTTCTTCCTTCGAACCATCTGTGATGTTAATTTTCTATTTTTGACTAAATTTTAATTTATTGGCTAGACTCAGGAAATGCTAGCCATGCCCTCTGAAACAAAAGGTAGTACACAACATCAGCAGCATATTATTATGACATACATTTAAAAAATGAACTCCAACCAGATGTTACATAACATACAGCGCATCCATTTCATAAATCAACTCGGATCACACATCATATGTACAGCGCATCCATTTCAGAAATCAACTCACATATATACTAACTAATTGGATTCAGAACTACAAATGATAAATTCACAGCATAAGGTTCACAAATTAATTAATTCTGAATGCATGGTAGGTAAAAAATTCACAACTCATCAGTTGAACCCTGAGTAGCATCTGCCCTTTGGATGTAAGACCTCACGCAGCAAGAAGGCACAGAGGTGTCCTCAAATACTTAGCAGGTCAGCTTTTTCCAACGCAGATTTAGCGTATTGCCAAGCCTGTCGATGAGAAGATTAAAGTCTTGCGAGAATATAAAATGATAAGTGGAGATAATTGTTGCAAGATTGACATACCTCTATGTCATTGTTATTGTGTGAACCAACGAGGAGTCCCATGTTGTGGCAAACGTAGAATCCACATAGGTCAGTGCACTTTGGCTGCTGGTGGCACTGCCAAAACACAATAGGCTAATTAGTTCCTAAGGTATTATTATGGAGTGTAAGGATTATTGCGTACTATCAGATACCGAAAAGTTATAAGTATGCTTTAGAGTCGCTGGGCCGCCCTTCTTGTGTCTCCCTCCCCTATATTTGTAGACACCGAACAACGTGTAGAGTAATTGTTTGATAGGCTGCAAGTCGTGGGTGCCACCCTTTTTGAAATCAAGGTAAATTACCCGTTTCTCTCTCGGTATAATTACGAGTAGAACCCAGTGAAACCTACATAGGTATGTCATCATAGTCATTGAACCTACCTTCGAGGTGCGATATATAGTCCAAATCAACAAGTGTAGCATCTAGACGAAGCACTTGTTAGTGCTATGCCCTTGAGGTAATCATTTAGATGATTGTAACAAGACTATGTTTATGAATAATATTATGATTATTGGTCCAATGAATGTATATCATTGTATTGATCAACAAGTATGTGACTTGCTTATGAAGCTCTTTACTTATTAATATAATTCGATAAATATCTCTGATCGGATATCATCGTATAGGACAACGATGAATAGATCAGCACATGTAGTGATTGATGATCATGCTTCATAGATCATGGGATATAGAGATATCATCTATACATTGTGGACGCATGTTGAAGAACATGGGTTAGATAGATCCGCAATTGGACACTGCGAGAATGTTTCATTCTTATGTGTCATCAGTGTATCTCATACCTAGTAGATGTATGATCCTTAGACTTGAGATTGTCATATTCCCTACATGTGTAATAGTTTTCCTTGGGGCTATCAAACACTACTTCCTAACCGGATAGTTATAAAGGTAGCTTTCATGTTTACTATGAAACGTGCAGAGGGAAGTGAGCAGTCAAGATGGAATTTGCCACTCCAATGAAACGGAGATATATGACAAGGCCACTCGTGTGATATGATTAAGGAAGTGCATGGCCATGCCGTGATTGAGGAGTCAATCACAACTTATTAATATATCACGGATACGAGAGATGGATTGAATCATCAAAGGATGACATACTTCTCGCCTTGAGTTCAATCTTCATATACTTGGCAAAGGGATTATTACATGAGTACTTTTGATAGGTTCTATCCGACTTGATCATAGTATGTTTGGGAGTTGGCATACTTTGCAAGGAGCCGCTACCAACTATTGGATTGAAAAGGAGTTTTTCGAATCCATGTCCAAACGTACGTGAACCTGCAGGGTCACACACTTAATGGGCTGGGGCGCATTAATTTGGATTGGATCCATAATTAATGGACATCGTGGGTTTAGCAGCGATGGGCCTTGGTTTAGGTTTCATCTCATGGCTATATAAGGAGGAGGAGGGTGGGCGCAGGTGTGCTTTCTCACGCTTTAGAAGTGATTCACTCAAACCCTAGCCTCTTCTTCTCGTTGCCCTGCCGAGCGACAGTGCTTGCACACGACGCACGGCGTTCCATCCTCGGACGTGTGGACTCTCGGCGGCGCGCCTGCGGCGATCGCGGTGTGGGAGGACGATCCACAGTGAGGCAAGGACAATCCGCTCCATCGACGCAACGATCGCGGCGAGGACGATCCACTACATCGACGCGAAGGATTCCGCAATCGCGCGTCTAGTGGTAATCTTATCTGTGATCCTTCTTGCGAGTAGCTTTACGTTCTGTAGATTTTTTTGTGCTAGTGTAGCATATCGCGTTCCTCTTCAGCACTTACCCCGAGTTGTGTGGTAAAACTATAATTTTTTTGTCCGAATGAGCCAGCATTACTTTTTCAACGTACTCATAGATGGCTCGTATATTTTCGTCCATGGTTTGCTTGGACACTATGTGTGGGTCGACGAAACCCACCGATTGTTTCCTTGTGTCTGCTTCAATAGTCATGTATCTACATATACAAAATCAAGGATCATATATATATATATATGACATTTATATATACATGATGATTGCACAGACTTACAATGTCCAGCATCTTATGAGTGAGGCGTCGAGCGCTCTGAGGTTGTACAGATCGAATAAGTTGGAGAAGCCGACCACGAAGATGCCATCTAAAACTGGTGTAAGAAATGCTCCTCGTTGAATCTCACCGAGATACTCGATGTCTATTGTGCCACTGGCTTGTTGGCTTGTTGAATGTACCAATCTTGCAATCTAATGCAGGATAATGTAAGAGTCTTCTTGGTCTCAACCGGTACGAATGGCTACCCCAGCTCGAATTGCCGCACCAATGGGGCAAACAGAGAGTTGCCCTTGTTTCCACCTCCCCTTGTACCAAATGTCGTCTTCACAGGAGACGACTAGGCCCAAATTGTAGTAACAGTCTGTGCCTGACGACACATGGTAGCCAATTTGGTGGGCTCCTTCGGTGCATCACATGGCTCCAGTAGTGCTTGTAGCTCCGACGCTTCATGTGGCTCTGGTAATGCTTGTAGATTCGATGCTCCTGGGCGGGCGTCGAAAGAGATGTCCTTCTTGGGTCCACTGGATGAATGTGTTGATGGCATCCTCTATTGTGACGATCTCAACGTTTAGGGGCATCTCCAGCGTGATGGCCTTACAAATTTCATGTACACCGTCGACATGGACCTTCGCGTAGCTCGGCTGTAAAGTATGACCATGCACAATCGCCCCTGCACCGGATGCATACGCACGTCCCCAAGTAGCCTGTAGGGGAACAGAGCCGTTGGCAAGCCTCACTTGTAGATTGCATAGTGTGTCCATCTACACAAGGGTACAAAAGTAACTAGCTACCACGTCCAACATTAAAGTCTATCTAAGGAGCATTGCAGACATGTTACCATGGTGTCGTCAGGAGGAAATCTGCCTTTATCCACATCCGTCTTAGGGGCGGATGCGCAGCTGCTCCGACGGTTGGTTGGGCTGAACTGCGCATGTGCTTATTGGGCTTGCACGTTCCATGCCTACCTCTCCGCAACCGCCCTTTGCTCCATCCTTTCCTCAAGGCTTCGTAGCTGACTATCGAACTACGCTTTAAGCCTTTCCTCAACCCTTTCCTCAATCAGGGCTACTAGCCGTTCCTCACTCTAGGCTTTGCTTCTCTTCCTACTCCGGTACGTGTTCGAGTCATGTGGGAATCCCATTTTCCAGGGAACAAAAACACCTAGGCCTTGGGTGCGACCGGGTGCTCTTTGTTTTCCAAGGTACTGGAGAGTATGTCTTTCTCTCTGTTCGAAGTGAAAGAGCCCTGGGAAGATTCCGTGCTCAACGATATTAGGCGTTGGGCCACTTCCTCATCAGCGGGGTTTGCAAAGGATACACCGCCCGAAGAAGTGGGATGTGACCTTACTCTTACCCAGTTTCGGGCATGCGGGTCCATGATCGAGGCAAACGGCGGTGCGACCTCCTTCTAGACTGCCTCGTCATACTCCCTCATCCATTGTGTGATCTTGCCCGCGTACCCAGTTGAGCCGAGTCTGTGTGGGTGGGTGTTTTTTGACTAGACAGTCTTATGCGCCGCACTTTGAAGCACGAACTCTTCTGTCGTCTTCAACTCAACAAATCATCCCCAGACGTCTTCAGAGATGAACCCGTACTTCTGGAACAGAGTCATTTCCTTATTGACGTAATTAGTGACGAGGACGCTCTTGAAGTTCTTCCACGCCTTTCCCACCACTAGCAATGCGTACCGTCGCAGTGCAGGCATGGCGTCTTGTGGAAGCTCAAACGATGTGAATATTTGTCACCAGGTTATCGCGCTCATCATCTGTCAATGTCTTCCATGAAGGATAGGTGATGGGGACCCTTTCACATCCAACGATCCCACACATGGTCCGGAAAGCTGTCGTAGCCTTTGGAGGCGCAGTAGGAGCCCCATCTTGTGGATCGATTGCTGTGATGGTGTATCGGCTCTGATGCCTTTTACTAAGCCCTCTTGGACCGTGCCTCCTACGTTGAGTGCATCATCAGTGAATGAATCTACACATTCTAGCGAATAAGTCTATGGTTCAAGGCCTAGTTTAGGGAAATAAATGTTCTACAATACCCATTATCATCATCAAGCAAGTAAGGCAACAAAAAACGGAGAGCAATTCTCAGAAAACTCACAGAGGGCACGGGGGAGGGAGGAGGGCACCACGGAGGGGGAGGGCACCGCCGAGGGGGAGAGCACGGGGGAGGGAGGAGGGCATTCTTCTCTATGTGCATCACATCGATGCAGTGCCGAACTTCTAGGGGGGAACAGTGATGACAACACATCCATACCACGAATCAAATAATATTAATTAAGCAAAAGAGTATTAGCCTTATGGCCAATTATTACAAATAAGCAGCATCATAGCTTGAGTTCAATAAGAAACAGCGGAAACGAAATAACAAAAGCAAAGTAAGCCCATCCATTTGCCCAACAGACAATCGACTGGGGTTCGCATCCTAGCATTCCGGATCACCTTCGTCGTAACCACAAGCGTAGAAATCGTAGTCACCTTCAGCTTCTGCGAACTCTTCTGTGGAAGGTTGGGGATGTTGCAAGGGTGAGCACAAAATGTACTCCGCAAGTCTTGGAAACATAATGCATGATAACTATATGCAAGGCTAAACAATTGAAGGCATAATATGGCTCTTTTAGCATAAAGCAAAGTTTAACTGTAAATAACAATAGTAATTTCTTAAAGCTTCATTTGATCGAAAGGTAATTGTATAGTAATTGAATTTGATATGACAATTAAAGCAGGTTCCATCTACCTGACTGGCTCCATCTGCCAAACTATAACCCGAGAGTTCCATCTGCTCACGGATTCCCAAAACAACCATTTTCCTTTAAAACCAAAACCATGAAATCTACAATGTGCAAGCGTACCTCGCCTGCCCTTGACCGTGGGCACGGCTACTTAAGTAGTTTTAACTCTGCAGAGTGTGTACACTTTACCCACAAGACATGATCGACTATTGTTGCCATGCAATTAACACACTTCCTTTGGTGTGTCGGCAGAGAGATCATGACAAGGCCTTTACAATGTACAACCCCACTATTAACCTCGCCCGCTAAGGTTTCACCGCTGTTAGGGTTCTAGCCGCCGATCTGAAGCCCCTCTTGCGCTGCCAACATCCGCACTCACCAATGGCGAAGCTAATAATGAGACGCACAAATTATTTAGCCAGTCATACCCATATAGACTTGTGGTTGTGCGGTAGTGCTCACCCATGGTAACACACGCTTGGTCCTTAATTGACTAGGCGGAACATTCACATACCAAGGTCTCGTGCTTTCGCACCGCCAAACATCCATCCGCCCGGCCTAAATCATTTCCATTTTATTTTACTTAAATCACAGCAGCAACACCAATTGCCGCAATTTCACAAATAAGTTTAAACAACATTTGAAATGATTCCCATAATGGCACCATACCGAAACGCTTAAGCTAGACTAAGCAATTCTACCGTTCCATGCTAATCTACTGGATATCACCAAATAAAATAGCTAGTATATATCATCTAGGGTGTCAAAGGTTCAACATGATCAATACCAATGAGGGCTTAACCAACTGGAATTTAACTAAACCTTAAGACTATATTTAAAGTACTTTGCATAAAAGTAAGCATGCATAATTTAAAAACAACATAACATTTTCATAAAATTTGGGATCAATATGTTCAAGGAAGACTTGCCTTCGATGCTTCCTGCTGGATCTACCTCTGACTGATGATTTGCTTGAGCTTCGACTGCGTCGTCTACACGCAAAACGAGAGCAAATAAATAAAATAAATTTAAATAAAATTCAAATATTGAAAAGAATGGTACTGGAAGATAGATCTTGAATTTAGATGAATTTAGAAATTTGAATCACTGGAATCGAAGCTCAAACGAAGGAGAACTGGCTCCTGGAAGATTCCCAGATCAGAAAATCAGAAGAAAAAAAATCAGAGAGGCTGACACGTGGCAACACGTGATTGGTTGGATTTTCGGGTTTTCTAGAAAATCAGAAAAGGAAAAAGAAATACCGCTGACACGTGGGGCCCACATGTCAGTGGCTCGATCCACTGTGAGCTGAGTCCACCGAGGAGGAAGATGCCGACGTGGCAGACCACACTGACATGGCGACCACGCGGCGGCTAGGGTTGACGTGGCACGACACATGGCGGCCATGCGGAAGGTGACGCGGCGCGCATCTGACGACGCTGCAGAATCGGACGGCGGGAAGGCGAGGCTGAGACGGAGGCGACGTGGCGCAATCTGATGCGCACGCAGGAGATCGGACGGCCACGCTCACGGCGAGGGGCGATGGCGGCGGTGTTGGCGCGGGCAAGCACGGCGGCGGCGCGGACACGCTGGAGACGCGGAAGACGGCGCGGCTTTGCGCAAAAATGCGACGAGACGCGATCGGATCGGGGACAAAAGAAAGAGGACGATGCGGGGAATTCGGCGGGATCAAAACCAACGGCGAAGGCTCACCGACGGGGGAAGAAAAACGGCGAGAAGGCTCGGGACGGCGACGCAACTTCGGCGTGGTCGTGCGCGAGGATGACGGCACCTCGGGCTATGCGGAAAAGGGCGGCGGGTGCGGCGCGGAACGGCAAACCTCGGATGGGGCAGGTCTGCGGCTTAAATAGCCTGGGGAGGCGCGCAAAACTCGAAAACCGAGATGGCAGCGGCGTGCGACGCGAGGACTCCCGGCGCTAGGGTTTCGGCTCGGCGGCGAAGGCAGGCCGGTGACACTGGTGCAGCGCGGGGCGAGCGCCGAGAGAGGAGATGGGCGAGCGATCTGAAGCGGCGGCGGGCGAAGGAAAACAGGAGTGGGCCGCGGGGAAGGGAAACGGGCCGGCGGAAGGAATTCGGCCCGCGAAGAGTTTTCAAAAATAAAACATTTTCCGATTTAAAGAAATTCCAGAAATTCAAATAAATATCAAATAAATTTAGAAAAATCTCCAAAAATACAGAAAAATTCCTTGCAGCATAATGAACCCAACTAAAACTGAAAATACTTTGTTTGATGCATAGATTAGTCAAATTAAATCCTTTCATAAATAAAAAATTCAAATTAAGCTAAAATTAATTCAGGAAAAATGCAAATGGTGAATTTTCAAATTTAACCATTCTAAAATCCAAAATTTTGGAATGTTACACCTCTTTTGGGTTAGCAAACAAACGCTTCAAACGGGGAATTATAGACAGATACCACGCCACCTTAGCGGGAGGTCCTTTCTTCAACTCCATGCCCTCGTCGTCGTCATCCGATCTATCTTTACGCTTGTACCAAGATGCATTACACACCGGACATACATACAAGTTTGCGTACTCTTTGCGGTAGAGGATACAGTCGTTCGAACAAGCATGTATTCTTTCTACTTCCATTCCTAAGGGACAAAGAACCTTTTTGGCTTTGTAGGTGGTTGTCGGCAACTCATTTCCCTCCGAAAGCATATTTGCTAATAGACTTAACAGTGTCGTGAAACTCTTGTCGGACCAACTGTTGCTTGCCTTTAATTTCAGCAGTTCCAGCATGGATGACAACCTTGTGTATTTGAACTTGCAACCCGGGAACAAAGGTTTCTTTGAGTCGTCCATCAAGCCTCGGAATTTTACGTGCTCCTCCTCATCATGGTTCCCTTCTGCATCCTGTAGCATCTGATCCAGATTGTCATCGTGAAACCTATCTTCATCGAAAGCACAGTCGATATGTACTTCATCGACGATGGTACTACTACTTGGTCCCTACGTAATCTGCTCTTCACCGTGACTGGTCCAACATGTATACCCCCTTTTGAAACCCCGCAGGATCAAGTGTGCTTCGATCTGCGCTGGGTTTCGAAACATCCTCAAATTCTTGTAGTCAATGCATGGAAAAGGCATAAATTTCACCCCCTTGATCAACATATCTTCCTCTGCATCCCTTCTAAAAGCGGAGACACTATTAATGTACTCGGCGCTTGCACGGTTCTCAGTGTACATACAGCTTCGGTCCATCTAAAAGAACGAATGGATATGTAAACATATGCATGTAAGCTACATCTCCAGGGTAACGCAATTAGAACAAATGGATCTACACAAAGCTATAGCAAATGTATGTACTTTACATCACATAGAACAAATGTATCATACAACAAGCTAGATCTACAAATTGACCAGCATCATTTCCCTCTTTACCAAGCTAGATCTTAAATATAACGCAAATATGAACCAATTACTACTTTACATCTTAGAGAACAAATGGATCTACACCTAGATGTAGAACCGGTCAGCTTCATTTCCCTCTTTACCAAGCTAGATCTAAAATATAATGCAATTATGAAGCAATTACTAACCTTAGATGACGTAGACCACAAGGATCTACAATTACACCTCCAAATCTAGGGTCTCTTTCACCAGAAGTCATTCGCAGCCACGTCGAAAATATCTAGGAAACCCTAAAAATATAGAGGAGCTCGATCGGCTCTCTGTTCGTATATATAATGTAATGATCATCACAGACGGTTTGTGGATAAAACCTTCTGTGATGGTCTAATCCCGGACGGTTTGTGAATAAAACCGTTTGTGATGGATTTGACATCACAAACTTTTTGTAGATAAAATCATCTACGATTACGTCCATCACAAATTGTTTTATCCACAAACCGTCTGTGATGTTCCCAATGCTTTCGTCTTCCCAAGACAGGCGCGTGCGCAGTGTTTCAAGTTAATCGCTTCGTGTTCCAAATAATTAAACCATCTGTTGAAATTCCACTTCGAAGACCGTGTTCCAGGCATTTCGTTTCCCCAATGCAGATCGTTAATTGCACTTCGGCGACGATATATACTGCATCTCGATCGATAGCATTCCACATCCCTCACTGCAATTGTCTCTGATGCCGCCATGAGCAACAAAAAAGACAGCACCTCCTCTGTCGGCTTTGCCGCCCGGCCTCTGACGACGGCTCCGCCATCGCCACCGCCTTCACCTCCAATACCGCCGACTAACCCTCCGCCACCGCCATCGTCCCAGCCTCTGAGACCCCTACGGGAATGGCTGCGGCGCCACGCTGATGCCATATCAACGAATCGTCTGCTCCCTCCACGGCAAGCGGGCACTTTTGCTTCCTCCGCCTCAAGCGTCGGCGTCGGCCAGAAGCGTCCGCCGCCAACATCCTCCTCCTCCGACGATGACGACGGTAGCTACGACTCGTCGGAGGGCTATCGTGACAGTTGGGAGCTGGAGTATGACCCAGACAAAGTCGGTTCGAGCGAGGACCCTAACGGTCGCAGCGACGACTCCGACGATGACGACACCGGCGACGACAAGAACTAGATCGACTAAATAGTATTTCCCAGTAGGTTTTTGGTGGAAAACTTTTGTATAAACATATTGTGATGCTTATGCTCATAACATATGATGTTTGAATGTTTCCTCTGAGCGATTCACATACGGTTTGTGGATAAAAACGTTTATGATATGGTGATCATCACAGATGGTTTCATCCACAAACCGTCTGTGAAGTTCTTGCTTTTATCACAGACGGTTTGTGACTGAAACCGTCTGTGATGATCACCCCGTCTGTTGGGGTGATCATCACAGACGGTTTCAGCCACAAACCGTCTGTGATGAAAGCACAAACTTCACAGACGGTTTGTGGATGAAACCATCTGTGATAATCCGACATCGCAGACAGTTTCAACCACAAACCGTCTGCGATGTGCACGAAACACGTCACAGACGATTTTCGTACAAAAACCGTAAAGGAATGACAATATTCAAGAAACAAAATAATTAATCATGATAATAAAAAAATATAATAATCTCTATAATTGCCTATAGACATATCTCAAACAATACATGTATATACTAATAAGATGGCATGACATAGCCCCCATCATTCCTCCATCCTCCCTTTTCCATGTTGGCATCCACTTAAATCTTCCACACTAAAGCTGACCCTACAAGGCTACAAGCCTTTTTCCCCTCCTTTATTTTCATATCCTCCTACTACATCAGCACACTATATGCTGCTAGATTTCAAAAAGCAAAGGACACTTTTGCCCAAAGCCTCCTCGATGCCTCCCATTCCTTCCCCTCATGCTAGCTCTCACCTTATGGGCATAGCCGCATAGGCATAGGGCATAGCCTCACCTCAGTTCAAGTGCTCACCACTGTTCTATAACCATCACCACCACCGTCTCTTTGTGCAAGAATGGCGACCGCCATGCCAGCGACAACGACGACGACGATGCCCTTGCCGGACTACCAGGTGTCCGGCGCGGACGCCGCCCCGCGGCACGGCTCGGGGTCCGTCGGCCCGTTCTTTACGGTGCTCGCCGCCGTGCTGGTGCTCACCGTCCTGTCCTGCTTCTTTGGCCGGGTGTGCGCGGCGCAGGCCGAGGGCCCCGATGAGTGGTATGACTGCACGAGGCTGGTCCGCCACAGATGCTGGCGGCGGCGGTCGCCTCGCCGGCCGGTCGAGCTGTCCGCGGGGGTGAAACGGCAGGCCGCACTGCCACTGCCCGAACCGTGATAAGGCTAGGGCACCAGCCTCCTCTTCCTTTGTTTCACCTTGCTGGTTAGTATGATAGAAGGAAATAAAAAAGATGCTTGTATATCAATGTAATATTGTAAAACTTCGAATGTTCCTTTCAATCCTTGAGTTTTCTTGATGTTACTGATTAAAGATGATTTAGCTAGCATTCCTTGCTCATTCTTGTGTAGTAAGATCATAGTGTTATGGCAGTTGCTTACCGTCAGTTATTTTTTGTCAGACTGGCTCATAATCGGCCGCTGAATATGCTAGGACTTAGGAGGTGGTCTTTACACATTGATTTTCTTTTTTATTTTTTTTGCAAAATATATTTCCCTTTTATTATCATTTTGTTTTCCAATCGAAAATAAATAATAACTTGCTAGGTAACTTAAAAAGAAGATTGCTGCCCTTTAGAACTGACTAAAATAGGGCCAAATAAGGAGACAAGTAGGTTCCCCTTAGTCACAACTCAGTAAAACAAACAATTATAACATGCAAATATCTAAAGCACAAGCATCCATTATCATACTTCCATTTATGATCCTTTGATTCCATTCCAATAAAAGACGAGTCATTATCTCATCAGAAACATTACCATTATTGGTTACAATACACTTGAGAGAGCAGGTAAGGGGGCAAAAGGCATACAACAAAATGAAATTCTACCATCAGCTTACAAGCATCTACAGGTGTAAAAGAAAAAGGAAAAAAAATACACAACCTTAATAGCTAAAAATGAACTTTACACCAGGTATTCTCTTAGCCTCCTTGAGATCTATCTAAGCAATATCGTGTGATTGCTCTATCATCTGAACTGGAAGAACTACATGACACCATAGAAGCAACAATTCAAGAATATCCCCAAGTTCCGATCAGTCCATTTTTGTCATCGTTCCAGAGAACATTCTATAAGCTGTACAGAACACAAAATCTACTAAAAAAAAGCTAACCCTGAACTTCTAGATCGGTTTCTTTTGTTACTTGCATAGCATTGCCATCACGACGAGCAGAGATCCCAACCATCCTCTGGTGTGACGATGTCCGGTGTCGTGATGACAATTGTCTTGCTACTTCCGGATCTTCGGCCTTCCCTAAGTATCTTTTCCACTGAATCTTGTTATGGAACATTGGGAAGAAGCGGATCTGGATTGCGGCATAGCTAAAGTAAGGGATGAGTGTTGTCATCACCACAAAAAGTGTCACCAACCAATATGAAAGGGCCGGCGCCAACTGTTCAATGAAGACCATGTATGCTGTTGTAGAATAATTCGGATCTACAGCACCATAAGCCAAGAGGAAGAGGTACCATACAGCAATGCTGCCCCATATGAATATGTGCTGGATTATGGTGAAGTAGTTCACCGAGAGTGCCATTTGGCAGTTCACAACCCATACGACACAAGTGTACATGACAACACCTAGGGCATCCAAGCCCGCAACTTGACCATTCTGACGGAATGCCTGATCCTCAAAAGCTGTAGTGCAGAAGAAAAAGATTAAAATGGCATTCATTACACCATTAAGCATCCAGCCAAGTATCCGACGCCAGCTGAATAATATATTCTGAACACCTTCTTGGTAGAGCTCCGGATACTGCAAAGTAGCATACAGAACAGGATCTTTATTAAAAAAAACAGCTTGGTCAGATGGAGGGGAAATTAACATGCATAGCTCCTGCGCTTCAATGTAACATGAAAGATACAACGTTATCTTAGTTTGTTACAGAAGACAGTGAAAGGAACTCAAAATACTAGTACAGCACAAATAGGACTTCCTGAGGCATCTCTGTGGCAAAATGTCTCCTTGGAATGGATTAAGCAAGAGATCATTAAAAATCATTAAATCGTATGAAAACATATACTACGTGAACACTTTACCTAATCACGAGGACCAAGAACACAACAAAAGAAGAAATTTTAAGCTTAATCTTAAACAAAATATAATTTGGTAACATCTAAGCAATCACATAGCGTAGTTTCTTCAGAAGAGATGAGGTAGAACATGTTTCTAGATTAATATAGGATGATAAATGGATATTTCCCAGTTTTGTCTACTACTCTGAAAGATCATTTTTTTTTCCAAACTGTTTAGCAGTGAGGTACCTGTAGACACAGCCTGGAAGACACATCCTGATCAAATACTCCCAATGCAATGACAGGAAGGGAGGTGAAAATGACATTATACAGTGACAAGAACCAGTCATTATAAGCTGGCTTCCCTGAGAAGGAAGCAAACGCTTCATACAGAAAGATGGTGACTCCAAAAGTAACATTCTTGTAGAAGAAATAGCATATCTGCACCAAAAATAAGATCAACATGATGCTTGAATTTCAATAGCTGATTATTAGGTCCAAACAAACATAAAATATACCATCACTGAAATGCGTCGGTAACACCAATGGCCGTGCACCAGGAGTAACCGTTCCAGGAAGCGGAATTGGGCTATGGCCACATCACTTGCCATGACAGCCTAAAACATTGTGAACAAGAACAACAAATCATTAAAAAATTATAGTGGGCACAAGCACCTTCACAAAATTTACAAAGCATCAAATTAGTAACCTGCATCCCTTCAACACCATTAATGCCAACCCCTATGTCAGCTTCCTGAAGCATGCCAACATCATTTGCCCCATCACCAATTGCTAAGGTCACTTTATGTGAATGTTTAACAAGTCTTGTAACCTGCAAATGTTGCACCATGTTAATGTCTTTACATGTACGTTTCTAATAGCAACGCTAGGAGAATTACATAGAAAAAGGAAAATATGATCTTCGTAAAAGCAAAAAGGCTGACCAGTGCTTTCTGCTTCGGCGAAGATCGACAACATATAACTGATGCACACTTGGCAGCAAGATCCAAGAGCTTGAGCTTGACATCATCTTCCAAAGCATAAGTTAATGATTGACCATCAATGATCAGTGCAAAAGATTCAGTGCTGGACTGATTTAAGGGTGGAATATGTTTGATTCCATCCTCTATCTGATCCATAACCTTTTGCTTTGATGCCTGGAGAGCCAATAAAGAGAGAAGTAATTATGACGCTTTTGATTGTCTAGGTTTAGCAATTATAAATGTGATTGCCCCTTTTGTTAAACTGTCTTTCTTTTCTAAACATCTGGGCGCAAATTGTTGTGAATATAGTCATTCCAAAATTACAATTGTTTAATACTTCAAAATTAGAATGACTTAAATATGTAATGATTAAAAAAATAACTTAATCATTTATATACCTTGGCAATAGTTTGTTTGTCCCCATTTTTCTCCAATGCAATGATGTCAAGTGCTTCCAGGGTGATGATTATCTTTGTCATTCCTTGTCTAAGTAGGCTACATGCAAAGCTGAAAGATGAACAAGCACATGAATCAGAAAAGGAAATAGCCATGTTGTACTAAAAAGTTCCTTTTCCATGAAAAAAATACAATACATACCCAATATTGATGGCTGTCTCCATCTTGTCACCTGTCAGCACCCATATCTTAATTCCTGCTTGTGCAAGCTTGTCTATGCATTCTGGTACCTGAATATAAATGCACATGCACACAAATGAACAAGCAATATTTGTTAGAATGCATTTGGAAAAAATGGCTGGAAAAGACAGCCTATTCACTAAAAGGCATACCCCTTTCTGGAGTTTGTCTTCAACAGCAGTGGCACCAAGAAGAAGCAAGTCCCGCTCAATGCTATCAGCAGCCTCCTCTATCTTTTCATCTCTGTCAGCGCTTACAGAAGTTTTGGCAGCGTTGAATTTTTTATCGAAGTTCTCGTACTCTTTCTCATCCAAGACACGGTATGCAAGAACCAAGGTTCTCAGACCAGAGTCCGAATACTCATTTATGTGCCTTTTAGTCACATCCTCAAATTTTCTTCCAGTTGGTGCAAGCCTTTTGAACATCACACTGTTCACATGGAGAAGAGAGATAAGAAACCATGGACAGGAACACAGGTTTCACAGTTATCTGTGGTAAAAGATACATAAATTTAGAACAAATGCAGTACTAGTACTAACCTATCAGCACCCTTGCTAAGCAGTAATATCCTTCCCTCTGGTTCCCTGACTATCACAGACATCCGTTTCCGTGAGCTACTGAATTCCAAGATATTTAGGAGCTCATACTTTCTGTAAAAGAATGTCAATGTCTCAAATTTAGGTAACAAGCATTATCTTTTAAGGAAACAGAGAAAATTGACTTACATATTTTCTACAACATTCCGACTTGGATCCCGTTCACGAACAATTATACTTGTCTGTGCTCTCTTGTAAAACTCAAACCCTACTTCTCTTGCTGCAATAACAAATGCAGCTTCGTCAGGGGACTCAGCTTCATATGAAACCTTCCCAGTATCTTCATCTATTTCAGGTATGCATGTATGACAGATGGCTAGAAGACGGAAAAAATCTCTTATCATATCCCTATTAGGCTCATGAATCCAGTTTCCATCCATAATGCGTGCATCCTTGAAATTAAACCCTTTAACATGAGTACTTTCATCAATTTTTTTCTCCTTGTGGTCTCCGCTTTCTATCTCATGATGATCTAACGGGGCTCCTTTCCTCAGAGCCATAGCTTTCTCAACTTCTGTGATACCCTGACCATAGGCAGTGCCAGTAATCGAACACTTAATAAACTCCATCATGTTACAGGTCAATGTGCCAGTCTTATCAGAGAGAATTGTATCAACTTGACCTAGTTCCTCATTTAGATTCGAAGTACGGGCATGAGTTGGCTTATCCGATTCTTCATGATACATTTCAATGTCCTGGTTGATGAATAGCGCCTGCAAGATCTTGACCATCTCAATAGATATGTACAAAGAAATTGGGATGAAGTAGCTGTACAACATCAAGGCTGTCAACAAATGAAAGAAAGATGCCAGAGCTGCTCGCTTCGGATCATAAAATATAGTTGAATCATCTGGGCGAAGATACCACCGTTTCGGCTCACCGTTCCTTAAATCATCTTTGGTCCATATACCGAAAAAGACTGAACCAAGTAATGCAATTATCAGTAGCGAAGACATCAGAAGGTAAATGATTTTATCCATTTTTTTCTCAATCTTGCTTCGTTTAGATGGTGGATCAGTTGCATTTTGCATCACTTTTGTATCGTGACCTGCGAAGATGACTGCTCCATATATGTAGTCAGTGTTCCGCAGCTTTGAGTCCCGAAGAAGAAGCTGTTGGGGTGACAAAGGATACGGCCGGCCTTTCCATTCCATAGTACCAACAAAAGAGTAGAGATTTGCATTTGGGTCTTCGCATTTTATCATTTGTCTGAGATTTCCAAAACTAGTATCCTCTTCTAAATCCGATGTCACTTCAAGAGCTTGTTTAATTTTCAAATTTGTTTCACCATCAAGGTTCATAGTCTCTACATAACAGATTCCATCCGGATAGTTAGATGAAAGCAGAATCAAATCAGCAGGAAAGAAATTATCCTTCTCCACCTTTATTACATCTCCAACTTTGATATCTTTCCATTTTGTCTCTTCAAATTTGCCATTGCCTCTATGCACTTTTACTATCCGATTGTTGAGCTCATGATCCTGGGTGAAAAATTGCATATATCCACTTAACATATCAATAGCATGCAAAATGCAAATAAAATACCCAAAAACTAATTAAATCTTAGAGATAATGGAGCAAAATTTCAGGCTAATCTTTGTGCAAAAGACCACTGAGGTGTTTACCGCATCAACAATTTCCAGCTAAGCTGACCATTGATATATTCGCACACAAAAACAAGATGGTTCTTGTAAAATGAAATCATGTGCCACAACTGAGATTACAAATTCTTGCTGAATCAGTTTACCAGCTGCCTATTAGAATGAACAAATTTGGTCCAGTATAATCCACAATGACATCATATCATAGTAACTAGAAATGCGGTTCGTCCGAGTTACCGTACGGGATTCGGGTTCACGGTTTGCCACTTTTTCCTCCAATTTCCACTGTGAATACGAACCCTATATCCTAAACAAGTTCGGGTTCGACAAATCAGGTTCGCGATTCGCAGGGGTTTATAGCAAATCCGGTAACTATGCATCATATATTCATATGAATACATCTCAAGAATGCAAAATGCTGATACTAAAAATTTAATGCTCAAAACCAAAGTAATTTGCAAACGTAGTTCAGGGCATTGTTCAGAAAGGAAGGTTATGGCTTTTATAACTAACACATATTATTTCGGCTTGTATAATTGAAACACATATTATTTCTCTAGAAAAACCAAGCAACACATATCAATTTTAGAATTAACATACCAAAGAAAATGACTATTCTTCTTTTGTCATGGTTTTCTCACTTTCAATTACCTGTGTTTCTTAAACAAATTGAAAATTATAATTTACCCAAAAAAAAACTAACTTTATATTTTCCCCGCAGACTCATGAGATTGATTTATTGATCTAGAAGGAAAGCTCCTTCAGCTTTAAATTCCTACTACTTTGTCCCATCCCTAGTCATGGAATCATGTAATATTTTTACATTCATATACAAACTTAGATGTATATATAAAAACACCCCACACTAAGAGAAAAGGAGAAGCTCTACAATTGATATGACAGATTTGTTTCTACTCAATTAAGCAGTTAACGCAACAACCATTGGATAGATTGGGTTATGCTTACAAGGAAGTTGAGTTCTTGTGAATCATAACTAACACTCATATGAATCAAATAAATCTCGATAAATATTATTGACACATGCTAGGATTTGAAAGGAAGGAAACAAGAACAATACCTGCTGTTTCCTCCTCCAATCCTCAACCCCTTCTTTTGCCATGGTCGCCGTAATCACGATGCACAATGGCACGAGCGCACTGACTGCAGTGTAGGGCGCCAGTGGGGTCAACGCGAGGATACCCGAGACCAGGAAGTAGAAGTTGGCCACCCTCCTGAACTGCTCAAAGAGGGACTTGGGCAGGAAGGTAACCAACGTGTACTTTGTTGTCGACACCTCATTCAGTGGATATCTGAAGCCCTCCACGTCATGCCTGTCGGGCTCGTTGACATAAACAACTCGGGAGAACCCCGTCGTTCCAATCCGTGAGTGATCCTCGCTTGAGCCCTTGCTGCACAGCGCGAAGGTGTACAATGCGCTGAGCTTCAGCTTGAGTCTCCTCCTCCCCTCAGCCATTTCAAAACACACAGACAAATCACTGCACCAAGCTAATCTCAACACCCCCAAGAGCTCAACAAGCGCAGGGTTCTTGACTAATGACTACTGCTGCTGAGCACTCAATTTGGTCCAAGCTTATTGAACTTGTGGGAGGAAACAGGAGCCCGAGATTTTTGAGCTCAATCTGCAATTCCCCCAAGAAGCGCCAGATCAGGTCCAAACTGCTGGGTTCCCCCTGAGCAAGAACAACTCAGATTTCTTCCTAAAAAACACCTTGCAATAAATTCCAACCCTCCTCCCACCCAACTCGACTCCACTCCACCCCCACCTACCTAAAAAAAGTAAACGAACCACACACGGAGACACAGCTGCACAAGGAACTGGACTGGACTGGACTGAACTAATCCTAACCAAATCACCTCACAGGAACACCTCAAGAACAAGTGCTCAGGAGGGGAGCTCCAAGATCCCAGCCCACCACGGCGCCTTGAGCCCAAAACCCCGGGGAGAGCCCTCCTCCCGGAATCGCAGCTCGAGGTGACGGCTCCACCGGAGACCCCGATCCATGCGGCGTTCCTCCCTCGCCCAGCGCTTCGAAGAAACGCCCCCCAAGAACTTATCGGGCGCGCGAGAGAAGAATCCCGCGCGATGGCAATGCGAATGCGCCGAGGAGCCCCGGCGGCAAGGAAGGAAGCAACGGGACCCCGCCCGATTTCTTGCGAGGCTTCCCTCAGCGAATCAGGGACGAGGACACAAAGGGGGAAGGGGAAACTCCAAAGTTTTGGGGAGAAGAACAAGAAGAAGAACGCGGGGGAGGTGAGGTCAATGGAATGTAGTAGGAGACGGGGGATGCGACGCGATGCGATGCAAGAGAGGAGAGACGTGTGCGATGGGGTGGGTGGGTGGGTTGTTGCGTTGGCGTCGCCTCTGCTGTGCTGCTGCTACCTGTCCTGCCTCTCCGGTCCGGTTGGGGGTTTTGGGTTGTAAAAAACTGCCACTCGTCTCTCATGGACCAGTTTTTCTAAGGCGACCAGCATACCTAGATCTCTCCCGGCCCTGGGTATCATCCTCCCAGGTTTATCAAAAAAAAAAAAACGTTTTTCGAAAAATCGCTCGAAATTCGAAATTCGAAATTCGAAAAACCGAGTCGAAAACCGTCACAAACCGAAGGGTTAAGAAATCAAAAAATTAGAAAAAAATTTCAAAAAACAGACAACGAGAAACCGCTCGGTTTTCACCGAAAACCAACCGATCAATTGAATGTTCTGTAAAAACGGTTTTTGAGCGGTTTTCAACTGTTTTCGAGCGGACAAATTTTTTCAATTTTTTGAATTTTATTCTTTTAATTAGACCGATTTACCGACCGGTTTTGGATCTCGAACCACAGCGGTAAGATCGAAAACCGCGGTTTTTGAGCAGTTTTCGCCGATTTTTGAAATCCTGCTTCCTCCTTATTTTTCTTTCCTTGCGTGTATCTATTTTTTTACCCTTCTTTGAATCATTGCGTTTATTTATTATTGATTTTTAGTGAGATTTCTTACCATCTTTAGACCTCTTGGTACTACTTCAATGTAAATTTTTGTATATTTCAAAGATGGTAAAAAGTCTCATTTTTAGTTTATACGGTGTTATTTTGTGAACTTTATTATTTTATTCAATTGATATAGGTTCTCATTCGAATGTTACGTAATAGACAATGTGCGGTATCAGTTTATTACATATTTTCAACACCCTCTCCCTTCCCCTGTACTTTTGTTGAGTATTATTTTTCTCGTTGCAGTTTGATCAACTATGTTTTGTGTCAATCCTATCTTATGAGTACACAAAAATACCACGAGTGGATATGCGAGGAAGATACACGTTTCTGTGACATCACCCGAACCATGGCACAATGAACTGATTTTAAAGCCAATATGCCAGAGGCAGGTATTACGTCTGTAAGGACCCGAATCCACTGATTCGAACCCACTGTGTTTACCGCACTAGTCCCAGGATCAACGCTAGTGCACACAGCTTAACATTGGTACATATCACATCATACACAACGATAATAGAATAATAGTTCATTTATTGATATAGCTAAATGTATGATCTTATGACCAACTAACATTATTAAGCCACGCAGGGCAAGACTGAGAATATAAGCTAATAATTAAGCAGCGGAAAGTAGAAACGTAGATAGCTCATCAGCACCACAGCAACCGACAAGGCTCGGACCCTAATGACTCGTGTCTTCTTGGACTTCATCTTCCAACACAGGTGTAGATTCTTCAACTGTTGATTATTGTTGTTTGGCAAGGGTGAGTACTTAAAGCACTCAACAAGTTGTGCACAGAATGCAGTTCTATTTATCTATATGTAAGGCTTATTCCAAAGGATAGGCTATCATGGCTATTTTGCAATAAGCAGCATTTATGAACAAATACAATAATAGATTGTAAAGAATGTAAAACGAATAGCAATAATAAATAAATTCAGTATTTCTCAAGTAAACCAAGTTTCCAATCCTAAATCAAGTTCCAATCTTCCATATGGCAATCCTGCCATCCCAACCAAGTTGTCCAATTTATTAAACTAACCCTTAACTGTAATTCCCGAGCATTGCTCAATACCGCGAGCACGGCTATCCGAATAGTTTCACACTCTGCAGAGGTTATGCACTTTACCCACGTGATACAACCAAACACCACAAAGGCGAGAGATTATAACAAAGCCTTTACAGTGCTCTGGCTTAACCCGGTACTACCCGCTAAGGTTTCAACACTGGCGGGTCTGAAAACCACATCCAGGGCCCCCCTCTTGCGCCATGTGAATTACACCTTGACCCGGGAACTCACACCGACCACGATAGTATCAACATTAAGACTTTGCAAATTACTCAGCTAGGCTGGCCCATACCAGACATGTGGTTGCATGATTGACTCAGGTCAAAGGCTTGCAAGGTTAAGTCCTTAGTGTGATCGAGGCAAGACTTCCACATACCCTCTGCCCATCGGGCCTACCTTGGCCTCCTCGCCCCTTGCCACTTGCCCCAATCTAAGTTATTATCACCCCGTTGATTACCAAGCACCACATGCCATCAACAATTCAACATCGTTGCGTGACATGACTCGCCACAACAACTCAATCTCATCGTGTGATCCCACATGACACACAAGTTCATAATATTGTTCCATATTCCATTAATCAAGATTAATTATCAATGATTCTGACACATGTGATGACGTGGCATGGCTAAGCAACTAATACGAACTAATCCTCCAATGTTGATTATAGTCATTAATCAACTATATTAAACCAATCTAGGGTGACAATGGATCATGGCATACAATGACAAGGTAGGGTATAGATCAATCTGGTATTTTAGCTAAGCCCAATCTAATTTGAAACAGTTGTATATTTGAAATATATGCAATAGCGTAAATCAAACATAGCAATTTTATAAACATGGGTTCAACATGATCAAAGCACAACTTGCCTTGGAATAGGTCCTGATCTGGTTCTAGAACTTGCTCTTGGGTTGCTGGGTCTTCCTCCGAAGCGTCGCACAATTCAACGTCTACGCGTACCGAAGGAGAAAAGCAAATAAATACCAAAACAGAGAGCAATTGAACTCCAAAAATCAAATAAAATTCACCATTAAATAGATCTCAATTTTACAAATTTTTAGAAATTTGAATCACTCAAATCCGAGTTAAATTGCAAAAGATATAGCCTTTTGAAGTTTGAAATAAATCATCAAATTAGAAAATCGAAATTCGGAATTAACAGATTTATTTTTAAACGAAAACTGATTTATTGCGTCATCATGACGTCGACATGACGCCAATACTGAACCGGACCAATCGAAGCCGACGCGTGGCCTCGGTGCATAGACACGGTCCACGAGACCTCCTCCGTCCATCGTGAACCCGCGCGACGACGCCGATGCTTGCGCCGACACGCGGCTGGTCACGATTGGTTGCAGCGACGGCGCGATCTTGAGCGCACTAGTTTGATCGGACGGCTACCGATCTCACGCGACGTGGCCGCACACCCGCCGCGGGATCTAGATCTAACGGTCAGCGCTTACCAAAGACGTTCACTGTTCACGCGGCGACGTGGCACGATCTTGACCCTTCACTGGAGATCCAACGGCTTCCAAAGCTTCAACGTGACGATGGCGACGCGGCGGCGCAACTCCACCGGACGTGAGAACGAAGACCTCGGCTACGGCGTTCCGGCGATGAAACGGCGACAATTCCTCACGGATCCGACGCGGCGCGGTTTGGCGATCTCGATGGCGGCACTGGGGACGGCGAAAGATCAACGGCGGCGACGAAACCGAGCAGAAACCACCACGGCAAGGACCTTCACTTCGCGAGCTCTCGTGCGAACGACGGCGACACGAGCCTCGGGCTTTGGAAAAGATGCGCGGCGCGAGTGAGGAGTTCGTTCCGCGTCGGCGCTTTAAATAGTCAGACGGAAGGCGTGTCCGCCGGACTCAAGACGGCTCGTGGCGGCGGCGACTCGGCGGCGACTCGAAAAACGACGCGGCTTCATCCAGACGCCCACGCAGCGTCGCTCAATCAACGGCCCCGAAGCGCCAACGACGCGGCGAGATCTCGGCCGTTGGGTCTCGATCCAACGGTCGGGATTTCTTAGGCCTAGGGTTTTGGCCGGCAGCAAGCCGCACGGCTATCTGGGCCGCACAATTGCATGGGCCGCCCGCCATCGCTCACACGCTTTTCAAAAGGTTTTCATTTAAAATAATTCCGTAAATTCATTTAATTTGTTTTAGGCAATAAAATAATCGGAAAAATCCAAAAAATCTCAAAAATCTTGTGAGACATTCGGACTCAAATAAAATATTTTTACCAAAACTTTATTTTAACTTTGCATAGATTTAAATACTTTTGGATAAAAGCAATAAACTTGAAATAAGATTTAATTCAAATAAATCCAGAAAAATCTAAATAAATTCCAGAAAATCACAAATGCACATTTAAGCAATAAAATAATATTTGGCAGATTTTTGGGATGTTACAAACCTCCCCTTAACAGAATCTCGACCCGAGATTCAGGGCTAACTAGAGAATAGGTTCGGGAATTCTGACTTCAAATCTTCTTCTCGCTCCCAAGTGGCTTCACTTTGAATGATTGCTCCATCAACTCGCAAAGCGAATAGACTTGTTTCTGGTCTTGCGATCCATAACATCCAAAATTCCGACCGGTTGCTCTTTATAAGTCAAATCTTCTTGCAGCTCTATTGCATCCAATGGGGTTTGCTCCGTTGGCACTCTGAGACACTTCTTAAGCTGCGACACATGAAATACATCATGCACTCCTGCCAAGGACTGAGGCAACTCTAATTGATAAGCTACCTCTCCTCGACGGCTCAGAATCTTGAACGGACCAACATATCTTGGTGCAAGCTTCCCTTTAACGTGAAATCTTTTAACGCCCTTAAGAGGGGTAACCCTGAGATACACATGATCTTCTGGTTCAAAACTCAAATCTCGACGACGATTATCTGCGTAGCTTTTCTGCCTTGACTGTGCTATCTTCAACCTCTCTCTGATCATTGCAACTTGACTTTCTGCCTCTTCGAGGATATCTGGTCCAAACACCAAACGCTCTCCCGTTTCATTCCAATTCAACGGAGTACGACAAGCACGTCCATACAATGCCTCAAATGGTGACATCTGTAGGCTAGCTTGATAACTATTATTATAACTGAATTTTGCGTATGGCAAACATTTATCCCAAGATGTAGCATACGCTAGAGCACAAGCTCTCAACATATCTTCCAAAATCTGATTTACTCTTTCGGTCGACCATCATCATGCGGGTGATATCTTTGTACTAAAATTCAGACGGGTTCCCATTGCTTCGTGCAACTTATTCCAAAATCTCGAGGTAAATTGGGTACCTCTGTCTGACACAATCTTCTTTGGCACTCCATGCAGACATACAATCCTTGACATGTACAATTCTGCCAAACGATCTCCGGAGTAAGTGGTCTTTACTGGGATGAAATGAGCGACCTTGGTTAGACGATCCACTATAACCCAAATGGAATCGTAACCTTTCTGAGTCTTAGGTAGACCGGTGATAAAATCCATTCCGATTTCCTCCACTTCCATTCCGAATTTTTAATCTACGCAATGCATCAGTGGGTCTTTGATGCATGGCTTTTACCCTCTGACATACGTCGCATAAAGCAACATGCTCAGCCACTTCACGCTTCATATTTGGCCACCAGAATCTTTCTTTCAAATCTTGGTACATCTTAGCACTTCCTGGATGAATTGAGTACTTTGAATCATGAGCTTCCTCAAGAATCAATTGTTTGACTCCTTTTTATCCCAGTACACAAATTCGACTTTTGAAGAACATGGTCCCTTGTTCATCTAGAGTAAAATCTAAGGCTAGGCCTTCTTCCTTTTAGCCTTGATTTTTGAAATTTTATCGTCATCTTGTTGACCTTCTCTAATCGATCCTCTAGTGTTGGCTTCACTTCTAGCGCAGCTATCATTCCTTAGAACGACTTCCAATCTTAACTTCAAACTCCTTGCATAATTCGGTTGATCCTCCATTGACAATGTATTTGCGCTATGGCTCTTTCGACTCAGAGCATCTGCCACCACATTGGCTTTTCCAGGGTGATAATGGATTCCCACATTATAATCCTTAATTAGCTCAAGCCATCTTCGCTGTCTCATATTCAGGTCAGCTTGAGTGAATATGTATTTCAGACTCTTATGGTCCGTATATATCTCACATCTATTTCCTATGAGATAATGACGCCATATCTTTAAAGCATGCACTACGGCAGCTAATTCCAAATCATGCGTTGGGTAATTCACTTCATGCGGTCTTAACTGTCTCGACGCATAAGCAACAACTTTGCCTTCCTGCATTAACACGCATCCCAAGCCTTGCTTTGAAGCATCGCAATAAATATCAAATCCATTCTGCACATCTGGCAACACTAATACGGGGGCTGTTGTCAAACGCTTCTTTAATTCCATGAAACTTTTCTCGCACTCTGGCGTCCATGCAAACTTCTTTTCTTTCTTCAACAACTGCGTAAGGGGTTTAGCAATTATCGAGAATCCTTCTATGAACCGACGGTAATATCCCGCCATTCCGTAAAACTACGGATCTGGTAATGAAACTTCGGTTGCTCCCAATGCAACACTGCGTCCACTTTGCTTGGGTCAACTGCTACTCCTTTAGTAGTCATTACATGACCAAGAAATTCTACTTTCTCCTTCCAAAATTCACACTTGCTAAACTTAGCATATAGCTGATGCTCTCTCAGCCTCTCTAAAACCATTCTGAGATGTTCTGCATGCTCTTCCTCTATCTTCGAGTAAACCAAGATATCGTCTATGAAGACTACAACAAACTTATCCAAATATTCCATGAAAACCTTATTCATCATGTTCATGAAATATGCTGGGGCATTAGTCAATCCAAATGACATGACTGTGAACTCATAATGTCCATATCGCGTAGAAAACGCAGTCTTAGGCACATCCTCCGCTCGGATCTTCAATCGATGGTATCGAACGAAGATCTATCTTGGAGAAACTCACTCCTCTTAATCGATCAAATAAGTCATCGATCCCGGGCAGCGGATACTTATTCTTGATCGTTACTTCATTCAGTGCCACGTTAATCGATGCACATTCTAAGACTTCCGTCCTTTTTACGAACAAACAAAACCGGGCTCCCCACGGTGATGAACTTGGTCTAATGAAACCTTTTTCTTGCGGTTCCTCAATCGCTTCTTCATTTCCACTACCTCGTCGGTAGGCATCCGATATGGTCTCTTTGATATCGGTCTGTGTCCACAGTGCTAATTCAATCACGAACTCGATATCACGGTCCGGTGGCAATCTGGCAAATCTTACCGAAACACATCCGGTATTCCACAGCATCGCACATCTTCCATCTTGATGGCTTTCACGCTGTTGACCATTAATCGCCCATCTCGAATGCGGTCGCTTGAAACTCTACTTTCTTGCCACTAGGGCCTTCCAAAGTCACGATCCTTCGCCACAATCCAAAACGGCCTTATACTTAGACACCAATCCATTCCAAGGATGACGTCTAGGATTGCGCATCCATCAAGATAAGATTCGCTAGGAATTCTATCCCATCCATAAGCAACTTAGCTCCCAAACACCCAAGGCTAGATCTAAGCTCGGATCACGGGCTTGGACTAAGAGCACACACTTAAGATTCACCACTTTAAATCCATTCTTGGTTGCAAAACTTTGAGACACAAACGAATGCGAAGCTCCAGAATCAAACAAAACTGTAGCAGGTACTGAGTTGACCAGAAACTTACCCAGTACGACGTCTGTTGCCTCTTGAGCTCCATCTGCAGTGATGTGGTTGATCCTTCCACGCACTGTTGATTGCGGGGTTGCTCCAGCTTGACCTGGCGCACGATTTCCTCCTGATGCTGGTGCTTTAGCGGGTGTTGTTCCCAGGTTGAAACGAACTGGCGTGATGCCTCCCTTCTGTGGACACCTATTTGAAAAGTGCCCTAGCTCATTGCAAGTATAGCATCTCTTCACTGCGGATTGCTGATTTCCTCCTGGTGCATTGTTGCCCTGTGCTGGTGTCTGAAAGCTCTGATTGGCAGGGCGAGGTGCAGGGGTTGATGTCCTGTTCACAGCTGGTGGTTGGAATCTAGCAAATTGTTGTGGTGACATCCTCAAACGTAGATGGTTCGGACGTCCACCTTGATTAGTCATTAAGCGCTTACGGTTCTCACCCAGCTCTTTGCGCTTATCCTCTAGGATCAAAGCCTTATTCACTAGCTCCTGAAAATCTGAGAAATTGTGGGTAATCAGTCCCACCTGCAGTCCTGAGTTCAGTTCCTTCATGAAACGAGACTGCCTAGCTTTATCTGTCGCTACGTCTTCAGGGGCATAGCGAGCTAACTGAGTAAATTTATTCAAGTATTCGGCCACTGGTTGGCCTCCTTGCTTCAAAGCTCAACTCTTCCTTCTTAAGGTCCATCATTCCTCCGGAACATGATCTTGGCGGAAAGCATTAGTAAACTCCTCCCGTGTGATCTCTTGTGGGGCTCCATGAGCGGCACAAGAGTTCTCCCACCACTCTGCGGTCCCTTCCAGGTTGATGAGAGCGTAAAGCACCTTCTCATTTCCTTCACACCGTGATGTGCGATTTCTTCTCAATGGTCCTAAGCGGTCCATCGGCTTCCAAAGGATTCACATTTCCCGAAAAAGTTGGTGGCCTAGTCCTCATAAAATCTGATAGCTTTGACATAGGTCGAGGTCCACCATGATTGTTCTGAGTTGCAGGGTTGTTGTGATTTACTGCTGCATTGGTCATCTGCTGCATCTGCTGCATCATTGTCTGCATCAGTTGAGTCTGCGCTGCAAGAAACGCTCCCAGATTCTGCATGTCGACTGGCGGTGGTTGAGGGTTGCCTCTGTCGTTGGTGTTGTCGTTCTGACGCAGTCCACTTCCTGA
The DNA here is from genome assembly GCA_036346275.1 of Otatea glauca. Lineage (NCBI taxonomy): Eukaryota > Viridiplantae > Streptophyta > Magnoliopsida > Poales > Poaceae > Otatea > Otatea glauca. The sequence continues at coordinate 27,603,002 of CM070721.1, read as the reverse complement.
AGCACCGTTGTTCCCTCGAGTATTCACCATCTGACGATTGCCTCTTAGGTTAGGAAAGGTAGATGTAGCATAGATGAGGAGTAAGATTTTCTAAAGCGGGGAGATAGGTTATACCCAAACTGAAATAATTCTTTATTTATTCTTGGTATGGCTGCTTATTTAAGCCTACAAGCTTTGCAACACATACTGCACACTCAACCAATACAAAGAAGCAAACTAAACACGAACCTTAACGTCAACTAAAAAGGTAAAGACTAACTTAAAGACGCGACTCACACTCGAGTCTCAACACGGCTCAAAGGTCGACACTCACTCATCCGACCACCACAGGTGAGGCGATCCGGCGCATACACCGGCGGGTGGGCTGGCATAGGAGCGAACCTATCCTGGTGACCTACTACTAGGTCCTCTGCAACAACGGGGTCTGCACTCCCCTCTGGCTCCCACTCTCGCTCCTCTGGATCCTCCTCGGACTCCTCTGCTGGCTCCTGAACTTCTCGAGTCACGCGCTCCAGCTCGTCCTCAACTGCCTCCAGGGCCTCTCCCAGCTCAGTGATCATCCCGATGGCTGAAGCACGGGTCACCTCGAGCTCCTGCTCGGCCACTCTAAGTGCCTCGTACACGTCTCCAGCTCCTGGGTAGTATCTCTCATGTGATCCTCCCGGCAAGGGCGAACTCGCAAGGTGCGTCGCGATAGCACACTCGCTCCTCGATCCGTCGTCTTGGCGCGCTTGAACGTCTCAGGTGAAGGCGAACATCGAGTCGTGAAGCTCGTCGGCGTAGTCGCGGCGGACACGGCGAAGAGCAAGTCGAGCAACCTCTGAATTGCAACTTCATACGAGAACCTTCCGGCGGAGACGTTGATTGGCCTCTTTGGTTTCCTCGTTCTCCGAGCGTAGATGATTACCTTGCAAATGAAACCTCGGTGTACACCGTTCACCGCCCACCGCCTCCTCGGTAAAGTGGGCGGTAGAAGCCTCAAGCGTCTGAAGTACTCTCCACGGCTCCATGGCGTAGCCACCGTGACTCCTCAAAGGTCGGAACGATCGGCATCCGCTCCACAAGAACTTTGAATAAGTTCTCCACCAAACGGCAAGTAAAGCGGGTAAATTCAGCAAAGGCGAAGTAGAGAATGAGATGAGTCGAGAGTGTTTTATTAATTAAGTCTAGATTTTCCTTTAGAAAATAGTTTTGGACTCTCACAAGACACCTCCACACTATCTAGGGTCAAGACCTACGGTCGGTATGCTCGATACCACCTCTCAGAAGGACCCGAATCCACCGATTCGAACCCATCGTGTTTACCGCACTAGTCCGGGATCAACGCTAGTGCACACGACTTAACATTGGTACATATCACATCATACACAACGATAATAGAATAATAGTTCATTTATTGATATAGCTAAATGTATGATCTTATGACCAACTAACATTATTAAGCCACGCAGGCAAGGCGAGAATATAAGCTAATAATTAAGCGTGCGAAAGTAGAAACGTAGATAGCTCATCACCACCACAGCAACCGACAAGGCTCGGACCCTAATGACTCGTGTCTTCTTGGACTTCATCTTCCAACACAGTGTAGATTCTTCAACCTGTTGATTATTGTTGTTTGGCAAGGGTGAGTACTTAAAGCACTCAACAAGTTGTGCATGAATGCGCTTCTATTTATCTATATGTAAGGCTTATTCCAAAGGATAGGCTATCATGGCTATTTTGCAATAAGCGGCATTTATGAACAAATACAATAATAGATTGTAAAGAATGTAAAGCGAATAGCAATAATAAATAAATTCAGATTTCTCAAGTAAACCAAGTTTCCAATCCTAAATCAAGTTCCAATCTTCCATATGGCAATCCCGCCATCCCAACCAAGTTGTCCAATTTATTAAACTAACCCTTAATCGTAATTCCGAGCATTGCTCAATACCATGAGCACGGCTATCCGAATAGTTTCACACTCTGCAGAGGTTATGCACTTTACCCACGTGATACAACCAAACACCACAAAGGCGAGAGATTATAACAAAGCCTTTACGATTGCTCGCTTAACCCGGTACTACCCGCTAAGGTTTCAACATCGGCGGTCTCGAAACCACATCCAGGCCCCCTCTTGCGCCATGTGAATTACACCTTGACCCGAACTCACACCGACCACGATAGTATCAACATTAAGACTTTGCAAATTACTCACTAAGGTGGCCCATACCGCACATGTGGTTGCATGATTGACTCAGTCAAAGGCTTGCAAGGTTAAGTCCTTAGTGTGATCGAGGCAAGACTTCCACATACCCTCTGCCCATCGGGCCTACCTTGGCCTCCTCGCCCCTTGCCACTTGCCCCAATCTAAGTTATTATCACCCCGTTGATTACCAAGCACCACATGCCATCAACAATTCAACATCGTTGCGTGACATGACTCGCCACAACAACTCAATCTCATCGTGTGATCCCACATGACACACAAGTTCATAATATTGTTCCATATTCCATTAATCAAGATTAATTATCAATGATTCTGACACATGTGATGACGTGGCATGGCTAAGCAACTAATACGAACTAATCCTCCAATGTTGATTATAGTCATTAATCAACTATATTAAACCAATCTAGGGTGACAATGGATCATGGCATACAATGACAAGGTAGGGTATAGATCAATCTGGTATTTTAGCTAAGCCCAATCTAATTTGAAACAGTTGTATATTTGAAATATATGCAATAGCGTAAATCAAACATAGCAATTTTATAAACATGGGTTCAACATGATCAAAGCACAACTTGCCTTGGAATAGGTCCTGATCTGGTTCTGGAACTTGCTCTTGGGTTGCTGGGTCTTCCTCCGAAGCGTCGCACAATTCAACGTCTCACAGCGTCTGAAGGAGAAAAAGCAAATAAATACCAAAACAGAGAGCAATTGAACTCCAAAAATCAAATAAAATTCACCATTAAATAGATCTCAATTTTACAAATTTTTAGAAATTTGAATCACTCAAATCCGAGTTAAATTGCAAAAGATATAGCCTTTTGAAGTTTGAAATAAATCTGAAATTAGAAAATCGAAATTCGAATTAATGATTTATTTTTAAAACGAAAACTGATTTATTGCGTCATCATGACGTCAGCATGACGCCAGCGCTGAACCGGACCAATCAGAAGCCGACGCGTGGCCTCGGTGCATAGACCTGGTCCACGAGACCTCCTCTGGTCCACCGTGAACCGGCGCCGACGACGCCTGATGCTTGCGCCGACACGCGGTGGTCACGATTGGTTGCGGCGGCGGCGCGATCTTGAGCGCACTAGTTTGATCGGACGGCTACCGATCTCACGCGACGTGGCCGCACACCCGCCGCGGGATCTAGATCTAACGGTCAGCGCTTACCAAAGACGTTCACTGTTCACGCGGCGACGTGGCACGATCTTGACCCTTCACTGGAGATCCAACGGCTTCCAAAGCTTCAACGTGACGATGGCGACGCGGCGGCGCAACTCCACCGGACGTGAGAACGAAGACTCGCTCGGCGTTCGGCGATGAACGGCGACAATTCCTCACGGATCCGACGCGGCGCGGTTTGGCGATCTCGATGGCGGCACTGGGGACGGCGAAAGATCAACGGCGGCGACGAAACCGAGCAGAAACCACCACGGCAAGGACCTTCACTCCGGCGAGCTCTCTCGCGAACGACGGCGACCACGAGCCTCGGGCTTTGGAAAGATGCGCGCGCGAGGCGAGGAGTTCCGTGCCGCGTCGGCGCCTTAAATAGGCGCGGGAAGGCGTGTCGGCCGGACTCAAGACGGCTCGTGGCGCGGAGGACGCCGGGCGACTTCGGAAAACGACGCGCTTCATCCAGGCGTCCACGCGTCGCTCAATCAACGGCCCCGGCGCCAACGACGCGGCGAGATCTCGGCCGTTGGGTCTCGATCCAACGGTCGGGATTTCTTAGGCCTAGGGTTTTGGCGAAGCGGGCCGCCACGGGCTATCTGGGCGCAAGATTGCATGGGCCGCCCGCTCATCGCTCACACGCTTTTCAAAAGGTTTTTCATTTAAAATAATTCCGAAATTCATTTAATTTGTTTTAGGCAATAAAATAATCAGGAAAAATCCAAAAAAATCTCAAAAATACTTGTGAGACATTCTGGACTCAAATAAAATATTTTTACCAAAACTTTATTTTAACTTTGCACAGATTTAAATACTTTTGGATAAAAAGCAATAAACTTGAAATAAGATTTAATTCAAATAAATCCAGAAAAATCTAAATAAATTCCAGAAAATCACAAATGCACATTTAAGCAATAAAATAATATTTGGCAGATTTTTGGGATGTTACAACGTCCAGCTTTTAGAATTTCGAATAATTCGAAATATCTTTGTGCATGTATGTGTAGCTTCCAGGAAGCTCACCAATAAAGAGGAAAAAAACTTCCTAGGAAAGAAGTATGTGACGTCTGGAAAACTCGGAGAATTAGTGCATATATAAATAGGATGTGGTCCCATATATTTCCATGGAACGAACAAAAAAATTTTCAACCATGCTTCCTTGGTATGTCTTTGAATATAATGGGTCGGAGCAGATAAGAGTCTCTTTGTTTCAGCTTTAGATTCTCTAAAAGCCGATTCTAGATTGTGGTTATAGAGAAGCTGATTCTCCAAAAGCGGAATGTGAATTCTAGTGTATATGGGTGGGCTGGATTGTGATAATCGGATTCTAGAATTGGGTTGTTCGTTTATTACTAGATTGTGGTTATAGAGAAGCCGATTCTCCAAAAGCGGAATGTGAATTCTAGTGTATATGGGTGGGCTGGATTGTGATAATCGGATTCTAGAATTGGGTTGTTCGTTTATTACGCTTCTGCAAGGCCTTGGTGCAAGTGGTGCCGTTGCCTCAAGCCGAGACCACCAAGGAGCCCTCGACGACGCCATTCAACCACGCCTCGTGGCGAGGAGGCGTAGAAATTATTTTCGAAGGAGGAAAGGCCCAGCAGAGCCCGGCGTCCCAAACGGGTCCCTTTGACGCTCGACAAGCCAGGCGCGCACGGGAAGCGAATCCGTGAGACCAAGTGGTCGCGGTCGGTATACCGCTATAGCGGCGGTAGCGGCCGGCCGTCGCCCGCTCACCGAGAAATTGATGGGCGGCCCATGCCCGAATCCATGGGTTCTCCGTCAAGCACAAAATCTGCGGACTGCACGAAGTCTGAGGCGCTATCTTTCTAAGCGTCCCCACCACGCCCGCGAAGCAAAGGAAAGAAGCTCGCCGCGGGCCCAGCTGACAGGCGGAGAAGAAGACGACGACGAGTTCCCGAGCGCCGACGGCTGCTCGCATGATCTTCAGAGGATCGCTTGCTCTGCCGACAGCTGTCGGCTCAAGCTGCGCTATCATGAGGTCCACCGTCGTCGCGGGCGTCCTCAATATCTTCGGTGGTCGGAGTTCTCGATCACCTTTGATCGAACCGATCACCCGACGGCGTCCACGGTAGGGAGGTACCATTGTGAGTCGACCCGTCGTCGAGCGGCGCCTCACGAAGGTCTTTGATGGACCAAGGCAACGGCCTTAACATCCCTCTACGTTGAGACGTTCGGCGCTATGGGGTCCCGCGCTCAAGCCTCCGGCCAAGCAAGGCACCTCCATGGCGTCATTCCGGGCAACAAGCCCATCCGCGGCCGAAACCTTCGGGAGCCGAAACTTCCGCACCAGACCCTCACCTTCGAGGTCGTGGATTTCCGGCGCCTACCACGCTCATCCTGGAGGCGCCATGCTACGCCAAGTTCATGGCGATCCCCGAATCGCCTACTCAAGCTGAAGATGCCCGGCCGCGTGGAGTCATTAGCGCGGCATCGAATCGCGTGAAAGCGCAATAAGGCTCGCCTCGGCGATCGTTGCCTCTGGAACTCAACAAGCTCGGTGAGGGAAGCCGCCAGTCCAGATCGAATCGAAAAATCAGGGCGGGATCCTTCAAATCCGCGGGAGACCACGAAGGAGGTCACGGTCGATCCTCGTGATCAGGCCAAGCCCGTCTGCGTCGAATTGACTTCCTCCTCACTAACAAAGATGTCTTCGCATGGAGGTCCTCCGACATGCGGGCATTCCAAAGGAGGTGCCGAGCACTCCTGAGCTTATCGACGCTCAAAGTCGGTCGCCCAATAGGGGAGAGAGATCGCCAAACTCTTGGCGGAGTTTCGTCCACATGCTTGTAAAAAGAAGAGCGGGCAATGGAGAATGTGTGTTGACTATCACGAGTCTCAACAAAGCATGTCCCAAGGACCCATTCCCTACGCGACGACCAAGTCATCGACTCCGGCCGGGTGCGAGTCTCTTTCCTTTGCGGATGCCTACTCGGGCTAACCAGATTGCGCTAAAGTCGACCGATTTTTCCTTCATCACTCCGTTCGGCTGGATCGCTATGTCACAATGCCGCCCGACTGAGAACGCGGGCGCATACATACGATGTATGCAAGCGTGCTTCAATGTCCAGATCGGCCGCAGCGTTGAGGCGATATCGGCGATATTGTCGTAAGAGCAGAAGGCTGACGACCTTATCGCCCGACCTAGAAGAGACTTTCGCGAACCTCTCGGCGGTTTCTGCATAAAGCTCAACCGGAGAAGTGCGTCTTGGGTCCCTAAAGGAAAGCTCTTAGGCTTCATCGTCTACGAGCGAGGCATCGAGGTCAATCAGAGAAGATCTCGGCGATCGCAAGGATGGGCCGTCGGCCAGACCTCAAAGAGTCGAGGTGGACCGGATGCCCGGGCGGCTTTTGAGCCGTTCGTGTCGCTAACGCTGAAGCGGAATGCGGTCTACATGCTCAAGAAATCCGACCGCCGGTTGGACACACGAGGCTGTGGGAGGCCCTCACGCGCGAAGGCCTTCTGTCCTCGCCTCGATCTGATCGCCGGCACCTGTGTGAACATTTGCTCCTCTACATCACGCCACTACCCAGAGTCGTATTTAGCGGCCCGCCGTGGTGGAAAGCGAAGAAGGCCGTGAGCTCAAGGTACAACGGCGGTCTACTTCATCGATGAGGTACTTTCCGAGTCCAAGACTCAGTACCCACAGTATTACTCTGCTGGTGCTCATGCGAAAGAGGAAACTCTGTTCACTACTCGATCGGTACGCCATCGTGGTGACCACGCGTCCCGCTAGGCGAGATCATCCAATCGCGATGCCTCGGGAAGGATAGCCAAATGGGCGCTCGAGCTACGCGGCCGGCATAATATACGTCCCTCGGAGATCAAGTCTTAGAGTCAGAATCTAGAATCAAAAGCTAAAACAAACAGGCCCTAAGTACTACACAAAATGTATACGTACACCAACCATTCATACATACATGTAATTCTAGCTTTCAAATTGTATTTCTAAATACATTCCAATTTACAATTTTAAGGTGATTTTTTACTATTTTTCTTTCTATACCCTTTCTTTTTAGCTATTTCTAAAATCATTAATTTACTACCATGAACAAGAGTAAGACACACCATTCAAAAATATAACGAGGAGAGGTAATTCAGTCTTTTGTAGATATGTCTTAGTGGAAATGCAAGAATCTAGAATGATATGTATTCAAGAACGAAAGGAATATTTACAAAGCTACATACAATACCTGCCCAACTTAACTTTTTTTTTAGGAAATTATACTTCATGGAACTTACATAAAAAACACATATTTTGAAGCATCCAATTCCACTACTCCAATTAACCTTGGGAATTAATTATGATTGTGTCATTCCCATCACTTGTTTGATCATTTGGGATGTGCTTGGTTGATGGGATGGAATGGTTTTGTACCATTTAGTTCTATTGTTTTAGGTGAATAAAAATAGTTCAATATCTATAGAAAATATTTCTCAAATTTGTAACCTACCATCCAGGATGGGATTATTCCATTTAAGCAACTAAACACATGAATAACTTTTTTCTTGAACTATCAAATATATATACCACTTGGTACAAGAAATTAAACACACCCTTGGAGTTTCTTCCTCAACCACTTGTCCAGTCTAGAGTTGCGAGCAAATAATGAGAACATTTTAAATCTTTAGCTTACTAAATTAGTATTGCATTCACTAGAAGTTTCGGGGAAAAAAAAGTAGACCCAGAACTTAACAAAATTCGGTCTCCACGTTAAAGCAAATGTGTAAATTTCAAACAGCCTGCTAGTTCAAAAAATGGCCACCATTGTATCTTACTCTGGAATTTACACTCACAAATGCGGAGTTTTCACTCACATGAATCAGTATTTACTTGTCATCAAAGATATTTTTAGAAGTCTTACATATCGCAGTCACTGCTCATTACTGTAGTCAAGTCAATCCATTACTGAAGTCAAGTCAATCCAATAATTAAGCGTATATATACACTAAATTAAAATTTCCTTTACTTTTTCCTCAATGGTTGCACGAAGAAAAAAAAATGCAAGACTTTAATATTCTTTTTAATCTTTTTTACTTCTGTCTCCTAATTTTTTAAAAGAAACCGTGAGAAGAGACTGCAGCGTCCTAGATCGGCTAGGTAGAAAAGATTATCGAAGCACCTCTCGTAATGATATCAACTTTTTGAGTGAATTAGGAGGCCTTGTGCTATCTATCAGTCCACTAACAGGTTTAGACGTCTCAACCTTTTAATTTCTTTCTCTAAAAACAAAAAAGAAGCCAATAATTTGAGAGATGATGCCGGGTAAGGGCTATAGCTTATAAGCCAGAAAAATATATGTATACAAGGTTTTTCTGCATCCAGTAGTCATTAATGAACTTAGATAAGTAAAAAAAACTAAGGAGAGTATTAGTCAAAATCAGTTAGGACAAGGAACAACATATATACTACATGAGAAGACCTTCGTTGCGCATGCCGTTAAGATCAAACTTCTCTGTTGATAATACGCTACCTAGCGATGTTCCTAGGTTCAGGCCACGGGTAGTTTGGCTGGAAGCTTACGTAATACCTCGTCTGTTTATGTGAAGCTCGTGTGGTTTATTGTGAAACATGGTGAAATTAGTCCTATATTAAATTGTAGTAGTATATAATGTCTATTAAGTTTAAACATAGCATCTCGATCTGGGTTAACATTTTTACACAAAGCGATGATGAAAATATAAGCGATGCGCTATACATGCATGGATCTATCTATGGTGAGCTAGACTTTAAGCAAATTTGGACTAGATGTGACAGCTGATATAGACTCGAGCAAGGCGGGGAAATGTCACAGTGCAGCCTAGAGAGACTTTTCTGAATGTTTGCACCTTGAGTATATATTACTGTCACCTTTCAGAAGCCTTCCTTTTACACTATTGATAATACGCTAGCTAGTGAAAAAGGTATATATAGAAACTACTCTTTATTACAAATTTTTATATATATTATTTTTTGTGATGAATATATATTGTTAATATAGATTCTGTTTAAGGAAAGACGTAGGAAAGTATCCTAATGCACATGCACTAACAGTAATAGTAGAGAGAGCTAATTATGTCCAAGAAGAAAGAGAGAGAATATACAATCCCAAACGTTATGTAACAATTAGCTACAATGTTTGGTGCAATCCTCTTTGAGCACCAAAGCAACATGAATTTTTTTCAAAATAGTCTATGAGTGTTGTAGCACCTTCTAAAATTTCAACTTCGAACTCAAAGACTATTAGAAGAAACAAAAAGGTAAGTTTGTGTGAATAGTCCTTGCAGAGAAAATTGTTATGCATAGTACATGTTTTGTCTTTTTTTTCTTTCATTTGGATTCATCATTTGCTAGTGTTTGCTCTTTTTTAAGCCTTAACACAGAATAAATTTAAATGAGGAAATTATACATATATTGAGAACTACATGTAGATTTTTTCCCCAAAACATTTCATGTTGATTTAGTGCCCCAATCAAAAAAGGGTGCACGTTTACACACTAAAAACGAATTGCATCTCTAACAAAAAAATGATAATTTCCATGAAGAAAGGCACATTTCCTGCCAACGGTCTTTACCGAAAGTGCAATAGAAGATATGAAAGATTTTATTAATGCGTACATATAATTATAAATGTATTGATATATGTATCTTTAATTAAATGAAACCAATGGCTCACAAAAATTTTCATATGGTATATTCCATAGTTTTTTTAACGTGATGGGATAATTTAACTTATATGAGTAGGCAAATAGTTGTTGTGCCTAAGAAAGTAGGGAGGAACCAACGACACTGACATTGACACCAAACCAATGGACGAGAATCAAGTCAGATAGCAAGTTAACAACCATGAAGCAAACTAAATCAATATTTAAGAAAATAATTAAAATCATACGAAAAATCATGTTACTGATTTCAAAAGTAAAGAATATATGATAGAATTTCTCGAGCGGGGGAATGGAAATCCTATCCAATATTATGCGTGCGTGTGAAGTAAAATTGTAATACTTCTCAATAAGGTAGGCAGGAGGAGGTCACCCAGATTCTGCAAGTGTCACATCAAATGACAATGACGTGTCCTAATGATGCCTACTGGCTATTCGAAGTTTCCAGCAATATGGAGTAGAAAATTTATATGTACAATTTTTTGCAATATGATCTTATTTGGAGTAAACGTAGGATTTTTGTAGTAAAAGTGGATAATTCCTGTTAGTATAGTTAATTTTTTTCCTACAAGATCATGAGCTAGATTAACACTATTTACTACAGTTTTTAAACATTTATGTTACAATAAACATAAAATTACCAGAATATTGGGAAATTGGCTGCCAATGGCGGTCCTCCATTTGGCATAAGGATATTGTTTGGCCTACCTAACACTCCATTTATCAATTTTCTTATTTCCAAAGAACGAAGAATAAATAATTTCTATAATTTTTTCTCTTATTGATTGCCATTTTGTCATTACCTTTTGGCAATATGATATGATTTTCCGTTTTCTTCTCCCTTTTTCATTTGTCGATATTGTCATTATATCCATACTTCCCATTGTTAGCTAGCATTCCCCTGTTACCATCATTTTATTATTTTCGTTTTTACAGATTTTTTTTTCCTACAGTCAAATTGAAACGGGTTTTTCCACATATAAAATTGTACATGTACAGTCACTGTAACATCCAATTTTTGCATATTTGAATTTCTTTTATGTATTATAGCATTTTTATGAATTTTTACAATTTTTATTGCTATTTAAATCTTAATGTGAATTTTCTCTATGTCAAAAGGAATTTAATATGACTAATGTTGAAGTGAACAATTTCCAAAATTATTTTATTTGGGTTCTATAAGCTCTAAAGTATTTTACAGAATTTTTTGGGATTTTTTTAAATTTATTTGCTATTTATTTGAAGCCTATTTGTATTTTCTAAAAAGGAAAAGTATTTAAAAACATTGGGAAAGGCTTTGGACCGAAACCCATTCGGTCCTGCCCAGCTCATCCACGCTAACTGGCCTTAGGCCCAAGCATCGTGTAGCCTAGTCAGCCTGCTAGCCTTGTCTGCAAGCCTGTGCCTCGAGCGAATTGCTGACAACCGTGTCGTCTCTATGCACAGCGTGGACTTGGAGTCCATTCCTTGTCCACCGCAGACACCGTCATCGATTCGTGCTCTACACGGACTCCTAGGGCTATATAAGGGGTGAAGGGAAACGCGGTATGCTACGCCAGCACAAAAAAAAATACCGCGCAACCAGAAAGCTACTCGCAAGAAGGGGATCATAGATAAGATTACCACTAGACGCGCAGTTGCGGAATCCTTCGCGCGTCGATGTAGTGGTTCGTCCTCGCCGCAGTCGTTGCGTCGATGTAGTGGATCGTCCTCGCCTCGCCGTGGATCGTCCTCCCACGCCGCAGTCGCAGCAGCGTCACCGCAGAGTCCACACGTCCGAGATGGAACGCCGTGCGTGTGTGCAAGCACCTAGTCGCTCGGCGAGGCGCGAGAGGAGGAGGCTAGGGTTTCAAGTGAATCAAACCTAAACCGTGGAAAGCACACTCGCGCCTCCTCCTCCCTCCTTATATAGCCACGAGATGAAACCCTAAACCAGGGCCCACCAACATGCTAAGCCCACGAGGTTCATTAATTACGGATCCAATCCAAATTAATGCGTCCCATCCATTAAGTGTGTGACCTGCGAGTTCACATACGTTTGGACATGGATTCGAAAACTCCTTTTCAATCCAATAGTTGGTAGCGGCTTCTTGCAAAGTATGCCAACTCCCAAACATACTGTGATCAAATCGAGCAGAACCTATCAAAAGAACTCATGTAATAATCCCTTTGCCAAGTATATGAAGATTGATCTCAAGGCGAGAAGCATGTCATCCTTTGATGATTCAATCCATCTCTCGTATCCGTGATATATTAATAAGTTGTGATTGACTCCTCAATCACGGCATGGCCATGCACTTTCTTAATCATATCACACGAGTGGCCTTGTCATATATCTCCGTTTCATTGGAGTGGCAAATTCCATCTTGATTGCTCACTTCCTCTCGCACGCTTTCATAGTAAACATGAAAGCTACCTTTATAACTATCCGGTTAGGAAGTAGTGTTTGATAGCCCCAAGAAAACTATTACACATGTAGGGAATATGACAATCTCGTGTCTAAGGATCATACATCTTCTAGGTATGAGATACACCGATGACACATAAGAATGAAACATTCTCGCAGAGATCCCATAATGGGTCTATCTAACCCATGTTCTTCAACATGGTCCACAATGTAGAGATGATATCTCCATATCCCATGATCTATGAAGCATGATCATCGATCACTACATGTGCCGATCTATTCATCGTAGTCCTATAATGATGATATCCGATCGAGATATTTATCGAATTACATCATTAAGTAAAGAGCTTCATAATCAAGTCACATACTTGTTGATCAATACAATGATATACATTCATTGGACCAATAATCATATTATTATTCATAAACATAGTCATGTTACAATCATCTAAATGATTGCCTCAAGGGCATAACGCTAACAAGGGGTGCATCGTGATTGTAGGGAATCAAGCAACTGAAACCCTAGATCACTTCGCCGCGAGGAGTCATCGTATAGTTGGGATTTGAAGGTCTTCGCGAGCGCCACCGAGGAAGAAAACACCAGATTCCACCACCGCTAGTGAGTTCCTGTGCTTTTGGTCCCCACCGTTAGCATCGCCACATCACGTTCTCTTTGGAGCGTGCACAAGCTCACCAAGAGGAGGTCTGTAGGCCGCCATCGCTGTGAAACCCGTTTCGCCGCCACATCTCTTGCTCGCCGCCATCGCCAGAGGTCACCGTTGGTCGTGCCAACCGTGTCACCAGGTGTGCGTGACATGAGCTCTCGGTTGTAACCACTTGGAGTCACCAGAGACCATCGTCGACGACCTTTGGACCTCACACACCATCAAGTTGACATGCAGACTAGGTGCTGGACACGTGGATGCTGGCTGATGTTATGCCACGCAAGCATGGGTCCATATGTGGACTTGCTCCATGTGAGCCAAGAGTATGACATGTGGGGCCTACATGTCAGCCTTTATTTCTTTTAAAATCTGGAAAAACATTTTTATTCAAAGAAAATAGCTGGGCACACTTGTTAGGGAATATTCTATTTTCTTTTTCTTTTTTCTGATTTATTTATCTGATGGATCTTTCGAGACTCTGTTCTCCTTCATACAAACTATAATTGCGCCCATCAAATTTCTAGATTCGTCTAAATTCAACCTCTAGTTTTTGGTGAATTTTATTTAATTTTTGGAGTTTGCCTTTTCTCTATTTTGTATTTATTTTGGTTTTCCCCGTTCGTTTCTTGTAGACGTTGAAGTACCAGTGTAAGGACCCAAATCCACTGATTCGAACACACTGTGTTTACCGCACTAGTCCCAGGATCAACGCTTAACATTGGTACATATCACATCATACTCAACAATAATAATAACACTCCATTTATTGATATAGCTAAGTGTATGATCTTATGACCAACTTACATTATTAAGCCACATAGGGCTAAACTTGAAATATAAACTAAGAAATAAGCAGCGGATAATAGAAGACGTAGATGACTCATCAGTTCACCACAGGCAACTGAAAAGGCTCGGACCCTAATGACTCGTGTCCTCCTGGAACTCCTCCTCCAACACAGGTGTAGACTCTTCAAATGTTGATTGTTGTTGTTTGGCAAGGGTGAGTACATAGAGCACTCAACAAGTTGTGCACAGAACGCAACTCTATATAACTATATGCAGGGCTTATTCCAAAGGAAAAGGCTGTTATGGCTCTTTTGCAATAGGCAATATTTATGAATAAATACAATAAATAGATTGTAAGACTGTAAAGCAAATAACAGTAATAGATAGATTCAATATTTCTCAAATAAACCAAGTTTTCAATCCTAAGTCAAGTTCAACTTTCCACATGGCAATTCCGCCATCCCATTCAAGTTTTCCATTTAATTAAGCTAATACTTAACTGTAATTCCCGAGCATTGCTCAATACCACGAGCATGGCTATCCAAATAGATTTACACTTTGCAGAGGTGGTGCACTTTACCTACACGATACAACCATACACCATAAAGACGAGTGATTATAACAAAGCCTTTACAATGCACTACCTTAGCCCAGTACTACCCGCTAAGGTTTCGACACAGGTGGGTTTGAAAACCACAACCAGGGCCCCCTCTTGCACCTTGTGAATTACTCCATAACTCGGGAACTCACACTGCCAATGATAGTACCAAAGCTAAGACATTGCAAATTAATCAGTTAGGTTGTCCCATACCAGACATGTGGTTGCATGATTGACTCAGGTCAAAGACTTGCAAAAATTAAGTCCTTAGGATGATCGAAGCAAGACTTCCACATACCCGTTGCCCATCGGGCCTACCTTGGCATACTTGCCCCTTGTCACTTGCCCCAATCTAAGTGATTACCACCCAAGTTGATTAACAAGCATCACGTGCTATCAACAACTCAACATCGTTGCGTGACATGACTCGCCACTACAACTCAATCTCATTGTGTGATCTCACATGACACACAAGTTCATATCAGTGTTCCATATTCCATTAGTCAAGATTAAACATTAATGATTCGAGTACATGTGATGACGTGGCATGGCTAAGCAACTATGACGATCTAACCATCCCATGTTGATTTTATTATTAACCAACTATAGTGAACCAATCTAGGGTGACAATAGATCATGGCATACAAATGACAAGGTTGGGTATAGATCAATTTGGCATAATAGCTAAGTCCTAATTTAATTGAAACAATTGTACATGTGAAATAATATGCAATAGGGTATCAAACAAAGTAGCAATTTTATAAACATGGGTTCAATATGATCAAAGCACAACTTGCCTTGGAATAGGTTCTGGTCTTGCTCTGGAATTGATCTTGGGTCGATGAATCCTCCTCCGAAGCGTCGCACAATTCAACGTCTACGCGAACCGAAGGAGAAAAGCAAATAAATATCAAAATAGAGATAAAATGAACTCCAAAAATCAAATAAAATTCACCATTAAATATATCTCAATTTTACATATTTTTAGAAATTTGAATCACCCAAATCCGAGTTAAAATGCAAAAGTTATAGCCTTTCAAAGATTGAATTAATTCTGAAATACAGAAAATAGAAAATCCGATTTTCCCAAATTATTTTTATTTTGAAAAACCGATTTATCGCGTCACGCTCACATCAGCCCTGACCCAAGCCAACCAGGGCGCGACATGTGTCCCTCGGTCCATGGACACAGTCCATGAACCTCCTCAGGTTCACGGTGGACCTGGTCCACACGGGTCTGGCTCTCTGACGTGTGGGTCCCGCACATCTGGTGACTCAGCGCCAGCACCACGCACACGCGATAGCCATCTCTGCGCCACGTCACTTCCTAATCTGATCTGACCGCCAGGTATGCGCCACGTGCCAACGAACTAACAAGCCACGTCACCGCCACCGGCACAGAACCCTACGGTCGTCGTCGGTGGCCGGCGAGGGCACCTCTAGAAAGCTCTTGATGTCATCTACCTTCTGACGCGAACGGATCTTGGTTTTGGTTACTGGTTCGATGGCGGTGCGATCCTCTTCACTAGCGGCGATGGCCTCCGCGACGAACTCCCTCTCCGGCGACGTTCTGGCGAAACGAAGGCGCGCACAAGGTGCTCTGGTTCACGGTGAAGCTTATGCGACTGGTCCCAGGTCCTGTGATTTCTTGACGGCGACGAATCGGCGGTTTCCTCGTTGCGGCGGCGCTCGACGAACATCTTCGGATTCTAGCGAGACGACGCTCAATCTACGCGATTTAACTTGGGGCTTTGGTTTGCGACCTCAAGGCGATCCTGGTGCGCCCCTTTTATAACGTCGCCTCCCTCTCCGCCGGTGACTCGGACAAGGAGTCTGAGGCGGCTACGGCTCCAAGATCTCCGCGAGGACGACAACGTGGCTTCGTTCGATGGCGATCCAACGGTCACGATTAACCCCCGACGTGCCACGATCCTAACGGCTTGCAACACACTAACGGTTGAGATCGGATAAGATCTGATCCGCCCCGATCTAATCTGCGCCTCTCGATCTTGATCCGACGGCCAAAACTTCATCTACTCGCATGGCGCGAGGATGGACGTTTGATAAGAATCCAACGGATCGCACCAAAACTTCCAAAAACAGCCCAAGCGGCCCAACACGCACAGTAACGGGCCAAGCCCAATACTATTCCACCATTTTCCAGGGTTTTCTCTTTAAAAAAATTACAAAAATTCATTTAATTCATTTAAGGCAATAAAAATATCAGGAAAAATCCAATAAAATTCTCATAAATACTTTAAGTTATTCTGAACTCAAATAAAATATTTTTGGCACAACTTTATATTAACTTTGCATTTATTTAATAAAATTTCTTAAAGGCCAATATACTTAATTCAAAATAAATTCAATAAATCCATATAAAATCCAATAAACCTAGAATACTCACAAAATACACAAATAGTAATAAAATAATATTTAAGGCAATTTTTTTGGGATGTTACAATCGGAAGCGTTTGAAGGTGAAGAGTTGACTCAAGTTCAAAGTCTAGATCAAGATCAAGAGTTGTTCCATGCCAAGTTGTGCTTTGATCATGTTGAACCTAGTTTTACAAATGCTATTTTGTTTTAATCTATTCCATATTATTTCAAGTTATACCTATTTTCAAGTAATTTGAGAATTAGTTATTTAACCCATTTGAATCATACCTACCTTGTCATTTGATATGCCATATTTATTTATCACCCTAGGATGCATAATTTTAGCTGGTTGCTGTTATATGCCAATATGGGTTAGTTAGAATGTGCCTAGTATGCTTAGCCATGCCATGAATAACTGATATCTTTTGAAAATGCCAAATCAAAACCTGACTAATGATATATGGAATATGTTTATGAAAAGAGTGTGTCATGTGTTGTCACACAATGATGTTGAGTTGTTGATGGCATGTGTTGCACGATAATCAACTGGGGGTGGTAAATAATTTAGATTGAGACAGTGGCAAAAGGTTGTGTGACAAGATGGGTCTATGTGACATTTGGTTTGGAGATTCTGTGTGAATCTTTTGATATTGGTTACCGAGATTATTTGGAAGTTTTGACTCGATCAATTAAGGACTTAACCTTGTAAGTTATTGAACTGGGCTAATCATACAACTACATGTTTGTTATGGGCCAGATCTAGCTCAGTAAATTACCAAGTCTTAACATATGATATCTCAGAAAGATAACCAAATTGTGTGCACGGTTAGATAAGGTATGTATTGCAGTGGCTCCACATCTCGAACAGTGATGTTCCTAGTCCAACGATGAGTCCCTCTTATTCTTCTGCTTTGTGTGAGTGAGTGTCGGGACCGGATTTCTGAATTCGAACCCTCTATGTATAACCTGTGCTAGTCCAGGAAAAGCTAGCACACACAGTGGAAACAGTGATGACAACACATCCATATCACGAAGCACATAATATTAATTAAGCAAAAGAGTATTAGCCTTATGGCCAATTATTACAAATAAGAAGCATCATAGCTTGAGTTCAATAAGAGACAGCGGAAACGAAATAACAAAAGCAAAGTAAGCCCATCCATTTGCCAAACAGGCAATCGACTGGGGTTCGCGTCCTAGCATTCCGGATCACCTTCGTCGTAACCACAAGCGTAGAAATCGTAGTCACCTTCAGCTTCTGCGAACTCTTCTGCGGAAGGTTGGGGATGTTGCAAGGGTGAGCACAAAATGTACTCCGCAAGTCTTGGAAACATAATGCATCATAACTATATGCAAGGCTAAACAATTGAAGGCATAATATGGCTCTTTTTAGCATAAAGCAAAGTTTAACTGTAAATACCAATAGTAATTTCATAAAGCATCATTTGAACAAAATGTAATAGCATAGTAATTGAATTTGATTTGACAATTAAAGCAGGTTCCATCTACCTGACTGGCTCCATCTACCAAACCATAACCCGAGAGTTCCATCTGCTCACGGATTCCCAAACCAACATTTTCCTTTAAAACAAAACCATAAAATCTACAGTGTGAAAGCGTACCTCGCACGGCTACTTAAGTAGTTTTAACTCTGCAGAGTGTGTACACTTTATCCACAAGACATGATCGACTCTTGTTGCCATGCAATTAACACACTTCCTTTGGTGTGTCGGCAGAGAGATCATGACAAGGTCTTTACAATGTACAACCCCACTATTAACGTCGCCCGCTAAGGTTTCACCGCTATTAGGGTTCTAGCTGCCCAGTACAGAAGCCCCCTCTTGCGACTGCCAACATCTAGCACTCACCAATTGGTGAAGCTAATAATGGGACGCACAAATTATTTAGCCAGGTCGTACCCATATAGACTTGTGGTTGTACGGTAGTGCTCGGTCCATGGTAACACACGCTTCGGTCCTTAATTGACTAGGGCGGAACATTCACATACCAAGGTTTCGTGCTTTCTGCACCCGCCAAACATCCATCCGCCCCGGTCTAAACCATTTCCACTTTATTTTACTTAAATCATAGCAGCAACACCAATTGCCGCGATTTCACAAATAAGTTTAAACAACAATTGAAATTATTCCCATAATGGCATAATACCGAAACGCTTAAGCTGGACTAAGCAATTCTACCGTTCCATGCTAATCTACTGGATATCACCAAATAAAATAGCCATTATATATCATCTAGGGTGTCAAAGGTTCGACATGATCAATACCAATGAGGGTATAACAAACTGGAATTTAACTAAACCTTAAGACTACATTTAAAGTACTTTGCATAAAAGTAAGCATGCATAATTCAAAACAATATAGGCATTTTGTAAAATTTGAGATCAATATGTTCAAGGAAGACTTGCCTTTGCTGCCTCTTGTAGGTTCTACCTCTGATTGTTGATTCGACTGATCTTCGATTGCGTCGTCTACACGCGAAACGAGAGCAAATAAATAAAATAAATTCAAACAAAATTCAAAAATTAACAAGAATGGTACTGGAAGATAGATCTTGAATTTAGATGAATTTATAAATTTGAATCACTAGAATCGGAGCTCGAACGGGGCAGAACGGGCTCCTGGAAGATTCCCAAATCAGAAAAACAGAGAGGCTGACACGTGTCAACACGTGATTGGCTGGAATTTCCGGATTTTTGGAAAATTGGAAAAAGGAAAAGAAATACCGCTGACACGTGGGACCCACGAGTCAGAGACTCGGCTCACGGTGGACTGCGTCCACCGAGTGGCTTGGAGGATGACGCGGCAGACCGACCTGGAGAGCCACGCGGCGGTTAGGGCAGACGTGGCTGGCCACGCGGCTACCGACGCGGCGGCTGGCGAGGCGCTGACGTGGATTGGCCACGAGTCGCGCATCCAGCGGCCCGATCGGATCGGACGGCGGAAGGGCGAGACCGAGACGACGGCGACGTGGCGCGATTTGGCGCGCACGCGGAAGATCGGACGGCCACAAACCGGCGGACCAAATCAACGGCGAGGCGACGGTGATATTCCGCCGGAGGCGAGGAAGATGACGCGTTCAACAGCGGTTTTGTACCGGATCGAGCACGGGGTGGCGTGGATCTGGAAGAGGGCTTCGCGACGGACTCGGGCGCACAACCGGTGACGGCGGAGGTGGACCGGAGCGGCTAGACGACGGAGAAGAAGCACTCGGATGCGGCGGAGGAACTTCGGCGAGCGATATCTGTGCAATGAAGGTGGCTCGGGCGGCGAGGCTTGAGGCGGCGGGTGCGGCGCGAGGAGGCGAACCTCGGGCTGGGTGCGGCGGTGGCTTAAATAGCCTGGGGAGGCGTGCAAATCTGGAAACCGAGGTGGCGGCGATGGAATTAACGAGGAGGCGGCTAGGGTTTCGACGGCGACAATACGGACGACGCTGCTTGCATCCCACCGTCCCACGTGGCGCAGATCAGGCGCGGCTCAGCCTTGCAGATGTGCCGAGGCGAGGCGGCCGAGAGGAAAGATGGCGGGCATGACGGAGAGGAAACGGGCCGCGGGGAAGGGAAACGGGCCGGCGGAAGGAATTCGGCCCGTGGGAGATTTTCGAAAATAAAACATTTTCCGATTTAATAAAATCCCAAAAATTCAAATATAAGCAAATAAATTCAAATAAATAGCAAATAAATTCAGAAAAGTCTCCAAAAATACAGAAAAATTCCTTGCGTCATAATGGACCCAACTAAAACTGAAAATCTTTTGTTTGATGAATAGATTAGTCAAATTAAATCCTTTCATAAATATAAAATTCATATTAAGCTGAAATTAATTCAAGAAAAATGCAAATAGTGAATTTTCAGATTTAAACATTCTAAAACTCCAATTTTTGGAATGTTACAGTGAGGAATAGTGAGATCAGGCTTATTAGAAGTATCTATGTTCGGATTGAGTTTTCGAAAGGTTTTGTTATGATCTTCTTAGTCGTACGTCGATGGGTACATGTTTTGGCTGATATTATAAGATTGATCATATATTGTGGATAAAGTGTATAATCTCTGCAGAGTGTCAATCTATTCTAATAGCCATGTCCCCGGTTATGGACAATACTCCAGAATTTCATATAAGGGTTAGATTTTATAAATAAAACTTGAGAAAGGGAGACTGCATGCCAATGAAAGCAATGGAAATTGGTTTAAGTTATGTGCCAGTTTATTTTGAGAAATATTTGAAAGTTTTATTATTATTATTGTTATTTGTTTTACTGACATTTCAATCTTTTATTGTATTCAATTGAAAATGCTACTTTATTGCAAAATAGTCATATCAACCATTTCTTTTGAATAAGACTTGCATATAGTTATAATAAACTTGCATTTTGTGCACAACTTGTTGAGTGCTTTATGTACTCACCCTTGCCACAATAAATCTATCAATTGAAGAAGAGTTTACATCTACTATGGAGGAGGAGTTCCACGAGGTGACGAGTTACTAAGAATCGAACCATGTTAGTTATCTATAGCATATTGATAGGTCATCTACGAAGTTTTCTGTTCCATTGTTGTTATTTTTTTTGGAGTTAAAGTCTTGTGAAGCCTAATAATGTAAAGTCGACATTAAGACCATTCAAAGTCGACCTTAAGGTGTAATCTTGGAGTAGTGTAGTATACACGGAGGGTCAAAAGTTGTATATTCGGATCCCGTTAGTGACTACTATCAAATGTGCCTTGAGATTGATGCAAACATTCAAAATGCAAACCAGCCATCCTATTTTCTAATCATTGTAATGAGCTTTCACAATCTCAAAGCACTTCGAAGGGCTAGGATAGAAAATCAGTTCTCCTTTTTGTTATCTGTTATAGGAATGTCGTTGTAACTCATGTGAATATTGAAAACTCCCATATTTTTGTCTACGAACAGTCCTACGCAAGTGTATTGTTTGTATATTATCTAGGGCCTGTCGACATAATAAAAAACACCAAGTTACCATGATGCTTCAGGAAGAGTACAATTGTTGGGGTAATAAACTATGGAAATGTGAAGTGCCCAATGAAACTTTGTCCCTAAGGGCGAATAATACCAACAAATTAACAAACTACTTCCCCTGTTTGGATTATCCTTCGTCTGTCACCAAGTGCAGCACAGAGAGAGAGAATTGGCCAAAAATGGTGCAAAAATAGCTACAACAAAAATGACACAATCTCACAAATTTCCAATATGTTAATGATGATGTTCGCCTTAAGGATGCCTTTAAAGGCCGGCATTACTCAGGATAACTAATTGGTTATAGCTGGGAAAAAAAAGGCGGGAGTGTTTTGTTTTGTGCTTGGTTGGTTGGTGGACGGTGGTGATGTGAATATTGCCGACGCGCCTAGTGCGGATTAAACCATATATTTGTGTCGCGATTATCTGTTCATTTTTAAATGACTTTATTTAGTGCAATTATTTTAACTCAAAAATGCATGTTTTAGCGAGAGGTCTAGTTGAAATTAACTAAACCATTTTCCTTCTTTGAAGTGAAAATCTGATTTTGTGTATGTATTTTGCTGCTAGTTGTACACGGTGTTCAAAGTGATTGCAGCCTCGTTCGTACTATAATGAGTCATATTTTACGCGACAATCACAGATAACCCTAATAGCACTCCAAGAGCGCTGCAGAACTTGTAGGGTTTACACGATTAGCACCA
The DNA here is from genome assembly GCA_036346275.1 of Otatea glauca. Lineage (NCBI taxonomy): Eukaryota > Viridiplantae > Streptophyta > Magnoliopsida > Poales > Poaceae > Otatea > Otatea glauca. Next base: position 27,580,420 of record CM070721.1, on the reverse strand, counting down.
TGGATGAGCTTGTACAGTTGGCTTGGAATATTCAGCTCCATAGAGTGAGGAGCACAGGATCTTGCACAAGGCCGGGTTTCCAGGATCTTGACCGATGGTTCAGCTAGCGTGCAACATGTCAACATCACTGGAACTTGCGTGCTAGTCTTCCGTTCAGCTTTTGATGTGTACCAATTCTTCTTTTTGTTCGGTGCAACATTTTTTAAGAACTTTTTATCTCCCTAATTTTGTTTTACAAAACTAGCCTCTGATTTTCTTTTTTACAGAAATAGCCTCTTGGCCCACACATTCCGCGCACGAGGAGCGCGGAAATCATTACGGCGCGACAAGTGGTGCATTTTCGCGGCAGAGCATAGGAATTCAAATTACCACGAATGGAGGCGCGGGAAATCGTCGGTGCGGAATCTAATGGCGACCGCGGCTTTCAATTCATTTACCGTGGAATGGGGGTGTGAAAATTGAATTTATGTGGAATATGGGCACGGGAATTGAATTTCCGCTGAGTGGGGGTGCGGCATTTCTCTTTTCCGTGGCAGTGGTTGCGTGGAATTTCATTTGCCATGGTGCGGTGGCGCGGAATCGGGTCTCCGCGCTCCCCCATGCGTGAAATGTGTAGACTAGGGAGTCATTTCTGCAAAAAAAAATTCCAAGGGGCTAGTTCTATAAAATCAATTTTTAGGAGGCTAGAACAGTGGGTTGTTCTTTTCTTTTATATAGCTTTTTTTAAAAATTTCTGACATTTGATTTTCACATGTTTTCACAATATTCTTATTTTCACCGAATTTAAAGAGAACGGTGACTAGTTGACAGAGAACTGTAAGGCAAATTTAGAGAAAATTCATGTTTTGATCCTTGGATCGAACAATTTTTGTTATTTAACCCCTATTTAATTTATTTTTATTACTAACCCCTCGCAACGTTGTTTTCAAATTTGGTTATACCATCACCAGTAAAGTGATAAGATAACACTACCATGCAACGGGGTAAGTCTAGCTAAATGGCACTTCTTGTCACATCACTAGTGGTAGTGTGGTCAAACAACATTGTCATGCTGCTGAAGTGGCATGATTTAGCCACGTCCTAGTGACTAGTCCCACGATCAGTCGCTAGCATACACATCCAACATTGATATATCACATCCATACATAACAAGAAGTTAAATAATATTTAGTGATAAGCATATGAATTTAAGTCTTACATGACTAGTTTTACAATGAAGGAGACGACCGGCCAAATAACATTTCAAAGCAAAAGAGCAAAGCGGAAATGATAGTAGAAGGTGACAGGGTCCAGTAAGCATGCCTAGCCCGTCTATAGGCAACTGACTCGATGATACCTTAGAATTCAATGTTCTCGTCATCATAACCCGCGACGTAAAAGTAACTGTGTATCAGGTCATCTTCCACATCTTCTGAATATGTTCAACAAGCAACAGTTGAGTACAAAAATCGTTCTCCGCAAGATTTTTAAACAAATGTATATAGTATGTAAGGCTACGTCAAAGGAGTGGATGTGCTACCATGTTTTCATATTTTGCATAAAGCAAGCTTTCTTTCACAATTTCGAATAGTAGATTGCAAATAGATAGTTGTAAGAGCATTTAACATTTGATAGTAAGTAATGACAAAGCATATGTAATGAATATAAACACATGGCATGCTAGATGCTACCATACGGCAAATTCCTTCTTGCCGAACCATCTGTACTTGGATTTTCCATCCATATACTTCCAATACCATTTTTAAAAATGAAGAAATCTACTATATATGAGGATTCACCAAGTTGTCCACAACCGGGGACATGGTTATTTAAATAGATTCATACACTCTATAGAGGTCGTACAACTTTATCCACATGATATAAACATCCCACCATGTAGATGCATGTCACGTGATACCATCGTTGGTGGGATCCTCCGAGATGTTGGCATCTATATGCGAAACATTGAATAGTGTAAATAAGAGCCAAAAGAATTCAAACAGTGAGAAAATCCAAATATTTTTGCATATTAAGAAAGCTTATGATTTTAGAAAAAAATTAGAAACTGTTTTCACTTAATTTGGAGTTCAAATACGAAAAAATATGTGTACTTGAATCTAACTCGACCGGAACACAAAAAAAGAGAGAAAACACTGTGCTAAGGGTGATGCCGATGGCGTATCCTCTAGATTATGCTTTCCTATGAGGAAAACACATCCCTTCATAACTAAAGATAGCTTTTTTAGTTTTTTTAGATTTATTTTACAGCGAGGGTCCACCTGTCAGTTTTTTTATCACTTTTACTAATTTTTTCTCAGGTGGGTCCTACTTGTTAGTCTCACAAAACCTTAAACTGAATTTAATTACAAAACTATGAGGGGATCCCACCAGTCATACCCATATTAGTTACTAATTACACAAATTATTTTCTTAACCATGATTTAAGCGACTAACATGTGGGTCCTAGATGTCAAAAAGACAACTGAAGAATAGAAGAAGGAAATAGAGGAGAGCGACGAAGGTCTCTGGCTTGGTTCGCCAGTGGCGAACGGCATGGAGATTGGTAGTGGGAATCGGCAAAATAGGTTGCGGAGTTGACGACAAAGTCATCGATGGCAACAGCACGGCACAGGGTGATCGGAGTCGAGCTGATGACGACGTAGAGCGGCGGTGGAAGAAGTAGAAAGAAATTGACGTGGAAGATGACTCAAATGAGCTAAACGATGCATGCAGAAGCATCTTGGGAACTCCAGTTACCTACCTAGGAGACTTGCGGTGGACACAAGCTGTGGGGAAAGGTTGGCAATGACAAAACTGGGATGAGGGTGGGCTGGAACAGTGGTGAAGCTCGGCGGTAGAAATCTATTTCAACCATGGTGTGCATAATGTTCCAGTAAAGACTAGAAGTGTGTAAATAACCATGTTCAAGTCTAAAGCTCACTAGAGAGAGGAGAACGTCAAGGACGAGGTCGGCGGTGACAACCTTCACGCGGAGAGGATGTTGTAGAGGGCTTGAACTGCAAATGACCGCACGGTGAGATTCAGGAGACCACAGAGATGCTCTAAAGGACCATGTTCAAGTGGGGAAACCACCCGGGCAGCGGTGTGGCTCTGGTGATAGGGCGACCAGAGTTGGGGAAGAAGATGTGGTCTCGACGATATACTGCACAAATCACTGAATTGGTTAAGGGGTATTGAAGAGGAATCAGAATGGTGTAATGTGGCACGAGTGTCAAGAAGTTAGCTCACTAGGAAGGGCGTGGTCCACAGCAGAGTATAATAGAGGGCGCGCACTAGTGTCAAGGATGACAGTAGCATTTCGGCTACCTCAGTGAGGGGTGGGGGCTGTGATCGAGCAAAAGGGAGGTGATGAGCTTAGAGAAGAATGGTGCTCTTGATTAAGCTTTAAAAGGAAAAATGAAGCCGCTCTACTCAGCGAGAACTAGTGGCAGTGCGGGAGAAAATGCAAGTAAATCGAGCGGTAAAGGCTTGCAGTCGACGCCGTTTACGGCTTCGAGGGGACAATGCAGTAGGTGTCAAAGCGTGAAATAGGGGGGCAGTGGAGCTAGAATCCACAAGCTCAGTAGTGCGCTTGGAGCTCTCTCATGGTAGGTGTAGCGCGTGGAAGAAGATGACTAGCAAGTGGGCCCTAGTTGTCAGCAAGCGTGGGAGAGGGTAAGAGAGAAAATGTTTCGGTGAAATACGCTTTCACTCAGAGAAAACGGGAAAAAGTGCTTGTGGAGGGCTAACATGTGGGCTGGGGTTGGGACAAATAGTGATGGGCTAGGCTGAAAGGAAGGATTCAGCTCACCGGTGTTGAACTGATTTTAATTTGTTTTCTCAATCGATTTAAATGCATAAATTAATTTGAATTTTGAAATTATCAAACCAACTCCGAAAATTATGATTTTTTTTGGAGAGGCTCCCGAGATTATTTAGAACTCGAATAAATTATTTTTAGGCTCTGTAGAAGTTTTAATGAAATTTTAAAATAGAACAACATCAGCTAGATTTAAAGAAACAATTTTCTTAAATGCTGAAAATCTTAGAAACATCAAGAAAATGTAGAAAAGAGACTTTGAAACATAGAACATAATTTTTTGAAATTTGGGATGTTACAATGTCTTATTTTGGTCCTTGCATTTAATTTATATTGATGGCAACGGTTTTTTTTTACCTTGGCCCATAGTTGAGGAACAAAATAGGACAACTTAAAAGTTAGGTTTTTGGAATTGACTAGAGCGCAAAAAGTGGAGGACCAAACACTATGTTTTTTTTTCGTGAACTTACCGTTTAACCTATTACAATGACAAAATATAAATGTAACAGTTTCAGGGTTGCACACACATCACAGGATTTATATCCTCCATCGTCAGTTCAAACTTCAAACAGAACTAGTGTTATCTTTGAGGTTTGGGCGCAGGAAGGTTTTGATGCTTAACTCCAGCAAGAAACTTTGAATTCCATATACATTCCCACCCTAACAAGCATGTCATTTCTAAATTAACCAAGAACGCTAAGGATTCATTATGATACTCATGTTGGTTTGTAGCAAGACTGTAGGTAGTACATACAGGTGATGATATTTATGGTGATGGATAGACAGGGACCATGTAGTACAAAATGGCTAGTACACAGGTCAGTGATAGCCCTGGAGAATTAAGATAAGGACCACTCCCACATGAGAACAAAAAATGGTAGAATCATTGACTGACTTTGCACAAATCTTACCCCAGATTGAAAGACTTGGGATGTGCATTGCATTTTCACTTGAGGCAGTGCCCTTGGAAAGCTACACGCCCAATGCACCCAGATAATTCAGTCCACTTGCAACGTTTTACAGACTTTTCTTATGCGACAACATGTAAATCGATTCTCGCACGCGATTGTTTTATATGAAGATAATTCATGAACCGTAAAAACTTAAGCTGATAGGAAACGGCGTGATAGTTTTGTAGCGTGAAAAACGTTCTTTTGTCTAATTGTGATGTAAGAACAGAGTGCAGGAATATACTTGTCCAAGAAGAGAGGTAAACCCTAGATAGGTTGTCGCAAGAGAATAGAGGAAAGGTACCAAGTTCGACAGAAAGCCATGGAATAGCATGAGAACAATCAAATTTACGGTACCCAAGGTGAAGAATATCCTTTCCCTCGCCTTGGCAGTAGCAGCCAAGCTAGCAGAACATACAGCTAGAGAAAATAAACTGTACTATGGCTTTATTATTAGATTATTTGACATAGAAATGAGAACCACACGTGATGACAGAGTGGATTGGGTTTAGTAGGTGTAACAAGACAAAGGTGACAACTCGCAACCAGAAAGCTCCATATCATTTCTGATGTATGGAAAACGTTTGCCCAAATGTGGCACATATGTTGTGGCCTTCCAGACTGTGCACAGCACTGGATTACGCTGCTGCTGACCAGTCCCTGTATGTATAGTGATATAGATCCTAGGGATTAATATGTTTGGCACTGCATGAGCAAGTCTGCAAGTGAAGAGATCGGGGTGCGCCTTTATTCTGAAAAGAAAATCGCACAAATCGTGAAAGCATATGTTGTTATTAAAGACAACCTAATATATAATTGGTGGGAATTGATCTTTTCCTTTTACCTTGAAAACTCAGGTGCCCCATTTATTTGACTATCCAATGGTTGGCAGAGTCTTCCTCACATCCAGAAAATGCAGAAGCCTTGGTATGCAAACTAATAAACCATACGTACGTTCATCTCTATTTGGACAAAAAGATACTGCTTGCAAATTACAACTGGCCTGAAATATCAAGGACGGCAAGTTGGCAAATCTTCTTCTTGACATACCTTTTTGTCCGAAATAGTTGATACAATTTTCTTAATCAATCAACTACTACCAAAGTACCGGCCAATACCATCACGGCATCACTACAATATGGAATAGGTCACACGTAACAATCACCTGGCCTGAGTCCCTCTCTGTCGTGTTTCTCTCTATTATTGTACTAGTTATGTATGTTAAAAGTGATGAGGTAACTTCCCCCCAGTTTTGGAGGGAAAGCAGTGGCAATGCTGAACTTGGCTGTCTTAACTTTAACAAGTTTACTTAGGTACTCTGAAAAAAGTTTTGCTTCCGGGACAAAACTAATAGCATTTATCACAACCTAGGTAGCAAGTCTTGTTTTTTGTTTCTTTGTTCAGAAATTTGGATTTGATATTCACAGGAATGCATATTAAGCGGAGGTGCATGTGTACTACCATTTCAGTATTTGACTTCGAACCACATTAGCAGCCAAGCTAGCCATGATATGAGAGATAGTTTTTAGGGCGTTAATTCTTATCTGATGAAGACCTTCCGAGTTAATGGCCAAGCAGGATTTGAATCAGCGTAGACATATCGTCAACGAATTTACAGCCCGTCCCCATTAACCGCTCGGGAACATTTGGCTTTTAAGATTATAATTTATGTACCAGCTATCTGTTGGCCCAATTGCTTTCCCAAGTTTAACAAATCTGTAACCAACTATGTGGTATTCAATTTGACTCTGGACATTGGGACCTACCATCAGTCATGATCTTTATTGGAGAACCATGTTGCCATCACCAAAACATCAATAATCTTCAAACTAACACACACGCCACATATGAAAGGTGACTGAGCTCAAAGTCAAACAAAACTCTGATTTAGTTGTTGAGGCCACGTAGAGGCCGGGTTGCCACTGATGAGTAGTAGTTGAGTAAGCAGTAGGCACAGCCTAATTAACGATGATCCTTGTACGTATCAGTATGTAGTTTCAAGTATCTAGTTATTCACTCTCATCTTTCTTGTACTAGCTTACCCTTCTTTAATTCCATCCAGCCTCCTTTACTTTGCAGCGTCTTAAAAAGTGATTCCTTTTCAGAGTATTGTTGTACGAAAGAGACTCAATGCCGTTTCAGTTTCAATTGGGACTGCAACTTAAATAGTTGCACGTAGACCGTTGGACGATCCAAACCATGGTCTACAGGGACCGCTTAAGTTGCAGTCCCCGTAGGAACTATACAGGATCCTTATCCATTGTTGCAAGGGTACAAACAGATGTATCGAGATATCGTGGTAGCTAGGAAAAGGTATCTTATCCATTGTTGCAAGGGTACAAACAGATGTATCGAGATATCGTGGTAGCTAGGAAAAGGTATAAGCTTGTTAGTGCTAAGGAAATGCTAAGAATATAGCAAAGCTAGGTATGCACGCGCACTTTCCTCCTTTGTAACTTAAATTTCTTATAATTTTGAAGAGGTATTAAAATTTACATTAAGATAACATCAATAAGTAGAAAAAAAATTTAAAGGGTGGACCGTAAAAAGTGTCTGAACTTTATATCACGAGCTTACACGCATGGTTGTAGCATCCCCTGGTTGATTAGCGATTTACATTGACACGATCGCCCGAATTTCGTCAGAACCCCTCCCATCAAACCCAATCTGCAGAGATGATCGATGTCAAACCAAAAATAAATAAGAGAGAGAGAGAGAGAGAGAGAGAGAGAGAGAGAGAGAGAGAGAGAGAGAGAGAGAGAACTTGTTGGATAGATGCAGTCAAGGTATGCGAAAACGGAACAGAAGTGGACATGCATGCATGACGCTAAGTCCGTTTCAGTGTTCACAGTTGTCTGCCATGCTGATGCGTGCAGCCCAGCTTGGAAGCCATCGACCGCTTCCATTTGTTTTGAGTTGGTTCACAGGTTTGTGTCGATTGTCAATCCAACGCGTGCTAACGTACGTCCTCGATCCGGATTCGATCTTCTGCTCTACTTTTCTTCTGTGGTCGGAAGAGTTGGTGACCGGTAGTTGTGCGCGCGGATGATTGGGGGTTCCCTAACAGCTGATCACTCTTATATATCGATCTCAGAAAGACGTACGCTAATATTATGTACACAAATCACATCGTCATCTTAGACTAACAGTGACTCCTCCAACTATGAAACAAAAAACAATAATTATCTACACGCAGTAGTTCGCTCGCCGTACAAACCGCGATATATGTAGATCATCTGGGTCTCCCGCCCACGTAAAGTAAGGCAGGGCTACACACGAATCCCGTAACAAAATTTGTTCGTACGCATAGCAACGCTAAAAACTCTCTTTGTTGTTAAGGATATGCTTAATATGTGGTTAGAAAACAGACAAATCGCTGGCCTTTCTGGACGTGGAGCTGACGCCGTACCTCGCAGAGATCGATGTGGCATCGCCGAGACGATCGACGACGTTGACGCAGCACCGCCATCCTTCCTTGCCTGCCCGTCGCAATTTCGCAACCAATAAAGTTGGAAAGAGAGGGACAGACAGCCATGGGCCGGCCTAAGGCGATGCATGCATGCCCTGCCAGGGTCATGGCGATATGGATGGCATCCATGCACAGTTAGGGATGAAAACGGATCGAATACGGACGGATAATAGCTTTACCATATTTGTTTTCATATTTTTTTCTCGGATGCGGATACGGATACGGATAGTCCGGATACGAATACGAATACGGATAATATCGAATACAGATACGGATCGAATACGAATCGAATCGGATACAGTTTCGAATATTTTATCGGAACATGATAACCCCTTAGATTGTATATAAAAAGTCAACGAAAACACATAACTAGTTGATTTGATAAAAATGTTATTGAAAATTGAACAAATATAAGCATTTTCATTCACTTAGATAATAAGTAGATATCATGTCGCAAATAAAATTATATAAGACTTAGTTTATCACACACATACAATTAGTTCATTATAAACGTAGATCAAAACACAAAAATGAAGGTAATCTTTACTCAAAGATACAAATAGAGGCAAACACATAACACACTAAAAGTTTGATAATACTTAAATATCACGTCTCTAGAAAAAGTATATAACACTTATATGTAATGATCCAAGATTTATATTCTTTGTTGAATTATGTTAAAAATAATAAATTATGTATTTATGAGTTTTTATGATTTTTAGCTACTTATTTAAATATTTTTCTATTAAGAATAGGAATATTTGAATTTTTGAGAAAATTTAAAATCTGATAAAATCTTGAAAATAATTTTTAAAATGTTAGATTATTTCTGGAACTTTCTAAAAAAAATCGTAATTTTTGGAGTTGATTTGCTAATTTTAATAATTAAAACTTACTTTATGGATGAATTAAATTAGAAAACAATTCGGAAATTAAGAAACATTTTTGAGCTAGAAGAGTAGTTTTGGCCCTGCCCATATGTATATCCGGATATCCGATCCATCAATATCCGGATTATCCGAATCCGTATCTGACGGATAGTGAGCTACCGAATCCGTATCCGTATCCGACAAAAAAAAATCCGTATCCGTATCCGATTCGATGCTATCCGACAAATATCCGATCCGACAGAATCCGTATCCGAAAATATCCGGATCGGTCGGAAACTATCCGATCCGTTTTCATCCCTATGCACAGTGCACACGCTCCGATCCAAGTCCAAATCTTCTTCTCTATCCATGAAACGAGCCGAAGAATCTTAAAGCAAAAGCTATGGCGGGTCCGGGAACAAATACTAGGTCCGTCACATCACTTCGTTGCTAGGATCGATTCGTGCTCGCCAGGTTTGATTGAGTATGCAACAAGCAGGTGTACCTTTTGCATTTGCGGCCCCATGCATGGCCCTGCAGTTGCCACTGGTACCTCTTGTAGGCTTGGGGAGAACATATCTTCCTAGCGTTTCATGGCCACACAGTGTGCTACTGTGGTGTACCACGTTGACGAGGAGCAGCAGGGATGCTTCGGTAGGACCAAAACTCACTTCTGATTTCTGACCAGATCATTGTCTGTATGGCCATGCATGTGAAGACCACAAGTTTACACACAGTACTGAAATACCTCACACGACACACATTTGTCCTAGATGAACATTTAGATGGGCAGAACTAATGCTGGTAGCAGAGTGAAGAAGACCTTCAAATACATGCTAATGAGTTCTGACTAACAATCTGATTTGCAATTTACATCCGACAAGGTAAGGCATTTGAGTTTCGCATGGTCTTCATGGCAGTCGTCTGGGAAGATAAGGCATAAACAACAAGAGGTAGAATCATGATGACAACAGAAACTCCACATACAGAAACCGCATCCTCTCTTCCGTGCAACAAGCTTCCTGGCAATTCTAGTGGTACATTTGATAGTTTTGAGCGACTTCATAATATAAACATGTAACTGCAACAAGACAAAATGGGGTCTGCGATATATTAGTTTGCTTACTAAACAGAAATACCACAACGTTATGTACTTAGGTAATGCAAGGAAGAAGCCAAGGCCACCAAGAAATAGAAGCCTCAGGAGGCAACGAACCCAAAGTATCAAGAACATAAGTATACACAGCTCCTATCAATGGCAACGTCTTGTAGGCAGGAATAAAAACCTGCGGTAACAGGCTAATTACAGGACCTACTGGCTTGCACCGGCAAGTTTCGGATCGGCGGGAAAGGGTGCTTTCTTGCTGATTTTAATGATACTTTGCTGTTATTCCTTATAGAGCACCAACAAAACATGATACTTCGAGCAAAAAATATATAAATAGGGAAAAATGAAATATCAAACCAGAATAAACCAGAACCAGCCTGGTTATTGGCAACCCTTGCTCCGATAAATTTTCAAAATCCATTTTTATTTATCCTTCATTGCAGGTATGCGGGGATGAAATCCCAAATCAGTAACTGCCAGTGCCAACATGTCGAACCAGGTTACACTCTTGCCACTTCCAATCAATTTTAAATTGATTTTTCTTTTAAAGAAAACACAAGATTTAAATAAGTTAGAAACAAATTAATAAACATTCAGGTAGTCACAGTTTTGCTGAAAACCAGCCCATTCCCAATCGGTTTCCTTCCAAGCTCATGTGTTTTGGTTCAAAAACATAACCAGAGAGAACTGGCTAACTAGTAACTGGGTTTTAGTAACACCAAGACAAATTTCATTGTAATAATGATATAAAATAAGAACAGAACTTGCTCATCCAGCTGAATGCAATCTTTTTGATGGGCCTCCATCCTATATGTTACTGCTCATTGACAACATTACCGATGTGTGTAGGCTACACTTGCTCATGCATGAATAGAACCCGGCCAGTTGACTCAGGTAAATGTCATTAAGAGAGGTGCATTATTTGAGATAGCTGGCTGACCTTCTAGGGAACAATGTACATTTAGGAAAACTTGGAACTCGTAGTATCAAGTACATCAAAGAAAAGAAAAGAAAAGAAAAGAAAAGGGGTTTCCACCAAAGAAGGATTAGAAAAGAAAAAATATATATATATAAGATAACATTGGTGTGGAACACTTACTATGAACATCAATTTTGGTATCCACCCCAATTCTTTCACCAAACTTCCATGATCTGGAAAAAAAGAATGGTTCCTCTTCCGTTAATTTTTGCTCCTTTTGAAAGTCATCTATTCCTGTAGCTGTCATTCATGCATATTCTGCAGGACCTTTTCTTCTGTGCCTGCGGTGTCTAGGATGCTTTCTACTTCTATCTTTATCAGATGATCTTCTATTACTAGAATTATATCTTTCCTTGTATTCATGATCACTAGAATCAGTATCAGGCGTGTGAGTCACGTGAGGCCTTTTTTCCAGGCGTTTTCTCTTATTCTGTTGGCTGTCACTGGAAGAATCAGCATCAGGAGTTCTACTCCTGCTTGTTCTACGCCTTGATTGCGACTTTCTTTTCTTACTCACATACCGTTCCCTAGAAGAATCAGAATCCGGAGTTCCACTCCGGATTTGATGACGTGGTCTTCTTTTCCTATTCCTATGCTGTTCACTGGAGTCAGGTTCTGGACTACCATTCCGGGTATGATGATGTGAAGAGTGTGACCTGCCTTTCTCAGCTCTATGCTCTTTCTTCTCATATTTCAAATCAAGCTTTTCAACATTGGCCAAAGGACAATCTGCATTGGCATTGGCAATTTCCACCATGTCAAGAGAATTCTCATTCTCTATTTCCCTGCAAGTAGTTAGCTCTCCAATCCTGGAAGAGACACTTGTATCAACTGTTGAAAGGGTTTCTGATCTAAATAAGACATTCTGTGGAGGGGTAGGTTTTTCTGGAGGAACATCCAGTCCCAATTCTTTGCCCAATGATTCTAGGAAATCCTCAGCAACAAGACGATTGAGAGCCATGTTGGCACCTTCACTCGTCTTTATTGGATCCACTGGTTGATTATTAATAATAGGTTTGTCCATATCATCTTCTGAGTCATCAGAAAAGATAGCCTGCCAGCCACAACAAATAACTTGTCAATATAGAACCTTCAAGTTCACCCTAATCATTTTCTAATGAACAATAAAGGGGACTATATCTATAACTGGAGCACCTTAAGCCTACATAGGCTTAAGCTCCTCTGAACATGAAATCTTTTGGAGGCTCAATGAGGTAGTTAAAGCTTAAACACCAATTCAGCTTTTCTGGCAAGCCCACATTTAAGATGTCTACAAGAAGCTAAGCCCACCTGAATCATCTCACAATGTAAGCACCACATTTAGATCCCATACATGGCATTATACCCAAATCAATCCTTGTATAAATGCTAAAATTCACATTATGAAGCATTGAATCTACTAGTAGTTCCATTATTGAAGGAAAAATTGACTGCACAAATCATGTTAATGTGCAAGAACACATGGGGCCTGACATGGCAATAAAATATGGAAAATAGAAAGAACATCCAATATCATGGTATACAAAAAGAAAGATGCAAAAATCCCCAAAACGAGGTAAATTAAGATGAAGAAACTAAAACAAAATCATGAAAACGCAAATGACAAAAAGGAAACCCAAAAATCAAATAAAATGTACGTAGTATGATAATTGAGAATTTAAATTAAAACAAATTTAGAAAAGCAAATATTAATTAAAATATGGATATCCAGTTTTTTAAAAACAATGTTATATATAATTTTTAAAGAATATGAATGTTTTCCATATTTTCAAATACCTCTAAATTCTAATCCAATTTTTAAGGATTCCAACTTTTTGGATTTTCTGGAATCATCTGGGCTCTAAAGATCGCCATATTTTTGAAAATATGCACTTTTTATATGTCCAAGCCTATATTTTTCTTATTTAGTATTCCAATTTCTAGCTTAAAAAATTTAATTTGTAGATTTGTTTTCGATATTTACTTAACATTACCTTTTGTTTTAATATTTTTTACAATTTCCATGCAATTTTTAATTACTTGGTGTTTCAACGTTTTAAAAGTTCTCCTACAAAAATATTTTTTTTAAAAAAAACAGGAATACATGCCATGCAAAATAAAGAGGTTCTTCACCAGCATATGGCATGGCACCTCAGCATATGTGCCAGACTATCAATGACATGGTATTGCCCAGAAGCATAAACTAGTCCAACCCCGATTACAAGCTGGTGACACATGGCACGACAACTTATCATAAATTTTCCAATCAATTTTCTATCCATTTGTTTAATGGAAGAATAAACTGGTGCAATCTTTGATAAAAGGACCGATTTGAATGCTGTTAGAGAATCTTCAGTCTGAGTTCAAAGTAAGTGACCAAACACATGATTTAATTGTGACAAATTATAATTCCACTAGACATGGTGTAAGTCCACTTGACTTCCTGGTCAATGTTTCTATCAAGAACATCTACTGGGGATGCATGTTACCTTGTAAAGATCAATAGGTCTCTGCATGCTGCTCAACTCAATACCAGGGTCATTGGCAGTTCCCTGTGGCTCGGTCTCTGCTGTTCCTGCCACAGAAGCATGCTGTGGAATCTTACTTGAACTCTCCATATTGTCATTTGTCTTCTTCGTGGATTCTGTCATAAAGATAAGGGTGTCCATCTTGCTTCTTGGTCTTTGAACAGGCATTGGCTGCACATACAAAATTAATGATCAGATGTCCATGTGGGTGCCACTTTGAACATGTATTCCATTTGAATCAAAATAAAATTCAGAATATGGCAGAAACCAATTCATATATTACAAAAAGAACATGAAAAATACATTCAATAACAAAAAAATAAGCTTACTACAAAGTAATAATCAATGACAGAGAACAAGCCGAAGAAAAAACTGTCCTCAGCTACCAGTCTACAACATAAAAAGGATGGAAACTTTAACAGATGGTTATTGTTATACTCTGCAAGAAATGGGAGAATTTGCAAGGGTACTCCTAAGCATAAATCAACAAATGCATTTGTCAACATTTTTTGTTGTTGTAAATATCCAGCAATTTATTTTGGCTATTCTGTGTACTTAATTCTTTACCTCATTTATCTATCATAGTTGTTCAATTAATATATATGCAGACCATATTGAACCATTCAAATTTACCTTTCCCATGAAAGGATCAACAATATCAAAACGCTTGCAAAGTATTGGTGAAGGCCGCCATTCAAACTCCACCCTCCGTGGATATATGGGTTTCTCATCTCGAAGTGATCCAGAGCTCTGTATTAATGTTTCAAGAATCAGTATGTGAAAGAAGACATGACATTACCAAAGGGCCCAAATAAGTTAACCTACCTCTAATTGAGTAGATGATACAAAACGTTGCTCATTCATTCCAGGTAAACCCAACACTGATAAAGGATCCATGGCTTTTTTTTCTTTTTGTTTTTCCATTGCCTCAGCAGCAGCCTCAAAATCTAGTCTTTCACGAGCACGGTCAGCCTCTGACATAGTATTTGTAGTTATAAGATCTGCGGAGCGAAGGCCTCCCTGATATTTCTCTCTAAGAAATTGCTCAAACCTTGCCTTCTTTGCAGGCTCATTTTTAAAGGGCTTTTCAGACTCTGGCAGACCATCCTATTTCGAAGCAAGAACAATCCATTTGCATAATTAGACCAAGATTAGGTAATTCATATAACCAATGTGGCGTTGATGAGCACGGCAACACTAATTGGAAGAACAATGCATTACAAAAACTTACGAGAGATATTGGCTTGACAAAGGTGTCACCAAGATTGGATTGTAGTTGAATTGCTTCCTTTGCGGAAAAGGATGAGCTAGATGGTTTGGAGCTCCTATCAAGGGGCTTTTCACCAAGAATCTTTCCACGATTTTCTGCTGTCAACTTGTCAGAAGAAGACTTTGACTTCACAGAATCAGGCCTATGCTGGTCAATATACTTTTGTTGGTGCTGCCATAACTTCCTTGCATAGTAGCTACATCCATCTCCTCCATTAAGGAAAAGAAATTGTGGACTTGTTTTGCTTTTTTCCTTGTAGAAATCCTCGATATGTTTCCCACAACGAGCAATCATAGCAGCACAACCCTCAATCAATAATCTCAAGCTAGTGTCTTCTGGAGGAGGAACCTCAGGAGGAGCTAAATCAGAGAACTTATCAGAAGCCTGAAGTGTTGTTGAAAACTTGAGGCGACCATCAAAATCATCTGGGATCTCAGGAGGATGAAATCTGAAAAGTCACAATGGCACCCAATATGCACAATGATACAGGGTATACATATATAGTGGATGAAATATCGAATTGAATAAAATAATTTGCTGCTGCAGCACATAATATTCATTTCTTTTGCAAATACAAATAATTTGGGAGCTCTTTTAATGTACCTATTGATCTTTATGTACTGTCATCATTTCTTTTGCAAATACAAATAATTTGGAGCTCTTAATGTACCTATCAATCTTTATGTACCGTCCATTCTATTCAATCTAACTGGTCAAATGATTTAGCAATACTCCAACACCAAGTATAATTATCATAAGCATAGTCACCAAGAACCTGGGTTGACCGGGTCAACAAACAGGATCGCAGGATGTAGTTCGTGGGTGGCTCTTTGGGGCGCTAGATCAGAACGCGGAACGTGACCCCGATAAATCTGCGTCGATCACCCAGGTCGATAACCTAGTCGTACAACATATATTATAATAGATCCTAACATAGCTCTAAAAAAGAAAAAGAAAATAAAGGGGAAAAAAGAGAAGGGGAAATGAGTAGGTCAGCCCAGCCAACCAAAACCAGGCCAGCCCAAATCCCTTCCCCTCCACTAGCCACTAGCCCACTAGGGCATCTCAGGCAACACAACACAGCCAAACATGGAGAGAGAGAGAGAGAGAGAGAGACGCACAAGAGCTTCATCCTCTCAAGAGTCAAGCCACTGCCTCCATGCCTCATCCTATTTTCCACCGTCCTGTCATGCCACTTCTCCCTCTCCTGGTAGCATCTAGCTGCTGCTGCTCTGCTTCATCATCCAGATTTAGTAGAGGAGGTGACTGGGCTGGGGATGGCCCACAGTGGCAGTTGTGGGGGCTGTGACGAGCGGCAGTGGAGAGCAAGGACTGCGGTGGCAGGTACTTGTGACGGTGATGGCTAGGGTTAGCTTCCTCCTCCCTCTCCTCTCCTCTCATGACCCGGCAGCGACCCAAATCGAAGGTGACCCGCGATCCGAGCTCGTGGATCGCAGCATTGACCCAGTCCCTGTGACTATGGTCTTGAATGTAAGATTGTAACCACATGGCATGTATTAGTACTATTTTATGCATACGAATCTCTGGTTCTATCTAGGAGTCATAATCTCTACATAATATTTGGTTCATGCTTGTGTGTCTGTATTTGATCAGCCAACAATGCTCATCTCATCCTAGGCCGCAGCACCGGCAACAGCCGAGTGCTGACCATCTGCGGCCAGTGACGATGAAGAGACGTGCTATACGATTTGTGTTACTCATCTCATCCTAAGCCACAGCAGTAGCGGTGGCCGAGTGCTGACCTTCTGCGGCCGGTGATGATGAAGAAGCGTGCCATACAACATGTGTTACTCATCTCGTCCTAAGCCGCAGCGTCTGCAGTGGCCAAGTGCTAACCTTCTGTGGCCGGTAACGATGAAAAGGCCTGCTATATAATGTGTTACTTGGTGCATCCATGAGGATAAGTGGTTGTATGAGTACAATGCGTCCATGCATTTATGATAGCCTGCTACATGAACTGTGTTGCTTGAACCTCTTGGATCCCTAGAGACTGCTCATGCTTCACGATGTAAATTCAGTCTTTTAGGTCATCGTAGTCATCATAGCAGGACCTTGTTCTTAAATATATTTAATCATGCCCCAAATCAAAGGACAAGTTTCAAGAAAAAAGACATTTTCCAATTGTTCTAACAAATAAATGTAGGGCATTCTACTAATTGAGAAAATTCCTTATTTGCCACTGAAAGTTGGCAAGATCTCTAAAATGCCATCGTGAAATTGCTCTTCCAATATCATTGCCATCGGATCTCAACTTTCATCCTGTTTTTGCCACTCCCGTCAATGGCCCGTTAACTTGTACATGAAAAAATGATTCCACTCATTCTCATTTAAATCTATCATATGTGCTTGAATTTTATGAAATTTTTTGAAGATGATCCCGAGACAGTGCTAATATTCTCTAAAAATTTCAGAGCATGCTCAACTCTCTGAATTTCTAGAAAAATCTTTTAGTGCTTGTCTTAATGAAAGAATCTAGATTTTGATTTTTCAAAAGCACTGAATAAATTCAAAAATTTATGAAACTTTTTGGAGGAGTTCCTTGAATTATTTGAAACTTAAATAAAATATTCCTAGGTTTTTAAATATTTTGAATTCAAAGCTTGAAAAGTAGAGCAACAACTAGGTTATTGGAAAAGCACATTACCTAGTTGCTATTCTAATTTTCAAGCCTTGAATTCAAAACATTTAAACGCCTGGAAATATTCTTGTAACTTCCAAATAATCCAAAGAACCTCTCCAAAAAGTTTCATAAATTTTTGAATTTATTTAGTGCTTCTGAATAATCAAAATCTCGATTCTTTCATTAAGACAGAAGCAATAAAAGATTTTTCAAGAAATTCACAGTAAAAGATTTTTCTAGAAATTCACAGAGCTGATCATGCTTTGAAATTTCTAGAGAAACATTAGCACCGCCTCAAGATCATCTCTAAAAATTTTCATAAAATTCTAAGCACATTTGATAGATTTAAATGAGAATGTAGATGGGCAAAATCGTCTTTTGATGTACAAGTTAAAGGCCAAGTAACAGGCCACTGATAGGGGTCTCTGTAGCACCGACACGTCAATTTGGTGCTGTATCAGTGTCCAACACCGATACGATACTGACACGATACTCGACACGTATCGGTCACGTATTGGACAATTAGATAGTCAAAATAAATAATTTTAATGTTAAAGGGTAACCCTAGCCACCCGAAAGGAGCAAAACACCAACATCAAGGCTCCATTGTGGAACCATGTTGATGTTCTAGATAAGGGTGGTCCGTCTAGAGGAAATGTGAAATGGAGATGCAAGCATTGCAAATATATTGGTACTAGTAGCTACTCTACATTCAAAGTGCACTAGCTGAAAATTACAAATGGTGATTGAAAGATATATCCTAAGGTGACGATACCTATTCTTGCTCAGCTTCGAAGTGAAATTGCAAAGGCTGAGGTACATATTCCTAGTTTACGCTTTACATTATTTCAGTTTGACTAGCATGTAGAAAAATGGAGAATAATACATATGTATATTATTATTATTATTTAAATATATATAGCCGTGTTGGTATTTTTGGAAAAATGATGAATTCCGTGGCAGTGTCGTGTCATGTCAATAGGGGTGAAAACGGTCGGAAACGGTCGGAAAACACCGAAACCATTTTTGTTTTCATATTTTTCCTCGGAAACGATACCGGAATCGATAACTACGGAAACGAAAACGGCATCGGTAATTCGAAAATATCGGAAACGAAAATTCGATACAAAATATATATCGGTAATGATCGAATCCAAAAGAGACCTGAACGTCGTAACGACATGTACCACCAATTGACTTCAAAAATTCATACAAATCGTACATTCACATAGAAATTAGTAATAAATAAATATTCACAAATTTACGATGAATATACATTACCAATGTAAATGTATACAATAGCATAACTAGTTTAGAAAATCAATATATTATAACGCATAACGGCATAAGCATTAAGCAACATCACATAGCACTTACATACAGGCATACATTAAAGCATTAAGCAATGATTCACATAGCACTTAAAAGCAATACCTTATAAGCATTTACAGCTTGATTTATATCACACATTCCATACAGTATACATAGCATAAGATAGTCTCCACACGAGTCTTTACATCACATAGTATAAGATAGTCTCAATATCTCATATCAAATAATACATCTCTCCACACGAGGATTGAAATTTATTAGTCGCTTGCTACTAGACCGACTGCATCTTTGCGGCGCTAAACCTAAATATGACATACAAAGACATGCACATAGATAATCTGAGCTCTGAGCACATAGATAATCATAGCGATAAATCGATAATGAAGCATTGGAGATACGAAAATAAAAGCAAAAAAAAACATGTGATACTGGCAGAGTAGTTATTATCACTCATCAGCATCAGGAATACGACCAATGAAAACGAGTGATGGGCATAGAAGGCATAAGCTTCTAAACGAGTGACGGGCATGAAAGGATTGATCTCATAAGTTCTTGGTTTATTTGCAAATATATGTTGCAAATGAAGTGTGCTTAATTTGATATTTGAGCATGCGATTAGAATTTACAAATATGTTTTACAAAATTGTTTTGATCATCACATGGCTCAATATTTAATCTTATTGACTCTTTCGAGCTTGTAGTCATGCCCTTGATCAAGTCTATGCGAGGATTTCAAAAATCGATTTTAGACTTGAATAACTATATTAGAGTTTTATTTTTATCATATTTAAAAATATCTATGATTTCTTAAATCATAAAAATAGCGGAGATTGTAGCCTCGTGATAAGCTTCACATAGAGTCCAAGATCACCTAAATCGAGTTCGGAGTAAAAAGTTATGGGCGTTTTAGTGGTCAAGGAGTGTGATCTGTGGTCGGGCGATTCCAGAATTACCGAGCCAATTTACCGATTTTTTCCGAAACCGAAGAAACGGTCGAACTTGTCAAAACCGTTATCGTTATCGCTTCGACAAAATTTCGATTTCGATTCCGATTCCGAACATTACCGATACCGACACGTCCGATCGAAAAATTCCGAAAACGGTTTCCGGAATTCCGGGATTTACCGATACCGTTTTCACCCCTACATGTCAACGTAATTATGTCCATGCATCATAGACAGGAGTAGCAAAAATGGGATGAAAGTTGAGATCCAATGGCAATGAATGGAAGAGCAGAGCAGTTTCGCAATGGTATTTTAGGGATCCGGTCAACTTTCAGTAGCAAATAAGGAATTTCCTCCTGCTAATTCTTCATTCTACATGTAACTAGTTCCCTATCTACACTCGAGGCGGCTAAGTGACCCCTCAATGTTGATTTGTTGAATGTTGAGAGAGAATCATTAGCACATGGCATAGCTTTAAGTTCCACGTTTATTTTCTCTTTTTGGCTATGCTGCTGCAGATCACCCTCAACCGTGCTTTCAGTTAGTTAGGAGGAATTTTCCACAGATTAAAGCACTCCTTATTTCTGCTAAGGTACACTACTCAAACCTATGTTAATTTTTTCGACAGAATTTTCTCTTGGACAAATCAATCATAGACAAAAAGACAATACAGATGCTTGTGATTTTATTATGTAGCGATGCTTGCTCTACAAAGGAAAACAAATAGGCATGTGTTTTCCTCTTGCCTTTCCACCTAATGCAGTGCGTACTGAGTGTTTGTCAAAATGGCTTACCGAATCAATAGCAGGATACCTCTCTCCATTAGTGCATCCTATCAAGAGATCTGCAACATGTAAGCGTTCTTCACTTTTTTCTAAGTCTTTTTTGGTTTAGTTGTTTGATGCTTGATTCATGCCTTCTCCAGTTTGGGTACCACATTATGCAAATTTAGTTCGAATTTTCTCATGCTTTGGAGTAATTCTTTGCCAATTGATGTGTCATAATGAGGGATACTGTAGGGTTTAATTATCAACGAATTCCTTCTAAACTACATTTGTTCACTCATGCGAATGCTATGATTCACTCATGATTGTTGTGGCCAATTCGTGTAGAGGTATGTCATCTTTGCATAGGGAGTACGCACTGCTAAGCAATCAGGATATATATATTCTTTAGCAGCCAAGATACAATGTTCTAAATAACAGTAAAGGATGAACGATCAGTCACCCCACCTTGTGTTTATATGGTAAGCGGCCTAATAAACAGTTTAGCTATTTAAAATTCAGATAAATATATGTGTTTGCATTAACAAAATAAGCATATAATTCATCTTCTTTCATGCATATAGAATGTATATGAAACTACCAGGCTATCAACAATTGTCCGCAGTGGTGACATAAAGAAAAAAGATATGATGTGAATGTAATTGAAGAATCATAATTGAATGAATGAATAGCATTCATCTCATATATTTCATAATGTTCCATGTTATATGGCAATCTTGCAACTTTACCCAAATAAACGGCCCGATAAAACGGGTCTATTAAACGTTAACAGCCGTTAAACCGAATCGATGGCCCGATAAAACGGGCAAACATTGAAATGTCCCATGGTTATCACGGCGCCCCGGCTAGGCGAGTCGCCTCCGGGGCGCCTGGACGCCTAAGCGACAGTTAGGCAACCAACTAGTTCAGACTTCAAGGTCAAATATAGTTCAAGTTTCCTATGTACAAAATCATAATTCAAGCTCAAATGCAAAGCAAAGCCTCCCCAAGATGCTTAACAAATTGAAGTGCCTGTGGGACTCCATACAATACATTAGCTGAGTCCCCATATTCCTAGTTATTTTCTAGTCCCCACTCCCCATATTCCATACAATACATAAGCAGTCATCAAAGAAATATGCACTCGCATCGGCCATTCCTCGCATCCCGCATCCCATTCCTCGCACTCGCATCGGCCAAGCAAGAGGCGGATGCGAAGCAACAGCAGCAAGAGAAGGAGCACCGAGCTTCAAGGCTCCAAAGCGGCAATTCCCCGTCCGCCTCCCAGCTTCCCCAGCACCGAGGCGAATGCGAATCAACAGCAGCAAGAGGAGGAGCACCGAGCTTCCCGGCTCCAGAGCGGCAGTTCCCCGTCCTCTCCAGAGTGGTCACCGAGCACCAAAGAGAGGAGGAGCACCGAGCACCAAGTACCGGGGCAGAGCGACGGTTGGAGCAAACGAAGTGGAGCTGGGGAAGCTGGGAGGCAGACGGGGAAGGGGAGGCAGAAGGGGAGGTGGAGGTGGAAGGGGATTACCGGTGGCGGCAGCGGCAGCGGCGGCGCCAGCTCTAGGGTTTCTCCACCCGTGACAATGAGTCTTCTTTCCCAAACCTCCTCCCAATCCCAACTGATTGCCTTTTGGTTGCAGCCCTCAATTACCTCCATGCTTCAGCCCAAAGCCAGTCGCTTGACCAGACGCTAGGCCAACGCCGCGACGCCAGGACATCCAGGCGGCCGCCTAGACGCCTAGTCAGCGACTAGGTGTCACCTAGGCGATGCCGTAATAACAGTGAAATGTCCATAAACGTAATGGGTAGGGGACCTTTACCGTTTTAACGGCCGTTTAAAAGGCCTTAACGGCCTTTATTTAGAACACTATCAGGATATATATATACATACACAGAGGATGTTTACAAGGCCTTAACGGCCTTTATTTAGAACACTGCCAGGATATACACACACACACAGTGATCAAACATTCTTCGCACTGTACATGAGAAGTTTCATGTTCCAATATACTCTAATTGTCCACTGTTTTTACTTTCAGTTGAAGCCCTTTTTGAGTAATTCAGTTGAACCCTAAATCTACCCTGCATTGGAGTGGATCATGGGTCGACATGCAGAAAATACCGTAAGCTAGCAGCAGCTCACATGAATTTTGTAAGGTATCTTTCAACGTATAGAACTAATCCGAACAAGTGTGTGTAAATGGCTGCCGTACCGACCTTGAATCCCAGCCTCATCTAATGGGCATCTATGTTACTTGGATACTTCAGAAAACTGGCGTATCGGTATCGGATACCGTATCAGATACTTATCCATATATGATACAGTCAGATATGTATCTTGCCCATATCGGTGAATTTCCTATTTTTCAAAAATAAAAGAAAATAATTCCTGATACTTCTATGATACTTGCCTAATACTTCCCCAATACCTCTACCAAGTACCAACACAAAAAGACACGCTGTATTCGTTTATTCCCATTCCGCGGTCCCCTTTCGCTCCCTACACCGCCCCTGCTACTCTCTTCCCCCGGGGCTCCCACACCAATATTCCTCTTCTCCTATAGATGGTGACGCACAACACCCCTCTCCCTACCGGCGCCACTGGTCTTCACGCACGGTGAGTTCTCCCACTAGTACTCTTCTTCCCTCTTGACTATGTAGTGTGGTATACCCCCAGGTAGCCAGTGGCAGCCAGAAGCTAGTAAGGGCAACAGTGGCTAGGAGTCAAGACATATGGCTACAGCTGGCAGGAATAGAAGCGCACAATAGCAGTAGACTAGATGCCCGAAGCCACTTGCTATCGGCTGATGGGCCTTCGAGATGATCTAGCCCATTTGTTTCTTCATTTTCTTTGTTATTATTTCTTTTATGTCTATTTTGTATATGATATACCATATCTCATGTATGTCTATTATTTTATTTTTATTATATATATACACACACGTATCGGTGTTTTTGGGGAAATGGCATATCGCATATCCATATCGGTATCAGCGTATCCGAGCATCCTTGATGGGCATAACTGCACAAGAGAGTAACTGTTCTTGTGTAGCTATATGTAAGCAGGTTGTTCTATCCTTTTGTTTCTCTGAAATTTGTTCTAACTGATGCCTTGCAGATTAACATATGGATGGAATAATAAGTTATGTTGTAGCTTTATTAACTGCATATCGGAAGATACAGATTTTGAAGCTCAAACATTCTGAAAATTGTTAAGAACAAATACTGCATATCGGAATATACAGATTTCGAAGCTTAAAACATTCTGAAGATTGTTAAGAATAAAAGATTTATGCCAGTGAACCCATAATGCCTGCTATACTTAAGATGTTCTGGTATTGAATTTGTGCTTCGTAAGGTATTCTAAGCCTAACGATGCTTACTGATTATTTTAAGATGTCAGGACTTACAGGGATTCACCTGCATTAAATCAGCTACTGGTAAGGTCTGTCAATAAACCCTGATCCTAAGGGGAAAAGTTGTGTAACACATCTCTTCCCTTTTCTATATGATGCCTTCCTTAATTAAAAAGGAGTATTTGTTACTACTGCTACTGAAAGTTTTGCAAAATCTCTTCCTGTTCTGAGGAAAATGTGAGTTCAAATACCTAACCAATCTGAGTCGTTTTCTAAAGATTATTCGGTGAAAAATTTATTTATTAAGGTGCTATGAACAACTATTATTTTATGAAACATGACCCTTCGTTTGTGGTGAGCATTTACTTGCCTCTACCGATGCATAGCCCAGATATGCACACCGTTCTTGGGCACTGGTATATTTCTAAAAACTTGTAACATCAGCTCAGCTTAGCATTATATAAATTGGGATGTAATGCAATGCTTAAATATTAATCATGTGCATGATTCTAGATGGATGCATAATGTCTTCTTGACTCCCTCATCTTGCAGGGTATCATTATTGAGCTGGCAGCAAGGTCTCATCTGGATGGTCGACTGGTTTGCACAGATGATGGCAAGATGGGCCAGTCAGAGGAAGGTTTCGACTTATGATCAATACATGGTCGAATATGTGGAAGGTGGCTACAATGGACTTGGATGGGGTATGCGAGTTCTTGTAGCGGTCAGATCATGTCAATGCATGCACAACCTAGATCTCTATTCTTGATTGGTTCAGGTGAAAGCACCTGGAATAATTATAATTTGGGCTGTTATGAAACTTTCACTGTCACATGTAAAATAAGTAGGTCAATTTTAATATAGTTTTTAGTGGATTTGTATGACCATTGTTTGATCCAATCATGAATCCTATTGTACACTTTTGAAAGCCAGATTGAGATTTTGTGCATAAACTTTCAAGCCATAAGAGTACAAGCCAAGCTATTCTGCATTCTGCTAGCTGTTGTAGTTTTTGCTGTAAGAATATGTAAGCTATCTTATATTTCAACAACATATATCAACTCTTTAACGATAATTTTCAGTTTGGACATGTTCGCTCTGAAAGCTTTA
The DNA here is from genome assembly GCA_036346275.1 of Otatea glauca. NCBI lineage: Eukaryota > Viridiplantae > Streptophyta > Magnoliopsida > Poales > Poaceae > Otatea > Otatea glauca. The sequence goes on along the minus strand of CM070721.1, from coordinate 27,555,316 downwards.
GGAATTGTAGTTGAGAAACAGATTATATGATGATAAATTTTTACATTTATATGCTTCAAATGACGAGTACAGATAACATGGAAATTATATGGTGTAAAGCATGGATTTCCGTTGCAACACACGGGCACTTGAATATATATATATATGAATCAGAGAAGCGGCACCTTTCAAGTTTGTACTCGGAGCTTGAGGCAATTTTAAAGCTCAGGAATACACCTCTTTTCCTGTCTTCAAGTTTGTAATTACTATCAGTGGTTGTTTTTGAAGGCTCGATATCAACTTCAGTTTGTTCATAAGCGAAACCTAACGACAACAAATGTTAGAATAGAAAGCCAGATGAGAAATATCAAAGGTCAATAACTCAATATATCTATCAAACCAAAGATATCGCATCTTCTCACAGTGAAAAATATCAAGGGATATGCATCTTTTCACAGTGATAGAACAGAACAAGCCTATCAAGGTCTCATGAACCTGAATATGAAAATGCAAACAATGTTCTAAATAACGGTAAACAGTGAACAGGTCACCTCAGCTTTTAGTGTTTATACGGTAAGCGGCCTTGTAAACGGTTTTACTATTTAAAATTCAGAGAAATACATACATGTGTTTGCAGTAACAAAATAAGCATCTAATTCATCCATTCATGCATATAGAATAAAACTATCAGGCTATCAACAATTGTCCACAACGGTGGCTTGAAAAAAAAGATGACATGATGTGAATGTAATTAAAGAATCATAATTGAATGAATAACAACTCAAGTAGCAATAAAAAGCAAAGCTAGCATTTATCTCATGTATTTCATAATGTTCCATGTCATAGGGCAATCTTGCAACTTTACCCAAGTAAACGGCCCGATAAAATGGGCCTATTAAATGTTAACGGCCGTTAAACCAAACAAAACGGCCCAATAAAACGGGCAAACCTTGAAATGTCCATAAACGTAATGGGTTGGGGATCTTTACCGTTTTAATGACCGTTTACAAGGCCTTAACGGCCTTTATTATGAACACTGAATGCAAACACTTACATTTTTCCTCATAGACACAAAAAGACTTCTTCATGAGAGGTACAAGAAACTAACCATTTCAAAACAAACATCCTCAGAAACAAATCAGACTTCAGCTTGGAAAGGTACAAGAAACTAAACATTGCATGTTCATAATCCATCATAAACCACTACTGCATTTTTTATGCACACAAAAATGTCATATGCTTCCATCAAGACTTCCCATCTTAACATTAGGTGGTATTAAAATAGACCAGAAGATTATTCCATTACCTGATGCATAAATATCCTCATCTTCAGCATCAAGCTCTTCAAGTGCTCCAATCCCAAAGCCAGGAGCATACTGTCCTGCTGATATTCGAACCACTAGCTAAGATTTTTTCCACGCATATAGTGTAAGGCAATATCAACAGGATAGCAAGCAGTATAAATGAACCATGGCTATATCATACAGTTAGAAATCAGGAGATTCCCCCTTATTGAAACATCACTTCTGTTGCAGTCCCTATTTATTGACTTCTGCAGTCTTTTCCTATCTACAAAAGGAATAAATGTGAGTTCACGCTATGAAAGAGCCCTAATGTGTATCTTGTAGGAACATGGTACCTTTAAACTCAGGTGCATTCTTGAATGGGTCAAAACCTAGACCATGCAAATCCTGCTTTGGATGAAGCACATATACCTAAATAGTTATGGAAAATCAGGCAGTTCAGTAGGCATTTTCTTCATGTATATTGCTAATGAACCATGTAACTATGACTATGATATAAGTTACCATTCGTATGCACATTTTGTGAGCAACAATAACTTAGATGCTACACCCTGTCACCTCCCACGCCTACCCCCTTTGATCCAACCAACCCTCAGGCCTCAGCCCATAATGACTACTCCCTCCGTCTTTTATAAGTGATGTTAATGACTTTTTACTGTCTTCAAGATAGAACTTTGGCAAAAAAAAAATTAACATGTAGTAGGAACTTGAAAAACTATGATAGTATGAAAGTACTTACTGCTTTTCACAATAATAAAATCAAATAATATAGTTTTCATGCGGCCAATCTAAAAAAACCTAGCACTTATGAGCTATGGTACTCGGATACTTCAAGAAACCGACGTATCAGTATCAGATACGGTTAGATACCGTATCCTGCCTGTATCGGTGAATTTCCTATTTTTCAAAAAATAAAATAATTCCTGATACTTCTCTGATACTTCCCCAATATATCTCAACTATAATACATCTACCAACTCAGAATGAGACGCTTGAATCGTTTATTCACATCCCGCAGTCCCTTCTCGCTCCCTACACCACCGCCCCTACTCCTCTCCCCCCGGGCTCCCACGCCAACATTCCTCCTCCTATAAACAGTGGCACGTGGCACTCTCCCTACCAGCGCGACGACGCCACTGATCCTCACACACGGTGAGTCCTCCCACTAGTACTCCTCCCTCTTGACTGTGGTAGTGTGGTACACTCCCAGGCAGCTAGTGGCATCTAGAAACTGGTGAGGGCAGCAGCAACTAGGAGGCAAGACATATGGCTGCGGCTGGTAGGAATAGAAGCGCACAATTGTGGAGACGTTTGGGACAGTAGTAGACTAGATGCTCTAAGTCGCTTGCTATGGGTTGACGGGCCTTCGAGATGATCTAGCCCATTTTCTTCTTCATTTTCTTTGTTATTGTCTTGTGTATGATATACAATACCTCATGTATGTTTCTCTATTATTTTATTTTTATTATATATATACAAATGTATCGCCGTATCAGTGTGTCAAATTTGACTTCATTCTCAAAAATTTACTTATAAAACAGAGGGGATCCAAGGTTTATAGAATATTTTAAATTCAAGGAAAAGACCACAAGAGGACCAAGAGGGCAAGGTTGCATCAACAACGACGACGATGAGGCGACCACACTCGATCCAACTAGACAGACCGCGCTAAACCCGAAAGAGAAGAAGCAATCGGCTAATCAACAAATGATGTGATGGATTGGCAAGGCTTCGACGAACTACAAGAGAGATGCAGCGAACTTGGATTGATTCGGTGGAAAACAAAAGTTACACTAAAGATACTAGCAGCAGCAAAGACACATTGCCTCCAAACAGCAAGCACAGCCAGCCGCAAAGCCCAAGAAGGAAAATGACACCGGAGATGGCCAGCCCCGATGGAAGCCGGTAATGAAGATGGCCAGTCACAACGAAGAAGCCAACGAGATGGGAGACTGATGACAATGAAGACGGTGACAATGGACCAAATCCACCCACCCAAGAAGTGAGGTGATAGTGACGAATCTGGCTGGCGCCCAACAAAAGCAGAAATAGCGGACTCCTAGATCCACCCACCAAAGAAGTGCGGCGACCGTGGCGAATCTAGTTGTAGAAGCCGAAGAGGACGACGATGGATAGCTCCGACGGGAGCAGGTGATGGAGATGGCTGACAACAATAGCCAACGACGACGACCATGGAGATGGCCAATGACGAAGGAGAGGGTCGTCTGCTCCTGTCACACCGCTGCCTACTTCCTTCTTTGCTACCCACCACCGCTGAGATGAATAGAGGTCGACAATGGCTGGCAATAGTGATGGAGCACAAGATCAAGGAAGAGGAAGACGAGCCAAAGTAGAGTAGCAACAACCGACAGAGGAACCTAACATCAACAGTGATGGGAGGTCGAAGCGAAGCTTGATGAAGAGGAATGTTGAACCAGCCAATGTGATGTGACCGCCGGATCTTGTGACGAAGATGGTGGCACAAGGATGTCGCCGGCGATGATGGATATCAAGATGGCGAGGAGATTAAATCTAGCGGCACGACCACGAGGCAACCTCAATCTGATGTTGACGATGACGAGGCTAGCTAAAGTCGCCATGGACCAAGGCCAGCGGCGATGGATCGTGGCCTAGAGGAAGACAGACCCAAGCCTAGTGAAGAATGGATCAGTTCCCGACGGCGACAAAGACAATCAGATCCAGCCTCGTAGATGTCGGATTTGACGAAGACAACTACTGATGGCAATGGATCAAGGATGATATCCCCGGCTCCCCGCTCGCGCGCAACAAATCTGGCCAGATCTGTTCGGATCTGGTCGGGCTAGATGATAACACGCCGGTGGGTAAGGGCCGGCGAAGGAGTATGGAGATGGCCGGATTGGAGCAGAGAGGGTGCCGCCACTGCCAAGCTGGACAAGGCTGTTGAAACACAAACAAGGATGAGCTCTGGGACGACATAGACAATAAAGAAGCTCAGCGGGGAGGCTTGCTGTTGCTGCTACTCGCTGCTGAGGACGACGATGAGCTGCTTCCTGCTGCTGCTACTGAAGAAACTATGAGAAAGAAATAAGACGATGTCGGATGCCGCCCCAGGGAATGGAGATGCTCCTCCCAGGGGCAGCGGCAGGAGATGATTGAAGGTGGAGGCTAGGATTTGGTGGATCTAGGCTCTGATACCATGTTAATTTTAGAGAGGGCAAAGAAATGGAGGCACAAATGGAGAGAAATAAAGAACCAAACAAGTAAACATATTGATTTATACATGCAATGCGGCAAATAACACTTGTCCTACTTACAGGGGTATTTCCAGAGGCACGTATTTCCTCGAAGGATCCTGCAACACTTTCATCCACTCCAGACTTGTGAGAAGCAATTCGATCTTGGTCCTCATCATTACTGATACCAGAGAGTGCAAGAAAGGCTTTTCTGGCTTCCCTGCGTGATTCTGTATGAATCAACAATTAATAGAAAGTAAACAACAGGAAACTAGCAACTTAGAACCATTTAGGAATAAGGTCACAATCAAAAGCATAAAAAAATTTTTCAAGACAAATAATGTTTCTGAGCTAAAGATAATTTGTAAACTAAGATTGTCAGCAGTTGATACAACAGGCCATTAATGAATGTAGTATTCGCGAGTTCTGACCAAATGGTAGGCTTCACTTTTGGTGGAAATGGCTGAATTTATGGGGAAAAAATACTGGAGGCGACATGGAACAAGTTTGTCTCATATATCAAATATGAAACAGCTTTAGATTCCATAAATTGAATATGAAATGCATACCATATAAGGAGTCAGCATGTGCATCCCTGATGGAACGGCCTTGGCGCCAACCCATTTTCATCAGTAATTTCACACCTGCTCAAATGATGTCAAGATATTACTTTCATCAGAAAATGCATATACAATGCACATGGTTTGAAAGATGAAACATAGAATAACAAACCAATCGAAGTTGTGGTGGGGACCACCAATTCATCCGGAATAGGTCCAGGGATAGCTGATGGTCTGCATACAGATATGTAAGATGAATACATATATCAATGTGAAGGCTAACACTAGAAAACTAACATGTGCAGATAGCCAAATAAATTTTTGCATACAGTATATATATATAACTTATAAGCAACGATGGCAGTGGTTTTGTCTTCTTCGTTTTTTATTTTCATTGGAGGGGAGTTAGTTGGCTGCTCCCACATTGAGAAGCTATTTATACGCAAAAGATAATCATATCGCAGAAAGAGATTAAACAAAACCCTACATTATGCCAGTTACACAATTAATAGCGCATGATGGAAAGATGTGAACCTCTCTTTCTGTTCCTTGGATGCTTGTTTTCGGGCATGTTCTGCAGCTGTAAAACCAAATGTATCATACTGCTGAGATGTTTCCAAGGCGTTACCTCCCATATCCTGCAATGGGTGCCCAAGTTGTTAATAGATTGATTAACATTTTCATAAAACAATTTATGCCAAGAAATCATTTTTACAGGACAAGAGCAAAATAAGAAATTTCTGGCACTTTTGGAGGTCAAGATTAGTCAAATAAGTCAATATTTGATACAGATCAAGAAGCACTGATACACGCTGGTGAAGCTTTACTCATTTTCAACATTCTAAGAACCACTAAGGACAGTTAGGAGGATATATATCTTTTTCTTCTCTGATACACATCAGTACTAGAATTTACTGCAAGCATCTGTAAAACGGATGCACGACGATACAAGTTAAATAATTAGTAATTTAGTACCAATTGCTTTAAGCACAACACAATATCCTTGCACATGCTCATAGTTGTCCTAGCATGGTTTTACAGATAACGAAAACTAAAATCATCTTGTTTATCATTTTATTCCCAGTCAAGGAGCAATTTTGTCCATAAGCCGATCTTTACCTGTCAAGGAAGAAGTCTGAAACAAATAGAAGTGATGGCATCTAATAAATAATAATGTCTTCCTCACAAGAACATGATGTGCTTCTCTTAACGTTAAGAAGCCCAAAACAGAATATCTTGATTTGAAATAAAACAGAACACTATGTGATTGCTGCAGATTGCCAAAAAGATTAATCTTCGATATAACAATTTGAGCGATAGAAAGAAACCATTACATACCTTGATATCTTCCTCGTCAAGAAAATTGTATATGCTTTGTTTTTTGACCTCAGCTCTATTTTTTCGTGATGATGTAAATGTCTGCGGAGTCCATCCTGGAGTAAATAAATCATATGGGTATTGTGATATCCATTTCTTCAATGGTACTCCGATGTATTAGAATTACAAGCTTAAGACAACATACCCTCTTTTGAGCCAACAGTATTGTAGAAGCCTGAAGAGAAGCCTCCAGTAAATGCACCATGGAATCTTCTCCGCCCTTCCTCATCCCTCACCTACAGTCGGATTACCATCTCATTATTAGTAAACAAAAAGGAGTGTTATTACTTGAAGCAAATCGTATGCTATATAACTTCATGGCAATGACTACAGTACAGTAACCGAGTTCAACAGGTAGTTAACAGGAGGAGGAAATCACAAAAGATATAACTCATTCCAGACAATTAGACCGCAAACACAAAATTGAAGAACATTTGCAGCATCACTTTGGACCCGCAATCAAAAAACACTAAAGATGTACAATGGCTCCTAAAACCCTAAATCGGAACAAAATCGCCAACCCACTTTTTCTGGTAGCCGCAAATGTTTTAAAGAAAACCATGAGTTGATACTAAACTGCGGAACTGCATATGCCTACAGCTGAAATCTATCAGCAATCAACACGCTACCAATCGCTCCGCGCATGGAGAAACATATCCCTAAGTGCCGAAACCAAACTAAGGGTGGTGAAAGAGGGAGACCTCCTGCTTCCATGCGGGGAGGGCGCGGAGCTGGCCTGCGTCGGCGACGGCCCGGCGCTTTCGGGCGGAGGTGTCCTCCTCCCGCTCGATCGGCGTCCCATAGACCACGAGATCCTCCTCCTTGTCGTCGAAAGCCATGGAGGGACCTGCGGGGAGACCCGGAGTAGCAAGCCCTAGCTCGCCAGGATCCGGCGGCGGCGGCGGCGGCGCGGGTAGACGACGAGACGCTTCGGGTGAGCGAGAGCCGAGCGAGAGAGGCGGAAGATTGCGATCGCGATGCGAATGCTAGGGGGTTTCCGCTCTGTCGACCGGTGGTAAAAGGTGGGCCGATGCAACAGAGGATAAGAGATTGGTTCAGCACAGCCTGGAGTGGCCCACCTCTCTGGGCCAGCTCGCCCACACCCAAGCCCACGTCCACCTTACATTAAAAATATTTACTATTTTCTACTTTAAAAAGAAGCCATATTCCAACAAATAAATTACATCTCCCTAAATATTCTCTAACAGAAAAACAATATAACAATAAATAAATTATATCTCTCTAAAAATTCTCTAACAAAAAAAATAGCAAAGCAATTCTAGGCACGCAGAGGCTCGACGCAATGGAGGAGGGAGGCGAAGCCGAGGGCATATGCTGGACAGGCTGCTGAGGGTAATATTATTTTTTATTAGTAGCAAAGCATGTGCATTCAGTTATTAAAAAAAATAAAAAACGGCAACGTTCGGGATGGGAGGACAAAGCAAGGGGAGTCGTAGGTTGTATAGAAAACTCGAGGCTCACCACCTATTTGAGTTTTGCACATGTTGTACTCAATTCGAGTTTGGCTAGAGCTCCAAATAAGCTAAGATGGCTTGATTCCGAAGTTTGTGAGCCTTGATGAACGAATAGCATGATTGATTCTGAACTTTGTGAGCTTTGATGAACCAAGCTCAAATAGCTTGAGTGGGATCATTAATTTTTCACAGACCTACAAACCCTTCTCCCGAGTTGACGAGGCTTACGGAGGTCCGATCTTTCAGTGAGATGGATAACTCTCGATTAGTGGAGACGACCCTCACAATACAGGCTACCGATTGGAACACGACCGATGCCAAACAATTGCCGAATCAAACTCCAGATTGTTATCAACCATGCCAAATACCGATTGACCTGATCACGAAGATCAATTCCTACAAGCAACCGAGGAACAAGTAAGAACAAAGCAAAAACAATCTGAAATTACAAATATAATTGAAGAATTATTGCGGGGTTCTAAAACACGGTATCACTGTTGATCTAGTCAAACAAGAGAATACCAAATAGTTTCACCAAGTAAAATTACGACTAAACAAAACCTGAGTTTTATGAGGGAGCTCGACTAACTTAAATAAGCATCTAAAGGGGTGTAGGATCAAGGATAACCGACTAGAGGGGGGTGAATAGGAGGTTTCTAAATCTTTCAACACTATTTAAAAAATATGAATGACACTAAGATATTGAGATACAAATAAGAGTGACACACTTAAATTCTCTCGTAATCACTAAGATACTATGTCAATTCAAGTGTAGCAAATATACTAGTGAGCACAAAGACTATCAAGAGTATGCTATTAATGAAATAGATTCTCAACAATCAAGAATACCAAACACAAATAAATGGGAGACAAGAGATTTAACCGTGGTCTCTGAGACTTGCTTGCCTCCCCTACTCCACGCTGAGGTGACTTGAACCACGCTGCTCGGCCCACTTGCTTGAGCCTTCCTCGATCACTAGGGTAGTTCTTCCCCGCTCCGGGTAGGCGAACTCCGGCCTTCACAAGTTGCCGGGACTTCTCACAATCTCCGTTGAGAAGCTCACCGTGCACGATCCCCTCTAAGCCGTCTAGGAGGCGGCAACCTTCAAGAGTAATAAACCTTGACGCTTACTTGAGATCAAATATCGGTGTCTAAAGGCTCAAACACTAAATGCAACACTCAATCTTGCTTTTCACACTCACAAATGAAAATTGAATGCACACAAGAATGGAGAATACTTGCTAGAGCTCAAATATCATCAATGAGGACCAAGAGTTGCTCTAGAATGCAGGTAGGGAGGTATTTATAGCCTCCACCAAACTTTCTAGCCGTTGGAGCTCGAAATGGGCAGAAATCTGTTTTTCCGGTGCTACCGCCCATGTAGGACCGGTAGCACCGGGCTCCACTTCAACGGCTAGAACAGTGCATTTAATGCACTTGCAAGAGACCGTTACAAAAAGGTCCGGTGCTACCGCCCAACTAGAATCGGTAGCACCGGGTTTTATTTTCTTTTCTTTTTTCAAAAAGGATCTCTCTGGAATTAAAGCACCGGGGTGAGGGCTGGTGCAACCGCTGGTCCGATAGCACCGGACTACCATGGGCGGTAGCACCGGACTGCAGATAAGCCAAAAACACACCCTCTGTAATTTTTACACCGGGCTAATGTCCGGCAGTACCGCTTAGCCCGTAGCACCGCCACAAACGCCTAAAAAGCCTTTCTCTCGAATTTTCACACCGGTTCATATCCGGTGCTACTGATAATCCGTAGCACCGGTTACTATAAGCGTAGCACCGCTACCGAACTCGAAAAGAACTTCTCTCGAATTTTCACACCGCCTATTGAGCCGGTGCTACAATAAGCACCCGTAGCACCACACGCCATGGGCTGAGAACCGATTTCAGAGACTTGATTTGTTTAAAAAGATTTTCTATTTAGGAACACATATATTATCAAGCAATCATTTGAATATGTAACTTGAGCCTTTAAACCCTAAATGACATCAAGATAAGCGTCAAGATCCCTCTTTATAGTACGGCCCTAATTCTAGTAAACCGATCTTTTTTCCAAACACCAAGATCGGCAAAAAACTAGAAAAGAACCTTATAAATATACCTTTTCACGATCTTAACATATTGATCATGCATTTGTACCTTCCTTGATACTTCCATGGTCATCAATCTTGGAATTTACCTACTTTCAATATTCTCAAGAAAAGTATTAGATCATATAACAAAGTTGTCATTAATTATCAAAACCAAAACACAATGGGTGCCTAGATGATTTCAAGGGGTGCGACCAAGAGGTGAACACGGACATGGACTCCTCCTGGGCCTTCCTGTTACATGGGTCGAAGCCCATTTGGTAAAAGTGGTGCAGCACCTCTCTTTAATGATTGTGACATATAGACAACGAATTTGAAGGTGATGTTATATCTGTCGGAAAGGTCCCATCGTAAGCTTTCGATCAACTACTCGTACACCTCCAACGGACTCCGTATGTGAAAGTTATGATCGTTTTAAATCAAGGTTATCAGATTGATTCCGAATTGGGTTGGAATTGAAGCAGGGTCGGCCTGGACTTGTTATGGTAGTAGTGTTACTCCCCTCACCATGGTTCCTGAGTAGAATAACATCGCATGACTTAGGTAGCAATCCATCCTCAATAAGAAAATTATGAACTCTTAGAAATGGCTCACATGATAATTCAACTGTCGTGCATGTGCTCTTGTCAAAAGTCCTTGTCTAGCATCTTGTGGAGGAGTGTTGTGTGTATCTAAGAAGTGATGTCCTTATCACAAGTTTCCATCTGCCTATTTTAAAATCCATCTAAATCCCAACTAAATTTGTCAAGTTCCCTACCTTATCCTATCCTCTCATTCCTCAAACCCATATCCACCAATCTCACAACCAGACTCCTAACCACCTGCCACCTCTCCTAGTCTTCTCCCACCATGTCGGCCACTGACCACCATCACCATAGGGAGTGCTGCATGCTCGCTCCCTGCCTGAGGTCGTCCCCACAGAAGCGACACATCGAGCCACTGAGGAGCCAACACGGGGCTGATAACCCTTGACTCCACCCCAACTCCCTCGCCTCATTCTCAACTCACAACAGGTCGTCCCCATCGCCATGACTGTCCTCTTTCTATCTTTCAGCCATATCTAAACTATTCCTCTCACCCCTCCGATTCTCTTGTGTATGCGATGCCCTACAAATAGTTGTTGATTTAAACATGCTTTGCTCCTTGTTATGTTCGGATTTGTGAACTTGTAATAGTTTTTCGTTTTCGCTGTCTACAAATGATGCATGTGAAAGCTTCACATTTATTCTTAACAAGCTTTATTCGAGCCTACTCAAGCTTTGACCATGCCGAGCGCAAGCCTAGACCAAGCTCGTACCCTAACTCAAGCTCGAGCCTAGGTAGGTAGGCATGCTCATGCTCAGCTTGTTTTAAGCCCTAGAGGTGTTGACCGCTAGGAAAGCATATCCGCTAATCACAACTCCGTCAGTCTGCCACCAGCCACTCTCCCCTCTACTTCATCGGAGTTGAATAGGTGAGGAATCCATTGAATTCTAGATTTCTTCAGCTTCTTCGTTTGCTAGATCAATTTGTTTCAGTTTTTTCTTCTTGAATTCTTAGCTAGATTTTTCAAATTAAAACAATAGAAGAGTGTCCTACTTAACTAGTTTTTCTTTACCCATAGGGTGTTAGAAACGACCCTTTTGTGTGGTATTGTTTCCCGGTGCATTTGCTATTTTATTTGTGCTCTTTTTCTTTTTCTTTTGTATTTTCTGAAATAGAAAATCTAATTAAAATGTTTAAAGGACTAGTGGGCCGAATACTTTCCCTCCCGGGCCAACCTGCTCCTTTGTCTATTTTTTCTAGCATCGTGTGGCCCAGCCAACCCAACCACCACCTCGCACGCCTGTCATCCCAGCCTATCCTCGTGCCGCTCGTGTGCACTATGTGTCCCACACATTGCCCGTGCCACTGACCGGTGAATCCCACCTATCAGTCGGTGTCATCATCTCCTTCATGGAGTCCATCTCTCACATGTTGCTACTGATATCTTCGTCTCGGACTCCATTTCTACATCGCCTTCTCCACCAATAAAGGACACCCAAGCCTTGGATCCCGCATCCCCAAGTCCACCGCCACCAAAGCCTTGAACCAAGAGCTCTAGTTGCACCGCCTGTAGCCTCAGATTTGAAGATCGAAGTAGTGTTTTCCACCAAGCTTCATCATCATCGTTCATCACCATCGTTAAGCCCAGACCCCACCGTCACCAATGTCATCTTTGCCGCATTGTCCTTTACCTCATCCACCGCTCAGATTCTGTCGAAGCCCGTGTGATGTACACTGCCACTAGAACCAAAGCACTGCTGCCACTTGAAGCTCACCGCTAGTCATCTCCATCAACCATCAGGAAATAGAATGCTACCCATCGAGTTTGCCATCCTCTCTGCTCTCTGTTTGCGCTGCTTCGCGTCTCCAAAACCACCGCAGTTTTCTGTCACCGGAGTTGCATTGGCATCCGCCGGAGTTGCATAGCCATGCATCGTGCCGTAGGTTCCTGAGCACCGCCGTTGACGTTAGTAGCCCTGTCAACAGCCACCTCAATGCCGCATGTGCGCCACATCAGCTGCACCCATGGCATGCCAAACCCAAACTCTAGATCAGTTCACCGTAGACCTAGGCCACCGTGAGCCAAGCCTATGACACATGGGTCCCACATGTCATACCATTGTTCCATGAGCCGAGTCCACCATAGACAATATTTTCCTTTCCACTCAAACTTACGAGAGCTTGTTCTCATTTATACAAACTCCAAATGAGTCCATTCAAGTTTCTACATTTTTCTAAAAAAACAAGCCCTACCTTCTAATATATTTATTTTAATTTTTAGAGCTTTTTTACTCTTATTGTTATTTATTTGCTTTTCGTTGTTGTTTCACCTAGACGCTAAAGTGCTACGAGCATACGAAGGAGAAGAGTTAGCTCAAGTTCAAAACCAGGACTTATTCCAAGACAAGTTATACTTTGACAATGTTGCACTTAGCTTTTACAAAAATTAATTTGTTTCAAATTATTTCATGCTAGTTTGAAGTATCAAATGTTTTATTATTTCAGGATTAGCTATTCAACCCATTTGATATATATACCTACCTTATCCTTTGTATTACCATGATTATTTGTCACCCTAGGTTGGTTATTTATTATTTGGTCAATAATGTAGAACGAACATAGGTTGGTTTAGACGTTACTAGTATGCTTAGCCATGCAACGGTTAGTTGATATCATCTTGGAATGCGAATTTGTATCTGACAAAGTGACTATGCAATATCTTTTGTGAAGAGTGGTGTATCATGTTTTGTCACCCGATAATGGCATGTGTTGCACTCTAACCATTAGGGGTGGGAAAATAATTTAGACCAGAGTAAGTGGCAAGACTGTGTGACAAGGTTGTGTGCGGTGGACTGTGTGAGGGTTTGAATAATTCTGTGTGAATATGTGTGTAGTAGTAGTGCATTTGGTAGTCTTGCCTTGGTCAATTAAGGACTTAACTTTGTGCGCTATTAAACTGAGCCATATCGTACAACCACATACCTGGAATAGGACATGCTTAGCTTAATAAGTTACAAAGTCTCCATCGTTGGCTACCTCAGGATGTTGGTTAGACTCATTGTTAGGGTGGAGCGTATAGTCTCATGTGTTGGGCTATATCATGGACGACTCCCGTTCTTAAATCCAACAGTGTGCTCTAGGTCAATGACATTTGTAGAGTTTGGCTACTGGGTGAAAGCTTGCCAGGAGGGCCAATTGGTGTGATGATGTTTCTGAAAGTATTTGTTGTAGTCTTGTCTGTTCAAGTTGATTGCATCTTGTGGACAATGTTGTATAACTTTTGAAGAGTGTAAAAACTATTAGAATAGCCATGTCCCCTATTAAGAACAATGCTCGAAAATTTTACATGAGGATTAGATTTTGTAAAACAGAAATGGGGAAGTGGCTATGTGAAAGAACTAATTTAGGCAATGAGCAACTTTCTGAATGTTCGCTGCTATCAGTAAGTCATGTTGTGACCGTGGCACACATGCCGAAGGCGTGCACCCGATGGTTTGTCGGTTGCAGCGTGGTGGGAGAGGTGGCGGTGATGCATAATAGTAGAAACTACACCAATCTATGAAAACAAAAACATCAACGCATAATAGAATTGAAAACTACATCAAAACAACGTACCAGGAAGCCTTAGTTTTAGAGTGTTATTGTGTGACGACAATCAAAGATCTCAACTCGCAAACAAGAATAAAAGTATACAAGAACACAAAGATGTAGTCACAACCTTGCCTTTTTATTGATCTTTCTGCCCATAGGCTTGTATTTATAAGTAGAGGAGTTCCTCTTCATGATTCGGTAAGCAATATGGAACTAAACTATCTAATAGGCATCTTGGGCCGGCAACCTCTTAATGGGCCTTTGTTTAGGTAGGAGTGTTTCACACAAAATTTGGCTTCAAGCAACCGATGTACAACAATATTTACTATTGATGGTTTTCTGAAACTCCATGCAGATTCAATTAATTAGAAGATAAGTCAAAATAGCCAATGGCCCGCAACCAAATCCACAAATGGCAACAATCACCAGCAAAACAAAGCACATGGATTCATTGCATCCCTAGTAAAACATGACACTGCTTTGTTTATTACAGTTGCTATCATATTCACCACCACACATCAACCAACTATGCATCTTTCTTTCATGGCCCAGCTCTTGTTGTTCAGGTTATCGATAGGACACCATCACGGGAACTGCATCCTGTTGTATGTGTCCTCATGCACGAAGACCGGCTGGATGCTTGCCGGTAGTGGAGCAGGTGGCGGTGCCAGCGCTGGTGCTGGTGCTGGTGGTGGAAACTGCGGCTGCCCCATCGCAATGTCGCCTCCTCCGAAGAAGTCATCCTGCATCTGGTGCTCTTCGACTGGGAGGATCCCCTTTATCGGCCGCAGGGCGAGGTAGAAGACAATGGCGAGGAAGTTGCTGGTGAGGACCAGCACAGCGCCGCTGGAGAAGATGCCATCGCTGGCGACCTCGCAGAAGGAGGCGAGGTAGGTGGAGCTTGCGCCTACCTCGTTCGACCCTTGGTCGTTCAGGAACGCGCCATGGAGTAGCAGCAGGCTGGCAGGTACAAAGGTCACCCTACATGGACGATATTGGAATTGAGTAATAATCCAATAAGCAGCAGTTTCTAATCTAGTAACTAGATCAAGAACTGATGCTGGTAGCGATGCATTTTCCAATAAATGTTCGCATAGAGCTTGCACGTTGGAATTCCTTCGTCAAACAATAGTTTCTATTTTGATTTTCTTCAAGAACGTAGTGCCAATTTTTTTATATGAATTTCATTGTCCAAATTACTAATGCATGTGTTATATTCGGATACCTTACTTATGCGCAACATCGTGGTGGATCGGATCAGAGTTGTGAGACATGTCATGAGTATACATGGTATTAAGAACGAAGTAGATGAATCTCGTAGAGAACCGAAATAACAATGACGAAGCAACCACGATGGCGACAAAGCAACCACTATAAGAGATAAAAGATTTGATGAAACCGATCGCAAATTTCTTAAGCACAACATCGAAAGAGTACAAGGGATTGTAGTCTCTCACAACTCTCTCAAACCTTTTAGGACTCTCAGATCCTTAACCTATATAAGAATCTAATGCTAAAAGAATAAACTAGCCTTAATACTCTCGTGCACCTCTACATTGGATGAGTTTCTCTTACTTAATTTGTGGCTCGCTTCCTTACTTGAGTTCTATATGGTCACCCCTCTTAGCTTTATATAGTCCCATAATTCTCTTTGCAAGTAGGAATCTTAATATTATTAAGGTTGATCTAGGAATTCATATAGCACAACCTTCCAAATCCTAAAAGCTTAGGATATGAGTCACTTTTATCGGTATCAATAACTTGTCTTATCATCGATAGATTGATGAAGGGACGCGATTGACTATGTGGTTAATGCATCCAACAACAAAAATAATGTTGGTTAGAGTAGCAAGATGTAACGCCCAAATTTTCGCGTCTTTTGAAGGTTTTAAAAATAAAAGGGATCACTTGGAATTTCTCGAATTAAGTAAAGATTAATTGGAATTTTTCTATAATAAAAATATTTAATTTGCCTAATATAAGCTTAACTATATTTGTGTTGTAAGGAATTTTTTTGTATTTTCTGTGTTCGTTTGTTATTTATTTGAATTTTTGGTATTTTCTTTAATCACAAAACCCTTTATAAATTCTCAAATCTCCCTCGGGCTGAATCCTTCACCGACCCATCTTTTCCCCTGGCCAGCCAACCCATCTCTTTCGCCGACCTGCCCACATATCTCTTTGGCCCATCTCTCCATTAGCCCAACCCGTGCATGCGCTAGCCCAGCCTAAACCCTAACAGGCTGACACCATCGCCTGGCCCAGCTCAACCTTACGCTGCACTGTTTATCTTCTCCGCTGAAATCATGCATGCCATTGCAGTGTTGAGTCCGTGGCCCGCATGCCAAGCGCGTCGTCCGTGCATAAATACCGAGCCCACCCGCGTCATGATGATCACCTCGTTGCCCTCTTCCAAAACCCTAAGGAGTGCCTCAGGATTGCGCCATCATCACGCTGATCTAAGCCGATTCATCGTTGTCAGTGAGTTTCCACCACCCCTATCTATACTCCTAGTTTCGTCGTGCCACTCTCTACATGGTGCTCACCTCTTCTTCCCTGGGAACCCACCAAAGCTCGTCGCTGCTGTGAGCCCCGTCGCACCACCGCTTTCTTCCCCAACACCAGTTGCTATGGTCATCGTCAGACAAAATGAACTGTGTCGCGGTTTTTGCTGGGGTCTCTTTTCCCAGAACCGAGTCACCCAACTCGCAGCCAAGCCATTGTTGCTGTCATCGGTGACTGCTGGAGTAGAACACCATTGCTGCCCATGTGGCATGCCATCTCACCGCCACTTCACCACCATGTTAGCACAACACCGACATGTCACCTGGTTAGCAGTCGTGTGGCATATCTAAACCATGTCTGTATGACATGCGGCCCCACTTGTCAGCCCCAATTCCTATGAACCTGATCCACCGTAGATCAGAGCTTTTTTGTGGACTTGGTCCATAGACCATGACCCCACATGTCAGTCTCTTAGCCTTTTTCCTGAATTTCATTTAATTCCAAAATTCTAGAAATTCGTGGGACCCACTTTTTAGCCACTCATATTATCTCTCCCTTTGTATTTTCCTATTTTCTCTCTCATCCAAACTTCCAAAAGCCTGTTTTCCTTCATACGAGCTCTGACTGAACCCATACAAATTCCTAAATTCATCTAAAATCAAGAACTTCGTTCCAAAGCCATCCATTTTAATTTAGAGTTTGTTTGAACCTTTGTTTGTTGTTCATTTGTATTTCTTGCTTTCTTTTTCTGTAGACATTGATCCCTAGGGAGCAAACGAAGGATTCGAAGAGCAAGACTCAGCAACAACAGTGTACGAGCAAGGCTACTCATAACCTTTGATCATGTTGAACCTATGTTTCAAAAAATATTTTGTTTCATACAAATTGCATGCTACTTATTTACTGGGAGTAGCTAAATACCTAATTGTTCATTGTGCCACCTTGATTATTGAATGCCCTATATCTATTGTCACCCTAGGTTGGGACATTAATAGTTGGACATAATTGTATTACCAACAATTGGGTAACTGTAACTACGCTTAGACATGTTTAGTTGTACGATGGGCTCATATCACATGATGAATATTGATAAACTTGACTTAATGAGATATAGACACTACTACAGAATGATACAACACTATCTCTTCATCTGGGTCAGTTCCCAACTTTTCAGAAAAAGAACCGATAGTGATATATGATTCGGCGTGAGTAAGAAATATGATGCAACATATCACTATCGGTCTTACCACAGAACCGATAGTGATGCGTCAATAGTGATGACAATCATCATCACTATCAGAACCGATAGTGATGTTAATTATATGTATCACTATCGGTTCTGAGGTTAGAACCGATAGTGATTATGGTCATCATGATTGGTTTTTGAAGTTAGAACTGATCGGGATAGTAATATCAAACGCTTTCCCACGCTTGACCTCTCGATTTCTCCTCCCGATGCATTCAAATACCACCAAGAGCTAAGGCTTCCACCTCGCGCTTGTCCCCTTGGCTTCCCCTCTATTCTATAAAAACCTCTCCTCGCCCGCGTCGTGCCCCTCGGTCTCCCCAGCTCCACAGTGCCTGCGTCGCCCCTCTGCCTGAATATACAGATTATGATTGCTTAGCTTGCTCTGTTCATAGCTCTTGTTTAGTCAGTTGTTGATATACCTGCTTGGCTGAACGGTTCATAATTTGATTTTGATCATTTGAATAGTGCAATTGACTTTAAATACTTTATACCTGCTTGGCTGAACTATGCATAATTTAGTAAGATAAGAGTTCAAGGTCTTACTTGCTTAGTTAATTATCTAGTTCAATTTTGATTATATGACTTTGCTGTAGAGGTAAGAGATTAGTCTTTAGCAGCCCTACACCTTATGGTGAGGAGGCTGAAGGTCTAACCTTCAGTAGCTCGACACCTGAGAATACTCTATCATATAATTATTCATCATATATTTATTTATGTCCAAGTGTCTGCAAATTATACACATGTGTAAAATGTAGCCTACAAAGAAGATAGACGACATAGAAAAGCTGTTAGATGCCAAACGAAAACTTGAAGTGGAGATAGAACAATTGAAGGGAAAGTCTGAGTTAACAAAAAAGTTTTATGAGATAAAACAAAAAATGAAAGACGTAGATAACAAATCGCAAGGTATTGAATATCTTAATCATGTACTCATCTTTAAGGAGTCATGGCAAATGCAGAGCTGGAAGAAGCCAAAACTGAGCTTATAGAGGTAATATAAAGGTTTCTAGTATTTAATTTGATGTGGTAACTAATAATAAAGACAGCCTATTTTCACAACAAAATGATCGCTTTTGTAGGGATTAAGAGATATGACTGAAAATCAATCAGTTATTGGTGTCAAACAAATGGGCATTGTGTCAGAGCTGTGGAACTACAAGGAGAACCAAAAATTCTCTATTGCAGAAGCTATGACACATATGATGACAGATATGGAAAAGCCCTAAGGTCTCTCCTTGTCTTGATCTATCAAATAATATTGTTTCTTAATGTATGCTTGTTGATATTTGTGGTATCATATCTTCTCAATGTATTATTATCTGAAATTATTTTAACTAGTTTATTGTATCCTTGTAACCTAGCAAGAAATACTTTAGACAAAAGTTGGCTATAAAAATGAATGTGAATTTATCAATTGTGCATATATTGTCAATATGTGAATATACTGTGAATTTGTCAATCTATGAGTATACTGTGAATGTGAATATATTGCGAATCTGTGAAATTTCAGAAAAATAGCCTAGAATTTATCTCTATCGATTCAACGCTTAGAGCTGATAGAGACGTATAATCTCTATCGGTTCCGAGCGTGGAATCGATATAGATAATACACGAATATCTATTGGTTCAACGCTAATAACCGATAGAGGAGGACGTCTTTATCGGTTCTGAGCGTGGAACTGATAGAGATAATTAGTCTTCTGGGTCGGTTTCGAGCTCGGAACCGACCCATATGAGGATATATCTGTATCGGGCGAAAACCAATTGTGATAACTACTCGTTATCACTGTCTAAGGACTTTGTATCACCACCAAAACCGATCCGGATGACCATTTCTATAGTAGTGAGAATTATAGCGAGTAGTTATTGTTGTAAAATTTATTGTGCCATGGCAGGGTATGCCATTGGTCTTGGTTAAACAAAATAGTTGTCACTCAGACAAGTGATCGTGCAATAAAGGGGGTATGGTTAGTACATTTGGAATATGGATGTCTCGCCCGAAGCTATTTAAGAACTTAATCTTATGCACCATTAAACTAGGCCTACTCGTGCAACCACATGTCTACTATAGGATAGGCCTAGTTAAATAACCTGTGATATACTTGTGCTCCCCTGCATGGTTGAATTGGAGGGTTACTCCAATGGGTGTGCGAGCAGAGGGTTACTCCGGCTCGATGAGACACCAGGTGTATGGTGATGATTAGAGGGTTACTCCATTCTCTCCCTCATAATGGTGAGTCTCCCATTAAAGACGTGCGATGCATGTTGGGGGTAGACCGGCTAGGTCACGCCCAACGATTGAGGGGATAAACTCACTAGGCAAGGTCAAGCTAGTGTGAAGCAGCATAAATGCCTTGTTATGATTTTATTAGTCACACACCTACGGAAGTGTGTCAGATGGACAATTAAAGATAACCATATCTTGCGGGTAAAGTAGTACAACCTTTGTAGTGTAAAGTTATTCGAATAGCTGTGTTCGCGGTCATGGACGTGCCTGAGAATTTTACACGAGATATAGAGTTTTCATAAAAATGTTGGAGGGTGGATTGGTTGGAAAGTGAACGGGGGAGTTCACTAGAGATTTTGATGTCTAAAGTTAGCACTGATGAATTCAATGGTTTGATGATTGTTTTAGATGGTGAAGGGTGAAGCCTCATTAATCTATTTATGTTGTCTACTATTGGTTTACCAGTTATTTATTGTATGTTTCTCAAACACGCTTTGAATCTATTTATTGTATTTAAATTAAAGTTATTGTTTTATGGAAAAGAACCATTTGGCTATTACTTTGTCAAGCCTTGCATGAATATAATTGCTTCTTTTCTCTACGACTTGCTAAGTACTTTATGTACTTACGGCTACATGCCTTGTTGATCAGTTGCTGAGGAAGGACCAATAAACTCAGAGTTCTACGAGGAGTACTATGAAGACTTTGCTAATTAGGAGTGCGTTTCCTCACACGATTGCCTGTGATATGTCGAATGACCCCAAGTTATCTTATTTCCACTGCAAGAGTTTATTTTTTTCTTAAGCTTTGTGAGGTATAGTTGTGTAAATTTTGACTATAAAGTCCGTTGATATTATTTAATAATAATTCATTGAATGAAATGATATTTCATCTATGTTATCACTATTTGCACTGGCATGATCCTAGACTAGTGCAGTATACATAGAGGGTTTAGGATTTGGTAATCCGAGTCCTGACACGTGAGTAAAAAGACATGATATCAAAATTTACAAGCATATATGAGATTACCAGGAAATAATGTAGCAGATTAACCCTATTGTCCAATTGGAGTCATAATGATTACGCCGCCTTTTGCAACACATGCAACCCGCCGCTGCATAGATTCCTATATGAGCGAACATAAAAGAGAGAGTGGAAAGCATCCCCAGAAGTGAAGCTGGAGAGCTTGGGTACAGACATTGACCATCCTCTGTTCTCACTAGACCAGAAGCCTGCATGCATGACAAGTGCACAATGAGTGCACATAACAGATTAAATTAAAAGCATCTAAGTAACAGATAAAGGTAAAATGTAATATTAATTCATACTTAGAACATTTTGAAAATGTTCAAATGAAAGTCTCAAGTGCATTGCAAAGAATAGGAGTAGTTAAGTAGTCTACCTATATAAGAAGGAAGTAAATAAATAACAAATATATCAAATGAAAGCTAATTTTCCACTTTGAACACACTGTGTTATAGATTTTTTCAAGAATAAAAAAGGAGCAAAAGTTTTTACGAAGCATTCACAATCCAGTAGTTACTCACTACTAGCTCCAACAACATTTGGCACAACCTGAACAAAAACTATGGGAATTATAGAGATTTATCTATGAGCATAATTTGGCATACAGTAATATCAGTTGACATATGTTGAGCCAATTGATATTCCTTGTGATATTTGTATCATACATAGGAAAGATTTTTCAGAGGGCTTAATTGAAAAGAAGCACAAAATACACTTGGGTTATGTGCAAAGAGAAAAGTTAGACGTCATGTTGTTCTGAACAAGGGAGGACCTTGAATACTAGCTTGCCGGGTGGATGATTAAGTTGTGTGGTTATCTAGCTAGGAAATACTTCTAGCAGGGTACAGCCTGATAAAATTTAGATAACTAGAATGTCTCTTTGGCAAAACACATAGGCCGCATATATGCAATTCCTAGATTTGCGGAGCGGCAGATGCTTCACCCCTTGCTAGATGGAGTATTAAGGAGAAAAATAGATTGTGTGAAGAGAGGATTGTGTGGTAAACTTGCCTAGAAAACATAGAATCGTACATCTATATTGTGAAAGAAAGAAGACGACCAAAGTGACTTAATTATATCGCGAAACATAGCAAGTGTTACGCTAGCTAGCTATATACCTGAATTTTAGTAATCTCAGCAGCAAAGGCAAGTCCAGCAGAGAGGAGGCTAAGGAAGCTCACGACTAGACACACCACCACTGCCTTCCTCTCCATCATCACTTTCTTCCTAATTAATTAGTTATTTAATTCTATGGATTTGTGAACTCTCAATCTCCTTTGTTTTTGCCTTGCGCTTGCGTGAGCCCTCAAGAGAAGTTGACGAGCAGGTAAAAGCCACGGGAGAAGGAAGGACCAAGGGGCGTGATGTGTAGGCATATATGTCATTTCCTGAAAGTCCGTTACAAAAGAATTCTGCCACCTATATCTGCTTTCTAGTATTTCACATGATAGGCGAGAACAGCTATATGAAAATGGGCACCAGTCACAAAATTGGTGCGTGATATATATCCTCTTGGCCGGTTGGGTCACGCATGCATTTGCTCCTGTTGTCTCACCTCTCAATGTCCTCATATCACTAAAGCGCAAATCATTCACCAAAACTTGCCAAAACCACACCAGTTTCATGCACATCTATACGGCATGCATCATCCTGCTTCTTGTCCCATCATAAAACAAAATATATAATTCAATCTTCCTTTACTTATTCTTCCACTATAAACATTAAAGAACAAGAAAAGAAGAAAATAAATCAAGATATAAGCAAAACAAGCTTTTCAGATGGAGAGGCATAAAGCTATAGGGCCAGGATATCAGTCGCGCGTCCCTTTGAGATATCGAAGCACTTGCTTGATCATGTTCATATGTGAGTCCCTTGGATCATGCATGAACAAAACAAATCTGCTGGACAGCATACCAGATGTCCGAACGAGTGAGCGTCAAATACCGTAATGCACTAGCCAAACTGCGGTAACGTGTGGGACCATCAACAGTTTAATTAGGTCCAACAGTTGCCGACAACTTGGACTTCAAATCAACTGGAGTAGCCACTGGGTTGCAAGAACTCATGCCTGCATGAGAAAGAAGATCTATGTATTGTCGCTATGACATGTGTAGCTCGGTAGGTGTTCGAGTAACAGTCACACCCAGAAAATGACGAAGTGGTCCGAGATCCTTCATAGCAAACTCCGAACTCAGACGATGAACAATATCATGAAGTAAGACCGTCGATGATGCAGTGAGAATAATATCATCCACATATAAAAGAATGTACGCTGCAGCTAAACCTTGTTTGTAGATGAACAAGGATGCATTGAACTTGGATCCAAAAAATCTAATGGATTGCACAAAGGCAGCAAACAGTTGAAACCAAGCACGGGGAGCTTATTTCAAACCATATAGAGACATGGTGAGATGGCTTACATGATCTGGAAACCGAGGATCAACAAATCCGAATGGTTGTGGACTATAGACAATCTCATCGAGGTGACCATGGAGGAAGGCATTCTTGGCATCAAGCTAGCGGATAAGCCACGAGTTGCTCACAGCAAGACTGGGGACAATCCAGATAGTTATGTGTTTGAAATCCAGACTAAATGTCTCATCAAAGTCGATGCTAGGCTATTGAGAGAAACCACGAACCACTGTAAGCATCTAGGCCTCTAATTTTAGTGATGTATGTGTTTTGGTGATTAATGACGTTTGATTGTCAAGATTAACAACGTTTAAAGGTTTCAAGATGAGTTAGTGCTTGACTTTGGCATAATGTGAGTTCTTGGTATTCAGAGATCCCCGAAAGTTATAATTAATTGCAAAGCATGAAGATCAAGAACATTGTGTTTAGAAATGATCCAAGGTGTTGATGATGGATCATTGTAGTGTTAAGTCTTTATTTTGCTTTAACTGTACTATTAAAGGGGGTCTAGGCTAGTAGCTTGAGCTTGATTAGGTTGGGTAGCTAGTGGTAATGCACACTAGGCTTGTCTAGCTCATCTATAGTCAAAGAAAGCTCTTGACAAGTTGAAGTTGCAATGGAATCAAAATTGAAGCAACATTAGATAAGTTTGAAAATTGTCAATGCATTCCGGATGATCCTATTTGGACAAGGGAGAGGATTATTGGAGCTGAATGTGGTATTTTTCAATGTGTTGAAAAAATTACACAATCTGGATGATCCTATAACTAGCGAACAAGGAAGCGGATCATTGGAGCAGAAGGTAGTGTTTTTTAGTGTGTTGGAAAGTTAAACATTCCGGATGATCCTATTGCTACCGGACAAGGAAGTGGATCATTGGAGTTGAAATTGGAAAGTTGCACCTTTTGGATGATCCTATAGCTACTGGATAAGCAAGAGGATAATTGAGACATAGAGTTGGTTTTTGAGATGGGTTGAAATTTTTGTACATTTCAGATGATCGTCCGAATGGAGAGGATCATCTGGATGTAAGGATGATCTAGAAGCTACTTGATAAAATTTTAGGCCCATAGCGGCTAGTTTTTCGAACGTTGGACTTCAAGCTTTAGGATGATTAAGAAAGTGTTAATTTCTCAAGAAAGTGAGTGTAATGGCTAGTTTCTTCAAGGGGCTATAAATATTTGGCATAGATATCTTTGTGAGGACTCTTTGGCACTCTACATGTTTATCTCATACCAAGAGAAGAGCAAGAGCATTTTAGAGTATATTTTGAGAGATTTGAGAGGTAGCATAGGCCTTTAGTGTGCATCCCTCTAGATACTTGACCTCTCTTGGTTCAAGTGATGGTCTATGATTGTTATCTTTGGAGATCAGCGTCTCTTAGATGGCTTGGAGGTGTGGTTCTTAGTGATGTTCCAAGGACGAGCTTGTGGAAAGGCACCGAGAGGTTTGTGATGATTTGGAGTCCATCTATCCAGAGCGAGAAGGACTATCTTGAGTAGATGGGTTGATTCCTTGCACAGTTTCAGGTCGGAGTGATACTCTTGCGAGAGTGCTCTAACGAGGAGTTGGGGAGATCACCGAATCTCCAAGACCTCGGTAAAAAATTAGTTGTGCTCCTTGTCTCTTACGTTTCCGCGTTTACTTCCATGTCTTTCAATTCCTACGTACAAGATTTGTGTAGGATTGAAACTTAGATTGCAAAACTTCCACTAGACTTGTATAGCAGTTATTTTGGCTACATTGAAACCATAGGCACATAGGTTGGGCTATAAAAGCTTAAGTTTTTAATTTGGCCATTAATGAATAGAATTCCAATTCACCCCCTCTTTAGCACCCAATCCACATCAGTTGGTATTAGGACAAGGTTGCTCAATTAGAGCTTTACCACCTTGAGTTAGGATGTCGGGAGATGGTGTGAATGTTGGTAGGACACTTTTATTTGATGGTACAAATTATTCTCATTGGATGGTTCGCATGGGATGTTACCTTGAGGCCTTGAGTCTAGATGTTTGGCATGTAGTTGAGTATGGTTTTGCCACTCCACGCAATCCACTTGCACCTATGGATGTGAAGATAAGAAACATGCAACACCACTCATGAGATTTTGACTACTTTCCATGAGATTCATGAAGGCACGTCTAATGTGCGAGAGGCTAAGATGTTCGTTTCTAAGGACTAATTTAACTCCTTCAAAATACTAAATCATGAAAAGGCGAACGATAT
Source organism: Otatea glauca (assembly GCA_036346275.1). NCBI lineage: Eukaryota > Viridiplantae > Streptophyta > Magnoliopsida > Poales > Poaceae > Otatea > Otatea glauca. The sequence continues at coordinate 27,529,542 of CM070721.1, read as the reverse complement.
GTTCTCTCGAATGAATTGCATTGTGAATGAGTTGAAGCGCATCGGGTTAACATTATCTAATGTTGAAATTGTGAGAAAAATACTTAGGGTGCTACCCAAGGAGTACAAGACGCTTGTGATGCTTCTCACAAATAGAGACTTGAATGAGTTGACTTCTGCTTCAGGTGCGCCAAGATCTCAAGGCGTGAGCGTGTTCGTGCCCTTAGGGGTATTCAAGATCATCCCCAGACTCTGAGTGCTCCTAAGGCACACACTGCTTCTAGACAGGTTAGAGAGTCGTCTGTTTTTGGGCAGCGTCCAGGACTCGGTTTTCATGCTGTTTAGTCGAGTTTTCGTCCTGAAGCTGCTCGTAGACAATTTCTCTGCCGTCCTCTTGATATTCCCCGTTCTTTCCATCGAGGTGGATATCAGCTGCGAGAGGTGTTTTCTGGTAGGAGATTTGGGCAGCTTCACTAGGATGGTCTAGTCTTTGCACGACGGCGAGCTAACCCAGTTCCTATTCCCAGATCTTCTGCTAGGGGTTCTTCTGGTCTTGTGAGAGTAGAGCGTCAGAGAGACACTAGAGTCCAGTCTTCTACTTCTGTGGCTGGTACTTTGAGACGTTGTGTGATTTAGTATTGGATCCCTAGATCTGTTCTTATTTATCTCAGTACTGAGTCATCTCTCTCTCTCTTGTGTGTTGAACTGGGTTCGTAGGATGGGGAAGGGAGAGGTATGGATCGTTGACTTCGGTTGTTCTCGTCATATGACCGGATACTCTCGTTGGTTCTCTTCCCTAGTCCGAGCCCCCGGTGATGAGTTGATCATATTTGGGGATGCTTCATCAGGTAGAGTCATTGCTGAAGGTACCATCTACATTAATAACAATTTCAGTCTTAGGGACGTTGCCTTAGTGAGTAAGCTGCAATATAACTTGCTTTCCGTTTCTTAGCTTATCGATGACTCTTTCGAGGTAAGCTTCAAGAGTAGCTCTTGTAGGATCCTTGATTCATCAGGGGAGTTAGTTTGCGGGATTTCTAGATTTAGAAGAGTCTTTCGTGCTAATTTTTCTGCTTCTTCTGGAGACTCTTTTCGTTGTTTGATTGCTTCTGAGTCCCGTGATCTCTCCTTATGGCATAGGAGACTTGGTCACATAGATTTCGATCATTTGACCAGAGTTAGCAACCACGACCTCATTCGTGGTTTGCCCAAACTCAAGATGGTCAAAGACTTAGTTTGCTCTCCTTGCCGACATGGCAAGAGTTTTGTGCAGCCAGGGGGGCCACACACAACTTGGGCTTAGGTCCCCACACACTTACAAGGCCTAAAACAGCGCAAAACAGTGTTGTAGTACATTGTTTCGATGATTTTGGCTAATCCACGATGAATCTGGGGCTGGGACCAGACCATTGGAAAGGTCTCGCTGTAAGCTTTCAATCAAGTGCAAGAACTCTCCAATCAGACACTATATGCAAATATAATTCTCGTTTTACTTCAGGCTGGTATCTAGAGGCTGAATTGGATTTCAGAACGTGATAGATTTGATATCTCTCTCTTCTTAGCCCATGGATAACGTGTTGAGTTGGTCCAACCAGGTGTGACCGTATTCATAGTAGTGATGTCCTCATTAGATAAGATGGGTTGAGCCCTAGTGGGTTTGGATTCGACACTATTAAAACTCTTTTTCAAATCTTTTTGACTTAAAATAATTCCAAAAAATAGATTAAGCCAAATAAAATAGTAAAAATATCAGAAAATTTATAGAAAAAATTCTAAAAATATTTTGAGACATTTAGAACTCAAATAAAATATTGTTGACAAAAGTTTATTTAAACTTTTCACTAAATAAAATAATATCCCTATTTCACATAATTCAAAAATATAATATAAATTCCAGAAATGTCTAAAAATTCATAAAATTCATAAAATGCACAACTAGCAATAATAAATATTTTGAGCCAAAAATTGGGATGTTACAAACCTTCCCTCCTTAATAGAATCTCGATCTCGATATTCAAGGCTGACTAAGGAATAGGTTAGGAAACTCTGCCTTTAGGTCTTCTTCACGCTCCCAAGTAGCTTCCCTTTCTGCATGATTACTCCACTGCACCCTGCAAAGCGAACTCACTTGCTTCTGGTCTTATGCTCCATAACATCCAAAAACTTGATCGGCTACTCTTTATAAGTCATATCTTCTTGTAGTTCTATTGCCTCCAACGATGTTTGTTCTGTTGGTACTCGCAGACACTTCTTAAGCTGAGACTCATGAAACACATCGTGCACACCTGCCAACGACTATGACAACTCCAACTGATAAACAACCTCACCTTGACGGCACAAAATTTTGAACGGACCAACATATCTCAGTGCAAGCTTTCCTTTGGCGTGAAACCTTTTAACTCCTTGAAGAGGGGTAACTCTGAGATACATAAAATCTTCTGGCTCATAGCTCAACTCTCAATGGTGATTATCGGCATAACTCTTCTATCTCGATTGAGCTACTTTCAACCTTTCACTGATCATTGCAACCTGCTATTCGGTTTCTTTAAGAATATCTGGTCCAAATACAAGACGCTCTCCTATCTCATTCCAAATGAACGGAGCACGACAGGAACAACCATACAAAGCTTCAAATGGTGACATTTGCAAACTTGTTTGATAGCTGTTATTATAACTGAACTCAGCATAGAGCAAACACTTATCCAATGAAGTAGCATAAGCTAAAGTACAAGCTCTTAACATATCTTCCAGAATCTGATTAACTTTCTCAGTCTGACCATCTGTCTGCGGATGATACGCTATATTGAAATCCAAACGAGTTCCCACGGCTTCATGCAGCTTATTCCAAAACCTCGATGTAAACTAGGTACCTCTATCAGACACTATCTTCTTGGGCACTCCATGTAAACACACAATCCTTGCCATATATAGCTCTGCCAAGCGATCTCCTAAATAAGTGGTCTTAACTGGTATAAAATGAGCAACTTTGGTCAAACGATCTACAACGACCCATATGGAATCATAACCACTCAAAGTTCTAGGTAAACCAGCAATAAAGTCCATACCGATTTCCTCCCACTTCCACTCAGGAATCATTAATGACTGTAACAAACCAGCAAGTCTCTGATGTATTGCCTTTACTCTCTGGTATACATCACATAAAGCAACATGTTTAGCAACTTCACGCTTCATATTAGCCCACCAAAACCTCTCTTTGAGATTTTGATACATCTTGGCACTTCCTAGATGAACCGAGTACCTCGAATCATGGGCTTGCTTAAGAATCAACTACTTAAACTCTTTCTTGTTAGGTACACAAATTCGATCCTTGAACCACAAAGTACCTTGACCATCCAGCACAAAATCCTTTTGAGAGTAGAAAGTCTCTAACTTGCTCACATCATGCTCTAGGAGCTTGTTTGAGTCCATAGAGCGCCTTAGAGAGATTGTAAACAAGGTTTGGATTTTTTATGATTCTCAAAACCGGGAGATTATTCAATAAATACTAGTCCAGTGATTTTATCATTTAAGAATGCACTCTTCACATCCATTTGAAATAATTTGATATCAAAGAAAGTTGCAAAAGCAAGCAAGATACAAATGGCTTCTAATCTAGCCACAGGTGCAAAGGTTTCACCAAAATCCAAACTTTTGATTTGAGTGAAACCTTACGTCACTAAACTTGCTTTGTTTCTAACCACAATTCCATTTTTATCTTGCTTATTCCTAAAGACCCACTTGTAGTGAATGACATTGTGATCCTCGGGTCTCTCAACTAGCATCCAAACATCCTTGCGGGCGAAATTATTGAGTTCTTTATGCATGGAATCCACCCAATCTAGATCATCTAAAGCTTCATCTACGTGAGGGGGTTCAAAAGAAGACACAAAAGAGTAATGTTCACAAAATGAAGCAACACGAGATCGAGTTTGAACACCCTTACTAACGTCACACAATACTATAGGGTGATCTTTTGAGATTGGGTTGTGAATCCTTGGAGGTAATGCTTGATCTTGATCCTCCTCCTTTTCTTCCACCTCAATTGCTTGAACTTGACTTAGCGTAGCGGAAGTAGATGGTTCAACTTGAGTGGAAGAGGGTTGATCATATTGGTCCTCCATAGGCTTGATGTCTCCAAGGGTCATGTTCTTCGTTGCTTATCTCAAGCTTTCATCACCTACATCATCAAAAAAAAATTGCTCTTCTTGAGAGCCATTAGTCTGATCAAGTTTAACATCACACGTCTCCTCAATGAAACCATAGGTTTGGTTGAAGATACGTTAAGCATTACTATTTGAAGAATAATCAAGAAGAAATCCAACATCACAACGATTTTGAAATTTTGAAAGATGAACACCTTTTTTCAAAATAAAACATTGCATCCAAAGACGCGAAAGTAAGAGATGTTTGGCCTTCTTCCAACAAGAAGCTCATTAGAAGTCTTTTTCAAAAGATGATGAAAATAAAGACAATTTGTGGCGTAATAAGCGGTATTGCTAGCTCCCGTCCAAAAAATTATCGGAAGTACCATACTCATCAAACATTATCCTTGCCATTTCAATTAATGTTTGATTTTTCCTTTCTACATCTCCATTTTGCTCCAGAGTGTAGGTAGCGAAAAGTTCATGGTTTATTCCAAGTTCATCACAAAAATCTTCGATTCTTGTGTTTTTGAACTTGTAATCATTATCACTACGAATTTTCATTATTTTGAAGTCAAATTCATTTTGAGTCCTTTTTGCAAAACTCTTGAAAATACCGGAGGCTTCGGATTTGTCAGGTAAAATGAAGACCCAAGTATACCTTGAGCAATCATCCACAATGACTAAACAATAAGAATTGCCCCCGATGCTCTTATAGGTTTTGGGCGAAACAAATCCATGTGTAAGAGCTCTAATGGCCTAGAAGTGGACATGATACTCTTGGATGGATGAGAACTAGCCACTTGCTTACCGGCTTGGCAAGCACTACATAGTTTATTTTTCTAAAATTCACATCGTTCAAGCCTAATACTAAGTCATGTTTAAAAAGCTTTTTAAGTTGAATCATGCCAACATGAGCTAGCCTTGTTTAAAAAGCTTTTTAAGTTGAATCATGCCAACATGAGCTAGCCTTCTATGCCAAAGCCAACCCAAAGAGGTTTTTGCAATTAAGCAAGTTTGAAGGCATGAATCATTTGACGAAAATCAACCAAGTAAAGATTACCATATCGAAAGCCTTTGAAAACTAAAGAATTGTCATTTTCTTTTGAAATCACAACACCATTTTGAGAAAATGTGCAAGTAAGACCAAGATTACAAATTTGAGCAACCAATAGCAAGTTGAAGTTAAGAGTTTCAACTAATGAAGCATTAGAAATGGAAAGGTCATTTGAGATAGCGATTTTACCCAATCCAATTACCTTTCCTTTGGTATTGTCACCAAAGGTGATCTTGTCATGAATTTCACTCCCAACTTCAAAGGTGGTGAATATTTTCCAGTCTTTGGTCGTATGTTTAGTGCACCCGCTATCGAGCACCCAATGCCTTCCACTGGTCCTGTAGTTCACCTCAAAAGAAAATAAAACATTTTTAAGTACCCAAATTTGTTTAGGTCCTTAGAGGTTAGTAACCAAGGTTTTGGGCACCCAAATGATATTCTTTTTGTGACCAAGTATGGGAATGCCAACAAATTTAGCTACTAGTCTACCATTACTAGCTTTCTTGAGAACATAGCATGAATCATAGATATTTCCTTTATGAGCCTTACCCATGGGACAAACGTCTGCCATATGTTCCACATCGTGGCACATATGGCAAAATTTCCCATTTGATTTCATGAACCTACGTGCTTTGTGGCTTACTTTCTTACCCTTTTTGGGAATAAACCCAATACCTTCTTTGTTGTAGGAGCATCGTTGATCATTAAGAATCTTTTTAAGGGTTACTTTTCCCTTAAAACACCTATCCAAGCTCTTACTTAGCTTGTTCACTTGCTCTTTGAGCTCATTGTTTTTAACTACTTAAGAATTGCTATCATGATTTAAATTAGAAGTTGAAAATGAGCAAGATGGCATATCAATTAAATCATCGCATGAAGTAGATATGCTAGTCTTAGATGCATTGCTAGAAGAATTTTATAAACTTGGCATAGCATCAAGAATATCACAAGAAATTCCTACATCTGTTTTGGGCTTAGAATGATCCTTGAGAAGGAGAGTCTCATAAGCCTCCTTTAGATCCTCATATGAGTCCTTGAGAGAAAAAAAATTCTTTTCTCAAGGTCTTATATTTGGACTTCTACTTGCCAAGGTATTCTTTTAAGTCCTCAAGCATGTCCATAAGCTCATCATAGGAATGTTCATCATCATTGCATTTTACCTTAAGGTGCCCTTTTTCCATGAGACATGTTGGAATGGAGAACAATGATGAAGCCTTCTTGATCGCGACCCCAGCAAGAACCTTCTTCTTGGACAGTGTGTCATCATCGGAGGAGTCAGAATCAAAATACTCCTTATCAGAGTTCCACTCTCCAATGTGAGCCTCGCCCCTTCCATCCTTGTGAAACTTCTTGAAAAGCTTCTTCTTGCCATTGAATTCCTTCTTCTTCGATGGCTTGGACTTGTCCTCCTTGTTAGGGCAATGAGAGGCAATGTGGCCCTTCTCGTCACACTCATAGCAACGTATGTTGGTGTAACGTTTTTTGCTTGAATGTTGTCCCTTCTTGAACTTGTGAGAGGCGCTTGAGCTTGAGCGCCTCTTTATGAATCTCCTCATTCTCTTTACAAGGAGCACCATCTCCTCTTCAGTGTCATCAAATGCCTCATCGCTTGACTCATCCTTTGCCTTGATGTCAATGTTCTTCTCCTTTGAAGAACTTTGCTCCAAGAGTTCTTCCTTGTCTTTCTTGTACAACTCATTGGTAATGAGGTTGCCCAAGAGTCCGGTTGAGGTCATCCTTGCTAACTCGAGAGAGTTGAGGAACAAGGTCACTAACATCTCGTATTTGTCCGGTAGAGTCCTGAGCATTTTACGAATAGCATCAAGATCGGTTAGTGACGCTCCGAGACTTTTGAGCTCATTCACTATGTTATTGAGCCTTGAGTACATCTTGTTGATATTCTCATGGGTAATATAATAAAACTCTCATATTTGATCCAAAGCATATGTAATTTGGCCTCCTTGACTGGAGAACCCTCATGGATTTTCGAGAGGGTGGTCCAAATCTCATGAGTGGTCTCAAGATTGCTCACTCGATTGAACTCATCATTGTTCAAGGCTCCAAATAAAGCATTCATTGCTTGAGCATTAAGGTGAGAGTTTCGCTCTTCTTGATCAATTTTGAGTGTGGGATTAAGTCCCATAGCGAAACCCTCATCCACAATCCTCCATATGCTTAGGCTCATGGTCTTGAGATAAACAGTCATGCGTATCTTCCAATATGCATAATTTGTGCCATCAAAGAAAGGTGCTTTTCCTATGGTACACCTTCACTAGCCATCCTTTTCTCTCTAGACGGTGAAGTCTATAAATAAGAGACCAAGTTCTGATACCACTTGTAGGATCAAGGATAACCGACTAGAGGGGGTGAATAGGAGGGTTTTAAAATTCTTTGGCTCTAGTTCAATAATTAGTAAGAATTATACAAATTACAATTCTACAACAATTGAAACCTAAATTAGTTAGGTTGCTAAGTGCACCGACAACCTAAGTCTAGGAAAGAATAACAAACCTAGAGAGATAATCAAACACTAAGATCACTAGGAATGTAAATATTACAAATTTAATCACAAGAGAGCAAACCATAAGAAGATGAACACAATAATTCTTCCCATGGACTTGGAGACTTGCCAGTCTCCCCTAATCCACATTAAAGAAGCTTGAACAAATCAAGCTGGCTCCTTACGCAATTGAGCCTCCCTCAATCACTAGTGGTAGCTCTTCCCTGCTCCGGGTAGGTGTGCTCCAACCTTCACACCGACACCGGGTCTCTTTACAAACTCCTTTTAATAGATCACCGGTTCCACACCTCCAAGCCGTCTAGGAGGTGGAAACCTCTAAAAGAATGGAACTTTGGCGCTTGTTTGAGGCTGATCAAAGTGTCTAAAGGCTCAATCTTAAATACTCACACTTGAATTGCTTCACCAACTCACAAAAGAGAAATGAATGCACAATGATGATGAGAGAGTAGCTAGGACTCACAAGTATGCAATAAAATGACTAAGAGAGTGCCCTTGCTCTGGGTGAAGGGGTATTTATAGCCCCCAACCACAAATCTAGCCGTTGGGGTTAAGTTCCTGAATTTTTTAGCAAAATCGGCAGTAGCGCCCATGTAGGATCGATAGTATTGGACCCTAGATTAACGGTCGAATTTAGCATTTAATGTGGTGGTTAGTAGCCGTAACTACAGTAACCCACTACTAGCGCCCATGTAGGATCAGCAGTACCGGCCTTTGAACCCAAAACAATGCATTTTGAACTCTTTTTGGAAAAAGACTACCGCTCAAGAGAGTCGGTACTATCGTAGGTCCAGTAGTACCGCTCCTACATGGGCGGTATTGCTAGCCTAAGAAAATGTACTCAAAAAGCACCGTTCTGGAATAAAACTACCGCTCAAGAGAGCTAGTACTATCGGAGGTCTGGTGGTACTGCTCCTACATGGGTGGTAGTGCCGGCCACACTGATTTCACCAAAAATGCATCGTTCTATAAAATAACTATCGCCCTTGGGGCCGGTACTACCGAACTTGCGGTAGTACCGCTCCTACAAAGGCGGTAGTGCCGGTTTTTGCGGATTTTTAGTATTTCTTGATCACATGGAGGGTTTTGAAAGCACACCCACGACTTATATGGAGATATGAATTAATCTCCTAAATATTCTTTCACTTTGCTAGTCGATGTCATATATTCCTCGTGAGTCTTTGAATTAGTTTAGTCCTAGTTCCTGAATGAATATTGATCTACGCTCCTGTTGAGCGATTATCATTTAAATATAAATAAATTTTTATTTCGTAGGATGTTTGATTAATTTATTGTGTTATATTTGTTCTATATTTTATAATATGTTCCTAATACAACAACTGTTTGATTATTAAATCATATTTCTAATATAGAACAACGTATAATTCTATAGAGAAGTATGAAGTCTATCTTGTAGACAGTCGCATCATAGATCTAATTCTTAGGGAAGCTAAATATTTTCAGACTTTGACTAACCAAACTAGAAATATTATGACCATTGCCGAAAGCAACGCCCTCATTGTTGGCACTAGAAGAGCCATCATAATTCTCCCTACGAGTACTCATATAATAGTAGAGGATGCTCTATTGTACCCTGAGTCTAGTCGTACTCTATTAAGTTTCAAAGACATCCATCTGAATGGTTTCCACATGAAGACAAAAAATGAGGATGGTACAGAATACCTACTCATAACTAAATTTAACAAGTGCTAGAAATGAGTGGTTGAAAAACTTCCTTCCTTCTCCTCAAGATTATACTATACATATATAAAACCCGAAATTTATGTTGCGATGAAAACAATACTTAAAAACCTAGAAATATTTAAGATCTGGCATGATCGATCGGGTCATCCTAGGTTGAATATAATAAAAAATCATCAATAATTCTGCTGACCATAGCATAAAAACTTTAACTTCCTTAGAGCCTGAGACTTCTTATGCCTTGCTTGTGCTAAAAATAACCCTCTCATTTGAAAGTTAGGGATGAATCACTAAATTTCTTCGAGAGAATTCAAGGTAATAATTATGGACATATACAGCCTCTGCCAGGCCCCTTTAGATACTTTATGGTATTGATAGTTGCTTCTGTTAGATGATCATATATGTATGCCTCTTATCTACTTGGAACCATGCTTTTGCTAAATTAATTGCTCAAATTATTAAATTAAGATCCTCCTTTCCAGATGAAAGGATTAATTCTGTCTGAATAGACAATGCTGGTGAGTTTAACTCAAAGGCGTTTAATGATTATTTCATGGCTCTGGACATTAATATAGAGCATTCAGTATCTCATTTCTATATACAAAATCGCCTTGTAGAGTCATTAGTTAAAAGAATAAAACTTATCGCTAGACCACTCTTCTAGAATTGTAGGCTACCCACCAGCTGTTGGGGCCATGTAGTACTACACGCTACTATATTAATTCAACTCAGACCAACTTCATACCATGAAATTCCCTTTGCAAATAGTGCGTGGGAAAGAACCAAGTATTTCCCACCTGCAAAAATTTAGCTATGTTGTATACGTGCCAATCACACCACCGTAGACTACAACTATGGGCCCTCATTGGAAGTTAGGGATCTATGTAGGTTATGAATCTCCGTCAATTATTAAATACCTAGAATCTATAATAGGGAATCTATATACAGCTCGGTACGATGACTGTATTTTTGATGAGGAGAATTTCCTGATGTCAGGGGAGAAAAATACTATAATAAAGAATGATTAAAAATAGATTGGAAAGTCATAGGCATTCAGTCTTTAGACCCACACACTAAAGAATCTGAACTTGAAGTTTAAAGGATAATAAATCTGCAACGAATAGCTAATAATCTACCAAATACCATCACTAATCATTAGGGAGTGACAAAATCTCATATACCTGCAGTAAACGTACCAGAAAGAGTGCAAATACCCCAAAAGGATATTGAATCCATTCTTACCCCTCATCATAGGAAGAAGGGGAGACCTCTAGATACATGTGACTCAATTTCGCGGAGATGTCCGCAGAAACAAAGAACTGAAAAAGTGAGAACACTATCCAAAACAGTAGAAGAAACTCAACTTGATGTTGAGAAAATCCCAGAAGTTAACCATCCTAAAGATGGTAACCCCAGCCAATATTTGCGTACATAATCTAATGCTGGGAGGTCAGAACTCCCAGACTCCATCGTTGTAGGAAATCACGAGGAGCTAGAAGAAACTAATGAAGAAATTTCCACTAATTATATGGATTCAAGATAGATGTATAAAAGAAAAACTACAATTTTCGACATATATTTTGCCTTAGAAATTACTAAAACTCTTGATCTAGATCGAGAACCAAAATCCATGGTAGGGTGCTAGAAGCGCTCAGATTGGGCTAAATGGAAACAAGCAATTCAGGCAAAATTACGCTCGCTTAACAAAAAGAAATTATTCAATCATGTTGACCGAACACCTCTTCAAGTGCTCCCGGAAGGATCAAATTGTGTTTTCATCCAGAAGAGAAGTGAAAATAATCAGGTGGTGAGATACAAAGCGAGGCTTGTAGCACATGGGTTCACACAAAGGCTAGGCATCGATTACGATGAAACTTACCCTCCTACAATGTGTGGAATAACATTCTGATAATTAATATCAATGGCAACTAGCTTGGAGTTATCAGTGCAGTTGATAGATGTTGTGACTTGTAACATTCCAAATTTCAGCGTTTCAAAATTCTCCCTAAGTTTTCAAAAATTTTGTGAATTTAAATTTGAGCTCTCAAGTGCAAGCAAATTATTTGAATCAAAAGTTTAAGTTAAAATGAGTTCAAAATAATTTATCTGGATTCCAAATGCTTCAAAGTATTTTTGAGATTTTTCTTGGACTTTTTCTAATTTATTTTTGCTTTACTTATTTTTCTGGAATTTTCTTAAAAGAAGATTTTTTTCTTCTTCCTTTTCTCCCGCGCGGGTCGATTTCCCTGCGGCCCACCTCCCTTTTCCCTTCGCTCGGCCTGGTCCAGCCCAACCCTCCTCCTCAGCCGTTGCCAAAAACCCTAGCGCCATGGTCGTTGGATCCTGATCTGGCTGTTGAGATTCGTCCGCATGGGCACGCGCGTGTGAGCCGTCTAATCTGAGCCGCGTGTGCGGTCTCGATTGCGTCCTCTTCACCGCATCCATCTCGGCGCCACTGCCGCACCTACTGCCGCGAATCCCATGCCTATTGCGTCGTATCTGAACCGACCTCCCTTGGCGTCCGCGCCCATTTAAAGCGCCGCACCAGCCCCTCTCTCTCGTTTCCCGAGACTCGTCGCCTATGCGCTGCCCGAGCTCATCTTTCGCTCCGCCGTGACCGTGCGCTTCTCCACCACCGTTCACCGCCTCCGGTGAGTCTCCGTCGCGCTCGTTGGTTCCACTGAGCTGCCCGCGGCGCCCTCTCTCTTTTGCCCTGCGCTATGCCCCCGATCCGTCTCGGTTTTGCCCTGGTCGTCTCCTTCTTCTCCCACTCCGGTGGTTTCTGCGCCGTTGCTCTGTCGCTGTGCTTGCCGCTGCCTCCCACCCTGTCTCAGCTATTCGATTCGCCTCGGCCAGCCAGATGCGCGGCACGTGGACGAGCTAGATCGAGCTGCGTCGACCGCATCCACCCATCGGCTGCGCCATGTCAGCGGTGGCGTGGCAGCCGCGTTAGCAACCATGTGGCTTTCCACGTCTGCCCTAGCACCGCCGCGTGGCATCCTCGCCAGAAAAGTCTGCCGAGTCACCTTGAGCTGCCTCGGTGGACCCGGACCATCGTGAGTAGAGCCACTGACGTGTGGGTCCCACGTGTCAGAGGAAATTATTCTTCTTTTTATTCTTTTCCAGAAAGTCCAAAAATTCCAGCCAATCGCAGAGCGCCACGTGTCAGTCTCTTTATTTTCTTTGATTTTCTGATTCGAGGAAATTCCAGGAGCCCGTTCTCCTCCGTTCGAGCTCTGATTCCAGTGATTCAAATTTCTAAATTCATGATCTATCTTCCAGTACCATTCTTTTCAATTTTTGAATTTTCTTTGAATTTATTTTATTTATTTGCCTCGTTTCGCGTGTAGACGACGCAGTCGAAGCTGAGTCGAACCAGCAGTCGGAAGTAGATCTAGCAGGAGGCAACGAAGGCAAGTCTTCATTGAACATATTGAACCCAAATTTTATGAAAAGCTTATGTTATTTTAAACTATGCATGCTTACTTTTATGCAATGTACTTTAAATATAGTTTTAGGGTTTAGTTAAATTCCAGATTTGTTATACCCTCATTGACATTGATCATGTCGAACCTTTGTCACCCTAGTTGATAGTAGCTATTTTATTTAGTGATAACCAGTAGATTAGAATGGGACGATAGAATTGCTGAGTCCAGCTTAAATGTTTCGATATTATGCCATTATGAGAATAATTTCAAACATTATTGAGACTTATTTGTGAAGTTGCAGCAATTGGTGTTGCTGCTGTTATATAAATGAAATAAAGTGAAAAATATGGTATAGACTAGGGGGATGGATGTTTGGCGGGTGCAGAAGCACGAGACTTTGGTATGTGAATGTTCCGCCCTATTCAATTAAGGATCGAAGCATGTGTTATCATGGACCAGACACTACCGTACAACCACAAGTCTATATGGGTACGACCTGGCTAATTAATTTGTGCGTCTCATTATTAGCTTCGCTAGTTGGTGGATGCCAGATGTAGGCAGGCGCAAGAGGAGGCTTCCGATTGGGCAGCTAGAACCTATCGGCGGTGAAACCTTAGCGGGCAAGGTTAATAATGGGGTTGTACATTGTAAATGCCTTGTCATGATCTCTCTGCTGACACACCAAAGAAAGTGTGTTAATTGCATGGCAACAAGAGACAATCATATCTTGTGGGTAAAGCTGTACACACTCTGCAGAGTTAAAACTACTTAAGTAGTCGTGCCCACGGTCAAGGGTAGGCGAGGTACGCTTGCACATTGTAGATTTCATGGTTTTGTTTTAATGAAAAATGATGGTTTGGGAATCCGTGAGCAGATGAAACTCGCGGGTTATGGTTTGGCAGATGGAGCCAGTTAGGTAGATAGAACCTGTTATGGTTATCATATCAAATTCAATTATTATTCAATTGCATTTTGATCAAATGATGCTTTATGGAATTATTATTTGTATTTAAGTTTAATTTTGATTTATGCCAAAAGAGCCATATTATGCCTACAATTGTTTAGCCTTACATATAGTTATCATGCATTATATTTCCAAGACTTGCGGAATACATTTTGTGCTCACCCTTGCAACATCCTCAACTTTTCAAAGAAGAGTGTACTGAAGCTGAAGGTGACTAAGAGTTCTATGCTTGTGGTTACGACGAAGGTGATCCGGATTGCTAGGACGCGTACCCCAGTCGATTGCCTATTGTGCAAATGGATGGGTTTATCCTGTTGCTGTCATTTCATTTCCGCTGCTACTTATTGAACTCAAGCCATGAGGCTGCTTATTTGTAATAATTAGCTATAAAGGATGATACTTTTTTGCTTAATTAATAGTATTTGATTCGTGATATGGATATGTTGTCATCACTGTTTCCACTGTGTGTGCTAGCTTTTCCTGGACTAGCACACGTTATACACAGAGGGTTCGGATTTGGAAATCCGGTCCCGACATGACTGCATTTTTATATGGGTCACTAGATACTAATATTTATATGAGAGTCTCTAAAGGAGTCAAAATTCTGGATCCCAATAAAAGTAATCACAACATGTATAGCATCAAACTGCAGAGGTCTCTATACGGATTAAAACAGACGGGGAGAATGTAGTATAATCGACTTAATGAGTTTCACCTGAAGAAAGGTTACTCCAATAATGATGATTGTTCATGTGTGTTCATTAAAAAAAATCACAAAATGAATTATACATCATCTCAGTCTATGTCAATGAACTTAATATCATCGGAACCATGGGGGACATAAACGAAGCAAGTTTTTACCTTATGATAAAGTTTGAGATGAAAAATTTGGGTAAAACCAAAAATTACTTAAGCCTACAGCTAGAGCATTTCCCGAAAGAATTTTTATACACCAGTCTACCTTACAAAGAAGGTATTGGAAAAATTCAATGTGGACAAATATAATCTTTGAAGACCCCTATAGTAGTAAGATCTATTAAAGTGGATAAAGACCCATTAAGACAGGATGAAAAATGAGGAAGTCTTAGATATGAAGTTCCATACTTAAGTGTAATAGGACACTTATGTATATTTCGAATTGCACCAGGGCTGATATTGCATTCACAGTAAATTTGCTAGCTAGACATGATGTAGCTTCAACTAAAAGGCATTATGTTGGTGTAAAGACTTTACTCAGATACATCCAAGGTAATCAAGATCTTGGCTTATTTTACCGGAAGGTCCAAGACTTGACCATAGTGGGATATACGGATGCTGGCTACTTGTCTGATTCCTATAGTATCAGATCTCAGACTGGGTTTGTATTTCTCTACGGTGGTACAACTATTTCTTAGTGGTCTTTTAAGTAGACCTTGGTATCTACTTCTACCAACCCTCAAATATTATAGCATTATAGGAAGCCTCACGTGAGTGTGATTGGCTAAGATGTGTGATTAGCCATATCCAGAAGTCATATGGCATTAACACCGTTAATACTACACAATTATCTACGAAGATAATGCTTCTTGTGTTGCACAATTGCAAATTGGTTATGTTAAAAAGCAATATCACGAAGCGTTTTACCTCTAAACTTTTTTTATCTTCATGAAATCCAGAAAAATGGTGAGGTAAATATCATGCAAATTGTCATGTGAAAATCTTGCTGATTTATTCACTAAGTCTTTGCCAACATCTAGTTTCTAAAGATGTGTTTGTGGTATCAGAATGAGATGATTTAAAGATATGTAGAGTTCAAAGAGAATAAATCCTTGAACCATAACTCTTAATATTATCCTGAAGATACTCTTAGAATCCAAAAGATTATAAGTTTTACTATTTTTCTCTTAGTAAGCTTTCCTAAAGTTTTCTCATATGAAGGTTTTTAATGAGACAACAAATATAATACAATACGCGGGTGTAATGTACTCTTTTCTCCATATTTTTCCACCGAGTTTTTTGGAGGGGTTTCTGATGAGACATATGCATTACGCGGTATTCGTCTAAGGTGGAGTGTTGAGGTATAACCGAATTCTTGGTCTTGATTGTTAAGTAATATTCGGATTCTTGGTTTGGTGGGAGAATTATGAAATTATCCCCAAAGGATTATGAGTATAAATATAACACCCCATTATAATAGAGAATAGAAATCTCTACAGAATCAATCAATAAAGAGAGAAAAGAGTTAATCTCCCAATATCATGTGTTTATCTATTTATGATTGTTTTTCGCCTATTTTTCATTGGCATTAGGGTTAATCAATCGTCGTTGTTTTACGACACAAATTACTTTTATTTTCATTCGTGTACAAGTAAACCTCTTTTTATTTTCTGGCGTGAAACCCTTGTATTTTTTTGTTTTTGCTTCGACGGGCCCACCGACCATCCACCGTCGTCTACCGCGTGGTGAGGTGCACGGTACGTACGTATAAAAGGAAGTCCCTCTCGTTGTCTCGTCCCGTGCGCGACCTCTCTCTATCGCCAGCCCACTCCGCGACGCCCCTGCCGCCGCCGCCCTCGCCCCGTCTCCATCCGCAGCGTCGTCTCCATCAACGACCAGCAGCCGCTGCTCCGATCTCTAGGCCGTCGCCGGAGTACTCGCGATCACCGCGCGCAGGCCGCACCTGCTGCTCTTTCTTCTCCGCCGATCGCCCCCAGGCCCACCGCTCCTCAAGGTATATGAAATCCTTCTGATCTAATAGCTGATCTCACAAAATACAAGTGACGAATCTACCTTACCTGCGTTCATCATGGTTCGATTTCTCTTAGTTCCCTTTGTTGCTCTAGTCCTCTTTGGAAGTACATATCAATTCCACAGGAATTTTATTGGAAACAGTTCAACTCCTGATGAAATTGGAAAAAATTCAGGCGTTCCAAACAGTGTCTTACTTTCTGCGCATAACTTGCCTTCTTGCTACCAATCCGATCTGTGCTGATGCGCGGTTACGTTGTTCTGACTCCAAAATTTGCATCCAAGCAAGCTCGGCGCTATCTATATACCGGAAGCAGAGCGGAGAAATTTGACTTTGCGATTAATTTCTCCATGACTAACCATGCCTCATTATATAAATTTGATTGTGAAACGAGAAAGGAACTAGGAGATGATGGGCCATCCGATAACTGGATTGAGAAAATGTTGACGAAGAGACCCGCGTGTTGCTCTTTACACCTTACGATAGCTAATATTCTGCCTGACTCCTCGACTTTGTGCACACTGTTCCTTATCAATTTGTGCCAAACTTTTGTTGAAAACAGTGATCACTGTACAAATTGAAAGTTGGAAGTAAGACGATCGTATTGAGTTGCCAACTTAAGTTAACTATTGCTAAGATATTTGAAATCGCTTCTATAATGTTTACACTATCTTATGTTTTTTTCTCACATTAGCTAATTTCCTGCAGGGAGATCTAAATTTCAAAGTTTGGCCCCCTGTCAAGCTTTATTTTTATTAGAACATGCAAACGTCATTGCATTACAGAATAGAGAGTTCATTTCAGGCCCCGGTCAACCTCACAATCTGCAAGCAGCGTAGCGACGGTGATGATATGCAGCTTATGAAGGTTTTTATCTGTTTGCGTTCCTGAAGTTTTATTTGGCATGATTCCATGGTTTCAAATAAGCAAATTTATTTTGCATTTGGTAATTCCATAGGGAAAGGAAAGACTAGAGGAGGCACGTGATGAGAATGAGCTGCCAGCTGGACATCTGAAACTGAAGTTAACCCGATCCTTTTTAACCTTGATTGGGCTCATGCTTGCATGGCATAATGATGTTGCCGCCCACAGCAACATCAATTTAAAGTGCAAGTATGAGGAGCTCAAAATTGCACAAAATCAGCATAAGTGGAAGAAAAACCGCAGAAAACCGACAAGATTGCCTGCTTGGACACTTCATATTGGCAACAAAAAGGTATATAGGCTGGAAATACATTCTTATATTATAAAAATCGTTTGTAATTAAGTGCGGAGCAATAATAACCTTGTGTATGACGACGAGCATATGTAGTTTACCCGGACGGATGAACGCAAGGTATTCGCAAAATTCTGTTACGGAACAAAAACAATTGTGTGCCAAATGTGCATGGACAAGTTGTGTAGGAAGGTTGATATCCCCTTGGCAGACATTACATCACTTTCTGTGCATTTCGGCCGAAGATCTGATATCCTGAAAATTGAGGTGTAGTTTTTCTTCCTTGAGAAAATTATCATTGCTATTGCTTTGGACGTTATTGTCTATGCAAGAAGAACATGCTTAATGAGCCTATAATGCAGGCCAAATCTTTATTGAAACCCTTCCGTGCTGCTAAGCCACTTCCAGGAAAGCTTCATAAATGGAAAGTTGATAGGTCTAAAGAAGACGATGACTATTTTCCTGAATCAAAGTAAGCAATCAGTCTTTCTACTAGTTAGATATTTGTTCGAGGCTACATTCCTTCTTTGTACTGACTAGAGCAGAGAATACAAATTCATTGTTATTCACCTGCCTTTTTCATGATTCGATTGTTTGGTCCAAATCATATTTCAGATCTTTCTGCCTCGAGATTGAGAAGGGGATGCTGGAAAAGAGTTATGCAAAGCTATTGTACACTGATCCCAGATTACTACGTGTTTTACGGTTTGCACGAGGTGCAATATTTCAAGACCAACACATCGACCAGACCATGAATGCTTACACACAGCAAACCCACACATTTGCGCCTCTAGCATCGCCATCTGATGCTGTTTTCCCCTACATTGGTGGTGCAGTGCAAAACACGCTGATGAACTCATCGTACACAGGTAGTAAGTACTCTGATTACAACGTCGATTGAAGCAACTATAAAAGACATTTTTGTTTTTCCACTTCTGAATATCAATTGACTCCTAATGATATAAACAATTTGCAGGACTCGACTGGTTTGGCAGAATACAGACTGTTTATAGGACATGATTCAATGACCATACACGCAACAACTGTAGCGTAGATACGACGGCATGGTAATGCTTCTGGACACGTAGATAAGACGGTGAAGGTTTGGAGCATGTAAAAATAGATTTTTGGAGGCCAAGTCAACTTCAATTTTAAATCAGTTCAATTCTCAAGTTCTTCCGGTTGACAGTTCGCTAGAAGGATATATAGTAGGTTAGATTAAATTAGTTGAATGCACAAGTACAGTCAGAAAAACTCATACGTAAGTATGACGCCTTAAAGCCTCGGCAGAGTTGTTTATCTGTTCTTGTCCATACACATTTTCCGTTCGTTGTGTGAAAAATAGACGTTTGTGATTAATTGTATCCAACATTGTTATTGTCGGGACTCGCATATACAAATCCAGATCCTCTATGTATAACACACTAGTCTACAATTACGCTAATACACACAGTTGCAACATAGACATAATATTATAAGCATACATAGCGAAAACATAATAAAAAACTACATTTATTTAATAAAAGATAGTTGACTGATCTTAAGTTCCAACAAATGATTGTTCGCATATTATAATAATTTATTTTCAAACTACTGAGATTGTTTTCAATTAGATAAGTGAGTATATATATATATATAAAGATATGTGTGTATGTATACATACATGTGTGTGTATATGTATATCCATCAATTGTAAATGTAACTATGAATTTTCAGGTTAAAGATATACTCTATTGCTTGTGCTCTAATGCCCCATTAGAATAGTGAGTTCTAATCTGAAATTTATCATTGTCGTTCTTACAACTTCACGGTGATTGCAAATCTCACGCTCCAACAGTAGCAACTCAAGCGACGCTAAGCGGGGCAAATCATGCCGCTTGGGACGGCGATCCTCGGTGTCGACTTTTGTAGTCGGCAATGAATTTATAGGGTAGGCGCTTGATCTCAAACTCGAAGGTCACACAAGACAGGGATTTATACAGGTTCAGGCCCTCAGCGATGGAGGTAATACCCTAATCCTGTGTGCTGGGATTATGTGGATCTCTCGGATCGGAAGTGCTCAAAGCGCTATATGCTCTGGGCAAAAGATGGCGCTTTGTGCTTGGATGATTGGATGCCCCTGTTGCTACCTGTCCTCACCCTTATATAGTAGGGAGGGAGCGGCTTATAGAGTCCCGATCGGTTAAGAGATTCCGATCGGTTACAAGATTCTAGTCGGTTACAGGATAGAGTCTACATCTTTATCTACCCTATTTACAACTCGGATTACAACTGTTTCCATCATATCTAAACATAAGTTCAGCTTCCTTTAGGATATGTCCCTTTGCGCACGGCAGCGGGGCCTGACGCGGGGAGTATCTTCTGGGCCTCCCTTTTGGTCCTGTCATGAGGGTACTCGGGTTCTTATATTCCACACTCGGGAGACCACCCCCGTTTTAAAGCCCCGGGAATCATGCTCCACACGGACTCCAAGGCCGACCCAACGGCGGCACTACGTTGTTCCATCCTGACCGTCCATACGACGAGACGACCGGCCACAATGCGAATTGACATGAAGCAATCCGGGCCACTCAAAGCATCTACGATCACAATACGCTAGGGTTTACATTGATCCCAACTGCCCGTTGCCGCTAGATCTTGATCCGATGGTCTAGGAGCGCTAGGGCTCCCACGACCCCATGCAACTATTGATCCAAACAGACAGCTAGGATTCTAGGGTTTTGCACCGGTTAGGGCCACAACGGCTTGGACTAGGCTGACCTAACCGGGCCAATGCAAAAAAGATGGGCTGAGCCTACATTGGACTTTGGGTCCAATACTATTTATTGACAGGATTTTTAAAACATTTCCCTTTTACAATAATTCCAATAAATGGAACAATTCGGTTAAAGTAGTAAAAATATCATTATCAAATCACAAAAAAATTTCTAAAAATATTTTAAGACATTTGGAACTCAAATAAAACATTTTTATCAAAAGTTTATTTAAAATTTTCACAGAATAAAATATTACTCATAACAAACAAAATTCACAAAATAAATTCCAAAAAATTCTAAAAATTCACAAAATGCACAAATAACCATATTAAAATATTTTGAGCCAAAATTTGGGATGTTACACAAATTCACATGTCACAGGTTGCCATATCGAGATGGTGGTTGGTGCTAGTGTTCGTTAGGGTTGACGGTCCGAGTTATTATCTTCGTCGTCGCAGGATCGGGCCACCCCCTATCATGTGGCTTAAAACTAACAGGGAAGGATATTACACTCACTCCCTTAAGTATTGACTCTCTCGGTAGTACACCGTATACACGAGAAATGCAAGAACCAACCCTCGGTACATATCCGTGCGTCTTGTGCCGGCACATATGCCATGCCATGTGTTCACTCTGGGCCCATACGCACTTTGTGCTATATGTCTACACCCCCTGTCCCATACACGCCTGTGCAGTGAAGGTTGATTCTCTAATACCATCTATAACGCCCTAACCCAAAATCCACTCAAAGACCAACTCAATGTAGGGCACGCCCACGCATGCATAGAACTAACTCCATTTACACTTCTGTCTTCACTTCATGTAAAAGGATTAACCCGAATGTGCTAAGTTTGGACCCAATTGATATTATATGCTACTACAACTCACTTTATACAAGTAATTTGAGAGTAATCCTACCACCACTCCACATGAACCAAAATGGGGCGGGGTATGAAAAACACAATACTAGTATTTTGGACTTTTTGTGGCTGCCACTGAGCTGTTCAAGCAGCAACAGTCCTTAGTAGTTTCTCATAGCTCTTAATGTTATATTCTATCGTGACCCAACTATGTAAATTTGGACCATCTGTGTATACTGCACTAGTCCAAGATCACACCAGTGCATATGGTGGCAACATAGATAAAATATCATCTCCATACATAACAGAATAAGCGACCTATATTTAATAAGCAAATAAGTGTACCTTATGGTCGAGATTACACTTTACTATGCCACATAGGCCTTAAGCACTAGATAAATAACTTCCCCGAAAAGAAGCAAATAAACTCCGAAGTGACACATCGACCTGTCACGGGCAATCGACTGGGGGCTCATATCCTAGTAATCGGCTTTTTCACGATACTCCTCCAAAGCAAGTGTTGACACTTTCTCTTCACCAACTAAATGTTATTATTACAAGGCTGAGCACATGGAGTACTCAACAAGTTGTGCACAAAGTTCAAGTTGATATAACTATATGCAAGGCTTATTACAAAGGATGATTGACTTGGTTCTTTTGCATAAAACAACATTTGCACTTTGAATGCAATAAATAGATTGAAAGAACAAGTAAAACAAATAACCATAGTAATAACATTTGAGAACTTTCACACATAATTCACATAACATTAACCAATTCTTTCACACAACTTTCCACCAAGTTTTATTTTATAAATTATAACCGTCATTTGAAATTTTTGAGTATTGTCCATGACCGGTGACACAGCTCTTCGAATAGTTTTAACACATTGCAGAGGTTGTTTTCTTTCCCCACAAGATGCAATCCACTTTATTAGAGAAGATCACAACAAAGCCTTTCTGAAACATCATCACACTAGTTGGCTCTTCTAGTAGAGTTTGAGCCAGTAACCAACCTCACATAGAGAATTGAGCCGAGTCACACTGTTGGATTAAAGAACAGAAACCGTCCATGATGCATCTCATCAAGTGAGAGTATAACCTCTGCCCAAGCACATAGCCTAGCCTAGCCTATCACCAGAGGCACCAATAATGAGACTTTGTAACTTACTAAGCTAGGTCTATCCATTTCATACATGTAGTTAGCTCATTTCAATGGCCTAAGAGGGTATGTCCTTAATTAACTAGGGCAAGACAACCCAAAATACTACACCAATTCACATAGAAGTTTATGGATTCACACATAATCAAAGCCTACTTTCTCACATAATCACCAGCACACAGCTTCTTGGCACTTGCCCCAACCTAAATCATTTTCTCACTAAAGTTGATTGCAATACAACAGGAGCCATCATCAACATCATCATTATTTGATAACATATGATGTACTCTTTTCACAAAGTAGCTTCATAGTCACCTAGTCATACTTGAGTTTGCAACTTTCAAAATGATATTATTAACTCATTGCATGGCTAAGCACTCTAAGCATGTCAAACTAACCCACGTTGGTTCTATATTATTGAGCAACTAATAATTAGCCAATATAGGGTGACAAAATGATCTTGGTATACAAATGACAACGTAAGCATAATTCAAGTAGGTTCATAACTAATCCCAAAATAATTAAACCGTTGAAAATTTTAACTAGCATGCAATAACCCGAAACAAGATAACTTTTGTAAAAGCTGGATTCAACATGATCAAAGCACAACTTGCCTTAGAATAGGTCTTGGTCTTGAACTTGACCAAATTCTTCTTCCTTGAACGATCTCGGAACTACAATGTCTACACGAAACAAGTGACAGAAGGCAAATTAATAATAAGAAGCAAAACAAAATAATTATACTAGAAGGTAGTGAATGATTTTAGATGAATTTAGAACCTTGAACATAATCTATTAGAATTTGTATGAAGGAGAATAAGCTCTCATGAGATTTATCAAAAAGAAAAATACTGGAAGTTAAGAGAGAAAAGAGAATATTTTAGGAGTATTACCTCGTCTGACTAACAAGTGGGCCCAGGGTCTATGGACATGGTTAATGGACACGGCGAATGGCCTACGATGAACTTGGCTCACGAAATAGGGCTCCTATATGTGGGACCCATGTGTCATAGGTTCAACGATTTAGATCAAGGGTTTGCACATGTGTGCAGTTGACTCGGCATTGGTGCTAATGTGGCACCCACATGGCGCTGACGTAGCTATAAGCTGGCGGACATGCGGCGACTAACATGGTGCTGATGCGGCATTGGTGTCAGTGAACGGCGCTTGGGACGATGTCAGCGGTGCTACCCCTAGTGGACAGGGCGTCTTAGGAACCAAGGGTTTCGGTGAACAATGGCTAGACGACAGCAATGAAGCGGTAGGAACGCATGCGAGGAACTTGGCTAACTCGATGTGCATCGTGACATGCACGAACTTCATGAGAAATTGGTACATAGGGTTTTCGATCTTCAGGGCGTAGGACTTCTTGGATAACTTGGTGGAATTGTGACCTGACGACGAGGAAGCCAAATCGTAGCCTACTATCCAAACAATCGCTAGTCCACACACCAGAGAACTAATACACACAAACTATGCACAAAGACACAGTAGCACAGATTACGTGCAATTCACAAGGAATCACAAGAACATGGTAGCAAGAACTTTCTCTTGATTCTAAGAAAAATCATATATTGTTCAACCAAAAACCTTCCACCTGTTCCCTCCCATCTAATACTATTTGTACATAGCTAACAATAGATGGAAAGTGTCCATGCGTGAGAACAGCACTTCTAGAAAATAGAAAGTAGAATATCTTTTAGAGACTAGATAGAAAGCTCTCTCTCTCTCAGCATTTATTTGGTACAACATCCTTTCCTTTCCTTTTTAGCTGGCTTGAAAACAGGAGCAATATTTAGCTGCCAATTGATTTGGTACAGCATCCTTTCCTTTCCTTTCTATGCAGCATTACCATTCCTCTCCATGCGCCAATCATCACATCCTGCTTGTCTTCTTCTCTGTGTCACGTGTTAGTTCCTCTTCCATGTACAGTAAAATATTTGAAAAATTCTCAAAAAATTACCACATGTAGGGGAGGTGAGCTTCTACAACCCTGTAAATTTGAAGACCGAACTCAATCGTATTTGAAAGATATAAAATTAACAAAGTGCTAAACAGTAGGATATGCTGTCTTTTACTATCAAGAAAATAACATTTTACTGCCTATTACTCAAGGTGTTACTATATCCTGTGTAAAGCACCCTTACAGTGTAAAATCTATAAAAATCATATGTACAAGTTTTCAAAAATTCTCAAAACATTACCATATGTAGAGGAGGTGAGCTTCTACAACCCTGTAAAATTTGAAGACCAAACTCAATTGCATTTGAAAGATATGAAATTGACAAAGCACTAAACAGTAAAAAATCACTAGTTAGCCGAATTTGTCTTTTCCATATCTTTCATATGATATTTATTTTGGTCTTCTAATTTTACAGGGTTGTAGAAGCTCACCTCCTCTATGTATGGTAATTTTATGAGAATTGTTTAAAACTTTGACATGTGGTTTTCATGAATAAGAATTTAGTTCTTTTTGTCGGACCTGCAGTAAAATATTTGAAAAATTCTTCAAAAATTACCATACATCGGGGAGATAAGATTCTACAACCTTATAAAATTTGAAGGCCAAACTCAATCGTATTTGAAAGATATGAAATTGACAAAGCGCTTAATAGTGAAAATCACTATTTAGACGAATTTGTTGTTTTCGTATCTTTCAGTTGATATTGATTTTGTTCTTCAAATTTACACAGTCATAGAATCTCACCTCCCTTATGTATGGTAATTTGTTTAGAATATTTGAAAACTTGTACGTTTTCATGAATTTTACACGGTAGGAGTGGTTCTGTTTGTACACTTTGTTTTAGTGTGGTAACATCTTGTGTAATAGCTAGTAACATGTCATTTGTTTGAATGGTAAAAGGCAACATATCCAGTGTTTTCAAAAGTTCATGAAGAACATATGTACATATTTTCAATAATTCTCAAAAAATTACCATACGTAGAGGAGGTGAGATTCTACAATCCTATAAAGTTTGAAGATCAAAATCAATCTCATTTGAAAGTTATGGCTAAATAAAAAAAGAAAGATTTATGTGCAAATAAAAAGTAGCATTTATTAGTCATTTACTAGTTAGGAGACGGTCTGTGTTAAATGGCATGGTTCGGTCAGTCTGCAACTGGCGCGTAGACTACGCGTAGCTGTAGAGTAGCATATATATATAGGAAGTTTCTTTTCTATTCTTGGGAGTAGTTACTCCCTATACCGTATCTCACAACGTAGGGAGTATCTCACGAAACGAAGGGAATGTACGTGTAGTATACAAGTATATAAGACTATCTAGGTGGTATGTACTTTTTTCAGAGTTTTCAAAGGTGGTATGTACATTTTTTTGAACATACTCCTTTTTATGGTATGTATATGAAGGTATTTGCAAAATACACTAAAAACTATGGACTCCCTTGCAATTTTTTCATGTGGCTCATATTGGAGTAGCTTATAATTAGTGTATGAGTATACCTAAAGTGATAAAGGAGATTTCAAATTCATTTAGGTGATATATCAAATGTGGGAGTAACTACTCCCGGGGGTAGAAGATATTTTTCCTATATATATATAAAGCTGATATTCTCATTGAACTACTTCGTCGACTTTTGTAGTTGGCAATGAATTTATGGGGTAGGCGCTCGATCTCAAACTCGAAGGTCACACAAGACAAGGGGTTTATACAGGTTCAGGCTCTCGCGGAGGAGATAATACCCTAATCCTGTGTGCTGGGATTATATGGATCTCTTGGATCCGGGGTTGCTCAAAGCACAATATGCTCTAGGCGATATGAGGTGTTCTATGCTCTATGGCTTACAGAGTCCTGATCGGTTTGGAGATTCCGATCGGTTATAAGATTCTAGTAAGTTAATAGGATAGAGTTTACATCTTTATCTATCCTTCTAACGACTCGGATTACAACTGTATCTATCATTTCTAAACACAAGTTCAACTTCCGTTATGATATATCCCTTTCCGCATTTGCTAAGAAGCTTGATGTGAAGCATATCTTCCGGCCTTCATCTTGGGCCTTTCCCGAGGATACCTCGAATCTATATCCCACAAAGAGCCCTCGAGTGCTTCATGATCCGATCGCTTACTCGTGGCTCCTCGCTATAATCCCGATCGTTTCTTATCCAATCGAAAAAAACCTTCCTTTTGCAATAGGCAAATTATGAAGAACTCGATCATAAATTCCGTCCTTTGCTTTTCTCAAGCGCAAATCTTTTACCGAGCTGATTTATTTGTGAGCAGCCTTACGGACTTCTTATCATGTCACAAACGTAGATTTGATACTTTTCCCGCCCGAAGCCTCTAATTTTCATCGCTGATACCATCTGCGCTTTCGAGGTTGCCTTGTTTTTCTCGTACAACTTGTTCAAATTAAAAACTCTTCGCCTTTGAAGTTGCATTAACTCCAAATCTCTTCACTTCCGACGCTTAATATCCCTGCGCTTACTTCGATTTCGTCGAATTGGCTATAAAAGGCGCATAACGCTTCAAAATGTATCTCTTCGCTTCGCCTCCATTCTTTTGCTTCAAGCTTTTGTCCTCATCATGCCCCGTGGTATCATCATGCAAAGGTGGACCCTAGGCTAGTCAAGCTACCGGAAGAGTTTGACCGGCCTTCAAGAACAAATGAGGAGTTGGCGAAGAGGCGCGATCACGAGGCCGCCGACGCACTCCTCGAGTCGCCCCGCCTTTACAGGCTAGGGATCCTCACCGAGGCGCCGCCGAGCGCGCCGCGGGAGGCGAGTTCTCCGCAACATATAGTTTCTAGGCGTAATGCCCGGGAATTTTTGTACATAATAAAGAAATACCTTCAGAGAAGAATCTCTCGTCTGTCCCTTGACCGTATTAGTCTCGCTTCTAGGCGCTTGGACCTTGTGTGTTGCTTGAACTCGAAAGGAGGCGCCCATCCGCCGCTAGACATAGCTTAGGCTCGACTTGGAGCGCATCGTTGCACTTGGCCGAGCGATCCCCATATCCGATCGCTAGAGATATAGTTTTTAGTCCAACTTGGGACGAACGAGGTTATCTTGGCTCATGGCCGAATGATACCCATATCCTAAGAGCACGCCCACTCTCTTGGAGCGTATCATGATTTCATATGGCTCTTGGCCGAGTGATATATTTTCCGGCTGATATCGAAGCGGCTTAGGCTCTCTTGGAGCGATCACGCTTAGATGACTCATGGCCGAGTAATACCCTTTCGATCGATGTCGTTCAAATTTAGGCTCTCTTGGAGCATATTACTTTTGACGGCTCTTGGCCGAGTGATACCCTTTCCGATCGATGTCGGACCGCT
Organism: Otatea glauca; assembly: GCA_036346275.1. NCBI lineage: Eukaryota > Viridiplantae > Streptophyta > Magnoliopsida > Poales > Poaceae > Otatea > Otatea glauca. The sequence goes on along the minus strand of CM070721.1, from coordinate 27,501,738 downwards.
TAAGCTCTCTTGGAGCGTATCACATTTAGATCCAAAGGGCGTCCGTACTCGCTTAAAACGACGCACAACATTTTCGCCCTCGTGGAGCACGCCCATGGATCTGCGTCTGCTTGGGCTCAATCGCACAGACATGATTCCGCCATGCAGAACCACCCAAAGGCCCAACGTGGGCGCATCGTAAGAAAACAAGTTTTTATTCGTTGAGACCATCCACATCCCGCTTAATACGGTAAGTGGAAACGAGCCCCATCATGGGGCGACGTGGCCTCGACGCGATCCGGTCAAATTCGCTAAGCCCCGTAAGTCGAGGCGACGGCCAGTAAATCATTTATGAGGAATCGAAAGGATGAGACGCTTGCAGCTTTTTCCCGCCGATTCGGCAGAGACCTTATTGTTCTCTCTTTAAAAACTAGGTCGTATGACGCCCGGCAGTTCATCTTTCCGCCGAGCTTTTTCTCCTTTCTCCTTCTCGCCACCAAGGTTAACCTTCGCTGTTCTTGCCTTCTCGAGTCGCTGTCAATCTTTCTGCAAGAATGTCTACCTCTACTCCTTCTCCGCCTTCACCACAAGATTGGACGACCTCGACAACGATCGAGGAGAAACTAAAATCCATGGTAGACGACGGATCTTGCTCGATCCGCCCTCGATCTCCAAGACGCCGGCCACGGTGAATCCGTCCCGACTCCCACCCGAGGAGGTGGTGGTTTTCGAATCCTTTTTCCACCGCGCCTTGGTCTTCCGATCGCTTCTTTCCTTCGCGCCTTCTTTTCTTTTATGAAATCGAATTGATGAATCTAAACCCCAATTCTATCCTCCAAATTTCCTCTTTGTCCACCTTTGTGAAGCTTTTCCGGCATTAGCCCCATTTCGACCTCTTTCATCACCTTTATCTCCTCAAGCCCTATCCTCCAAAAATGACCCTGTTATCGGGGCGCTGGATTCCACCATGGGAAGGGTCAAGAAGGATTACTTTGCCATTCTGCCAAGACCTCCAACAAGGGTCGGCATAGGGAATGGTTTTACTGTGCCAACCCCAACTCGCCTCTCGCCTCCGCTCACCGGGCGCCGCCCTCAATGTCTATTTCCGGGTTCTACCTCGCTTCTTCCGACATGGATCAAGTGTCCGAACTTGGCACCGACGGAAGTCAAAGATAGCGGGCTTACAGAGTGGGTTTGGCCTCCACTTCATCGCCACGGTGCACCTCAAGGAGCGAGTTCATCCGGGATTCGCTTATAGGGAAAAAGTGACCCGACCGGAACGCCCGACGATTTGCCAAGGAGAGGTTATGCGCCGTGGTCGAGAACTTTTATCTCGAGCATTGACATATTATCCGCCAAGTGCCCAAATCTTTCAACATATCACGCCTCCCGCGGTAGGCGATTTTTATTGGGAATTTTGCGCTTCTTCGTTTTCTAAAGTTTTGCTAACTCTTGATCTTCATCTTCGTGATCGCATCGCGTTCTTCGATGTTCCTCCGCTCGAATGCCTCCTCGCCTGTGTCGTTTCTTCAAGCGCGGGCGCGTCTCCAGCAGGGGCCTCGCTACAAAGAAGGGAAAGAAGATATCGTCCGATGACTCGCGGCCCTCGACGTCCGGTCGACGGTCCCAAAATCCAAGATCCACCTGTGCGAGCTCCGGCGGGTTGTCCAGAGAAACCCGGGGCACCAGTCGACGGCGGTCCGAGTGGTTCTTCCGGGGGTGGGCCAGCTATTCGCAAGAAACCCCGATGAGAATGAGGAAATCCAACAGTCCGCATTCGCTGACTCCATTTTTATTCTTCGGTCTTGCTGACGATTCTTCTTCACAGGGACCCTTCGCTTGATACGCCCATCAGGTCTCCGCCTGGGGGCCCTACTGAGGTTGGACCTCCCGAAATTCATACTTTGACAGGGGAAACTGCTTCTGAGGGCGCCGAAGTGTCTCCTAGTCCCCCGGCGCCGTCTCCTGTTCGTGTTGCGCTGCGACAGATCCCGTTGCTCCTGAGCTGGCCTCCTGCTCGTCCCCTGAGGTTGAAGAGATTCACCGAGTCCTGCCAGCCCCTGCTCGCCCCCGGCTAATAACAGATACCGCCTTTGCCGATGATGAGGGTTTGAAGCTTTTGGACGACCCAGAGGAAGAGCAGAGAGAGAGGGATGACTTTTTCATCCATGCCAAGGCCTGTGCGCATGCCGCCCAGGTGAGCATTCCTCCAAGACCGCTGTGTCCCTGCTTCCGCCCTTCTTCCACGCGTTTACCTTTTGCTATGATTATTATAGAAAATAGGGGAGCGCTTTGAGCGAAAGTCCGAGTACATTCAAAGGATGCTCACTGAAATCCGGACGCGCCAGGAGTACCTGGCCGACCTAGCACGCATCAAAGCCGAGTATACGACCGAGCTGCGATCCTTCGGTCCAACTCCGCACATCGCGATGTAACAAAACGCTCGCGCCATTAGAATCGATATCACCGCTCTCTCCGAGGTAGCTATCTCTTGGGTTGTTTTATGTTTTTGCTTAGTCGACTATCTTGCCGATTTCTTGCGCTTGCTCCAAATGATTTGTCTCTCGCAAGCTCAAGGAAAACTTAAAGCCGTGGAAGATTCCCTTGCGAAGCCGAGAAGGATTTTGAAGGTGTAGCCCAACTAGTCTTTGCTTGATCCTTTACTATCCTCTCTAACGCTTTGCCTTGCAGATTATAAGGTCAAAACTCAGCGCAGATCTGTCTTCTTCGAGAGAGTTAAGGTTCTCGAAACTTCGCTACCGAGCTCAGACGCTTCTAGCCCCTGTGAGTTCGCTTCATCCAAGTGGCGAGAGGCCACTCAGCCAGGTGAGGTCGCTCGTCTGCTAAAGGAAGCCCCGAGGGCCCTCAAGAACTCGGCCAAGGAAACAATGCCAACGGTGCCAACTGCACTGGCGATCACCAAGTCCTCTATCCCCGAGTGGATCTTGAGGCCCTTAGGAAGGCTACGCCGCGATGTTGACGAAGATCGGCCGCCGAGCTCGGGAGGAAGTCAAGGATACTTCTTTGTCGATTGTAGAGACTCTTGACCTTTAAAGGCATAAAAGTGTTCCTGCTTTCTCCTTCATGAAAGTATATATCTTCGAGTGGTTTGACCGGTGACCTTTGTTCATCTAACTCCACCCCTGTGCTCGGGATATGATTCATGGATCTTGTCCTCGAGTCTTAACATAAGAGCGAAGCACTCAATTCACGATTATAAAAGAGGTTATATGAAAACGACTTTTCAATCGAACTTTTATTCACAAAGGATTAAAAAGAAGTACAAAAATTTAAGTGAAAAAGCGACGTTTAGTGTTCTATATTCCAAGTATTGCCGATTGTCGATCCATCTTCTCGCTTAAGTTTATAAGCTTCGGACTAATTACTTCATCGATGATGTAAGGGCCCTCCCAACTTGGGGAGAGTTTATGTTCGCTTCTTTTGATTCCTCCTTAGGATTAGATCTCCTTTGAGAACGCGCTCTTTACATTGCGCCCATGATAACGTCGTAAGCCTTGGAGGTATTTCACGAACTAATTGTTGCGATATCCTCGCTTCTTCCAATCTGTTGAGGTCTTCTAGCCTACTGTCTTGTGAAGCGATCTCTTCATAACTCGCACTGCGGGACCCGAATTCTAACTCGGTTGGTAAGACCGCTCGTACCATATACCGTAAAGAAAGGTGATCGCCCGGTTGCTCTGCTGGGGTAGTTCAGAGTCCCAAGAGTATCAAGGCGCTTCTTTGACCCATCGAGTAGGATATGGTTGGAGTCGATCGAAAATTCTTGCTTTTATGCCTTGGAGCACCATGCCATTAGCTCGCTCAACTCCGTCTGCATTTCGGGTGCGCGACTGACGCGAAGCAAATTTTTATGCCCAGCTCCTCGCACCAATCTTGAAATACTTCGCCTCTGAACTGAGTGCCATTATCCGTGATGATTCGGTTGGGTACGCCAAATCTAACCACGATCTCGTGAAAAATTCTCTGACCTTTGCCGTCGTAATGGTGGCGACTGGTTTGGCCTCAATCCATTTGGTGAATTTATCAACGGCAACGAAGAGATGAGTATAGCCTCCTTGAGCCTTTTTCAAAGGTCCCACCATGTCGAGCCCCCAGACCGCAAATGGCCATGTAATCGGATAGTCTCAGAGTTCTCGCTACCGCTTGTTCATTTGGCGTGCAAAAAGCGACATCCTTCGCATGTCCGACGATGTCCTCCGTGATCTGTGACGGCAGCTTGGCCAAAAGAACCCTTGGCGATAGGCTTTTCCGACTGTGGTCGATGACGCCGCATGGTTCCCACAAATTCGAGTGGATTTCTTTGAGCAGTCTTTCCTTTTTGTTTCGATATGCATCGTCGCAGATGCCGAGGAGTTCTTACGATAAAGCTCCTTTCCAACGACTACATAACTCTTGCTTCGCGCATGATCCGCTCGGCTTGGACGCGATCCTCGTAGCTTTTCTTCCGCGGGTAGTCCGTATGGAGATGTCCAATCCGGTAATAATCAAAACCTCTGCCTCTTCCCTTTTCTATCGGATCGCTCGCTTGGCCGAGCGCTAATCGTGGGTTTATGAATTTCTTCTACAAATATTCCCACGGGCACCTTGGACCGCAGATCCCATCTTCTCCACTTCGCCAATCGCCGTTGTCCTGTCAAGCACGTGAACGAGCTCGAGTCCATCGAAATTGCTTTCTAGCTTGCGCACTTCTTGGCAATATGTCTGCCATGTTGTCCTCGATGCAAGACCATTCCTTCGCACTTGATTGACCACGAGCATTGAATCTCCGCGAACCGCCACGTCGAATGCCGAGAGATATGGCGATACGGAGTTCATGAATGAGTGCCTCATACTCGGCGCGTTGTTGGATGCAGAAAAAATATTTGGAGGACATACCTCAATCTTTCTCCACTTGGTGATATGAGCACTATACCAGCCCCGCGCCGTGAGCATGAGGGAACCGCCAAAGTACATCGCCCAATACTCGAGATCTTTAGTAATCGCCGGTGCCGTAATCCCGCCAACTCGGCAATGAAAGTCACGAGTGCTTGGGATTTGATGGCCAGCCGGGCTTGAATTGAATGTCAAAGGCCCGAGTTCAATCGCCCATTTGGCAATTCTCCCAATGGCCTCTCGTTGCGAAGTATGTCTCCGATCGGAAGGAGGTGACTACCAAATGACATGCTCTTGGAAGTAGTGTTTAAGCTTGCGAGATGTAAGGAGTACTGCATATAATAGCTTCGCACTTGTGGATACCGTACCTTGGATTCACTTAGACTTCACTAACGGCGTATACCGGTGATGGACTCGTGCACCGAGCCATTTCTCCTTTCTACGATGATCGCAGCGTGACTACATATGCACGCCGTGATATAAAGTAATAGGGTTCTTCCGCATTGGTGAGACTAACACGGAGGTGTCGTCGGAAGGTCTTCGATCTTCAAATGCTTGTTGCGCTCCGACGCCCACTAAAACTTATCTTGTTTCTTGAGTAGTTTGAAGAAAGGCATACCGTGCATACCCAATGGGAGATGAACTCGCTTAGAGCGCCATACACCTGTAAGCTTCGGACGCCTTTTGGTTCGCGGTGGTTCCATATTTGATATGGCCTTGACTTTCTCCTGTTGGCTTCAATGCCTCGCTAGACACGATAAATCGAGCAGCTTTTCCAAGATACTCAAAACACACTTCTCGTGATTCACTTCATGTTGAAAGCCCTAAACTTTCGAAAGTCTCGCTAGGTCGATGATAAGATTTTTCCTTTCCGAAGTTTTACGACAACGCCATCTACATACGCCCCACGCTGTGCCCGAGCCGGGCGTGAAAACACCGCCAGACGCGACGATAGGTCACGCCATGCTTTTTTAGCCCGAATGCCATCGTGGTGTAACAAAGAAGCTCCAAAGGCATGATGAACGAGGTCTTGATATGATCTTCCTCCTTTAGGCGAATCGTGATAGCCCGAGTATGCGCCAAGAAAACTCGAATTTCACAACCGGCATCGACCTACCACCGATCAATGCAGGGCACCGAAGGATCCTTCGCATGCCTTGTTGAGATCAAGATAATCGACGACATGCGCCAAGTTTTATTTTTCTTTGAACTAACACAGATTTGCTAACCAATCGTGATGATACACTTTTTGATGAAACTCGCGCTAGGAGTTTCGTGATTTCCTATTTTATGGCGTTCAGACGATCCGGAGCGAACCGCCGAAGTCTCTGTTTGACGGGTTTTGACTTCTCATCAACATGGAGAGAGTGCTCGATCACCTCCCTTGGTACACCTGGCATATCTGATGATTTCCAGGCGAAAATGTATCTGTTAGCTTAGAGGAAGGTGACGAGCACGCTTTCCTATGTGTCCTCGAGCCCTGTCCCGATCACGGTTGTTTTAGACGTGTCAGACGGGTCGAGAATGATCCTTTTAGTTCCTTTGCCGGGCTTAATTCCCGAGGTGGCTTGCTTTTTTGATGGTACTTCTCCTTCGTCTTGGAGTGTGGCAGCCTTAGCCTGGATGTTTCTTGCCTGGGTACCTGCTTCCTGCAATTTGGCAAGTTCAAGATTCTCCTGGTCGCATTGCGAGGATTGCTTGATGTCGCCACGAAGTGTGATGACTCATTTGGGTCCCTGCATCTTCAACACCGAGTAAGTGTAATGAGGTATGGCCATGAATCTGCTAGGCCAGCCTTCCCAAGATGGCATGATACTGCTGTCTCAAATTGGCTACCTCAAAATTGATGAATTCGGTCCGAAATTATCCTTGGTCCCGAACGTAATCGGGTAATGAAATCTGTCCGAGGGGGAACGAGGGCGCCCGGGATTACTCGTGGAAAGGCCGAGTGCTTGGCCTCACCCGAACGGGGATGCTCATGTCGCCGAAAGTTCGCGAACAGACGTTGAGCCCACTTCCGCCGCCGATCGTAACCTCTTGAGCTTCATGTCAGCGCACAACCGGTTAAGTACGAGAGAAACTTACCCGGATGTGGGACTCGCCGGTGATCTCTACGGCCAAAGGTGATCGACCTCGCACCATTTTAGATATTGAGGAGTCGCAGTTCCACTCGTGTTGATCTCCCGAGCGTGAGTTTTGCTTCCGCTTGACTTGTATCCGCTTGAGCCCCAGAGATGTAGTTCACCTCCCGCCGGCTCTCGAAATCTTCTTCATCCGGGAGTTCCTTCTTCTTCGCTGGAGCAACTTCGCCCTTGGCTGGGGCTGGTTGCCGTTGACTTTCACGCGCAAAACACTTCAGAGTGAAGCAGTCCTTGGCGGCGTGCTTTCCCTTGGGGTGGAAAGGACAGATCGCTTCCATGACGGTCAGTAGTCGGTGCCTCTCCGAGTGGCTCGGGCCGGTTATGCTCGGCCACGCGACCAGCCTCGCCCTTGCGCTTCCTATCCTTGTGTTTAGAGGACTCGGGCTTATTGCCCTTGCTTTTTTGTGTGGGATGATCTTCTTGCCGCTCGGCCAGAGCATCTGAGGCTGTGGCGTAGCGGTCGGCTAACGCAAACATTTCTTTTACGGAGGTTGGGGCTTTCGGACATTTTTTAATAAGATCAGATCGCTACCCCTTTCCGAAGGTCGCCACCACCACCGCCTCCGACACGCCTCGACGGTGTTCTTCTTCTGCATGAAGCGCCGGATGAAGTCTCTCAGCGTTTCATCCTTCTTCTGGTGTAGCTGATACAGGTCCCACGGAGTACCGGGCCTCTCATAGGTCCCCGGAAAGTTGGTGATGAATTGCTCGCACAGGTCACTCCAGAGTCTACCGAGTTGGCAGGAGGCCCGTGAGCCATGCTTGTGTCGAGGGGTTGAGATTGACCGACAAATAGTTCGCCATGACGGTCCGATTTCTCCTGCCGCTTTGACCGCTGAGCGTAGACTCGCAACCAAGCTTCGGGTCTCGCCTCCCGTCGAACTTTACAATGCCTTGGGGTTGAATCCCTCGGGCCAAACCACTGGCGGCCGGAGGAATGCTCGGATCCCATCGATGGATCTTTCATCTCGCTGGGTAGACTCCACGTGGAGATCTTCTAGCTCGGTGATGACCGCCAAACGCCGAGGTGAGCGCGGTGAGTCATTGACTCGGCGTCGTCGCCACTTCCACTCGGGCGATGATGAAATCTGCGATCGCCGTGGTCATCATGCATTCGGTCATTCCGCCGATCGTAGCTTATGCCAAACGCCAAGTCGCCGCGGCCCATGTCTTTCTTCCTCGCTCGCCTCGCCGCCTGGCCGTGATGTCTCGGCGAGGTCGCGCCAAGGATCTGCCGAGCGCCTCGAGGCGGTGCGTGGCGCCGATCGCCAACGCCCGGCCGGTTGCGACCGATCAGCGGCGACACGAGTGGCCGTGTTAGAGCGCGAGTGCGCTTCTCTAGCCGGCTTCTCCTGATTTTGCTGGATAGCTGCCGCCGTCACCATGGCCTTGATGTGAGCCACAATCGGGGCTGCTGGACTGTCCGATGTAATCATCGGGTCCAACGCGTCGAGGATCGTCTTCGAAGCGACGGCGTTCTGCATCGGTGTGCGGAAGACGGACTGATCTCCCAAATTAGATTGCAGGATGTCCTCCCGGACATTGCGACCCAAAGATTAGAGAGACCACGTTTTGATCTCCTTACCCTTACGTCGGCGATCTTCTTCCGCGACGTCACGATCTTCTTGATGGAGATCGGTCTGCTGTCCTTCAATTGAGAAGATGCCGCGAAAATCGTAGCCGCTCTTAATGGAGCCGACTGGTTTTCCAGATAAGTCAGGGTAATGTACCTGAGATGGTTCGTCCTGGATTCTGCCATATTGGATCTGGTTTTTATCCAGGCTGACAAGCTCTCCATGCATATTAGCGACGAAATCCAGGCTTCCGAAGCGAAAAGCCTGGCCAGAGATAATTCCGCCGGTTGACGCCATCGAGTCTGTAGGAAAAGATTGAAGCGCTACCCCTACCTGGCGCGCCAACTATCAACTTTTGTAGTCGGCAATGAATTTATGGGGTAGGCGCTCGATCTCAAACTCGAAGGTCACACAAGACAAGGGGTTTATATAGGTTCAGGCTCTCGCGGAGGAGATAATACCCTAATCCCGTGTGCTGGGATTATATGGATCTCTTGGATCCGGGGTTGCTCAAAGCACAATATGCTCTAGGCGATATGAGGTGTTCTATGCTCTATGGCTTGATTGCTCTATGCTTGGATGATCGGATCTCCCTGTTGTTGCCCGCCCTCTCCCTTATATAGCGGGGGTGGGGCGGCTTACAGAGTCCTAATCGGTTTGGAGATTCCGATCAGTTACAAGATTCTAGTCAGTTAATAGGATAGAGTTTACATCTTTATCTATCCTTCTAACTACTCGGATTACAACTGTATCTATCATTTCTAAACACAAGTTCAACTTCCATTATGATATATCCCTTTCCGTATGGTTAAGAAGCTTGATGTGAAGCATATCTTGTGGGCCTTCATCTTGGGCCTTTCCTGAGGATACCCTGGAATCTATATCCCACATACTTCATCTTAATTTATTTATGCAACATGGTAGATCTATGACCTATATACGGAATAACTTCATGATGAGGACATTACACTTTTGGATACACGAATACATCATGATCCTATGACAATATCTTGTGCATGTAAATTAAATCATGAGGTGAGCTCGTTTCTCACTTTTCATAATAATGATATTGATGATAGGATGCTACTAAATATTTATGATGTTTTACTACTTAGGAACATGGGAGAAGCACCACAAGGTAGCCACAAGCACTCAATTTGTTGGCACAATTCAGATTGATACCATGTCGAACCAGCCACCTTTACTCCAAGTTGGCGAACTTTCCGAAGGGTGCCATCACCTCCACGCAACCACATCCCTAGCTAGACTCCACCCTTGCCATGCCAAATCAAGCTGGACTCCAAGTCATCCACAATTCAGGCTCTGTGTTCAGTTCGGAGTCAGCAGATATCACTACATTAAAACAAAAATATCTCCCTCATACAGAGTCTAATGGAGGAGTTCTTGTGCTCGTTAGAAAGATAACGATGAGATATTTCCAATGGATCTAGTCCTAGCCCCAGATTCACAATTTCAGATTGCATCTTCTACGTTCTTGCTTGTGTTCTCGATTTGCATGCAGGGATTAGCCTTCTTGGTAAGGTCAATCGTGTTTGTGCTTGGTTGATAACCTACAGAGCCATGGTGTAGCGATTGCAGGGTTTGGATTAGTTCTGATTGGAAAACAGATCATCAACATCGAGTTCTTCATCAATGGATATACTACTACCTGTCGGAAGATCGGGCCACCGTTTACATCAAGTGGTATCAGAGCCACGGTTGCCCGATAGGTAATCTTTGTATCCGCACTTTTGTTTTGCCATCGTCCTAGAGTCCAGAAAAATTGCCCCACAAATCAGAGCCACGATTCCGCTATCTTACAACCCCTTGTGCCTTTGCAATTTTGGTTTTCTGTTTCGCTTTGTTGAGTTCATGTCCGTCGTCGTCGTCTTGTTGCTGGTTTGAAGTCGTGATCCTTGTTTCTAGTCGTTACCTTCCATTGCCCTTGTTCTTGTTTTGCACCGTTAGTCATCCCACCACCGCCAACCCCTAAAACCAAACGGAGTCCTACTCGGTTTGCCCCTGCCGCCGCTCCGCAAGCCCTAGATAGGTCGCGAGCCGCCTTGTGTCAATTCTCCTGCACCTCTAGCCTCCGATTTTCACCTGCGATCCTATTACTAGCTCATCCCTAACCGGAAGGAAGAAGTAAAGTCCTACGCAATTCTAGATTGCAGAGTGTTCAGTAAAACTGGCATAACTTTTGCATACGGACTCCGATGAGGCCGTACTTTTTTTTGTTTCGAAGAGGACAATGAGGCACATCTGAAGAAAAACACAGGTCATCACACCTATGCAATTTTTGACCCTCAAAATCTGCTTCTAAGACCGAGTTCCGGGCCCCAGAAGTTTATTGTGCTGTTTTTGCCATTTTTCGGTCATCTGTTTAACGTTTTCTCTCGTTCCAAGACGTGAGATTTTTGTTTTGCCTTTGAGTTAAAAGAAAGGAAAGGAAAAAAAAGGCAAGTGCAAAAAAAGAAGAAGATCCGCACTAAAAAGAAAATCAGAGAGAAGAAAAGAAGCAACAAGAGGGAAAGAGAAGAAGATAATCAGAATTGCTTGCATCCTTTGAGTCCTTTGTACTTTGATATATCCCTTGCTTGGTTGAACTAGTTCTAGGAATACATTTAAGCTAGCAACTATGACAAGTATGTTGGACATTTATTCATCTTGCTAATATGCTTTTGATATTGCTTATTCCTTGCTACCTAACATTGCCTTCCGAGCTCCACATACTTCTTATTTGTTCAAGTTCTCCTTTGCAATTGCCTCACTCACGCTCCAGTCAAGGTATCACGAACCAGCCACCGGTTGTACCACCCGCTGTTTTGGTAAGAACATTTGTAAGAGCGTGGTAAGACGTTTGAGAGTGAGTGATTCCACTTTCCACCACCTAGTTAGCTGATAGAGATAAAATCTTGTGTTGTCTTTTGTCTTCTACTAACAATGATAGGTTCGCAAGCTGAAGCTGTGGATGGAGAGGAGTGTATTCCGAGAAACGAGTTTAACAACACGCTAAATGGCATCAATGCAAACATCACAAAGATTGGTCGAGACAATGAGCATTGATTGGAGAGAATAGAGCGAAGCATTGCCAATCTTCTTACAAGGATGGAGAACTTTGAGAGACAGCCGCCTCTCAATGGGGCTTGAAGAGTGGAGGAGCATGAAGAGTCTGTCGCGGGAGATAATGATGTAAATGGAGAAGACCATAACGCCTTCGCTGCTCGCGCCGCTGCAAAAGATGTACGACAACAACTAAGCCTGAATCACAACTGTCATGGTATGGGAGGTAATAATCAGCGCAATGGTCGTGGATATGATGATCCTTTTTCTAAAGTTAAATTTACCATACCATCTTTTTCTGGTGCATATGATGCTGAAATTTATTTCGATTGGGCAATGACTGTTGAACAAAAATTTAACTCCCATTTCCTGAAGTACATAGAGTCAGACAAGCTACTAGTTAGTTCAAAGATTTTGCTATCATTTGGTGGAATGAAGTAGTAAATTCTGGCTTACAACCTGAAGCATGAGATAGATTAAAGCGAGCCATGCATAATAGATTTATTCCTCCTTATAAATGTGATTTACATAAGAAATTGCAACGCTTGAATCAAGGTAATAAAACTGTAGAAGAGTACTATCAAGAGCTACAAATAGGCATTTTGCGTTGTGAGGTATTTGAGGATGAAGAAGATAAGATGGCTCGTTTTTATGGAGGTTTACGACGTGAAATTTAGGACAATTGATTACAAAGAATATAATGATATCAATAGATTATTCCAGCTTGCTATGTTGGCAAAAAAAGAATTGCAGAGAAGACAACAAAGGTCAAGGAGCACCTTCGGTAGTACATCTACACCAAAATTGACGCGGGGCAAGACAAATCAACCCCACCTCCTGCTAATCGGCCTGCTGCCCCCTCCACGAGTAGGGCGCGTTCCGCAGCAACGCCACCACCGTCACATGCACCCGAGGTGAGTAAATCTACTACTGTGCAAGCACCAACGAAGAGCTCTTCATCAGTTGCTTCCACGGGTCGTACAACTGGGATTATGTGCCATCGTTGCAAGGGAATGGGCCATGTCATGAAGGATTGCCCAAGTCAGCGAACGTACATTACAACTAAAGAAGGTGGGTACATTAGTGCTAGTGCTGTTGAGGATGAATATGCTCTTGTAGCTAACCTTGTAGATAATGAAGATGACCATGAGACGGACACCGATGGTGAGGAGATTTTAGGGACAGCTGCCACAGAGAATTAAAGGACCATAATTGTGCAGCGAATGTTGAGCACTCAAATGGAGCAAGAAGAGAAGCTACAACGCCATAATTTGTTTCAGATTTATTTCATTGTCCAGGACCGTTTTGTTCGTGTGATAATTGATGGTGGGAGCTGCAATAACTTCGTGAGTTTAGATCTGGTCAAGAAGCTATGCTTGACCACACTAGCGCATCCTCATCCATACCATATTCAATGGTTCAACAACAGCGGTAAGGTGAAGGTAACACAAACTACGATATTGCATTTTTCCATTGGAACATACCATGATTTTGCTGATTTCGATGTAGTGCCGATGCAAGCATGTTCACTTTTATTAGTGTCAAAGTTTAGATCTCGACAATAAATTTATGAATACGGGTACCTTCGATTTAGCAAAGTCAAGCACGAAGACAGTGGCACACGATGTATACAGGTTCAGGCCCCCGAAAGCAGTAAAACCCTACGTCTTGTGCAGATGATGTATGCATTGGTGTATCAAGTATAGAGTAGTTTGTCTAGCCCTAGTTACAATGAATATTGGATCTAGACAATGGCTAAACTATGGCTGGAGGTTGACGAAGCGTGGTTCGTCGACTCCTAGATGCTCTGCGTCTTCTGAAAGCTCTACAAAGGTCTTCTCTTCTTCTATGGTTTTGAAGTCTTCTAGGATACCTACCCCTGACCTTATATAGTCGTGGTAGCCCAGCCTCAGGTTGAGTTGTAGTCGGTTTGGGATACTAGATCGTAACCGATGAGGAGTCCATTATCGCGTGATCTTCGCAACATATCCAAACTTCGTTGGATACCAGGCGTACTTGAGTTGGTTTTCTTGTAACGAAAAAGTGATCAAGTCCTTCCTGATATGGAAATATCCTCTCCGTGTATATCTTATCCCATAGAATTGGGCTCGTGATATCCTGAGTTTCTATACGTCGTCGGAATATATCCTTCGCGTACTCATACCCCATATTTAGATATTCGACAGTAGCCCCCGAACTCTGCCCAGCGGAGGGTCCATTCAAGCTCTAGGTCAATTATTGCCAAGTTCTGTCTTGGTTGAGTAATACCCAGCCGACTTGTTATCGAACGATTTGAGTAGATTGGGAATCGCTAAGTATCGAGTAGAGATGTTGCTGGGTTGAGCGCCCTTCCATCAGCCCAACTCGAGTCCTTAGGATAGCCGCAAGTTACTCGATGTCGTCTTATTGACTTGACTCTTAGCAGAGTTAGAAAAGTCCAAAAAATCTAAACGTTGGGCAGTTGAGCATTTATTGCTCTCGTCTACAATACCAAGATTGGTGCAATACCATCATTCCGCTTTTCACGCTAATCGAAGCGTCACATCGTGGGGAGTGAACCGTTCGCCTGAAAAGTTTTTTAGCTTATAAATCCTCAGGATCGAAACTGTAGCCATTCCCCTCCTTTTTGACTTCAGCCTTATTCTCGAAGCCTCCGTCGCGCTCCTTTTTCCCTAGCGCCGCCACCTTCGAAGAATCCATCCCCAATCTTTCAATGGAATCCAACCCCTCAGCCAGTGCCGAAGTTCACCCGTCGTCGAAGAAGAAACCTAAGACGGCCACATCTGCTTCACCTAGTGACGAAGCGGTCTTCAAGGACAAGACCCTCCTAAAGGTGTGGCAGAAATCATCGATGACAGAGAAGCACCTCGCCGAATTGGTGAAGGATGGCTTCGTTCCTCCTCAGGAGTTCTCCATCGACCAGGGCGGTCGAGCAGGTAACACCACTATCGGGCAATGCTTGTCGAGTTCATTTTTGACAAACTTTTTGTTCATAGTTACCACTTGTTCGCAGGTTCCATCGTTGGCCATTGACTCGACAGCATTACCTTCTCCACCAGCTGCGTCAATCGAGAAGCCAGCTACCAAGACCAGACCAGTCCTGGCAAAAACTGCTACGCAGAAGAAGAATTGCAAATGAAGTTTCGTCTGGCGAAGTAAGTCACCTCTGCTTCTTCATGATTCTTTCTTCTTTTTTCAGAGATATCAAGTAGAGAATCTCCTGTAGGAAAGGTGCACCCGTTGGCACTGTCGATGACATCGCCGCGGCTGCCTTGTCGTCTCTCAGCGCGGTCGCCACCATCACTGCTCCTGATCCAGCAGCTCCTGCTACAACAACAACTCCACCTCCTCCGGCTTCACATGCGCCTCCGAAGTACTGGTCCGTCATGAAGCCCCAGATTCGAGTATGTGATCACGAACAAATCTGCTCTGTGCTCTGCCCCATTCTTTGCTCAACCTTTGACGCTTCTTAGCTTCTTTTCATAGCACGCTGTGGATACCTTGCTCGAAGCTGAAGCTTTCTGCGAGCAATCCCATCAACAATCAGAGTGGCTCTAGGCTGCAAATCAACAAATAGTCAAGATGAAAGATACCGAGCTAGAGGCACTTAGGGCCAATTTGAAAACTACCAAAGCTGAGGCCGAGAATTAGAAAGGGGAGGCGAAAAAACTGAAGGCGAAGGTAGAGAAACAGAAGGGAGAGGCGAAGAAGCTGAGAGCGGAGGCAGAGAAGCTAAAGGCTGAGAAAGCTGCTGTCGATGCTGTGTGGCTCAAGGCCAAGGTCAGTCGAGACAAGGCGAAAGCGAGTAGGAAGGTGGTCGAGGTCGAAAAGGCTGCAGTGGATGCGGCACTTGCCACTCTACAGACGGAGACACTCGAGCACATGACCTCATCTACATGTCTTGCGACTTCCCACGTGCTCGGCCTGGTGAAGAGCCATCATCCTGGTCTGGACCTCTCGATACTAGACGAAGGATTCGCATGTGAGGCGAGCAAGGCTGCCGATTACATCGAGTCCTTTGGAGACCTTGTTGAGAGGTTCGTGGCCCAATTAGAGCTATCTCTTACCGGCGATGATGATGACGCCAGCTAGAGTCCTTTGACCTGAACGCTGATGTAATATTTGAACCTTTGTTGCTACTGCGGTCTTATGTGATTATGCTAATCAATTTTCTTGTCTTTCATGCTTTGCCTGCTTTTCCTTGTCGATGAAATGGAGTAGCACAAGTAGATGCAAAATCCGATCTTAGCACTCACAGACCCTTGATAAGTAGTTTCATAGCCTTGTGCATCCTTGATCGTATCCGCACACAGGGCTAGAAAAACTTTCATTAAATGGCTTAGCCCCCGAGCATACACTCGAAGATGCCGTATATAATGTAAACGCTATATAAGTTGGAGTGAAACTACGTGATTTTTGCAAGTTTTCATCAACCATCCAACTTAGATTTGTAGCGAACATGAACTTGCTAAGTAGCACATGTAGAATCGACTAGAGGCCTCGTCTCCCATCGTCCGCTGAGCTTTAGATGTTTGACAATCTAGTGCTCATATGCGCGCAGGATATAATTACTCGTCGTCGGGTTCAGGCATGGCCACCCTTTGGTTTTACTCGCTGATGTGCTAAGTATGCGATCGAGTAAATGCGTGCAAAAAATCGCATGTAAAAGAAATAAACAAAATAAGAGAAATAAAGAAAATTGTGCCTACAACGCCCCGCTCGATAGCAATATCAACCAAGAAATAGAGTAAGGTACAGAGTTACCTGTAGCCCCCGACTCCTTACTCGATGATATCATCGAGTAGGGAGTAGATTGACGTAAGCACAAAGTCGTGATGTATCCCCCAACTCCCTGCCCGATAACGAGATCGAGCAAAAAGTGAAGCATCAACATCAAAGATACTTGTTGCAACTCCCAACCCCTTATTCGATAGATTTATCGACCCGAGAATAGAGCCAGGTAAATAAAAGATCAAGCCATGTAGCTCCCGACCTTCTACTCGATGAAGGCATAGAGTAAAGGATAGAGCATATACGTCAAAATACATGATGTAGCCCCCGACTCCTTGGTCGATGACTGTATCGAGAAAGGAGTAGAGCATGAGCATAAAAAACAGTAGCCCTTGACCATACACTCAGGCGCATGAGCCCCCGAGCATATGGGTAAATCCCAATATATTTTTTTAAAAAAAATCTGAACGATCAAAGTAGGTAAACAATATAACTCCATTCCAATGGTTGGATACTATTGCAACCTTTGCGCCCCTTCGGCTTCCACGCGGTGCGTCATTCAGTCTACGTCATAACTTGGCGTCTCTTCATTTTCCACACTTATGTGAAAGTGCAAAGGACGCCTCGTGGATTGGAACCGAAGTTGATCTTGACGGAGCCGTTGCTACAGCGCGACCTGTTCCTAGAGCTATAAATATATGGGACTTGTAGTCGTCTGCTGCACCTCGTTTTATTTCTTGTCTTCTGATCATAGCGCTTTAATCCTTCAACCTCACCCATGGCCTCTGCTCCTCCATCATCCCCATCTCTAGAGATCCCCGGAGAGTCCCCTCCCCCTACGCTGCTGGCCATAGTTTCTCTGGGGCGGATCATCATCTCCTCCGATGATGAGGAGGAGATCGACTGGGAGGCCATTGAGAGGGAGGTCTGGCCGGAGGAGGAAGATGAGGCTGGCGAGGAAGAAAACATCGCCGTCGAAGAAGACGAGGTCACCTCCGCCTACGTCGAGGGAGAAGATGCCGATGCCGTCGCCAGAGGAGAAGAAGGTGAAGCTGCCGCCGCCGGAGGAGAAGGTGAAGCTCAAAATAGCCTCATCGACTCGGCGCCCGCTCGCGCTCCACTCTCTACCGACACACCGCCGCCCTCGATGACGAGGAGGTCACCTTCTCCGTCGACAAGCGATCGGGTCTTCGCGTCCTCTTCCAGCCCGTACAAACGACAAAGGCCCATCCCAGGGACCATCCTCTTCCAGTCCCCATGGGTGCACAAGAGGCGACGTGATGCCTCCGAGGGTAAGTAGCAGTAGGGTACCAATCTAATATGTAATAGACAACTTTAGTTAATTTGAATGAACTCGTACTTACTTGAATCTTGGTTGTGATGCACGAGTTTTGTTGTTCACGCATAAATTTTTTTCAATTGATCGATGTTCCATGAGTTGCCAAACACCACTCCTTCTGTCGTCGATAGCCGTACTGATCTGGGTCGAGTTACCTCGGCCACTACGTAGGGTCCTTCCCATTTAGGTGATAGCTTATTACGGTTATCTTGCTTCTGCACCTTTCATAGTTTTAAGTCCCCAGCGACGAGTGCTCTTTCCTCGATTTTTTGGCTATGGTATCGACCCAAGGCTTGTTGATATTTGGCTGCTCGAATGGATGCGCGATCCCTGTACTCCTCGAGTAGATTTACATCATCCGCTCAGATTCGCCTCCCGCTCTCTTCGAGTAGTTGTCCACACGAGGTGACCTGAATGTTAACTCAGTCGGAAGCACTGCTTCTGCTCCGTAGACCAAGAAAAAAAGCGTTTCACCAGTGGCTCAGCTAGTCGATGTACGAACAACCCACAACACCGAGAGGAATTCGTTCGCCCACCGAGTCGAGTAAGCCTTAAGCCTATCGAACATGCGAGTCTTGATCCCCTGCACGATTATGCCATTGGCACGTTTGACATGTCCATTACTCTGAGGGTGAGCTGCGGAAGCGAAGCAAAGTTTGATACCCAATTCTACACAAAAGACTACTAAAGCATTGCTCTTGAACTGGTTACCGTTGTCTGTGATAACTCGATTAGGGATGCCGAATCGAGTAACGATGCTCCTCATAAACTTCTTAGCCACTTCGGAGGTAATTTTCCTGACGGGTTCAGCTTCGATCCACTTAGTGAATGTGTCAATAGCCACGAACAGGAACTTGTAACCTCCTTGGCCTCTTGGGAACGGTCCCAAGATATCCAAGCCCCAGACAGAGGAATAGTTTGCAGGGCTTGGGCTGGTCTAGTGGTTTGCTTGCCGTAAAATTGGCAACTCTTGCACTTTTTCACCAGCTCGCAAGCATCTTGGAGGGTAGTCAGGCAATAGAACCCTTGCCAGAAAACCTTTCCGACTAAGGTGCGATAGGATGCATGGTTGCCGTAGATGCCTCAATGGACATCGAGCAATATCTTAATGCCCTATTCCTGAGCGATGCACTTCATCAAGATTTCGTTGCTCCCCTTTCAATAGAGCTTATCGTCTATCAATGCGTATAACTTGGACTTACGCATAATTTTCTCGGCTGAGACATCATCGTCAAGGATCTCCTGACCTTTGAGATAGGCTTGGAATGGAGCATCCAAGTCGGCTCACGTTCGAGTAGTGCGCTTTGTTCGCAAGATTCGCCCACTCACCAAACTGCTGGTCGAAGTTGGGAAGCATCCGCTCTCCGCACGGGAGACAGATGGTTTGAGGAGTTTCTCAATGAAGACCCCTGTGGGCGTGGGCGAACGGGACAAAGCGAGCCTGACAAGTTCATCAGTGGCGGAGTTGTCACTTCGCCTAATATGCCTTACCTCGAACCCTTCGAACTTGTGCTCTAGCTTACGAACCTCATTCAGATAGTCCGCCATGTTGTCATCCGAGCACTAGTATTCATTCTACACTTGGTTTACGACTAGCTATGAGTCCCCTTTCACGAGTAGTCGTCTGATTCCAAGTGACGTAGCTATGTGGAGCCCGTTAACCAGTCCTTCATATTTTGTAATATTGTTTTAAGCTTGAAAATCAAGTTGGATAACTTAGTTAAGCTCCTCACATGTCGAGAATTTAAGCACGATGCCAGACCCCGAGCCCTGAAGCGTGAACGACCCATCGAAGAACATAGTCCAGTGGTCATCGACCATCTTGTACTCATTTTCTTCGACATGTGTCCATTCCGCGATGAAATCCACCAAGGCTCCTGACTTGATGCTGGTTCGTGGTGCGAAATCGACTTTGAACTCGCTGAGTTCGACCGCCCACTGTGCAATTCACCCTGTCGCCTCTCGGTTTTGTATGACCTCCTTGAGAGGATACGTCGTCATGACCGTAATCTTGTGCACCTAGAAGTAGTGCCGTAGTTTTTGGGAGGTCATCAGGACGGCATACAACATCTTCTGCGTTTGAGGGTATCGCAGCTTGGCGTCATGCAAGACCTCGCTCACGTAGTACACCGACTTCTGGACCTTGGCTTTTTTTCTCGGGGCAATCCCGCTCAACCACCAGGACTGTGCTTACTACTTGAGGGGTAGCTTCAATGTACAAAAAGAGCTCTTCTTTTTCGTTAGGCGAGGTTAAAACTGACGAAGACGATAAGTACCTTTTCAAATCCCGAAAAGCTTCTTCTGCCTCCTTGGTCCACTTGAAAGTATCCTGCTTCTTGAGTAATTTGAAGAAGGGTAGCCCTCGTTCGCCCATCTGAGAGATGAATCGGCTAAGGGCTGCGATGCAACCCGTGAGTTTATGCACTTCCCTCAGCGTCCGCGGAGAATGCATCTAGTCGATGGCCTCAATTTTACATGGGTTGGCCTCGATGCCTCGACTGGACACCAGAAAATCGAGAAGCTTGCTGGACGAAATGCCGAACGTACACTTCTCGGGGTTAAGCATCATGCGATACTTCCTGAGGTTGTCAAATGTCTCCTCGAGGTCGCTGATTAAGGTTTCCCGGTTTTCAACTTGACTACGATATAATCGACGTACACTTCCACATTGTGCCCGATTTTGGATTTCAAACTATTTTGGATACAGCGTTGATATGTAGTACCAGCACACTTCAAACCAAAAGGTATCTTAATACAACAGAATACACCAAAGGGAGTAGTAAAAGCAGTTTTTTCCTCATCCTCTGCTGACATGCTAATTTGGTGACACCCCGAGTAGGCATCTAGGAAACTTAGCAGTTCATAGCCCGTAGTAGAATCCACTAATTGATCGATGAGAGGAAAAGGAAAAGGGTCTTTAGGGCAAGCCTTGTTGAGGTCGGTGTAGTCGACGCACATTCTCCACTTACTGTTGGGTTTCTTGACGAGGATAGGGTTCACCAGCCACGTCGGGTGACGAACTTCTTGGATAAAGCCAGCCTTCAGGAGTTTGCCGACCTCTTGTATGGCCTGCTTCCTGTCTTCCGCAAATATGTGTTGCTTCTGCACCACAAGTCTAGCGCTTTGTTACACAACTAGTCGATGCTCGATCACCTCCATGGGGATCTCGGGCATGTCAGACGGTTGCCACACAAACACGTTATGGTTTGCCCGAAGAAAAGTGATGAGCTTGAGTTCCTATTTGGGATCACGGTCGACACCTACTTGACTGTCTTGGAAGGTTTCGACGGGTCTAAGGGTACTGTCTTGATGCCCCCATCGGTCTTCCTATCCTTCTTGCCATCATCGACTGGGTCCTTGGCGGCGCTGCTGGATACAGGAGCCTTGGCGATGTTCTTGGATTTTTGTCGCTTGGCTCCCTCGTTTTCGGCACTGGCTACTGATCCGCAAAGATGCTCGACCATCTCCAGGCTCTTCTTATCGCACCTGACTGCCACGCGCTGGTCCCCCTTGATTGTAAGGACTCCTTTTGACGCCGGCATCTTGATGGTCTGATACGCATAGTGCACCACTGCCATGAACTTGGCTAGCATTGGACGGCCTAGGATCACATTGTAGGCAGTCTCAAAGTTCGCCACGTCGAAGAGGATCTTTTCGGTGCGAAAATTGTTTGGTGTGCCAAACGTGACGAGCAACTCGATCTAGCCAAGTGGCATTGACGATGAATGTGGAGTTATACCATGGAATGGCTTGGCTCCGGTTTTGATCTCTATTCGGGGAATCCCCATATTCTCCAGCATTTTTGTGAAGACAAGGTTCAATGAGCTACCCATCCATCGAGGAGGTCTGGACGACCTTAACGTTGACGATGGTGGGTTCAACTACCATGTGGTATCGACCCGAATGAGGGACCACATCTGGGTGATCCGATTGGTCGAAGGTGATCAGTACTTCTGACCACTTGATGAATCTGAGGGGAGCCGGTGTGGCATGTGGACCTCCCGTTCGACTGCCTCGTATTGTCTTTTAGACTCATATGTGGCAGATCCCCCAAAAATGTGCGCTAGCTTAGATCATCTGTAACATTCCAAAATTTGGATTTTAGAATGTTTGAATTTCAAAATTCACCATTTGTAATTTCTTTGAATTAATTTCGCTTAATTTGAATTTTCTATTTATAAAAGGATTTAATTAGGCTAATCTATCCATCAAACATTAGATTTTCGCTTTTTCTTGGGTTCATTATGTCGCAAGGATTTTTTGTATTTTTGGAGATTTTTTTGAATTTATTTGATATTTATTTGAATTTATGTGCTTTTATTTCAATTTCTCGAATTTTCTTTAATTCGAAAATGATTTATTTTCAAAACCCTTTGGGCCGAATCTCCGTGGCCGACTCTTTTTCCATTGTCACCATTCGCCTCGCCCGCTCCTCCTTCCGCTGCCCACCTTCCTTTCTCGCTTCCGCTGTCCCTGGTCCGCCCATCTCGGCCGCTCCGCCTCATGTGACCCTACCGCCCACTGCCGCCGCTCGAAATGAAACCTAGCGCCGGAATCCTCGCGTTGCCGCGCCGCCATCTCGGCTTCCGAGTTTTGCGGCCTCCCAAGGCTATTTAAGCCGCAGCTCTACCCGTCCGAGGTTTGCTTGCTCTCGACCGCACCGCCACCTCAAGCTCGCCGCCGAGTCGCCTCCATCGACGAGATCGAGCTCGCGGATTTCCGCCGTCCCGAGCCTTCTCGCGTTTTCTTCCTCGCCGGTGAGCCTCCGGCTGATCTTGGTCGCTGTCGAGTTCGTCGCGCGCGCCTCTTTCCCTTTGCCCTAGATCCGATCGCGTTCGCTGCATTTTTGCGCGGGCCAGGTCGTCTTCCCCGCCTGCGCCGCTCTTGCCGCCATTGCACGCTGCTGCCTCTGCGCGCGCCGTACGCCAGGCCTCGTCGGCCACTACAGCGTGCCGCCAGCGTGGCGCCACCTCGGCGCCACGTCGCCTCGCTTCCGCGGTCGTCGCGCGCGCGCCGCCGTCTTCCGCCCGGCGTCTCGCCACGTAACCTCGCTCCGCGCGCGCCATCAGGTTATGCGTCAAGGCAGCGCGCGTCGCCGCCGTCCGCCACGCGGCCCTAACCGCCGTCAGCCAGGGCCGCATGCGCCGGTCGCCCGCACGCCGCCTCAGATCCCTCGCCGACGCATCCACCGTGAGCCGAGTCTCGACTCGTGGGCCCCACGTGTCGCCGGCTTTTCTTTTCTTTTCGATTTTCGAAAACCCGAAATTCCAACCAATCGCGATGCGCCACGTGTCGACCTCTCCGCTTTTTCCGATTTTCGATCCGAGAATCTTCCAGAGCCCGTTCTCCTTCGTTTGAGCTCCGATTCCATGATTCAAATTTCTAAATTCATCTAAATTCAAGATCTATCTTCCAGTACCATTATTTTCAATTTTTGAATTTTATTTGAATTTGTTTTATTTATTTGCCTCGTTTGGTGGTAGACGACGCAATCGATCATCGAATCAACAATCGAGGTAGAACCAAAGAAGAGGCAGCAAGGCAAGTCTTCCTTGAACATATTGATCCCAAATTTTACAAAATGCCTATATTGTTTTAAATTATGCATGCTTACTTTATGCAATGTACTTTAAACATAGTTTTAGAATATAGTTAAATACTAGAAATTGTTATACCCTCATTGGTATTGATCATGTCGAACCTTTGACACCCTAGATGATATATACTAGCTATTTTATTCGGTGATATCCAGTAGATTAGCATGGGACGGTAGAATTGCTTAGTCCAGCTTAAGCGTTTCGGTATTGTGCCAATATGGGAATCATTTCAAATGTTGTTTAAACTTATTTGTGAAAGTGCGGCAATTGGTATTGCTGCTGTGGTTTAAGTAAAATAAAGTGGAAATAGTTTAGACCGGGGCGGATGGATGTTTGGCGGGTGCAGAAAGCACGAGACCTTGGTATGTGAATGTTCCGCCCTAGTCAATTAAGGACCAAGGCGTGTGTTACCATGGACCGAGCACTACCGTACAACCACAAGTCTATATGGGTACGACTGCTCAATAATTTGTGCGTCTCATTATTAGCTTCGCCAGTTGGTTAGTGCGAGATGTTGGCAGGCGCAAGAGGGGGCTTCAGATCGGGCGCCTAGAACCCTAATGCCGTGAAACCTTAGCGGGCGAGGTTAATAGTGGGGTTGTGCATTGTAAGGCCTTGTCATGATCTCTCCGACACACCAAAGGAAGTGTGTTAAGTGCATGGCAACAAGAGTCGATCATGTCTTGTGGGTAAAGTGTACACACTCGCAGAGTTAAAACTACTTAAGTAGCCGTGCCCACGGTCAAGGGCAAGCCAGGTACGCTTGCACATTGTAGATTTTATGGTTTTGTTTCAAAGGAAAATGATGGTTTGGGAATCAAGAGCGGATGGAACTCTTGGGTTATGGTTTGGCGGATGGAGCCACGGTAGATGGAACCTACTTTAATTGTTATATCAAATTCAATTACTATTCAATTACATTTTGTTCAAACGATGCTTTGTGAAATTACTATTGGTATTTAAAGTTGAACTTTGCTTTATGCTAAAAGAGCCATATTATGCCTTCAATTGCTTAGCCTTGCATATAGTTATCATGCATTATGTTTCCAAGACTTGCGGAGTACATTTTGTGCTCACCTTGCAACATCCCCAACCTTCCACGTAAGAGTTCGACGGAAGGTGACTATGATTTCTACGCTTGTGGTTATGATGAAGGCGATCCGGAATGCTAGGACGCGAACCCCACGATTGCTGTTGGGCAAATGGATGGGCTTACTTACTTTCTCTTTGTTATTTCGTTTCATTGTTTCTTATTGAACTCAAGCTATGATGCTTCTTATTTGTAATAATTGGCCATAAGGCTAATATTCTTTTGCTTAATTAATATTATTTGATTCGTGATATGGATGTGTTGTCATCACTGTTTTCACTGTGTGTGCTAGCTTTTCCGGACTAGCACAAAGTTATACAGAGAGGGTTCTGATTTGGAAATCGTCCCGACAGAGGTGGTATCGAGCCAGTTGATCGTAGGTCGCATCCCTAGTTAGTCTGGTCTTCTTAGCAAGAACTTCAAAATTATTTTCTAAATCAAACCAACGAATTGCTGTGAAATAGATTATCTCATCTCATCTTATTCTTAGGTTCTTACTCCTTTTCTTTGCTGAAATATTATTTTAAAATTTTAATTTGATCTTATCTCTTGAAACTTCTCAAAGCCTCAAGTCTTCTGCAAGAATCCAGATCAAGGAAGAAGATGATCAAGCCACAAAGAGTATATCCAGAAGACTACCATATAGGATAAGTTAATAGTGCTCAATAGTATTGGAGCATGTCACCCTTTTAGTGTAGCAACGATAGTTCGAGTGTATTAGAATTTTTGTTGCTTGTTTGTTGGGTGTGTTGTACACTTGCCCTAGCAAAGTGTTGCAACCACCTTTCTTTTGAGTTTTATAGCTTGTTTGGTCTTGGAATGGCTATCTCCTAGTCTTCTCATCTTTTGCTCTTTCCCTCTCATCTATTGCTAACTGTCTCCTGGCCGTTGCTTGGATGGAAGGTCAAGGAAGAGGTCGTGGAGCTGGTCGCAGAGGAGGTCGTGTTGGAGGTCGTGAGTCGTGGTCGTGGTCGTCGCAGAGCCACAAGAGCAGCAGGATGTTCAAGATCGCAAGTGCCACCCGCCGCCACCCAACCCCGCCAGATATCCAGCAGATGATGGCAATGCGATTTGATTGTTGCGAGCCCTTGCTCGAGAATATGGTAAACAATCCGCAGCCAAGCCTGGCCCAATTTCAGACTGATGCCGCCCGAGCCTAAGCTTGGAGAGTTCATGAAAACTAGACCGCCTACCTTCACGGAGCAGTGGACCCTTGGAGGCGATGACTGGTTAAGAGATGTGGAGAAAAAGCTCCAGCTTGGCTCGGTGTGATGACCGTGAGAAGGTTCTCTACGCGAGTCATCGATTAAAAGAAGTAGCTGCTACTTGGTGGGATAATTTCGTGCGCCCATCGAATGCTCAAACTATAACGTGGGAGGAATTC